>CM062815.1:81672028-83078695 GCA_031772625.1 Pinus tabuliformis | reverse complement strand
CTTCCTTCAATACAAGTAATAATGCCCCTTTCCAACCTTGGTATCCTCCAAAAAAACTCACCATGGTCCATGCCTTCTCCTTGGCCCTACCCTCCTAAACCTACCATTCCTCCTTTCCAACCATATCAGCACTAACCTCCTCAATGGGGTAATCCATCGCAAAGATGGAGGCCTCAAGCAACCCAACAACTTGCCTTAGTTCCTCCTCCTCCCCAACTAAAACTACCCCAAAAAAATACACCTAAGCAATAATAAACCCCAAATGCTTGCTCAACCTAATCTGAACCCAAATAATAAGTAGGCCCAACAATTATACAATGGAGAAACTTTCTATCCTACCTATGTTGTAGAAATCCAATAAATCATGCTCAAGTCGGAGAAGGTACCTCTTAATGCTCACCCACCTTATCCAGCAGAATATCTTGAAGAAGAGAAGAAAGAAGGTACTAATCAAGCCAACACATATCCCTATCCCAACTGGATGATTGATCCCAAACCACACACTCCATAAGAGATTAAACTTCTAGGAGAACTGAAAAAACCCATTTGTCAAAATCCCTCTCCTATAGGCCATCAAAGATGTCCGCATATATAAACAATGTAAACTTTGAAACGGGAACTATAACCTCAAAACGGGAACTCTGGCCAGAAAACCCCAAAAAAACATAAAAAACAGTGCTAAAAACGAAAAGTGTTGATGCTGGAATAACACCTTTTTTTTTCCAAGCTAAATTTTCAACATGTTTTAAAAATAACGGTGAAAACCAATTTTTGGTGCAAAAATTGTCCAAAAAACACCCTCAAAACGAAGTGTTGATGTTCGAATAACATTTTTTTTTTCTCAATGGTAAATTTTGTGCAAAAAACACCCTCAAAATGAAAAGTGTTGATGCTGGGATAACAAATTTTTTTTTCAAGGGTGAAATTTCAACATTTCAAAATAATAGCATAAAATATTTTATCATGACCCCAAAAAACATTAAAATTAAAAAAAAAAACAATAAAAATTAAAAATAAAAATAAAAATAAAATTAAAATTAAAACAATGAAAAAACACAAAACAAAAAAATAAAAAATAAAAATAACAAAACATAAATAAAAATATATACTAAAAACAAAACATAAAATAAAAAAAAAGAAAACAAAAAAAATCAAACATCAAAAGTAAAATCAATCATAAAAAAGTAAAATGTAAAAAAAAAAAATAAATAAATAAAAAATTAACCTATAAAAAATAAGAATTAAAAAATTAGAAAAAAATTTACAAATTATAAACAAATAAATAGAAAAAAAACATATCTAAAAAATGGAGAAAAAAAAACAAATATGTAAACCATAAAAAAATTTGGGAAAAGAAAGAAAAAAAACACATTTAAACAAACTATAAAATTAAGTAGGTAACAATAGAAAAATAAAAAAAAAACATTAACAAAAAACTAAAAAAAATGAAAATTAAAAACAAACTAGATGAAAAAAAGAAATGGAAAATTAAACCCCAAAAAAATTAAAAACTAGTGAAATTAAGATTAAAATGACGATTACTTAAAAAATAAATGTAAAAATACATATATATGAGACAAAATATAAATAAAAAATGTTTAAAACAAAATTGTTTAACCATAAAAGAATTTGGAAAAAAAAAATTAAAAAATTAAAAAATTTATATATATAAATTTAAGTAAGTAAAAATATAAAGATTAAAAAAATCATTAACAAAACTAACAAACAAAAAAAAGTAGAAAAAAACAAACTAGATTAAACAAAAATAGCAAATTAACAAAAAATTAAAATTAAAAACTAGTAAAATTAATATTAAAAACATTTAGAAAAAACTAAAAAGACAAAAATAAGCTCAAATTATTAAAGAAAAAAACTAAAAAAATATCGAAATTTTAAAAACATAGGTATTTTCCAATAAGAAAAAAATAAAAAAATTAAAGAACATTTTCAACTTACGAAAAAAAGTCTTTTTGATTTAAAAATAAATAAATAAATAATTTTTTTAATTAAATTTTCATTATTTATTTAAAAACAAACAAAAAAAATTAAAGATAATTTTATTTTTTTTAAAAAAGTTTTTTGTTTTTTTGTTTTTTGTTTTGTTTTTTTGTTTTTTTTGTTTTTTGTTTGTTTGTTTGTTTGTTTGTTTTTTTTTTTGAAAGAAAAATTCATTAAACAATTGTAATAAAAATTATTAAATTTTAATTTATTAAAAAAATTTAATAAAAACTAAATTAATAAAAAAATTTATTAAAATATTTGAATAAAAATTAAATCTTAATTTTTTTTATAAATTTTGTTTTTAAAGAATTATTTATTTATTTCAAAATACAAATCATTAAAAACATTTTAATTTTCTTAAAACAAATTTAATTTTTTAATTTAAAATTTGAAAAATTATTAATTTTTTATTTTTATTTTTTATTTTTTAAATTAATATACCAAAAGAAATTAATTATAAATATGTTTGTTAAAAAAATTTTAAAAATATTACTAAACAATTTTTTTATTTTTTATTTTATTTATTAAAGAATTTTTTAAAAAAAATTAAAATTTTTTAATGAAAATTATGTTTTTATTAAAAAAAAATAAAAAATAATGGGCCTCTGGCCGCACCACCACCGGGTTCCCCATATATAGAGGGAGAGCCTTGGTAGATCATGACTTACGTTATCGGAACCTCTCCCTCACCATATGAATAGTGAGTCCTTACCGGGCCTCTCCTCACACGTCGATGGCGGCCTTTTAGTTCTTCAAGTTGATGGCGGCTTTTGGGCGGGAGGGCCGTGGGTCGATTCCGGCCCTCCCGCCGCCCGGTGGTGGCGCGGCCGGGGGCCCGTTATTTTTTTTTTTTTTTTTTTTTTAATAAAAACATAATTTTCATTAAAAAAATTTAATAATTTTTTAAAAAATTCTTTAATAAATAAAATTAAAAATTGTTCAGTAATATTTTTAATTTCTTTTTAACAAACATATTTATAATTAATTTTGTTTGGTATATTAATTTAAAAAATAAATTTCATAATTTTTTAAATTTTGAATTAAAAAATTAAATTTGTTTGAAGAAAATTAATTTTTTTTTATTATTTTTATTTTGAAATAAATAAATAATTATTTAAAAAAACATTATAATGTTTTTTTTTTTAATTAAAAAAAGATGGTTTAAAAAAAATGTAAATTTTTTTTTATTTTTTTTTAAACATAAAATGTAGGTTTAATTTTTATTTATTTTTTAATTTTTTTTTGAAAATATAAAATGTAGTTTTAATAATTTGATTTTTTAAATTAAAAAATAATAATAATAAGAATTGTTTAAAAAAATTATTTTTTTTTAATAAAAGACAAGATTGTTTAAAAAAAAAATTATTTATTTATTTTTAAATAAAATAGGTATATTTTTGGGTCCCAGCACTCTCGACCTAGTCGCTTTTTTTTTGTAATATATATATATATATATATATATATATATATATATATATATATATATATTAAGTTGACTTTTTAATATTTTTCATTCATACCTTCTCTTTCTTTTATTTATCTTTATAGTCTTGTTTTTAATTCCTCAATACTAATTTAACTTACTATTTTTAATTATTTATTTAACATAAAACTTTTATTTATTTATTAATAATTTTTAACTAACTATTATCATTAAATTATTTTTATTTATTTTATTGCTCCCCCTAGGGTAATTTTTATTTTTTTATTATTATTATTATTATTTTTTTCCTTAAATATAATTTTTAATTATTTATTTTAACCAACTATTATCATGAATTATTTTAATTACTAATTTAACATAACATTTCAATTATTTAACTAACTATCATCATAAAATTATTTATTAATAATTTTTACTAAATTAATAATTATTTATTAATAATTTTATTCATAAAATTATTTTTATTTAATTTATTTTAGGGATTGGTCCCCCTAGGGTAATTTTCTCCTTAAATATAATTTTTAATTATTTATTTTAACGAACTATTATTATGAATTAATTTTTTACATATTATTTTAATTATTTATTAATATTTTTAACTAACTATTATCATAATATTATTTTTATTTATTTTATTTTAAGGGATTGGTCCCCCTAGGGTAACTTTTTCCTTAAATTATTAAAAAAGGGGTTTTGATCCCGGTACCTAGTCCAAAGTAGTTGTTGGTCTTTTTAGCCGTTGGAGGCTCTGCTCTGTCTATTTAACTTGCTAAGCTGGATCTGTTTCTTCAACTTGTCCTGACGATGAACCACACTGGTTAGTTCGAAACGCGTCGACAAATGATGTTTCATGTGATCTTCGCCAAAAAATCTTTTGTAAAAAAGATTGTTGCGTTTTTGTTTTTTTAAATAAAAAATAACCATTTTTTTAGGTTTTTTTTTTTTTTTTTTTTTTTTTTTTTTAATTTAATTTTTTTTTTGCTTTTTTCTTTTTAATATTAATTTTACTAGGTTTTTTTATTTTTTTCGTTAATTTTTTTCTTCTTTTTTTAAACTAGTTTGTTTTTATTTTTATTTTTTTCCTAGTTTTTGCTAATATTTTTTTTAATCTCTATTTTTACTTTTACATATATATATATATATATATATATATATATATATATATATATATATTGTTTCCTTTTTCTAAATTCTTTTATGGTTTGTGAGATAATATTTTTTTTACATTTTTTTTTTTTTTAATATTAATTTTACTAGTTTTTTAAAATTTTTTTGTTATTTTTCTATTTTTTTTTTAAACTAGTTTGTTTCTAATTTTTTTTTTCCTAGTTTTTGCTAATATATATATATATATATATATATATATATATATATATATTATTTCTCAATATTTACTTAATTTTATATATATGTATATATTTTTTTCCAAATTCTTTTATGGTTTATAATATAATTTTTTTTTTAACATTTTTTATTTTTGTCTTTTTTTATATATATTTTTATATTTGTTTTTTATAGACAATTATTTCATGTGGATTGAAAATTTAATTAACGATGTATAAATATGTAGAATATCGAAAATGCAAAATATCGACCTTCTTCTTTAAATATGCAAATCAATAAAAACCCCACTACAAAAAAAAAAAAAAAAAAAAAAAAAAAACTAGAAAATATGAAGAAGAAAATCACTTCCAAAATTATTAAATTTACGAAATAATTATTTACATTTCATACATTAGAAAATTTAAAGACAAAAAATAGGTCTTTTAAAAGAAGGGTTACGAAATAATTATTTACATTTCATACATTAGAAAATTTAAAGTCAAAAAATAGGTCTTTTAAAAAAAGGGTCTGATGCAGAATAACCATTTTTTTAAATTAGCATGAAAATCACTACCATTCTAAAACGCAATGTACATAAAAAATATGAAAGTGCAAAAAACTATGCTCTAAAAAAAACATGTGTGTTCTGCATCACCCCTTTTCAAAATCGGGTCACTTTTTTGCTATCTCTACAAAACGGGTAACAGTATCAGTTCCCGTTTCAAAGTTTACATTGTTTATAATAAATTCATTAGGAATAATGTTTTAAGAGGCCAGGAAGGAAGAGGAAGGATTCCCCCACTATCAATTTCATTAGGAAATTGGCTAATCTAATGCTTGGGAAGATCATTTCCCAAAAGTATTTGGATCCTGGTAGCCTGGTAGTGGATGTACATATCAACAATATTGTACTCCCATCACCCTCATTCATCTAAGGGATGTAATTAATGTCATGACTAGTGAGACCATTCTTAAGCTTAACCTCCAAGGAACCCTAAGGAAAACCATAATAATTCTAAAATTTGTAGACAGATTGACAATAGCACCTGAGGGTGTCATGGTTTTCATCCATCCCTTGGAGTAACCCACTGATTTCCTTATTTTCTAGCCTAAAACCAAGTTCAATGGGTATCCTCTCATCATAGGAAGACCTTGGTTAGCTACTGTTGATGCCCATATTAATTGTAGAGATGAGAACATGATATTCAAGAATGGGAAACTCACAAAACAGCTTGTACTATACCCCCTTTCTCAACCCCTTATTTAGCATGATTTTCCATGTGGGTAGAAGAGGAAGATTTTATGAATAATCACCCTACCCCATACTGCATTGAGCTAAGTTATAAAGTTCCATGGGCAGTATGTTTTGGTTTTCAATTACCTTACTAGTTATAAGTGTCATTGAACACCGAGGATGGTGTTCCCCTAAGGAGGAGGGTTTTGTAATAGCCCTAGTGAAAAATCCATGTAATAAAGTTAATAAAGGCAAAAATAATACCAAGGTCATGGGACACATATTCCAAGCTGAATGTTGGGAAAAAGATCCTGGTGGGTGTTCATTTGGTTTATTATGGCTAAGGGAAATTGGTAAAGGTAATGGAAAAGGCATTGAAAAGGCAAAGATACATTTAATTGGCATTTTCACTAAAAAAAAACCCTATGATTAGTGTCCCTTTTCTCTTTCTTTTTTGTGTCCAAGGCCCATTTTTGGTGCTATTTGCATCCATTTATCAAATATGGTGCAAAAATTGATGAAAAATTTGCATCGAGTTTTGCACCAAGTCTTACACCAAATTTAGCAACAGGTATTGCAATAGGTTTTGCACCAAGTTTTATGCCAAGTCTTGTGTCATCCTTTGCATCAGGTTTTGTTCCAAGTTTTGCATCAAGTTTGGCACCTAATTTTGTTTCACTTATTTTTGCATCCTCTATTGTATCCAATTTTTGCGCCTACACTTGCATCAAATTTCGCATCATCTTTTGCATCCCCTTTTGCAACCCCCTTTTAAATCTTTTTGCATGCATTTTTGCATCCCCTTTGTGCGAAGTTTTGCGTCAAAGTTTGTGTCTAGTTTTGCATCTACTTTTATTGCATCCACTTTTGCATCTACTTTTTCATCCATATTTACATCCTCTTTTGCATATATTATTGTGTCCATTATTGCATCAAATTTTGTTGTGCCATAATTTGTGCCTAGTTTGGCACCTCCCTTTTCACCCACTTTTGCTTCTAATTTTTCATCCATGTTTGCATCTTCATTTGCATATAGATTTTCATCGAATTTTACATCTATTTTTGCATCCCTTTTTTATCCATTTTTGCATCAAGATTTGCATCGGGTTTTGTGTCTCATTTTGCATCTACTTTTGCATCAACTTTTGTTGCATCCACTTCTACATCCAATTTTGCATCCACTTTTGCACCCATGTTTATGTCCACTTTTTCATCCCTTTTTGCATCTTCATTTACATCAAAGTTTGCTTCCTTTTTTTGCATCTATCATTACATCCACTTTTGTTGTGCCACAATTTGCGCCATGTTTTTCACTTATTGTTGTACCCACATTTTCTTCCAATTTTGCATCCATGTTCATGCCCTCTTTTGCATCTAATATTTGCATCAAATATTACATCTCTTTTTGCATCCACTTTTGTGTCAGGTTTATGCATTGGGTTTTGTGTCTCATTTTGTATGTACATCCATTGCATCCATTTTTTGCATCCAATTGTGTTTCTCCTGTTGCACCCATGTTTTCATCCACTTTTACAACCCTTTTCGCATATTGTTTTTCATCCAAGTTTGCATATTCCTTTGTGTCTACTATTACAACCACTTCTACATCGACTTTTGATGTGCCATAATTTGTGCCATATATTGCACCTATTGTTGCAACCCACATTTGCTTCCACATTTGCATCCTCTTTTGTGTCCAAGTTTGCATCGAATATTGTTTATTGTTTTTCATCCCCTGTTGCATCCACTTTTACATCGGGTTTTGCATTTACTTTTGCATCTACTTATGTTGCATACACTTTTGCATCTAATTTTTTTCCACTATTGCATGCAAGTTTGTGTCCACGTTTACATCCCATTTTGCATCTTATTTTTCATCCAAGTTTGTATGCTTGTTGCATCCAAGTTTGAGTTCATTTGTACATTTGTTGTTGCGTCCACATTTGTTTCACCACAATTTCTGCCAAGTTTTATGCCTACTATTGTACCCTTGTTTTCTAACACGTTTGCATCTTATTTTTTTTCCAAGTTTGCATTAACTATTGCATATTCTTTTGCAACCACTTTTTTGTTATATTTTCCATCTTTTCTACATCTACTTATGTTGCATCCACTTTTCATAAAATTTTACGTCTATTTTTTCCCCATTTTTGTGTTCACTTTTACATCCTTTTTCCAACACATCATATATTCTGCATTGGTGATATGTTACGACATTGAAAATTATGAACAACTGATGAAAATGTCAATGATTATGATGATGATGACAATGAAGATGATGACGATGACATGAATTGTGATTATGATGATAATGACAATGATGATAAAGATGATGGAGGTGACAATGACAATGATTATGATGATTACAATTATTATGATGATGATGATGTTAATGACCTTGGCCAATCCTCCCAATTTTTAAATGTTGTTACTGTCATAATAATCATTATATTTGGTATCATCATCCAAGTTATCATCATTTGCTCATCATTTTCATCAGCGACAACAATAATGGTGTAAATGATGATGACGATGTAAATGATGATGATTTCCATGACATTGATGACAACAAATTTCATGTCCACATTAGTATAATTTGTGATCAATAATACATCACCTGACACCACATTCAGGTTACAATTCTAGTTTACAAAGTAACACTTAATATAGCAAGGCCCTATAATACACTCTATGGTTGATCCTTATTTTTTCAAAAGTATCTTTATGGGTAGATTAGCACGAGTGGAAGAAGTGGAAGCAACAACTTTATACAGTAAATTGGTAAGATAATCCCCTTCAACATTTCTGTCCCTTCTTTTCCTTCTGGCTTAGTCACTCTTGATTGTGGGTCACCTAAGAGAGAAGCTACTTCACTAGCTATAATACGAGGATAATAAGTTCTTAGGTTATGTCTATTGTTGATAGTTTATAAGTTCAACACCTAATTGACATCATCCTAATAGGTTATATATTTATTATTAGTACATTCTGGTTGCAAATATTCTCTTATACCTACTACCAAGTTTTTCCTAAGCTCATCTAGAGAGAACTTGGTCTCACATCTAGCTAACGAAAATTAGAATCTATGAATGTAATAGGTCATAAATTCACACTTTCCTTGCTTTAATTATATAAGACTAACCACTTCAAATACATTGATTGGTTTAAGAGAATATAATCCCAAAAACTTGTCACTTATTTGATCAAAATTCTCTATAGAGTTCTTGGTAAGGTTTTCAAACCATTCAAAGGCTAACCTAGCAAGAGTGTGTGGAAATAATCTGGCCATAAATTCTAGCCATATCCTCAAGTATTTACAAATTCTGATGAACCTGGATAAGTGTGCTAAATAGAGATAACCATAGTGCGCTAGAGAGGCCCAAGCACAAGTGTGCTACACAAGATATGCATGAATATATGTGACCTTACGCATAAAACACTTTATAAGGGAGATAAATAATATCACACGATGATGGAATAAAAATGCAATTTGTGGTGTGCTTATACACAAGAAGGGATCTGCCTATGGGTTAATGAGCTTGCATGTACAAATTTTAATAGGTTGGCCTTATCCTCTCCCTAATATTACAACGAATGATAATACATGATCGAAAGATGGTCTTAGCCATGATGACAAATACATCAATGATACATATAAGTGTGTTGAGGCATGAATATTACACTCATAATTCTAACATAATTCCACATCTCTAAATATAGATTTCATATAGTAGAAATCCCTCCTAATTTCCTTATTGTGCTTAAAACAAAAAAATCCCACCCACACAACAATTGACGTAGAATTATCCTAATGAATATTTTTCATGTTTCATAGAATACAAACTATAACCATTGCAAAATTGAAAAGGAATGAACTCTTCATCTATAAAGATTGATTTCATGGGCAAGCAATCCTTCCTCTCCCTTATGGTCTTTAGGAATTACTAACCTTCGGTTGTGCATGTTGAGGGGAACGTGAGTTACTTGTTGAAATTACTACTAATGTGCAACACCTTCCATTTCACAAAAAAAAAAAAAAAAAAAAAATCCTAACTGAAATTTATTATTAATGTAGTCTTATGGAACTCTATTATCAATGTGAAATTTTCTTCCTTTATAGTGCATTTAAGATTATTGGACTTCCTAACATTGGTATCGAACCATAGTTGTAGTCTTGAAAGGTTCATAAAATTTGAAGTCTCTAAAATTTACATTTTTAACTAGACTTGACCCATTTTTAAAGTCTGATATTTAGCTTTTAAGTTAATCTATGTTATTTTTATTTTTAATTTATATAATATGTGTGATGTATGATGTAGGTTTATAACTTATAACTTTATTCTACTAAATTATATCATTCGTTTATAAAACCTTATTGTTTACTTAATTACTTTTGCATTGGTCTTAATGCTAGTTATGGTCTATAATCAAGTTTATCATCCCAATTGCACCTCCAAACCATAGTCTTGATACACTTCCCTTTTTCTAATTAGTCCTTCGTGTTACTTATCATGGTAAATTGATCACCTTTGTTGGTTCTTAATTGACTTCACTATGTTAAAAGCTTTGTCCTTTCAATTGATGTCCCAACAGCTATTATGTCACCAATAATTAAATACTTCCTGCGAAATGATATTCCAGCTATATGATATGAATGGAAGTAAGTGCTAAGTTTATGTGGAGCACTCACATTCCTCCATGTGTCCTAGATACCTGTGAGATTCACGTGATGAGATAGTTTGTGGTGTTTATGAGGTGTTTTTACATGAACGGTTTTGGTTTCTCAAGAAATCAATGATCCACAACATTAGGGTTTTCATTAAGATTTCTTGATTGTGTCCTTTTGGATTTTGTTCAAACATATGCCAATAATTTTGGCTCAAATTTCTTCACTATACAATTCTCTAAAATGCATTGATACAATAGTCCAACATTAATTTACCACACCCCACATTCTTTTCAATGCTTGTATATCCAATGCTAAAAACTAAGGAGCTATTGTATATATCAAATGGTAAATTTACACAATAGGGATTTGATCCTCTACATGGTGTGTCAAAACTGGGAGTTATAGAGATAAAGGTGTGTCAAAATAGTCTTATTGGGATCTCTCCCTCATATAAATGTGGAAAATGTTAGCTAAATGGGCTTCGAAAGAAAGAAATGGAGTTATAGATCTATTTCTTGCTTCTTATTCCTGTTACCTTGATAGCTACTAGTATACAAAGTCATTATTACCTCCTAAAGACTCTAAGGAGTATTTTGAGTTTCTTATATCCTACTAATTCAATATCTAGTAAGCATCTTTATTTGGGAATTAGTTCTATGTTCTAAGGTTATAGAGTGAGTCTCTGATTATAGGTACCAATTCTAATGATTTATACACTCTCCGTCTTATTGATATATAATGTCTAATATATCTAAAGTTGGTAATATAATTACAAATCTTGGATATATACATAATGAAACATGAAGCTTCATGATATGGAAATATAGAGGAGTTGGTGTTGGTTCTAATTTCTATCAGGTTACCTCTATTACTTAGACATGCTTTGGTGTGAAAATGAATTGAATTGGTTTATGTTTAAGGACAAGGCTTCCAAGGCGAGGTTAGAAAAGACAAAAGACACTCATTGTAGTGGTAAAAAGGGTTAAAAGAAATGATAACAACTTTTCTCAGTATGTTAAATATGCGATATTTTTTTAATAAAATTTGTACTAGAAGAAAATCATTGTTATCTAATTTATCCCTATATATTGATTGATGAGAACTAAAATATGGAAGACATCCAAATCATTTGGAAAAAAGAGATGTCGTAGTAAAAGATATGGGTTGATTTTGTTGTGTGGATGGATTATGAGGTATGTAATCTTAGCTGTGTTTCTAATATATCTTTGAACCATTTTTTCATTTTATTTTATTTATCACTATTAGATATTATATCCTACCTCATTTTATGGTTAGCATTGATAAGCATTGTGCTATGGAATTAATACTAACATGTAATATTTATTTTTTGATTTCTTTTTCCAGAATGCTATAGGTAATGAATACTAAGATCATGATCTAGACTATGGTTAGCATACATCAAGATATGAAAATGATGAGGATGGTGATAGTGTTGGCGATGATGACATGGATGAGACTAATCAGGATGGTCAAGATGATGATCATGGATATGATCTTGGTGGAGGTAGCTAGGCATGCACATGCATTGTTTTTGATGAAGTATTATTGTGTAGAATGAAATTGCTATTTTTAGATGGATGTTGTGAATTTACCTTATAATAATGATATCTATGAAACATTTGGAATTGGCAATCATACAATGAATTTTATTTGATTAAAGATGATGATGATATTATCATTATTATATTTTTATTTGATGTATATATTGGAAATTATCACCATTATTTTGATGGAGAATTATTATGTATGATGATATTACCATCTTTGGATGTTTGTTGTGAATTTATATTAGAAGAATGATATTCATGAAATATTTTTATCTAGTAATCACATTTGAATTTTAGTCGATTTGATTAAAAATGATAATCATTATTAGTATTATGTTGCTATTTTATGTATATGTGTTGAAAATTGTCAATTCATCATTATGTACAATGATATTCGTAGATACTCTACCTACATAAATTTTCACAACAATGTATCCTACTATACCACCTAGTCTGTCCGCTTTGAGTTTCCATGATTCAACTTTTAGTCACTGGAGTTATAGAATCTGACTATATGTCCTGTGGATCTCTAGATGTATGTGCATTAATTTGATTTGATCATTAATGGGGGTAGCTCCATGTTAAAATCAAGATATATCCCTAAGTCAAGAGGCATATCAAGATCATGCATTATCTTATATCTTCCTTATTATAGTGTGAGTCCATATTAGAGCGGGAAGAGTAATTTACAACATGTTCCTTTGAGATGATCTCTTTTCAAATGTTTTGTCTCTCATCTTTTCCATTTTATTGAGACTTATGCTTGCTATATCGCAGTTTAAACTTATGTTATATCCTTTGTATAATGCTTGAAACTTATAACTCAGGTTACAACAGCATGATCCGTCATCCCCCTTGCATTGTGGGTTGTGTGTTGCTGGGGTGCTGTGAGCGAGAAAGAGAATCTAGAGTGTCTTGTTCTAGATTGAGGGATATATTAATCAAACATTAGGTGAGAAAAATTGGACAAATGATCACCGTGATCACCATTGAGCTAATAACACAAGGTTCCTCAAGGTGACTTCCTCATATATCCAAGAGAAACATCTGGTAATATGACTATGGATCTACTTGTATTTCCTCAAGTGAAAGTGTAAATTTGGATCCACCTACTCCTACCCCACCATTGGTCCATACTCCTCACTTAGTGTTTACACCTTTGCAATCATTCAATGTTCCACCAATTACCCTAGTGATAGTGTAAACACCCATTGCACAACCTAAGTAAAAAAGAATAAGACAAGGAAAAACCAATCACATTCAAATTCAATAAAGTTACTTACATCTATCATGATTAAATATTTGTTCATTTATTAATTTTTTTTTTAAAATACAAAACTATCATAAAATATTTACAAAATATATTATGCATTAATACATAGTATCCTCTATTTTTATAAAGAGAATGGATGAAAAATAATATAATGATCCAATACGGATAACATCTCCCCAGTTTGGGAGGATTTTTGTCCCCACATAAGAGCTATTCTTCCACCTCTCAATCCTCAACCAAAGTATGGCTTTACTGCATGCATTCAGTTGTGCACTCCTATGTTATCATGTCTTTCTCTATATTAGTCTTGTCTCTCAACACCCTTCCCCATGCTCTCTTTGTGAATTATCTCTTTATGAATTCCATCTTTCTTGTCATGTGTGGTGTGTCCTCCTGCGAGAGTGCTTGTCTCCCCTCTTACATGGAGTGTGATCATTATCCCCATTAATAAGTTGCAATTGTTTTTGGTTACATGGGAAAACATTGTTGTCACTCATTCCTTCTTAGCTATGGTGGTTCTATCCCGAGTGGTGGTGAGAGTGTTGTTGTGTCATCTACCCTTACTTCTCACTTCTTATTGCTTGACTTCTTTGTCCTCAACTACCCATGCAACCCATTCTTCGTTTAATTTTTTCCTTTCTTCCTTGAGGATTTATCCATGGTAGGAATGGTTCTTCTATCCTTCTTTCCAGCTTAATTAAATTGTAAAACCATTCCATTTAAAGCACACTTGTCATCCTTTAATGGTTATCATGAAACAAATCAAGATTCCTTTAAATCCCCAGGTAACCTCCTTCCTTAAACCCTAGAATTTGTGTCCCAATTCTTAGGGTTTTTTTAATTATAATCAAAATATATTATATATTTACAATGAAGGGGAATTAGCCTAGGGATGTCACAAACTTCAATAAATAAAAATTGTATACATCATTAACATGTTTCCTATAAAATTTTCATTCATCAACAATTTTGAAAAACAATTGCATGTGACACTACAAAAGATTGACCTTTATATGTTAAAAAAACATTTTCCATTTTTCATTATGTTAACACCTTCAAACACTACACCAACACTTGACAATATATATATATATATATATATATATATATATATATATATATATATATCATTGTTTTCCTTGGAAAAACATCACGCACTATTTCTCCTTGGCATCTAGATGTACACCATTTTTTATATAGTGATTCTATGACTTAAGCACTTCACCAACATGTATGTATACCTTATATATTCCAAAAACCTCTCATTGTTAAGAAAAAACAAATTGATAGAGTTGAGAAAAAATTCAATAAATAAAAACTAATATACATCGTTAACATCTTTCCTATAATTTTTTCATTCATCAACGATTTCAAAACATAGTTATATGCTACATCACTAAAAATTCTCTCTCTCAATTTTCATGCACTAGTACTCCTTGGCCTCTACATGTACATAATTTTTCATATAGTAATTCTATGATTTAAATACTTATTTGAGCGCTTCACTACCATGGGTGCATACCTTACACATTCCAAAAACTTGTCAATGTTAGAAAAAAATCAAATTTTCATATAGTCAAGAAATGCTAAGGGGTTTCCCAATAAGGTTTTCGTAAGGGATAATTCAATATGTTCAACTGTCTAAGGCTTGTTGTCAATAAGAGACCTTAGGTCATAGGTTCAAATGTAGTAGAGTTTGTTTAAGTTACTAAATGTCATTTTGGTTGATTGTTGAGCTTCCCTAATCTGAGTATTTAAAGGAAAATGGGGAGATCCTACATGTATATATTTTAAATAACATAGAAAGATATTATGAGTTTTTCCCTGATATTTTTGTGTCTCATTCATAGGGTATAGAACATTCAATGAATGTGTGCATTGTAAAGGAACTCCTCGTGCCATGGTCACTACTTCGAAACCCCATGTTTAGTCCCACACCTAAACTTAAAAAAGAAGAAGAAGAAGAAGAAGAAGATATTTGTATGCATCTCAAAATCTTAACATAATTGATTGAATCATCCTCCCAAATCATATAGAGTAAAAGGAGACTATAAATCACAAATTCAAATTCAATAAAGTTACCTACATATATCATGATTAAAATATCTTTTCATTTATTATTTTTTTTAAATACAAAACTATCATAAAATATTTACAAAATATATTATGCATTAACACATAGTATCCTCTATATTTATAATGAGAATGCATGAAAAGTAATATAATGATCCAATATGGATAACAACTCCCCATTTTGGGAGGATTTTGGTCCCCGCCTAAGAGCTATTCTTCCACCTCTCAATGCTCAACCAAAGTACAGATTTACTCCTTGCGTTCTGATAGCAACATAGAGTTTTTCTTCTCTCGTTTTTGTTTAGTTGTGCACTCTTATGTTATATATGTCTTTCTCTATACCAGTCTTGTTTCTTAATACCATTCCCCATGCTCTATTTGTGAATTCTCGCCTTGTGAATTCCATATTTCTTGTCGTGTCTGGGGTGTCCTCCTTAAGCAGTTGCAACTGTTTTTGGTTACGTGGGAAAACATTGTTATCACCTATTCATTCTTGGCTACGGTGGTTCTATCTTGAGTGGGGATGGGAATGTTGTTGTGTCAGCTCCGCTTCCTCCTCACTTATTATTGGTTGACTTCTTTGTCCTCAACTTCCCATGAAACCCATTCTTCATTTAATTTTGTCCTTTCTTCCTTGTGGATTTATCAAAGGTAGGCATGGTTCTTCTGTCCTTCTTTCCTGCTTAATTAATTTGTACAACCAATCCATTTAACCTTCCATCCTTTAATGGTTGGCATGAAACAAATCAAGCTTCCTTCAAATCCCCAAGCAACCTCCTTCCTCAAACCCTAGAATATGTGTCCCTATTATTAAGGCTTTTTAATCGTAATCAAGATATATGATATATTTACAATGAAGGGGAATTAGCCTAGGGATGTCACAAACTTCAATGAATAAAAAATAGTATACATCATTAACATGTTTCCTAGAAAAAGATTTATTCATTAACAATTTTGGAAAACAATAGTGTGACACTACTAAAGATTGAACTTTATATGTTAAAAAAATAATTTTCATTTTCATTATGTTAACACCTTCAAACACTACACCAACACTTGAAATTTTATACACACACACACACACACACACACACACACACACACACACACACACACACACACACACACACACACACACACACTATATATATATATATATATATATATATATATATATATATATATCATTATTTTATTAGGAAAAACGTCATGAACTAGTTCTCCTTGGCCTCTACATGTACACCATTTTTTATATAGTGATTCTATGACTTAAGCACTTCACCAGCGTGTATGTATACCTTATATATTCCAAAAACCTGTCATTGTTAGGGGAAAAGAATTGATAGAGTAAGAAAAAATTCAATAAATTAAAAATAATATACACCGTTAATGTCTTTCCTATAAATTTTTCATTCATCAACGATTTCAAAACATAGTTATACGCTACACTACTAAAAAGTATCTCTCTCAAACTTTTCATGCACTACTACTCCTTGGACTCTACATGTACATGATTTTTCATATAGTGATTCTATGATTTAAATACTTTCTTAAACACTTCACCACTATGGGTGTATAACTTACGCATTCTAAAAAGTTGTCAATGTTAGAAAACAATAAAAAAATATATAGTCAAGAAATCCTAAGGGGTTTCCCTATGTGGTTTTCCTAAGGGCTAGCTCAATATGTTGAACTATCAAAGACATGTTGTCAATAAGAGACCTTACGTCATAGGTTCAAATGTAATAGAGTTTGTTTAAGTTACTAAATTTTATTTTGGTTGGTTATCGAGGTTCCCTAATATGAGTATTTCAAGGAAAATGGGGAGATCCTATATAATAAGGTATAAAGATATTATGAGGCTTTCCCTGATATTTTTGTGTCTCACTCATAGGGTATAGAACATTCAATGGATGTGTGCACTGTAAAGGCACTCCTTGTGTAATGGTCATTGCTTCGAAACCCCATGTGTAGTCCCACACTTAAACTTAAAAATAAAATAAAAATAAATAAAGATATTTGTATGCATCTCAAAATCTTAACATAATTGATTGAATCATCTTCCCAAAGAATAAAGAGTAAAAGGAGACTATCAATCACATATTCAAATTCAATAAAGTTAATTACATATATCATGATTAAAAGATTTGTTTATTTATTTTATTTTATTTTAAATACAAAACTATCTTAAAATATTTACAAAATATATTATGCATTAATACATAGTATCCTTTATATTTATAAAGAGAATGGATGAAAAATAATATAATGATCCAATATGGATAACACCTCCCCATTTTGGGAGGATTTGTTTCCCCAAAAGCTTTCAGTAAATGAGGTGAAGAAATTTTTCCTCCACCTTCTCTGGAGTGTACCATTTAATTTTTCCAAGAAGATATCCTTTCAACCTAATTTGCCAAAAGTCATGCTACCCATATCTTGTAGTTTTGGACCTCTTCTACAAAACTCTATCCTTTGGCAACTCTACTTGAGCGTCTAGTGCCAACTCCTTTATAGAAGGTAGGACATGTTCCTTTTCCTAATCTAGAATGCAAGGCTCATAGACATGGAAAATTTTAAGGATGGAAATTTACCTTAAAGTCTAGAAGCCTTGGTGAATCTTATTAGTCCCTAATATGAAAACTGTAAAATGTTTGGGAATATTATTGGAAAAATATTCAAATTTCTATTGTTTTTATATAGCCTCTATAAAATTTTGGCGATTTTTAAGTTAAAATAATTTTTCATATAAAATTTGGGCAAATCAATTTTAGAAAAAATGGAAATTAACAACTCTTTTTCTTGGAAAAAGCATGGAAAATTAGTGCAACTGTGAATATTAGCCCTTAAAGTTTTCCCTACTCATAGAGTTTTAGGTTCTCAACATTCACCACTTGGTGAATCCACATGTATGTGGTGGATTGAATCTATAGGTGTTTTCTCCCACCTTTTCCAATATCTTAAAGGGACCATATCTAAAAGCCCTAAATTTATTAGGAGGCCTTGTAGCCTCTCCTTATTCAATTGTAACCATACTTTGTCTCCCACCTTGAAAACCTCTATGTTCTACATTGATCATGTTTGGCCTTGTGTTTTTCCCGTGACTTATGCATTATCTTTTAGAACTATAGATGGATAGGCCTAATATTCTCAACAAAATTTTCTACCCTTAAGGCATCCCCTGTTAGATCCTCCCTCACTCTTACTTCTTGCCAATATGCAATATCCAAATGTGAAGGTGGAAAATATCCAAAACAAGCTTCAAATGGGGACTTATCAATAGAAGTGTGGACTGCTATATTATAAGAGTGTTGTATATATACCATATTTTCATCCCGGGTTTTTGTACGCTTCTAATTATACCACCGCAAAAGCTACACCAAAGTCATATTGACTAATGTTTTCTCATCTATGTGTGGATGGAATGTTGTAGACATATTTAACTTCATGCCCATCTTATCCCACAATGTAGTCCAAAATGCACTTAGAAATATTGTGTCTATATATAAAATGATACTCATTGGTATCTCAAAGTACACCTAGTTTAAAGAACAGGTTCATTTCTTCTTGCTCACTAATGGTCCTTTTACAAGGAATTAGAACACACATCTTACTAAACCTAGCTACTACCTTGAACAAGTAGTCATGCCCCTTACTGTTCATTGGTAAACCTCCCACAAAGTCCATGGAAATGATTTCTCAAGTATGAGTGGGTAAATGTAAGGGATGATATAGACCCTAATTCCTAATATTAGGCTTGTTGGTACAAAAAAATATGCATCCTCTTGTGAACCTAGATACATGTTCTTGCATCTTGGGCCAATTAACATATTTATGCAATTTTTCCACTATCTTCCCTACACCAAAGTGCCTTGCAACTTTGGGAGTGTGAACCTCTATAACGGTTACATTTGCTCACATTTAGGAACAAAAAACTTATCTAGCTTGTAGAGTAACCCATCCTGGATATGGTACTCAACTATGATATCACCATCATGCTCATGACTCTGGCTTTTCAATTACTAAAACACCTCCTTGAAGTCTTCATCCTCTCAATATTCCTCTTTCTATGCGTCATAGGTGAATGGATCCATGTGCATTAGAGTTCCCAAAGTTGTGATCTTTGATGTGGGTAGCCTTGAAATCATGTCAGCTAACTTGTTTGTGTTTCCCTTGTTACAATCTATCATTAAATGAAATTGTTGTAAAAACCCAATCCACTTTTGATGCTTGGTTTGTTTTAACTTACACTAACCCTGGAGATATTGTAGTGGTTGCTGATCTATGTGGATTATTGCCTCCTTTCCCATCAAACAATGTTTCCACATCTTCACAACTTGCACCAGGGAATAAATCTCCTTGTCATAAGTAGCGTAATTAATAACTTCCCCAGGAAATACTTCATATTGGTAGGATACATGCCTACCTCCCTACATCAAGACTGCTCCCATAGCATAGACACTTTCATATGTCTCCACTTTAAAGGGTTGTTGAAAATTTGGTAATGTTAGAACTAGTGATTGGTTGATATTCTTCTTTAACTCCTCAAAGGCCATTTGTTGACCCTTTCTCCATTGGAAACCCTTGCCACACTTTTTTATAGCATGGAGTGGCACTGCTACTACTAAAAATGAGGCTATGAATTTCCTTGCATACTATGCTACCCCAATGAAACTCTTAACCTCAGAAACATTAGTAGTCGTCAACCACTTCATGATGGCCTCCATCTTGGTAGGATCTCTCTTTAACTATCCTCCACCTATCACATACTCCAAATACAACAAATAATATTGTGAAAACTAACACTTCTTGATAATTTTTTGCATTTGGTGCTTTTTTAAAGTCTCTAGCACTTGCATCAAATGTGAGAAGTTCTCTTCCTAGGCAGCATTGTATACTAGTATATCATCCAAATATACAATAACAAATGAATCTATAAGTATATATATCATAATATTCATTAACCTGTTAAATGAAGATGGTGCATTGCATTGGAAAAATGATATAACTTACCACTCATACAAATCTTGCCTAGTTTTCAAGGAAACCTTCTAGGTATCTTATTTTATGAATGAAACCTGGTGATATCTAAAATTTAAATCTAGCTTGGTGAAGTATTTGGCTTGCTGCAACTAATCTAATAAATCATATATCCTAGGAAATGGGTACCTATTCTTGAGCATAATTTGTTTAATTCCCTGTAATCACTACACATCCACCAAGTCCCATCCTTCTTTGCCACAATGATGATGGGTGACTCACATGGTGAGGTACTTGAATGAATGACACCTCATTCTAGTAGTTGTTGCAATTGATTCTTTAATTCACTTGCTTCTATATTGAACTGCCTATACAACCAAATTTTTAGCAATGCAGAGTGTAGCATTAGTTGTATCTCATGCTCCACTTCCCTCTTATATGATATCCCTTTATTTGTTGTTTCTTTTTCTTCGCATACCCATCTAGAGATGAATTTTCTCTTACTGAATGTTCTATATATTGTTTTTCTCTTAAAAATAGTAAAACATACTTCTTGTTGGAACTAATTAGTTTTTAGGCTTGGTTGGAACTTACCAATGAAATTTTGGACTTGCCATTATGTGCATTGATGGTGAAGGATTTTGCATCATTGATGAGGTGGTATTATTTGGCTCTTCGCATGAAGATTACAGCTTGTATGTACATATACAGACTTCCAAAAACCACTCCATATCAATAGAATCAACACTAATAGAAAATCTAATTTTGCATTGTTTGGTTACATTTATTTTTACATCTTTGTTTACCCATCCCAATGCATATGGGCTTGGATGATCCAAAATTTAAATCCCAATTTGTTGATCAACTTTGCTACAATGAGATTTTCCTCTGATCTTGAGTTGAAAAGAAGCATTAATTTTTGTCTTCTCAACTAGTATATTTATATAGAATAGTTTGGTCATTTCCTTCTCTTCCTATTTCGAAAGACTACTCAAATTTGCCTCCTTTTGTATTAATGTACAAATTATCTTCTCATCCATGTTTCAATTTCTTTCAACATAGTTTCTCAAATCAATGACCATTAAATTCTTCTTCTTTGCATCTTTATTTTTGTTCTCTGGGTTAAGCTATGGATGTAATTTTCAACACTTCTCCTTTGTGTGACTACTAATGCTACAGTCGTTGTGGTAATTGTTGGGATATTTGGACTAGTGTGCTATGGGTACCAGATTTTTATCTTTTCCCTCTTTTCACTTCTTCTTCCCCTCCTTAGAAGCATCCTAGTGCTACTTCTACTTCATCCCACTTGATTTCCCTTTATTGTGGCCTATGTTCTTTAGGTACTATGCATGTATACAAGCCTCAACCACCAATTGAGGCTTGAACAACTTCACTTACCTCTGTAGATGGATATGTAAAACCCTTAGATACTTTAGGAGTATTATGGGTTCTTTGGGGATATACCCAACGTTATGGACATCTCTTTAAGTTTTGTGGCATACTCATGTACACTTTTCCCCTTCTTATGCTTAAGGTAATGCCACTGGATCCATTGGTCTTCTACATACCCAATAGGGTAAAATTACGACTTTATGAGGGTTTTGAAATCCTACCACTTAGTCACTAGAGGATATCCCTCCAACCTCAACATTGCCTTATGGATTTCCCACCAGGTCAATGCATGGCCCTATAATTTCATCCAAGCAATTGAAATATTTTATTCTTTCTTTATATGATCAACTCAAAAATAAATTTTTGATTGATGCAATCAATAACTTAAATTCATAACGTCAATATCATCTTTGGCTTGATGTCGAAATTTTATTTCATTTTGAATAGGGAATATGAATAGTTCATGACACTCAAACTAGGATGATCCTTTTTGGTTTATTTCTTATACTTTGTCTTTGGTTCTTCCTAATATTTTGATTTCCCCTCTAATATGATCTCCATGTTAGAACCTCCATATTATCAAAATATCCTAATATTATTATCTAGGGCCGCCATGAGGAGGCTCATATTGCGACTTACATCTGTGAATTTCACTTCCTGCTACATAAACCTTTCCTCTGTGGGATCTTGAGGGTTATCGATAGACTTTCCAGCCATGATTGGGATTTTATGACTTTAAGCTTAATAGATCTTGATATCCTATAAATACCCACAACATATCATTAGAAACCTTATCTAATACCAATATGATATATAACTACCATGTCTATTACATTGGATAATTCATCACAATAGATCTAATAGAATCATGCTTAAAATCTAAAATCTACACTATGAGGGTTAATTTCTCCTTATATTTCTAGATTCTTTAATTATTGTGTTATGCTTATGCATGAAATAGATAAAATATGCAGAAAATAGAGGAAAATGCAATAAAACTCATAAACCATAAATTAAAACAAGATATAATTTGGTACACCCTTTCAAGAGAAAACCTAGCTGGAAGGTAAGGCCACTCGCCTCTCTTTCTTTGAATGGAAAAGGATGAATGTACAAAGAAGTGAGTCTTGTGGCCCATGGGTCATTAAAATGAACAAACCTTGTTTGTTTTCTTTCTCTCCCTATCCACTCTTGGCTACTCTACTAATCTATGGAACAAAATTCACTCCAATAGAATGGAACCCATTTTCCTCCTAGTGGTTCGATTATAAAACAACCCAATGCCCTACTAATGGTTAAATTTTACTCCTTCAACTATTAAATAGAGTTACAATATTGACTCTTATAGAGTCTTCTTTATCATGATCACTTGGCTAGCCCCTTTTCCAAAAATAATGGGTGCTAATGTGGCATCCTCGCGAATTATAATGGTTAAAATGGGAAGGTCGAGTGGCATAAATTTTTCATATGGAATCTAATTGAAGTGATTCTTGTGCCATTTGAAATATATCTATGTGTAGAATAGCACTAAAAGGTGTGGTTCTTAAGCAACAAAGTTTTACCCCCATAAACCAATATTTGATGTATGAAACTACTTCTAGAAGGTTTCAAACCCCAATTCGCCAAACTAGGGCCACTGGTAAAAATGTTCCTATGAGATAATTACTCCACTTTATCCACGTTGAAAGCATCAAGATGGATGAAAAATAATATAATGATCTAACCCAAATTAAGGGGTAAAATGCATAGATGCAAATAGGGCTTCCAACCCATTTTTCTACATAATAATCTAAGCATGACCATCTTAAGCATCTCATTCATATTGAAGCTTACCAAACTAATGAAGGATTTCTTAAGTATGATCGAAGTTTCTCATTTGTACTAGAACAATTGCTTTTCCAAGAGAAGGAAGTCAAAAAGTAGTGCAAAATATGTTTCTTGAGAGAAAATAAAAGTTCTCAACTAGTCCTTGTACATGAAGAGCTACAAATTGGTTTTTCTTGGTTGGAATTGTAACAAAGATATAGCTTGTAAGACAAGATTCTACAATATAGAAAGTAACTTTTCAATATTCCCACAAACTAGTAGCCTCTACCATATACCACATATATCGTATCATGTAATGAGATGTGGAAAAGCATATCAAGACAAAATAACATGCATCATATAGTTTTAAACATGTCTCTACATACATTTTAAAACATTAAGTGGACCAGATTTTTCTAGGAAGTAGATGCCACACATCAACTAATGTTTAACACCCAACCAGTGTCTTCTCCCACCCCATTATACTAATAGGTTGAAGTTGTTGATAATTCCATATGTGTTTGGTAGAGTAAGAAGCAACTGCAAATTGATATTGTTGTCTTCATACAAAGCATTAAGAAACAACTGTAAAATGGTAAGAAAGGCAAAATATGGAATGGGAAAGGATGGTATCCAAGATGAGAGTAAAGATATCAACTAAGAATTGTTGACCCTATTGAGTTGGTCAGATCAGAAAAATGAATTGAGCATATGCCCCTCTAGAATCAAAGATGTCAAATATAGAAGGACAAAAGAAACTATATTTATGACAACATGCACACATTCTTCCTTGCACTTCAAAATTTTACTTTAACTAATCGGGTAAGTAGAGAAATGAGATAAGATATATTTACTATTCCCACCATTTCCAAAGCATGAGGTTGAGAACATGTTTATGTAAACCTAGCATGAATTAATGGACAATATAATATGTTTTGTTTCTTGATGCTTAATCTACAAATACAGACTTTTTTATGGAATACCCTATATTTCCTTGGTCTACAAGATTCCACTGTCAAAAATAACAACAATAAACTTGTTTGAAGGCCTTAGGCCCTTTGTGGCTCAACCTCTCTTTACCTTCGAGTTTCACATTATAGTATCTTTCCTTAAGGATGTGGTCATGGCCTACATTCCCTTTTCCCATATGTAATGCATGCCCTTATCTAGATGTAAATCTTCGGCACCCTCTCCCACTCTTACAAACCCTACGCTACATAATTTATCAAGATTTAGCACCAACATGCTCTCTATATTGTTAATATAGACCAAACAATGCTTATAGGTATTGTAACTTTGTGTTAATTCATAGAGCTATAAGCTAGTATTAGGTTTTATGTTCTTTCCTTTTAGTGCAGTTAAGATATGGGTTAGATCTGCTCTAATTTGTCTCATATTGAGAAATAAAATATTGCAAAATGAGTATTAGATGTTTAACATGAAGCAAATAAATTTTGCTAGATTTTCCATGGATTGAATATTTATTGCTTAAAAACATGCTTCAATATTTAATATTTATTGTATCAAGAAAAATTAAAGTTATCTTATTGTGATTGATAGCAAATTCCACTAAAATGTGTAAAAATGTGTAAAGATCTAATTACTAAATGAGATTTTGATTGATAGCAAATTCCAATAAAATGTGTAAATATCTAATTATCCGAAATAAATTGTGATAAAAGATACCACTATATCCTAAATATTTTCCATCAAAATATCGAGAAGAGAAACATGTCTAGTGAACTCCATAGAGTTTTTGTGCAATAGCTTCCTTTACTAGAGTAAACAGACTAGACTACGGTTTTAACAACACTATGAAAGGACTAACCTATACAAGGTGAACCCTTAAGCTACGGGGCCTAGTGAACTCCATAGAGTTATTGTGTAGAAAGTTCCTTTAATATAGCATACGTCTTGGATTATTAAAATACAGTATATGAACTCAAGAGATAAGAAGTGATGTAATTATATAAATGACAACTTCCATCTACTCACTTGGTTTGTTTATTCCATCAATATATATTGAAGCTGAGGGCACGCATAAAGCATTGTCAATGAACTGAAACGAAAATCATATGTACAAGGAAGGGAAAAGGTCATGTGGCATAGAAAACAAATAAATTTAAAGAAAACAATGACTCAATTCAAAAAATGAATTGTTTCTCCCAGTTTATCTCAACCTATGAGCAAGAAATTTCCTTAATGGAGTAGGAGCAGAATGCCCATATCCTATCTACCGCCCCTTCATAGTTGAAATCAATAAATCAAAGGAAATGAGCATTCCTTGAGTGGATTCAAATTGCAAAGTTGACTAATGGTGCAAAGGAAATAGATATTATGCAGGTGAGTTATCTTACCAGAAAACCATTCAAGTTTAGTTTCGAGGTTGTATGCATACGGTTGAATTTATTTTCCCTTCTTTTTAATGCATTCAAAACATCTGGAGCTTGCAGAGAATAAAAAAGGGAGCTTATCTAGAATCATAAAGTAGATGAAATCTAAAAGAAAAGGAATGAAAAAAAACATTTTAGCCACTTATGTTAGTTTATCAATCTTAGGCATATTAGGAATCCACGTAGGTTGTTTGTTCACTAGGGCTGTCTATTTGCGTATTCACCATTTGGAGATAGTTATAGAATTGATATTCATTTTCTAAATTATGTATATAGGTGATGTCAAAGGAAGATAAGGCTACCCTTGAACTCTATAAATCTGTAAATGTGTTGCCTTGCTACTCCTGATAACTAATTCATTACTTGAAATGCTCTTCCAGCTATAAATAATGAGACACACTTGAGATGGTGATCTATATAGTGATAGCAATGAAGGGTAAGGATTTTATATGTATCATCATTGTATTTGAAAACTTGAACGTTGAAAATTTTGAAGCAATCAAAGCGCACATCGAAACCCTAAATGTTATTATCCAATAATACTTGAGATAATATATTTTTATTTTATGATATAAAAAAAATATTGGTACAGCATGTTAAACATTAAAAAGCATAAAAGAAAACTTATGATAAAACCACAAATTAATATATGGTTAGCAATAAATCGATCATTTAATAAGATATATAAGATAGTAAGTATTTAATAAATTTATATTTAAGATAGAATTGGTTTTTTTAACTCAACAAAAGGATAAAGTTATATTTATATTAAAATTAAGTTATATTTTTTTTCTATATAATGTAAGTAATTTTTTTAAATAAAATACGATCAATGAAAACATCTTTTCCATATTAACCGTAAATCACTTACTATTTTCAATTAAAATAAATCTAATTTTTTATAATTTATTGTTCTTTCATAAACCAACCCCGATGAATTAAAACTTTCATCCAAACAATCTGTAAGAAAATATGAAAATCTTCTGAGTCCACACTAATGAAGGCTCTAATGAATTAAAGTTTATATCTAAAACTAGGGTAACTATAAAAGTAGTTGGATCTTAGGATGGCTTGATCTTTTTGAGGAATGCAAGGATGTTGTACTTGTTGATCGTGAAAGTTTACAAAGTTACTCATTTTCAGTGCCTTATTTTGATAAATCAACTTTATGTGATATTATTGTTAGTATTATGTTTTATATAATAATATTTAGGTAATGATATTATTAGTGTTTACTTTTTTACAGAAAAATAATTATATTATAATACTATTATAATTGATTTATAAATTTAAACTTTAACTTTTAACTTTTATTCATTTTATAAATAATGTTTTTTTTTAAACAACAAATAAATTTCTAAATTTTAAGAGTTTATGAGTTAAGTGAAATAAAAGAATTTTTTTATTATTAATTATTTCAACAATAACAATAATAAAAAATAGGTATGTCTAATAAATTTACTATAGAACCCTCATTAAGTGCAATTTATTTGTTCATTCATAAATCTTCCTTAAATCTTCAATGAATTAAAATATCAACTTATCCAAATGTATTATAATTATGAATGATTTTGATCCATAGAGATTTGGTAAACAAAATCAAATTCTACTTCAAGTTAACATTTAAAATTTTGTTACATGTTATGTGACATTCTAAGAGTAACAATTTCAAGTATAACATTGTTGTTAAGTATATATTTAAAATTATTTTATCAACTAATGCAATGGAATATAGTAATTTGACATATGTTAATCAAGATGAAGGTTGCAATTCAACATAACCTTTTAAATGATTATTGTTAAAATCGGTGTTGCAAACATCTTACTTTTATCGCGATTTTATCTCGATTTTGTGATCTTTTGGCCTAGCCAATATTTGTTGTTTTATACCTATATTTTTGTGATTTTTGGTTTTTTGCATGCTTATCGATTTTATCCCAATTCCCAATGCAAATGTTTGTAACATTGGTTAAAATATCACAATGAGTCATGACAAGACATTGCCATACAACATATGCCATGTTCATTGATAAACATATTATGTCAACATAATTCAACCATGATGAATGTCAAAATTTGACCCAACCTCTTAAATTATTACTATTGAAATGTCAACATATGGCATAATTAAATACTACAATGTACAACAAAACCATTTCTGACTGTTGCATTGTGACATAATTATTAGTGAGTATGGTAGTATGACTTAACCATTCATGATAGTCATAATGTAATTTAACCATTAAGAGACATAGCAGTTGAACATAAGTCAACAAAGATGGCTATCACATTGCAACATAATTTCTTAAATTATTACTTGTGAAATGTCGCAATGCGACATAATATTTTAATGAATGTGGCAATGCAAAATAAACAGTAATGAAGAAATTAGTGTGACATATTTTCATAATGGGATCATTGATCAATGAACAATTCAACATACATCAACCAAGAAGAACATCACGATATGACATCACAAATGAGGAATGTCACAATCCAACATAACCCTTTATTAATGTCGTGATGTGACATAACATGTTGAATATTGTAATGGAACAAAAACACTAAGGAACATTGAAATTTGATTGAAATAAACCTAAGATGAATGAAATGATGCAACATAATAATTGACGTTACAATCCAACAACCTAACACTTCAAGAATATTGCATATGATGTAGTTAACTATAGCCAAGATAGTCAATCATGGTAAGGCATGGTCAAAAATAGTTAACAATGGTCAACAATTGTTAGTCACAATTAACCATGACTAAACACAACCATGGTTAGTTGAATTCAACAATAGTCAACATGGCCAACCCAATTCAACTGCATTCAAACATGCTCAACCATATTCATATACTATTATTAACAATGGTCAAACATGGTTAACCAAGATTAAGCATAATCAACCTTAGTCAATCATGATCAAACCATAATTAATCACTGTTAGTTAACCATATCTAAAGAAACTCACATTGATGAATGCTGCAATGTGACATAATTGGATAAACATTGTAATGAAACATAAGTATTAAAGAACACCATGGTTTGACATAAATTGACTAAGATGAACATTATAATTTTTAACATAACTATTATAGAACATCACAATCAAGGATAATCTTTTAGAAATGTTGCAATAGGCTTTGATGAATGTCAAAAAGTGACACAACTAATTATTTTCACACATAGTCAACTGTTATCACACATGGTCAACAATTATTAACCATAATCAACCATGGTTAATCAAACTCAACCATGCTCAACTAAAATCAACAATACTCAAACACGGTATCATCACCAATTGTATTGAAACATAGTGAACCATAGTCAAACATGGTCAACTAAAGTCAAACATGATTAACTAGTCAACCAAAAATAAACATAGTTAACCATAGACAATCATAATCAAACATGTCAACCATAGTAATGCTTTCTCAATCATGATTTATGAAATTCTATGATCATCAATCATACTCCAATAGAGTCAAATAAAGTGAGCTAAAGGTGATCAAGGTCAAAGATGGTTGATCAAATTCAACTATATTCAAACATGCTCTATTTTAATTAATCATCATCAACCATAGTAAAACACAATTAAGCATGGTAAACCACTATCAAATCATAATCAACCATAATCAATTAACCATATGCAAACGAAATCAACTTTTGTAAACGATAGTCAACCATATTCAAACATGAAAAACTATAGTTAATTATAGTAAACCATAGTTAACTATAAACAAGCATGACCAAACATGATCAGTCATCATAGGCCATTTACTATAAACAAAACTTTTCAATAAAAAATAATGTATACTCAAACATGATTAATTCTAATTAACCATAATCAAAGTATAATTATAAGGCTATAATTTTATATATGAATGAATAATAATAAAATATTAATTATTATGTAATTACACCAATAGGCATCCCCCCTATCGGAATTGGCAACTTAATCATTTTCTTAATTAATTTTTTTGATTGGATGGCTTGAATTGAAAGATGAGTGTATATTCTTGTAGTCATCACTAAATCAATGGATAGAATTCGCAACAGTAAATTTCTTGCATGTCTAAATCACATGTTTAAAGCATACTTAGATTAATTTTTTACAAAGCATGATTAAAAATTTACTGTGCTTATTATTTATGAACACGTATAAGGATTAGGATAAATAAAATTCAAGAAAATAAATAATGAAACATGCATGATCATTTCATTTCATTACATTAACCTAACGACACATGGATCAAAGAGGAACAACCGACCGACGGTTTTCCTCAGGTTTGTGAAATGATTAAAAGTTGAAACGTGCATCTTATACCTCTTCGTATTCTGAAACATATGCCTATTCAACTGTTTTCCAAGTGTTTTGTCCATTAACTTAACAATTACATGACCCGTCACACTACTCAACATTTAATTTCTTTGGTACACCGTAGGGTTGTCATTTATCATTGACACAATTCATTTAACTCTAACTTATCTCTTCTGTACTCCCAAGAATTGGTGGGAGCAGACCTCAGAACCTCTATTGTCCGCTCACCAATTGCCTATCCTTTCTTGGTATCCTCATTCCATCGAGGGCTATGCGAGCTCAATCTCATCTGTTGGCAGAGCCCTTGTCTAGCAGCTTTGGTTAAGCCTCAGGTAAGGTCCTTGTTCAGTTGTGCTGTTGTGTTTAGTATTTAATTTACGACTTTCTGGCTTATGTCATGAAACCCTAGTAGGCCATCCTGTGTGGTTCCTTTGCATCTAGAGAGTGATCCCAATGCTGTATTTCTATGGTGGATTTGGCTCGTTGTGCAGCCTTGGCAGGTAAATTCTTCTGTCTTAAGGTTTAACTATACACAACAAATTTTGTTTCTTGATTACTGTCATAATGAATAATGTTGTTTGTGGGTTTACTACAGGTACTTCCAGAGGTCTTTCAGTGCCCTTGGTATCACTCCGAGGCACCACCTCCGGTGTTTTGTCATGGTTCTATGCCCTAATTCAACCAATTGCTCCGGGTATGTGCAAGTTCTCGTCCATATTTAGGGGTTCTAACCGGTCCTGGTTTCCTTTTGAATGCCACTTCACATGGTTAATGCTTTAGAAAGTTTATTTGTTTACTTGAATCGATTATAATGTTGATGAACCCTTTTGGGTATTATGGAACGTGTCGAGACATCCTGAGGATTTTTTCTGTCAAGATTTTATTGTTAAGCTAATTGTTAATTTTATGTGACAATGTTTTCCCTCGGGTTTTGTAAGTTTTACTCACAAGTCAATATAAAAGTTGTCCTACAGTGGTGTCGACTCTTTCTGAGTTCTGGTTAACTTATGCTTTGGCTTGACTCGGTAGTTTTAAATGTTCAATTCCTCTCTGCATATATATTTATTAATTTAATGCTCATTTTTTCTTTGAAGAGTGATTTGCTTGCACAGTTGTTTTAAATGAGGGTTTGTCCCCTGCTATCATTCTAGATTGTTTATATGGTTAAATTCCATTCCAGCTAGTGTTGTTGCATATAATCATGAAACCGGAATAGCACTTAATACACTTATTTAGTTTAGCTAATGGATTTCGAAGTCTGTACTTTCCCAACTTGCTTAGTCTATGCCGAAATATTGTCGAGGCTAAGCTTCAATTTCCATATTTATCTGTGTTTCTGATTCTGTGTTTAATATATGCGAGTCTTGGTCGAGATTCAGGTGATATCCCCTTAATCGAGGTAATCTTGGTCTGACGGTTTTGCTCCTCCGAGGTTACGGTTAATACATGGCAAACATTTCTCTGAAACTTATGCAGTCGCAAGCGACCCACTGTGGTATGATAATAAGGGTAATTTATCATTTTCAGATTGGTAGTTTTGGTTTTCTTTGCTGAGTGCATTAGCGGTGAGCTTAAGTCAATTGCAGATTCCCTGAATATTCGGGAATCCGATGGACATGGGCGCAGTCAATTTTGTCCGTCAATCAACTTAAGGATGGTCGTGCATTAGCACTGTTGTGGCCATAATGCTCAACCTTTATTGGTTATTCCTTTGTTAATGAAAAGTCGTTTTCCAGAATAATACTTTTACTGTAAATGGCTTTCGATATTTGGTTATATTGTTCCTCTTTGTCAATGTGTTCATTTTCTAGATAATTCATCTTTATTGTGATATCTATCTATAATTTAGATATAAAGTTTTCCTTTTATCAAGATGTTTATTCTCGGAAATGGTATTTTTATAGTACTAGCTATCTGGAAAATATGTTTATATTTCTTTTGTAAAACTGTAGCTATGAATATACAATGAAAGATTTCTCCTTCTATTAATTTCACAACACTGTATATTCTATAATTTCACAATATTGTGTATTTTGTAATTTCACAATACTTGAATTTTTCTGTGTTTAAATATCTATGATTTCTCTTCTTTTATACATAGATTTTTGCAAGGTTCTCTTTCTTATATATTTCTACATTAACGTAGTTCAAACTGAAGCCCTCAGGTCATCTAGATAGCAAATTTAAAGAATATTAATATATAAATTCAAAATTGTTTATCCCCATATTTATGAAATTATAAATGTTGAAAATGTATCTTTATAATAAAATTATCATTTCAGGCCATAGAATATAAAATTAATTAAAAAATCTTGTGTATCTATTAAATTATACATGTCCTTATTTGTAAAATAGTAAATTTTAAAGCTTAATTTAAAAAAAAATAGTTTCGTTAAACATAAATTTTAGAATGTAAAGTGGGAAAGAACAACAAATCATTATAAATATACATGGTTTGAAAGAGTAGAAAAACATTAAAAAAATTAATGTAAATTGGAAATTAACAACACATCATAAATATATAGATTCCAAGTTGTAATTATAACACATTAACTTTTGAAATATTGTATTAATTTTGTCTTTATTAAAAATACAAATTTTAAATATCAAGTGTATCTTAAAATTAATCAAGAAAAAAATGGATATGTATCAAATTATCCATGTTCATTGTGAAACAACAAATTTTGAAATGTAATTGTAAAACTTATTTTTATTAAACATAGAAATTTTAAAATGTCAAGTGGAAAATAAAAATAAAACATCAATTTAGTTTTAAAATATGAAGTGCATCTTAAAATTAATTATAAAAAAAATGGATGTGCATCAAATTATCCATATTCATTGTGAGGTAACAAATTTTGAAATGTAATTGTAAAGTTTATTTTCATTAAATATAGACATTTTAAAATTTCAACTGGATAATAACAACAAGGAATCAATTAATAAATGATAAGTATTTATTTTTGAAAAATAATAAAGATTGAAATATAATTTTAAAATTTATCTTTGTTGAAGATTAAATTCTTAAAATGTAAAGTAGATTAAATTTAATTTGAAAAATTATAGACATCAATACTGGTGAACCAGTGAACTTTGAAATATATTTGTTAAATAATAATATTTGAAATGCAATTCTAAAAAAAAATCAAAACATAAAATAGATTAAAAAAATAAATTGAAATAGATGATGAATATAATTAGAAGAATAAGTTATGCATTCAATTATAGATGTCCAATAAACCTTGAAATGTAATTAAAAAAAATCATATTTATTAAACACACACACACACATACATGTCCTTATTTATGAATAGTAAATTTTGAAGCTTAATTTCAAAAAAAAATTAGTTTCACTAAACATAAATTTTAAAATGTAAAGTGGGAAAGAACAACAGAGCATTATAAATATACATGGTTTTGAAAGAGTAGAAAAACATTAAAAAAATTAATGTAAATTGGAAAATAACAACACATCATAAATATATAGATTCCAAGTTGTAATTATAACACATTAAATTTTGAAATATTGTGTTAATTTTGTCTTTATTAAAGATACAAATTTTAAAATATCAAGTGTATCTTAAAATTAATAAAAAACAAATGGATATGTATCAAATTATCCATGTTCATTGTGAAACAACAAATTTTGAAATGTAATTATAAAACTTATTTTTATTAAACATAGAAATTTTAAAATGTCAAGTGGAAAATAAAAACAAAACATCAATTTAGTTTTAAAATATGAAGTGCATCTTAAAATTAATTATAAAAAAATGGATGTGCATCAAATTATCCATATTCATTGTGAGCTAACAAATTTTGCAATGTAATTGTAAAGTTTATTTTCATTAAATATAGATATTTTAAAATGTCAAGTGGGAAATAACAACAAGGCATCAATTAATAAATGATAAGTATTTATTTTTGAAAAATAATAAAGATTGAAATATAATTCTAAAATTTATATTTGTTGAACATTAAATTCTTAAAATGTAAAGTAGACTAAATTTAATTTGAAAAATTATAGACATCAATACTGGTGAACCACTGAACTTTGAAATATATTTGTTAAATAATAATATTTGAGATGCAATTCTAAAAAAAATCAAAATATGAAATAGATTAAGAAAATAAATTGAAATAGATGATGAATATAATTAGAAGAATAAATTATGCATTCAATATAGATATCCAATAAACCTTGAAATGTAATTAAAAAAAAATCATATTTATTAAAAACACACACACACACAATAAGGGAAAAAATATTAATATATAAATACAAAATTGTTTAACCCCATATTTATGAAATTATAAATGTTGAAAATGTATCTTTATAATAAAATTATCATATCAGGCCATAGAATATAAAATTAATTAAAGATCTTGTGTATCTATTAAATTATACATGTCCATATTCGTGAAATAGTAATTTTGAAGCTTACTTTTAAAAAATTTATAGTTTCACTAAACATAAATTTTAGAAGGTAAAGTAGGAAAGAACAATACAACATTTTAAATATACATGGTTTTGAAAGAGTATAAAAACATTAAAAATTTTGATGTAAATTGGAAAATAACAACACATCATAAATATATAGATTCCAAGTTGTAATTATAACACATAAAATTTTGAAATATTATATTAATTTTGTCTTTATTAAAGATAGAAATGTTAAAATATGAAGTGTATATTAAAATTAATAAGAAAAAAATGGATATGTATCAAATTATCCATGTTCATTGTGAAACAACAAATTTTGAAATGTAATTGTAAAACTTATTTTTATTAAACATAGAAATTTTAAAATGTCAAGTGGAAAATAACAACAAAACATCAATTAATAAATGATAAGTATCTATTTTTGAAAAATATTAAATATTGAAATATAATTCTAAAATTTATCTTTGTTGAACATTAAATTCTTAAAATGTAAAGTATATTAAATTTAATTTGAAAAATTATAGATATCAATACTAGTGAATGAGTAAGCTTTGAAATATATTTGTTAAATAATAATTTTTGAAATGTAATTCTAAAAAAGAATCAAAATATGAAATAGATTAAAAGAATGAATTGAAATAGATGATGAATACAATTAGAAGAATAAATTATGCGTTCAATTATAGATCTCCAATATTAATATTCATAACATTTAATTAACAATATTAAAATTATTAATGACATTAACATTATTATTATAAATAATATCACCAACATTTAATATTAAAAATAATATTAATTTTTTTTAATTTACAATCTTATCTATTATTATTATTATTTTAATTTATTAATATTGTTGATATTATATTATATTAATTAATTAATATAATATACCATCAACATTAATAATATCAAATATTAATACAATTTTAATATTAAGTTTTAATATTATTTATAAATGTTAGATATTAGGCTTTCGTGATCCATATTGTAAATAAGAGTGTTTTTTGGATTATTCACATTATTAAGATTTGGTCAACATTTTGAACCAACTAATGTGGACGAACCACATCTAATATGGATGAACCACATTAGTTGGTTTGATATGTTGACCAAATCCTTATAATGCGATTAATCTGAAAGGTACTCCCATTTATTTATAAATATTAATTTTAATATTAATATTAATTGATATGAATACAAATATTAATATTACTTTTAATATTTATAAATATTAATTTTAACATTAATTATTAATATTAATAGCATTAAATAATATTATCATGGTCAACCATGGTCCAACATCGCATTGTGACAAATATTGTCTCAATATGAAAATCAATCATGGCCAACCATGGTCCAATGTCACATTATGACAAAGATTATGTGAATATGAAAATCAACGATGGTCAATGATGGACAACTATGTTTATTTTAGGGTTTATAATATTTATTCAAATGTTGCATTATCACATATATTGTATATAAAAATCAATCGTGGTCAATTAAATTCAACCATGGTCAATATGAAAATCAACCATCGTCAATCATGGTCAGCCATGGTCCAACATCACATTGTGACAAGGATTGTCTCACCATGAAAATAAATAATAATCCCTTGGGTTTATTATATCAATCCCTTGGGTTTATTATTCCCTTGGGTTTATATTATTAGTCCCTTTTGCTTGATAGTATTCCCTTTGGTTCATAATCCCTTGGGGTTTTAGTATTAATCCCTTGGGTTTATAATATCAATCGATTAGGTTTATTATTCCTGAGTCAAACATGGTTTATTATGATGTCGACCATGGTCCAACATGGAATCGTTATAAGGATTGTCTCAATATGAACATCAATGATGGTCAATCATGTTTATTTCAACGTTTATAATATTTGTCTTAGGGTTTATATACGTTGGGTTTATAATATTAGTCCCTTGAGTTTAATATTATTCCCTTGGGCTTAATATTATTCCCTTGTGTTCATAGTCCTGAGGAGTTTTAGTATTAATCCCTTGGGGTTTTAGTATTAATCCCTTGGGATTTTAGTATTAATGTAAATAAGTTGGGTTTACTATTCCCTTAGGTTTATAACATGAAAATCAATGATGGTCGATCATGTTTATAATATTTGTCTTGGGGTTTATATACGTTGGGTTTATAATATTATTCCCTTGGGGTCTTAGTATTAATCCCTTCGTTTTATTATTCAATTGGGTTTATCATATTAATCCCTTGGGTTTATTATTCCCTTAGGTTTATAATATCCATCATGGTAAACCATTGTCAATCATAGCCAACCATGGTCAACCATGCTTGAATGTCACATTGTGACAAGGATTGTCTCACCATGAAAATAAATAATAATCCCTTGGGTTTATTATTCCTTTGGGTTTATTATATCAATCCCTTGGGTTTTCTATTCCCTTGGTTTTATATTATTTGTCCCTTTTGTTTAATAGTATTCCCTTTGGTTCATAATCCCTTGGGGTTTAGTATTAATCCCTTGGGTTTATAATATCAATTTCTTGGGTTTATTATTCCTGAGTCAAACATGGTTTATTATGATGTCGACCATGGTCTGACATGGATAAGGATTGTCTCAATATGAAAATAAATGATGGTACATCATGGTTATTTGAATGTTTATAATATTTGTCTTAGGGTTTTTAGTTTTTATATTTGGGTTTACCAATGTTGGGTTTATAATATTAGTTCCCTGCTTGAATGTCACATTTTGACAAAGATTGTCTCACCATGAAAATAAAACATGTTTATTTTAGTGTGTAATATTTATATTTGGGTTTACAAATATTGGGTTTATAATATTAGTCCCTTGGGCTTAATATTGTTCCCTTGGGGTTCTAGTATTACTCCCTTTAGTTTATTATTCATTTGGGTTTATAATATCAAAATTTGGGTTTTTTTATTCCCTTAGGTTTATAATATAAATTGTAGCCAAACATGGTGAACCATGCTTGAATGTTGCATTATGACAAGGATTGTCTCACCATCAAAATAAACTATGTTTATTTTAGTGTTTGTAGTATTGATATTTGCCTTCACTCGATGTGAAGTTTATAATATTATTCCCATGGGTTTAATATTATTCCCTTGGCTTGATAATCCCTTGGGTTTTAGTATTTATCCCTTGGGTTTATTATTCATTTGGGTTTATAATATCAATCCCTTGGGTTTATTATTCCCTTTGGTTGATAATAGAAATCATGGTAAACCATTGTCAATCATAGCCAAACATCGTCAACCATGGTCGAATGTCACATTGTGACAAGAATTGTCTCACCATCAAAATAAACCATGTTTATTTAGTATTTGTAGTATTTATATTTGGGTTTACCAATGTTTGTTTTATTATATTAGTCCCTTGGTTGAATGTCACATTTTGACAAAGATTGACTCACCATGAAAATAAACCATGTTTATTTTAATGTTTGTAGTGTTTATATTTGGGTTTAACAATGTCGGATTTATAATATTAGTCCCATGGGTTTAATATTATTCCCTTGGGTTCATAATCCCTTGGGGTTTTCATATTAATCCATTGTAAAGCATTGTCAATCATAGCCAAACATGGTCAACCATGGTTGAATGTCACATTGTGACAAGAATTGTCTCACCATCAAAATAAACCATGTTTACTTTAGTGTTTGTAGTATTTATATTTGGGTTTACAAATGTTGGGCTTATAATATTAGTCACATGCTTGAATGTCACATTTTGACAAAGATTGTCTCATCATGAAAATAAAACAAGTTTATTTTAGTGTTTGTAATATTTATATTTGGGTTTACGAATATTGGGTTTATAATATTAGTCCTTTGGGCTTAATATTGTTCCCTTGGGGTTTTAGTGTTACTTTCTTCGGTTTATTATTCATTTGGGTTTATAATATCAAAATTTGGGTTTTTTTATTCCCTTAGGTTTAAAATATAAATCGTAGCCAAACATGGTGAACCATGTTTGAATGTCGCATTGTGACAAGTATTGTCTCACCATCAAAATAAACTATGTTTATTTTAGTGTTTGTAGTATTAATATTTGTCTTTACTTGATGTGAAGTTTATAATATTAGTCCCATGTGTTTAATATTATTCCTTTGGCTTCATAATCCCTTGGGTTTTAGTATTTATCCCTTAGGTTTATTATTCATTTGGGTTTAGAATATCAATCGCTTGGGTTTATTATTCCCTTTGGTTGATAATACAAATCATGGTAAACCATTGCCAATCATAGCCAAACATCATCAACCATGGTTGAATGTCGCATTATGACAAGAATTGTCTCACTGTCAAAATAAACCATGTTTATTTTAGTATTTGTAGTATTTATATTTGGGTTTACCAATGTTGGTTTTATAATATTATTCCATTGGTTGAATGTCGCATTTTGACAAAGATTGACTCACCATGAAAATAAACCATGTTTATTTTAGTGTTTATATTTGGGTTTAAAAATGTTGTGTTTATAATATTAGTCCCATGGGTTTAATATTATTCCCTTGGGTTCATAATCCCTTGGGGTTTTCGTATTAATACCTTAGTTTTATTATTCCTTGGGGTTTATAATGTCAATGCCTTGGGTTTATTATTCCCTTAGGTTTATAATATCAATCATGGTCAACCATTGTCAATCATAGGCAACCATGGCCAACCATGGTTGAATGTCATATTGTGACAAGGATTCTCTCACCGTGAAAATAAGCCATGTTTATTTTTGTCTTTCTAATATTTATATTAGGGTTTACCAATGTTGGTTTTATAATATCAGTGCCTTGGGTTTAACATTACTTTCTTTGGTTCATAATCCCTTCGGGTTTTAGTATTAATCCTTTCGGTTTATTATTAACTTGGGTTTATAATATCAATCATGGTCATCTTTATGTTTCTCTTGTGTTTGTAATATTAATTCCTTGTGCTTCTTCATCCCTTAGGTTTTTAATATTTATCCGTTGGGTTCACTAATTCCTTAGGTTTATAATATTAAAGAGTTGGTTTTATTAGTTCCTTGGGTTTATAATATTAGACCTTTTTGTTTAATATTATTCACGTTGGTTCATAATCCATTGGAATTTTAGTATTAAACCCTTAGGTAATAATAAACAAAAGAGACTAATATTATAAACCGAATGTATACAAACCCTAAGATAACTATTAAAAATACTAATGCCTAATAATAATAATAATAATAATAATAATGATGATGATGATGATGATAATATGAGCTTATATTATTGCAATAATATTAATATAATAATCATAAATATATAAATATATAAGAATATAGTTGCTATTATTTGTATAGTTATTAATTATCATAAATAATTGGTCTTTATTGTTATTGTTATAATAATATATTATAATATTATTGATTATATCATTATTATAATAATAATAATATTTGTATATTATTATAATAATATAATATTATTGTAATATTATAATCAGATATTATTATTATTATATTTTATAATAATAATAATACAATATAATTGTTATGATTTTTTTTATAATTTTATATTATTTTAATAATATAGTGATAATCTAATATTATTATGAGCTACTCTTATTATTAATTAATATATATTAGGAGTTTATCTTATTAACAAAATATTTATATAATAATATATATAAATAATGTGGCTGTTAATTTTTTATTTTTTTTTGGGCGTGGTTCACGGACACCTTCGGTTAGTGGGCGACGCTACGTCCATGGGGAAAATCTAGGGCGAAACGCCCCTTGGCTTATATGCAAGACCTGACCCCAAGAGCTTTCGGGAATTGACCCTGTGACCTCCCCAACGGCAAGGCCCTGACTTGACTGATTGAGCTAACTCTTGGGGCTATGTGGCTGTTAATATTTATATAGTTATTAATAATCCTAAATACCAATAATAATTAACTCAATGTATACAAACTCTAAAATAAATATTAAAAATACTAAAGCCTAATAATAATAATAATAATAATAGTAGTTTATATTATTATAATAATATTAATATAATAATCATAAAGATATAAATATATAAGAATATAGTTGCTATTATTTGTATAGTTATTAATTATTATAAATAATTGGTCTTTATTGTTATTATTATTATAATATATTATAATAATATTGATTATATTATTATTATAATAATAATTATATTTGTATATTATTATAATATAATAATAATATAATATTATTATAATAATAATACAATATAATTGTTATTATTTTCTTTATAATTTTATATTATTATATTATTTTAATAGTATAATAATAATCTAATATTATTATGAGCTATTCTTATTATTAATTAATATATTAGGAGTTTATATATATATATATATATATATATATATAATTTGATTGTTAATATTTATATAGTTATTAATAATCTTATATAGTTATTAATAATCTTAAATATTGATAATAATTAACCCTATGTATACAAACCCTAACATAAATATTAAAAATACTAAAGTCTATGAATACTAATAATAATAATAATAATAAGAATTTATATTATTATAATAATATTAATATAATAATCATAAATATATAATTATATAAGAATATACTTGCTATTATTTGTATAGTTATTAATTTTTATAGTTAATAAATAATTGGTCTTTATTGTTCTTATTATAATAATATTGATTATATTATTATTATAATAATAATTATATATATATATATATATATATATTTTTTTTTATTTTTTTTTTTCTAAGTAAAAATAGTCTATTAATATGTACAGAAAATATACAAAGAGGATAGAGCCTCGCCCAAGTTTATCACAATATCAGCAAAATCTGAACTGCCCCAACATTGGGGAAATCAGTCGAGCGAGAGAATAACCTTCAAAAATGGTAGCAATTTTGAGACCAGACTCCACAAAAAGACAATAAGATAATACCCTGACATTTGGTCCAGAAAGGATACCAGCATCCACACAAAGATTATCAAAAACCAAAAAAAACCCGATAGAAGACACCAAGGCAGCCATAGCCGGCCAAGTTCTAACCTCTGGCAGCCTCAACCGACTCTCTGTTTGCCCCCTTCTGCTACCTGGAGGCCACATCATCTTAGTTGTGGTCATCCGGGATGGATTCCTTGATGATTGGGCAAGCCCACTCATCCGCCACGTCCATCGAGGCTCTGCCGTGTGGCTCTCCACCACCACCGTGAGGCTCTCCCCCGTCGCCAGAAGCATCCTGCATAGCTGAACCATCATGACACGAACCACCAGAGGGGTGTGTGGCAGCAGAGCTGCCCCCTTCACCATGCATAATTCCATCAGAGTTCGGTCCAAGGGAGGAGAAGAGACTGTCAACCATCACATTTTTACCAGAATCCCTGTAATTGTTGCGTCTAAGTGTACCTTCCTGCCACAAGCTGGAGATGTCTACCTGAGGGGCAGAATGAGCAATATATTCTAAGAAAGAGATGGAGATAGAAGCGATAATGACGGGCCTGTTCAGGGAGCTATAGAACCTGAAATGGGCAGAGAGAGGAGCGGGTTGAAGGGGCAGAGGAGAATTGTCAGAATAGACAGCAGATTCGTCAAGAGGAACACCGGAAGAATGAGCCCGACCTCTACCGTGCCTGGTACTATGATGTCTACCCTCCCCAAAGGATTGAGGATGAAGCAATTCAGGGGAAGGGGAGGAGGCAAAGCGGGAGCTTCCTCCGCTGGTACCTCCCCTACAACTTCGCATACGGTGCCTTACCATATTGAATTCGTTGGTTGGGCGCTCAAAGGGAGCAGAGACCAGAGGGACGAAGGCAGAGGGAGCACAAGCAATGGGAATAAGAGGTGCAACAGGACTAATCTGAGCAGAGATTAGAAAACATAGAGTCGAATGCGAATGATGAAAGCCATTATCAAAATCCGCACAACAGACAATCCAACAGCGATAGCCAGTTACAGTTCGAAGGTTGGGCTTAAAGGCCTGAGGCGGACAGATGTTGCAGACTAGGGGAGACAGTGTAGGATTGAAATGAGGTATCTCCATAACTCAACAATGAAAAGCTTTTGGCCGAGCCAAACCTATCTTGAATGCTGCCTGCAGATAGTATTGAAGGCATTTCAGGTTGATATGGGGAGGGGCACCATCGGACAAGTGGCCCGTCCCCTCACCGCCATTCTTCAGTAATGACACATTAATGCTTGAATGTGTCACCCGCATCCGGGTTATTTGTATATTATTATAATAATATAATAATAATATAATATTATAATCAAATATTATTATTATTATTATAATCTAGTATTATTACGAGCTATTCTTATTATTAATTAATATATATTAGGAGTTTATATAATTATTATAATAATAATATAATATTTATACAATAATATATATATAAATAATTTGGTTGTTAATATTTATATAGTTTTTAATAATTCTATATAGTTATTTATATAGTTATTAATAATCCTAAATACTGATTATAATTAACCTTAAATATACAAACCTTAAGATAAATATTAAAAATACTAAAGCCTAATAATATTAATAATAATAATAATAATTAATATTATTATGAGTTTATATTATTATAATAATATTAATATAATAATCATAAATATATCATTATATAGTAATGTAGTTGCTATTATTTATATAGTTATTAATTATCATAAATAATAAATAATTAGCCTTTATTGTTCTTATTATAATAATTTTGATTATATTATTATAATAATTATTATTATATTGTATATTATAATAATAATAATATAATATTATTATAATATTAATAACCATCTAAATATTAACAACTAGATTATTTCTATATATTATTATATAATAAATAATAATAATAATAATAATATAAACTCCTAATAATATTAATTATATTATTATTATAATAATAATTATATTTGTATATTATTATAATAATAATATAATAATAATAATAATAATATATTATTATTATTATTATTATTATTATTTTATATTATTAGGTTATTTAAATAATATACTTTTGATCTTCTAGGGTGGGGTTGATGAACTTCTTATAGTAACTTAATTTTCTTTTAGTCGCTAAATCTTTCTCACACCACATTTTTTCTTTGAACCTAGAAGTAACAATATCTTTAATGTTATCTATGTTTTGCAATGCATCAACAAGAATGATGCATTGCAAAACATAGATAACATTAAAGATATTGTTACTTCTAGGTTCAAAGAAAAAATGTGGTGTGAGAAAGATTTAGCTGCTAAAAGAAAATTAAGTTATTATAATAAGGTCATCAACCCCACCCTAGAAGATCAAAAGTATCTCTCTATTTTAACTAGCTCAAAGAAGAAAATTAATATAGCAAAGATTAGAACGAATTCCCATGAGCTCCATAATGAAACAAGTCGTTTGGCAGTTCCTAAAACGCCATGGATGGAAAGGATCTGCCATATATGTGAGAATAGGAACATCGAAGATGAAAACCACTTCCTCTTAGAGTGCCCGACGTACAACCACATTAGATCTCAGTTTCACAATCTTTGTTACAATACTGACCTTTCTAGCCTTTTGACATTTTCTAGCCTTTTACAATGTCAAAATTACAGTGAGCTAGGGAGGCTTCTCTCCAAGCTTTTTGAGCATAGGAATAAAATCTTAAATCAAAATAAATAATTTGTTTCTTTAGGTCCGATAGACCAATGTTTGGTCTTGCGGACGTTCATCATCATCATCATCATCATCAATCTAATATTATTATAAGCTATTCTCATTATTAATAATATATATTAGGAGTTTATATAATTATTATAATATTAATATAATATTTATATAGTAATATATATAAATAATTTGGTTGTTAATATTTATATAGTTATTAATAATCCTAAATATTCATAATAATTATTAATGTGGTTGATATAAGCTTATGAGGTATATCAATCACATTGCAATATGTGATTGTATATATGCTTCATATAAACCTATTAGCATATATTAACCATATTGATAAATATGGTTGTGCTAGTTCTATAATTAAAATTAACACTAATATATAATTATATAAAATTATTTATAAAGATTACGATATTTCAACTCGCACAATTTCACAATCACACATCCAATGTTATTGAAAATGGTTAATAGAGGTTGAACGACGCACCTGCTTTTCGAATATGACAGCGGTTCCCATAGCATTTTATGGATAGAGAAGGATCACAGGTTTATACGAATTTACGTGATTATTATAGTCACGATATTTTTCCATGTGTCTACCTAGCGTAGGTTGTGCACTCACTCAGATTTGAAAATTGTTCCTTGTGAAGCAATTCAAATCTGGCCTTTTGGTTGCTGTTTTCTAAACTAAATTATATATAGTGGAACGTTCGTCGAAATGTGGAAGATTAAGGGATAGGATATGCCATTAATGGCAGAAATGTGGTCAACAGAAGATTGGGATTAAATGTCTGCGCCACCGTGTGAAATAGAGAGAGTGGAATAAGGAGATGAGCACCAAAACTGTACCGAAAGAGTGGAAAAGCCATAGCCACACGAGGACCAAAACTGTGCTGTCTCTATCACTGAAAGGGATGGAAAGTGAACAGGAAGCCATCTCTTGTCTCAATTTTGATGAATAGGCGTACATTCCCCGCTTTGCCTTCACTGCAAGTCTTCCATTTTATGGAGGCTATAGATAGTTGTAAAATATATATATATATTATTGATATGAATGTGATCCCTTCCACGTTGCTTTTGACGCAACTGTTCCTTTTGTTGAAATAGTGTCTGCTCCTATATATTTCTGTGCAGCTACCGCTTACATACAGAGGAAATATAAAACTCACTCCCTGCACTCTCTGGAAGAGATTCCATCTGAAGGTGTCACACTATATCTGCAAAATCAATCTGCGGTGCAGTATCATGGCATTAACCAACAACAACTGTTCCTTTTGTTGAAATAGTGTCTGCTCCTATATATTTCTGTGCAGCTACCGCTTACATACAGAGGAAATATAAAACTCACTCCCTGCACTCTCTGGAAGAGATTCCATCTGAAGGTGTCACACTATATCTGCAAAATCAATCTGCGGTGCAGTATCATGGCATTAACCAACAACACTTGTCAAGTAGGAGATGTGTCGCGTGAGAGTTATGAAGAGACCGACAAGACCACCCGTAGAATTTTCTCGCTACTGGAAAGCAATTGGTTGTCACAATATAAATCGTTTTCTCATGCAGAACCAAGATCAAGCAGAAGAGTCTGCATTTTAAGCATCGATGGCAGCGGAATGAGAGGGATTCTCGCCTGTCGCTATCTCTTATATCTCCAAAACGCTTTGCAACTCAAGACGGGAAATCCGAATGCGCACATCTCAGACTATTTTGACATTGCTGCGGGGACTAATATTGGTGGAATTATGGTTGCTGCGTTGTTCGCAAAGGGTGAAAACGGCAGAGCTCTTTACACGCCCCAAGAGACGATGGATTTCATTATAGAAAAGGGGAAACACATGTTCCACTTGTCGTCATCATGTGGGTTGCTGGGCAAGTTAATCCTGAGGCTCAAGGCAGCGGCTGCATCAATATGCTCCTCCAATAGCCTTGCAAAGATTTTGCAGGGGTTATTCAGAAGTAGCGATGGGCGACCATTAACATTGAGAGACACACTGAAGCCCGTTCTGATACCCTGCTACGATTTATGCAGCGCTTCGCCGTTCTTGTTCGCAGAGGCAAGTGCTAAGCACACTCAGAGTTACAATTTCAATATGTGGGAAGTCTGTCATGCGACCATGTGCTCTCCAGGATTTGAGAAGCCTATTGCGATGAAGTCTCTCAATGGGCTAACAACAATTGTGGGAATAGACGGAGGGTTAGTGATGAACAATCCCACAGCTGCGGCCATTACTCATGTGTTGAATAATAAGGTTGACTTTCCGTCTGTTAAAGGGGTGGATGATATCTTGGTGTTGTCCCTGGGAGCGGGAGCAATTGATTGTCCATACAAATACGAGCAAGTAAAAAAGTGGGGAATAGTGGAATGGGCAAGGCCGATTATGAATATTGTGAGTGAAGGAATCTCAGATATTGTGGATAATGCAGTCACCCAGGCTTTTGGTGTCAATCCACAAAACTATGTAAGATTGCAGGTAATTTATAAAACCACTCATGTATGTTTATGTGTCAAATGTTTTGCACGAATATTTGATTGAATATTGAACATTTTGTGTCAGGCAACGAGGAAGCCAAGCCGGGGTGTGAGTGAAGGGCATGTGAAAGCATTTTTGGAATTGGCTGAGGAGACGTTGAAAGAGAAGAGCATGGAATCAGTGAACGTTCCGTTTGGATGCAGAAGAAGGATTTCTCAGAGCAACGCTGAGAGATTAGATTTGTTTGCAGAACAGCTTGTTATTGAGCATCGAACCTCGAGAACAGCCACTAAAATGGTTTGAACTAATTTGCGGAGGCCAGGAACTTTGAATTAGCCTCCAGAACGTGCAGTGTGTCTGAATATTATTTCAAAATAAATATTTGACAACAGGACAAATAATTTTCTAATCCAAATGCTGGAATATTCTTGAAGTCCCGATTTAACAAAAGCTTCCGTTTCCGAATGTGGAAGTATGACTGTTTTTCATATTTTATAATAGCAGCGAGAATGAAGTAATCATAAAGTAATGTATGTTATGGAACCACGCATATATGTTTATGTTTCACATGTTTTACACCAATATTTCATTGAATATTAAAAAATGGATTATAGCATCTTTTGTCTCCGGCAACGAGGAGACCATGCGGATGTGTGAGTGAAGGGCATGTCACAGCATTCATGGAATTGGCGGACGAGACATTGGAACGTACAGTGTTTTAAATGTACGGGGATATTATTTCAAAATAGGACAAATAATTTTCCAATGGTACACTCAAACTAGTTATGTAAGTACTAAGTTATTCCAAGAAACGTATGTTCAAATTAGCCAATTAAGTTTTAAGTTATTCCAAAAGCTGGATTATTCTCGCAAGAAACGGGAGTTATTCCAAATTCTTTGTTTTCTAAAAATTTCATGGTGTAAGGCATTTAGTCGATGTGGAAGCATGAATGTTTTAAATATTTTTTATAACATCCTAAAGATAAGACACTTATTTATTTCTTTGTTTGTTTATTGATGGACGGCAGAAAGGATGATATTTTGTAATTTTTTAAAATACTTTAAAGTTTTATTATTTCATAGTGTAATAATTAAATAATTGTATTATATATGGTTATTAATTATAAAAAAAATTAAGATATGAGTTATATATATATATATATATATATAATTTTTAAAAATGTGTAATAATATTTTTAATCATGGAGATTTATTTCATCTTTTTATCTAAATTTTTAATTTGTAAATAGTTTTTAGTTTTTGTTATAATACCATACTATATGCTCAATATAACCTGTGTAGATATAATAATTTTTAATTAATTTATTAATTTATGATAAATTAATTAAAAGAGCATTAAATTTTTACCATTCACCTATAGAAGTTAAATTTTTACCATTTATCTAATAATTACTAATAATTAAATTAAAATTATAAAAGACATGTTTTAAAGTAAACACCCCTATTGGCATAGTAATTATTAAATGGATAGTGGAGCTTTAACCTTCACAAAATATTCTAGAATATTCATAGTAATACAAACAAATTAAAAGTTGAGATTTATTTGCAAAATATTTATGTTTTTTTAGTTTTCTTAATTGAATTGATTAACTAAAAAAATAATCTTATGAACAAATGTCATATGAAGTGAGTTATGGTTTTTTGGACATGTGGTATTGATAAACCATGATATTTGGCCCATGCTATTGAAGTAAAAAATATTTATTATAGGGTTCATGATATTATATTAACCCACTAATGAATTGTATTAGACAAATAAATTAGAACAATCATTTAAAATATTTTATTCCTTTCAAATTTTCTATTTAATTTTTTAAAACATATATTTTTAATTATTAAATTTATTTAAATTTTTGAGAAAAGATTAATGTGTTATTAAAATAACATAATTTAAAGAGGTAGTTTTAAGTGTGAATTTTTGGAAAGTTTTTTGGTTTATTTTCCTATCTAATCTGTCCAGATTCCAGGAAACATTCATTGAAATCACAAGTTTGAGAGGTGAACTCTTCATATGGAGGAGCCTCACGATCATGAAGTGAGTACTGATACTTGTGTTACAGTTGAGCATTTGGTAGATGAACCGTATGCAGGGAAGGGTAAAATCAGTTTGCCAATGCCGGGGAGGATCTTACCATGGATGTCTATGATGAGACCTTGTAAGGAGAAGCAAGGATTGTTGATTGTTGCAGGACTTGTTGGGGTTGTTTGTTACCTTATGGTAGAAGGTACAAAGGCCCGTGACAAGGGAGGAACATGATGATCATTGCGGAGGAATGGGTCATGCTTTAGCCATATGGAAGATTGGCTAAGTGCCCAACATGACTTGTGGACACATTGGCGTAGGGCACACACTTGAGGTATGATATTACTTGGGTGGACTTCTCATGGCCGAGACCAAGAGCAAGTCTTCGTGGAACCTTTAGTGGGGGAGCTATGATGGAAGGGACTCGTGATGATGATGATATGGAAGTGTGACCGAGTTCATTAGATCGAAGATTGCGGACTTGGATGAGGATGACCAATTGTTGTGATGAGTCTACTTGGTTGGACTACATGGGCAACTTAGTCATGGACATCAGGTTGGAGACATGGAGCATGGCAGTCTTATGCAGGGACATTATGCAGGAGCACTTGTAGAGGTGTCACTTATGGGCATCCAATGAGGAGTGCCAAGGCAGGGATGTTGTGCAGGTGGATTTGCTGGTGTGACATGGAGATGTTTTACTTATGAGCCGATGGAGAGGTTGTGCACTCTTGTACAACAAGGCCATGGACTTGGATGGAGTTGTGAGCAGACTATGGAGAATTCCTACTACATGGAGAGCTGAGGTATCTTGCAGAGACCATTGGGCCGAGACTTGTATGCTTGCTAAAATGTTGGTTGGAGATGACTCATGGAGCTCATGATGACATGAGATTGTGACTTTTAGAGACTTCATATATGGTGGACTTAGATGATCTGATGCATTGAGGAGCTGAGGTCAGAGACTTTGATGCAGGGGGGTGCATACTTTCAAGTACATGTATGGGAATGGCTTGAAAGAGTGACTTGATGTGGAGGATCGATATGAGACACTTTGGAGTGATGGAGTTACAATGATGATGATGCCTTGGTGGCAACACTTGGGCATGGGTTGAGCCAAGACTCGACCACCTTTGACACATGGGAGTTGATTGATCTATGATCATGGGTAGCACATGGATAGATGAGACATGTGTATACTTGTTTCTATGGCAGACTTGAGGGATGGCACATTGCAGATATGATGGAGGTTGCTTCATGGACTTGGATGTGGCACGTCGAGAGTCGAGTCGATGAGAAGGTCTCTTCACATTGAGGAGATACACATATGGATGATGATGTTGGGATAGATGTGGTTGATTTCACACAGCACTTTGGTACCAAACATCATGGACAGCATGTTGCAGATGAGATGAGGACTACTTCATGGACCTGAGCATGGCTTACACTTATATGAAGATGGATTCTTGATCGAGTTGAGGATCTGATGGGATGTTTTGAGAAACGACTGATGGTGACATGAGGATGTGCATTCTCATGGTTTGAGCGTGACAGTTGGACTGATCACCCAACTAGTTCAAACATGAGGGAGATCAATGTGCAGAGATGTGTTAGCATTATGTTGGAGTATCATGGCAGCAGTTCAAACGAGGATGATACATGATGAGGTCGACACGATATGTTGTAGGAAGCATGTAGCTTGAGATGGAAGGGCCAGCCTTCCACGATGGGGAGCAACATGTGGATATTGTGGCAGGATGCTCGATGGTCATGGCTTGAGATGATTTCTAGTGTGTGACATACCGATGGGGTGTATACCTTGGTATGGTGTTCTTGGTGACAAATGGTTGCCGAGACGAGACATGATGGAGACAGTGGTTCTACATATGTTGCAGAGATGGTTGCAGTATGTGGAGGAGTTGACATCATGGCTGAGACAGTTGTGGATGATCTTGGTGGATGGCTACCAAGATGGCATGTTGTCGAGGACGACAATGTCTTCAGGTGGAGGAGGATGTAAGGACCTGTGGTCCTTGGCACGCCCGCCAGATGAAGTGTGACCTGAATAAGCGACTTATGGTAGCTCTACGACCATCATGCGAGGAGACATGAGTTAATATGCGTAGATGGGCAGAGCGATGGTTTTTATATGCGTGGGAAGCATGGATGATTACCCACGGCTGACCTACGATTTGGAGCAAGCCGACATGTGTTTGATGGTGTTTGCGAAGCGTAGGGGTGCGTTGTTACATGGTGGACGAGTCGGCTTGGGCAAGCCAACTCGCCCAACCATCCTTATATATGCGACGAGTTGTTGGAGCAAAGTGCAATCATTCGACAAGCGAGTCTTCAAGGAGAAGTGCGTGGAGAAGAGGGCGCAACAAAGAGGAAGGCACAAATGGTTATGCGCCCAAGTCTTGGGCAGGTCTCTTGAATACACAAGTCTAAAACGAAGGCCGATCGAAGTAAGGCATGCAAAGGTAAGGTGTGGGCACCCGGTTGTGCAAGGCGTGCATAGGTGAAGGCGAGGGTGCCCAGTTATGCGAAGGCGCACGGGTGAAGGCGTGAATGCTTGATTGTGTGCGGTTGGGTGATTGTGCATGGGTTCTTGGGCAGCTCGGGTGAGCGCTCGCCCGTCGTGCAGAGGCAAACAGGGAAGTTGTGTACGATGGAAATAGTGAAGTGTTGAGATTGTGAACGGAGGTGTGACTCATGTGTAGGCGCCCGTGTGTAGTGACTTGGTTACTACGAGGCACGCCAAAGTTGGGAAAACAACACGATCGTGCGATGAGGTGAACGAAGGGTTGGTGAGTTGTGCAACAACCGTGCGGAGGCGCCGACGAGCTGGGCAACAGAGTTTTCCGAAGTTGTGAAAATTGGTTAAGTGTAAATTTGGGGTTTCCCAAGATTTAACTTGTACTTTGTAAAAGTAAAGATTGTATAATATATTGATTCGAGCAGACTCATATTGCAGGGAGTTGCCCCTCCCTTTATACTATTGTGCATTTCTCTTGTATAATGGTGCTTATGTGAATGTTATGGGCTTTCACTTGTATAAAGGAAACATAATAATACTTGCTAATGAAAATAAAACTAAGTATGGAATGTTAGGCGTAGTCTACAATCGTAAGTATTGGTGAAAAGAAAACGATTGGTAGTGTCGTACCTCGCTATAAGCGGTTGAAAGACTACCGCAGGTGTAGGGGCGTGACACCTTACACTGCGCAGTGTGATGTATTTTGTCATTGTCAGAATTTGAATCTACCTGGATCCTCCTGGATGTGACTCTTCGTCACTGTCTCGTTAATGCGTAATGGGTGGCAGGTGGAGTAAGTCAATTCAAAACAAAAATGAACAAAACCGCACATTTGCTCTTCGCTCATTGCTTCCCTTGCAGAACCAGCAAAACCTACTCCCCTGCTTTCCTTGCAAAACTAGAGACCACAAAACTTGCTTCACCTACAAAACAAGAGACCAGTCAGATTCTGATTCTCACGGATTCTAACAGTCACATTAGCGTCACGGGTTCAAGGATTTTCGGTTAAAACCAAAGGTTTTTCCGAGCGAGAAGAGAAGTCGGGCAATTCCTCCACGCGACTAGACTATTCCTTATCAATTAAATGGATTTTGTTATATTGAATTCGGGTTCATTTCTATGCTTTTGGGAATGTTATTCCGAACATTGGGTACTGACAATGCAATGTGCCATAAAAATTGGTAAAGTGCGTTGGATCCACATACAAGAGTTACACAAATGTTAATATCTTTTTACCTTTTTTCTATTGAAGACGAAATAACTAGAAAGCACATTTTGTAATTTCCTCTCACCATTCTGGGTTGAAAGAGATGATGTCACGAAGGAACCAGTAAGTTTGTAAAAGACGCATTGGATAAAACGTTTAAATAAAAGGTCTAACAATATTATTTTATTTTAAAATGAATCCATGTTAAATGGATGATCCTAAAATAATAATAATACATCTGGTCTGGTTACAGGCGTAGCAAATGTGGACACGGTTGTTTCTATTGTTCCTAATTTTTTGAGTTGATAAAAACATAAAAAAATCAAGAGATTTACACATAGAGCAGTGCATAAAATAAACGATATTGCCATATTCGAAAATAAAATATTATGGTGTGAACATAAGTCCTAAATTCTCTCATTCAGTGGAATTATGTACTTAATCCAGCAATTGAGGATTATCGTTTGTGTTTATCAATGGTGTGTTTATTTATATGGTTTTTTAGTAAGAAGAGTGACTTTTCTATTAATGTTGTTCTAGAATCTCGACCATATAAATGATTATTTCATGGTGAGTGTCAGCCTAGTCTATGAGAACATTTTAGATGAGAGTTTTTGTTTTCCAATACAGATTGACAATCTACAATAAATAGATGGTCTAATTCTAGTGGAATTTCCAACATCTGGGATCCAATCTGGTCTCCCACTCCAAGTGTGTGTCTAGTGTATGTCTAGGATGAACCTACGAGCTTGTCTAACTTTCTCCTTTACATCTGATGTTTCCCTCTAGACGGCTTCAAGGATAATATCCATATATCCTTTCATGGATTCCATGGAAAAGTATTGAGAATGATTTCCTCTCAGGGTTGGGGGATTGAGGTTAGGAGATGTGAGAGCCCCATATCTGCCTCTTCTACCTCGGCGAAAGGGTCCAACGAGATGATGCGTTACCGTGATGGTGAAGGGGGAGGCCGCAGGACAAACCGAGGTGGGAGGAACAAGCCGAGTTATAAGAGATCAAGCAGTTATAAATAGTAGAGGACCCAACGAGCGATGAAAGTACCAAAATAGGGAATGAAAACAGAGAGGGGTGGGCCAAAGAAAGAGCGGGAGCTAGCAATAGGACCAACCAAAAAAAAAAAAACAAAAAAACAAAATACAGGAACAATAAGAGAGAAACAAGCGAGAAGTAGCCTTCCATATACATAAGGCCAAAAATGGGGATGGAAGTTCAAAACCAAAATATCTTGTAGATGACAAAGAAGTAAACATAAATTGTTGTAACACAGTTGCAGGGAAAGAGCATGAAAAAGTCAAACCTCAAAATGAAGGTCCTGCAAAGTGGTGTGATGTGCATGAGTGAGCAGATCTTGCAATTGTCAAGATGGGTGGAGATAATAGATCTTGTGTCTGCATGTGCTCCATGAAACAATGCTAACAATTTTGGGTTGCAAATCCTAAGTGAATGTTTCCATAGATGGTTGCATGTGCTCCATGAAACAATGCTAACAATTTTGAGTTGCAAATCCTAAGTGAATGTTTCCATAGATGGTTGCATGTGCTCCATGAAACGACACTAACAATTCAGAGTTGCAGATCCTAAGTGAATTTTGACATGGATGGTTGCATGTGCTCCATGAAATAATGCTAACAATTCAAATTTGTAGATCCTAAGTGAATTTTTCCATGGATGGTTAATTAAAAACATATCCAAGCTCCTCCTTCCCACTGCATTTTGGCCTTCTCCCGATTTCTCTAGATAATGATCTTGTCCCTACCTATATTCTACCATGATTGAAACTATGGCTCTGTGAATGTGTAAACCACCACGCTAGTGTACCTTCCCAACTCCTTGCATGCTTTCTCTTTGCATTGTTGCAACAAACACAAACAACTCATCTTTCTATCCTTTCTTGCAGCGGCAAGGTGGCCATGTAAGTTGCCAGGTGGAGGCAGTCTACTGACCTTTATAACTCTTCTTTAACCTCATCTTTGACATTGTGTTATGTGGCAAATGGGCACTCGGTGGGAAGAAAATGGGTATTTATTATTAAAATTGATTTTATCCATTTATGTTTTTAAAATAAATTAATTAATCTCAATGTAATATTTTTTATTAAATAATAATATATAATATAATTTAAATAATTAAATTGCTTTAAATTTAATAAGTAAATTTAACAATCTATGGATAACAACTCAATGGGTGATCATTGTATTATAAAGTATTATACAAATTATAAATTTCAAAGTTCAAATCTACTCATTAATATTTACTCAAAAAACTAATAAATAAATAAATATTATATTATATTCACCGTACATATTTGAAAATAATTAAATAAAAAACTTTTTTAAATAATAATAAATTTTTAATTCTAAAAATCAATTTGATTTTAAAATGTTTGATATACATTAATTATTAATTATTTATAAAAATGATATGTAAATTTTCCAAATCTTAATATATTAATGTAAACTCTCATCTGATGTTTTTTCGTTCTTACTACTTTAAATAGTGAGACCATTAATAGGGGATTTTGAACTTGTGATTTATTATTATTAGGTGTTGTAGCATGCAATTCTAATTTTCATAGACCCGTGTATAGTTTTTATTAAAAATTTTAACCATTAAATTTTTTTATTTATTTTATATATTTTTAAATAATTTAATAAATCAGTAATCATAATAAAGATAATTAAAAATATAATAAATTAATTATTATTTTTATTTTATTTTTTCTAAAAATAATTAATATATTTCTAAATTTTAAATATCATGAATATGCAAAAATAATTAATTTTTTTGTTCATAATTAATAATTTATAAAATATTAAGGGGTTTTCTCAGTGCATGATATTACATATCAGTTTATGGGATTCAAATGCGTTAAGTAAGTCATTCATGTATGACCATTTCCATGAGAGGTAGTCATAAGTGACTAATTTCTCATGATTTTTGAATAGTTCGCTTAGCACTCATTGCATCGGGTGATGCTCACATAGCCACATAGGCTCAATATGTGATTCATTTCACTAGTTTCAATCAATTAACTACCAAAAACTGATATCTAATTTACAAAACAATTTCTTAGTAAAATGATAAACGAAGAGATAGGCTCACGAACAAGCATTTAATCCCCTTCACCATTTAATCGCATAAAAAGTTTTACAACAAATGTTGGTTATTCATGTTTCTTGGTTTATTGTGGGTTGTGATAGTTGGTTTCAAGGAATGGGTAGAGCGTCATTGGTGGGGATTTTCTTCCTTGGAATAAAGTGACTATCTATCACAATCAATACTCTGCCCTCAGTTATGCAAGCTCAAAAAAGAGTAGTAATTTTGGTGCTAATGTGTTTGATTATGTTAAAGAGGTGGTTTCAGATATAATCATTTGGGACCCTAGTTCATTTCGGATAGTCGTGGTCGTGAGTGAGATTTGGTTTTGGTGTGCCTACATGACCTTGTGTGTCATGCCCCTACACTGGTGGTACTCTTCCAACCGCACTATAGCGAGGTGCGACACTACCAACTGATTTCTTTTCACTAATACTTACAATTGTAGACTATGCCTAACATTCCATACTTAGTTTATTTTTCATTACCAAGTATTATCTTTGTCCTTTATACAATGAAAGCCCATAACATTCACACAAACAACATTATACAATAGAAATGCACAACAGTATAAAGGGAGGGGCAACTCCCTACAATATGAGTCTGCCTGAATCAATATATACTGTAATCTTCTTTTATAAGTATAAGTTAAATTTTGGGAAACCCCAAATTTACACTTAGTCAAATTTCCAACTTCGGCAAACTCGGTTGCCCAGCTCGTTGACACCTCCACATAGCCGCCACACGACTCACCAACCCTTTGTTTACCTCGTCGCACGATCATGTTATTTGCCCAACTTGGGTGCGCCTTGTCGTAACCAAGTCGCTGAACATGGGTGCCTCTACACATGAGTCACACCTTCATTCACAACTCCAACACTTCACTGTTTTCACCGTTTCGTCATGCGCAGCGCGCCCTACCCAAGTCACCCGTCTGCATGATTCTTCATTTCGTCGTGCATGGTGTGCCCTCACCCGGCCGCCCGTCCACACGTCCACCCGTTCACCCAAACTCATTCACCCGAACAACTTCACCTGAGTCGCCACACAACTTCACCCGGTGGGCAATTAAAATATTTAGATTTTGAAAAATTAGTAGAGAAAATTGCAGAAAGAGAGAAGGATTTTGGCAAGAAAGAAACATTACATAATTCCAATACTGAAACAATATGTCTTGCTCAAAAAGACCAAAAACTTCAAGAAGAATCTGTTAGAAATACTAAGGGTAGCAGAGGATGAGGTAGGAGGAATTATAGAGGCAAGGGGGGCAAAAATAACGAGGGAGATATACAACAAAATGATAAACAAAGAATTTGTTTTGATAAAACAATGTAAAATGATTTAGATGTGGTAAAATTGGACATACTACTACAAATTAGAATTCCCCAGGAGAAAATTATTGAAAGAAGAGAACATGTCGAATTTTCACGATTTGGAGTAGAGGTTAAAGTCTTAAAATAACTCGCGCTACCAAACCAAGAATCTCAACCATAAACTACTTTGCACATCGGAAATATAAAGTAGTAAATCACCTATGCATAGATACACAGTTTTAAACAAAATTGTACAATATGTACAATCTCGATCTTCGTTATATTAAACCAAATTTTGAATAACAATAGTCTATGGTATACAAGATATAATGGCAAGCTTAGTTGCAGCTTTTATATCATATCTTGTCTTGCTAGTCCTTCGCTTCCGTACTGCTCACTAGTAGTGCCTTAGTCCATCAAGGCATCTACACATCGAGACTCCAAGAGTGCTGCATCCTATCACTGTTGCAAGTCATGTCTGCTACAATGAACACATGCTCATCAAACTGCTCTCTAGGTAGGCCTAATTCCCTAGCTCCAATATGCCAATTTAGCAGTCACTTTCATCCATCAAAGTGCTACACATAAGGTTGCAATATTTCACCCAAACATGTACCAACAACATCCTTCTTATCTGTTGCTCTAGGGATAGTTTGGGTAGCCAATATGTTGCCCTCCAATCAAATCCATGACGCTCAATCCAATCACTGTGGAATCTTCATCGATAAAGGCTTATGGTCACTCAAACAAGCCTCCAAATTGGCTCCCACATATTTCTAGACAGATGATCTAAAAATGGTCCAAAAACACGGATCTAATACACCTCCAACTGCTTCTCTAAGTCTTCTTTTGTTGTTGTCACCACAATGACTGGTTAGGGCACCAAACAATGATGTAACAACCCTCAACCAACCATCAAAACAACCCTCAAAAGACGTGGCCTTCCCTTGTCAATATCCTCTTCCTCCACAATGTTATATAGGGATCAAACCATCCCCAAAACAGTCCATGCAATCATTTGTTTTTGGAGTTAGGGCCTGTGACCTACGACAGGTAGCTCCTAGCTCTCCACGCAGAGGTTCCAACCACTAAAAGACCTCCAAAACAACCCAGTTATGCCTCTCCTTGCTGCGGCCTAAGCTGCCTAGCACTCTGCACCTGAACAACCCATGAATTAGCCCTTAACCAACCCTTCAAATCACATGTAGTCACCTACATGACTACAACCCAATCACAAAAGGTTCCACATTGTCTCAGGCCTGCTCCACATTGTCATATGCTCCTTTGTTGCGGCTTCTAGCTCCACCGAAAATTTCAGAGGCTCCCTTGGTGTATTGTACTCACAAATGGATGCCTTTATCACCCTCATATCACCTTCTATATATACCATAAATAAGGGCTCCAAAATGTCACATTTGAAGTGACACTTCTTTTGGATTGTATTTACATCAAGTCGACCTACTTAATAACCAAATTAATTTTCCAACTTCAAGAATTAATATCTCTCTAATGACAACTCAGATTCGGGCGAATTTCATTGCGTTGGAATCATCTTTCCAAGCAATATCATCCTCATCCATTACATGTCATAAATCCGTCAATGTTTTGTCCCAAATCTTGATGGATGCCAAAACCCCATACATGGGTTCCAAGCCCACAAGATGCCCTTGTGGTGCTTTTTCCTCCAAACACTGAACCCTAGGGCATGGAGTACCTCCCAAGCTACACAAATAAACACTCCCTCTTAGTGAGGGAGGTACTTCCAAGAATAAGAAGTATCTTGTCATCATCATCATTTCTTGCAACACTTGCTCAACTCCTGGTGCTCACAATCGCAACAATCCCTGTATGGTGAACTACACCCTCCTTTGAAGTGTCATTGTCACTGTTGGAAGTAACCTGCTTCTTCTTCTTCTTATCTTGTAATTTCTTCCACTCTTTCTATGATTCCTTCTTGGTATTTGTAAGATCACCCATGTTCAACATTGACCACGTTCTCTTCTTGGGATGAAGAGTCTCCCTATGAATCTGCAAGCTCCCTCTCGAACTAGACTCTCTTTGAGTCTTTGGAACATGGACCTTCTCAGGAAAGTGTACCTTCTTCTCGAGAACATGTGCATTTTCCTCTGAAGCCTACACCTGTGCCTGATCCACCTGCTTCTTTCCATGACCCACAAGCTTGGATGTCAACATGTAGAGACCATTCTTTCTAACTGCAAATACAATCCCATCAGACTTAGAGCCTTTGAGCCTATGTCTTGCCTTCCCATTTTGAAACAAGACCTTAAACCCTTTCCTCTCGATCATCAAGATTGAAATCATGCTATATATCTGAGTCCTGGTACAAATAATACATCTTGGACCCACATCATACGTCTTGTCTCCATCCTGAATGACACAACACCCGATCCTCAAATCTCCAATTGACTCTTGTCACCCAAAACCATGTGCAACTTCGGGTCCCATCCACCTAGAGTCTCAAAAACAGCTTGTGACCCTGTCATATGCTTCGTCGCACTAGTTTCCACGTACCATCCATCCTCAATGATAGTACTCTGCGAGAAATGAGAATCCTAGAAAATTCTTCCTCATCATCTATCTCTGTTGAAACAGCAACACTGGAGGCCTACTTTCCTTTCTTCTTTTCATTATTTCCCTTCTTCTTCTTCGAATATCTCGACGAAAAATGACCCATCTCGCTACAGTTGAAACACTTGAATTTACGCAAGTCCTTCTTGTGCTTACCCTTCATTCGTGATGCAAGTGCCACGCCATCATCTGAAGCTTTCTTCTTTGGCTGAAGATCCTTGTCTCACAACTCTTCTTGAATGAAGTCATTCCATAGCCTATATCAGTCTGGCAACTTATCCTTGGCAACACTTCCTTTGATGAAGGGATTCCATTCCTTGGTGAACCCTTTCAAGGAAATCCTTACCATATCTCCATCTGAGACACTCACACCAATGGTAGCAAGCTCATCTTTGACCCGAGACAATCTCGTCAGATATAAGGTCACGCTTTCACCCTTTAACATCTTGGTGGACGTCAACTTGTCCTCCAATACCAATACCTGGTTCTCGTTCTTATTTTGGAACAAATTCTAAAGATACACCTACATCTCATACGTGGTGTTCTTCCCCGACAAATGAGGTATTAGGGCATTCCTCACATCCAAATCGTCCCATATTTGCAACTCCTTAGGGTCGGTTACCTTCTTGATCTCTTTCTTGGTAAAATCCCATATCTTGTTGACCTGAAAAATCAACTTGATCATTTCCTTCCATGGAATATAGTTGGACAACCCCTCCAATATGTCCTCATATTAGATACCTGCCTGCAATTTCAACATTGTAGTGAACCCTTCACTCACAATGTGACCAACTTCCTCTCACGATGTACTTTGTTGTGCACAACTTTGATTTACTTACTTCCAATGTAGCTCAGACACAATCTGATATGATGTTGAATTTCCATGACCTTGGGTCTAGGTTGGATTCTTAAAATCACCGATGCTACCAAACCAAGAATCTCAACCATAAACTACGTTTCACAGCAGAAATATAAAGCAGTAAATCACATATGCACAATACACACAATTTTAAACAAAATTGTGTAATATGTACAATCCTGATCTTCATTATATTAAACCAAATTTTGAATAATACAATAGTCTATGATATACAAGATACAATGACAATCTTTGTTGCAGCTTCTATGTCATATCTCGTCCTATCGGTCCTTCGCTTCCGTACTTCTCACTAGTAGTGCCTTAGTCCATCAAGGCATATGTACATCGAGACTCCAAGAGGGCTACCTCCTATCATTGCTGCAATTCACGTCTACTACAATGAACACGGGCTCATCAAACTACTCTCTAGGTCGGCCTAATTCCCGAGCTCTAATCTACCAATCGAGCAGTAACTTTCGTCCATTAAAGTGTTGCACATAAGGCTGCAATCCTTCACCCAAACATGCACTAACAATGCCCTTGTCTACTTCTCTAGGGCTACTTTGGGTAGCTAACACATTGCCCTCCAATCACCTCTATGACACCCAATCCAATCACTGTGGAATTTGCACTGATGAAGGCTTATGGTCACTCAAACAAGCCTCCAAATTTGTTCCCATAGATTGCTAGACATATTATCCAAAAAAATTCCAAAAACACCTCATACACCTCCAACTGCTGCTCCAAGTCTTCTTTTGTTGTTGTCACCACAGTGACTAGCTAGGGCACCAAAAAATGATGTAACAACCCTCAACCAACCATCAAAACAACCCTCAAAAGTTGCGGTCTTCCCTTGTCAATACCCTCTACCTCAACATTGTTATATAAGGGTCAAACCATCACCAAAACGGTCTATGCAATCATTCATTTTTGGGGTTAGGGCCTGTGGCCTACCACAGGTAGCTCCCAACTCTCCACGTAGAGGTTCAAACCACTAAAATACCTCCAAAACAACCCAGTTATGCCTCTCCTTATTGTGGCCTAAGCTGCCCAACACTCCACACCTGAACAACCCATGAATTAACCCTTAACCAAGCCTTCAAACCACACACAGTCACCTATAGGCATGCGGCCCAATCACAGAAGGTTCCACATTGTCCCAGACCTCCTCCACATTGTCCTATGCTCCTTTGTTGCGGCTTCTAGCTCCACCAAAATTTTAGAGGCTCCCTTGGTGTATTGTACTAAAAAATGGATGCACTTATCACCCTCATATCACCTTGTATATATACCATAAATAAGGGCTCCAAAATGTCACATTTGAAGTCACACTTCTTTTGGATTGTATTTACATCAAGTCATCCTACTTGACAACGAAATTAATTTTCCAACTTCAAAAATTAATATCTCTCTAACGACAACTCATATTAGGATGATTTTTTTTTTATTTTTTTTTTTTTTTTTTTTTTGCGTTGGAATCTTATTTCCAAGCACTATCATCCTCATACATCACATGTCTTAAATCCGTCAATGTTTTGTACCAAATTGTGATGGGTGCCAAAAACCCATATTTGGGCTCCAAGCCCATAGGCTGCCCTTGTGGCACTTTTTCCTCCAAACCCTGAGCCCTAGGTCTTGGAGTACCTCCCAAGCTACAAAAATCAGTAGAACAAATGCTTGAAAAGAAAAATCAACTAATTTAAGAAAAATGGCAGTCTTTTGAGAATGCACATTATGTTGTTGCTCATTGTAATTTTAATATGGAAGATATATTTAGTACCTATTTTTCTTCATGGCATGAAAATTGGATTTTAGATACAAGTGCCACTTGCCATATGACCTTTAGAAGAGATTTGTTTGAAAAAATCAATGATAATATTGATCGAGTAGTATATTTTGTTGATAAGTCCCAAATCAAACCCTCGGGAATTGGTTCTATTCAGTTAAAAATTCATGGACTTGCATATTATAGTTTGATTGATGTTCTTTACATTCCACAGTTCGAAAGGAATTTATTATCTCTTGTACAAATAAGACAGCATGGAAATTCCATTTACATATTTTATGGTAATGTAGAAATTCAAAGAGCAAATCACAATAAAATTATAATGACTAGTGTGGAAGAAGATAAATTGTTGAAGTTGAAAGGTATGTCATCTGTTGCATTGAACATTAATTATTTGGTTCAGCAAAATGATACGATGTGATAATCTTTATTGTGGCATGCACGCTTTGGTCATGTTAATTATGAAAGTATTAGAATTATGAGACAACAGGGGATTAAGGGACTTCCGATAGTTCGAAGAAAAATGACTCCATGTAATGCCTGTATATTGGGGAAGCATCACACATAGAATTTTAAGATTTCGACTTCTAGATATACCAGGAAATTAAGTCTCATACATTCATATTTGTGTGGACCTATGCCTGTACCAACTGCTAATGGAAATAAATACATACTAAATTTTATTGATGATTATTCGAGGATGTGTTGGGGTTTATATGCTTAAAGAAAAATCACAAGTTTTTGATGTGTTTAAAAAATTTCTCTCTCGATTACAAATTAATATCATATTAATAATGGTACTATAATAACTGATAATGGAGGAGAATATACTTCACATGTTTTTGAAAATATTTGTAAGAGAATGGCATTATACACCAAACTACAATACCTTATAATCCACAAACAAATGGTGTTGTAGAATGAAAGAATAGAACACTGCTTAATATGGTAAGTTCAATGATCTTTCTTAAGAATGTAATTTTTATTTATTTATTTTTTTTTCGGGAGAAGAAGTGCTCTATGCAGCATATATTAGGAAACCGTATCCTTCCACTGTCATCAACAACAAAACTCCATATGAAATGTGGTATAATTGTCTTCTAGTTGTTCAACATTTCAATATTTTTGGTTCTTAATGTTATGCTTTGATTCCTAAAAAAAAAGAAATAAGTTGATTGAAAGAAGTAAAAAATGTATATTTTTGGGGTATTCTATGACATCTGAGGCACATCGATTGTATGACGAAGAGAACAAGAAGTTTATTTGATCAAGAGATGTAGTTTTTATTGAATTTGATAAAGATGCACTCACCATTTATAGGCAACTTAATTAGTTATAGAAGTTTATGCCTATGAAGTTTTATCATGAATAAGATAATATTCTTCCACATCCTGAAGGGGAGATTCCCATGTTAGATCATTTTGTGGATTTTCCTTCTCTAAATGGTGACAATAGTTCTACTGCTAAAGAGAAATTGGTTGATGCAAGTGTTTCTTCAGGGACAACTGAGAATAGGGTAAAAAGTGTTGAAGAGTCTGTTTCATAAGATGAGCAACTTCCTTCACAACCTCTACGAAGATCAACTCGTATTAGAACATTTCCAAGGAAATATGATGAGTTTGAGACAGGAAGTTCTTTAGGTAACTATTCTCATTCTGAATTTAATTTTTCTGTTGTGTGAACTTACTTGTTTGGAAGAAGTTGCTAGTTATGATTAGTGGAAAGATGAAATGCAAAACGAATATGATTCCCTCATAAAAAATGGCACTTGAAGGCTAGTAGATCCTCTCGTTGGCATCAAACCTATTGATTTCAAATGGGTTTATAAAATTAAGTATAAAGTTGATAGTTCACTTGATAAGCACAAGGAAAAACTTATTGGAAAAGGATATGGACAGAAAGAGGGTGTTGACTATACAAAGACATTTTCTCCTACAACTAAATGGGGCACTATTAGATCTCTGTTTGCTATTTCAGCTCATAAAGAATGGAAAAATCATCATATGGATGTTAAAACTTCTTTTTTAAATGGGGATTTGAAAGAAGATGTTTACATGTTTCAACTAGAAGGTTTTTCTATTAAAGGGAAAGAACAAATGGTATGCAAATTAATGAACTCTTTTTATGGCTTGAAATAAGCACCACATGCATGGTATGAGAAGCTAACTATACATCTTCTTAAGTTAAATTATAGGCATTTTGACCTAGATGATGCAACTCGTTTTGTTAAGAAAGTTGGAAGATCAGTTGTATATCTAGTTGTCTATGTTGATGATTTAGTGATCATAGTTAACAATGATGAATATATATCATCTATTAAGGAGTTACAAAAGGTTTTTGATATGACGGATTTAGGTTTACTTCATTATTTTCTTGGAATTGAAGTTGATAAAAAACCATAACACATTTTTATCTCTCAAAAGAAATATGTTGGAAAGTTATTGAACAAATATAGCATGATGGATTGTAATCATGTTGCTACACCAATGGAGCAAAATTTGAAACTCACTTCAGAAGAAGGAAAACCATTTGAAGATCCAACAAAGTACATGCAACTTATTGGAAGTTTGATTTATTTATCTATTAGTCGTCCTGATATAAATTTTGTTGTTGGAATACTTTCCAAATTTATGCATCATCCTTGTGAGGGGCATTGGGTGGTAGCAAAAAGAGTTCTGAAATATTTAAAAGGAACCCAAACTTACAGCATCAAACATTCCAACTTTTCAGACTTCCATCTTGCTGGTTATTCAGATTCATATTTTGATGGAGTAGGGAAAATGGAGTCTCTACATTTGGTTATTTGATGAACCTTGGATTAGCAGCCATCAATTGGAGATCACATAAGCTATATGTTCTTATTTATTCTACTATCGAAGCTGAATATGTTGCAACAGCTCAAGCCACAAAGGAAATCATTTGGCTTCAGGAAATACTCGAAGATTTGCAGGAGAAACAAAAAGATTCAACTCCTCTCTCAGTTAACAACTCTTATGCAATTCAATTAGCCAAGAATCTAAATTTTCATGATCGAACCAAACATATAAAAACCAAGTATCATTTGATTCTACATCATGTAGATGCCAAAACAATTCATCTAACACATTGTCTAACTTCAAAACAAATTGCATATATTTTTACAAAAGCATTGGGGCGTGAAAAAATTGAAGAGTTTAGGTCTTTACTTGGCATTTCAGATGTCCCTTCAGATTAAGGGGGGAAATGTTGTAATCCTCTGGGATTATTGTATATAGTTATGATTAGGTATTTTCAATTTTTTTTAGTTATCAAGACATAATTGTCTCCTTCTTATGTAATTATATAAATATTTGATTCAAGCGTTAAATAAATATATCATAGAATAATGCAATTTGATCATGGAATTCTCCACACTCGTGTAACAGTTGTAGATATATCATAACAAGTAAAAGAAAATGGAAAAGTAAAAGAATGAAGAAAGGGAGAAATAGAGATTTTCTTGGAACACATGAGCTAAATGTTATAAGAAATGAATTACCAAATGAGTTGAAGAGTAAATGACTACAAAGAATGGAAAGAAAAAGAGTGATTTGAATTGTAAACATGAAAATGATGAAAATGCCTAAATATCATGTCATCAAGCAAACATTCCCTTCCTCAGTCTTTTATTAGTACAAGCTAATGAACTATGCTCAGTAAAAGGAAAGGGAAAAGGCTAAAGCATAAATAGGGTAGCAACCAAAGGTGTTTAGTCCATCAGGTGAGTAACAAGCATAAGCATCTTGAATCTATAATGTGAGGAAAAAAATGAAATGACTAAGTATATGCCCAATGAACAAAGGAATTATGTTCAGGGCCCAAGGCACATGTATGGGGATAGAAAGGAAGCCATATGCTTGAAGAGAAGAAAAACAATAGAGGATAAAAATAATCAAACAATGACATCCATTGAAAATTGAGGATGGAATGAGTCCATAAAAGAAAGAAATTGTGTGCTCATCACTTTAACACCCAAGTTTCCCCCATTTTGTAATTATAATTGTAACAAAATTCTTTCTTAAGCTATAATGATGGTGTTTTAATGAATTTTGAATTACAATGGACAATTAAAGCAATGTAATCGCATTTTTCTAATTAATTAATAAAATTTATTGAGAAATTGAATGAATGGTGTAGCACTAGTACTAGCCAAGGTACCACTATCAAGAAATAGTAAGGGGGTTTGGAATTACCTTCCTTTTCCATTAAATAACCTTCGCCAAAAGTCCATGTTACCAAAATTTCCAATAGTTAAATTTGAAATTTTCCCTTTGCTCACTTCCCCAAAATTGATTATTAAACGATATTTAGGTAGATGGACGAACAACCACCCACACTTATATGAGTATGGAAAGTGGTTGTGACAACTAAATTTTATTAGTAAATGGTACAACAAGTGCCCACCTTATTTTTGTCAATTGAAACACGAATTGTTGTTGTATTGTCCCTCACTCTTTCCTTCATGGAATCAAGCAACTTTGATCAAAAGTCTGGTTTGATCCTCTAAAAGACCCCTATATCAAACTTATCATACAACCCTATAATGAGGAGGTTTAGAGAATGTGAGCTTATTTATGGCATTGGCTTATGCTCTGCATTCTTGGTGTCCTCACCATGGAGGGATTCAGTAACATATATCTGGAAGATGTTGAGAATCTATGAATTCAAGTCTCTATAATTTGTTATTGACATGAATAAATTGAATTAATAATTTCTTTAATTGATAGAATTAGTAATGATTTAAACCATTTTTCCTTTAAATTTAAATTTTGAATTTTTAAAAATTATTACAATTTCTATCATTTTTATTTTTAAATTTAAATTATGAAAATTTTAATTATTGTAAAGTTTTCATAATTTGATTACTTATATCAATAAGTTATATTTCATAATTTCTTTAATTTTTAAAATTGGTAATGATTTCTACCATATTCCTTTCTCAATTTAAATTTTGAACTATTAAAATTTATAGTTGTTTCTATGAATTTTATGAAAATATTTTTTAGTGTAATAATATGGTGTGATCTTTCTCATTTCCACTATTAGATTTTGAGTAGCTATTATTATTGTTTTTTTATAAGACTCAAATAGCTTCTGTAGCAAGTAGACTATACCAATAAAACAAAAACCATAATTTCTTTAAATTATATTATATAATTTTATTTCTAAATAGACAAAAACATGCATCTATGATTGTCTAATTCTCTTATGATACTTAGTTTTTTTATTGTTGTCTAATCCAGTTAGGATAATAAAAGGATACATGGTTTATTGTCTAATTTTTTTATGATGCCTAGTTTTTTTATTGTTTTGTAATCCAGTTAGGATAGATGGTTTTCTATTGTTGTATAATCTTTGGGATACGTAGTTTTCAAATGGAAAGGAAAATTCCTAACTTAGTTTTTTATTATTGTCTAATCTAGTAAAGATACCTTGTTTTCTATTGTTGTCTAATCCTATTAGGATACCTAGTTTTCAAATGGGGAGGAAAAATAGTCTTGGTCTCTATGTATGGGGAAAATTTTAAGGATGGAAGTTTATCTTAAAATTTAGCAATCTTGGCAAATATTACTAGTCCCTAAGATCCAAATTTTAAAATGTTTGATGATAATTTTGTAAAAATGTTTAGATTTATAATTATTTTATATTAGACAATATATAATATTGGTGATTTTTAAGGTCAAATTATTTATACTATAAAAGTTGGGCGAATTCATTCTTATAAAAATGAAAACTCACGAATCTTTTTTGGAAAAAACATGGAATATTAACTCCCCTGCAAATAATAGCCCCTAAAATTTTCCCCGCCATGTATGTTTTTCTCCTTCTTTAAATAAACATTTTCTTTGCGAGCATAATGTACATGTCAACTAATTCAATTTGTTGTGTTTCAATTACTTATTTGTTCAATAACGTGAAAGATGAGTTGGTTTTGAAACTAAATTACTTTTGGAGTTTGAAGTTTGATTATTTTCTTATGAATAACCATAAAATCATAGAGATAAAAAGTTAAACTAGTCAGAATATAAAATAGTAAAAGTAAAAAAGACAAGTCAATTAGAGTATATGTTTTAACTAATTTCATAATTTTATGGATTAGATTAAAAAGTCAATTTGAGTTTTCAAAATATTCAATTTTTTTCTATAAATCAACTAAATTAATTATTTTATTATATATTTTACTCAACATTATTTTGAATTGAAAACTTTAATTAATTACAATAAATTTACACTAAATAACATCTAAAAAATAGAAATCATCCAAATGTATTTAATGTATTTTGCTCAAAATTATATATCATATACTATTAAATAAAAACTATTAAAAATACGAATATTGATAACATTTTTGAAATAAAGTCATAAAAAGATGCTTTATAATCTATACGTTTATTTTAAATTAATAAAAAATAAATTATTATCAATTATCTTTTCAAATTTATCTCCAATTTAGATTTTAAGCATTTATTATATTACACTTTAAAATATTGTTAGTATGTTATAAGTTTATTTTAAATTAATAAAAAATAAATTATTATCAATTTATCTTTTAAAATTTATCTCCATATTTAGATTTTAAGCCTTTATTATCTTACATTTTCAAATATTGTTGGTATGTTATAAAATTTTAAATTGATTAAAGAAGGTTAGTTATAAGTTTTCGAATTAACTGTATAATTAGTTTCGTTTTAATGTTTAAAAAAAAAATATTTTTTAAATAATAATAAAATGAATAATATAAAAAAATATTTTTTTTATTATATATTTTTAATAAGAATAACGGGGTGAAATCGTTGTAATGATTAGTTTTTATATTTAGTATACATTGTTTTTAAGTTAATTTTCAGACTATCCCAACTGCAATTCTAATTTTTTCTTAATTTTATAGAATTGTTTTAACTAACTTGTTTTGATTAGATTCAACATCAATTAGAATGTAAATGACATCATTTGGAATGAACTTGATATATAGTATAATTTTTTTTGGAGATTTATAGTGACCTTTTATCTAGAGAAGATTATGTTCAAAATGTAGAAAATGATAATCAAGATCATGTTCAGAATGTAGAAAATAAGAAGCAATATGAAAATTGTGAAATAGATAAACCTTAAGATTATATAAAATCCAATATACATGAGGGGACTCTTATTTTGGTATAGGAATTTTGTTGGTGGTGCAATAAATAACGAATGAAATTTCACAAATAATGTGATTTTTTTTTTATTAACTTTATTGTGCTTCTATTTCGAAGTAGTTGGAAAATCCTTATGGTAGTAGGATCACTATATGTCACTTTCAGGTTGCATTTAGGTTAAATTAAAATTTATATTTTAGATTGAAAAAAATGGTGGTAAAGATTATCACATAGAGGAAATTGGTAGTGAATATCACTTATAAATATTGCACACAAATTATATTCTACATATTTTATTATCACAATATCATATATTTATACATAAAACTAGGCTTAAGATAGATGATTATCTTAGCCAACCAATCTATTTAGTTGATATAATATCTCAAACACACAATAAAACTAGGAACTAAATCCAACTAATTATCAATCATTATATGATGATAAATATCATACAATAAGAACAATGCAAGTAAGAGTTAATATCTCTAGCACCATCCCTTAATGAGTACTTGTCTTGATCTCCTACATGTATTTGGTAAAGTCTTCATTTTCATCTTTATCCATTTTGAAATCATGTAGCTCAAGTTCCATCACAACCATCCATACTGAGCTATACTTCCACTTGTTCCCTTGAAGATCCATTTGATTTATACCATCAATTAATTGTTTGTAATCACTGAACTGCTAGTCATTCTATTGACATACTTATGTCTTTCAAAATAAATGACTGACATCTATATTCATGAGTTATCTAGCAAAGTAGTCTAGATACTGAATGTATCTAGAGTCATTATTACAACATCAATTTCATTTATATTCATGATCATGTATGCATTCCATTTACTAATATAAATGTTTGTGTACACATTAATGAATCCATCCATATTTCTCAATGTATATGTGATCGTTACTTGTGGGAAGGATAAATACAGTTATGAAATCCATATTATGAATTTTATGTAGTAATATGTAATATGCAATATGCTACCACAAAGAAGAAAATTGAAATACATTTATTTAGTAAAATAAATTATATGTCCTTCTATTATGATCTCATAAATGGCCTTGCTAAGCTAATGATAATTAAGATAGGAAGGAAATGACAATCCCAACAGATCTCACCATGAGAGCTTTTATCTCTCATATTTTTCTTGAACTCGCTTATTGACCCTAGTTCATAGGCACCACTAACATGAGAGTAGCCACAAGGATAAAAATCAATCTCCTTTTTTAACCAAACTTGAATCCATCTATCACCATTTTCTCTTACATCAAAGTATTTGCTACCTTCGAAGAAAAAATGAATCTCCTCATCTGTTTGGATGTGCTCCTAAAAAAACTCTTGAGCTTCTTGTGATAGTTGTGGCCCAGCTAGCAGAGACAAATAATGTTAGTTTTGATGGAAAAGGAAAGGGTGGTGCAGTATCCCTGCAAATACTACTCCGCTTGAGCTGAATGAAGATGCCATAGATTTGATCATGTAAAGATCAATATTTTTCATTATGAAAGGAAAGTAAAAGTTGCACTAGGGTAGAGACTCATCCCATCTGATCAAGACTAAGTTATTCTTGAACCTTCTTCATAATTGGAATGTTGTGTTCTTGGAACACTTATGTTATCAATGTGCATTGTGTATTGGATCTCACTGCAATGGAAGGATGACCACCTTCTATTGTTTTCTATTTAAATACAACAGAACTTGATGCTCTCGTCAATAATTACACTTTAGAATTGTTCATATTATGCATCTTTGTTATGTTATTTATGATCTTTCTCTTTATTGATGCATGGACTATCTTCAAGAGGATGGCTTACTAGTTTTCTAGAAAAACTCTCATTGTCAACACTCCTATAGATAGTATTAATCACACATTTTGCTCATATTCTTGGGCCCTTCTATGAGGGAGTTAGACCCAGAGCTACGATTTCTAATACCAAATTAGAATATTGCATACATGCTATATTTTGCATGTTTTATTATCATAATATCATATATTTAGAGATAAAAAATAAACTTAAGATGGATTTAATACCTTATCCAACCAATTTAGTTAGTTGAGATAATATATCAACCACACACTACAAGTAATAACTAAGTCCAACTAGTTAACTATTTATATCATGATGGATATCACACAATAAGCAAAAGACACAAAGTTAATATCTCCAATAATATCATAAAAATGGTATAGAGATATGCAATATTATAAAGTAAGAAACCATGATAAACACAACCCCCAATGCTCGTAGTGCTCTCTCAAGGAGATGAATTCTATCTGTTTTTCCAAACATGTAAAATAAGCATATTCTAATTTAAAAAATATATTTTCATATTATTGTAAATGATTTTATAAGTTATTTAAAATGTGCAATTTTTTATAATTTAGTAAAATATTAACCAAAACTTTACAAGGCTTAGTAATTAAATGAAATATTTGCTAATAATTTACAAGATTTTATAAGTTATAAAAGATTAGCCAAAAAATTATATACACATATTATATTATTGATAAAATAGCCTTAGAATTTTCTTATATTGTGTTTCTTGAGAGAACATAAAATTTCTCAATTGGCTCTTATACATGAAGAGTTATAGATTGGTTATTTTTTGTTCGGATTATAACAAAGACATAGCTTGCAGGACAAGATTCTACATAATAGAAAGTAAATTTTCAAAATTCCCACAAACTAGTAGCCTCTACCATATGCCACATATAGCATAGCATGCAATGAGATGTGGAAAAAAATATTGAGACAAATTAACATGCATCATATAGCTTTAAACATGTCTCTCTATACATTTGTGTACGTTAAGTGGACCATATCTTTCTTGGAAATAAATTCCATGCATTAGCTGATGTCCAACACCTAACCCAGTCCCTGCTCCCACCCCCCTTAAAGTAACAAGTTGAAGTGGTAAAAAATTGCACGTTTTTTTGGTAGAGTAAGAAGAAACTACAAATGAACATTGTTGTATTCATATGAAGAATTGAGAAACAAACATCAAAGGGTAAGGAAGACAAAATATGGAATGGAAAGGATGGTAGCTAAGATGATAGTACTCTAAAATAAGAATTATTGATCTTGTTGAGTTGGTTAGATCAAAGTAATGAATTGAGTAGATGTCCTTCTAGAACCGATGTAATTAAATATAGAAGGACAAAGGAAATTAAATCTATGAAAACTTGAACACATTCTTCCTTGCACTTTAAACTTTTACTTTAATTAATCAGTCAAGTACATCAATAAGAGAAGATACATTTACCATTCTCACCATTTCCAAAGAATGAGCTTAAGAAAATGTTTATGTCAACTTGGTAAGAATTAATTCATAATCTAACTTTGGTTTGTTTCATGATTTTTGGTCTACATAACAAGACCCCTTTTATGGAATACCCTATCTTTCCTTTTTCTGCAAGATTCCACTATCAAAGATAAAAACAATATACTTTTTTGAAGGTCATAGACCCTTTGTGGTTTGACTTCTCTTTGCCTTTGAATTTCACATTATATTATCCTTCCTTAAGGACGTGGTCATGGTCTGCATGCCATTTTCCATATGTAATGCATGCCCTTAGGCTAGATTTAAAGATTTTGCATCCTTTGTCACTCTTGCAAACCCTGTGCTCCATAACTTATCAATCCATTGCCCCAACTATGCTCTCTATGTCAAGTTAATCTCGACCAAATAATGCTTATAGAAATTGTAATTATGTGCCAATTGATAGGGCTATAAGCTAGTATTAGGTTCTATATTCTTTCCTTCGAGTGAAATTAGGTGGAGAGCTATAGATTCGATGTATTGAATATTTATTGCTTAAAGGAATGCTTCAATATTTAATATTTATTGTATCCACAAAAATAAAAGTTTTGTTGTTGTGATTGATAACAAATTCCAATAAAATGTGTCAAGATATATTTACCGAAAATATATTTTGATAAAAAGTAGCACTGCATCCTAAAGATTTTCCATCAGATATCCAAATGATAGATATGTCTAGTGAACTCCATATATTTTTTGTTTAGAAACTTCCTTTACTAGAGCATACGTACTAGATTATTAAAATAAAGTCTATAAACTCAAAAGAGAAGCAAGTAATGTAATTCAACAAACAACAACTTCCAATTGCTCACTTGGTGTATTTCTTTAATTAGTTTGTCTTGAAGCTGAGATAAAGAATAAAGTGTTGTTAATGAAACAAAATGAAAATCATATGTACAAGGGAAATTATATGTACAAGAAAGGGAGGAGGTGATCTAGGAGGATCTAGAAGTACAATTGGCCTTAAAGTAGATCAAAAATCAAAGTCATCAGATGGAACCGAAACTAAGACCAGATCATATTTTTTGTCGCCCTGATTCCAATGGTGTGAATGACACTCAAATCAGAGTTTGTATGCTCAAGTTATAGTTGGTAAAAGTTTTGGTCAAACATGGCCAAGTGGAAGTCTTAACGAGGAAACAATTTGGCAGTGACCTGACGTAGAGAATCTGACCACCATAACGGGTGAAATTGTCGCCTACTTAATTTACCCAATATCCCCTATTTTTCTGCAAATAAAAAATGAATATTGTTATTATAAAAAACAAAAAAATATTAAAATAGGGGAGGCGGGCTGCCACCCCCGCCACTCTTTGCCAACATCGTTTATATATTATATAAAATCCAAATCAAGGTGGCGGGCCACCATCGCCCAAGGGTTTCAACACACACACACAGATATATATATATATATATATATATATATATATATATATATAACATGGACGCGACAACTATTAACACATAATATGGGATCGATAGGGCTCGAACCCACCTGACCCACTTGGGTTGGCTCGCCAATCGGGCGGTCCCATAACATATTTGAATTATAACAAAAAATGCACATACCATTCAAAATGTTAAATGTTGCCAATTTAATACACCGTCGATATCATTTAACCATCGAGCCAAATAATTTAAATAATCGTTGCTTAAAAGGGAGCTGGCAGGTTTTAAACCTGACCCACCTCCACTATAATCAACGCTTTTGCCAACAAGCCAAACAATCTATGTTGTAATATTTGCCCAACACATTATATAAAACCAAGTTATTTATTTGTCGGGGGGTAGCGACGGAACCCTGAGAAAGGGTATCAATCAGATGCTGAAAAGATTCCCTTAGAGGGCTAGAGTTTCCAGTGTTATAATTTGACAAATTTATAGTCAATTTTGAAAAATTTCACGACACGAATCCAGTGGTGACATAATTTAATACACCGTTGATATAATTTAACCATCGAGCCAAATAATTTCAATAATCGTTGTTTAAAAATGGAGCGGGCAGGTTTTTAACCTGACCCACCTCCACTATAATCAACGCTTTTGCCAAGAGGCCAAACGGTCTATGTTGTAATATCTGCCCGACAACATTATATAAAACCAAGTTATTCATTCGACGATGGGTAGCGGCGGAACCTTGAGCAAGGGTATCAATCAGATGCTGAAAGTATTCCCTTAGAGGGCTAGAGTTTCAAGTGTTAGCATTCGACAAATTTATAGTCAATTTTGAACAATTTCATGACACGAACCTAGTGGTGACATCCATTTCTCCAGCTGAGCTCTCCATTTTCAGGCCATCATCTGAATTGGAGGTATAAGAGTCATTTCTGTAAAAGTTGCTTGTAACTAATTTATTTGATGTAACTTAATGAAAGAAGGCCTCCCCACTGTTGAGAAAGGCCCAGAGGCGTAGCCCACATTGGGTTAACTTTGTAATCAAATCAGTGTGTCATTGATCTCATGTTTGCTTATGATTTCTGCTTCTTTTCATGTGGTTTAAGTTACTTGGTTAATATGCTCTTTTATATGAAATTATGAATGAACCCTTGAAGTTAAAAGATCCGGATCAAGTTTGTTACCAGAGCAGGTCTTCTTGATGTAAGTTGCATGAGTGAATGTTAACTAGGAACACGCTCCAAAGAGGTGAAGGAAAACTTAAATCCTTTGATCCCGAAGCAGGGCGTGCACCACAAAGATGAAACATGGAAGATGAGGAAGCTCGAATGGAGGAAGAGAAAAATTATTGCAACACCTTCTTCACCATGATAGATAAAGTTGACAAGTTGTTTGCAGAGTATGAGAAGACAGTTAAGCCTAAGAAGAAAGAACCAGATGATAATGCCTTGGTAAATCATGAAGGTGGAGGAGAAGTGCCTCCTCCCTCTTCTTCCTCTAGTGAGAGTTCTTCTTCTTCCTCCACTCATCATTCTAACAAGCATCATATGAATGCATCTAAAAAACCCTTTTTCAAGTTGGATGTCAAATTTCAATTACCCTTATTTAGTGGAGAATTTAATGCATAAAATCTAGATAACTAGATCAGATAGGTTGAAATGTATTGCTGAATACAACAAATCAAAGAGGATGAAGCCAAGATCTAGCTAGCATCCCTTCGACCAAGTTGCATCACTCTCGTCTAGTGGGAAGTGTGAAAATTTGTAGACCCAAATTTATACTGCCGAAACTGATTAAGTTTCTTCTATTTGTTGAACAAAATTATTTACTGTTTCCTATAGTAAACACCGAAACTAATACACTGCAACCTTCACCATTTAAATAAAATGTGGAAACAAGAAACTGAACAAGAAAGAAATTCACAACACATGACAACATTATTTTTGAAAAAATGTCCCAAAAAATCCCAGTGTGGGAAAACTGGTACAGCAGCTGAGGGTTTTATTATTATGTAGTAGTAATTCTGAATACAATCTTTGAATTCCTTGGTGGCTATCCAATATAGAGAATACCACTGACAGAAAGATGAGTGAGATTACCTCATACTATCACTGGAGATTTGACTGATCCAACCACAGAATGGCTTCCCCCTTGCCGCCTCTGAGCAGTCATTGCATCAGCCGAGTGTCACAATGTCTAGCGACAACTTCACTCCCTATGTTGATTGATTTTCCTACCATGAACTTTGATTTTCACCTCTCGGCTTTTGGCTTCTGATATCAATTCCTCCAGGAAATTTGCGGACCTCCTTAAGACTTTTGCGCTTCCTCTACTAGATCTCTCTCTGCCTTCTTTGCTGATTATTCCTGAATCAAGAGAAATCTCCAACCAGAACTATCCCTTCCCCTCACTGCAAAATATCACTTCAAATTTCTCTCTAACAACTGCTCTGCTTTAGAAATTCGATCTTCTGATCTCCTTTTGATGTGTCCCCCAAGTGCCCATCAATGTCCTTCTTATAATCCTCTAGTTGAGAAACAACGACCTAGATAATATTATAATCCATGGCTCAGATCATTTGGACTCGATCTTCGTCTTCTTCTAAAAAATTCAACCACAGTTTAGATTCATACCCATTAATTATTTTAATTTTCTATGTTTAGGCTTAGGGACCCATTACAAATAATTAAGTATTTTAATAGAACTGTCTTCGGGTGGAATTTCCCAGAAGTATTTATGGGTATTGGAGAATGCATGTGTCTAAGCCTCCCTGCAAATTTTTAGACTTAGAGAACATCCAATGCTAACACAAAAAACACTCCCTCTTAGTGAGGAATGTGCTCTAGCAATGCACCTTATTGGAGCATCACTCTATTTCGTAACATCTCCTTCTGCATTGTTGATGTCTGATATTGTTTCCACCAACTATTGTACAAACGTTGTATCTGTACTATTGCTAACCCTGCCACTATCAATACTGCATTTGTACTGCAACTCCCTCTCAATTACGAATTTGTGGTGTTGTTGGCACTACCACTGCCAATATTGCATCTGCACTGCAACCTTCTCCAACTGCTACTACTATCACATCAACAATGGAAAATCATCCCAAATTACTAAATTGGTGTTCAGTATGATGCATCTTGTTGCTAGATTTTTGACTGCTTCTAGTCTCTATGTTGATATTTTGAAGCCTCTGCGGTTCTACTGACTTTGCTCTGTGCTAATTTCACTGCTGTGAACTTTAGCTTTGCACTGCTCAATCCCTGGCGCTCCTAGACATTGCAACTGTCACTTAGACACTCCTCTGCACCAACTTACACTAGTCCATCATGCTACTTCTGATATGGGATCCTATAGTAAGGAACATATTCGAGAGGTGGGATCCTTAAAGATCATTCCCATCTACAGTTCTTTTGAACCACAATTCTATATCATCCCACTTCTTGACAATCATGGAAAACTCCTCCTCCTTGATCTTTGTGGATGTACCCTTCATATCATGCTTCTCATATTTTTCCTTCTTTCCAAGAGGATAATGTATTGTGTAATGAGCAAATTCACCACACCTAAAGAATTTAATCTTTGAGACATAATTCTTCTACCTCCGCTTCTCCTTTTTCCCCTTCGATATGAGGGCTACATTCTCTTCCTCCTCCTTGGGCTTCGACCCACTGCTGTTGCTTCCATCAAGTTTACACTTGACCAAAGCTCTCCTTAGCTCCTCTTAGTTAAGATCTTCCCACATTCCTTACCAGTTCGACAAGTTCTCCTTGCCTATGATGCTCTGGACAAATACTTTCCACTCCTCTGAAATTTAGTTGAGGGACAATCTTACCATCTCGAAATACTGAGGTGTATACCCCATGGCTGCTAGCTCATCTCGGGTATCCTGAAGATTTGCAAGGAATGGATCAATGTGTTGCCCCTTCTGCATCTGCATGGACCTCATCTTCTGCTCTACGTACATCTTCCACTGCTCAGAAGATCCTCGATAGAATGTCAATAATGAATCCCACATCTCCTTGGCAGTGCCTCTACTAGTAATGTGACAGACCACATGATCATTCACTCCATTGAGGATCATTCTATTTTCCTTTTCCATCTCTCCCTTGTACTTTTTGAGAAGATCTGGATTCACGGGCACAACTACCACACTGTCAACATAAGTCTTGAGAAAATTTTCATCAAGAAGGCTTGACATCCTTGCCTTCCAGATCACATAGTTGGATGCACCATCCAACTGATCTTGATCTCTCAACCCACTGGATGCCATTTCTGCCTGTCAAAAAATTTGAATGACCTCCTCTCTCGTGCTTCTACTTAGCAAACAAGAATTCGAATTCCTTGGCAAGGAATTCTCTGAGGAAGAAATTCCCTCAAGTGTCTCTTGTTTATTCTGATGTCTTTTTTCCCATCAATTTCCTGCATAAAACTACATCACACCAGGAACCCCTATTTGCTGAATCTTTTGCTGCACTACTCTCTCTTCTGCTTACAAATATCAATCTGGAAATCCTACCTCTCTATCGACTCTTTCAGAGAGAGATTTACCATGAAAATCTTTCCCTCATGGCCTGAACTGTGCACTCCCTCTGGGTATTCAATTTTCTTCCTATGCATCACTTCAACTTCCCTTCTTCCTTCAGTACTACTCTCTCGTTTCACCTACAACTCTGATACCATGTAAAAATTTGGAGACCCAAATTTCTACTGCAGCAACTGATTAAGTTTCTTCTATTTTTTGAACAAAATTATTTACGGTTTCCTATATTAAACACTGAAACTAATACACTACAACCTTCAGAATTTAAATAAAATGTTAAAACAAGAAATTGAACAAGAAATAAATACATAACACATGACACTATTATTTTTGGACAAATGTCCTCAGAAAAACCTAGTGAGGGAAAACCGATGCAGCAACTGAGGGTTTTATTATTATGCAGTAGTAGTTCTTAATACAATATATGGATGCTTTGCTGGCTATCCAATACAAAGAATATCACTGACAGAGAGATGAGTGAGATTACCTCACACTATCATTGGAGATCTGACTGATCCAACCACATAATGACTTGCCCCTTGCTGCCTCTATGCAATCCCTATGTCAGCCCAACGTCACAACATCAATCCCTCTCTTAATCAATTTGCCTCCTAGGAACTTCGATTTTCACCTCCTAGTCTCACACCCCGACTTCTGGCTTCTAATATCGATTCCCCCAGCAAATTTTTTGACCTCCTAAAGGCCTTTGCGTTGCCTCTGCGTCATCCTATGCTGGCTAGATTATCCACTACGCTACCTCTCCCAAATCGCTCTCTGCCTTCTCTGCTTAGTATTTCCAGATTAGGAGAAATCTCCAATCGGAATTATCCCTGCCCTTCACTACACAAAATCACTTCAAATTTCTCTCTAGTAGTTACTCTGCTTCAGAAATTCGATCTTCTGATCTCCCTTCGATGTGTCCTCCAAGAGCCCATCGATTTCCTTCTTATAATCCTCCAGTTGAGAACCAACGACCCAGATTAGATTCTAATCAATGGATCAAATCATTTGGACTCAATCTCCGTCTTCTTATAGAAGTTTCACGCACAGTTTAGATTAATACCCATTAATTATTTTAATTTCCTAGGTTTAGACTTAGGGACCCATTAAAAATAATTAATTATTTTAATAAAACTGTCACTGGGTGGAATTTCCCAAAACGATTTCTGGGTATTGGAGAATGCATGTGTCTAAGCCTCCCTGCAAATTTTGAGACTTAGAGAACATCCGATGCTACTAAAAATCAACAAGAAGGAAAGTTGCAACGAGGTCGTAAGAGTAGTCATAAACTTCTTTAATCTTGGTCAGGGACATTTTTAAGGATGGATGTATATTTGAAAGTTTAAAAACCTTGGTGAAACTTAGTAATCTATGATAGAAAAATTATAAAATGTTTCATGATATTTTTGTAAAAATATCTAAAATTCTGATTATATTATATTATTTTATATAATATCTTGGTGATTTTTAAGGTAAATAATTTCATACTATAAAACTTGGGTGAATTATTTTTAGAAAAAATGGAAATTGGTGAATATTTTTTTTGGAAAAAGTCTAGAAAATTAGCCCATGTGCGAAGATTAGCCCCTAAAATTTTTCCTAATCTTGGTCTCAGTTCATTCCTTCTTTAAGAGGACAATTTTACCCACTGGGTTACAAATAGAAGGCCATGATGGAATGACAACCTTTGAAACAAAACAAAGGTCAAACTGTTGATAATTTTACAAAGGAGTTTAGAAAACCAGCATTAGCATTGAATGTTCCACTAGACACTTCTGAGACATTGATGAAATATATTGGCTCTTCGCATAGTTATTTGCATCATTCATATTATTATTTGAACCTAATTCTCTTGATGAAGCTAGTATGAAGGTTTTACATCTTGAAAGCGGGGGGAAGTATGAACAAGAAGACCACCAAAGAAGGCATCAACAACTAAGAGAAGAGAATTCAGGCCCTCTTGTACTCATTGTGAGAAAGAAGGGCATGATGAGGAGAGTTGTTGGAAACTGCATCTAGAATTGAGACCTAAGAGGAACGATAGAAAAGAGAATTTGAAGGTAGTTGCAACCGTGAAACAAGGCAAAGAATCTTAATCATAGGATGATGAGAAGATCACAAATTTAGGATTTGTAGGCGGTGGACCAATTGGCCTGGGATCAGACTGAGGTGACGAAATGAATATTGCAGCTCTTTGGGTTGTAGTAGATAGACCCATTGACTTGGGTTCTGATTCGGTCGATGAGAAAAAGATTTCAATAGATGTTGTATCAAAAGTAAAAAGGGCACCAAATGCGGCATGGCTCCAAGAACTTGAAGAAATAAACCAAAGCATTTAGGGGTAAAATTTCGAACTAATGAGACTCCTACAAGAAGAAGAGAAGGAGAAACAAAGGTTGTAACATCAATTACAAGTCAAGGAGGAGGTCTTGGAAAAGTTGCAGAATAACAAACTTGAGGTAAAAAGTGATTCTTCAATTTCATGTACTTTTTATGATGATGATTTCATTTCTTTTGAGAAACATACTATAGGAATTGGATCAAAATTATTGAAGAAAATGGGGTATCAAGGAAAGGGCCTCAACATTAATGGCCAAGGAATTGTGAATCCCATCAAAGTGGAGGAATTACCTTGTTATGCAAGACTTGTATATGTTAGAAAATAGGTTGGGCAATGCTCTAAGACATTCAGTGACCAACCAATGACAGATGATGAGAGCTCTTCATCACATTCTAGTGATAGCGAGGGTTCCACGGGCACGTATCAGAGGTGCACCAGAAATAAGTGTTCCAAGATGATCTAGAAAGTTTGGAGGAGAAAGAATAATTGTAGTCACTATAACGAGGTTAGACACCAGAAATCCATGTGTCAAATGCAGTAAGAATGTTGCAACTCCTACGACTACCAACTTTACTTTATCAACCCGGGGTTTCATACAAACTTAGAGGCGACAGTGCTATATACACAACAGATGCATCATTTTATTCATGTCACTTCTCAACTAGGGCACTTGACCATTAGGGTTACAGACCAATCCTCTATTGAACTAAAAGGATTTTGACTACTAACAATGAATGTAAAGCTAGTTCTAGTGTAGGAAATGTAAATGCTTGTCTATTTAGGAAATAAGAGCTACCAAATGGTAAATGCTATGAAATGCCATACATCATCTTGCTATGAAATGACACAAATTACTTGGAGAAAGGAAACTATGTTAATCTTGAAATTGATCATCTGGCTATCAAGACTGCTTGAAAATAGAAAGTTACTCTATCATCTCAAAACTCAAACATGCATACATTAACTATCTCATTCACATTTGCAGAAAAAAAGTCTTAATTTCTAACTTCAAAAATATAAAAGTTAATTCTATTTGATATTGAAAGACGGAAAGGAATGGGAAGGCTAGTCTAGTTGGCCCTTCTGGTCATGGAGTCCAAGCTAAGGGGCTAACCTACTCTATACTAGGCTATTCTATCATTTCAGGTCAAAACAAGGTCAAAATAGGATGTTATAGATTTGCTATAAGATATTGCTACATTCTGTCTGTCACTATAGATCGATCGTAGTTGCCTTCCCGGGGCTAAAAATAGGCAGGAGAACCTACACAAAGAACCTACACAAACGAACAAAGTAACTCACATGTACCCTCCCTTCGCGTAGCTCAGGTGACTCACTGTTCGCTCGTTCCTTATTTCTTCGTCGAGTCGAGGGGGATAACGTCGATCGAATTGGGGAACAAGAGTGATATAGGAGACATGACTATGGGAAAACAATGATTCCCTATTCCCTGGGTGAATGATCCAGTGCCTTGACTAGCGGCAGCTCACACACTGTCTCTCTCGGCTATGCGGTTGTGTGCTCCCGAGTCTCGGGCTCGATCAAACCAAGCAATAGGATGTCCTGAATTGCTATAGGAAGTTACCTGAAGGGTTTTGGAGGGTAAGGATAGTGAGATGAGGTGTTGGAGGTGTGCATGAAAGTTGTAGAAGGTGTAGGGAAGGGTAACAAAACCCAAGGCCAAGCCCAACTTCCCAAGGAGGTCGAATTTGCCTAAGGTAGCTTGCTCACAGTGGCTGGAAAATAGAGGTTCAGATTAGGGGCTGGTATGCCTCAACAAAAGGTGGAGAATACCTAGGTGCAACTAGTTGGAAGAGTCCCTTCCTGCAGATCAACAATCCCTACAATAAAACTTGTGTCTCTTTTCATTTATAAATCACTACATGTCCACCTAGAAAATATGGGTTGAATTTGAAAAGGCTTATCTATCTACTGTTAAGGACTGGCTCTATGAAATGGATTTCCTTTTAAGCTACAAAAACCTTAAGAAACAAGATAACAACTGCAGATGCTTCCAAGAAATCATAAAAAATTATCTAGCTAAGAATGAAACTCAATCTATGCAATAAGCAAAAGACAAACTCTGTTTTTGGGGCTGTGAGAGTGGGGTCCTCTAATCATGATCCCATGAGGGAGATGAGATAGGGGTCACTGTCAATATTTTCTACTATAATCTCCTCCACTAAATTGCAATATTGATGTACCTCTTCAAATTAATGAAAACAAGGTTAAGCAAAAATTCAAATAACCTGCCAAGCTAAAGAAAAAAAAACATAAATAAACTTCAGCAGATAACTATCATTCTAAGCTAAGAATACATCTATAAAAGAGGAACTTATGTTGCTAGGGTTGGGCCCTAACCCAAGAGCTTCAGCCCTTTGAGTCAACTCAGTGCTGGATCAAAACAAAATTTCTCATTATCATAAAAATGTCAAGTACATCATAACAATAATAGTCAAAATGTTTTAGCTCAAAATGACCACTTGGCTACAACAAAAAATCGAATCCTAATGAGTCCCTTAGCTCTCTTATTTATACAAAACTAGAGCTATCAAAATCTCCTTAGAAAATAGGTATACTTGGCTCCCTAACTCAAGATTAACTCTTCCTTGATCGTCATTGGCTTGGCTACCAATGAACTCAGTTTGCTTGGCTGCCAGTGACACCAAGCTGATCAGATAGAGTGGAGGAATCTTCAAATGATTTGACTAGTTAAGGAGGGAGACCGACTCCTAAAATATCTCTTTCTTGCCTACTCTAAATTTCTGCACTTAAGTCAACCCAAAACTGCTCCAATTCCTACATTTAACACACATTACGCCACATTACATAGTACCTCACCTTTACTCTTCTCACACAACAAAATAATAAGAAAATATGTAAATAAATGTGAGAAAAGTCAATTTAATAAGTTGGAGAGTGGCATTGTGACCCATATAGTTTACCTATTGATGAGCCTCATCATCACCCCCCTACTGAAATTGTTTCTCATCCTCTGAGCAACCTAGTCATCTATATCCATATATTTCATAGCCCTGGTGGCTTCTCTGACATCCTAGGATTTTGTGGATGGTGTCTCTTCTTGAGGATAGAACCCTGCATTTTTCTTTATCTCTTCCCACTGCTTTCTTTCCTCTTCTTCCTTCCTACCTTCTAGTAAACCCAATAGAAAAGGTGGACTGAGCTTTAGTCCAATCCAATTGATCTTCAGTCTTTGCATGGCCTTCTTATACATGGGTGTCCTTTCCAATTCATTTCTCAATCTCTCAGGAGAGTGGTACTCCTTGATCCAGAGACTGTGTGGTAGGTTATTCCATCTCCTTTGGCATGCTTGTTGGCTCTCAATCCCCAACAATCTTAAAGTGTTCTCAAAATGGGAGATGACATGTTCTTGGGTAGCCAGGTATCTTGGTGCAAGTTGAGCATCATTGGAAATGATTTTGTGGTTACTAATAACAACCATGGAATTTATTTGCTTTTCTCTGATTTAGAGGGGATCTCTTTCTTGTTTTTCTACTATTCTCTTCACCTCCTTAGCCCTAGCCTCCTCCCGCCTCATCCATGAAGCAAGGGACATCAGATGCAAGTCCACCAACTTTGCTTTGGTGTCCCACACCTTCAAGTCTGTCAAGGCAAGGTTGTGCAGGTAGAATTTAGATAATTTGGCCTTGTATTCAAGGGTGATATTGTCACATAGCTCGATGAATTTCCTATAATCTTGGAATGGCATGGTCCCCTATTGTGCCAATGTCTTAATTTGAAACTACATCCATTGATATTTGAGGTATAGTCCATATGATTTGGATGGCAGCCTGCATTGAAGTGCCTCTAGGGAGAGGCTTTCCATGGTGGATAATTGGCTCTCCTTCACTTGCAACTCCCTCCTCAGCCATGTGTTTTCTGCCTGCAACTGTGTTCTCTCTATCTCTCAATTCACTCAACTCCTTGCCCATCTCTATGAGTTTTTCTTCCATATGCCCCACATCTTCTACTTTCTTTGACTTAGCAATTTTCATCCATCGATGTGTATTTCCTCTTTCTTTTTCAAGTTTAAATAAGAGAGCGCTTGCAAATTTCTATTGTATCACTCTTCCTCCCTCAATGAACTCGTAGTAAGAGCTCATATTTGGTTGTGTGCTAGGATTCTACAACTCTGGAAAATATCCCTCAAATTTCTTTGGAGAAGTTGCCCCTTTCTATACTTGTTTTGTTGCTTCCTTGCCTTCTTTATGCCCCTGCTGCTCTTCCTGTGGCTCTCTCTGTCTTTCCTGTAGCACTGTTTGGGGATACTGTAGTACGCCTTTTTCTTTCTATTGGAGGGTTACAGGTGCCTTGGTTTTCTTAGATGATGTTGACCTAGTGACAGGTTTCTTGACATAGGTGATGGTAGCCTTTGGGGTTTCTTCTGGTGATGTGACTTTCTCAACCTTCATACCCATGGACTGTAGCTCCTCCTGCTTGCTTGGTAATTATTCAATTATGATGGGGGTTTTTGTTTGTGTTTATGGCTTCCCTTTCCTAATCTTAATGCCTCTTCTTGTTTTGAAATATAGGGGAATCTTCCTTTTCCTCTTAGACTTGATGGGTGTGCTCAAGGCTGCCAAGGCAGCAGTTGCCTCCTTTTTAGTGGGTTCAAGAGACAATCTTGGGGATATCTCCTCTTCTTCAAGTGCAATATTTTTCTCAGGGCTGGTCTCTGCCTTCTACTCCTCCTCTCCTTCTTCTTCTTCTATATTTTCAACCACTGCTTCTTCTTCGCCCTCTTCCTCCTCTTGTCCTTCCTCTTCTTCTCCTTCCTCTCGAGCACTAGAGGTTGGGGTCGCACCATGCTCAAGGGCTTGGGTTTCAAGGAAGGCTTCTCTATCCATGTCCCTAAATGTGGACCAAAGAACATGAATTCTCAATTGGCTTAAGGCATCTTCCATTATTAGCTTGATGAGACCATGGTGTGCTAACTGTTGGTGCTTCCCTTCTTTCACCTTCTCACTCATGTCTATAATGGATTGTAAAAGGAAATAAGGCACACTAAGCCTTTGGTTTATGGGTACTCTATCTCTGAATCTCAACTCATGGAGGAGTCTGAATTGGTAGCCATAGACTACACTTAGTCTCCCTTCACAAGAAATGTACTTAAGGATGTGGTAGCTCACCTCATCCCATGGATAGGGAAGGCTCTCCCTTCTGACCCCATTTTTGTCTTCAATTGGATTTTCATCATTTAGGAAGAATTTTTTCTTAGAAAAGGTGCTATTGGCCTTGTCCTCCTTTCTCCATTAAATCCCTAGAGGAAGTGTTGTCACTTTGCTGATCAGATCAAGGTTGACGGTAATGGACAACCTTCTCACCATAGTGATAACACTTGTTCTTGCTTGAGGGTTTAGTTACATGGAAAACTCATAGGTTAAATCATCATCATATACCTTGAGTAAATCAAATAAGCCGAACTATTGATGCCTCCTAAAGATATCTACCACAGTGGGATGAAGGTGAATTATTGATGTATCTATGGGTTCTCTTCTATTGAATCCCCCTCCCATTTTCTTCTCTGTTTTAGCTAAGTGCAGGAGGTTTTGTAGGATAGATTCAGTATGGATTTCAGGGTGGTTGAGAGCTTAACTTTCTTAATGGATGACTGTAATTTATACAATTCCTTAATTCCACAAAATTTTTCTCATATAGACCCAAACCCTGTCTAATTCACAAGATCACTGTAATTACTAAAAGAGTGTAGATTTTATCAATTATCAAAGCATGGAAAAAGGAGAGATGGACCACTTAATTTTCACTGCAATGATTGGGATTATTCCAATTGATCACCAAGTTGACCCTAGGCACCCCCTTGCAAACTTCCTGTGGAATTCCAGTGCCTCCTGTAGCTTCCTATATTCTTCTAAGTTTCTTGTAGCCGTTTCCTGTAGTTGTCTCCTATAGGATGGGAAGAGTAGGGATTGAATTTTCTATGGCTTCCAGATCTTGTCCCTATCTCTTTGATATCGAAATGAGGAAAAAAGTGCATGAAAGTTTGGGGTTTATGCTATTTATGGTCGAGGCTCGGAGCGTTGTGCTGGCTATAAGTGGTACAAGATTTCGTAATTGGGATTGTTGGCCCACCATTGGTGATCATTCACTTGTTCCTCATAATCATCACTTACTCCCCCTTAAATAATTCGATCACCTTTTTAACTTATTTCCACCAATGTGACACTCTGATGTGGCATGATCACTGGGAGTTCACTTTTTTTATCGCAAGCTGAGGGTGGCCAAGTTAACTAGCCACCTCCAACTTATAAAAAGACCTTTCTTCAACATTTATGTATTTTCCATAATATCATACTTAGGTAAGATCTGGGTAAGTTTCCATATCTATGCCTACCTTTTGTTGATCGATGCATGTTGGAGGATTGGCCTTATGTTTTGCTGCTCAGGGAAGTGTTCCTTTGCCTTCTTCCTGTGTATTCATTCATGCTTGTATAGCTGACTGTTTGTTGTTTCATGTGTGTAGGTGCTTGATACATCTTTGTTGATGCTGCTGGTGTGGAGCTTTGGCTAGGAGAAACAAGGTATTCAAAGATGATGGCACTCCTCTTTTATTTGGTTGGGAAGAAACATTTAGGCTCATGCTAGTTGCCGCAATGGCACATGCTGCTATAGGAGATGTTGTAGCTACTACAGGGAATCTTGTAGCTTCCTTTTTCTTCCTTTTTTCAATGATGGGTAGTGTTGTAGGGGTTGGAGGATGATGCAAGGGATCTGATGTAGTAGTGAATGGTTGAGGCAAGCGAGGACATGTCCTCTGGCTTTTTCATTAAATTTTTGGACATTTTCCTGTGTTTTTCCTTGAATGAGACAAAGCTAGGTATGGATATGGTGGATTGGACTAGGGATGCATGGATGACGGGTGAGATATAATGAGGTGTAAGGTTCCCAATCAACCTAAGATAAGAATGCATGATTATTTTCCTATCGGGTCCCCTTTCCTGTAGCATTTTAGGACATCCTATAGTGCTACACGATCTTCCTGTAGCAGCTACAAGACATCCTGTAGCAAGCCAAAAAATGCAAAAAAATGATTTTTTATGTCTGAAAATGGATATGAGTGGTAAGGACATGGTAGGAATGGATGAGATGGAGTTGATGGAGGGATAAATGGGATGAAACTTGGCATGATTTCCCTGTAGCTCTACATCTTTTACTCCCTTCAAAAACCTGCAAAATCACAAAATTTATTAGTGGACAGGTTTGAGTTCCCTGTCGTGGTATTTTTTTGTTTTTGGTTTTTTCTTCTTTTCTCTTTTTTGTTTTGTTTTGTTTTGAAAGACACATAGGCTACCTCAAGAGAAATTTTCAACTTGCTTGCCTGCACTGGGTGGCTCAAGGGAGGTTTTCACCCTAGGATCTTTTTATTTTTATTTTTTCACTCTTGGGCTACCTCAAGGAGGTTTCAACCCAAGAGTTTGCCTTGGATGCCTCATAGAGGTTTTCATCCTGACCTATATTCTATTATTATTATTATCATTATTATTTTTCTATTTTCACAAATAATTTTTTTTTCAAGAATTGTGTGATTTAGAAGTTAAGACACTTCCAATCACATTTACATCCTTATTAATGGTGTTGATGAACTCCTCCCTAGACATAGGTATTTTGTAATTTTTCAATTAGTATCCATTGACAAGCAAGGGAATACCGTCCTCATCAATGGTCCTGATTTGAACAGCCCCATTGTCATGGAACTTCTCTATCAAATATGGGCCTAACCACCTTGTCATCAATTTTCCTTTGAAATCCTTGAACCTGGATTTATAGAAGATCCCAATTACCTTATTGAAAAACCTTTTCCTTGATGTTATTGTCATGCAAAAACTTCCTCTATACTTGGATAACTCTAGTGTGTATGAGGGATTGCATCCTGAATTCACCCGGACCATTTAGTTGGAGCAACCTCTCCTGTTGTACCTTTGTAACATCCAAATCTAACTGTGCTTCCATTCTCAAGGTGTTGTACTCAAAATCAATGGAGAGCAGAGCCTTCTTTACATAGACCAAGTCATAATGGGTGAAACCAGTGGTTGTCTTCCAGGTTGTATTATAGGCCCAAGTGGCCTCCACTAGTCTATCAACCCAATATTTTTTTTTTGCTGCTCACAACCTTAGTGATGATGCTTTCCAATGCTCTGTTAGTGACCTCTACTTGTCCATTGGCCTGATGATGATAGGAAATTGACTTCCTGTGTTTTATCCCATGCCGCCTCAACAAATTTTCGATTAGATGTGATGTGAATTGAGCTCCCTAATCGATGACTAGTTCTCTAGGGTACCCAAATGTGTAGAATACATTCTCCCTTAATAACTCAACTACTTTCTCCTCTATTTATACCTTTACAACCTTGGTCTCAACCCACTTTGTCAAATCATCAGTGCATACAATTATGTACATTTTCTTCCTTGATGGTGGATCAATGGGCCCAATGAAATCCATGCCCCAGTTGTCAAATGGCTCTAGATTCTCCTACAGTTGCAAGGTAATTTCATCCTTTGGAGTAGGTTTTACCATCCTCTAGCATTGATCACATCAACTAGTGCATCTTCTTGCATCTTGGTGGAGAGTGGGCTAGTAGTAGCTAGCTGACAGTACCTTAAAACCTGCTCTCTTAGCTGGAAAGTGACCTCCACAAGGCCCATCATTACAGGCTATAAGGATGTCAAAGACATCCTCCTCCCTGACACACCTCCTAAAAATTTGATTTGGGCATATCTTGAAGAGATTTCCCCTAATCCAAGTGAATGAGGTGCTCTTCCTTACAATTCTTCTCTTCTCCCTGGATGACAGATTTGGAGGGAACTATGCAGCAACTAGGTAGTTGGCTATGTCAACAAACCATGGAGAGAGAAATGAAATAGAAAATAAATGCTCATTTGGCAACTGATCATCAACCATTCCTTCCTCACCTATAGGCAAAGCAAGTCTAAAAAAAAAAATCTGAAACTACATTTTCTCTACCTGGCTTATTAATGATAGTTAAATCAATCTGCTGTAATAAAAGCAACCATCTAATAATTCTAGAATTCATATTAGGTTTGCTCATTAAGTATTTGATAGAACCATGGTCAATATGCACAAAGGCTTGATAACCAATGATGTAGTGTTTGAATTTCTTCAAGTAGTGGACAACAACTAGGAGTTCCTTTTCAGTCACAATGTAGTTCAATTCAACATTGGACAGATTTTTTCTAATGAAGTAAATGGCATAAGGTAACATGTCATCTATCTGGCCTAGAGCTGCTCCTATATATTTGTCAAATGCATTAGCATGGATGTGGAGAGGAAGAGCCAAATTTGGGCCTCTGAGTATGGGTGTAGTAGTCAACTTATCCTTCAAGATTTTTAGGGCCTCTTGGCAACTTTCTGACCAGCAAAATTTAGAGTCATTAGCTAGCAGTCAAATAATGGTGAGACTATTTTGCTGAAGTCTTTGATAAATATCCTATAATATCCAGCTTGGCCCAAGAAACTCTTGACATCCCTCTGCTTTTGAGGAGTAGGGACCCTTTTAAATGGAAATTTAATTTGGGTCCAGTTGTAGTCCTTCCTAGGATATTGAGTGACCCAAAATAGTCCTTGCATTCATAAAAAATTCACACTTCTCAAGACTAAGTGATAGGTTTATTTCAATGCACTTATTTAATAGTTTCCCCCAGTTAGAGAGAGCCTCCAGGAAGTCACACCCATAGGGAGTGAAATCATCCATATAGATTTCTACAGAGTCATGGAGTAACTCAGCAAAGATACTTAGAACATCCCTTTGAAAAGTGGCAGAGGCATTACATAATCCAAAAGGAAGGACCCTATAAGAAAAGGTGCCCCAAGGACAAGTAAAGGTGGGTTTATCTTGGTCCTATGGGCTGATAAGGATCTGATTATAATCACTCAATCCATCTAGGAAAGTGAAGAACGTCTTCCCTACAAGACCATCCAAGGCTTAATCAATGAAAGGTAGAGGAAAATGGTATTTCTTAGTGGCTTTGATTAGCTCTTTGTAATCCACATAGATCCTCCACTTTCCATTCTTATTTTGGACCAAAAATAGAGGGGACACCCACTCACTATTTGAGATGGGGTAAATGAAGCCTGCATCCAACCACTTCTACAATTATTGTTTGACTATGTCTTTGAGGGCTAGGTTCATTCTCCTATGAGGTTAGTGCACTGGTTTGCATCCTTCCTTAATGTAGATATGGTGAGTACACAACAAAGGATGCTATCCCTTCATTTCCTTATAGCTGCAGGCAAAAGCATCCACGTTCTCTCTCAGCATGTTGCACAACTTCTCTTCTTGATGGGCTGAGAGAGAGGGGTTGATTTTCAATGTTTTAGATGGACCAAATTATACCATTTTGATATGAGTAGGACTTGAGTCAACTAGAAACAAATCAATCCAAGGGTTATCTTCATATTTCTTCACTAGATCATCAAGAGGCATGGTGCTGGGGGGCTAGTTCTGGAGGATTTGATCAATGAGGTCATCTTCATTAGGTTTCCCCCCTCCTATAATAACATCTAGGGTATAGATTGGGTAGTATGTGGTATGGTATAATTCATCTTCCTCCTCCTCTTCTATCCATAAGGGTACACCATTTTCTAGGATGGTTAAGAAGGAGGGTACATGACCAACTATTTGGATAAATGCCCATTTTTAATGGTCATGTTTCTAGCTCTGCAACTTATCTAAGCATCAACGGTAGCTAGCCATGGCCTTCAAAGGATGAACGGATAATCATTTAATTTTGTCTTGGGTTGGAGAAATAAGAAGTCAATGGTGTACTCCTAGGTGTCAATAGAGATCGTCACATCCTCAACAACTCCCTTGCGAGCTACTGTGGATCTGTCTGCAAGTTGCAATATTGTTGTGGTATTTCTTAAGGACCCTTGGAGATTCAGTTTGAGCATGGTCTCCTTAGTCACCATGTTGATGGAAGCCCCAAGATCAATCAAGGTGTGGGAGACAATGATTCCATCAATGTGCACATATACCACATGAATTCTATGGTCTAGATACTTTGGGAAAATCACTCTCCCCAGCATTAAGTCAGACAATAGTCCAATGAAATTAATGGTAGGGGTGTTTTTCTTTCTTCTCCCAGGATGTTTGAAGCATTTATCTTTGATTAGCTTGTTGTATACGGGGACATCCCTGATGGCTTGGAGGAGCAGGATTTTAATGCACAAGGTTTTCAATTCTCCTAGAAGTTTAGTCTCTTTTGGGGTGTACTGGCTAGGATAGATCAATCTTTCAGGAAAAGGAGGTGGATTGGATTTAGGATCACTCTCTTTCTTTTCCTCTTCAAGATCCTTACGTGGAGATGGATGTTGGTTATCTGCAAGCACTCTTCCAAACCTGAGGTTGATTTCTTGAATTTCCATAGCATAGGCAGGGTAGGATGTCTCTCCACTATAGACCTATTGTGCATGTTTGTTGTTTAGGTTAGGATTTGGTTGAGCAGACATCTGAGGTTTCTTAGGTGGAGCAGGACGAAGGAGATGTGTTTGATATTGAGGTGGAGGCAATAAGGTTGGAGTTTGGTTGAATGGAGGCTTCCAACCTTATGATGGGGTATTCCACTGAGGATGTGCAGGAGCATATGACTAAAATGATTGATTGGAAGGTTGAGGAGGGTATTGAGGTGCATAAGACAAAGGAGAAGGTGTGGACCATGAAGGATGAGCAGGAGAACATGAAGGGGGAAGGGATGCAGTCTGATTGGGATGGTAATAGGAATATGATTCCCCTTGCATGCCCTGCTGGTATGGTCGAGGTCATTGAGGCCTCCTTTGATTGATATAATAGATTTTTTCAGCCCCACCTTCAGCCTCTTAGTATACAACCTTCAATCTGGGCAGAGAAGGGAACTTATATTTAGAGTTTCTTTCCTCACAGATCGAGCAGACCTCTATAGCATTCAATGGAAATCATTTCGGGGTGCCTTATAGTGCATCTAGGGGAAAAGATAGCTAAGGCTCTCTCTTCTTCCTCCTGCTTCCTCTTGATCTGCATGGTGTCCATTTGCAAAGCAAGGGTGTGAAACATTTCACTTTTAAAGTCTTCCAACATGTTTCCAATTTCACTCTTGATATATGTGTTGGACGAAGAGGAACTGGCCAAAGCTTGACTAGCCCTACCCTTCTTTCTAGTAGCCCTAGAATGGTTTTTGAAAACTGTCTTGATATCATCATAAGATAGTTGATAAATGTCCCCTCTAGATAGCATTTTTAGGGTTTCCAGAATGTCCTCCCTGATTCCTCTAAGAAGGACTAACTTGAGTGGTTCAGGATCAAGGGTGCATCTGGCCCTTTTGTAATTGAGTTGGAACCTTTCCTCATAATATTCCAAGGATTCATCATGTCCCAAGGTCATTCTAAAGATTTCCTCTTTGGTGTCTTTGGACCTACAATAGTCCTTGTACTTGTTGTTGAAAGCTTGTTGCATTTGAGCCCAAGTAGTGATGTTGTCCCCAAGTAAACCCATGAACCAGCACAAGGCTGCATCCTTAAGGGTGGATGGGAACAATTTCAACTTCTAGTCGTCAGAGGTATACTCATAAGTTATTCAAATGATAACAAACTCAAACAAAAAGGTATCAGGGTCCTCTGAGGTTAAGCCATAGAAGTGAGGAAGGGCAGAGAGGCTTATGTTTTTCATCCTAGCATCTCCATTAGTCTCTTTAATGGGAAAATCACCCTTGTTTCTATCTTCATCCATGGTGTAAGTGTGTGTAATGGTTCCTTCTTCTTCTTCCCCAATAGGCTCTTCAAAGATCTTTGGTTGTTCACCTAATGGGTCCTCTAATTCCCCTGCAGTCAGAGAGGGAAGTTGACAGTCACCGAAGAAGAGGGAAGGTTGAATGTTTGATGGTGTGGGGATATTTGGTAAGAATTTCCCTAAATTGTCTCTACCCCTACGAGGCATGAAATATTTTTTTTATTTTTATGTGGTTTTTAGAATTAATTGGAAAACAAAAAGGAAAGATGAATAACATCTACCTATTGAATGAAAATTAGAAAGAAAAAGAAGAAATTAGATCTACCTAGACACATCCCCAGTAATGGCACCAAAAAGTGATGAGCCTCAATATTGCAGCAAGAATGCTGCAACTCCTAGGGCTAGCAACTTTACTTTATCAACCTGGGGTTTCGTAAAATATTGTAGGTGATAGTGCTTTATACACAACAGATGCATCATTCTACTCATGTCACTTCTCAACTGGGGCACTTGACCATTAGGGTCCCAGACCAGTCCTCTATTGAACTAAAGGGAGCTTGACTACTGACACTGAATGTAAATCTAGCTATAGTGTAGGAAAAGTAAATGCTTGTCTATTTAGGAAATGAGAGTTACCAGATGGTAAATGCTATGAGATGTCATAAATCATCTAGCTATGAAATGAAACAAATTACCTGTAGAAAGGAAACTATGCTAATCTTGCAATTCTCAGAACTCAAACATGCATACATTAACTATCTCATTCACATTTGCAGAAAAAGTCTTAATTGATAACTTCAAAAATATAAAAGCTAATGTTATCTGATCTTGCAGGAGGGAAAGGAATGGCAAGGTTGGTCTAGTTGGAACTTTTGGTCATGGATTCCAAGCTAAGGAGCTAACCTACTCCTATACTAGGTTATTCTATCATTTCAAGTCAAAACATGGTCAAAACAGGCTGCTATAGGTTTGCTACAGGAAACTGCTACAGGATGTCCTGATTTGCAACAAGATGTCCTGAACTGCTACAGGAAGTTAGCTGAGAGGTCTTGGAGGGTAAGGATAGTGAGATGAGATGTTGGAGGGGTGCATGCAAGTTATATAATTTGTAGGTAAGGTGAAAAATTCCCAAGGCCAAGCCCAACACCCCAAGGAGGTCGTACTTTTCCTAAGGTAGCTTGCTCACGGTCGATAGAAAACAGAGGTTTGGATTATGGGCTAGTATGCCTCAACAAAAGGTGGAGAAGACATAGGTGAAGCTGGTTGGAGGAGTCCCTTCCTATAGATCAACAATCCTTGTAATAAAACATGTTTCTCTTTTCATTTATAAATCACTACATGTTCACATGGAAAAGATGAGTTGAATTTGAAAAAGTTTATATGGAAAAGATGAGTTGAATTTGAAATTTTTTATCTATCTAGTATTAAGGACTAGCTCTATGAAATGAATTTCCTTTTAAGCTATAGAAAGCTTAAGAAACAAGATAACAACTACACATGCTTCCAAGAAATCATAAACAATTATCTAGCTGAGAATGAAACTCAATCTATGCAATAAGCAAAAGACAAGCTCTATTTTTGGGGCTGTGAGAGTGGGGTCCTCTAATCATGATCCCATGAGGGAGATGAGATAGGGGCCACTGTCACAATATTTTCTGGTATAATCTCCTCCACTAAACTACAATACTGATTTACCTCTTCAAACTAACGAAAACAAGGTAAAGCAAAAATTAAAATAACCTGTTACGCTAAATAGGGCAAAAAAAATCAATAGCTAACTATCATTCTAAGTTAATAATACAACTACCAAAGAGGAACTTTTTCTACTAGGGTTGGGCCCCAACCCAAGAGCTTTAGCCCTCTAAGTCAACTCAGTGCTGGATCAAAATATAATTTCTCCTTATCATAAAAATGTCAAATACATCATAACAATAACAATCAAAATGTTTTAGCTCAAAATGGCCTCTTAGCTACAACAAAAAATAGAATCCTAATGAGTCCCTTAGCTCTCTTATTGATACAAAACTAGAGCTACTAATAGCTCCCTAGTATATAGGGATACTTTACTCCCTAAATAAATAATAAGTCTTGCTTGACTATCATTGGCTTGGTTGCCAATGAAATCAATTTGCTTGGATGCCAGTGACACCAAGCTTATGAGATAGAGTGGAGGAATCTTCGAATGATTTAAAGAGTTAAGGAGGGAGACCAAATCCTAAAATCTCTCTTGCTTGCCTACTTTGAATTCTTGCACTTAAGTTAACCCAAAACTACTCCAATTCCTGCATTTAACACACATTATGCCACATGACATAGTAACTCACCTTTACTCTTCTCACTAGGAAAAATATAACAAAATATGTAAATAAATGTGAGAAAAGTCAATTTAATAAGCTAGGGAGTGGTATTGTGACTCGTGTAGTTTACCTATTGATGAGCCTCATCATGATCCATGCCCAGAAAGCACTGATAAAGAAGCCATATAGTGAAGATGTTCAACAAGCAAATCTGCCACACTCCTCATGGTTCACATTGATGAGTAAGTGATGCTTTTACTAGTTATAGTAGCTTGTCCTAGCCACATTTTGTAAATCATGTGTTGCGAATAATTGTAAAAGTGATGATGTGTTTTACATCACTTATTAAAGGAATGATGATGTTTTTGGCCTTTTGTTAATAGCTGGGGTATCGATTTCTATTATAACGTAAACTTGACCAAAGAATGTGTGTTATAAACTCTCGACAAGTATGGGGTTGTTTGAGTCATGTGTGGCTTTGTAGGTGATTGCAAGGAATGTACGTGATTTTCATGCAATGAAGATGTTGAAAGTATGGTTTGACAAGGACGCATGCAATGTGCAAAATGTGGTCATGCTTTTGGAGGACCAAAAGCCCCTTAGTGGGGAGAATGTGTAGGCTTTAACCCCATACAGAAATTACTTGCATACGAATTCTAAAACACAGAAAATAAAAAATGCGAAAGAAGAACACATAAAACACATATATATAGAGATTTTCCCCTGGATCCCAAAACTGGGACTACTAGATTGAGTTTTCATTATGTTCCTTTTAATGTTACAATATATATTTATACATGCTGAAGCATCCAATACCATGGACCGAAAACCATCGCGTCTAATACCATGGACTGAAAACCATCGCGTCCAATACCATGGACTGAAAAACCATCGCGTCCAAAAAACATGTAGGAAAATCATGCACAAAACCATAGGTGGGTCTGCCCAACCTAACATAAGGTCCAAAACCAAAATTATCTGTGGTCCAGGTGCCCCTTAAACCCCCTATGACCTCCCCCCCTCTAATCCCCAGTTAGCTATGTGGGTTAGTTAAGGAAAGAATATAACACAACCAAAAATTCTCCCACTTGTTGTTTTCTTTCCACAGGGGGGCACAAAAGAGCTTAGTCATTTATCCACCCTTGCAACACCCATTGTTTCTCTACACCAAGAGAACTTCTCAACGCTCATAGATTTTGTCAATGCATCTGCAATATTCTTCAAAGTGTCCACCTTTACCAGCAACACCTTTTTGTCTTCTATCATATCCCTCACAAAGTGATACTGAACATCAATGTGCTTCGTCTTTGAATGATATGCAGGGTTCTTTGCCAAGAAAATTGCACTTTGGCTATCACAGTCTATCCTTATAGCTTCCTGTACTAACCCCATACTTGAACACAATCTCTGCAACCAAACTGCTTCCTTGCTTGCATGAGTGGCTACCATGTATTCTGCCTCTATAGTTGATAGTGCCACTGTAGGTTGTTTCTTACTCATCCAACTCACTGCACCTCCAAATAGGTTAAACACATACCCACTTGTAGATCTTCTTTGATCCAGATCTCCAACCCAGTCTGCATCAACAAAGACATGAATATCCAACACTCTGTCCAATCTTGGTCTTCCTTGGTAGCACAAACCATAATCACTAGTGCCACGCAAATACCTAAAAACCCGCTTCACTGCTGTCCAATGCTCCTTCCCTGGTTTTGACATAAACCTGCTCAATACTCCCATTGCATGTGCAATGTCTGGTCTAGTACAGACCATTTCATACATCAGGCTACCGACTACACTTGCATATGGAACATGGGACATGTCATCTTCCTCTTCTTATGTCTTGGGACACTACTCAGCAAATAACCTCACACCTACAGGAATAGGAACCTTCACCGGTTTACTATCCTGCATATTAAACCTATGCAGTATTGTCTCGACATACTTCCTCTGGTTTAACCACAACTTCCTCTTTTCCCGACCTCTTTTAATTTCCATGCCCAAAATATAGTTTGCAGCACCACGATCTTTCACGTCGAATTTGGAGGACAATTGGGTCTTCAAATCCTGGATAAATTCTTTGTCATTTCCAACTAGCAACATATCATCCACGTACAAGACCAGATAAATAATCCAGTCACCAATTAATTTAAAATACACACAGTGATCTGATTTGCTTCTGGTGAAGCTAAGTCCCTGTATAAATGTATCAAATTTATGATACCACATCCTTGGTGACTGTTTTTACCCATACAAAGACTTCTTTAACTTGCATACTACTTCTTTCTTACCCTTCACTGCAAAGCCTTCAGGTTGCTTCATGTAGATCTCCTCTTCGAAATCCCCATGAAAAAATGTTGTCTTCACATCCATCTGTTCTACCTCAAAATCAAAAGCAGCAGCAACATATAAAAGTAATCTAATAGAAGTTACCTTGGCAATAGGAGAAAAAATATCACCAAAATCAATTCCTGGCACCTAGGAATAACCTTTTGCTACCAACCGAATTTTGTATTTCTCCACTTTTCCTTCTGCATTTGTATTCTTTTTGAACACCCATTTGCAGCCAATGAGTTTCCTTCCAGCCGGCAACTCCACCAGATCCCAAGCCTCATTTTTGTGCAAAGATTCCATTTCATCAACCATGGCCTCTTTCCAGAGTTTTCCATTCTCTGAATCTACTACTTCTTTCACAGTTATAGGATCATCATCAGTAATATATAAAGCAAAATTTGAACAGAAAGTAGATGGACTATACCTTTTAGGCTGCCTTCTTTCTCGAATTGATCTTCTCACAGCCAGAGTTTGTGGCTCTTCATCTTCTGATTCCTCCTCTGCTGTAGAGTCTGATTCTTCCTCCTTTAGCTCAAACTCTATCTTCTCATGTTCCTTTCATTGGACTTCATGTTTAATAACATCTTTCACCTCTCTGAACACCACATCTCAGCTGTACACAACCTTCCGTGTGACTGGGTTCCAAAACTTATAACCCTTTAAACCATCCTTATACCCAATAAATATGCACTTTTCAGATTTACTATCCAACTTGGTTCGTTTCTCCTTTGGAACTTGTACATATGCATCACATCCAAATACCCTCAGATGTGAAAGAGAGGGTTTCTTAGCAGTCCATACCTCTTGTGGAGTCTTATCCTCCAACGTTGATGAAGGTGACATGTTGACCAGGTAACATGCAGTATCCACCGCCTCTGCCCAGAATTCCTATCCTAACCCGACACCACTGAGCATGCTTCCTTCCCTTTCCATCAACGTCTTGTTCATTCTTTCTACAACTCCATTTTGCTGAGGTGTATATGGAGTAGTTTTCTGCCGTGATATACCACACTTCTTACAGAATTCTTCAAATTCCTTGCTGCAAAACTCTCCACCATTATCTTTCCTCAACAACTTTATCTTCTTCTCTGTCTGATTTTCCACGAGAGCCTTAAATTTTGTAAACCTGTCAAAGACTTCAGATTTCTTCTTAAGGAAATATATCCATGCATTCCTTGAGAATTCATCTATAAATGATACATAGTACACAGACTTACCCAGTGATGGCACCTTCACAGATCCAAACACATCATTGTGCACAAGCTCTAATATCTGTTTCGCCCTCTTACTACCAGAGGGGAAACTCACCCGATTCTGCTTCCCATATACACAATTTTCACAAAATCAAAATCCAGAGAGCTATTACTCATACCTTCTACCATACCTTTACCATGAAGTATTCGAAGGCCCTTATCTCCAATATGTCCAAGCCTTTGATGCCACAACATGGTCTTCTCTCCAGAGACCACTAGATTTTCTACTCCACTTTCATGAACCAGAGAACTATTGCACCCATCAATAAAAATCCTACCTTGCAACTTGTACATAGTTCCAATCTGAACTACCCGCATCAATACCAATGCTCCCCAAACCATCTTGCAGGTATCCTTCTCGAACACTGTTTTTACACCTGCATCATCCAGCTTACTAACAGAAATTAGATTTCTAGCTAATGTAGGAATATGTAGAACACCTGGAAGTGTTATAACCCTTCTACCTTGCAGCTTCAAATTTACTTTTCCATGACCAATGATTATAGCCTTCCTGTCATCCCCCAAGAAGACATCACCACCATTATATTTCTCATACTCACAGAATCGCTCGCTATGGGGAGCGAAGTGAAAGGATGCACCTGAGTCAATCAACCATGCCTCATGATCTACATGTGTACTCGAAGAAGCCAAGTACACATCCCCACCTTCATTTGAGGTGGTTTTCGCCTCTGCAGAAGGAACCTTATCAGATCCCTTTCTTTTGTCAGGAGCTTTAGATTTACAATCCCTTTTGAAGTGGCCTTCCTTTCTGCATTTCCAACACACCACCTTTATAGGTTTTCCTGGAGATTTAGATCTCCCTCTAGATTTAGATCTCCCACTCGATGACTTATTTTTGTTTCTGTTGTGGGACCATCCTCGTACAAACAGGGCATCACCATTTTCTCTCTCCATATTTTTTCTGTCTCATCTCCTCCATCAGCAAGGTTGAGACTATTTCATCAAACTGCAAGGCAGTTGCATTGCTACATATTGCAATAACCAGACTATCCCACGAATTTGGTAGAGAACACAACAAACTGATGCACTTATCTTCATCTAAAATCTTAATATCAACAGATGCTAACTGACTTACCACAATATTAAATGCGTTCAGATGCTCTGTCACCGAGTCTCCATCTTTCATCGTCATGTTATACAAATTTTTCCACGAGAACAATTTATTCACCAGAGACTTAGATTGGTACAAAGTCCCTGACTTGTCCCACAAAGCCTTTGCTGTAGCTTCCCCTGATACATTCAACAATACTGAATCTGAGACACACAATCGTATTATGCTCTTTGCCTTCCGATCCAACTTCTTCCATTCTTCATCGGAAACTCCCATTGATTTCCTACCCGGATCTACCACGATCCACTGATCTTTATCCACCAACAGTTCCTCCATCTTGAGTTTCCACAACTCAAAACTCTGACCATTAAATTTCTCTATCTCTATATTTCCACTGCTCTCCATCTTCTTTCACCACCAGAATCGATCTCGCAGATCTCCCACTGAATAGGGTCTACCACAGGTCCGAGCGAAACCCATCAGCAACAAAGGCATCCCCTTGAAGCCAAATCTGCTCTGATACCAAATGTAGGTTTTAACCCCGGACAGAAATTACCTGCATAGAATTCTAAAACATAGAAAATAAACAATGAGAGAGCAGAACACATAAAACACATATACACAGAGATTTTCCCCTGGATCCCAAAACCGGGACTACTAGCTTGATTTTTCATTATGTTCCTTTCAATGTTACAATACATATTTATACATGCCGAAGCATCCAATACCATGGAACGAAAACCATCCCATGCAATACCATGGACCGAAAACCATCACGTCCAATACCATGGACCAAAAAACCATCGCGTCCAAAAAACATGTACGAAAATCATGCAAAAAACCAGAGGTGGGTCTGTCCAACCTAACATAGGGTCCAAAACCAAAATTTTCCAGGGCGTTGCCCTGGACCCCATAAAGTGGGGTTATGGGTGCCCCTCAAACCCCTTATGACCTCCCCCCCTCTAACCCCCGGTTAACTACGTGTGCTAGTCGTGGAAAGAATATAACACAACCCAACAGAATGATCTGGGAGGTTCCAAAAGTACAAGTGGCCTTAAAATAGCTCAAAAATAAAAGTCACCAGATGGAAGAAAAACTAAGACCAGATCGTAGTGCTTGTTGCCCTGATTCCAACGATGTGAATAACACTCAAATCCAAGTTCATATGCTCAAGTTATAGCTGGTCAAAGTTTTGGTCAAACTTTGCTAAGTGGCAGTATTAGCGACGCAACAATTTGGCAGTGACTCGGTGCATGGAATCCAACCACCGGAATGGGCAAATTTGTCACCTACTTAATTTTTCCAATATCCCTTATTTTTGGCAGATAAAAAATGACTATTTTTTTATTAAAAAATAATAATAATATTAAACTAGGCGTGATGAGTTGTCACCCCTGCCAACATCGTTATTATATATTATATAAAATCCAAATCATGGTGGCGGGCCCAAACCCCCTCCACCGCCCAAGGGTCCCAACATATATATATATATATATATATATATATATATATATATGTGTGTGTGTGTGTGATGATATAACGTGGAGGCGACAACTAGCGGCACATAATATGGGATCGACGGGGCTTGAACCTGCCCGAACCATGTGCGTTGGCCTACCAATCGAGCGGTTCTGAACCATATTTGAATCATAAAAAAAAGGTTCATACCATTCAAAACATTAACTGCTGTCAAGTTAATACATCTCCAATTCCATTAAACTATTGGGCTAAACAATTTCAATAATCATTGTTTCAAAATGGAGTGGGTAGGTATTGAACCCAACCCACCTCCACTATAATCAACGCTTTTGCCAACAAGCTAAACGACCTACATTGTAATATCTTCCCGAAAACATTATATATAAACCCAAGTTATTCATTCAATCTAGGGGAGTGACAGTGGAGGATTGGCGAAACCCTGAGCGAGGGTATCAATCAGATGTTGAAAAGATTTCCTTACAGGGTTAGAGGTGCCAGTGTCAGAATTCGACAAATTTATAGTTGATTTTGCACAATTTTGTGACACAAATCCAGTGGTGACATCCGTTTTTCCGGTTGAGCTCTCTGTTTTTAGGTCATCATCCAAATTGGAGCTATAAGGGTCATTTTTGTAAAAGTTGTTTGTAACTAATTTCTTTGATGCCACTTAATGAAAGAAGGCCTCCCCACTATTGAGCAGGGCCTAGAGACGTAGCCCACATTGGGTGAACGCTGTAATCAAATAGTTGTGTCCTTGATCTCATGTTTGTTTATAATTTCCACTTCTTTTCATGTGGTTTAAGTTACTTGGTTAATATGTTCTTTTATATGCAATTATGAATGCATCCTTGAAGTTAAAAGATCTGGATCAGAGGTGAGGTGCCCTTGCAAAGAAAAAAAACTAAAGAAAGAAATGACTCAATTCAGGAAATGAATTTTTACTTCCAGTGTATCTCAACCTATGACCAAGAACTTACCTCAATGGAGTAGTAGAAGAAGGCCCATATGTTGTCTACTACCCCTCCACACTGAAAATCAATGGATCAAGGGAACTGAACATTCCCTAAGTGGATTCAAATTGAAAAGTCAACTAATGTTGCAAAAGGACTAGATACGGTGCAAGTGAGTTATCTTACCATAAAATAATTCAAGTTTAGTTTCGAGGTTGTATGCATATGATTGAATTTGTTTTCCATTCTTTTCAATGCAGATAAAAGATTGAGGTCTTTCTTGGAATAGAAAATGGAGCTTATCTGGAATCATAAAGTAAATGAACTCCAAAATAAAAGGAATGAAAAAATAATTTCAACGACTTATTTTAGCTAATCAATATGAGGCATCTTAGGAATCAATGATCTTAGGAATCCCATGGAGGTTGTTTGTTCAATAGGATTTTCTATTTGTTTATTCACCATAAAGAGATAATTGTAAAGTTATTAATTCATTTTTACACCGAAGGTGTTACTCTAGGAAGTTGGTCGGGAAAATACTATTAATCTCAGCCAAAACCAACATCCCATTTTCGTTGTTCTCTGGCCAATGACAAATTGACACATGGAAAATTTTGTGACCTAGTGTTCGAATTTTGTTTAGTTTTCTGGAGGAATCGTGTTTGACTTTTGTTTACTTTTCCAGAGGAAGCGTTCTTGCAGCAGAAGGGTTTCCTATGACCTCACAATGAGATCATAGGTTTGATTGTTGCCAAACGTGTTCGAGCTCATCGGTTCGATTGTTGTCGGACTTGTTCGAGCTCACAGGTTCGATTGCTGTTGGACTTGTTTGACTCTCGTTTTTGGCTCAATACACCGAGATTCCTTCCTATCTTTGCTTACTTCTTGATAACTTTCCAAAGGGGCTATCTCTAAATCTCGCTTACCCTTCCTTGCCTTATAAATGGTAAAATGTCCCTAATGAACCTGGCCTCTCTCCCTCAATGTTTGTTCATACATCCAAACCATCGAACCAATCTCAACAACCAAGCCATAGCCAACATCAGATGCAAAACCATAACCAGTAGATCCAATTAGTTCACTCATTTTTGGAGGAAGGTTTGCCTATAGGCTCCCATGCTAGATCATTTTTGGAGGAAGGGTTGCCTATGGGCTCCCATGCTGGATGAAGGAATATTGTTCTGCAATTTGTTACATTGTAGATTAAGGTACTCCAATTTCTTTATCAAGCCCAATTCATCTGGGATAGAACCCATGAAGATTCAGCTGGAATAGAACCCGTGAGTTCATTTGTGCTAAGTTTTCCCAACTCTTTAAGCTGACCAAACTCTATGCAAGAAGGAGAGGTTCTCGAGAAATGTTGGAAGGGTAAATTATTTATCTTCCCTGCAATTTTAGTGGATTGCCTTTGAGAATCTAAGTAGGAACAGTAATGCAATCTTTCATAGATCCACATCAACGTTTAAAGTCATTAACCTGTCAAGACAAAAACAACTACAAATGTAGTCAACAGAGATTTATCCTCATCATCCCTTGTAGCTTCAATTGGCAATGACAATGGCAATGGTAACTCTACATTTGTAGAGTTAGTGGAATTGTGGGGAGGGATAATGTGGTTTTTCAGCATGAGGGAGAATGCAGTGTTAGTAACATTGATTTTGTTGGTACCAAAAACAATGATAATGATAGTATCCCCTCTGAAACTATGACTGATATTTCATCAAATGGAACCAGTAAAGGCAAGGATGAGCCCATTCATCAAGTAATTATGGAAAATAGTAAATCCTCTACTATGAGATAGAAACCAATTGCTCACACAGATATCATAATCACAATTTCAATCCCAATAACATGAGAAAAGCTGAGAAAATTGATACCTACAAATCAGAGCGCCTCTACTTCAGTCTCCACAGTGGTCGCGTTCTCCTTCACTTCCATAAGTTAGTTCCAAAGGTCAAAAATGATTTTTCCATTCCGCATACAAACATTGATGCTGCTGCTACTACTAAACAACCGAGGCAGACTATGTCCTCTGAGCTTACAACGAGGAGAGCCTAAGCTACGAGATTCCTAAGAAGGACAGAGACGAATACCCTCAACAATGGTAGACACTAAGGTCGTTATAGTCAGACATCGCAAGTTCATGACTAATAGGCATTTATCTGCAAGGAAGCAATTTGTGGTTGATTTATTTTCTTCATCCTCGTAGGCCAAATGTATATAACTCCATGCTGAAAGAGAAGCTGTATGAGGTCAAATATTCATAGACAATTCTTTGGGTTCAAAACCCAATTCGGAGGTGGAAAATCTTCAAGGTTTGGCTTGATTTAAGACAACTTCGAGCATGCCAAGAAATATGAAGCCAAGAATAGGCTTATCAGGAATGGGCTTGCAACCAAGGTAGAGAAATCCAAGAAGAAATTGAAGGAAAGTAAGAACAGAGCTAAGAAAATTCGTGGAGTCAAGCAGACTAAGGCTAGAGATGTAGACAGAAGAAATGATAGTTTTTTGCATTTAATGATATGAACATTATTGCTTCTTGCACAAATCAGGCGGCCATTGCTTGAGGAAGTGTCAACTTTTTCTGGAAACATGAAATGGAGTGTTGGAATGAATTTTGTGTGGACAGTGAAGCTGGTGTCGACGCTAAAGCTGAGGATGTCCAGATGTAATTCTACTACGAAATTTGCATGTTCATACACATAGAAGCAAATTATTTGGACATATGTCATAAGAAGGAAATTTACTTGTAGAATCGGTTCACACCTCCAATGGCCATTGAAATGTGGCTGAAGCTTCAAAATAATCGTGTAAATTAGATTGGGGATGAATTTAACTAGTGTAGCCATCCCCCTCCAAATTTATCCTTTTGAATTAATAATCATCTGCTAAATATAAAACAAGTTGAATTTTATGGGTTCATGTCTATTATTAACATCCAGTATATAGTTTTATACGAAACACCATCTTATATACAAAGACAACCCATCATAGATCACAATCTAGTCATAATCAGAAACATTACAGTATTGGGCTCTCGGAAGTGGCCTGTGGGTACGCATATCTATGTATACAAGAATTATTAATTAATATGTATTATGGAGCAGTGGCAGGGATTTGGATCTCCAGTTCTACCACTAAATTTGTGAAAGCAAACAAATAAAACAATGATACCTATCTTTTCCTTTAGAAACGTTGCTCGATAACAACACAATATGACAAAGATCTGTTTTTGAGATTTTCTTTTTCCATGTTTAGGCGGAATTACAGGGATTCCACTGGTGTAAAAATCTGTTTTAGGCATTCGTTTTTTGTTCTTGAACCTACTACATGCTTGGTTTATTGTATATTTATTTATTTACATTTTTATTTATATTGTATGTGAATGAGATTTGTGTCTTACTTATTTATCGTGTTTTTATAATGATTTGGGCATTTGTATATGCCCATTATTCTTGATTTGTATTTGTCTATTGTATGTTAAGTTTATTTGTTTTTTTTATTTAAAATTTAAATATCGATGCCTCTTTGTATATAGTTGATCTTTTATTCAACACTCTATAGTGTAAAATGGTCAAAGGAAACAAATTAAAATGTATAAGGATATTTTTAAAATGTAGAATTATATTAATAAAGGTTAATTGAGGTTTATGTATGTGTTTTTGGTCTTTTAATTGTGTTTTTTCCTACATTAATTTGATAGTTATTTTTATTTTTAATGATATTACGCATAAGATAAATATCTTAATTTTTTTTTCCATGTACTTTTAAATAATTCTAAAACTTTGTAATGGAAAATTAAATTTTCTAATTTTTCAAAATATTCTTTTATATAATATTTGTTTTCTTCAATGTGTATTTGCGCCTTTAAAAACAATGGCTAGTTTAAATTCTTTATATAAGTGATATCAAATGAAGATAAAGATACCCTCGAGCTCTCAAAATCTGTAAATGTGTTTCCTTGCTCCTCTCGTTAAGTAATTCAGTACTTGAGATGCTCCTCCAAGTATAAACAATGAAAGCTACGAGGCAGCAAGTCCCTGCATCAAGTTAAAACTAGTTACTTGTGCTGAAGCGAAAGCATCTAAGCTTTAATACAGTCATAGGAAACTTCAGTAGCAGAGCAGAGAATCTGTTGAAAACAAGTGAGTCTCCTGCGTAAAGGAAACTAAGTTGTGCATAAAGGAGACTAAGTTGAGACTTAAATTGTCAAAAGAGAACTCGAATTCCTATTTAGTTCCTACAAGCTATACTACAACAAGCCTTAGAGACTGCCTTAATTGACACGGTATATGGAGCCTCTGAAAGCTCCCCCTATGGGGGGAAACTTGCCTGAGTCTAAGGTCCATGGCCTATTACAGAATTTGGTTGATTGGGAACTGTCTTCAAAGAAGATCCCTCATGAAGTCCTCCTGCTGGACCAGAATGATTTGCTATAATTATTAATGATGTCTTTGACAGGAAGAGTGGGGTCACCACCATCCACAATTGACGCAGGAAAAGGTCCAGTAGCATTGAAAGATTCATGTGTCTGAAACATTTCATGCAATTGAGACCCTTTAGATGAAACAGATGGAAGGTGAACAATTTCCCCAGCTGTACCCTCATTTGGAATGTCTCCAAATGCAGTTGGAGAAATTAAATCATCCATAGAAGACTGCAGCAGCATACTTGGAGAAGTTGATAAACCTAAGCTAGCTATATCTGGTTTGTTTGAAAACTTCACCAAATAATTATTTGCAGTCTCATCATTTACCAATAAAGATGTTGATTCAAAAACGGGAGCATCAGAAGTTTCACCCTTCGTAGTAAACTCAGGAACCAAATTAGCTGAACTCTGAATGTGTAATGATTCCGAAGGAGGACATGATCCAGAAAATGCCTGCGTTGACGTCGAAGTGCTGCTTTCCTGCTGCAATGGAGACCATGGTACATTGATTTCCCCTGCGTGATGAATAATCACAGTTTCTGGAAGTAGGGATCGTGTTTCCTCAACTTCTGTCTGTGCAGATTCAATCATGGGATGTTTATGTATCAGATTATCGATTTGTGAAATTTGGGATTCTGCAAAGTCATCCTTCACATGGGGTGACAAAGTAGCCTGTAGATTTTCATGAGAAATTAAGGTATTTTCACACGTGCAATAGTCTACCTATCAAGAATATACAATATTGCATTGATACGCCCAAAAAGAAATAATAAGAAAGAGTCCCCAACCTACTAGACCTACTATGATAAGAAATATCTATAATAAATAGCCGTAGATAAAGTATAGCCATAATAGTTTTAGTGCACGTGAGCTACAGCTACTACTCTAATACTACGCGCAATAGTCTACCTATCAAGAATATACAATATTGCATTGATACGCCCAAAAAGAAATAAAAAGAAAGAGTCCCCAACCTACTAGACTTACTATGATAAGAAATATCTATAATAAATAGCCATAGATAAAGTATAGCCATAACGAACACAAGAGCTATTTATTTAGTTTTGGTTACAGGGCATATGTCAAAATTGAGCGTCTGGGCGCAACGAGTGTTCTAACGTGGAGATTGCATGTGTTTCACGTGTCCTTGAGTTATCCATTAGTCACCACACCGTACCAACGTTACCTTTCCTTCAGGAACTTGGCCTTTCTTTCCTAGCGTGACGATGATTTCGGTTGCAGAATGGTCAAAGTCTTTGAATTCAAGCTCAAGCAATTCCAGGCCAGGCCAGGCCAGGCTACGCACGAAACTCGCATCTGGTATACGATTTTGCATGATTCACCGAGGGAAAACGCCTATGGAGTAGTCAATTGATCTGTCTGGGGTACCAATTTTGTAGGATTCGTCTAGTCCTCCCTCTGGCCATTCCAGCATTCGGGTCGCACCCCACCCACTTAGTCTGAGCTGCAACCCAAATCATGAAAATGCAAGTCCGAGAGGATTAGCATAAGAGGGTTAGGTAGGACAAAGAGCTACTCAGGAGCGCAAGCGTGACGATGATTTCGGTTGCAGAATGGTCAAAGTGTTTGAATTCAAGCTCAAGCAATTCCAGGCCAGGCCAGGCCAAGCACGACACGAAACTCGCATCTGGAATATGATTTTGCATGATTCACCGAGGGAAAACGCCTATGAAGTAGTCAATTGATCTGTCTGGGGTACCGATTTTGCAGGATTCGTCTAGTCCTCCCTCTAGCCATTCCAGCATTCCGGTCGCACCCCACCCACTTGGTCTGAGCTGCTTATAAAGCTCTGGGTATTATTTTTTTAATGTTCGACCTGTATGGGCTTTCTGTTTGCAACCCAAATCATGAAAATGCAAGTCCCAGAGGATTAGCATAGGAGGGTTAGGTCTGTTCTATCAGTCTACAACAGATGATGCGCTAAAATGCTGAAAAAACTCTCTGCTCCGCTCTTTTATTTTTTTTATATATGTCATAGTTTGCTGGTTGTGGAGATCGAACGGATTGAAGGTCGAAAGCTTTCTCTCTACCCTAATTTGTACAATCCTGTTGTTTTGTTACGGTTGGTACCTCAGAAGTTTTTGGTGTCTCAGAAGCAATGGTTTTTTAAATGCGTCAAGTATAAGAAATCAACTCGCTCCTAGCACCCTGTTTACAGAAACTAAATCACTTGTTTTTTGGGACCTGAAGGAAATGCAGAAATAGAAATAGAGCTTGTTTTGGGACACAGAAACTATTGGAGAAAGAAAATGTCCTGGAAGGACATCAATGTTCCGGGTATTGAACTAGCAATCTCCCTTTCTATTTTCATTTTTAGAAGTAGAGTAATATAAATAACAATGAAATCTTTTATATAATTAATTATAAAAAAAATATTTGCAATAGATAATTTGGATACTGTCATTACAACAAATGACAAGAATATGTCCATGGAAAGAAAAGATACTAATTAAACTGGCGTAAACGATGAACTAGGCAACAACAAATAGCTGCGATAATAAATACATGTGATACTCAATATGTAGGCTGTTAAATGTTTTGAGACTATCAAAAAAATATTATAAGCAGTATAACGGTTCGAACTAATGTAAGTATTAAAACTATTGTAAAATATTAACATTATTGAAAAGTATTGAGATTATGAAAAGTATTAGAAATTAATTAAGGTATGAAAACTATTGCGTATTGAAAATACTGAAACTATTGTGATGAAACAATTCAATACAATTGTTCTTTTTCGTACGGGATTATTGTATTGAAGCTATTGTTTTTTCTTGGATAATCACTGTGCATTGAAAGAAAAGAAAACACAAATATTTGCATTGGATCGTTTATATTCTTAACAGTGACATGTTCAGGTGCATGTAAGACGCTAAAACAGTGAAATGTTCAGGTGCATGTAAGACGCTGAACCTATAGAGGCGGCAGGATCTCATCATCTAAATTATGACGAGTTGCAACCAGCTGCCTCATCTACCTCATCTATTCATGATGCCAACGAAGAAATCTGCTGGTGGAATCCTGAAATTTCAGTGCTGTCTCTGAAGGAAAACAATTCGGACGACATGATGCTCTTCGAACTTCTCAACGAAGCCGCTAAGCATGAATGGTCTGCATCTCATCGACAGCAGGAGACGACGATATCTGGAGCGTCTGGATCCACGACCAGCATGCCTCTGATCTACAACACAGAAGCAATTAGGGCACAAGGTGAAATTGCAGAAAAGTCGACTACAAAGCGTTGCAATTTCTAGCAGAGATAGTGCTTTTTATAAGCCATACTTCCTATTTCCATTGCAGTATTCGTGGCACCACCATGCAACGTGTAGTTGTAGTGTTTGTGTCACCATCTTGAAAGGTGTAGGTGGCAGTTACAAGGCGATGGTCAGAAAGCTTTGGTTAAATTTTTTGTTGCGTGTACATACGCCTCAGATCTAAATGCAGTCCTTTAATGCTAGCATTAATCTCCACTTCCCAAATAATGAAAACAATGCAAGTGGAAAATAACATATGCTTTTGGCCTCTTCTCCTTGGGAAGAGGCCAAATAAGATGATGAAACAAACTACCATATAATTAACCTACGCAACTGGTTGCATAAGGCACATACTCAATGTATAAACCGCACGAATTAATGCTAAATATCATCAATCCAATTACTATAGTCCCTGTCCATTGCGAGATAGCAGGGACTAATAATGAGACATGCTTGAGATCGTGATGGATGTAGTGAGAGCGATAAGGTGTAAGGATTTTATATCCATCAAACATTGTAATTGAAAACTTAATTTTTGTGATCGAAATGTTACGTTGAAAATTGTGAGGCACTTAAAGCTCACAATGAGACCCTAAATGTTATTCTTCAATGATACTTGAGATAATATATTTTTATTCTATTATATAAATAAAATTGATTGTTACGCTATGTTAAATATTGGTAAGCATATAATATATTTTATTTTTTTTATATAAATGAAAGGTATTTTGAAAATAGGTTAGACATGGGTAAGCATAAAAAACTTATGATCAGAACAAATTAATATGTAGTTAACCATAAATCCATTATTATAGTCGTGCCCAGTTTTTGGAAAGGATTATTTCTAATTATTAATATAAAAATATTATATTAAATAATAAAATTATTCAATATTTTGAAACCATTAAAATGGACATTTATTATTAAAAAATTATTACTTTAAAATATATTGTTTGTTTATATTTTAAATTTTGAATTATTTAAAAAAAAATATTTTGTTCATGATTAATTATTAATAAAAATGATTTCGAAATTATAATTATATATATAATTATATATATATATATATATATATATATATATATATATATATAAAATCAATATAAGCTTATCTGTTAACTCTGGATTTATTAAGGGTCGAGAGGGATCAAATATTTTTTCACTCTAAAAGAGATCTGTGTCTCAAGAGATTCGATCCCTCTCGCCACTTGATAAATCCAAAGCTAAGATGGATATAGGATGGTTTAATTTCTTCTTTTGAATAGAATATATTCCACATGAATACCATGGGTCAATACTATGAGTCATTTTTATTTTTATATATATTTTATTTTTACTTTTTCATTTTATTTTGACCGAGCTAAAATGTTCACATTACATAATTTTTTATTTTTACTTTATTTAACTTTTATTTTATGTAATTTGACATAGTCAAAATGTTGAACATTACATTACAACATCTCTACCATATTTGGCTTGAGAACGTCTCTTGGCGCAAAATTTTTAATTATTTATAAAAAAATAATTCTTAAACTATTTTTAAATTTTAATGAACACACAAAACTAGTTGGTATCATATAACAAATTAATTGCAATCCTAATTTTATTTTTAGAATTCAAAAGTATATTTCTAAATTTTAGATATCAAATAAGTATAAAAATAGTTAAAATTTTGTCCAATGTTAATTATTTGCAAAATGCATGATATGAAAAATTTCGAAATAAAGAAAGAATGCTTAAACATGTATCTATTCATATTTTTTATTATATTAGGTTAGATATATTTTAATTATTGATTTATCAAACACTAAAAAAATTAATTTTTAAAGATGTAATTAAAAAAAATAATTCGATATCATGTATTAATTCATTCATATTAAATAATATATATATATATATATATATATATATATATATATATATATATATATAATCTTTTGAAAACTTGATTGGTTTAGATTTAAAATGGATCTAAATTTATCTTGAATTTTTTGAAAACTTGATTAGTTTAGATTTAAGATAGATATAAATTAATTTATTTTTCATTTATCATGTTATTTATTTTTGTTATTACTAATTAAATAAACATTTATTTATATTTATTTCCATAATCAATTCATACTTAAAAAGACTAAATCTTTCTTTTTTATCATTACTATATATTAAAATTAACGATCATTTTATTTTTAGTTTTAAAAAACATAAATTTATATTTATATTAAAATTATTTTGTATTATTTTTTAAATTAATATAATTTTTGTTTTATTTTTCAATATAGTGTAACATGTTTTTCATATTAGATATAAATCACTATCTTCAATTAAAAAAATCTAATCATTTACCATTTATTGTTTTTTCATAACCCTCTGTGAATTAAAACTTTCATCCAAACAATTTATAAGAAAAATACGAAAATCTTCCCGGTCCACATTCATGAAGACTTTAATGAACTAAAATTTATATCTAAAAATAGTGTAAACCTAACTTCTTTTTCCTAAAAGCAATAAATAATTATATTTAGGAATTAAATGGAATAAAAAAGAGTTATTATGTACTTATGTTCAATATATTTCTCTACTTCAGGAATTAAATGGAATAAAAAATAGTTTTTTATTATTATTAACCTATATATATATATATATATATATATTATAGAAATTTAGTTAAATGCAATTTATTTGTTTATAGAATAAAAATAGTTTATTATTATTATTATTAACGAATATATATTCAATATATTTATTATAAAAATTTGTTTAAATGTAATTTATTTGTTTATTCATAAGTCTCAGGACTTGAAAATGTAATGAATTAAAATATTTATCTATCTAAATGTATTATATTTATGGTTAATTTTTTTCTATATTAGTATAGTAAAGTAAATCAAATTCTACTTCAAATTAAAATAAGCTAAACTTATGTTACATATTATGTGACATTTCAAGAGTAACAATTTAAGGGATAATTAATTGAAGGTGTTAGAGCTCATTATTGTTAAATACATATTTAAAGTTAGTTGATTAACCAATGTAATGAAATATATCAATTTGACAGAAATCAATCAAGATAAATGTCACAATCCAACATAAAATTTTAAATTATTACTGTCAAATATCACAGTGAGCCATAACAAACATTGCAATGCAACATATGACATGGCGATTGATAAACATACTATGCCAACACAATTCAACCATGATGAATTTCAAAATATGACCCAACCTCTTAAATTATTACTATTGAAATGTCAACATATGACATAATTGAATGCTACAATGTACAACAAAACCATTTATGAATGTTGCAATGTGACATAATTATTAATGAGTATGGTAATATGACTTAACCATTCATGATAGTGACAATGTAATATAACCATTGAGAGACATGGCGATTGAATATAAGTCAACAAAAATGATCACCACAATGCAACATAACCTCTTAAATTATTACTTATGAAATGTCGAAATACGACATAATCTTTAATGAATGAGGCAATGCAAAATAAACATTAATAAACAAATCAATATGACATAATCTCACAATGGAAATAATTGATCAATGAGAAATTCAACATAAGAGAACCAAGAAGAACATCACGATGTGACATAGCCAATGAGGAATGTCACAATCCAACATAACCCTGATTAAAGTCATGATGTGAAATAACATGTTGAACATTGTAATGCAACAAAAACATTGAGGAACGTTGCAATTTGATTGAAATAAACCGAAGATGAATGAAATAATGCAATATAGTAATTGACAAATGTTACAATCCAACAACATAACACTTCAAGAATACCACATATGACTTAGTTAACTATAGCCAAGTAGTCAATCATGGTAAGACATGGTCAATAATAGTTAATTGTGGTCAACAATTGTCAGTCACAATTAACCATGGCTAAACTTAACCACGATCCACTAAATTCAACAATAATCAAACATCGCCAACCAAATTCAACTACATTTAAACATAATCAACCATAGTCATCTACTATCAACCATGGTCAAATATAGTTAAATGAGTTTAGACATAATCAACCTTGGTCAATCATGTCAAACCATAGTTAATCAGTATCAATTAACCATATGTCAACGAACTACCTTGATGAATGTTGCAATGTGGCATAATTGGATAAACATTACAACACAACATAAATATTAAAGAGCATCATGATTTGACATGAATCAACCAAGATGAACATTACAATTTACAAGATAACCATTATGGAACATTACAGTCTAGAATAATCTTTTAATAATGTTGTAATAGCCCTTGATGAATGTCAAAATGTGAGGCAACTAATTATTGTTAGCATAGTCAACCATTATCACACATGTTCAACAATTATTAACCATAATCAACCACATCTAATCAAACTCAACCATGCTCAACAAAAGTCAACAATAGCCAAACATGGTACCATAACTAACCATATTGAAATGTAGTGAACCTTAGTCAAACATGGTCAACTAAAGTCAAACATGATTAACTAGTCAACCAAAGTTAAGCATAGTTAAACTGTACAATCATAATTAAACATCCAACCACAGTAAAACTTTCTCAACCATGGTCTATGAAAGTCTACCATCATAAACCATACTCAACTAGACTTAAACAAGGTGAGTTAAAGGTGATCAAGGTCAAACATTGTTGATCAAATTCAATTGTTTTCAAACTTGTTGTACCATAATTAATCAATATCAACCATAGTCAACATTATCAACCATGGTTGGTCAAAACCATCCATAATCAAATATGGTCAAACATAGTCAACCATGATCAGACCATAGACAACCAAAGCCAATTAACCATATGTAAATAAAGTCAGCGTTTGTAAACCATAGTCATCCATGTTTAGATATGGTGAATTATAATTAACCATAAATAACTATAGTGATCCATAGCCAAACATAATCAATCATCATCAATCGTTCTGAAATAAGAATAAATAAAAAATTAAAAAATATATATACTCAAGTATGATTAACTCTAATAAACTATATTTGTTATAATAACAGATATAAAAATATATTATAAATAATTGTATATTAATTATATAATAATACTTTTAGATACTATTCATATTCTAATTATTATGTTCTTTCCCCGAGCCATCAACTCACACAATTACACACTCGTGTCATATTAATGTAAAAGAGGTGGTGGACGCACCCGTCTTTCAAGTATGACAGCGGTTCCTATAGCATTTTTATGGATAGAATATCATCAAAGATTTGTATACGCATCTCATCTCCCAGATTAGATTGTTATATTCACGATATATTTCCTACGCGTAGGTTGTGCTGTCACTTGGATTTGGATTTGAAAATTGTTCCTTGGGAAGCCATTCAGACCTGGCCCTCTTTGTTGCTGTTTTCTAAATTAAATTATACGGTGGACAGTTCCTCGAAATAGGGAAGATTAAGCGATGCGATATGCAAGCGATGGTAGAAATGTTGTGAATAGAAGATTGGGATTAAATGCATAAATAATAAAATAAATAAAGAATAAAGAATAAAGAGGAAGGCATCTATTGCATTGAATATTATAAAGAATAAAATAAAGTTTAATATATTTAGATTAATAATATATATATAAATGGTGTTCATTTTTATTGCATTGTATTTTATGACAAAGTATCATATATAAGAAAATTTATGGCTTTTAAATATGTTATAATTTTTCTAATTTTTCTAGTCACTTTTGTTATTATTCAAAATTACATTATTGTTTTTCTCACCATTAGTATAATCAGTAAGTGCATTTTCACGTCTTTGAGTAAAGCAATGCCTAAAATTTTCAAAATTGGGTTATGGATCGGTGAGTAAATTTTCACATCTTTGAGTAAAACAATGCCTAAATTTTCCAAAATTTTGTTATGGATTAGTAAGTAAAGAAACTTTATGTAATGCCCTTGCTGGTTGAGTATAAGTGTTTAGTGTTCAATTTATTGAACAATTCTTAAGGACGTCACAACAACAAGTAAAGGAAAATGGAAAAGCTAAAAAATGAAGAAGGGGAGTAGAAAATTTTTGTTTAGTACAATTCTTTAATCACATAAAGGATGTCAAGTAAATAAGCGGCTTGATCAATGAGCATGTAAATGATCAAAATTCAAAGGATTTAGATGTAAAAGTGAATATTTCTTTGCTTAGTGTCTTTTCTTGTGAAACTAATTAATTGTGTTCTCTAAAGGGAAAGGATAGAGCATAAATAACACAACATGCAAAAGTGTTTTAGCCCATCAAGTGAGTACAATGAGCATAATCATGTTCATTCTATAAATATATAAAAATGATGAAATGACTAAGTATATGCCCAATGAGTAAAAGAATTTTTCTGAAGGCACATGCTTGGGATAGTAAGGAAGCCATGTGCTAGAACAAAAAAATATAAGCATAGAGTACAAACCATTGAAAATGGCATGCATTGAACATTAAAGATAGAATGACCCATGAAATAAAGAAATCATGTGCTCTTCATCTGTGCACTAACATTAGTTGACTAAACAAAGAGAAAAGAATTGAGTAAAGGAAGTATAGCCACTAAGAAAAGGTTTTGTCAATGTACTAAACATTGGAAATATTATCACCAAACAAAGATTGAAGATTGGTTTTGATTTAAAAATTAAAATTTATCAGAAAAATATATATTATGGACCCATCTTATTAACTAGTATAAATACACACATATTATGGGATAATATAATTCAAAATACTTTGTATGTTGCATTAACCACATTAAATAAGAAGATTTAGGGACTGTGGGGACTAGTTGTGAAGAACATAAGCAAATATTGATTTAACTTGGATTTTTGGGAAGAATATGAACATATACATAACCATTGGTACCAAGTTGAATATGTTTGACTTTGTCAAGATAGTAAACTCAAGAATAAGAATGGTTCTTAGATTTGTTAGTGAACACCACTCACCAATTTCAACTTTCTCAAAGAATGCAACATTAACAAGAATTCACATGAAAAAAAGGATGAAGTATCACATTATTCGATCAAAATAATGTAATTTTAATCAATACTAGAAAACATTAATGAAAATTCATTATGACACAACTTGTCTATTTTTACCACATAAGAGAGAATGTGAGTCCACAAGTGTGAAAATAAGATTCTATAGTTATTATCTCTCCATATCCTTCATTATACAAACATTGGAGCTATGCTCCATAAAGAATTTATAATTAATCATTTCTAAGGTGAGAAGCCAAAAATCTGTAAACAAGTTTTGAACATTAATCAATATTGGTTTATAATTTCTATTGAATATTTTCTAACAATTCCATACTTGAGAAATAAATTCAAATTCTAGTAGAAGATGTAAAAGCTCTTCCACATTCTTCTTGCATACTAAGAATTTAGTAGGATTTTGATGTCCTCTAAATCTAAAGGGTTTCTCTAGCATAATTTACCTTCTAGAGAGTAAAATAACCAAGGATACCACTTTACCCAAATATCTAGCATGCATTATCTTCTTCGAAATCTTAGTTTGATGGATATGATAAGATTATTTCAAAGATATGAGATCTTCCCTGATTACAACGTATTTACCTAAGTGTTGGGTGAATTAATTGTCTTTTAATTAGAATGAATTAATTGAACATACATAAATTGTCAACCAGGGCATGTCTTTTTATTTTAAGGTTATTATGCAAAATATATGCAAGTAGAAAATAACTAACATTGATCAATATCAAACTCTCTTTCTTAACATCATGAAATTCAACTGAAACACAATGTTGTTGTAACTCTCCACTCTTTCAGACTAAACCTCATAATTGTTAAACCTTTCAATCATTCAATCATTCCACACAAGATACTAAAATGGAAATCATTCTTGCAAAATAAACATCACTCAGTAATTCAATATCACACTTGAGGGAAAGGAAATAAGTAACACTCCTAGAAATAAATTGCATAAACCATTCATATGCAATCACTTAATCAACAAATCCATTGCAATCATTCAAGCCACTCTCTACAAAAATTATTGTAATAGATAAAGTAGCAATCAGTCTAATGCTCTATTTTAACAAGAACTCATAAAAATGTAGCAGTAGTTGAATAAAAGTAAGATACAACTAAGAAAAGGGATCAATCCAAGAACTATGTTGTCACACAAGTAATGTGTCAAATATTCTACAAAATAGTTTATAATTAGTAACTTCAACACATCAATAAAAGTATGTAACAATGATAACTAAACAATACTAAACATAACCTGCAAGAGAATTAAAATACAACTACTACACCACCTTGCTAAAACAACAATCCTTGCTAAAGATGAGGGCCCTTCCTCCTTAGCATGGAGCTGGTGATTCACAACTTGTGAGCTAACACAACAAGCCACAATTGAGCCACAAGCCCATGAATGACTTGTATTGACTCGTAAAATTACATATGCATAGTTTTCCAAAAGACAATGCTACCACACTGCATGAGGTAGACAATCCTACCTTTATAGATTTACTTTGTTCCTAATTTCGGTACCAAAATTAGCCATGAGAATATTTCCTATCTTAGGTTGTCCAAACTAAGAGTCTCAGACAAAATATTACAATTAATTACTTAAAATAAAGAAAATTTCAAAATAATGTCTTCATTTAGTGAGAAGCAAACAACTAGGAATTGTATTTGTCACAACTGAGTTCGTTGTATTATTAAAAGGTAGCCTCATTCTTGCTAACATAATGGTATTGATTGACTTGATTTAGTAGAAGCTCCCATGTTGAATCCCAATAATGTCATCGAGAAAAGAGAGTATCATATAACAGAGTATCATGAAACATAATATCAGTATCACAACAACAACAATGACAAAACTTGTCCTCGAGTGTCACTAGTGTAAAATCTTGAAGAAACAACATTATATCGCCTAAAAAGTGAATAGAAAAATCCCAACAAGCTGATCTATCTTAAAACAACCTCGTCATTTTCATTAGTAAAATTACCCAAAAAAGTTAACCATGTATTAATATACAAGGAAAATTGCATGAATTGAGGTGACATGAAGAGGCAATCGTACATTGGTCAAAATGGAAACCACTGGAGTAACAAAATGTTATTATAACGGTAAAAATGATTGAAAAGTTGAGGAAATGATGGAGAAAAAAGTGCCAATTCCAATGCCCAACATCTCCCCCCAACTGAAGAAACTACATGTTCTCATGCATACCCTTCTATTAGCTTTGAAAGCATGTTGTGAGTGTAAGTAATTTTTTTTATAGGATGTTATTATATCCTCTTTTAAATTCTTATAACCTTGGTAAATAATCAAGTCTAACCACCAAATTTATGCATTTGTTGGTTTCACGTGAAAGTAGTGCTGACAATTCAATGCAGGAAGCTGGATTAATGGAAATCTGAATTTTATACCAAGTCAATTATGCTCACATTTCTTGGTACAATAAACATATTTGGGGATCTTAAAATAACATGTACGAAATTTTGGAAGTAATAGGCTTCTTCGTTATTTTGCTTCTTTTTGAATACTTCCTATATCTGCTTACTTCCATCTAATGCATCCTATCTCAATTGCTCAATATTCCTACAATAGAGATCTAAAACCTTATTTTGAATTTCAATCACCTTAGCCCTCCTTTGAGGAGATTGCAGAAAATTAACATATGCCCTTATCACTTCTACAACAGATCATGGCTCTTCTTGAATCCATAGCATTTTGTTTTCTAGGGTTTTTTATTACATCTTCATCATCTAACTCCCAATTTATCTGATTCTACATAAAGGGAGTGATTTCCCTTAGCTGGATGTATCCCACATATGATGAGATATTGAAGCTCTATTCCCTGAAACAAGAAAAATCATGCGTATAATTCACACAACAAATACTATTATGTAAAAATTATTTACTTAAATGCCTTGAGAAAGGATTTAATGCTAGTCATCTCATATGACCTTTCTTTCACAAATGTCAACCAAAAAAGGAAACATTTCTCTTGAAGAAATAAGGGCTAGGAGGGAGAGGACTTTCCACAACTCAATATATTATGCACAATATTGTACATGTTCTCCTTATCTTCCTATAACTCCTATATTTTTGTTGTAGTTCCAACACTTTTGTCGTTTCTTTCTCCCTTTTCTTTCTAACCTTATCCCATATCAACCTCTAAATCATCAAATTTTCAGCCTAGGCTTCTTTTAGATCATGGATGACTCTCATTTGCTCACTCCATGGAATCACTCCTTCATGTCATGAAACTGCCAATTGTCTCCATTTACTTAACTCAACAAATAAGAATATTGTACTTAAACGATCATCAATTTTGGGTCGTACTATCCCTCATGTTGTTATAGAAATTTATTCAACATATTTCTATAAACCTTACTGATTTTCAATCTCACTCTCCTCTTCTAGATGTATGGCCTTAGTTATTGGTTCTTATGTATCAGTAGAACCGTTGGCAGGTTCTTGTGTACCATTATTTTTATTTCCCCTAGGTTGCTCTGCTTCAATTGCTGGTTCTTTTATGCTAGCGACATCGTCAACATGTTCCTATGTGGTAGCCTGAAACTCCTTAGCCTGCTCTGCTTCAACTGCTAGTTCTTGTCTGACAAAAACATTTTCAACAAGATCTTGTGTGGCAACCTAAAACTCCATTTCCTACACTCCAAATTATGTTTTCACACCTATTGAAATAGGTTTAGGTTTTTGGACCTCATCTTGTTTGTATACTTCCCCTTTAAGGATTTTCCCACACATAAATATTGCCTAGGTCCCCCCTTCTTGCTCCAATGAATCAATGATGATGATATTGATCAACCCATAGTTTTTCTCACAGGTCTTAGGGTGGTTAGCATGCTGAATAACAAGTGTCATGTGTTCCAATGACTTAAGAATAAAATAAGGTATGTTCATTGTTTTCCCACAGTGAAGGTGTGCTAACAAATATAAATGATAGTTGAAAATTATTCCAAACCATCCCTTAAGGGTGAAATATTTATAAATAAAATATGTTAAATCCTCCCAAGGGTGTGGGAGTGAGGTTTGTCCACTCCCCTTCCTTTATTTCTTATTTTTTCACCCTCCTACAAGAATGTGGCCTCTGTTGTTAGGACTTAAATATTTCTACTGAATCAATGTATCCTAGTATGAGGTAAGGTTCTCACCCTAGAGTTGACCTCCTATGTAATTGCTATACAAATTACCCTTACAACTAAACCCTAGAGTCTATCAAATTTTGTGCAAATTCCAAGGTAATATATCCATTATATCCAAACGACTTATTAAAATATGTTAACCAACTTGCATTTTGAAAAACATCATATGTTCTTTGGTAATCTCTTAGTGCATAAGTGGAATCAAGTTTTTGAAGCATAGCCTCTCACCCCATAGCTCTAGTTCTTGATGCAAGTCATTGTTATATCTGCACAGTCATTGCATGCAATTGCTTGGGAGAAGGATGTTGAATTTTGTAGAATTTGGAAAATTAGTTGCAGTGGAGCATTATTTGGTACTTGAGATTCCATAATTGAAAAATAATTCGAATAATACAGGCAGGTCTTGAGGGAAGTCACATCACAGTAAAGGAAGCAAGGTAATGGGTGATGGATGGTTCCGAAATAGTGTTGTGCATGCAAAAATCAATTAGCCATTGTGCCAAATGAAGGTGTTAATAATATGTTATATGATGATACGATACAAATCCCCCCCCGGCCAACTGAAATGGAGGTTGTCCTCGACCATTGTAGTAGGGTAGTCATGTCACACTTAAATATAGTATTGCAAGTAAATGGGAGAGATTACTTTTTAGGTACTTACCAATTGTTCTAACACAATAGCTAATTAGGACAACAATGACTTGGTTAGAAGTGTATACTAATAGATTTCGTGGAAAAAATACTTGGTGGGTCCCCTTTGTGTGATTGGAGTGGCAACAATAGTGATACATCATCGACAATGTCCATTGTAACAACGAGAGAATGCATCAATGAGTGTAATTATAACTAGTTGCCAATGATAATTCTATATTACAATATTAAGATCAACAATTGACATCTAGTATTTAATGTAAACAACAATGGTCAGTCTCCCATATAGATAACAAGATTATACTTTTCATTATCATTACGTGCTTCTAGTCTTTAGTGTTAGTAGTGGCATTCGTCTTTCAATATCAGCAACTACGTGAAAAGAAATTGTCACATTATAGATGTACAACATCTAGAAAACATAAAACTGATACTGCAAATAAAAATATAATGTGTTGATTGCCACCAATTTGGTTTCAACCTACACTTGCCTAACCGTGCCCCAAAATGGTTTTCACTGTTAGATTATTATTATTATTATTTTGCGACAAAAGAAAATGAACTAAATGGTTGGTGGCACAAGAATATTCTCCCTTGCCCAAACAATTTCGAGATCTAGATCTCATATAATGTGAAAAATGAATCCTTAGAAGATGGCTTATGATACAACTGAAGAAAATGTCCATTAGAAGGAAAATATGTTTGCAATTCATTGATGGTTTTCAGCTTAACAGTTCGATTGTTGAAGACTGTATCCACTTCATAAGGAAATAGCCACCTAGTACAAATCTTTCCCTTAAAATCCTTGAATCTGGAATCATATAATAGATTCCAATCACCTTTTTGAAACACTTTATTTTTAATTAACTTGTCAAGCCACTTTCCATGCTATTGTTGGATGATATCAGTGTGTTGCATGGTAGCCAAGCACATTTCTTCTAATTCATTCAACTGATCCAATAAGTTTCTTTACACATGTACAAGCTCATATGGATAGAAGCCTATGGTGTTCCAATAAGTAGTTCTATAAGCTAAAAATGCCTTTGCAAGTCTCTCATCCCAATATCAATGGTCACTAGCCACAATCTTTGTGATAATTGTCTAAATCACTTTATTAGTACTCTCCACCTATCCATTAACTTGTGGGTGGTAAGGTGAAGTAATTTAGCAATGAATATTATATTTTTTGACAAGCTTTTTGATTAACTAGTGTAAGGTCCCACCTTACCAACCATCAATAATACAGAGAAGTATAGGTCACATTAATCACTAATACTCATTTTTTTTAGCATTATTAACTTAGTTATCATGTAATTGTGTCCCTTCATCTATTTCAATATAAGAATATCACATAAGAAGTCATGGATGACTTTCCCTTAAAACTAATTCCAAAACACATTTCCTCTCAAGTTTAAAAGATGATAGCATGTGCTCTTTTCATACTTAAACATGAGCTCTACTCTACATAAGACTGGAAATAAATTCCACCAAAATTCCATGTGCGAACATTAAGCTATATCAACCTATTTTATTTTCGAGACTATGCTAAATAAGATCCACCTATTGACTCTTGATATCACAACTACAAAAATATCATGCTTGTATTACAAAAATCACATATAAGTGTATGAGTATTAACCTACCTATAGCAAGGTAACTAAGGGAAGAATATGCCTCTCTTCATCAATAAATATAATAAATATAATATGTTTATGAAATGGAACCACAAAATATATTAACCCAACAACATCTCCAAATTCGTCATTTAAAAATTCTTAATCTCAATTATTAAGGCAATTCTTCAATCATGATTTATATAATAAATGTTGCAGCAAGAGAAAATATTGTTACCAATCTAGAAGCATATTATTCTTCAAAAAGTGCCAAGCAAAACAATGGACCTACATAAATTGGGTAGAAGTAGTTGCCTTCTATAGTCATTGAAGCACAAGAATGCACCCATGAATACATGCAGCTCAGACGAAACTTATTGTAAAATTGTTTCCAACAATAACCCCCTTTGTTTATGAAATCTTTAGATAATAAAAGTAACAACTATCCCATTCTCTATTCACACTTCATAAATTATTAAATTCATTGTCACATTCATACCAAAAACTTGTAGACATAGGAAGCTACATCTATTAAATAGTCTATCCATAAATTTCTAGTACATAGAAAAAATACGGTAAGTAGGACTTTTACTCTAACAATTTATATGCACAAAAGCTACAACCATTCAAGCCTTTTGACAAATACTTTGCAAAAATGCAATCTACAACCATTGAGGCCACTTGAAAAACATTTTTCAATCATGCAATCAAAATCCATTGAGGCATTTTTTCAAACACTTGGCAACAATGAATTTGAGATTCTTCTTCAACCTATTTATCTCATAAAATTCAGAAATTGAAACTTCAAATGTTGGCAGCTTGAAGTAGGGACTAAATAATATTAGTCTTTCATCAAAAACTCGACAACAGGTGCACATAACTAACAACAACAAATTGCAAAATTGCCCAGATTTACGATTTGGGTTTGGAAAAGTGTTGTTTTGGAATCAAATTGGGGGTTACAGGTCCATATGAAGTGAATACCCCTTATTTTGTCATGAATTGGTACGAAACAACACATAGATGCATTTTTTTTTAAAACTAGCAAATATGCTCACTATAGGAATTTCATTTAAAAATTCTATCAAACAGATGGCATGCAAGCTTGAATCTACAACTATGCACAACAAATAACAGCCTAGAATTAAATTATAATTACTTATGTATTGTATAAATGCTTTTCAAAATCATTTCATCCATTGTAAGTTAATCGAAGGGCTTTGAGATTCATAAATCATTATTTTCATTCAATCATTCCTACAAGCAGATGGTAAGCACCATGAACTATTGCAATACATAATGATTGAAAATTACCTCAATGATTTTCTTTTAAACTCTTAGCTTCCATCAATTTTTTTTTGCATTTTTATTTTAACAGTTGATCTAGTGAATCCTCCAGGTATATTTCAAGTATGCATCCATTTCTTGCTCTGGTAGGCTGCAAGTTAACACTTATTCATGCATAATGATTAAAAAAATAATAGCATTTCCCTTTCACAGATTTTGTCAAACACTTTGCAAAATATAATGAAACCATTTCTAAAACATGCCTCTAATTACCTAAAACAAAACCATAACTCATGAAAATCTTACCCAAGTCCTTTGTAATTTCTTTATTGCAATTACCTTAAGCAATATTTGGCTTTTCTTTCTCAAATGCTACAATACTAAGGTTAGTACAATAGACTACACCAATAATAGTTCCATAAAATCTTGAGATCTAAATATCCATTCATATAGAAAACTCTTAGTATTCCTTTTTATCTAACTAATAAGATTCTAGATAACATAAGCTTTAACCAAAATTAGATGCTTACAACAATTAAACTTTCTACTTTTTATTTTATGGTTAAGCTATACTATAATTTTAGGACAATATAAATTATACCTAAAGAGATATTCAACTCCAATCGCTAAGAATATGATCCATATTTGATCCCTTAACCAACTCATTTGAACCATTCGGTTTTCCACCCAGCCATATCCAGGGAGAACTTCACCCTCGTGGAACCCCCGAGCTGTAAGAGCTCAGAAGCAATACCAAAATATAGTAGTAGAGAGATATACAAGGCGACCTGAGGAAGATAAGTTTTACTTCCCCTCAATACCACTAATGTTCAACTCCATTTGGTAGAACTACTTAGTAATTTATATTAACATACGACTACTCTCCAAATCTCTCCCTCTCACAATCTTCTTCAAATCTCTCAAACTCTTGGTATCACCATCCACCTCTCCCAAGTGAGAATACATGAGACACATATATGGGAGGAGCAAAAAAATCTTGTCATAAAGGAGGTGCAATATGCATGCCTTGTATTCCATTTAGAGGAGTGTAACTCATGCCATTAAGGAGAGGTATGGATGCCTTAGTTAAGGAGAGTGTAACATATACATTAAAAAACTGTAAGAGCAATATTTTATGACATGTATTTAATGAGTGTAAGAGGAATATTCCATTCTTTTATGAGTGCATAAATGCAAGTGTAATGTATTATTACGAGAGAGAGAGAGAGAGTTACATAGAGCCATGAGAGTTATCAAGGAGAGATGTGTGAAGGGATTGAGGAGATGAAGGTGACTTATAATTCTCTTTTAATAATAATATCATAGTCTCATAAAAGATAATAATAATATTGAGGATTAAGTTGAGATTAAACTATTAGGATTTATTAATGATAAGTTAAGTGATTTTCCTTCAATTCTTCTTGATTACCAATTTATGCAAGGTGATTTACATGACTTTCTATTTTTAGAAAGTCACTCTAGAATTGTCAAAAATGATATTTTATTATGGAAATTCATCCTTGGGCTACCCATGAGTGGTATTTTTCTTCTATATAATAGGGATTCCACACCCCTATTTCATGCATCTTCATGCCTTAATAGATTGAGGACTCTGTGCCCTGATCTACTCTAAAGATCCAAGATTCTACACCTTGATCTTTTTAATTATTCAGGACTCTGTGCCCTAAGAATTTTATTATAGATCCAAGATTCCACGTCTTTATCTTTCATGGATTTAGGACTCCACGCTCTAATTTCCATGGCTTCTCATCTAATTTGCTTTGAAACTCTGTGCTTCACTTTAAGGTTCTAATTGTGAGCTCATACCCATATGATGGTTCGTTGGTAAGGTTTAGTTCCAAGACTAATAATTGTGCATGGCTTCCAAAGTCATTTTGGTTTTGAATAAATGACTTCCACATTCATTTATAATTTGAACATCCTTATTTGCAAATAACCATGTCCCATGTCACATCTTTCTCAATACAAAATAAGCATATATAACCATACAAATCATGTATCATGACTTCCACAGTCATTTATAATTTGAGCATCCTTGTTTGCAAACAAATAGGTCCCCTACCACATCCTGCTTAGTACAAGATTAAGCATATATAATAATACAAATCATGTCTCATCCATAAATCATAACTAACCATATGTTCCACATAACCATGATCATCCATGGATCTATGTGTCTCAATATTGCATGACCATCCATGCCATACACCTATGTTGAAACTAGAATACCAAAATAGAAAACATTGATAATACACTCTTAAACAAAATCAGTTTTTATACACAAAACCATAGATATTATCATAAGAACACAACAACTAGGTGACCCAAACTAGGTCTATAGCATATAAGCATGTACATAAGTCTGTCATGTATAATCTTATATCCTTACATCAAAGTCACCCTCTCTAAGTGCCACAAAATTAACCTTACCAAGGTGGGACATTGCAGTTGGTAACTAAAATTTGGACCTCCATCTATAGCTATCTCCCTTGGAACTTCATAATGAAAAAAGATGTATTAAAAAAAAATTCCTAAAATAGCTCATTTAGTAGCTTTGATTAGTTCCTTAGCTTCAAACCACTTTGTGATATAATCTATGCATACCAAACTATAAGGCTTCTAATGGGATGGGGGATTGATAGGTCCCACGAAATCCAAGGCCCATCTCTCAAAAGGCTCTATCACCAGTTGAGGTTGTAACAACATCTCATATGATTAGATAGATTATCCCATCATTTGAAAACTATCACACCCTTGCACATAATTTCTTGCAACTTGGAATATGGTATGCCAAAATTAGCACATCCAAAGTGCCTTATGACCTATTATCCTATCAACAAAGCTTCTAACACAAGGCTCATCATGAAAGAAAATCAAAATTTTATGGATTTCATCATCCCTTACACATCCTCTCATTTTATGATCTATCCCATATAAAGAGATAACCATCCACCCAAAAATATTAGGTAGTTTGTTCAAAGATTTTTTGTTTTCTTTAGGAGAGCGGTGGTGTAGAAGTCTTCCTACAACAAGATAATTATCAATGTCTGCATGCTATGGTGAGTAAGTGGAAACTTCAAAAAGATATTCATCTAGTAAAGAATCCTCAACATGTAAATTATCACTATTGTTAATCATTCTAGAAATAAATCCAACCACATGATTATCCTTTCTAATTTTGTCTACAATAGTGATATCAAATTATTGTACTAAGACTAACCACCTAGTAACTCTATTGTTGGTAATTGGTTTTTTCATTAAAAATAAGATAGTAAGATGGCTATTGTTGCGCATTGGAATTGACATCCTTTTTACCATCATTTTCCCACCTTTTCAATCATTTTCACCCTTATAGCCAAACTCTATTACTCCACCTATTTCCATTTTTACTAATGCATGCTACTCTTTCATGTCACCTAAATTCATGTAATTTGCTTGTATTTTGATGAGAGGTTGACTGTTTTGGGTGACTTGATTAATAAAATTGACAAAGAGGTTGTTTCAGGATGTATTGACTCGCCAAAATTTTGCTACTTTTATGTAATGTTGTTTCTCCAAGTTTTGTGTTATAGATATTCTAGAGTAGGTATTGTTGATGTGAATGTTGTGATGCTAATACTTTGTTTCATAATACTTTATTCCCTTGATGATGTCATTGGGAGTTAACATAGGTTGCTACTCAAACATACTAAACCTAGACTATTGTGCCAACAAAGTGAACTATCTTTTGATGATACAACCAACTTGGCTATGATAGTTATGATTCTTCATTATTGGCTTCTCACTAATTGAAGACATTATTACAACATTCGTTTTATTCTTAGAAAATTAGTTGTAATTTGTTGTACAAGACTCTCAATTTTGATAGACTAGGAATCAAAATATTCTCATTTTTTATTTTGGTTTAAGGTTAGAAATAATGTAATTCAATAAAAGGAGAAGCCCTATACCTCATTTGGGGACAACACTATCATATTTTGGAGAAACTGTGCATCTGTAACCATTCAAGGTTAATAAAACTTTCATGGGTTCATGGCTCTACAATATTTTGATGTCTTAGCTTGTGAGTTGTAAATTACTAGTTTGTTGCTAAGGAGGAAGGGCCCTACTCTTTAGCAATGATCATTGTATCAACAAAGTAGTGTAGTAGTGTGTTTGATTTCCTCACAATTATGTTTAACATTATTTAATTGTCATTGTTACAAACTTTTATTTACATCTTGCAGTTATTAATCAATTAGTTTGCAAAATAGTTGATATAAATTACTTGTGTAACAATGTAAATATCAGATTGGTCCACGTCTCAGTGTGTGCTAATAATTATTATTTTGCTATAGATTTTGGGTTTTACTAAGTAGAATATTAGACAAATTGTTGCATACTTCTTATAGTGTGTTGCACAAATTGATCATTTGATGATTGCAATGAGATTATTTGTTGTGTGAAGTTTTATTGGAATGGTTTCCGCAATTCTTTCTAGGAGTGCCATTTCTATTTCTGCAAGTGTGATCTTGAAGGATTGGGTGATTCTTATCTTGCAAGAGTGATTTTTATTTCAGAACTGTGTAGAGTGATTGGAATTCTTGAAGTATGACAATGATGATTTCAAATGTTGAGAGTGAGGAGGTATAGTAACTTTAGTTTTGATTGTGTGCCATGATCTCAAAGAATTTGGTATTAAACAATGTTAATTAACGATTTCTACCTTCATATACTTTCCATGATAACCTTGAAACAAAAAGACCTACCCTAGGTGAAAATTTATGTGTGTGCAATCAATTGGTTCTAATTAAAAGAAAAATAATTCACCCAAAATTTTGGTTCCATTGTTAGGGAGGTTATTATAGGTGCATAAGTGTGACTAAGATTGTTTTTTATGCATTGTTAATAGAGTACATTAGAAGTGTTAATGGCCCTTAGATGACAAAGCGGTAAGAAGAGAGATAAGAACCTGTGCATCGCTTCAAAAGAATAAAGAGGGCATGGCCTCATAAGAAGTCCAGGCACTTAGGATTGCATGAATAGAGAAGAAGAAAAACATAGTACCCCTAAAAATACTAACTATATAGGTAAAAGGAGACATGTAGGAAGGAAGAATCAAGATCTAGGAAGAGTGAAATTTATTCAAGAGTTTATCTCAAAAGTTGAAGCAGAATCACCTGCCCTAAAAAAAACTTCTAGGAAAACATGATCCCATAAAATTGTTCCTCCAAGGATGGAATCTCTAGGATCATTTGTGTTAGGAGAAAATATTTGGGATGTAGAATCTCATGAAACTTCAACTTCAAAAGCAAGCAGAGGATTTTTGGTTCATCTTTATTAGCAAAATAATATTATTAGGACTTGCTAGAAGGACTAGGAGGTACAGATGGACATAATTTGGAATATCACAAATTGATTCCAAAGAAACATCCTCCTGATCATTATGTTCGAGACTCAGGAAGTGTTGTGAAACAACTCATGAAGAATAAATTTAGGAAGAGGCCACTGAATAAGTTTATAGGTGGTAATTTCTCAAGAAGAGCATCAATGTCATTATTACAGTATCACCCGGTTTGTCATCCAGAATCCCCACTGCTACAGAAGGGTTGAAGGAGTCAAAGGAGAAACCTAGTAAGGACAAGGAGGAAGATTCTAAAGAGATAAGATGACAATCCCCGTTCTGGGAAGTCTGAATTCAACCTTCTGCCTCAGCAAGGTTATAATTTAAGGAAGGAAAATAATGATTGAAGAAACCAACTTTCCACGCTGAAGGAAAAAACTCATAAGAATAGACATTTACAATTATAAACCTTAGTTGAGGTAGTAAAAATGATGGGTGCACTTACTTCTCCTTCTAAAACTAGAAAAACTAGAAAATCATTATGTAAGGTGTGTGGGGAACTCCTTGAAGAGGGTGGATATACCTAATATGAAATCCAAACACTTGAGACTTCTTTAGTAGGGGTATATATACAATTTGAAGTGAAGGGAATGGAGTTTTAGGCTGGAACCTAATGAAGATGTTGTTGCCACACAAGAACCAAAATTTGAAGTAGAGAAACCTAAGGATTTTTAGGTTGTGACACAAGAAACCACTTAAGATGTTACTTGCACATAAGAAATAAAATCATTTGTACACAAGAACCACCAACGATGCTAATGATACACAATAACCAATAACTAAGGTAGTACAGTTGAAAGAAAAAAAAGAGATGTAAGAACATAAAGATATGCGAAAATATGTTGAAAACATTGTTGTAACAATAGTAGAGACAATACATCCCAAAAATTACGATCATTTGAGTTAAGATTTTTTATTTATTGAGTTAGCTAAATGGAGACAATTAGCAATATCATTGCGGGAAGGGGTAATTTCATTAAGCATAGAAAATTCATTCATGACCTTAAGGAAGCCTAGGCTAAGGAATTGATGGTTAAAAAAATGAAATATGACAAGGTCAAGGAGGAAAGAAAGAAGAAGAACATGCAAATGTTGGAACTACAAGAGAAATTCCAGAAGTTATAGGAAGATAAGAAGTAGATGTACAACCTTGCACATAATATTTGAGCTACATAACACCCTCTCCATCCCACCCTTTGTTTCTTCAAGAGAAAGTTTTCTTTTTTGATGAACAAAAACAAAAAAACCACGGAATAACTGATATTAAATCATTTCTTGAGACATTCATGTAGATCAATTTTGCAGAACAAAATTTGTTGTGTGAACTGTACCTGCATGACTTTGTTTGTTTTGGAGAAAATTAATTTAATATATCGCCCAATGTAGGAGACATCCAAATGAGGGAATTTAATTCTTTTATTGAAAATAAAATAAGATGGAATATGGCTCATGGCATTGTAACAACAAATCTAGAAAATACACCACTATGGATTTGTGAAGAGCCATGTTCTAATGTAGAAGTAATAAGAACACATGGAAATTTCCTATGATCTCCAAAGAGGAGGGATAAGGTAATTAAAGTTATGAATAATGTCTTATAGATCTGTTCCATGAATATTGAACTAATGAGATAAGGTGTATTGGATGGAATAAAATTGAGATGGCAAGTATATGATAAGAAGTTGAAAAAAAGAGATCCCTATTGCTTCCAAAATTTTATTCATGCTCTTTATAGAATCCCCAATTATGTTGATTGTATCAAGTGTTGTGGGCCTAGTTTGCTTGGGATAAAAGTTTCCTACATTTAAGTATCAACACTATTTTCATCTGAAGCCAGAAGATGAAAAAATGTGGTGGTTGGATTTGATCGTTTCTCAAGGTTACATGACATTTATAGAAGACACAACAACAACCTAAAATTTTTTTGAGCTACACTCATAACATGTGTTAAATACTAATTGAATGGTCTACATGAGGACATGCAGTTGCTTCAGTTGGTGGGAGATGTTGGGCCTTGGAATTGGCATCCTTTTACCATCATTTTTACCCTTAAATTCACACTTTGTTACTCCACCTATTGAAATTTTTACTAATGCATGCTACTCTTTCATGTCACCTTAGTTCATGTAATTTTTCTTGTATTTTGGTGAGAGGTTGATTTTTTTGGGTGAGTTAATTAATAAATTTCCAAAGAGGCTATTTCTGGATGACGTGGACCACTCTAGTGCTCTTACTTACATGTAATGTTGTTTCTCCATGTTTTGTGTTGTTGACATTCTAGAGAAGGTTATGTTGATGTTGTTGTTGTGATATTGATACTTAGTTTTGTAATACTCTAATCCATTGATGATGTCATTGCGAGCCAACATGGGTTACTAATCGGTCATAGTCAACCTAGACCATTGTGCCAACAAAGAAAACTATCTTTTGACGATACAACCAAATTGGTTGTGACAACTATGACTCTCCATTGTTGGCTTCTCACTAGTTGAAGACATTATTACATCATTGATTCTATTCTTAGCAAATTAGTTGTTCTCATGGCTTATTTTGGTTTTAATATTAGAAATAATGCAATTCTATAAGAGGATAACTCCTTTGGCTCGTGCAATGGTGACACTATTGTATTTTGGAGAAACAATGCATCTATATATTTTCAAGTTAAATACAAAGTTTCATGGGTTCGTGTTTCAAAAGTATTTTTTTGTCTTAGCTTGTGAGCTATAAATTTGCAGCTCCTTTCTAAGGAGAAAGGTCCCTCCTCTTTAGCAAGGATAATTATATCAGTGAGGTAGTGTAGCAGTGTGTTTTATTTCCTCACAATTATGTTTAATATTGTTAAATTATCACCGTTACAAACTTCTATTAATGTTTTGTAATTATTAACTAATTGGTTTACATAATAGTTGATCTCAATTATTTGTGTAATAACATAGACCACAGATTGATCCATTTCTCAGCGTGTGTTATTAATTATTTTGTTGCTACAATTTTTGGGTTTTACTAAGTAAAATATTAGACAGACTATCGTGTACTTATTATAGTGTGTTGCACAGATTGATCATATGATTATTGTAATGAGTTTATTGGTTGTGTGAAGTTTTATCTGAATGTTTTCATAATTTCTCTCTAGGACTCCTATTTCATTTTTTGCAAGTGTGATCTTGAATTATTTAGTGATGTTTATTCTACAGTAGTGACTTTTATTTTAGAACTATGTGCAGAGTGATTGGATGCTTGAATTGTGACAATGATGATTTCAATATGATGAGAGTGAGGAGTTATAGCAACTTGATTTTTTGTTAATGAAGACTTCTTAATAATTGTGTGTTGTGTTCACGGATTTTCCCAACATTTAAAATGAACCCTTCGCCCATCATTATTTAAGTTTCATGTCCCTAAATATGGGTTAAGGGTTCACCCGAAACGTTGGGAAATTCCATGAACACAACACACAGTTCTCCAGAAGTCTTCACCAATAACAATTTAATGATTGTGGAAATATCCATTCTAAAAAACTTGAGTTTTGATTCTATACGATGATCTTAGAGAGTTGATATTAAAAATGATTAGTTAACAATTTCTACCTATATATACTTTTCATAATAACCTTGAAATAAAAATACCTACCCTAGTTGACAATTTATGCGTGTGCAATTAATTGGTTCTAATTAAAAGACAATTAATTGTATCAACAATTAGTATGTACAAAAATGTAATAGCCTATAATATAATGTCAAAACTTGTTGATAGCATGTAAAACAAAAAAAAATCCTTCTCAATTACCATGTAATTCAATTCAACGGGGGTTAAAATTCCTATGGATGTAATAGATAGCATAAGGCTTGTGTTCTTCTTGTTGTCCCAGCATATCCCAAATAGAAATGTCAGAGGCATCTATAGATATATGGAATGGGAAGGCCCAATTAGGTCCTCGTATAATAGGGGTTATTGTTACACACTTCTTTAGACCTGAAAAAGCGTTTTTACACTTATAATTCATTATAATTCATTATCCTTTGAAAGTAGGGAAAACAATGGAGGTGCAATTTTATCAAAATTTTCTATAAAACACCTATAATAACTTACATTCCCTAGAAATATATATACCTCTTTATGTTTCTTTGGAGTAGGATTTATTAAGATTACCTCAATCTTAGCTAGATCAACCTATATTCGTGTAGTAGAAAGATAATGTCCTAGCAAAATCCCTCCATTCATGACCATATGGAATTTTTCAATGCTAAGAGAAAGATGTTTTTGTATACATCGTTCAGGAACCTTTTCAAGATTATTTAATGCTTCGTCAAATTCATCACCATATGGTGTAAAATCATCCAAGAAATTTCTAATTATTCATTAACCAGGTCTAAAAATATTCCTAACATAGGTCGTGGAAAGGTATTTGGTGCATTATAAAGCCCTAAAGGATGGAATATATAGGGAAATGTACCCCAAGGGCAAGTGAAGGTATTCTTATCCTAGTCTTCAGGGGAAATTTCGAGTTGATTGTAACCACTAAACCTATCGAGAAATGAAAAAACATTTCACTACAAAGGGTATGAAGGGTAATGGGAAATGGTCCTTCTGAATGGACTTTTTGAGCTTCCTATAATCAACCAAAAATTCTCCACTTTCCATTCTTCTTAGACACAACAAAAAGTGGAGATACCCACTGAGTGTTAGAAAATGGATAGATGAAATTTTCATTCAATAATTTTTTAAGTTCTTCTTTAACAATATCTCTCAAGTTTGGGTTCATTCTTCATTGAGGTTTCTAGATAGGATGGAAACCTTCCTTTAAATAAATACGAAGAGTACAAAAATAAACATGAATTACCTTCATGTCGATATAATCCCATGCAAAAGCTTCTTTATGTTTTCCCAGTAACTATATCAACTTTTATGTTTATGTAGGAGATAAATTAGGGTTAATATTTAGGTTTTTTCCAAGCTCAATTTCAACTAGAACACTCTTAAGGTTCAGGGAAGTTGGTATATTTTCTTTAATAATATCATTAGTGGCACATCCATGCTAGTTTCACCCATTATAGAGCTCAATAATTGGGGTATTGGCTGAGTAACAATAGAGTGGTTGTTGATAAAATTATTGATAGTGTCATCCCTTGGTTTTTTCTTAAGTATAGGGCCTTTCCAAAAGTAAGGATTGGTTGCGCCTCATCCCCTTAGGCTCAAATTCAGACCATAGAGGGAAATTTTCATTTCAACTCTTGATCTAGCTGGAGTTAATGACCAAGGTTCTTTGTAGTATTTCCATCTGATATGGTCATGAGACCTGATATGCAACTAATAAATGCATTTGTAGTGGCTAACCAGGTCTTCCAAAAATCAGGGGTGTCCTCCTAGGTATGTCTTAGGTTGTAACACTATGAAATCAAATTGATATTCCTAGGAGTCTACTAAGATAACTATATCCTCTAGAATTCCCCCAGGCTGAATTTAAGACCTATTAGCCATTTCTAGTACAATAGGGGTTGGTCTTAGATTGGTGAATCTAAGTAGCTCAAATATCTCCTTGATCATCACATTTATTATAGCACCTAGGTAAACCAATGTATTTGGAATGGTTGTTTATCTAATGTGGATAGTTAATGTTTGATTCCATGAGTCATCATACTTGGTAGGTGGAATTTTACATAACATAAATTATGACAATTTTTCCACCACATTCATAGTGGGAGGATCTCAGGGTTTCCTACCAGGTTTCTTGACACAAAGCTCCCATACTGTTTTTGCATAAATTGGGACATCTCTAATTGGTTGGAATAGTGGATTTTGGATATATAAATTCTTTATTTCCTCCAGAAAATTGGACTTAGGTTATGGGCTAGCTTTAGCTACATCTAATCATTCTAGATAAGGTGGGTTCACAAAATTCATATTATTGAAAGCATCTTCGACTATTATAGGATCCATAATAATGACGTTACCAAATTTTTTAGGAGCTTCAATAGTAATAACAACATTGGCTATTATAGTGGTATTCATTGTGACAATGTCATTAGCTATTAAAGTGGGTTTATTCTATTGTATTTCTAATGACCTTTGGTTTGGAGTTTCTACCCTACGTGAATTATCCTCTTTAATTTATGTAATAATGTGGGAAACTCTCAGATTTACTATCCTCCCTGAATGTAATCGTACTTCATTACATCCAATAGGGGATATAGAATAAGTGGGGAAGGTGGGTGCATCAACCTATTGAACCACCTTATTATTTGCATTAGGGTTAGGTTGTATAGGTAATTGGGCTCGTAAAGGAGGGTTTTTTATGAGTTTATTTGAGGGAAGTTGTAGTTGTTGTTTCCACATTGGTGATTACACAAGAAATGTTTCTAGAAGAGGTTACACATCATCCTTAAGTCCATGTAAGTGGTTTATTTGGAGGGGAAGGCCACTAGGGCCAAGGCATTGAATACTGAACCAGAGGAAGGTTAGGAAATTACCATGGAACTCCATGATATTGCATTTGCTAATAAAATTTTTGAATATTACACATGTTATATCAAGTATTAAAAGAATATAAATGATCTTGAACAATACCTAGTGGTCAAACTTGTTATGGATACGCTGATGTATGTTATCTCAACCTATTCACTTGATTCCTTGAATATTTCCTTCAATCCTAATAATGATGGGCAGTGTCATGTAGAATTCTCTTGCTCACAGATGTTATAGGCTTGTATATTGTTAAGTGGGCATTCCTTAAGAGGATGCTTCTTTCTACAATTAGGGTTGAATATAGATAGAGCTTTCTTGGCCTCAATCTACCTTTGTTTAACTTATAACATATATAGATAAGAATATGAAGATCTAATAATATCAGTTTTGAAATTTTCAAATATATTATCAATATCTACTGTTGTCACCCCACCATCAAATAATTTTTGTATTCGGGCATAGGCATCTTGTGCCAAAATTTTGTTTCTTTCTGATCATCTTGAGCTTCTTAAGAAAAGTGAAACTATATCATCATAAGGATCCTTAGATATGTCTCCTTTTCCCATGAGGTTTAACATATCCAAACATGCATCCTTCATTCCCCTAATTAGAATTGTCTTCAGAATGTGTTTATCCAAATTACTATTCTTGGACCTATGAAAATTATAGTGAATGGGATTAATGTAATCTTCTAAGATTTCCTCTTTCCTCTGGGACATCCTAAATATTTATTCTCTTTGATCCCTAGTTAGACAGTAATCCTAGTACTTTTCTAAGAATATTTTCTTCATGTTACCCCAAGAAGAAATATATACACCACCAAGCCCCATGAACCATCTTAGTGAAACTTCCTTCAAACTAGCAAGGATTTTTTTTAGCTTCTAGGAATCTAAGGTGTAATCATAACTGCTACATAGGGCATCAAATTTAAAAAGAAAAGTTTTTGGATCTTCAATAGTTGTACCCTAGAAAATTGGAAGGGATGATAAAGGAATATGTTTCATTGGAGCCTTCCCCTAGACATCCCCAATAGGGAATTCAAAGGTGGTAACTATTTCTTCGACCATCTTATTCTCCCACAAAATTTGAGGGTTATTCTCCCTTAGTTTTCATAGGGTTTTTGATGGCTAATTAGGGTATTTCACAACACTTCCTAAGTCTAGAACAAAATGATCAAGGGATTTTTTCTATGGACTCAATTCTTGATATTCCAAATTATTCTTGTATGTACTTCCTTTTCCTTCCAACAAGTATTGATATTCTTCCTCTACTGATACACATGAATAATAAAATCTTAGGATTGCTTATGAAGCTTAAGGTTCACAAGGTTCTACCTCCCAAATATGTGTTCCCAACATTGATGATCCTGAAGATTCCTTCCTCTAAGGAATAATTTTATAAGATCTTATTTTCCTAGAAGTTGTTCTTGGGGTAGATGATTCTACCTCAACTTTTGTGATTAGTTCTTTAATAAATGTTACTCTTCCTAGATCTTGGTTTTTCCTTCCTCCACCTCCTATTCGTACACAGTAAGTATTTTTGGGGACACAGTGTTTTTCTTATTCTATATTCATGCAACCTATGTGTCATGAAACCTTATGAGGTAGAGCCTACTTCATTTTGTCAAAGTGGTGTGTAGGCTCTTACCTCCTGTCTTATCACCCCCACACCTCAAATCCAGGAACACTTTTAATGCACGCTATTAAAAAATGCATCTAAAAAAGTAATGCTAGTTGTTCACCTCTAATGAAATCCCTAGGAACGATGCAAAAATATTGGGCAAATTAATTGTCTTTTAATTAGAACGAATTAATTGCACACACATAAATATCAACTAAGGAAGGTATTTTATTTCATGGTTACTATGAAAAATATATGCAGGTAGAAAATAACTAACATTGATCAATATCTTGAACTCTCTTTATAATATCATGAAATTCAACCAAAATAGAATCTCATTGTAACTCTCCACTCTTGCACACTAAAAATCATCACGGTCAAACCTTTCAAGCACTCAACCACTCCACACATATTATTAGAACAAAAATCATTATTGCAAAATAAACATCACTCAATAATTCAGGATCACACTTGCACAAAAGGAAAGAAATAACACTCCTAGAAAGAAATTACATAAACCATTTAAATGTAATCACTTAATCAACAAACCCATTGGAATCATTCAAGACACTCACTATAAAATTTACTGTAACAGATAAAGCAAAAAATAGACTAATACTATATTTTAACAATAACTTATAAAATTGTAGCAACAATTATATAAAAGGAACACATGATTGAGAAAAGGGATTAATCCACGAACTATGATGTCACAAAAGTAATTTGTGTCAAATATTTTTCAAACTAGTTAATAATCAATAGTTGTAACACATCAATAAAATTTTGTGATAGTGATAACTAAACAACATTAAACATAATTTGTAAGAGAATTAAAATAAAATTGCTACTCTATCTTGTTAACATAGAAATACCTGTAAAAAAGGAGGGACCTTTCTCCTTAGTAAGGAATTGGTGATTCACAGCTCACAAGCTAACACAAGAAGCCATAATTAAGCCATAAGCCCATTAAAGACTTGTATTGACTTGGAAAATCATAGACGCATAGTTCTCCAAATGATGATGGTGCCACACCACACAAGGTATATGGGTTCTACCTTTACACATTTACATCATTCCTAATTTTAGTACCAAAATCAAGCATAAGAATCTTTCAATTCTTAGGTTTTCCAAATTAATAGTCTCGTACAACCATTAGAGAAATTTTAATGTAAAAAATGGGCCTAAAAAAAAAAATGTACAACCAAAATAATATTTATAAGAACCAATAAGATTCAAGATGATGATGTCAACCATGGGGAATGATTCACCATTTTTGGAGTAAAGAAGTAAAAAGATTAAAAAATGAAAAAACTAGTTTTTCAACTCGTATTTTGAACTTATCGCCCTACAGTTTTAATCAAATTTCGAGTGGGAGAAATAATTGGATGCATAACTAAATTCCCCATCCAAGGAGTACCCATGTTGCATATTTTTTATGGAACCTTCTACAAGAAAAATGAGAAATACATGAAAAACATGATTGCAATCATGTTTTGTTAGGTCCCTATAATACTAGTGTATTCCCCTTATTGTTATTGTTAGTGTAGCCCCCTATTGTTATTTTTGTGCCCATGTATCCCCCATGTTATTATTGTTATGCCCATAGAATCCCACTATTTTTATTGATGATCCCTTCTTATTGTTATGTAGGCTCTGATTATATTGTGACCCCTTAGACTCCTATATATACCAAGGAGGTCTTATCATTTGAATGATCCAAGAATTATTCATTTATGTGATGTAAAGGAGGTTTCCCCCTCAAAGATTATATTTATCAAGTTGTTGACCTATATTTTCTTCTATTTTGTGAGTTGGTTGCATAACATTTAGTATCAGAGCTTTGGATTTTAGGGTTTCATTGCTTCAAACAAGTCATCAAGATATTTTTGCTATAAAAAAAATATCTATGAATTTTCAGAAGCTAAAATTGTGACCATGTGGAGAGTTAATCCTAGTGAACTTCTTACCATAATTTCAGATCTTGGTTCGCTATATTTTCCGAGATATGATCTGAATAAGTTAGGGTTCCTTCATGCTCCAGAATTTAGTCTCAAACAAGCGACCAAGGGAAAATTGTCATAACTTTCGCTTCAAGCATCATATTGGAATTTCATAAAAAGTGATAGAAAGAGCATGGATATTAGTTTCACATGTATCAATTTAAGAACTGAACGCTGAAATAGTGACACGTGGGATTTTGTACAAGTTAGCTCTATTGAACTAGTCCATAATCAGGTCATTGTAGGAGATTTGGTATAACTTTATCTTGAAGAATCCAATCTTGGTCTGACTTGTGTAATTAGAGAGAATACTTAGAGGGATACTTTAGGATGGAATTTTATACCTTGGAGATATGAAATTACAAAGATAAAAAAAACTTCGATGTTGAGCTCCTAAAAAAGAAAAAAGAGTGTATTTCTTTAAATATTGCATAACGTTTGTTTGAAAAATTGGTTTGAAGAGATTCAAAGGGTATATTGAAGCGTAGATATAGATATTTTGTTCTAAAATTCCTCCCAAACAAAATAATTATACATGCATTAAGCCCTCAAAAATCTCTATTATGACTCATGAAGAGGAAGAATGACAATATGATAGATCAAAATTATGGGACCCAGTGCAACAAATTTCCATCTCACAAAGAGCAACCAAAGATGAACTAAATGGGGACATGGATGGATTAAAAAGAAACATGGAAGGTTTGAAGGATAGTTTAAAAGAAGACATGGAAGAAATGATGAATGTCAAGATGGAAGGATTGACAAAGTTGCAACAAGAAAGGCTTCTCAATGGTGACAAGATAATCCATGAAAATCATGACGAGGACAAAAGGAATATGAATTATGATTTTAGAGACTCCATTGTTGAGTTTAAGACCCACAACATTCCAAATACCAATATGAGGAATTTTGATGACAAGGATCCGGTAAAATGGATACTACAGATGAAACAATATTTTGATCTCCATGATGTGCAACACATGCAAAAAGTACGCATTGCATCTTTATATTTAGAACCCAATCAATTTTTATGGTATCGATGGATTTTTCCTAGTAAACCACTTGTCACTTGGTCAATTTTTACAGAGGAAATGATAGTACATTATGCAGATATAAGGAGAAACACCTTCTTTAGCCAATTGATAAATCTCAAAAAAACTTTTCAATGGCGGAGCACATTGAGGACATCCAAAAACTGAATATAAAGGTAACTGATATTCCAAAGGAGCATAGGATTGATGTTTTCATAGGGACTTTGAAGGATAACATTCAACATGAGGTTTGCCTTTGGGAGCCTGATTCATTGGAGAATGAATTTAGTGTGGCCATAAAAGTTGAAAGAAAAATTATGGCAACAAGGAAGTCTACCACTTTTTTGTGGTAAAACACAACCCCCCCATTTTTGACTTGTTCACTTCAAATAATGGGGACCCTTTCTATAAAATTTTTGGCTAAACACCTTTTAGGATTTTTATTAAGTTAATTATCCTACGCTTTTGTTAATTTTTCATTTTTTTTAGACTTTTGTTTTTGATTGCTTTGTTAAAATAATTTTTTTATAAGCTTTCCATTGATACTTGTTTTGCCTCATTTGGTCAACTGGTTTGTAAATGACACTCCTTTGAAGTCTAATCATTTATGTCACTTGGGTTAAAAATGCGTAAAATGTACAATATTCCATTTTTGTAATTAAATTAGTTCAATAATGCATTTATTTTAAATATTAACCCCTAGTTAGTTATTACTAACATTTTTCATTTTTACTTATACAACCAAATCATGAAGCATCGGGATTTCAATAATTTACTCCAATTTTCAAATAAATTACTAATCTCGAAAACCCAAAATATCTAAGTGGTTGTAGTTTATTTTCTCATTTTTATCAAAGTGGCTATAGTTTAGATAGGTAAATTATGCTTTAGATAATCTCATAACTTAAATAAACCTTATTAAATTTAACGCAGAAAAATAAAATAATATAAAATAAATAAATAAATAAATAAATAAATAAAATATATATATATATATATATATATATATATTATATATATATATATATATATATAATCGGAAGATCGTATCGGAGCTCTCAAATGTGACAAGTTTAAAAATCATCGACAACTCTCGATTACCGATCTCCCAATTAAACAAAAGCCAAAGGGGCATAAGACATTAAGCCAGGTTTCATTGTGAGCTTTATAATTCATTTGTTTTTGAGTTTCAAAATCACTCATATGAATGAGTGAAATGGTAATATGGTGGTAGGATAATGTAGTCTAATATTAAAATAAAAAATTAGTATTTAATATTAAATTTTAAATTAATTAATATATAAAATATAATTAATTTAATTAAATTAAAATTTACTTATTAATTAGATCAATATTAATTAGTTTATAAATAGTTAAGTATATATTAGTTAGTTAAATTAATATTAATTAATAAATAGTTTATTAAATAATTAGTTTAGTTTGTGATTGACAATTAAATTAGAATTATCAAAGAGATTTAGAATAGTTGGTGAAGGAGCGCGTTGTTAAGGTGTTCCATAAGCAAAGGTTACCGGTTCTAGTCTCGCCGATACCAAAAAGTCCACCATGGTTTCCGCTGGTGTGTCTTAGGCTTTTGTGTGATCCTTGGGTGACTTTGACAGCTTAGATGCCCTTGAGTCGTGGCCTCTCAGCCATAAGGTAAGAGTGATTTTTAGAATTCACCCACTTATAAAAAAAAAAACAATTAAATTAGAATTAATTATTAGATAATTAGAGTCTAATTTAGGATTAGATTTTTTAATTAGAATTCTGATTTTTAGCCTAGCAACAAAACTTCCAGAATTGTGCCATGTTTGACTCATCAACTTTGGAGACTCATAGATTGAGTTTTACTTGGCCAAATGAGACCCGTGACGGCTCATTGGAAAGATAAAATCGAGGAGAAAATTTCTGAGTAGGTTTTACTAACAGATTTGGTCATTTATTGGGTTTAAAAACAGACAGAAGATCAAGGTCTGAATTTTTAAACAAAATCCATTTTCTAAGTTTTATTTTCTTTATTTTCATTTGCCCAAGCCTCTTCTAAGTGCAGATTCATTCATCAATAATATCCTTGGCCAATTAAAATCATCATATGCATCAATAGAAAACTCAGATTTCTTTTTCAATTAATTAATTGTATTTGATTGGATTTGTTTTAATGCCAAAAATGGAATCTTGATTTTATTTTTGCATCTTAATTTATTTTGATTTCTTTTTTGCAGGAAAACGGTAGAAGAGATATGGAGAAAAAGATATCAATCAATGAGAATTCTCCAGCAATTAAAAGATTGGAATTTTGAGCAAATAAAATTGGAATGAGCAGATTTTTCTTCAACAAACTTTCCTCTCAAAAATACCTTTGGAAATATTATAAATGACAGATTGTAGAATGTAAATAGGGGCTGCTCTCATCTGCAATTTTTGACTTCTAAAAACACTTCTACAATAGGAATTTGGAGTTGTAGAAGGGAGGAGAGAAAATCTCAGATCTGAGGATTGTTGAGGATTTTTCTTTGTATCTTGAATTATGTATGATTGGTAGAGTTTGCACTATTGAAGCTCTAGTTTTGAAAGCAGAAGTTCAAGCAATGTAAAGGACTATTGGAGACCAGGGTCAGAGAAATGGATTCAATAAATTGATATTTCTAATACCACTATTTCAAATATTAGTGTCATTTTATGATAACAGGAAAGTGTCATTTTATTCATATTTTTGCACTTGTGTTGATATGGGTAATTTGTCTCAATATTGTTATTATGTATGTTTTCTCTTATGGATTAAATTATGATTTCTAAGTAACTATTTACTCAGAAATCTGTCTTAAAAAACTGATTTATTAAATAGTGATGTGTTGCGAATTATTTCCGCATACTATTGTTTAATTATTGGATTTACTGATTTGAAAATCAATATCAATTTTATGAATTACTTTCTGAGTGTTGTTGGTTTATTATTTGAGATAAGAGGTCTCAATAGAATGTGTTTCAACATTCACAAATGTCAGCTAATTGAATTATTTCATTAGCTTGATATTAACTAAAAGTCAGACATATTTAAATCCTTATCATTTAATTATCTTTCTCTTAGTTGGGTTAGATCTATATCTGCTTAATTGAGATAGGATTAGGATTAGTTTCTTTTTCTTGCATTATAGAATAAGTTTTCATTTAAATTAAGTTCTACATTCTTTTAAGTCCTTTTCTCAAAGAGAAAAAATTTTAGTTGTGGCTTGGCTGAACCCAAATCAGCTTAAGGGTCATTCTCTTGCCCAATCAACAAGAAGAAATGATCTGATATCCCTGTCTATTGGTAGTTAAAGATATTATCATAAACCAATAGCGATAGGGAAAAGGTAACTGGACCTAGTTAAACCAGTCGGAGCCACTACTCCAAACGGAAAATGAGCTGCTTTAAGGTCCGGACCGGGTGGTTATCCCCCAATGTTGAGGCAGACATTTTTGGCCCTCAACATTTTTGGCGCTAGAAGGAGGGCCTGAAACTTGTTGTCTATTGGAGTCTTTTCAATTTTAACATTTTATTTAAATCACGATGGCTCCTCTTAAACTTCCAATTTGGAGTTGTATCCATGGACGTGCATCTTCCAATACTCCACCCGAAGTGGTAAGACTCTTGTCTTAGGTAAAGTTTAATGGTAAGAGAAATTCTTCTGCTTTTAATCATGTCTTTCAATTTATTCAAAAAGTTTCAAATTATGATTTTCAAAGAATTGATGAAAGCATTTTATACAAAATTTTTACTCTCACATTCGCGACAAAAGCTAGGAATTGGTGTAGAACTTTTCCAGTTGCCTCAATTCACAACTAGGATCAATTTGTTACAATTTCCATTTGTAAATTTGTAGGCTATGATTATGAATAGGTATGTGATGAAATGGAATATCTACGAAGATTTGAAAATGAGTCTATTAGAGGTTTTAATATTCGATTTCATTTGAATTGTTTAAAATTTAAAGTCGAAAATAAAACTACGGAAGAAGAATCACTAGATTGGTTTGAACATATTTGCTTTCTTCTTCCCATTCCCAATCCATATGAAATTAATTCAAACTTTGTTCCATCCCTTTCCACCATAAATGAGAATTCCAATTAATGGATATGAAAATAAATTACGATGAAGTGGTCTCACAAAGCTTAGAACATATTTCTAACCAAATGCAAGAAGATAACAACAACAATTTTGGAGAAAGAGCTGCTTTGAATTTTGAAAGTTACTCTATATCAAATTCAGAAAATTTAATCGCAAATCATTAAGTACAAGCAGCAATCAAAGTAAATAATAACACGTAAAATGTTGTACAGATTTCTGAATTTTTTCAAGATGAGCAAATGCCAAATTCAGAGAACCAAAGAACAATTCTTCAAAGAAGCATGCGTAGACAAAGGAATGATCTACAACCTGAAATTTACAATGAGCATAATGTATAAGAGTTCTCAAACAAAGACATTTTTAAATGCATTATTTCAGATTCACATTTTTCCCTTTATCCTGATATTTTTAATGATGGTAATTTTCTCCCTCTTGGTATTAATGATATTTCAGAAAATAAAGAGGATGATCTAAATAAATTACCAATAATTTTTTATCAAGTCAGAGAAATAATTATTGATCATTATTTTTCCATTAATGAACATGAAATTTTTATTCCTCCTTGTTTTGATATATCGGACGAAATCAAAGGGAATTCTAGAGAATATTGTGAAGTTGTTTATGATAATTACTTTGACGTTGAAGATGTTGATTTCTATTCTTCTCAAGAGAATCCTCATGATAAAATTCAAATAAAATCTAAAAATAAGGAACATTTCAATTTAGAAATTATTCCAACCAATCCTCATTCTAGAGCAGCAAATTATCTTCATGATTTCACCATTCGAGAAAACATTCCAATTTATGATTCATATCATGATCAAGCTCTCATTCCTACTCATAATCATAATTCTATTTCTAATTCACAAGTTGGAAGTGGAAATTACTCAAATTATATTATTCTAGCCAATCCTTGTGAAGAAAGAAATTATTTCAAAATGATCCCAATTGTGCTGTAACATTAGTTGTGACAATAGTGATTTCATTTTATTTTTTTCTTTTACACTTATTTTGTTTAAATTTAGATTTATTTTCTGATTTTAGTTTTCAAAATTTTGACACTTTACGTTGGCATATTAAACACTTTACTAGTGAACACTTAATTGATGCATTGCCCGATTGGGAAATCAAAGTTTCATATTATAACCATGAACATTTAAAGCTATTAATATTTCAATTTCAATTGATGTTCATCTCTTATCAATTGCGTATTTCTTCTCAAAGGCAGTGTCAACAAGAGAGTTCATTTTTACCACCCGACTGACAATCTAATCCAATTAATAATTTTCCATTTATTTGACAGATTTCCATCCATTTTTCATTAGCCTATTTGAAAATTGTTTGGAAATTTTTCCTTCAAAGAAGATTGTTAATAGCTTAACCATTGTACATAACACTAACAATTTTTTCTAGGCCTTTGAATTTAAAAGCTCATATCCACAATCTGGCATGTCATCTCCTCTTTTGAACATTTCCCAATCTTTAATGGAAACCCATTCAGATTTTTATGATCCAATTAGAATTCAGTTGGAAAAGACATTTCAAAAGAAGGTGATTGTAAATAAGCTGCTAAGAATAACTGTACATTCTGATTATAGATTTAATTTTCTTAGTTTAATTAGATTTTTATTTCTATTACTAATGTTTGAATTGTACATACATGCAGGAATTAAAATGAGAGAATGGTTACATTGGAAATATGACTATACCTAGCCATTTTCCTACATATGGTTAGAATAGGAGTAGAATTAATGTAGTTAATTTATTTTCAACAGTTCTGTAGATATAAATAAAGCAAACAATCAACCCTTCTCATATCATATACATGTTTAGGAAAATATTTTCCTCTCATCAGAAAATTTCTAATTCTTGCTTTCCATTTTTAAATCAAAAAATTTCTTGCAACAATACCTCTACCCATAACTACATTTCTGCCTATTCCGAATAATGTCTTTACTTTAATTGAGTTCGCACTTGGTACCCATCACCTCAAAGCCAATTTTCTCCATTTCGAGATGTCCTTATAAGATTTTCTTCTGAAATTTATTTGTTAAAGGTTTTGAGCATACAAAGCTTCATGATTTCATTAATCACGTGAAGTTTATGTTATTTTCCTCGAAATTGGTTAAAATAACCTTAAGCGTGTCCATGCTACTATGTGTACACATTTAAATCTGTAATTATATTCTTTCATAGTGAGTGGCTTTATCTTATTCTAATCTTTAGTTTATTGTCTGATGCTGCAATACAAATCATATTTATTTACTAAAGGCATTATTGAACAATCACTATAACAATACAAATTTTTCTGAAGTTAATTAGGAATGAGCAGAGGTAATAAATTGGAGTTGCAATTCAAAAGGGAGCATATTCTCATTTATGTTTCTGATGGATTCTATGAATTTCAAATTTTCTGAACATGAATAGTTGATTTCTTACAGCTTGACTGCCCACTCTAATTTAGAATAAATAATGAGATGATTTTGAACAAAGTCAGAATTTTTATAAATCGAAAGAAGAATTTGAATATTCATGAGGTAAAATCTATAGAAAATTTCCTTCCAGGTATGCATTTACAAGTTCATTTTCATCTATTATTAGTTTATCTTTTCCTTAGTTTATTTTTTATTCTTGTTCTGTTTTATTTGCAGATTTCATTTGTTTTCGAAACTTGAAGTAAGTAGCAAACCCATTTCAAATTTGAAACAGGTTTAGGGAAATTTTATTTGTTGTTCATTAGAATTTGAGCATTCTTTAACTTTGCTTTCATTCATTAGAAAACCTAATATAAAATTTAAAAGAGTATCACAAGATTCATATGAAAAACATTTCAACTTGATTTTCATATTGCTGATACTATAGTGAATATATATCTGCAATATTCCATCCCGCTCATCTTCGTCAATTATTTCATTCTGATATCGCATCATCCATATTACAACCATTTGTATCGTAATATTTCATTGGAAGTAGCTCTTAGCATTTTTTGATAACAAATTGTAGATGCAAGACCTCCAATGTGTTACCTCACTCATTCTCTCATAAAATGCCATATCGCATTTCGCATATAAGAGGTTTTCAGTTGAATATACTTCCATTATCTTGAATCACCGATCTCCGATAATTGACTTCCTCAATATTATGATGTCCACACGATTCTGGACCCGAAATGAAATTTAAATCAAGTTCATAAGAAATATCACGTCCATTCAATCACCAATAATGGTAGGGGCATAATCCTAAAAGTACCGATGTCTCAGATCCGATATGATATTAAAATATTATAATAAATTTATCAAATCCATTCTTCATCGCATATCCGTGTATAAAAAATATTACAACCTGTACTTAAGTTTTCCAATCACTGATTTCTTTTGAGGTCCAAAGCCAGTCCCACCTAAGAGCCCGTCATCCGTCGCATCGCCGCAATCACAAAATAATATCGGCATTTCCGACATGACTATTTTCCAATATTCCAATATGCCGATATTGCAATCACTTCATCGCGTTTTTATTAATGCTCATATCACAATTCCGAATTTGCGATGTGCGATGTACGATGTGCAATGTGCAAAGTACAAAGCATGACATGACTATCCTCCGATTGTTGATATAAAAATTATTCAATATTGTGATTGCTCCATCTCATCATATATATTCTCATTGCATGCTCTTATATCGCAAATCTACCATTGCAACAAATATATCCCATCGCAAAATTAAAATAAAATCTTATCTTAAGATTTTCTGATGCGATAGACTCCAATGCATGCTTCTATGCCATTAACATTTAATTGATATATGACATATCAACAAAGGTGAAATTTTGCAGATTGAACTTTAAGCATGGTGAAGAAACATGTGATGTGAATCATCCGATAAGGCGTTGTGTTATTTTAAAGCAGTCTTGGGTAACCGCTATAGTACTAAAGCAATTGATGACACATTTGCAGCATATTTAAATCATTTCGATTTTTCATATTTCAATTTTAAATATATAATTCCAGAATTCAAGGCCTCTCTATCTTCACATTTAAATTTCATTATCTTCGATTTGGTCTTAATTCTGGATAATTTATAAAAATCATGGAGTTTATATGAAACTTATAATATTCTGAGAACATTCATTACTGCAAATTCTCATTCTCATTTCTGATGCATTTGTTTTAATTTTGATTCCCTTGAATACAAAGCATTCCCTTTTTCACATTTTACTGTTTGCTTTAGTTTAAATAAAATAAATAATGATTTTGGGTTATAGGATTTTGGTTAGTTTGACTTCTTCATATTTTTAATGTTAACTAAAAGAAGAAGTCAATTAGTATTGGAGAAACTGGTACCTCTAAAATAAAATCAAATACAATTATCCAATGGTAAGATTCATGTACCCACTTTCATTAATTTCCATTTCTCTACTTTAATTTTTGTTTTGTTTTTAAATTATGTTGATATATAAATTTGTTTTGCATCTCTTCATAAAAGCTTTCAATCCTCTGCCAGATCATATTTTGGAAGTCCTATACCCTTCTCCTGGTTTTATTTCAAGAAGCAGTGATAATCTTCGTTGAAACAACTACACTAGAAAGTTTTTGAACCTTTAATCTATTTTCTTAAGCATTCATTTCTTTTAGAAAATAATTAAGATGATGCTTTGAAACAACAAGATTGACATCAGACAAAGTTTTCATTGTGGCTGAATTTTATCATCACTACTATCTAAAACCTAAAACATTTACAACCCTGCAAGGTATAATTTATCTGAATCTCGACATAAGAAGGAATGATTACATGATTATTTTCCTTTACTTCATGTTGTTGAGACATTGGTATAAACATTCTTGTTAGAATTTATCTTTCAAAACTTGGATTTTCCTTTCCACTTTTAAATTTCTTCATTTTTATTTTTGTTTGCTGATTTCTTTTCTCACTTTAGCTTAAGAATTCTTTTCCTTTTGTTTTCAGTTTTAATTTTGGTGACTCTGCCATGATTTATATGGAAGACCTTCTTATTACTTGATAATGGTCGGCATACATAGGGAAAAATTATTAAAGTCTACTATTAGTTTTTTCTTAAAATCTCTTAATAAAATTTGTTTTTCTTATTATAAAGGTAGACATACTTAAGGAAGAGATTACAGAATAAGAGAAGTTGACAAAGTATCATAAAATCTGAGAAATTTCTTTTTTTATCAAAATTGTAATTATTTTGAGATTTCAATATTTTATTAAGATCTTTTAAAATTCTATTATCAGTCAAGAAAAGTTATTTTTAACTAAGTAAAGACACTTTACAACAAAACACCTTTAACTCTGAAATTGTCATTCTTAACTCTTAAGGAGTCAATGATTCTCCCTGTCCCAAAAAGTCTTATTTTTCTACAATGTAATCCAAAAATATATTTAAATTTAAAAGATAAAAGGTCTCGTCATGAACCTGCTTACCATGATCATAAGGGAAAAATAGGCTGACATTACCAACACTGCTAAACAAACCAGGGTAATGGCTTATGATTGCAAAAAATTATAAGACAAGGGGTTTCATCACGAGCCAACTTGCTTAGTCCAATTATAACTAGTGAATGGCATTGTCAACTATCTGGCTACCAAACCAGGACAATGGCTTTTAAGAACTAAAAAAAAAAAAAAAATACAAAGAAAATAAACATATATAAATGGATTTATCTCTAGGTCAATAATTCTTAAATAGATGAGATTATGAATATTGATGATTAAAAGGTAACTCTGATGCAGGAGCATCAAGGACGTTTTTTTATTTTGTAAATATGATAAAAGGGGGTGTGTTAATTTTTGATATTTTATTAAATTAATTTGAGTAAAATAGGAAAATGTGAGGATCTATTGTAAATATCTTTTTGTTTAATAAAAGGATATGAGGGAATTTAATTAGTGGAAGGATTTTAGGGATAAAGAGCTATCCTTTAGGGATGTTGAGAGATTTAGGGGTTTGTTGAGGAATTGAAGGGATTGAGCATTTAATTTAATGATATTTTTAAATTGTATAAACAGAAGAAGTTATAGAGGAAAAAAAAAAGAGAGAGCGTGAGGGAGTGAGTGTGAGAAGTTCTCCTTGGAAGCCTTCGGGCAGTTGTAAAAGGGCCATGGATTTGCATATCTGGCCATGAAGAAAACTCTGTGTGAATGTTTGTCTAATTGTAAATATGAATATGTTGATTTCGATTTGTATGGACGGTTATGTTTTCTAAATGAAATTCTGGACGGTTGTGAACACGATGTGTATAATGTGAATTTGTATGGCGCTCCTTTATATACTGTGAAATTGCATAGTTGCGCAGGCATTTTATGAAGGCAGTTCGCCTTGAATTTTCATTTATTCCATTAATGTGGTTTATTCCATTAAAGGGTCGTGCTTGTATGAAGTGCGATGGTACATTTGTCCAATAACCAAGGTGCGAAACAGCTCTTGGCTGTGTGCTAATCCAAATGCGCGGCATCATTAGTGCATAAGGTTATAAAGGAAGCGGCGTTGGTTGGTTGAACACATCGCAGTTAAAGCTTAGCGATTTCGATTGGGATCATATCCGCAACAGGGATTTAGTACCAGAATTTGAGGAGCGAGTTAATCCTTGAAGCGCTGCTGGATATTGTTGGCAACTGCAGTTATGTGTATGCATGTTTAATTGCCGAGGATGTTGTGTGTGCATGCGCTCTAACGCATATACATCGGTTAAGAATATAGTCATTGGCGGAATTTGTATAGAGGATCCTGTTACATGTATTTGCAGCATGACAGATAGCAATTAATTTGTGATTCAGAACCTTGCCCGTGAACTAGCGCCGATAGACAAAGAAGATGCGTGGTTAATTACAAGGTAATACATAAATCCTTATTATGCTATGTGAGACCCAATTGAAGAATTCTTTTAAGAATTCAGGAAGCGGCTCAGTGGTTGTTCGAGATATATATAGCCTTCAACGTTAATTAGAACCTCGCCACAAAACCAACCTGTAACTAGTTGCTGAGGCGGTTGTTGCGTTCAAGAATTTCCATCTGTTACCACGCTGTTATTGTAAGAGGGATGAGATCGGCGAAATCTGAATTGAGTGCGAACGTGGCACGCTGGTAAGATTTGAAACGTGATGCTCGGAAACGTGGATACATCAAGACCATGTTTATTGAATACGAGTTTGTACGGAAAGGCCCGCGCATGTTTTGTGTTGATAATTTAATTGTATGGTGAACGCGCAATTGCTGTGAGAATTTAATTGTTAATTGATAACACGAATATATCTGGATTTGCGCCATACCAAAGCAAGGACGAGGTTCAAAACTCAGAAACGAATATATAATCGGTGGACGGTGAATTATATAAGTCAGTTCTTGGTTGGGACTGCAATTTATGTGGCCTGTGTGCATTGACCGAACCTGGATAATAGAGGAAGAGGTATATATGCGAGTTATGCCTTATCGATGGTGAGCGGGATGCAGGTATTTTGATGCCACATTTGGTTTATATTTTGTTTAAAGCAAATCAAATCTAAATATACCCTCGACTTTTGGTTAGAAGACAGACTTAGTGACATACCAAAGGCGCATACAAGTGCACCGGCCGTCGGTTGTTTGCACCATTACAACTATATACACTCCAACCGGGTGCAGGTTTAATGTGTGGATGCAGTTTGTAAAGGCCACGCTGCAAAACCATATATGCAGGCTGTGGTAATGGAAAACTTTGAGTTGTTTTAAAACATTCCGAGCCATTGGTTGTTAAACAAGTTAGTAAGCAGTCATATGAGTTTTATGTGTATTGAGATGATGGTATAGCGTATCTTCTATTGAGTTATGAATTGGGTCATGGTTTTTATAAATTATCTTTAAGGGTACACTGGCGTGTGTTGAATGCATGGTTTGTATGCATGGATGTTGGGATGATCCTGGTAGTTGCGGCCTAGGAGAGGCCTGGGCTGCGTCATTTTTGGTATCAGAGCCAAATGCTCTGTTGAAATATTTATTTTCTGAATGAGAACTGAAGTGTATTTTTGACTGAATGATGAATGATGATGAAGATCAGAGTTTTAAATTTGATATGCAGCATACATAATTGCAAGTGAACAGGATTGCAGGGAGGAAAAGATCATGCAAGATCTTAAGAGGTGAGATGAATTTTCTGGTTTGAAATTTATGATTGAAGTTTATAGTTTCAGAGAAGATGGCATTGAACCTGACATTCAGCTAAAGGCTGGATAAGGAGGACAATTGCAGTGTCCTGAAGAAGAACATGAGTTGAAGAGACAGCCTAGAGAGTGAGCAGAGGAGAGTGCTCAAAGAGGTTCCAGAGGCAGTGAACCAGTACTTACCAAAAGACTGAGTGAGGAGGGCTTGGTGAGGTAAGTGACAGCAGAAGAGATTGCTGTCGTAGAGGCTAGTGCAACTCATGGCAAGTGAGAAGATGATCATGGAGGATCAAAGAAGAGGTTCAGAGGAATGCCGCAGCGATGAGATGACTGTAGAAGTCAGAGAAAGAGAGATTGCAGTGATGAAAGTTCAATTGCAGGTACTAGAGGAATGGCTGCAAGAGCAGGAAAACCAGAATAGAGGATGGATCTTTCCACTGAAGGGAAAGAAAGTGAAGTGGCAGAGGCTACAACAGAAAAGAGATCGACAGATAAACATGCAGTTAACAGAAGAGTTGAGAAAGCTCGAGCAGATAATGGATGTACAATTGAGACGTGAAGAACTCAGGGCAGCTGAGTTGGAAGAGGAGGTTTCGATTGATCAAATAGAGGAGGAGATCATTGATGATTTCTTGAATTACTGGGCAGATCCAGATCAACTGGATAATATGAACTCTTGTGTTTTTATAGTTGACAGTTGTGATGTGACTACAGGTTTTGTTGAAGAGGAAGTTCATGTGAATGAAGAAGATGATGAGCTGGAAGAGCTGGTATACGAACCGAAGATTAAAGCTGTTGAGACTTGTAGTTTTCAAACTGACAAATTGTGTATGCATGCAGGGACTGTAAGTGATGGTGATGTTATGCTTCAGCAATGTTACAAAGAAATTGCATTGCTAGAATATTTGTTGAAGAATTCGGAGTATGACAGAGAAATGGCAGAAGAAAGAGTTCAGTACAGTGAACGAGTGCAAAAAGATATCATGGAAGCAGATGATGTGGGAGAAAGACCGGTTGACAGTCTTGAGAATTCTTCAGAGGATTCTTTGGGCAAAGAGAATCAGCATACTGATGTGCTGATAGTGGAGGAGACTTTAGAACAGCATACTGAAGTGTTGGCAAAGGCACTGATGCCTTCTGATTTTTATTCTAACAAGTGTTTTGTGAATGCAGGTATTGTTGCAGAACATTTGACTCAATTGAGAAGTCAAATGAAGGAAGAAGAAGTTTTCTGTTCTAGAAAACAAGAGGGCATGGATGATTGGGTGGCTTTGAATACTGAACAAGTCAGAACAGAAACAAGCAAAGAAGCAAGAAGTCAGCGAGTGACAGTACAAACTGAGCAAGCCGTCTTAGCTCAGTAGACAGCAAGAAATCAACAGCCGGGAGATTTATTAGACCGAGAGATTGAAAGTATCAGAAGACTGATGAAAAAAGAATCCCGGAAGAAACCAGCAGTAGCAAGAAAGGAAAGGAAAGACAACAAGAGAAAGATAGCGAAGGATTGCAAGAGCAAAGCAAGTGGAGCACTACAGCACAAAATATGGAAACCTGGAAGACAACAGCAGATGATAACAGTAGTAAAGCAATCGACAAGCATGGGAAGATTACAAAATAAAATTTGGGATCCAGCAGGAGATATCCAGACTTATGACCAGGTGGTCATGAATTTTCTTACATGGGGAGTCTGATGCAGGGGCATCAAGGACGTTTTTTTATTTTGTAAATATGATAAAAGGGGGTGTGTTAATTTTTGATATTTTATTAAATTAATTTGAGTAAAATAGGAAAATGTGAGGATCTATTGTAAATATCTTTTTGTTTAATAAAATGATATGAGGGAATTTAATTAGTGGAAGGATTTTAGGGATAAAGAGCTATCCTTTAGAGATGTTGAGAGATTTAGTGGTTTGTTGAGGAATTGAAGGGATTGAGCATTTAATTTAATGATATTTTTAAATTGTATAAACAGAAGAAGTTATAGAGGAAAAAAAAAGAGAGAGCGTGAGGGAGTGAGTGTGAGAAGTTCTCCTTGGAAGCCTTCGGGCAGTTGTAAAAGGGCCATGGATTTGCATATCTGGCCATGAAGAAAACTCTGTGTGAATGTTTGTCTTATTGTAAATATGAATATGTTGATTTCGATTTGTATGGACGGTTATGTTTTCTGAATGAAATTCTGGACGGCTGTGAACACGATGTGTATAATGTGAATTTGTATGGCGCTCCTTTATATACTGTGAAATTGCATAGTTGCGCAGGCGTTTTATGAAGGCAGTTCGCCTTGAATTTTCATTTGTTCCATTAATGTGGTTTATTCCATTGAAGGTCCGTGCTTGTATGAAGTGCGTTGGTACATTTGTCCAATAACCAAGGTGCGAAACAGCTCTTGGCTGTGTGCTAATCCGAATGCGCGGCATCATTAGTGCATAAGGTTATAAAGGAAGCGGCGTTGGTTGGTTGAACACATCGCAGTTAAAGCTTAACGATTTCGATTGGGATCATATCCACAACAGGGATTGAGTACCAGAATTTGAGGAGCGAGTTACATGTATTTGCATCAGCGGAATTTGTATAGAGGATCCTGTTACATGTATTTGCAGCATGACAGATAGCAATTAATTTGTGATTCAGAACCTTGCCCGTGAACTAGCGCCGATAGACAAAGAAGATGCGTGGTTAATTACAAGGTAATACATAAATCCTTATTATGCTATGTGAGACCCAATTGAAGAATTCTTTTAAGGATTCAGGAAGCGGCTCGGTGGTTGTTCGAGATATATATAGCCTTCAACGTTAATTAGAACCTCGCCACAAAACCAACCTGTAACTAGTTGCTGAGGCGGTTGTTGCGTTCAAGAATTGCCATCTGTTACCATGTTATTATTGTAAGAGGGATGAGATCGACGAAATCTGAATTGAGTGTGAACGTGGCACGCTGGTAAGATTTGAAACGTGATGCTCGGAAACGTGGATACATCAAGACCATGTTTATTGAATACGAGTTTGTACGGAAAGGCCCGCGCATGTTCTGTGTTGATAATTTAATTGTATGGTGAATGCGCAATTGCTGTGAGAATTTAATTGTTAATTGATAACACGAATATATCTGGAGTTGCGCCATACCAAAGCAAGGACGAGGTTCAGAACTCAGAAACGAATATATACCGGTGGACGGTGAATTATATAAGTCAGTTCTTGGTTGGGACTGCAATTTATGTGGCCTGTGTGCATTGACCAAACCTGGATAACAGAGGAAGAGGTATATATGCGAGTTATGCCTTATTGATGGTGAGCGGGATGCAGGTATTTTGATGCCACATTTGGTTTATATTTTGTTTAAAGCAAATCAAATCTAAATATACCCTCGACTTTTGGTTAGAAGACAGACTTAGCGACATACCAAAGGCGCATACAAGTGCACCGGCCGTCGGTTGTTTGCACCATTACAACTATATACACTCCAACCGGGCGCAGGTTTAATGTGTGGACGCAGTTTGTAAAGGCCGCGCTGCAAAACCATATATGCAGGCTGTGGTAATGGAAAACTTCGAGTTGTTTTAAAACATTCTGAGCCATTGGTTGTTAAACAAGTTAGTAAGCAGACATATGAGTTTTATGTGTATTGAGATGATGGTATAGCGTATCTTCTATTGAGTTATGAATTGGGTCATGGTTTTTATAAATTATCTTTAAGGGTACACTGGCGTGTGTTGAATGCATGGTTTGTATGCATGGATGTAGGAATGATCCTGGTAGTTGCAGCCTAGGAGAGGCCTGGGCTGCGTCAAACTCTGTCGAGACTATAGATGTTTGCTAGCTGCAGTGGCTCTATCTGTGACAAATAAGTATATTTAGAAAGCTAAGCTGTAAAGTGACCCCTACTTTATCTCTACAACTAATTAAGGACTAACATAGAGTTTTGAAATACTTTAATTTATGAGGAATTTTAAGAAAATTACTGTAAGATGATTCTTGCTTTTATTCAAGCTAATGAACCTAGTCAAACATTCCAAAAATAATTTTATTTTCTTTAATCATTTTTACTTTAATTTTAGGAAAATCTCATTCATATCAAACATAGATAAATGGTTCTTCTCCCTTGTGTCGCCATTGTTGTGGTAAAACACAACCCCCACATTTTTGACTTGTTCACTTCAAATAATGGGGACCCTTTCTATAAATTTTTCGGATGAACGCCTTTTAGGATTTTTATTAAGTTGATTATCCTACGCTTTTGTTAATTTTTCATTTTTTTTAGACTTTCATTTTTTATTGGTTTGTTAAACTAGATTTTTTATAAGCTTTCCATTGATAATTGTTTCGCCTCATTTGGTCAACTGGTCTGTAAATGGCACTCTTTGAAGTCTAATCATTTATGTCGCCTGGGTTAAAAATGCGTAAAATGTACAATATTCCATTTTTGTAATTAAATTAGCTCAATAATGAATTTATTTTAAATATTAACCTCTAGTTAATTATTATTATTATTAACATTTTTCATTTTTACTTATACAACCAAATCATGAAGCATCGGGATTTCAATAATTTACTCCAAATTTTTAAATAGATTACTAATATCGAAAACCCAAAATGTCAAAGTGGTTGTAGTTTATTTTTTTATTTTTATCAAAGTGGCTGTAGTTTAGATAGGTAAATTACATTTTAGATAATCTTATAACTTAAATAAACCTGATTAAATTTAAACCCAAAAAATAAAATAATATAAAATAAAAAAATATATATATGATAATTTTTTTTTACATGATCAAAAAATCGCATCAGAACTTTCAATCGCAACATCCTAAAAAAACCTCTCCAACCTCATTGACCCGATCGGAAGATCGCATTACAGCTCTCAAATGTGACAAGTTTAAAAATCCTCGACAACTCCCAATCGCCGATCTCCTGATTAAACAAAAGTCAAAGGAGCATAAGACATTAAACCAAGTTTCATTGTGAACTTTATAATTCATTTGTTTTTGAGTTTCAAACTCACTCATACGAATGAGTGAAATGGTAATGGAGTGGTGGGATAATGTGGTTTAGTATTAAAATAAAAAATTAATATTTAATATTAAATTTTAAATTAATTAAATTAATTAATATATAAAATATAATTAATTTAATCATTAATTACATCAATATTAATTAGTTTACAAATAGTTAAGTATATATTAGTTAGTTATTTTATTCTGCCTATTATATTTCTTTAATATAATATCATGTCGATTTTCTCTCTGAAAAAAAAAAATATATTAGTTAGTTATTTTAATAGTAATTAATAAATAGTTTATTAAATAATTAATTTAGTTCATGATTAACAATTAAATTAGAATTAATTATTATATAATTAGAGTCTAATTTAGGATTAGATTTTTTAATTAAAATTCTGATTTCTAGCCCAGCAACAGAATTTCCAAAATTGTGCCAGATTTGACTCATCAATTTTGGAGGCTCATAGATTGAGTTTTACTTGGCCAAATGAGACCCAGGACAGCTCATTGGAAAGATAAAAACAAGGAGAACATTTCTGAGGAGGTTTCTCTAACAGATTTGGTCATTTATTGGGTCTAAAAACATGCAAAATATCAAGCTCCGAATTTTTAAACAAAATCCATTTTCTGAGTTTTATTTTTTTCATTTTCATTTTCTCAAGCTTCTTCTAAGTGCAGATTCATTCATCAATAATATTCTTGACCAATTAAAATCATCATATGCATCAATAAAAGCTCAAATTTTTTTCAATTAATTAATTGTATTTGATTGGATTTGTTTTAATACCAAAAATGGCATCTTGATTTTATTTTTTCATCTTAATTTATTTTGATTTCTTTTTACAGGAAAACAGTAGAAGAGATATGGAGAAAAAGATCTCAATCAATGAGATTGCTCAAACAATTAAAAGATTGAAATTTTGAGCAAATAAAATTGGAAGGAACAGATTTTTATTCAATAAACTTTCCTCTCCAAAATACCTTTGGAAATATTATAAATGGCAGATTGCAGAATGTAATTAGGGGCTTCTCTCTTATGCAATTTTGGAAATCTAAAAGCACTTCTACAATAGAAATTTAGAGTTGTAGGAGGGAGGAGAGAAAATATCAGATCTGAGGATTATTGACGATTTTTCCTTTATATCTTGAATTATGTATGATGGGAAGACTTTTCTTTATTGAAGCTCTAGTTTTGAAAGAAAAAGTTCAAGCAATGTAAAGAGTTGTTAGAAACCAGGGTCAGAGAAATGGATTCAATAAATTGGTATTTCTAATACCATTGTTTCAAATATTAGTTTCATTTTATGATAACAGGAATGTGTCATTTTATTCATATTTTTGCACTTGTGTTGATATGGGTAATTTGTCTCAATATTGTTATTATGTATGTTTTCTCTTATGGATTAAATTTTGGTTTATAAGTAACTATTTACTTAAAAATCTGTCTTATAAAACTGATTTATTAAATAGTGATGTGTTGCGAACTACTTCCACATACTATTGTTTAATTATTGGATTCACTGATTTGACAATCAATATCATTTTTGTGAATTACTTCCTGAGTGTTGTTGGTTTATTATTTCAGTTAAGAGGTCTCAATAGGATGTGTTTCGGTATTCGCAAATGTCAACTAATTGAATTATTTCATTAGATTGATACTAACTAAAAGCCAGACATATTTAAATTCTTATCATTTAATTATTTTGCTCTTAGTTGGGTTAGATCTATGTCTTCCTAATTGAGTTAGGATTATGATTAGTTTCTTTTGCTCGCATTATAGAATAAGTTTGCATTTAGATTAAGTTCTACATTCTTTTAAGTCCTCTTCTCAAAGAGGCAAAATTTTAGTTGTGACTTGCCTGAATCCAAATCAGCTTAAGGGTCATTTTCTTGCCTGATCAGCAAGAAGAAATGATCTGGCATCCCTGTCTATTGGTATTTAAAGATATTATCATAAACCAATATCGATAGGGAAAAGGTAACTGGACCTAGGTAAACTAGTCAGAGCCATTACTCCAAACGGAAAAGGAGCTGCTTTAAAGTCCAGACCCTGTGGTTATCCCCCAATGTTGAGGCAGACATTTTTGGCCCTCAACACACTCACAACTATAAAGATGGAAGTGTTATTGCTCCTAGCCTTCCACAACCTCAAGGTTGAAGCCACAACAATTGGAGGAGAAAAAATAAAAAGGGCTTTGTTACAGTTATGATAGAAAATACTCTAAAGGTCATAAGTTTCTAAGAATAGATTATTCTACATAGATTGTGAAGAGGAGGAAGAAAAGGAATAAGAAACATCAAATGAGGAGGATATAGACCAGGAACTAATCCTAGAGAAAGAAGAAATGAATCTGACGATATCTTGTAATGCATTGGCAAGGAATTACCACTCCACAAACTCTCAAGATAGAAGGATATATCAAAAAGAAAAGGTAATAGTGTTGATTGATTCGAGTAGTACCCATAATTTCATTCATTGTAAGATAGCAAAGGAATTGAATTGCTTCCTATATCCAACACTAAAGTGTCGAGTGATGGTTGCAAATGGAGGAACTATATATTGCTTTGGAAAGTGCCATAATATCAAGCTAACCATGGGGGAATATGTATTGAATAGTCCAATGTTTTCGATTAAATTGAGTGGTGCTGATGTTGTACCAGGAGTCTAATGGTTACAATCTTTGGGGATGATAACTTTAATTTTCAAGAACTTTTCTTGAAATTTCTTTGGGAATGAAAGGAAGTTGAATTAAGGATTATCACAGGGAAACCAGGAAAGATAATCATCTTTAATGGCATGAAACAATTCTAAAACAAGAACAATGGGGCGTAATTGCACAATTATGCTCACTAGAGGTTCAAACATCAAAATCATCTATCTCTCTAGATCTCAAAAATTTCTTGGACAATCATTCCAAGGTATTTGAGACTCCCAAATTCCTCCCACCTATTCGTGATCATGATCATGTTATCCATTTGATTCCAGGAAGTGTTCCTCCTAACTATTAGTGTCCAAGTATGAATCATGCAAATCACCCAATCCACATTTAATTGACAACTTGGGGTTCCACCAGTCATTTCAAGGCTATCACACACTGTATGTGTAGGGCACAATTTCCCTACTCGGCATTGAACATTAATTATAAATTCATCAATGTGTAATAATAAGAAATATTGTAACAACAAGTGAGAGTAACATCAAATAATAACTGTAATGACAATAAGGGTATGATCCAAGTGGATATTGGTGGCCACCAGCCTATTCCACTTTGACCATCACCAATGCTTTTTCCAGTTTTTCAGTTCCCTTAATTGTAGCAAAATTTACTATTTTTGGCATTTTTCGGGTCTTGAACTTTCGGAGTCGTTTTGAGGCCCTAAACGAAGTTTTTTGGCACAATTGCTCAAAGATTGTGATTGCAATCACATCAATCATTGGAGTCCTCAGAGAGATCTTTCCAATGAGGTATCATACGCATCAAATGGAGATAATATGACCAAGTTACGACCTTGGGAAGTTGGCTACCTAACTAACCCCAATGGGGCCCATAAATTCTTGGTGTTACATCTCCTCGTGTTAGGGTTTGGTTTTTTAGGGTTTTCTCTTATTGTCCAATAATAAAAAGGCCCTTGAGCCTCATTATAACTTAGTTCAAAGGCATGTAGCCCCAACATCTCTTCTTAGAGATAAGCTACCATCGCACGAGCTAGTCTTATTTCCAATCTGTTTGTAAGCATATTTCAGTATTTGCTATTAATGAAATGAAGTGTTATTTTTGTTGCATCTCTGTATTTATGGTTATATATGCAATTTGTTGTGTTCCTGTTTAAGTTCAAATCAGTGGTATCAGAGCAGTCTTCTCTTTCTCAGTTTTTCTTTGTATGTCCCCAACGAGGTCAGGGTATAAGGAGTTAAGGCTCGATTTGGTTAAACCATTACAGGATCAGCCTCACAAAACCCATCGACCTCCCATGGCAAAAGAAAAGAAAGATGAGGAGGGTAGGAGATTCTTTCAAAATGTTTCTCATGGAAGCCCTCAAGTGATAGAGGGACGCGATGATAGATAACTTTGCCAAGATCCTTTGACAGCTACCCACAGGTGATGCATCTTCATCCAACAACCACTCTGGAGGCACCACTCCTTTTAAGGTACAAGTTAATTTCGACATTCCCATATTCGAAGGTTTGATAGATAAAGACATTATAGATAAATGGTTAAATCTATTGGAAGGATATTTTTAAGTTCATGAATTTTTCAATCGGGAAAAGATTACATTTGCACTTCTCAAAGCTGCCCCACACGTCAAGGACTAGTGGGAAACCTACTGCGAGCAGAAGGATGATAGTATGACCTCATTTTTTTCAACCTCCCCCACTTGGAATTCATTCCGGGATGCCATCAAGGAGCAGTACTACTCTATCAAAAGCTATAAAGATAAATACATAAAATGGACCACTCTATGGTAGGGAAGGGACCAAGATGTGCCGGAGTTTACGAATATTTTTCATACTCTTCACACAAAGTTTGGTATCAAGGATTCTGAGTGGAATTTGTTTCTCAAACACTGCATCTTCCCACACAAGTACATCCAGGACGAGATGGAGTTCCTGGCATCTCCTCGCTTGGTACGATGTACTGATACACTGTCAAGATCGAGCAGAAGTTTAAACAAAAGAAGTGAGACTTTGGATCTGTGAATCTGAAGAACAAAGGAAAAAGCCGAGGTGAGGTGACCGAAGACAACTCGTCGACACTGCAAGGAAATAACACCACCACAAAGTCAAAGAGGGACACGGGAAAGTGATGTGAGTTCCATAAGAGCCCCACTCACAACACAAGTGAGTGACGAATGAAGCAGTCGCAGGTGGCCAAGTTGAAGGCTTCAGAATTAGATGCATGTCCTGACCTTGAGTCAGAACCTGACAAGGGGAATGACAAAGGGAAGAAGATTATTGATGTAGAGCCCAACGCCACTGTTGCCACCACCAAGATCCAGCTCGAAGATCCAGAGGAGGGGGAGTGTCTTTTCCACTCACAAATATGGGTTAAGGGTTTGCCATTGCAATTCATTGTCGACAGTGGTAGCCAAAAGAACCTCATTTCAGCAGAGTTCGTGAAACGGCTGGGTCTACTGACCATACCACACCCGCAACAGTACAGCATCAAGTGGCTTCACCAAGGACGACATCTTCAAGTTAGCCAGCAGTGTCTCCTTCCCTACAACATCAAGCCCTTCACATATGAGGTATTTTGTGATGTTTCTCCTCTCGACATTTGTGATGTATTATTAGGAAAACCATACTTGTTGAAGCAACATGTTGTATATGAGTCTAGACCTCACTCTATGATTATTTCTTTGGGTAATACATTATACAGGGTACCATAGGTAGCCTCACCTACCGCTACCTCTTTGATCTCTGCTAAGAAATGTAGTAAGATCATATCCCAGACTAGGAAATTTATTTTGTTTATGGTTCTCTCTCAAAGTAAGGGGAATATCATAACCACATCCATGGCCCCTAGGAAGGGTTCCTCCACGTAGCAAAAGTAGGTGGATATGGTCATGAAAGAATACAGGGACATATTCTCCCCACCCACAGGGGTATTGTTGCACTGTCAGGTCAAGCATTCATTTGATCTGATTACCGGAGCACCTATACCCAACGGGCCGATATATCGCCGCTCCATTCTAGAAAATTCTAGGTACAAGCAGTGACATGATCAACATTAGGTGCCACACAAGTTTCAGGTGGATGACAAAGTCTGGTTGATGTTAGCTCTGCTACAAGCTTCAGCAGTTAAAGGTCAATTTTTGGTTTGGTGATGGGTGTATGCCGAAAAGGAGTGTGCTACAGTCTTTTTTCTTTCCTCATTCAGTTTCTTCACACCCCCTAAACCTTCCTCAGTCTCTATTTTTCCTCTGAAAGTCTCTTTGCTCTCACTTAATCTCTTGTATTTCGCTATCTCTAAAAGTCTGTGTAAGCCGTTTTCCTCTGACCCCCGAGCGCTAAGCTGTAGTCACCATATAACCCAATCATATGACTCGGCGCTCTCTTTTAAACCCCGCCTTAATCTCCACCATTGATCTCATCACGATCCGACGGTCTCCGCGTCCTCCGCCTGCATGTTAAACCTCGTGCGTGTTGCCTTCCATCTGACCATCCATCGCACGATCAGATCGCAGTCGCAAGCCCCGATCGCGCGACTTGCACGCGCGTTAACCCGTGGGGGTGGTGGTTTTCGTCCACCACATGTTGCAATTCTATTGGATCGCATGGGGTTATACGGAAACCGCCTACCTTCGATAGGCAGTGCGGGGAATACTACCCGCCTGCGAAACCACCTATGCCCTGACCGTTAACCTCCGCATGACTTCCGCTCCCGATCACTGTCAGATCTGCCGCATCCAGATCCGATGGCCCTCGTCGCTCTGTCTACGTGTCCTCCCGAAACCTCCTTCTGATGTGTTCTCCACCGTGGATTTATATGATCCGACGGCTCACGATGCACTCCACCCGCTTCTCCTGATAGCCCCTGCAATTTATCCTCTGTCATTCATCTGTGGATCCGACGGCCATTAATTGTTCTCGTTCTGTGCCCACCTCCACCATAATATCTTAACTCCATTGACTGCCTTGAGCTCCCGAGGGACAACAATGATCAGCTACCCTGTACTTGCACAGTAATATCTCACCAACTGCATTTAACAAGCAGCATGGCCAAGGAAGAAAAGTACAGGAAAGAGCAGCTAAAAGCATTTATCAGGCATGGAATTTCATCCTTTGTTCACTCCATCTGCTCAGAGAAGGACTGCAGAACACCAGAGAAAGGTCGATTTGTCCATTAAAGCAGCAGATCATGTCAGAAGCCCATTCCAAAGAGTTAATATGATTGTTGGCCCATTATTATCCTTCCTCGTATAACACAGCAGAGTGTTTTTGTAATAAACTTCTATATATATCTAGAAGACAGAATGTGATAGGGTGATGAATTTTATTCTGATTGTAAAGTTCAACTTCTTGAGACTACAACTACTGCGATACCTGCAGCTTCTAGTCTTCATTTTCAACAAATGCAAGCTTCTTTTGCTGTTAATTTCTCACTTTCCACTTCTTCGTCTTTGTTCCAGGCCGTCCCTATTATACATTTTTCATGTGCTCTTGGTGTTTAGCATTAGAGGAGTTGTCAACCCACCTCTGTGTTAGAATCTAGCATGTATCACTGAATTTGTATGCATGTTTCTGTTATTTAAATGCCAGAGAGCTGTCATCCTGTCTGTGCATTAGAGAATAGATTTACAGACCTTTAAACGGGTTGCAGCTGGCCACCACAGGGCCCTGTGTATCTGCTGGTGTGATCAGTATTCTCCATCATCACATTTTCCTTAAAACTGTGAGTAATTGGTGGTCTGAAGCCTTGTAGTCTGGGGGTGTTCATCCATGTCTGGGGTTAAGCATAGTAGAAGTGGTTATCTAGCTTGAATATGCAACATTTCTTTCATTCATCCACCATTTTCCAACATTTTTGTTGAGTTTTTAATGTTCCCGAGCATCTCTAATATACAATCTAGGAGAGTTTCTTGGGGTGATAACATTAATTGGCACCGTTGCGGGGGAGAGGATAATTGAAGCTCAGCTTCCCTGGGAGAATGACACAGTTCCAGATTTTGATGATAGACAAGGTTTGGGCACATATTTTGGTTGTAATCATCTATCTGGCGACTCGATTGGAAGAAGACCAAGCTTTGGCGACTCCACATTGCAGTTCTGGCTCAGTTTGTGAGGTATGTTCAGAGATATATTCAGAAATCACCAGGTGAACCAGTGCCTGATCTCGAGAGGATCGTTCAGCAGAAGAAAATGTCGCAGTAAGGAGCATCAGAATCAGGTAAGCCTTGGAATTTTTATGTATCTTTGCTAGTGTAGAAATACCTTCAGAGATTCATACAGCTCCTTATTCATTCATTTCCCTTTCGGACCTCAGTTGAAAGAAGCATCCATGTTGTCCATCATATTCCTCTATTTTTGTCATTCTTTTCATTGATTCATTCCACTCAGTCCACCAGTATCCCTTTCGTATACCTTAGTCATGGTAGGCCAACAAGCCCTCACAAAGATAGAATGAATAGTTGCTGCTAGGTATGGGCCCTTAGTCTTGCCTACCCCTTTGAATGCCATGTCTGCAGGAGATTATCAAGAATTTATGCCAAAGTTTACTGGTGCAGAAGGAGTAATAGCTGAAGAGCATTTAGAGTCCTTTTACACCTATGCTGATAACCTGGATATCAGTGAAGAGGATGTCTAGATGAGGGTTTTTTTTCAAAGCCTAGATGGGGAAGCTAGAAAATGGTTTAGAAATTTACCCCCTAGGTCTATTGCAGACATTGAGGCCTTAGATGATATATTTTTAAAGAACTGGGGGAATAATAAAGATTTGCTCTTTTATCATGATGAATTTGGGAACTTGCAGAGAGAAGATGGTGAGCTGCTGTCTGAATTTAACATCAGATTCAATCATATGTACAGCAGAATGCCAGCTGAAGTAAGACCTACCCCTGCTTCTGCTATGCTCACTTATGCTAATGCTTTCGATTCTCAATTTTGCCTGCTGTTAAGAGAAAGAAGATGTACTTCTTTGGCTAATATGCAAGTTGCAACCTTTGAAGTAGAAGCAAATATCATTGCTGCAGAAAGACTCGAAGGTGATGCTGAAAGGAGAAGTCAGGGAGGTGAATCCTCATCATCCTCAGAGCTTGAGATGGATGAATTAACTAGGATGATTGAGTTTTTGGCCTCTGAAGTTTCCAAACTAAAGGCTGAATAGTATTTTGAGGAAGCAGGAGCTCAATGTTCCATTACTTTTTCAACTCCAAATCTATACAGTGGAGCACATGAGCATTTGCAGATTTTTCAGAGAAATAAAGTTACAAATGAAGATCAAAGGGTGATGACCCTTTGTCAAAATATAGTCATGGAAGAGGAGCAACCTGAAGAAGAGGGGGAGGTCCATGGTTTGGAAGGTGCTCCTTTCCTAACCAGAGCTGCATATGAAGAAGCATTATCAAGAGGCACTGCTTGTCAGTTTTTTATGCCTGCAGAACAAAAAGCTTATCAACAACAGCAATCAGCAGAAGGCACTTTCATCCTCGAAGAATCTGAGCTTGAAGCCTGCCCATCTTCACATGGCTATGCAGATCTACAAATTTTCTAGCTTGCTTTGGTCCCCAGTCCAGTGATTAAAGGGGGAGAAGAAAGCTCCCCACCATCTTTTGTCCCTCTGTTTGCTCAAGTGAAAATCCCTCATAGTTGCCCCTTGAACACTGAGGTAGAAAAAAATTTAATGCTCAAGGTTGAAACTGATCATCTCAGTCTTGATAGTCTGAAACTTGCTCATATGGCCTCTACACAGACTGAAAGGGAAGCTTATCAGATAACAAAGGAAGAGGATGCTTAGTCTTGGAACTCCTACTTGGATGTGGATTGTTTCAAGAAAAATGAAGGAGCAGATAATGTCCCTATGTCCCTTGCACAAGAATACAATGGTGCATCTTTCATATTAGTTGTGCAGACTACAAAAGACATAGACATGTACATAACAGCCATGATTATTTAGCAGGTGTACAAAGGCTCCTGTGAAGAACATCCAAGGAGGAAAATACACAAAAGGGAGATGAAGGTTGATCCATTTCTACCTATTAAGCTCAAATTTCCTAAACTCTTTGAGGTAGAGGATCAAATAAATCCTGTTTTGCAGCTCTATGATGAAGGGGCCGAGAGCAGGAGAAGCAATTTTTGATGGCCCATCAATTGGGCAGTTTTTGAATATTTATGTTGTTTAAGGCTCTCAAGCCTTAGTGATTGTAATCATGTTCTTTTACAGGTTTCTATGGTAGGTTTAGTTGACTCCATGCCCAATGGATACTAGGCATAATTTTTAAAGCTGATTTCGTATGAAGGCATTGGTCTGCATATCTTGAGACCTCATAGGGAGGATCTCATCCCCAGAACGAGCCAGTGTTAGTTCTACTACAAGCTTTAGTGGTTAAAGGTCAATTTTCGGTCTGGTGATGGGTGTATGCCGAAAAAGAGCACGCTGCAATATTTTTTCTTTCCTCCTTCAGTTTCCTCACACCCCCTAAAACTTCCTCAGTCTCTATTTTTCCTCTGAAAATCTATTCGCTCTCACTTAATCTCTTGTATTCCACTGTCTCTAAAACTCTGTGTAAGCTCGTTTTCCTCTAACCCCCGAGCGGTAAGCTGTAGTCAGCATATAACCCAATCATATGACTCAGTGCTCTCTTTTAAACCTCGCCTTAATCTCCATTGTTGATCGCATCACAATCCGACAGTATTCACATCCTCCGCCTGAACGTTAAACCTCATGTGTGTTGCCTTCCATTTGACCATCTGTCGCACGATTGGACAGCAGTCACAAGCCCCGATTGCGTGACTTGCGTGCGCGTTAACCCGTGGGGGTGATGGTTTTTGTCTGCCACGTGTTGCAATTCTGTTGGATCGCATGAGGTTATACAGAAACTGCCTGCCTCCGATAGGTGGTGCGGGGAATACCGCCCACCCGCGAAACCGCCTGTCCCCCAGCTGTTAACCTCCACGCGACTTCCGCTCCCGATCACTGTTGGATCTAACACATCCAGATCCAATGGCCCTCGTTGCTCCGTCTACATGTCCTCCCGATACCTCCTTCCGATGCGTTCTCCACCGTGGATTTATATGATCCAATGGCTCATGATGCACTCGACTCACTTCTCCCGATAGCCCCTGCAATTCATCCTCTGTCGTTCATCTGTGGATCCGACGACCATTAATTGTTCTTGTTCTGTGCCCACCTCCGCCATACTATCTTAACTCCATTGACTGTTTTGAGCTCCTGAGGGACAACAACGATCAGCTACCCTGTACCTGCACAGTAATATCTCAGCAACTGCATTTAACAAGTAGCATGGTCGAGGAAGAAAAGTATAGGAAAGAGCAGTTAAAAGCATTTATCAGGCATGTAATTTCATCCTTTGTTCACTCCATCTGCTCAGAGAAGGACTGCAGAACACCAGAGAAAGGTCAGTTTGTCCATTAAAGCAGCAGATCATGTCAGAATCCCATTAAAAAGAGTTAATATGATTGTTGGCTCATTATTATCCTTCCCGTATAACACAGAAGAGTGTTTTTGTAATCAACTTCTATATATATCTAGAAGACATAATGTAATAGGGTGATGAATGTTATTCTGATTGTAAAGTTCAACTTCTTGAGACTGCAACTACTGTGATACCTACAGCTTCTGGTCTTCATTTTCAGCTAATGCAAGCTTCTTTTGCTGTTAATTGCTCACTTTCCACTTCTTCTTCTTTATTCCAGGCTGTCCCTGTTATACATTTTTCATGTGCTCTTGGTGTTTAGCATTAGAGGGGCTGTCATCCCACCTCTTTGTTAGAATCTAGCATGTATCATTGAATTTGTATGCAAGTTTCTGTTATTTTAATGCCAGAGAGCTGTCATCCTGTCTGTGCATTAGAGAATAGATTTACAGACCTTTGAACTGGTTGTAGCTGGCCATCACAGGGTCCTGTGCATCTACTGGTGTGATCAGTATTCTCTATCATCACATTTTCCTTAAAACTGTGAGTAATTGGTGGTCTAAAGCCTTGTAGTCTAGGGGTGTTTACCCATGTCTAGGGTTAAACATAGTAGAAGTGGTTATCTAGCTTGAATATGTAGCATTTCTTTCATTCATCCACCATTCTCCAACATTTTTGTTGAGTTTGTAATGTTCCCGAGCATCTCTGATATACAACCTATGAGAGTTTTTTGGGTTATAATAGTTGCATTTACAGAAAGAACGCCTTACAAGAGTCCATTGGAAGCTCAGACCACTTTGATATGGTCCTTACACAATTACCAAGGATGTCGGAAACAATTATTTGGAGCACAACATTCCCCCATTCCTTGGCTTTCACCCAATGTTCAATGTATATCGCCTTCAGCCATACTATTCACCATTATTGGACACATCTGACATTACAAAACAACTCACACCAATAGAGCTCAACCCGGACTGTATGGAACAGGCCACAACTGATCAAATCATGGACACACAGATCAAGAAAAATCAACAACAAAGGATATAGCTATATCGAGTTGTCAAAGCAGGTCAACTCCTTCACCAAAGCAAATGGCTCACCGGGGACCAAGTTCAGTAGAAGTTTCCTCATCTCATAGAGGAACTCAACGTAATGGGGACCATTTCTTCCAAAGGGGGGAGGACTCATCCATGTGGATATTGGTGGCCACCTGCCTATTCTACTTAGACATCCACCATTTTTTCTTTCATTTTTTTAGTTTCCTTAATTATAGCACAATTTACTATTTTTGGTAGTTTTTCGGGTCACGAACTTCTGGAGTTGTTTTGAGGCCCTAAACGACGTTGTTTTGGAAAATTTTCTCAACAAATTTTAGGGCAATCACATTGATTAGTGTATTACTCAGATAGATCTTTTCAACGAGGTATCATACATGTTAAATGAAGATAATATGACCAAGATATTATCCTAGGAAGTTGGTTGCCCAACTAACCCCAACAAGGCCCATAAACTCTTGGTGTTACATCTCCTCGGGTTAGGGTTTTGGTTGTTTAGGGTTTTCTCATATTTTTCAATAATAAAAGGGCCTTTGAGCCTCATTGTAACTCAGTTTAGAGGCATGTATCCACCACATCTCTTCTCAGAGATAAGCTACCATCGTACAAGCTAGTCTTATTTCCATTCTATTTGTAAGCATATTTCAGTATTTGATATTAATAAAATGAAGTTTTAATTCTGCTGCATCTTTGTATTCATGGTTATATTTGTAATTTGTTGCATTCATGGTTAAGTTCAGATCAGAGTAACATCAATAAGGACTCACAACAAAACACTGATAAACATTCACAACAATAATAAACTCACAGAAATAAACCTAACATACATCTCATCCAGTAGCACCTGGTTGGGAGAGTGGGCCCAACTCCCTGATCAGGGTTGTGGTGAGATCAATGAATCATGATATGCTTAGAAGATCAAATTGTCATTAATAAAAGAAATATTACAAGTATGTTGTTACAGACTTAAAAGTTAGAGTATTTCTCCTCTAATCTTAATGACTCTTAACAGCAATAACTTTCACAGCCTGCAACTCTACTTTATACAATTTGTCAATAATACATCTCCTAGAATTATGACATTTTCTTCCTTTAATTACATGGTGGTTTTCAGAATGAAACATAATGTTAAAAGATAGAAGTGTGTCAATCGAAAGATTGATTCACCGTTGCATCCAATATTCAAGGATAGCACTGCCAGCTTTGATAGCATCATTTAGTGAATCACAGTCCTGGTCATTCTCCCTTTAAATCTGCAAAAATAAATGAATTAGTAAGCCACTTAGGTAATAATACCCTATGACTATGCTTCATTGACCAATAATCCCTAAAGAAATGACGAGAGGTATACCTGTGCATTTTAAGATATTGATTAAACACTATTAGTGTGGAATGGATAAAAAGAATAGGGTAAAAGGGTGAGTAAAAGTATGAAAATCTAGCCACCAACATCTCCCCTCAACTGGCCTTACTGCATGTCCTCTTGCATTTCATGGCTTGAGAAAGTCTGGGTTAGAGTTGCGATGATCAAAATGAAGTTTTGCAAGATCATATTTTGCAAACATCTATGTTCCAGAGGCTTATACCCATCTGTTTGGATGACTTCTTTCCACCAATCCTCGCTTACCTTGTAAGCTAGAGTGTACTAATTAGTTGGCATCCATATGATGGGAAATCAAAACCTCAAACTCATCCATCGGACCCCACGAATCCTCATGCATGCAATATACCGGGGCACCCTTTTTAGAGCCCAAGCAAAATTGGGGGCCCCAAAAGGCTCACGTGTCCTGACAGTTCATGACAAAAGCATCCATCGTTTCTGGTAGCTATCCCGAGCCTCCTCCTGACAAGTGAAGATCTATTTTGTGCATATATCAATGCACCATTGACTGAGTTTCCAACATCTATTCTTTGCATCCCTCGATCCCCAAGAGGGTTTCGTGTCTGCTGCAAAGATTCACAGACTGACAATTCTCCATCCAAATGACAAGTGGCCTATGTGCTTGATTTTATTCAAATGTATCAAAAGCCTTTTTCCATTTAACTTGGTTGACTGTGTAGGAGGTAAAGGCTCTCAGTTGAATTTATCCTACATATGGTACTGGGTTAAATGATAGATCATTGCCCATGAAGTAGTCATGCATGTACAACTCGCACATCAAATGCTGATCTAAAATATTGTGGCATCTCATGATGCGCAAAAACTGCATTGAATCTTCCATATCATGACTAAGCTCCTGGCAGACACTTTCTAAACAAAATAATAGATATTTCTCATGGAGGAACAAGGCGTAGCTATGAGCAGGGGGCGGCAATCCATTACCAGCTGTGCCAAGATAAACATCTCTTCCTTATCGGCCTTTAATAGCTTCACCTGTTATTCCAGTCCCTCGATTTTCTTTTGCTTTTTCTCCTACTTCCTCTTTTCCTTTTCTATATGTTCTATGTAGCCGAAGACTATTTTGATAGCTTGCTCTCAAGTTTGCCTTATTCCTTCCCGGTGTGCTTCTAAAGGAATGGTCCCTCGTTGAAAGCAAGTTGTTGTAGCATGCCACTTATGAATTTTTCTAGACATGACCAACTCCCACGCATCGATAATATGCAAAAATGACTATTTCTGTGTAGCCGTTGAAGTCATTGGCCTGTCTTCGGTTTGTGTTGCCACTGAAACAGTTTCACGGTGGGGCATCACAACATTTTTCTTGTGCTTTCTCACTTTTCTTCGTAAGCATCACAACCATTTCCTCAATTTCATGACTTCTATTTTCATCTGCATATTCTCTCTGAATTGTGCCTGATATCTTTCCTTAAGAGGGGGTCTCCTTCTCGCACATTACTCAATAAACTCTTGTTTCATAGTTACTTCTTCCTCAAGTCTCATAGCTGGTCTAGGCCCTGATGGGTTGACGTTGACAAAATCGTCAATGGTTCTTGTTTCACTCTGATTTCTTTTGTTTGTTCCTCAACTCGGGGAATAGTCCCGCCATCTCCTTCTTCAGGTCTCAGGACCTCTACGTCTTCCTTCTGTGAATATGGACTCACTGCAGGGTCTTGTGGGGTAATGCCTTTGACACTCTCCTCTTATAGTTGCTCTGCTACCCCACCATCCTCTTCCACCTGTACAAGAATAGTTCCTATCCCTTATGGGTTAGTTTTGTCAACAACATCCTATTCCATTTTCTCGGGAATGGTCTGTAACCCTTGTGGGTTACTTTGATCAACAACGTCCTCCTTCATCTGCTTAAGAATGGTTTCTAACCCCTGCGGGTTAGTCTTATCAGCAACATCCTCTTCAATCTACTCAGGAATGGTTTCTAACCCTTGCGGGTTAGTTTGATCAACAACATCCTCTCCCATCCACTCAGGAATGGCCTCTGTAGAAGTTGTACCGGCCATAGCTTCTTCATTTTGTCCTCCAGTCAGAATTGCTTCTCATGTGACAGTGTCGACCTCCAACCCTTCAATTTGCTCAATTATTTCACCAATCGACACTGGTTTTTGAATAACCATGTCAATAATGGTGACCTTATCTTTCCAAACAAATTTTAGGATCGATGGAGAAGCTTCTTCTTTCTCCATGCATCTAGAGGAACGTGTTTTTCTTGCCCCTCTTGGAAAATATGCAAGAAAACAAGAATGAGTAATAATTTCATCAATTTTAGTTCTCTCAATGCTTACTAACGTAGGCACTCCTTCCTCTTCTTCTATGTTCACCGGCTATTCCATGTTCCCTTTTTCTCTTCCTGACCATGCTTCTTCCAAGTTGTCCTTCTGCCCAGCAATCGACACTGTCTCTTGCGGAGTGCTGTCAATTGCGGCCCCTATTTCCCTCAAAGGTTCCACATTCATTTGAACAGGTGGTCCTCGTTCTTGTGTGACAACACCACCTACATTTTCAACCACAAGTTCTTCAATTGTTTGAACTAGTGGTGTTGGTTCTTGTGTGTCAACACCACCTACATTTCCGAAAAAAAGTTCTTCAATGGCTTGGACATGTGGTGTTGGTTCTTATGTAACAACACCACCTACATTCTTAACCAAGAGTTCTTCAATTGTTTGAATTGGTGGTAACTCTTAGATTGGTATTTGACGCTAGTTCTTGTGGAGTAGCATTGACAACACTCTCTTCTATCTTCATTACATCTATCTATATTGGGCCAACAGGCGACGCTGGGACAATGTCGTCTATGGCCTCCTCTTCCACTACTACATCTTCTTCCTCCTCCCCTGAAAGCAACATACCTGCAAGTTCTTCCTCCGTGAGCTCGTTGAATTGTGGCCAAACCACAGAGGTTCGAGACAGAGCATGCACCACCAATAATATAACCAACCCATGATTTATGAGAACCACTAATGGTTGTCAAGACTGTCTGGCAGATTGTGCTTGTAATATTCCTAACCCAGAATATTCCTCAAACCCCATCAAAAACTCCAACCAAATATGTGCAAATGATATAATAACCCCGAAGTGATAAAATAACAGTGGAACAACATATAATAATGTAAACTGGAAATATAAGCAGATACACAAGAAATGCAACGAGAAATGCTAAGACATTTTATTATACTGAGCAAGAAATGAGTACAAGAGGTGATTAGACAGATGGCACCTCGACTTGCACAAGGCAAGTGAAGAAATACTCTTAGAATGACAAGAATGGCCTCTCTGCATGGATGCTGCTACTCCTGCTAGAAACTTTGGATTCGGTCTCCACTCAAGAAACCCAAAAAAACCCATAAATCTTTCCTGGAATGGCCTCACACTGATCTGTGTCCTAGCCACTAGGAAACTGCCATGCTACTGTTGCTGCTGGAAATCGAATGAGGATTTTGGGCTACTCTCCTCCTCAGAAAAGGTTGAAACTCTGGAATAAGACTCTACTCAAAAAACTCAGAAAAACCCAGAAAGCCTTTCTGAAATGTCCGACCCCTGAAAATCACTCCCTTGGGGTTCTGCACAGTTCCTCAAAGACGCTCATGAAATTGCTGCTGAAATGCAGGTGAAACTGTTGCTGAAATGTTGATGAATCTACTTCTGGAATGCCAATGGAAATACCTTGCCTGAGCATGCACTCGAAGTCCCCCGAGGCTAACAGTGAGATCTCCGAATGAAGACACTCAATGCACTAAATAGTGTTGCAGACTATCTAAACAACCAGCGTGCTCTTAAGTCAAAATGACTATCACAAATGCTCATAACTAGAATAATCCAAAATGAGGGGGCTCCTCTCTATTTTATAGCCTCTGCCTCTCACAATCCCTAGGCTTACCTCCTCCTGCGTGATTCCCCTCTTGCCATGTGTTCTTCCCTCCTACGCAGTCCCTCCATGTGTCTGCGTGGGCCCCATTTCTGCGTCCTCCTTTGGCCCCCTTGGCTCCTCCTTAAGTCACAACGTTGTGCTACTAGGAAGTGACTTTTTATTCTTAAAGTGAGTTATGTCCCACGTCCTTACTTTTTATTTATAAATAACTATAGAAGGCAAAAATTGGGCAAAATCGAATATTCCAATTAGCCATGGCTAATTAGGAATATTACAGTATCCCCTGGAAAAATGTTTCTTGTCCTCAAGCAACTGATGTGATGGATGCTGCAAGATCTTCTCACTCTCCCAAGTGGCATCCTCATCCGGCAAATTATTCCACCTCACCAAGAATTCCCGGACCGTCCTGCTCCGCAGCTGCCTCTCCTTGGTATCAATGATAGCCTCCGGCTGCAATACCAAATGCCCCTTGTCATCCATGCATGGTAGCTCATCTGTCACTGTCACTTGCTACCCCAATGCCTTTTTCAAGCATGATACATGGAAAACATTATGAATCTTGCTGCCTTGGGGTAGCTCCAACTCATATGCAACCTGTCCAACCCTGCGTATCATCCTATACGGCCCATAAAAGTGGGGCTTAAGCTTCTCAGCCCTCTTCTGCTTTAGCGACGACTGTTGGTATGGTTGTAACCATAGGTAGACCATGTCCCTTAGCTCAAACTGTCTCTCCACCTGACCCCTATCAGCATACAACTTCTGCTGGTTCTGTGTTGTAGCCATGTTATCCTTGAGAGCTTGGAGAATATCCTGACTCTCTTGGATCCATATCTTGGCTCTGGGAGCCTTGCTATCACCAAACATCATGTCAACAAAAGATAAAGGATGATACCCGTATAAAGCATATAATGGTGACATACCAATGGTCATGTGATGTGAAGTATTGTAGCAATACTCCCCTAGATGCAGCCACCTCAACCAGGCTCGCTGCTGTCCACTGACATAGTTACGCAAGTAGCCCTCTAGCCACTTGTTAACTATCTCTGTCTGCCCATCTGTCTGTGGGTGATAACTGGTACTTGGTGTCAACTCTGTCCCCACCAACCGAAAAAGCTCTTGCCAAAACCCACCCATGAAATGGCTATCCCTATCACTGACGATTCTCTTAGGAAGACCATGTAGCTTGAAGATCTCACTAAAGAACAACTTGGCCACCTATGCTACTGTATAGTGTGCGGATATAGCAAAAAAGTGTGTGTACTTTGTTAGTCGGTCAATGACGAAAAAGATGAAATCCTCGCCCTGTACCATGGGCAACCCCGTGATGAATTCCATTGAAATACTCTCCCATTTCCCCTTTGGAATGGGAAGAGGCTGCAATAATCCTGTGGGATGGCTCGTTTCTCCCTTCTTCCTCTGGCAAACATCGCACTCCCGGATGTGCCAGAGTATGTCCTCCTTGAGGCCCTTCCATGAGAACCCCTCCCTAATGGCCCTGTAGGTTTTGGTAAACCCCTGATGTCCTGCCAACGGTGAATCATGTGATTCCTGGAGTATCTTCTTCTTGAGATGAGACCCCTCAGTAAAGAAGATCCGGTCCCCGTAATAGATGATCTCATTGAACACCCTGTACCTGTCATCTGCCACCTACCCATCCAGAACCTCACATGCAAACCTATCCTTGGATTACTCTACTAAGAGTCGAGCCCTCCAGTCTGTATCCAAGCTCATAAGAGACAATGTGGTTAGTCTACGTGAAAGGGCATCTACTACCACGTTGTTCTTACCCTTGACATACTCGATGTCAAAGTCATATGCTTGGATCTTGCTAATCCACTTCTGTTGTCTCTCCTGTAGCTGTTTCTGCTCCAAAAATAACTTGAGGCTGTTGTGATTAGTCCTCACCCTGAACCTGTTACCCACCAGAAACTGTTGGTACTTAGCCAATGCATGCATGATGGCCAGCATCTCCTAGATAGACCGCTCAATCTCGTCCTGATAGGCCTTGGGGTTCCTATAGGGGGTGGTGATCACTGCCTGGATGCCCTGCTCAAGCTCGATAGTGTGCTCAAACTCCCGATTCGGTGGCTTTCTTGGTGGAATCTCTCCAAACACTATGGCATACCGATCAAGGATGGACTGGATCTCGGGATGTATCATCTGCCTTGTAGTCCCTGCCTCTGATGCACACAGTTCCACTACCCACTCTATGTCTCCCTTTCGGAAGATTGCCTCCATCCGATGAGCCGAGACAGTCTGAGGTGGATATGTGTGTTGTCCCCATATCTTCTCATGCCTCCCTGTCTTCTCATCATCCCACTCCATCTCCAGGGTCTTCTAATTTGTGGTGGCCTTCCCTAGAGTGATAAGCCACTAAACACCCAGTATCATGTTGGTGTCCGGAATATCGACCATGAAAAAGTGGTTAATCAATGTGTATGTGCCAATCATCACTAAAAGCTCTAGGACATAATGAGCACACATCATGGTCTAATCTCCTGGGACCAAGACTGAAAACCCATCGAAGCTCTCTGTCAGTATACCTCTCCGCTCAACCATCTGGCACCAATGAAGTTGTGGGTTGCCCCACTGTCAACCAAAACTGATACGCGCTGGCCACGTATTGCCCCTCGTACGCATAGCGTCAGATACTTGGGAACTCCCAGCAACACTGCAAGGGCCCCTCCGGTGGGTGCAAAAGATGCACCACCCGCTACTGGTGGTGGAGGTGGAAAAGGTCCTTATATGGCATGGCTATCTCCTGCCTCCACATCCTCCTCGTCATCCTCTTCTCCACTGCTCTCGAAGAAGACCTCAATAAAATGTGCTTTACCAGCAACACATTTATGTCGTGGTGCCCATGGCTCCTGACAAGTGAAGTACAACCGCTTCTTCTTCAGCTCCCTCCTGGCATCATCGTCAAGCTGTACTCATCCTGGATTCCCCTTTGGAGGTGGAATCCTCACATCCTTCCCCTTAGACTGGAAAGTCTGTCTCTAGGGGTAAGGTGTCTGGGTCCTCGGTAAGACATCCTGTAAGTCTCGAGTCCTGCTGATAGCATCCTGGAGTGTAGCTGGTCTAGTGGATCGGACTAGACCCTGAAGTGGCTCTACTAACCCCTCAACGTACATATAGACCCTCCGTGCTGTGGAGAGGTCTGGCATGATCACGGAGACCCTCAAGAAATCCACAATGTAGGTCTTTGGGCTCCCTGCCTGTTTGAGCCTCGTTAGCTCAACGAAATGCTGCTCTGGATCCCTCCGATCAAATCGCTCCATCAGTCTCCTGGTAAACTCGGCATATGACATCACTGTGGAGTGACCCAATGTAACCATCCCATGAAAACACCAGTCTTGGGCCTTGCCATCCAAATACAACGTTGCCACCTTGATGGCCTTTTCCTCCGACATTTGGTTAAGCTGGAAATAAATGTCTAGCTTCTCCACCCAAGACTTTGCCGAACTGTATGATGAGCCATCAAACGTAGGCAAGTGGAATCTACTCGCTGCACGATGGGTGTCACCATCATGGTAATGCCGGTACCTTCTGTGATGATCGCGGGGTCTACTATCTCACTGGAGCTGAACAAAATCTCTAAATGAGAGGGCTTCCCAGAACTCCTGCCCATAGGCCTGGTACTCTGCAAAATAATCACCCATATGCCCAGGCTCTGCCTCCTGCTAGGCTGTGGCCCCCGTGTCTGCTCCTAAGAAGGTGGGAATGGTAGAGCGTGTAGGGGCATGTGAGGCCCCCTGCTACGCAGTATCACACTGCTCTAGCAAGTGATGGGATGCACTTGATCCCTCACCGATCTGAAAAACTCGTGGGCTCTCCCGCTGTCTGGCCTCTACTGCCGTGAATCTCTACCCAATCACCTCAATCTGCCTCGACAGATCCTGTACAGATTTGAGGAGCATATCCGCAAATCTCTTCCCGTCCTCGTCTGCCATCTGCTCTGCGTCCACTACTAGCTCACTCTGTTCTGCATCTACCATAGGTTCCTCTTGTTCTGCGTCTGCCACAGGAACACAATCTCCCTCTCCGTAGGTATTCTCCAACCTATGCCCAGTGTCTCTGTATCTCTGACCTCTATATTAGATATAGGGTTTTTCCCCCGATGTCATAGATTGTTAGCTCCACATGCTGAGCCAGTTCTATGCTCTGATACCATTGTAATATTCCTAACCCAAAATATTCCTCAAACCCCAGCAAAATCTCCAACCAAATATGTGCAAATGATATAATAACCCAGAAGAGATAAAATAACAGTGGAACAACATATAATAATGTAAACTGGAAATATAAGCAGATACACAAGAAATGCTAAGCCATTTTATTATACTGAGCAATAAATGAGTACAAGAGGTGATTAGACATATGGCACCTCGACTTGCACAAGGAAAGTGAAGAAATACTCTCAAAATGACAAGAATGGCCTCTCTGCGTGGATGATGTTGTTGCTGCTAGAAAACAAATGATGATTTTGGGCTGCTCCCCTCCTTGGAAAAAGATGAAAGTCTGGATTTGGGCTCTACTCAAGAAACCCAGAAAAACCCAGAAAGGTTTCCTGGAATGGCCTCCCACTGATCTGCGTTCTAGCTGCTGGGAAACTGTCGTGCTATTGCTGCTACTGGAAATCGTATGAGGATTTGGGGCTGCTCCCCTCCTTAGAAAATGCTAAAACTCTAGAATCAGACTCTACTAAAAAAACCTAGAAAAACACAGAAAGTTTTTCTGAAATATCCGACCCCCGAAAATCACCCCCTTGGGGTTCTGTGCAGTTCCTCAAAGACGCTGATGAAACTGCTGCTGAAACTGCTGCTGAAATGCTGAATAATCTACTACTAGAATGCCAATGGAAATACCTTGCCTGAGCAGGCACTCGAAGTCCCCCGGGGCTAAGGGTGAGATCTCCGAACGAAGACACTCAATGCACTAAACAGTGCTGCAGACTAGCTAAACAACCAGCGTGCTCTTAAGTCAAAATGACTATCACAAATGCTCATAACTAGAATAATCCAAAATGAGGGGGCTCCTCTCTATTTTATAGCTTCTCCTTCTCACAATCCCTAGGCTCACCTCCTCCTGCGTGATTCCCCTCTTGCCGTGTGTTCTTCCCTCCTGCGCAGTCCCTCCATGTGTCTGCATGGGCCCCATTTTTGCATCCCCCTTTGGCCCCCTTGGCTCCTCCTTAAGTCACAACGTTATGCTACTAGGAAGTGACTTTTTATTCTTAAAGTGAGTTATGTCCCCCATCCTTACCTTTTATTTATAAATAACTATAGAAGGAAAAAATTGGGCAAAATCGAATATTCCAATTAGCCATGGCTAATTAGGAATATTACAACGCCATTAAGTGGAGGTTGCTGCATAGGAAGTCTGGCACGTCTAAAGCATGAACCTGCGCATGCCGAAACTGAAGTCATGCAAGGAGTTTGAAATGATACTTAAATAATGTAGAGAAATGACCTTCTTAGTTAACATACCTCATAAAAAAAATGTCACCTCACCCCATGGATACGACATAGATTTACGATCATACCCTCTTCCTTTCTAGACCGCTGTCTCCCTAGCCTGCAAAAACAATTCTGGAAACTCCGACAGAGGAGACTTCTAAGAGAACCATTTTTGACCTCCTCACTGTAATCCACTGGCAATTGAAATAGCTTCCTCTGTGACATAAATATCCATCCCGTAGACTCTAGAATTATTTCCTTCCAATTTTAACACAAATTTCACTGTGATGGCTTCATCAAATCCTTGTAGCCTCTCAAAATACACATGCCACCCTGCATCCAAGAAGACTTGCCAAATGTCTACATTGCATTGAACTTGCTCTCTACTCTTTGGTTCATGTCTCATAGCTTGTCCACCCATTCTACAATGGCTCTGTAACAACGCTTTAGAGTAACAAAAGACCGTCGAGAAGGAGTATCGGTAGGTAGATTTGCAGTGAGAGTTGTGATAGCGATGGGGTGTAGTGAGAGTGAAAACCAGGAGGATAACGATGAAATATGGAAAAATTAAGTCATTATTATAACATCTTTTCATTTATTGTAGTACCTCCGCCCAACTAAGGGATGACCGTCCGCGGTCATATCAAGTCATGTCACATGAATTATTAATCAAATCCACAGAGTCAATTGGGGACGTACATGGTGAATTGCATTGACAGAGTAACAAGAATGGAGGAGTAATAGCATCAAAGGGAGTAAAAACAAACAAGGAGTAACAACATCGGGGAGTAACAACACCGTTTAAACACTTAGTCGAAATCGTGATGGAGTAACAACACCGGCAGAGTTACAACACCAAAGGAGTAACATCACTAGAATACTTAGATGAAATCGCTAAGGAGTAACAACGCTGGTGGAGTAAAAAGACTAAAGGAGTAACAAAATCGGAGGATTAATAGCACCAGAATAATTAGACGAAATCGTCATCGCCATGGAGTGACATCATCGGAGGAGTAATAACATCGAAGGAGTAACAGTACCATTGAAGTACTTAGACAAAATTTCCATCATCAGAGTAGAAGCACCTAAGGAGTAACAACGCCAGTGAGGTAACTATAAGAAAAAAGATTGATAGATTAGTAACAACATTTTGTTATATTTATTTATTATTGTTATTATATATATATATATATCTATATCTATATATATATATATCAAGGGTGCAGAGGAGGAATTCCCTGCACTAATAATTTCAAAACTAAAGATATCAGAGAGATATTTAATAAAAGAGTCTCTTGAAGATGGACGATAATATAATCTGAGGTGATTTACATTCACGATCAAAGGAGTATGTGCCTCATCAATTGTGATAAGTCTAACAGTCCCATTATTGAATGTCGTGTCAACTTCATATGGTCCCATCCACCTCAAGGAGAGCTTTCCCTTAAAATCCTTGAACTGAGAATCATAGAGTAATGCCCAATCTCCTCTTTGAAACACCTTTTTCTTAATGAATTCATCGTGCAATTTAGTTCCCTGTTGTTGGCTTATAGCAATGTTCTAGACATCTACCAAATGAATTTCATCCAACTCATTCAACTGTTCCATTCGGTGTTTCTGGGCTTTTGAAAGATCTAAACCTACTTCAAGGGATGTCCTGAGCATCTTAATTTTGAATTCCACTGGAAACAAAGGGTATTTCCCATAGACAAGCTCATATGGTGAAAACCCTGTTGTGTTCTGCCATGTTGTTCTATATGCCCATAGTGCCTCAGGAAGCTTTTCAGCCCAATTCTGACAATTGTTCACTACAGTCTTTGTAATAATATTCTCTAGTATGTTGTTTGTGCTTTCAACTTGATCATTCGCCTGAGAGTGATATGGAAATGTTACCCTATGCTTGATTCCATATTTCTTCATGAGTCCTGCTATCATATGTGATGTAAACTGTGCCCCTCCATCTGAAACTATCTCTCTAGGAGCTTCGTACTGTGCAAGAATTTCTTTAAATAAAAATTCCAAGACAACCTGTTCTGTTTCTTTCACAACAGGCTTGGCATCTACCCACTTTGTTACGTAATCTGTGCAAACCAGAATGTTAACTTTTTGTTGTGAAGGTGGATTAAATGGCCCAATGAAATCAATATCCCAATTTTTAAAGGGCTCAAGAGCTAGTTGGGGCTGTAACGACATTTCATCTGCACGACTAGGCTGACCCATCTGCTGGCAACTATCGCACCCACTAACATATTTCCTTGCACCATGAAAAATAGAAGGCCAATAGTATCCCATTTGTAACACCTTATGACCTATCCACTTATCCGCAAAATGTCCCCCATAGGGGCCATCATGAGCAACTTTTAGGACATCATAGATGTCATCCTCACTTAAGCAGTGTCAGATTTGTTGATCAAATCCCATGTAAAAGAGATATCCTTCTATCCATGAATAACGAGCATTGTGATGAATAACCCTTCATTGTTCTTTGTAAGACAAGTGTTCAAACACCTTTCTTGTAGCAAGAAAGTTAGCAATATCTGCATACCATGGAGTGTGAGTAAAAAGTGCAAAAATATTTTCATCTCGAAAACTATCCTCTACAGGTGTACCTTCATCATTAGTATCCATCATAGACAGGAAATCTGTGACTACGTTATCTTTCTCTGGTTTCTCTATAATGGTAATATCAAACTCTTGAATTAATAGTAACCATCTTGTAATGAGACTAGGGGTTATTGGTTTGTTCATTAGATACCTGATAGTTGTATGATCAGTGTGCACGAAAGTAGGATATCCTTTGATATAATGCCAAAATTTATTAATAGCATAAATGAAAAACAAGAACTCCTTTTCGGTTACTGTATAATTTAATTTAATCGGGATCAAATTCTTGTTGACATAGTAAATTGCATACAACTTCTTGTCCTCTTGCTGCCCAAAAACCTCCCCTACTATTGTTTGAGAAGCATCAATAGAGATGTGAAATGGGAATTTTCAATAAGGACTGCGTAATATTGGAGCCTTGCAAATTAGTTCTTTGATTTCTACAAAATTTGCTTCACATTCATCTTTCCACACAAATTATGCATCCTTAGGTAACAATTGAAAAAATGGGAATGCTATTTTAGAAAAAAGTTCTATAGGTGAAGTCTGAGTATTGACCACCCAACCAGATCGAAGATGTAATTCATTACATTCCATAATGAAAATACTATATCGAAGGAGGTTGATTGTCTCAACCTGTTGAGCCCCTCCGTTATTTTAATTCAGATTGGGTTGGACATGCAATTGAGGACGAAGAGTAGGATTACTAGTGGGTGCATTAGCAGGCAGTTATAGCTGCTATTGTGGCATAGGTTGGGAGAATTGTCCTGAAGGAGGAGGAGGAGGTCCATGCCAATTCTGGGACCATGAAGAATTTGGACCAGATTGAGGATACCATGGTTGCCAAGGCATTGGATATTGGTAATACTGTGGCCAAGAAGGTGAAAAAGGTACAGACTACTGACCAAAATTCATATTATTAAAACACTAAGATGAGTCTTGAGGCATACCTTGATTCATATTTGACGGTCATGGTTGCCATGGTTTCCTTGATCCCATAAAATAAAGTTGTTTTGGTTCTTCATTCGTTCCCTGAAATATTGCCTTCAATCCAGGAAGAGATGGGCAAGTTCTTGTGGAATGACTCTATTCACATATTGCACAAGTCTCCATAGAATTGAATGGACATTCCTTCAATGGGTGCTTCTTCCTATATTAAAGGCAGAAAATAGACATGGCATTCTCTGCTTCCATCTGCTTTTGATTTTCCTGCAACATGTCTAACTACGAGGATAATGTGCTCAGGATTTCGATTCTCAGGTTGTCCATCATATTCCCAATTTTAGTCGTTGTAAAGTCCATTGATGGATGTTTTGAGAGTTCGGATTCCCTGACTTTGTCTCGCAGCCCCTCGTGAATACTTGATGCATAATTCACAGATGGTATCAAATTCCTCCTTTGATATATCTCATTTTCCTACTATGTTCAATAGATCCAGAGATTCTGAATTGATTTAAAATATTATATTGTTTTGCTAAGATCCTCCTCATATTAGAAACAAAATGCTTTCATTGTGCTTAAGGATTCATGATTTTTTGTAAGCGAAAAATGAGTTTTTATGTTAATGTTATGAGAAATTTACCATAAATAAGGTACTGAATAGCAACATAAACGTGTATAGAACATCATCATAAACACATTAAAAACAAGAACATGATAAAGGATCACCCCTCCTGGGCTACGTTTCCTTGGTCTAGCTTCCAAAGGCTTGGGCCTCTCTATTATGCTCAAAAGTGTAAACTATGTATTTACGATGCTCAAATGCTTCTGAAACCTGCTCCAATGAGTCTATAATGTCCAAAAATGGCCACCTAGCCTCTTTTTGCATCCAATTTGGTCGAAAACTAAAGAAGTTATGACCTCTCCTAGTTTCTCCACTATTCGCTCCACAAATTTCACCAAATCGAACATGATCCTACAATTTCACCCCAAAAAGTGCTAACTAGCTGAAAATTTCACCACGCGGTGGGTGAAATTGTAGGACCATTAAAAATTCCTATAACCCCCACGCGGTCACAACAAATTCCAACCCTACTAGTTACATGACGCAATTAGGGTCTGGGGATTATGGGGAGGTCACAACAAATGTCGCGATTAGCGGAGTGCATTCACATGGATGCTTGGACTCGCGGTCAGTGCTGGCAGTGAACTTAGCTATTTGTTGGCTGTGGATGTGGTGGTCACATGGGAGGACCACCAACAGTTACGATGGCAATCTTCCTCCAACCTAACAGTCAACAAAACTTAAATACAACCCACAACCATTAATAGTTAAAAACCATCATATAGGGGCAATGGTAAACCTTGGTGTTATTGTGTGGGAGGTCACAAGTTCGACCTTGGCCTCCAACTTGTCTTTGCCAACAAATTTTGATCGACCATTAGGTGACATGTGGCGGCCTCCGACTTAGCCACATGTCACCTCCTAATTGGCCAAAACTATAACACATGAGCTAATCAAACGATGCCACTGAATCAAAATATTCCAAGAATATTCCACTTTCCACCTAGGCGGTACAGATGCCCAGTCAGCATCCCTATCATCCATCTGCAATTTTTTTACCTATTTGACAAAGTGCACATATCGTGTTTTTGGGAGCATACTGTGTCTATTTCGCATGAAACGAGTTGCGCTGAATTCAGGATGATGAGCACTATGTGGTATTTCAAGTTCCACACCATTCTGACAACTTTGATTTTTAAGCATAATGTTGAGAACCTGATCACTCCTCCCCATTGGAAGCCTTTTGGACCCAAAAATATCACTTTAAATTGTCCAGTAGGTGAGGGTACAATTCCCTCACGTTTCCAACCTTAATCCATTTGGCATTGACTTGGTGCTTGTGCTTTACACGATGCTTGTCATGCCTTGCTTTGTACTTGCCTTTGCCCTTTTCAAGTTGATCTTGCACTGTTTGATGTACCATTTGGAGTCATTCAATGAACTCTTTAACTTTTTCCATGCTACTATCATTAGCAACGTCCTTCTTACCAAGATGATACAGCACATTACGATGAAAATTGTATACAAATTCCTCTACTTGATTCTTTTTACTCAAGCTTGAATATACATCTTGAAAGTATGATTTTGTTGAACATAACTTTCATGTAAAACAAAATGATGCTTGAGGAAAGTAATGATATAAACTCTATGCCTATAAAGTACATTAACAAACTTGTCTCTTATGCTTTTCTCATACCTTTTGACCAAGTGGACTAGTAGAAGAAAACCCATCCAATGAAAGTGTCTTTGTTGCTGCAATTTAAACACTGCACCATTGAGAATTTCTGAATGAAATGAAATGGGCTTACCATATTTCTTAAAGATTGCACCCATGGCATAGTCACATATATCAACCTGAGACTCAAATGACTTTTTCAAGTTTAGAAGAGCAAGTATAAAGGTTGAACTGATCTTTTGTTTTAAACCATCAAATGCCTCTTGCTATTTGCCTCCCCACTGGAAGACCTTTTGCACAACTACCAAAGAATGCAAATGAGTTATAATAGAAGAAAAATTAACAAAATATTTCCTCTGAAATTGGGTTGCTCCCAAAAAACCTCTTATCCAAATGACTATCTTGAGCATTGACCAATCCATAATGGCATCAATCTTGGAGAGGTATAACTTCAGCTCACCTTCTCTAATATCATGGCCCAAGTACATCAGAAAAGTTTTATCCAACATATACTTTGACATCTTCAAAAAAAAATATTCTTGACATATGACATCAAGTATTTTTTTCTCACACATGACATGTTCATAAAGAAATTTTCTGAAAATGAAAATGTCATCCAAGTAGACTATCATGTCTAGAAATGACTTCAACACATCTTTATTCATATGCATGAAAGTAATAGGAGCATGGAAAAGACCAAAAAGCATAACAAGCCATTCAAACAAATCTTTCTTGGTTTTGAATGTCATCTTCCATATGTCTCCTTCAACAACTCTACTTTGATGAAAACCACTTCTTGAATTCCATTCAATGAAATGCTTACCATTCTTCCTAGGTGCCAAAACAAGAGGTGCTCCACATGGTAAAGGAGAAGTTCAGATGATCCTTTTGTTCAACAATCCTTGGATTTTAGATATCATTTTTTTTTGGATCAACTACGTTAAGTAAGTCATTCATCTATGACCATTTCCATGAGAGGTAGTCATAACTAACTAATTTCTCATGATTTTTGAATAGTCCACTTACCACTCATTGCATCGGGTGGTGCTCACAGTGGTGAAGAATTGGGATTGAAACTAGTGAAATGAATCACATAGCGTCAATCATCACTTCCGGGCCTTACACCCGATAACCAGGACTTCCTAGGAGGTCACCCATCCCAGATCACCTCTAGCTAAAGTGCGCTTAAAAGTGGATTTTTTCCCACAGTCAAGCCCACTTAGCTTGCTACCCCATTTGCAAAACCTTAGCAAGTATTGTGCCTCATGAACCATTCAAGTAGAGTTCCCTTCACTCTTTTGAATTAAGTATTGGGGGTTTTCACAGTGCATTATATTAGATATCATATTTTTGGGATCAACTGCATTAAGTAAGTCATTCATCTATGACCATTTCCATTAGAGGTAGTCGTAACTGACCAATTTCTCATGATTTTTGAATAGCTCAGTTAGCACTCATTGCATTGGGTGATGCTCATAGGGGTGAAGAAGTGGGATTGAAACTAGTGAAATGAATCACATAGCGTCAATCATCACTTCTGGGGCTTGCACCCAGTAACCGGGATTTCTCGGGAGGTCACCCATCCCATATCGCCTTTGGCTAAAGTGTGCTTAACTATGGAGTTTTCCCCACAGTCAAGCCTTCGATTTGTTTTGTTATTTCTGCACATTCCCTTCTTAACATCCTGTGCATGTCAATGTTAGGAAGAAGACACTTTTGCTGCAATGGTATTTCATGTTGGATTCTCCTCTTGGAAGGAAATCATTTTTCTTTCTGAAACACCTCATCATCATGGTTAACTACATCAACCAAATCAGTTTTCAAGTTTGAATTACAACCATCAAACACTTCATAATCAATATCAACATTGGGTTTGATCATAAGAAGCACTAAATTCTTACTTGAATTCACTAGTCTTTTCATTTTCCCTGCATTAACTAATGAAAGATTTAGTTTCTTGTGATGAGCTCTCACAATATACTTCACATCATCCTTGAACATCTAGTGCTTGTTTTCATGATGATAGAAGATTGATTTTCTATCATAAAGGTAAGGACTACCCAAAACAATTCCTGATATATCAAGTGGTACAACATCTAATTCAACTTCATCAATGAAGTTTGTTGTGATTGCAAACCAAAGAATACATTTTCTTGTAACTTGTAAATTTGTGTCCTTCCATATCCAACCCAATGGATATGGCTTGGGATGTAAAATGGTTTCAAGATTAAGTTTCTTGACTAAGTCATCAAATATCAAATTAGCTTGAGACCCACTATCAAAAAGTGTGTCGATTTTTGTATGTTTTGAGATTACCCTCACATGAAATAATTCAATCATTGTTTCTTCATTTAGAGTATTAGTGTGATAATTTGATATACTAGTGCTAGAAATGCATTCTTTTCCTTTTATACCTATGGCTGTAGTTTTAGTTTCATCACCCGAATTGGATCCCAAATCGTCTTGAATGATGACAGTTGTATTTTCTTTTCCTTTGTTGTTGAATTTATATGGTTTCATTTCAGGATGAAGCTTCCAACAATGAGCTTCATCGTGACCCTCTCCGGGACAATGTTTACATATTGCTTTCTCTCCTTCCTTTTCAATTGATACATTTTTCTTTCCCTTGAAACCCTTTTCTTTCTCTTTGCCCTTAAATGGATTTTTACTACCTTCTTCTGGGATGTTTTTTGCTCTTGCCTCAAGATGAGTGGCTTGCACACACAAATCATCTAGATTATTGGGATTAAACATTAAGATAGTATTCCTAAGGTAACTATGTAATCCCCCTATGTACTTCAGCAATGTGTCATGTGATTGCAAATCTACACCTCACATCAAAGACCTTTTTCTGAATTCTTGGGTGTCATCTTTCACATTTTGACATTTAAGTTGTCTAAGGTTCTGCCAATTCATGATGGATTTCTGCATATAATCTATAGGGTAGAATTGTCTTTTTATTGCAACAATGAAATCAATCCAATAAATTGAGATCTTACCATGTCTTTTAGTCTCCTCTTGGGTCTTTGATTCCCACCATACTAGTGTGCACCCTCCATTCTCAAGGAAGATAACTGAGTATTTATGTCATCCTCTTGAAGGTTTTGAATCCTGGAATAGACCTCCAGCTAACGAATCCAATTATCAAGCTTCTCTGCATTCATTTCACTATTATACATGGGTAGCTCAAATTTAACATCAAGTTTAAAAAAAGGTGATTTACCAGTTCCTTTTGAAGTATGATGATGAGTATGAGTAAGGGTTGTGTTAGTGGAAGAGGGTGAAGATGCTTGTGAAGAAGAAGATGAAGAACATGGTGGAGAGGGTGGAGGTTTGTCTCCATTTCCATTACCTCCTCTTGAGGATACTTCTCCTTTGGGAGGTTTGGAACTTTCTCCTTGCAACCTGATATTCCTCTCTTCATAGAGCTCCTTCACCATCTCTGTCATATCAAAGAAAGCCTTTCCGAAGGCCTTCTCATATTTGTCATGTTTGTAGGTTCTCCTTCATGAGACATGATCTCTGAAGTCTCAACTGCAACTTGAGGCTGAACTGCTGTTGGAGATTGTGGCAACCTTGCTCTCCTTCCCCTTGATCCAACTTCAAGGCTTCCAACCAGCTTCCCTTCTCCTCTTTTGATTTTTAACTTTGTAAGCATGACATAAACTTACAAAAAAGTAAATCCTTCTTTCACAAAGAAAACCTAGAGCTCTGATACCAAAATGATATGATTTAGAATATTAGATTGATGTGCTAAGATCCTCCTCAGATTAGAAACAAAATTATTTCATTGTGCTTAAGGATTCATGAATTTTTGCAAATGAAACATGTATATAACATCATCAAAAACACATTACAATAGGAACATGATAAAGGAGTTCACCCCTCCTAGGCTACGTCTCCTTGGTCCATCTTCGAATGGATTGGCCCTCTCTATTATGCTCAAAAGTGTAAAAATATTTGTTTACAATGCTCAAATGCTTCTGAAACATGCTCCAATGAGTCCAAAATGTCCAAAAAATTCCACCTAGCCTCTTTTTGCATCCAATTTGGCTGAAAATTGAAGAAGTTATGACCTCTCCTAGTTTCTCCACTAATCGATTCAAAAATTGTACCAAACTCGACATGATCCTATAATTTCGCCCCAAATAGTGCTAACTAGGAGAAAATTTCACCACGCAGCGGGCGAAATTGTAGGACCGTTAAAAATTCCTATAACCCCCACATGGTCACAACAAATTCCAACCTTGTCGGTCACATGATGCGGTTAGGGTTTGGCAATTAAGTGATGGTCACAACAAATGTCGTAGTTAGCGGAGCCCGTTCACATGGATGCTTGGACTCGCAGTTAGTGCTAGTGATAAACGTAACCATTTGCAGGTTGCGGATGAGGTGACCACATGGGAGGGTCGTCGATGGCTACGCAGGCGGTCTCCCTTGAACCTGATGGTCAATAAAACTTAAATACAACCCACAATCATTGATAGTTAAGAACCATCAAGCGGGTGCAATGGTAAACCTTGGTGTTGTTGTGTGGGAGGTCACGAGTTTGACCCTGACCTCTGACCTATCTTTTCCAACAAATTTTGATCGACCAGTAGGTGGACACGTGGTGGCCTCTGGCTTAGCCACATATCACCTCCTAATTGGCTAGAACTATAACACATGAGCCAAACAAATGATGCCACCACATCGAAATATTCCAAGAATATTCGACTTGCCACCTAGGTGGTACGGATGCCCAGTCAGCATCCCTATCATCCATATGCAATTTTTTACATGTTTGACAAAGTGAATAGATCACATTTCTGGGAGCATATAGTGTCTGTTTCACTCAAAACAAGTTGTGTTGGATTCAGGATGAAGAGCACTACATGGTCGTTTAGGTTCCATGCCGTTCTGACAACTTTTATTTTTGAGCATAATTTTGAGCACTTGATCAGATCCCTCCCTTAGTGCCTTGAGAAAAATAATCTTCAAGATATTCTTATTTTAGTCACTGTGGCTTGATCTATGAAAACTGTATTGAAAATGTTCCACAAAATCTTCCATATTCTCATCCTCTTTCTGCATAATCTTAAAAATTTCTTCCTTAACATCCCAGGATTTGCAGTAGTCCTGATATTTCTCGAGGAAAATCGTATCATATCATCCCATGTAGCAATAGATTTTCCTTCGAAACCCATAAACCATCTTAAAGTTATTCATTTCAAAGTAGTGGGAAATATCTTCAATTTCTAAGAATCAGAAATGTAATCATACCCCCGACAAACAATGTCAAATTCAAAAATGAATGTATGGATCCTCGGAAATAAGACCATGGAAATTGGGTAGTGTTTTCAAAGGAATAGGCTTCATAGGTGCATCACCGTTGATATATCCAATTGGAAATTCAATTGAAGAAGTTGCGGGAGCCATGCATATCTGCCAATACTCACTTGGAATTTCAACAGGTTCTGGCTCTAGTTGTTCTATAACAAGTGATGGAAGTTTTTTAACAACACTCCCTTGATCAAACGGTGCCAAGAATTCCCTCAAATAGTCTTCCTCTAAACTTGCAATATACAGTTCCTCATATCTTATGCTTGCTACTTCTTCTTCCTTGAATTGCACTTCTTCTATTGGAAGAGGTTATGGTTGTGAAATTGATTGTCCTCTAGATATTGTATGAGATATTACCCTAGCAACAACTCGTGACAATGCTCCAGACTCAGCCCTTGAGATGATCTCTTGGATGTAACTTTTTCTGCCCAAATCGACCCGTTTTCGTTTCGGGGGTCTCCCTCTGCCCCTTTTATAAGTGTCTATGTTCATACAATAAGGAAACAAAAGGGAAACATTCAAACAAATTAAAAGCTCAAGACCTGGAGTAGGATAAGAAATTCCTTCCCCAGGACGAGAGAGTGGACCCTAAAGAAAACAAAAGAAAGAAAATAAGCAAATCACATAAATCAAGCTCAGGACCTGAAACAGGAAAAAAAATAAAATGTCCCTTCCTAAGATGAGAGAGCAATACTTATGAAAGAATAACAAAGAAATCTAAAGCTCTAGACTTGGAGCAAGGTGATAAAATATTCCTTCCTTGGCACGAGAGAATAATCCTACATAAACAAGAAAAGCAAGGAACCAAAAAACCAAGCAATCTAATACTCAAGAGTTGGAGCAAGGTGTAAGCTTCCTTCCCCTAGAAGAGAGATCGGTCCTATGGTCAATGTTGGTTGTACTTTCGTGTCTTTGATAGCCTCCCTGGAAACAACGTTAAAATGTTGGTCTCCAAGTATGAATCATTCAATTCACCCAATCCACATTTAATTGTCAACCCAGGGTTCTACCAGTTGTTTCAAGGCTATCACGCACTATATGTGCAGGCCACAGTTTCCCTACCCAACATTAAACATTAATTATAAATTCATAAATGTGTAACAACAATCAACACTGTAACAGAAAATGAGAGTAACAACAAGTAATAACTGTAACGGCAATAAGAGTAACAACAATAAGGATTCACAACAACACACTAATAAATATTCACAACAATAATAAACTCATAGAAATAAACCTAACACACATCTAATCCAGAAGTCAAGAGAGTGGGCCCAACTCCCTGATCGAGGTCATGGCGAGATCCACAAATCACGATATACTCATAAGGTCAACTTGTCATTGATAAAAGAAATGTTACAACTATGTTGTTACAGACTCAAAGTTAGAGTATTTCTCTTGTAACCTTAACGACTCTTAACAACGATAGCTTTCACAACCCACAACTCTACTTTGTACAATTTGTCAATAATACAACACCTAGAATTACAACATTGCCGTCTTCTAATTACATGGTGGTTTTCAGAATGAAATAGAATGTTAAAAGATAATAGTGTGTCAAACGAAAGATTGATTCATCATTGCAACCAATATTCAAGGATAATGCTGCCATCTTTGATAGCATCATTCAGTGAATCACGGTCCTGGTCATTCTCCCTTTAAATCTACAGAAATAACTGGATTAGTAAGCCACTTAGGTAATAATACCCTACGACTATGCTTCATTGACCAATAATCCATAAATACATGATGAGAGGTATACCTGTGCATTTTAAGATATCGATTAACCACTATTGGTGTGAAATGGGTAAAAAGAACAGGGTAAAAGGGTGAGTAAAAGTATACAAATGTAGCCACCAAAACTAACATCAAACCTTACAGATATCCATATGCCCAAAATAGTGAAATTGAACATGTTGTTGCAGAAATGCTAGAGGTTGGTATAATTTAACCTAGTCAAATTTCTTTCTCGACTTTAGTAGTATTGGTGCATAAGAAGGATGGTTCATGGTGTATGTGCCTAGATTATAGGGAGCTCAATAAGCTCACTATTAAAGATAAATTTCCCATTCATGTCACTGATGAATTTTTGGATTAACTACATGGAGAAATTTACTTCACTAAGTTGGATCTTCATTTAGGATATCATCAAATTAGGATGAAGGCTGAAGACATTTGAAAACAACATTCAGAACTCATGAGTGTCATTATGAATTTTTTTCATGCCTTTTTGCCTTACTAATGCACCTTCCACATTTCAAGGTTTGATAAATTCCATTTTCAAACTCTTCCTTAGAAAATTTGTGTTAGTCTTTTTTGATTATATACTAATCTACAACAAATCTTGGAAGGATCATGTTCAACATGTTGACAGGGTGCTCAAACTATTGGAGGAGAAATAATTATATGAAAAAACCTTCAAATATTATTTGGAGTATAGGAGGTGGAATATTTGGGTCATATTGTATCTCATGAGGGTGTTAAGGTAGACCCTAACAAAATTAAAGTCATTAAGGAATGGAAAATCCCCACAACCATAAAGCATCTTCGAGGATTTCTCAAGTTGACAAGGTATTATCACAAGTTTTTAAAGAATTGTGGGAGAATAGAAGCACCTCTAACAACATTACTAAAGAAAGATGCATTTTCTTAGACTCCAGAAGAAACTAAGGCCTTTGAACATCTTAAAGAGGCAATGTGCCAAGCACCGGTCTTAGCTATGCCAAACTTTACAAAAACCTTTATTATCGAATTTGATGCCTTAGGAAATGGAATTGGTGTTGTCTTAATGAAAGAAGGAGGAGCCATTTCTTTTGAAAGTCATAAAATCAAATAAAATTATTTGCACAAACCTATTTATGAGAAGGAAATGTTGGAAATAGTACATGAATTGAAGCAATGGCGACCTTACCTAATGGGAAGACAGTTCAAGGTAAAAAAAAATCATGATAGTCTTAAATACTTTTTGGAACAAATATTATCTTCAGAAGAGAAACAAAAATGGGTCGCAAAGATGTTAGGTTATGACCTTGAAATCACATACAAAAAGGGAAGAAAAATGGTGTTGCAGATGCACTCTCAAGAAAGGATGAGGATGTGGAAGCATTTCTTTGTGCCATTCCTATTATCTAACCTGATTGGATAACTGAAGCAAGGGATGAATGGAAGAATGATGAAGTGGTGTGGACACTCATTCAAAAGATGTAGCAAGATCCTAGTACATCTGATACATTTAGCTGGAAAAAAGATTCATTATGGTACAAAGATCACTTATATATTTGTAAGGATTCCCAACTCAAGAAAAATATTCTTTTGGAATTGCACACCTCCCCCTTAGGAGGGCACTTAGGATTCTTTAAGACTTCCATAGGGTCAAGAAGCATTTTTTTTGGAATGGCCTTAAATATGATATTTAGAGGTTTGTGGTAGAATGTTTGGTTTTCCAGAAAAATAAAGTTGATACAATTAAGACCTCAGGTTTGTTACAACCTTTAGTGATTCCAAGTTAGCGTTGGGAGGATATCTTAATGGAATTTATCACAGGTTTACCTAATTCTGAAGGAAAGAGTGTCATCATGGTGGTAGTTGATAGACTTACCAAGTATGCACACTTTTATGCATTATCTCATCTTTTTAAAGTTAGTATAGTTGCTACTGAATTTATGGAAACAATTCAAAAGCTACATGGAAACCCAAAGATTATTGTAAGTGACAGAGATCCCATTTTCACTAGAAATTTTAGATGAAATTATTTTCTTGTCTTGGTACTCAATTAGCTCATAGCTCATCTTATCATCCTCAATCTGATGGGAAAACTGAGATAGTGAATTTATTTTTGGAAGGATATCTTTCTTTCTTTGTATTCAGTAAACAAACACAATGGACCAAGTGGTTACCTCTAGCTGAATGGTTGTATGACACTTCCTTCCATATTGCAACAAAAATGACCCCAATTGAAGCCCATTAGTGTTATTGTTGTGCCCTTATTATTGTTATGTAGGCTCTAATTATATTGTTACCCCTTAGACTCCTATATATACCAAGGATGTCTTATCATTTGAATCATCCAAGAATTGTTCATTTATGTGATGTAAAGGAGGTTTCGCCCTCGAAGTGGCTATTTCTCAAGTTGTTGATCTATTTTTCTTCTATTTTGTGAGTTGGTTGCATAACACATTTTTCATGTATTTCGGATTTTTCGTGTAGCAAGGTCCATTAAAAGTATGCGACATGGGTACTCCTTGGATGGGGAATTCAATTTTATATCCAATAAGTTCTCCCACTCAAATTTTGAGTAAAAGCATAGGGAGATGTTGAAGCCCCAAAAATTGGGTCTACAACAAGAGGGATACCCACCCGGTCCGGACCTTGGTTAGCAGCTCCTTTTCCGTTTGGTGTAGTGGGTCCGACTAGGGATATGGGACTAGTTTCCCAATTTATGTGTGTGTGTGTTGAGAATTGATATTTCCTTTCTAATAACTTCTAAGTAAAATGCTTTTATTATAAATCTAATTTAACAACAATGAAATTGTATTCTAATAAACCGAAATACCTAATTCTAAAACTACCCCAGGATTTAATCTTTCAATTATGCGATCTAAAATATTTTCTACAACAATTGGTAATAAATATCATTCAATTGCTATAAGAAAAGAATTCAATAAAGATGAACTGTTTCGTATAAAAATTTAGCCGAACAGTTGTGAAAAACATATCGCATAATAAGTCACTCATATATTAAACATAAATAAATGGCTATCACCATATAGAAGTGCCAAATGATAACTCAAGTATTCAAGCATTCATACATAAATAACTGAACATGACTATCACCATAACACATAAGCAGAATTTGTTAAGAGATAAAAGTACCATTTATAATGAGTTCTACTCATGAGCTCTAGAAATAATGATTTATCTCTTCTTAATTCAACATCTACTAAGAGTACAAAAGTGCAATTTTAGTAGCAGATATTAAACACAAATATCAATAAATCTTGTTCCATTCATTCATCAAAACCTCCTCGGAGGGTGTAGAATTGCATGTTCTGAGGACAAGTTTTTGATAAATTTCAGGACCTATTCCATTCATTCATCAAAACCTCCTCGGAGGGTGTAGAAGTGCATGTTCTGAGGACAAGTTTTTGATAAATTTCAGGACCCTTCTCTAAATGCATGAGAAGGGTTTAAATACTACTAGCTAAATCTAAATATAGTTTATTACAAAAATATGGGAGGCGGTTTAAATGACCGTCCTCACTTCAGGCAAAAATAAAGCAAAACTAAGACTAAAACTGAATCTAAAAGTAAAACTAGCAATTAGCTATCTATGTATCTGAACTTTGTAGTCGCAAGCATCCAACATCGGCTTGAGGGGAGTTGGCTAGCCGACCTCCAACTTTAACTATCCTGTGAAAATGGAATCGACAAGTGGAGGAACCATCTTCTCGGCAGAATTAGTGAGACATTTTAGAGTCATGCACTGACTGTGTGGTTTAACCAAGTACTGCCAATAAGAATCCCAGTTTAACTTGGTTAACCTTTTGACGGACTCTGCTCTTTCTTGAGCCTTTTATCTCCAGCTTGTCTGTAGATGTTGCACATTTGGTAGAAATCTAGAGTGGTCTCTGATATGAGATTTGTCCTGTGTAAATTTTCATTAACACAGTTGATGACATTGTTCTCTGCAGTGCCTGCTTCTCCTGCCGCTTGTTCTGCTTTCCTGATCTGTGCATCCCACTTATTAAAGAGCATTTATTTGTGGGCTTAATTGATCATGGGCGTGCTTTCCTTTTTCCCTTCGTCTGATTCCTGCCAAACCAAATATTTAGTAACTCTTTTATTAACTAAATCATAATCATGTCACAAGTCCACAACTTCATTAGTAATCCTATCGCTTATCTCTCAATAAGAGCTCCACTGCAATATCCCGTGGCACAATGTTTCTTGCTGCTGCAGGAGTTGATCATTTAAGGAAATGGATTCGGCGACAAATTCCATAATCTTAAGATCGTCCTTATGCATTTCTTGCATAACCTGTAACTGTTTTTCTCTTATGACTCCATGACAAATCTTATAAAAATATGGAATGAACTTGGAATCCCATAATTCTTTGTGATAAACATGAATGGGTAAGGGGTCCTGAGTAGTCCATTTCCAACCCATCATAGGAAACTTGGAAACATAACAGATTGCATCCATTACATAAGTAGATGAGTAGAAAGGAGGATAAATCCTCTGAGTAGTTCTTTTGGACCGATAATTCAAAATGGCTGTGGCTAAATTTTCAAACAATATTTTAGCCCAATCCACAATAGTAGCATTAGTTGCGGCATCTAATAATGGTAGCCATTCAGATGAAAATTTGTTAACGTCAGGCTTTGCAAAAAGTCTACAGAACATGGCAGCAGCAAAGCAATACGGAGAGGTGAGAGAACCAGTACTATACATACCTTTCTTATCCCTTTTTAGTGGTGCATCCCTTCTTGACCAGTCCTTGGTGCATTCTGCCAAATCTTCATTTTCTTTAGTGAACTTCTCCATGAATTGTTTATTATAGGTCACTTGTGGCTTTGGTAGATGATACATGAGACTTAAATCTTGTGTAGTGAACAAGCCAATGAGCCCTTGGTTCTGAGTCTTAAACTGTCTATTTGTTATCTCAGCGCTATCTAGTACCCATTTGACCATGTCCGTGTATGGAAGAATCTTGGGCCTTGCTGCTATTCGGTGCAAGAACAAACATGCTAGTTCTGTAATTGATGCCTACGATGACCTGCGTGAGTCTACTGTAGCTGTAACCTCCATTACTATGGGATTTTCTTCCTCGAGTAGACTGTGCATGCCTTCCCAAGTAGTAATGCCGGTATCTCTATTACAGGTGGTGTCTGTCCATAAGGGCGTCATTTCTTTCCCTTCAGAACTTGGAGCCTTTCCTTTCTTTCCCATAATATTCTGAATACTGCTATGTATACCTCTCTACTTTTGGCTCCTGCAATTTGCAAATGAGGCAAGAGTAATGATAAGAAAAAGGTGACGGGAAAGCTTTAAATGCCGAAATCATATAAAATATATCACCTTACGTGAAATGGCTCTTCGATCAAATCAAAACCATATTTCATTAATGATTGCCAACTAACTCATTAAATTAACATTAACACGCATAACGGGTCATTGGTTTGTGGAAAGGCTTTTTCGAACAATGAGCCCTGCAGATCTATGATAAGGCGATTTTGCAATTTGCTTCGTAATATCGCAGATCGCAATATCGTTGATCCATTACGTGTGGCAATCATTTACCATATGTTTTCTGCACAATGTAATTTGCGAGACGCGCCATCGCATATCAGCGGTTTGAGGTATTTCGCTTTAAGTGATACTTGAAGCATGTTAAATTTGTGATGTGATGAATGTCTTCAACATGTGATTTCGCATCGCGATTTCGTAATCTTAGGATTTAGTTTGTAGGAAAGCATCTATTACCTTTTTGCAATGTGATGCGACGCTTTTTATTGAGAAAATGGTTTCGTTCGAACTTATCATAAAACTTAAGTCTTTTTGAATTTTCGGATATTCTTCTAAGTTTTATGATAGTAAGATTTATTCAAAAAGGAAATACAAATCCTAATTTATTGTTTTGAATTTTATGGATAACGGTCCCCATTTATTTAGTATTAGTGATAATACTAAATAAAAAGGGGGGTTGTTGCTAGCCACAACAATTGGCGATTCACTTGGAAGAACCAGTTATCTCTACTTTTCTTTTTAATTTTCTAAACTTCCAAAACAGAAGGTTTTTTAGAGAATCAAACTTTATTATAGAAATATAAAGTACACCATGCTTTCAGCCGTTAAGGATAGTTTGTTTCTTCTATGTTAACTTTGTTTATTTACTTCCTAGAGCTAGTCATTGTTTTTACATCAGCCACTACTTGGTTTATAAAGATAAAAACAAAGTCTTCTCTGTAAATCAGTTTTAAATATGCTCATTTTTCATGCTGCTAGAAGGAATTTATAGCCTCGAAAGGGTTACTTATTACCCAGCAATGATCTTGTATCCTACCTAGAGAAATATACAATTTTTAAAGGGAAATCCATGTTCACACTTATTGCTTTTATTTTCTTTTAATCCTTAAAGAACAATGCCTTGGTTTGCTAGCCAAATTATGACAGTGCCACTCACTTGATTTATAACTTTGCTAAACAAGATGGCTTGTGATGAGACCCCTCGTCTTTTGATTGCAATAATCTCGAGTCATTGCCCTGTTGTGGTATGCAGTTTTGGCAAAGTCAGCAAGCTATAATATCTATGATCATGATAAGTCGGCTCATGATGAGACCTCTTATTCTTTAAGTTAAAGTGTACCACTGGATTATTTCTTGAAGCTCGTAATTCCCTAGGTGGGGAGGAAGTCATTGTTTACTTAAGAATGGCTCTGGACGACAATGGTAGAGTTTTTGGAAAGAGCTTTTCTACAGAGAATTTTCGTTTTGTTATTGATACTTTTCATTTGACTGATATAAAACAACTTCCCACTAAAGGTCATTTTTTATCAAAATTTACAAAGTTGAAACTAGTATCATTTTCAAGCTTATATCCTTTGACTGTATCTTTCAATAATAATGTTCAATTTTCTAAATCAGTCCTATTTATACAAGTGAAAAAACAAAATTTAAAAGAAATTCTAGTCTTTTTTGTGAATTCTAAATGCAACCATTTACAACTGGTTTTATTATCAAAATAAAGGAAAAGCTAATTTACAAAAATAGAAGAATGATCTCCTATGGAAAGTATTTTTTTTTGAGGATTTGTCCGTTAACAGGTAAAGATTCTCTTTTTCTTGTTAAATCATGTAACATAAAGGTAGATGGACCTACGATTTTTGCGATTTGGAAAGGGCCAAGCCACATTCGTTGAGACTTCGTATGTTTGCCCTTTTCCTCGTGAGCCTTATCCCATTTTAAAACTAGATCCCCTATCTCAAAGTCTTTTCTGGATATCATGTTTGAATCAAAAGAAGCTTTCACTAATGCTTGATGATGCGCATGAGTTATTTTAGCCTGTTCTCGTTTCTCTTATAGCTTAAGGATTTGTAACTGCCTTAGTTGTAAGGAAGAAGTTGGTGTTTCATCAATAAATTGAACTTAGGCCAACGAGGGAATCACTAGATGAGTTTGAAGGACAACTTCTTTCCCATAAACCAAATTAAAGGGAGAAGTGCCAATGGAGGCTTTTTGCATTATTCGGTCTGCCCATAGAGCATATGTTAAGGATTTGTGCCAATTCTTATGAGTTTGATCGATGGTTCGCTTAATGGTTTTGATTAAGTTTTTATTTTAAGCTTAAAACCTCTTTTGAGCGCAAATTCAGTCATAGCGTTGCCAGAAAAATATGATGCATTATCAAACATTAAAGCAGAGGGTAAACCAAACCTGGTGATTATGAACTGATCTATGAAATCAATGATGTGTTCGGCATTAGCTATCTTGAGAGGAACTACTTCTACCCATTTAGTAAAATAAATTTTAGCTATAAGGATATATCTATGTTGTTTAGAAGAGTGAGGAACGATCTCACCTATTATATCCAATCCCCATTGATCAAAAGGTTGATCGATATTGACTGGTTACAAAGGCAATGATGGTTTCTTTTGTCTTCCAGCAGCAGTTTGACAAACTTGACATTTCCTTACGTAGATATGCGCATCTTTGAATAGTGTAGGCCAATAGTATCCTGCGCACAAGATTTTATGTGCTGTAGTATCTCCAGCATAATGTCCACCTGCTGGTCCATCATGGAGTTCCTGCAACACTTTTTAGCTTTAGCTTTCTCAAGACATCGAAGGAGAACATAATCATAATTCATCCTAAAAAGTACATCGTTTATGAGTTGATATTGCTTAGCCTTCAACCTTAGGGATCTTTTCTTTGTATAATCTAGGTTTGAAGGAGCATATCCATTCTTTAGATAAAATATGATATCAACGTATATTGATTCAATATCGTTTAGGCTTACCTCATACATTTGTACTTCTGAAGACGGTATTTCGGAAATAAGTGATGCTCCAGCCACCATTTTACAAAAACCTTGACCTTTTACAGTATTTGCAGGTTTAATTCCAGTGTTGTATTCTTGTAAAGTAGTAACCCAATTTTCTCTCTTTTCACCCACATATTTTTTTACTAAAAGATTTCTTACCGCTGGAAACAACACAATGATTTTTGTATGGGTTTTATGTAAGAAGGGTCTGAAATGTTTGATCGCTTTGAAAACAACGTAAGCTTTCTTCTCGACATCAGAATAATTTAATTCGGCCCCTTGTAGATTTGAACTGAAAAAGGAAATTGGGGCTTCCGCCTTATCTTGATTTGCTTGAGTGAGTATCGCAACATATGATCTATCAGAGGCAAATGTATATAAAATGAAAGGATCGGAGAAATTTGGAGTGGCTAAAAATGGGTTGTTTACAATTGCTTGTTTAATCAGGTTGAATGCTTCATATTCTTTTTGGCCCCATTTACAGATTTAATTCTTTTTAACCATTTCTTGTAAGGGAGATACGATCCTTGAAAAGTCTGGAACAAATCTCTTTACAAAATTAATTTGGCCAAGGAAGGATTGCATAGATTTCTTGTTGTGAGGCAAGGGTATTTCAGAAATCTCCCTGATTCTGTCGAGATCAATATGGATTCCATATTTTTGACACTATAAATCCAAGAAGTTTTCATTCACTTAATGCAAAAAAGGACTTTTTTGGATTAAGTGAAATTCCATACCTTTGGCAATGTTGGAAGATCTGTTTCAAATCTCTGAGATGATTACCTCGTTTCTTGGAATATACAATTATATCATCCAAGTAGATTACTACTGACTTGTTTACTAATCCCTTAAATGTGATGTCCATGGCCCTTTGAAATGTGGCGCCAGCATTAACAAAGGGCATCTTTTGATATGCATAAGTGACCCATTTGGTTCTGAACGTGGTGGTCTTTAATTGATCATCAGGGTGGACCAAAACTTGGTTGTAGCTGGAGAAACCATCCAAAAAGGACATTAATCCTGATCCTGCAACTGCTTGTAATATTTTCTCCATGGGAGGAAAAGGAAAATTATCCTTTTGGTAGGCTTTGTTAAGATTTCGAAAGTCAATGCAAATTCTAATGTCTCCGTTTTTCTTTCTAACGGGAACCATATTGGAAACCAATTTAGAATGTCAAATGGGAAAAATGATTTCGGCTTTCAATAATTTATTGAGCTCAGATTTAATCTAATTTTATAAATTAGGGTGGATTTTCCTCAGCTTTTGCTGGACAGGTTTTTCATCATCTATCATTGGGATAGTATGTTGAATGATAGAAGTGTCGTAAGTCTTAAGTTCATCATAGTTCCAGGAAAATACACTTTTGTATTGTTTCAAGAGACAAACGTATGCTAATCTTTCTTCAGGGGCTAGGCCAATACTTAGATTGATATTCTGTGGCTTGGTATCAGTTCCTAGATTTACTAATTCATAGTTCAGAGTTGAACTTTGAATTTTTGAATTGGTAGATCTTTTGAATCGGTCTTTCAAATCATATAAGTCTTCGAATTTGACTACTGATTTTGGCATAGCATTATTAGTGCTATCTTGTTGCAACTGTTTGTCATGTTGGTCTTCATCTATAATCTGATTATTCTAAGATCTCTCTGATGTGAGGAAGCTTACAATATCAGGATCATGGTTGAAAATTCTCCAATTGGTAATGTTATCAGGAATCGAGGGTCTAAAAATTAATTCAATTGAGAATCTATCTGGGCTATAGTCTTTTGAGGGAATGAGCTTGGAAGCTACATTTGTCAAGAGGTCAGCACTAGCATTTTGGAGCTTGGGAATTGATGAAATATTGAATGCTATAAAATGTTCAGTCAGATCTTGTACTAAAGATTGATAATGCTTTAAATGACCTGATAGACAATGTATAGTATTTCGTACCTGTCTAATTACAATCTCAAGATCTCCAAAAACTTGTAGATACTTGATATCTAGTCCGATTGCTTTGTATAATCCTTGGATTAAAGCCTCGTATTCTGCAATATTATTGGTACAATCGAACTCAAGTCTACAAGTTAGCATAATTTTGTTTCCCTCTGGACTAAATAATACGCATCCTGCTACTGCTCCATCATTAGACTTAGAACCGTAAAAAAATAACTTCCAAAATAAAGAATTATTTATAGGACTATCTATGAAATTAACACATTTAGAACTATTTGTTTGAGAAAAGTTCTCTACTTGAGATAAAATAGAATGTTGTAAACAAGGCGAAGTATGAGCATTGAAATGTCCTAGGAAAGAGTCAATAGAATAGTTGCCAATTATATTGTTGTTGTATGCTATAGGTTCATTTTCTCCTTCCAATTCTGTTACTTTGTATTTTTTATGCCTTTCTCGCTCAACCTTTATTTGATTTGGTTTTCCATTGTAAGGGAGCCACATATCTGACCAATCGGTTGCAAAATATCCATGAAGTTTTTTAGAACAATCCATACTAAGAATTAAGCCATAAAATTCTGGAATGTTTGCAACTAAAATATCAATAACTTGACATACCTTTGGATTATATGACAGACTTATGGTAACCTGATTTATTTCTCCGATCACTTCAACCTGCAATCAGTCTAGCTGAACTATGCGTATTGCAGATTTTTGAGGTTGAACATTTAGCTTTGCACATGTTGATTTAGGTAAGATATTGGATGAAGCTCCTGAATCAACTAAACAATTATGCAATTTTTTGTTGAAAACTTCATAAGTAAGAAGAAATGGTGGAGTGTAAGATCTTCACCTTCCTCCAATTAGAGCGATGTCGTTAGGATCAACTTTACTAGTCACAGTATTTGGAGGTCTTCCCATCTCGTGAGAAGCTTGTGAGATTACAATAGTAGGTAGAGGTGCAACTAGTATTGCGTGTAACTCTTTCAAAAGCAGCTTTTGTTGATGTTTTAACTTGTTCAATTCATAAAAAGTAATGTTAGCCCTAGTCTTCTTCATGTCGTCTACGATATTATATTCCATCTCATCAGAAACAATCAATGTTTTAGATGGAGTTGGTGAATCTGTTTGGATTGGGCTTGTTTGAGTCGCTTTGGGTGACATTTTCTTTCCTGCGACTTTATCCTTAGACATTGAGTTTGCGCTCTTTGGCTTAGGAATAGGTTGAGGAGGATTGAGTTGATTTCTACTTCTAGTACTGAATGGTGCTGCTTCTTGATCCTCTTCATCTGGTAGGATGAAATCCCACATTCCCTGTACTTCTACAACTTCTTCTTCATCAGTAGGTTCTTCGTGGGAAATTTCCTCTTCTTCTTCTTCTGATTCAGCATTTGTGATAGAATTGGGAGGCTTTGAATCAGTTGAAGGATTTCTTCTATAAGGCTTGTAAGGCTTTTTAGAAGAAGTATCTGCTACTTGTTTCTTAATGTCAACCTTTTCGTTAGACATGGTTTTAAAAACTTTCTGCAATCCTTCTAAATCAAATGGGTCTTTGGATTGTTTTTTCTTTGGATCTTCTTTAAAAGTAACCTTCTTAGATTTACGTTCATCAACGATGTTTTTCTTTTCTAAGGCTATGATACATTTCTCTACCGCTATTGCTTCCTTCATATTGTCAGCTAAAGTTGTTTTGTTAGCTCTATCAATGAAGATTGCTATGTTTGATGGTAAAGCAGATATGTACCATTCAGTTCGAACTTCTTCACTAGGCTTCGAGGCGGTAGGAATTTTGTTCAAAAGTTTATTAAAACGCGAGTTAAAATCTTTGACAGGTTCCCTTGATTCAGCCCTAAGGTTAGAAAGGTCATTGATCAGTGTCGTAGTAGACCTGTCATCACCGAACTTAGTGAAGAATTGTTCTTGGAAAATATCCCAACTAGTGATAGATCCAGATGGTAATGAGAAATACCATGATCCGGCTGCTCCTTGCAAAGTGTAAGGAAAGAGTTGAATGATAGCGTCTTCATTGGTAACCCCATTGAGATTTATGGATAACATAAAGTTGTTTATGTGTTCTTCTGCTAGCATGCCTGCTTCAGGATTAAACTTAGGCAACCATTTTTCAGGATGTGCTAGTAATTGACTCAAGGGTGCAAGCATTAAGACTGCCCCTGGGTTATTCCATGGAGTTTGGGCCATCGTTGAACTACTAATAGAGGAAAGCGTAGAAGATGATCCTTGCGATTGGGAAGATGAGCATATTATAGTTCCAGATGATTGAGAAGGAGATGTTGAAGTTCCAATGGTCTAGTGGATGATAATTTGAAGTGGAGGAGTGGATGGTTGACTTCACAGTGGAGAGGTTGAGATGGATGATGATGGTGAAAGAGTCTCGCTATCAGACCCTTTAGGTGATTTCCTTGCTCTCTTACTTGTAGGTAGAGGTAATTCAGTTGGTTCGATACCAAACTTTTCACTTTGCAATCTGGTAAGGGGATGAGAAAGGTTATATTGCGAAGTCACACTACCTTGAGATTTTTCAAATTTTTGGGGAGATACTGAAAATTGCTGAAGTTTATGGATCAAAGATTCAACTTCAAGAGGTTCAATAGTAGATTTCTCTGAAACATTCGGGTTTGTGGCAGTGGTTGTTGTTTTATCGACTTCTCGCTCAAGATTGAAAGATTCTAAATGTGATGGAGAAGTCAGGGGAGATGGTGAGGGTGATTTACTCTCAGAATGGTATTTAGATTTAGATTTACTTTCCATTCATAGTTCAGAGCCCTCCTTCTAGCACCAAATATGTTAAAGCCCCGAAAATCGGGTCTACAACAAGGGGGATACCCACCCGGTCTGGACCTTGGTTAGCAGCTATTAGAAAATTATATATTACAGAGCAATGGAACACATAAAATATTGCAGAAATATAAACACAGAAAATGCATAAAACAAGAGAGACACAGATATACATGGTTCACCCAGTTTGGGCTACGTCCACCCCGAACAGCCAGTCCTTCCTTTCTATTATCCAGCAAAATGAAGAGACACAACCTATAGTAGATCCGCTGTAATATCCTCTGTTTTCTCTCACAGTCTCACCTCTCTGCTTCTCGCTCAAAGAATACACATCTATTGCACAGCCTCAAATACAATGCCCTCATACAAAGAGAGGGGTTGCCTTCTAGGGCAAAAAACCATAAACTAAACATAAGTTATACTCTCAGATCATCCGCCTAATGAACGGCCCAGATTGACTAGAAATTACTATACTTTTACAAGGCAATTTTACATCTATTTTTAGCTTCGGGGGCACTGCCCCCGAGCCCCTGCCGGTGGACCGCTAGCCCCTAGATCCCCCAGCCGGGGGGGATCAACCCCCCTAGACCCCCCTAGGGGGGACAAGTGCCCCCCGCACCCCCCCCCGCATGGAGGAGTGTACAAACTTCCTGGGGTATACATCCGGCTGAAACAAAGACCTCTGAACAATCATGCTCCATACACAACAATCTCCCACTTGGAGAATGATTGTAGCAACTCCATCACTACTTCATTTGCTGGAAAATGACTCCTCTTTAGACCTGGCTATTTCTCATCTTCATCATCATTCTTGAAGACCAATTGAAACTGAGCATATTCTAAGTTTCTCCCTGGTTACAACTTTTGTTAGCATATCTGCAGGATTCTGGCTAGTGTGTATCTTTTCCAGCTTCAACTCTCCATCTTCCAACACTGATCGTATAAAATGGTACTTGAGCTGTATGTCTTTAGTCCTGGAATGAAATGCTGAGTTCTTTTCAAGATGAGTGGAAATTTGGCTATCACTGTATAATGTGCCCATATCATGCTCCTTACCCAATTCACCCATAAACCTTTGTAATCAAATCATTTCTTTACTAACCTCTGTAGCAGCAACATACTCTGCTTCTGTTGTTGAAAGTGCAACAACACTTTGGATTTTTGAAACCCAACTGATAGCTATTCCACCTACAGTAAATATAAATCCTGTAGTGCTCCTTCTGTTATCTTTGTTACCTGCCATATCTGCATCAACATATCCCTGTAGAGAAATGTTTGAACCACCAATGCATAATGCTTGATTTGTGGTGCCTTTCAAATATCTGAGAATTCATTTCATTGCCATCCAATGTTCCTTTCCTGGATTGTTCATGTACTTGCTTACAACTCCCATTGCATGTGCAATATCAGGTCTTGTGTAGACCACTGCATACAGTAAGCTTCCAACTGCTGATGCATATGGAACTTTAGACATATAATCCATGTCTTCTTGGGTCTTTGGGCACATTTCCTTACTAAGTTTGAAATGGCTAGCAAAAGGTGTACTAACTGGATTTGCATTGTGCACTTTAAATCTTTTCAACACCTTTTGTATGTACTCATTATGAGACAATGTTAATTTGCAATTTTTTCTGTCTCTAGTGATTCTCATACCAAGGATTTGTTTTGCAGCTCCCAAATCCTTCATTGCAAATGAATTTGCCAATTTTCTTTTGAGCACATTTATTTCCTACATGTTAGACCCTACAACAAGCATGTCATCCACATACAATAACAATATAATATAGTTGCCATCATTTTACTTTTTCAGATAGACATAATGATCAGAGTGACATCTAGTATAACCTTGTTCAGACATAAACTTGTCAAACTTTAGATACCACTGCCTTGGAGCCTGTTTTAAGCCATACAAGCTCTTCTTCAACCTGCACACCAGTTTCTCCTTCCCTTTCACCTCATATCCTTGTGGCTGCTACATATATATCTCTTCCTCCAAATCCCCATGGAGAAAGGTTGTCTTTACATCTAACTACTCAGGATGCAAATCTTCAGCTGCTACTAGACTTAAAATAGTTTTGATTGAAGACATTTTAACAAAAGGAGAAAATATTTCATCAAAATCAATACCTTTCTTTTGTGCAAACCTCTTCACCACAAGTCTAGCTTTGTACCTCTGTTTTCCTCCATCTTCTTCCTTCAACCTGTAAACCCATTTATTCTTCAATGTAGGTTTTCCTACAGGCAACCTGACTAAGTCCCAAGTCTGGTTATGCATTAAGGAGTCCATCTCTTCTACCATGACTACCTCCCACTTCTTCCTACTTTCAACCTGCATTGCTTCTTCATAACATTCGGGTTCACCAGAATCAATCAACAATAAATAATATAATGAAGGAGAGTATCGTTCAGGGGGTCTACTTATCTTGGTAGATCTTCTAACACCACTTTCAGGTGTTTGGGGTTCCTGTTGCTATTGTGGTGGTTGTTGTTGTTGTGGTTGTTGATTATTATTATTTTCAGGCACCTTTACTTTTTCAGTGATTTCATCAAGAATTGCATATTCCTTGTTTTCTTTTTCTTGTTTCTTTTCCTGCAATTGATTCTTATACAAGACCTTTTCATTGAATATTACATATCTGCTCCTAATGATTTTATGATTTTCGTAATCATATAAGTGATAACCAAAATCATTAACACCATATCCAGTAAAGGTACAGTTCTTTGACTTTGCCTCAAGCTTTGTTCTATTTTCTTTATCAATATGGGCAAAGACCTCACAACCAAAAGGCTTTAAAAAAGAGTACTTTACCTTTTCACCTGTCCATGCTTCCTCTGGAACACCACCATCCAAGGAACTTGAAGGTCCTCTGTTTATTAGATAAACAATAGTATCTACAGCATCTGCCCAAAACTGTAATGGCAAACCTGCATGCAATCTCATGCACCTTGCATGCTCCATGATTGTTATGTTCATCCTTTCTGACACACAATTTTCTTGTGGTGTTCTTGGAACTGTCTTCTCTTTGTGAATTCCATGCTCTAAATAGTACCTATCAAACTCTTTGTTGCAATATTCACCCCCATTGTTTGATATGAGACACTTCAATTTCTTTCCTGTCTCAATCTCAACCAAAGCTTTCCATTTCTTGAAAGTATCAAATACATCATATTTATTCTTAATACAGTAAATCCAAGTTTTTCTAGTTGCATCATCAATAAAAGTAACATAATAACTAGTGCCACCAAGAGATGATACTTGAGTAGGTCCTCATACATTTGTATGCACAAGCTCTAATTTTTCGCTCTTCTTTTCTTTCCCAACTCTGAGAAATCTGAGTCTCTTCTATTTTCCATAAATTCAATTCTCACAGAAGTCCAAATCAACATTCTTCAAACCTGGCAACAAATTCCTTGAGTGAAGAATCTTCATCCCCTTTTCGCTCATTTGTCTGAGCCTATGATGCCATAATGTTGCATCTGCTCCTATGGAAGTTAAAACATTAACAAAGTTAGAAATACCATTGCATAAATACAATGTACCAACCTTTTCACCTTTTTCTATTACCAGGGCTCCTTTGGTGACCTTCCAAGCTTTATCTGTGAAAGTTGTCACACAACCTTCACCGCCTAACTGCCTTGTTGAAATTAGATTTTTCTTTAGATCTGGAACATGCCTTACTTCCTTTAGTAGCCATTGGTTTCCATTCTGCTGTTTTACAAGAACCTTACCCATTACAACAATTTTACACGGTTTATCATCACCCAAACATACTTGTCCAAAATCTCCTTGAACATAGTCATGAAAATATTTCTTATCAGGTGTGGCATGGAATGAGGCCCCTGAATCTACCACCCAGGAATCAGTAATATTTTCGAAAGAAAGAATCAAAGCATCTTGTAACACCTCACGTGTCACATTTGCTTCGTGATTGTTTTCTTGCTGTGCATCTCATTCTTTTCCCTTCCAAGATCTACAGTCTTTCTTTAGGTGTCCTTTCTTTCCGCATTTCCAGCAGACTATTCTTGATCTGGACTTGGATCTGCCTTTCCTTGATTTACTGCGATATCCTGAGCTCTTTCCTCTTTCCATTTTTCTTCCCCTAGACTCTGCACTCAAAGCATTACCCGATGTCTCACTGGAGCTTTTCCGTCACATTTCCTCGCTAAGGATAGCACTGACAACATCATCAAACTTTAAAGTACTAGATCTAGACACAGAGTTACTAATGGCCATTACTAAACCATTCCAACTTTATCGTAATGGGCACAAGAATAACAGAGCTCTAACTTCATCATCAAAGTTTAGCCCTACAGAACATAACTGACTTGTAACAGTATTAAAATCATTTAAATGGTCTGCAACAGATCCACCTTCTGACATCTTCATATTAAATACCTGTTTCATAAGAAATACCTTGTTTTAGGCCGAGGGTTTTTCATATAGTTTTTTCAACGCCTTAATCAAACCCTCTGTCGTTGTTTCCTTCAAAATTTTGAAGGCAATTGACGTTGTGACGCACAACCGTACTGTTCCGAGTGCCTTTCTATCGAGAAGGTTCCATTCTTCATCTGTCATACCCGTCGGCATCTTTATTTTTCTGCCCAATGGTAGGTATAGATCTTTCTGATACAGATAATCTTCCGTCTGCATCTTCCACAGTGAGAATTTTTGGCCATTAAATTTGTCCACCCTAAACTTACCATCTTCTACAATTGCTCCCACTCGAATGAGGAACCCTTCTTTCCTGCGAGTTTATCAGCCAAATAGACCTTCGGCTCTAATACAAGTTGTTAGAAAATTATATATTACGGAGCAATGGAACACATAAAATATTGCAGAAATATAAACACAGAAAACGCATAAAACAAGAGAGACACAGATATACGTGGTTCACCCAGTTTGGGCTACGTCCAACCCAAACAGCCAGTCCTTCCTTTCTATAATCCAACAAAATGAAGAGACACAACCTACAATAGATTCACTGTAATATCCTTTGTTTTCTCTCACAGTCTGACCTCTGTGCTTCTCACTCAGAGAATACACATCTATTACATAGCCTCAAATACAATGCCCTCATACAAAGAGAGGGGTTGCCTTCTAAGGAAAAAAACCCTAAACTAAACATAAGTTCTACCGTCAGATCATCTGCCTAATGAATGGCCCAGATTGACTAGAAATTACTATACTTTTACAAGGCAATTTTACATCTACTTTTAGCTATGGAGGCGCTGCCCCCAAGCTCTCGCCAGGGGACCGCTAGCCCTCGGACCCCCCAGCGGGGGGGGGATCGGCCCCCCCTAGACCCCCACGGGGGGGGGGGACAACTCGCCGCCTCACCCCCCCCCCGCGTGGAGGGGTGTACAAGCTTCCTGGGGTATACATCTAGCTGAAACAAAGACATTTGAACAATCATGCTCCACAAACAATAGTAGCTCCTTTTTCGTTTGTTGTAGTGGGTCCGACTGGGGATATGGGACCAATTTCCCAATTTATGTGTTTGTTTTGAGAATTGATATTTCCTTTCTAATAAGTTCTAAGTAAAATGCTTTTATTCTAAATATAATTTAACAACAATGCAATTGTATTCTAATAAACCAAAATATCTAATTCTAAAACTACCCCAGGATTTAATCTTTCAATTATGCGATCTAAATTAGTTTCTACAACAATTGGTAATAAAGATCATTCAATTGCTATAAGAAAAGGATTCAATAAAGATGAATTGTTTCATATAAAAAGCTAGTTGAACAGTTGTGTAAAACATATTGCATAATAAGTCACTCATATATTAAGCATAAATAAATGGCTATCACCGTACAAAAGTGCCAAATGATAACTCAAGTATTCAAGCATTCATACATAAATAACTGAACATGAATATCACCATAACACATAAGCAAAAGTTGTTAAGAGATAAAAGGACCATTTATAACGAGTTCTACTCATGAGCTCCAACAATAATGATTTATCTCTTCTTAATTCAACATCTACTAAGAGTACAAAAGTGCAATTTCAGTAGAAAATATTAAACACAGATATCAATAAATCTTGTTCTATTCATTCATCAAAACCTCCTCGGAGGGTGCATAAGTGCATGTTTTGAGGACAAGTGTTTGATAAATTTCAGGACCTGTTCCATTCATTCATCAAAACCTCCTCGGAGGGTGCAGAAGTGCATGTTCTGAGGACAAGTTTTTGATAAATTTTAGGACCCTTCTCTAAATGCATGAGAAGGGTTTAAATACTACTAGCTAAATATAAAAATATTTTATTACAAAAATATAGGAGGCGGTTTAAATGACCGTCCTCACTTCAGGCAAAAATAAAGCAAAACTAAAACTAAAACTGAATCTAAAAGTAAAACTGGCAATTAGCTATCTATGTATCTAATCTTTGCAGTCGCAAGCATCCAGCATCGGCTTGAGGAAAGTTGGCTGGCCGACCTCCGAATTTAACTGTCCCACGAAAACGGAATTGACAAGTGCTGGCACCATCTTCTCGGCAGAATTAGTGAGACATTTGAGAGTCATGCACTAACTATGTGGTTTAACCAAGTACTGCTAGTAAGAATCCCAGTTTAACTTGGTTAACCTTTTGATGGACTCTGCTCTTTCTTGAGCCTTTTATCTCTAGCTTGTCTATAGATGCTGCACATTTGGTAGAAACCCTGAAGCGGTCACTAATATGAGATTTGTCTTGTGTAAATTTTTATTAACACAGTTGATGACATTGTTTGCCGTAGTGGCTGCTTCTTCTGTCGCTTATGCTGCTTTCCTGATCTGTGCATCCCACTTATTAAAGATCATTTCTTTGTGGGATTAATTGATCATGGGCGCGCTTGCCTTTTTTCATTCCTCTAATTCCTGCCAAACCAAATATTCAGTAACTCTTTTATTAATTAAATCGTAATCATGTCGCAAGTCCATGACTTGATTAGTAATCCTATCGCTTATCTCGCAATAAGAGCTCCACTGCAATATCCCTTGGCACAATGTTTCTTGCTGCTGCAGGAGTTGATCATTTAAGTAAATGGATTCGGCGACAAATTCCGTAAGCTTAAGATTGTCCTTATGCATTTCTTGCATAACCTGTAACTGTTTTTCTCTTATGACTCCATGACAAATCTTATAAAATATGGAATGAACTTAGAATCCCATAATTCTTTGTGATAAACATGAATGGTTAAGGGGTCCTGAGTAGTCCATTTCCAACCCATCATAGGAAACTTGGAAACATAACAGATTTCATCCATTACATAAGCAGATAAGTAGAAAGGAGGATAAATCCTCTGAGCAGTTCTTTTGGACCGATAATTCAAAATGGCTATGGCTAAATTGTCAGACAATATTTTAGCCCAATCCACAATAGTAGCATTAGTTGCGGCATCTAATAATGGTAGCCACTCAGATGAAAATTTGTTAACGTCAGGCTTTCCAAAAAGTCTATAGAGCATGGCAACAGCAAAGCAATACAGAGAGGTGAGAGAACCAGTACTATACATACCATGCTTATCCCTTTTTAGTGGTTCATCCCTTCTCGACCAGTCCTTGGTGCATTCTGCCAAATCTTCATTTTCTTTAGCGAACTTCTCCATGAATTGTTTATTATAGGTCACTTGTGGCTCTGGTAGATGATACATGAGCCTCAAATCTTGTGTAGTGAACGAGCCAATGAGCCCTTGGATCTGAGTCTTAAACTGTCTATTTGTTATCTCAGCACTATCCAATACCCATTTGACCATGTCTGTGTATGGAAGAATCTTGGGCCTTGCCGCTATCCGGTGCAAGAACGAGCATGCTAGTTCTGTAATTGATGCCTCAGAAGACCCGCATGAGTCTGCTGTAGCTGTAACCTCCATTACTCCGGGATTTTCTTCCTCGAGTAGATTGTGCATGCCTTCCTAAGTAGTAATGTTGGCATCTCTGTTACAGGTGGTGTATGTGTATAAGGGCATCATGTCTTTCTCTTCAGAACTCGGAGCCTTTCCTTTCTTTCCCATAATTTTCTGAATATTGCTATGTATACCTCTCTGCTTTTGGCTCCTACAATTTGCAAATGAGGCAAGAGTAATGATAAGAAAAGGGTGATGAGAAAGCTTTAAATGTTGAAATCATATAAAATATATCATCTTACGTGAAATGGCTCTTTGATCATATCAAAACCATATTTCATTAATGATTGCCAACTAACTCATTAAATTAACATTAACGCGCATAACTGGGCATTGGTTTGTGGAAAGGCCTCTTCGAACAATGAGCCCCGCAGATCTGCGATAAGGCAATTTTGTGATTTGCTTTGCAATATCACAGATCGCAATATGTTGATCCGTTACGTGTGGTGATCATTTACCATATGTTTTCTGCACAATGCGATTTGCGAGACGCGCCATCGCATATCGACGGTTTGAGGTATTTCGCTTTAAGTGATACTTGAAGCACGTTAAAACTGTGATGCGATGAATGTCTTCAACGTGTGATTTCGCATCACGATTTTGCAATCTTAGGATTTGGTTTGTAGGAAAGCATCTATTACCTTTTTGCGATGCGATGCGACACTTTTTATTGAGAAAACGGTTTTGTTCGAACATATCATAAAACTTAAGTCTTTTTGGATTTTCAGGTATTCTTCTAAGTTTTATGATAGTAAGATTTATTCAAAAAGTAAATACAAGTCCTAATTTATTTTTTTGAATTTTATGGATAAGGGTCCCCATTTATTTAGTATTAGTGATAATACTAAATAAAAAGGGGGGTTGTTGCTGGCCACAATAGGAGAGAAGTTGAAATTACGAGTTGAAAAAGTAGTTTTTTTCTTTTTTTCCCTCTAAAATTTGATAATGTAATCAAATATTATTTTATTATTTCCACTACTATTTTATAAAATTCCTTAGCATGCCCATTTTAGACCTCAAAATTTCTCTAATGATATTACAATTAATTGTTCAAAATAAAGAAAGTGTTGTAACAATGCCTTCATTTAGTGAGAAGCCAACAACAAGGAATCGTAATTGTCACAATCAAGTTGGTTATATAATCACATGGTGGTTTGATCCTTGTTAGCACAATGGTCTTGGTTGAATTGAATGAGTAAGAACTCCCACGTTAACTCCCTATATTTTCATCGAGAAAATAGATTATCTTAAAACAAAATATCATGAAACTAAGTATCAACATCACAACATCAACAACAACAGAATTTGCCTTGGAGTGTCATAAATACAAAATCTTGGAGAAACATCATTGCATCGCCTAAGAAGTGAATATAAAAATCCCAACAATCCAAGTCATCCTAAAACATCCTCGTCATTTTCATTAGTAAATGTACCCAAAACCGTTAACCTCCGATCAATTTACAAGAAACAGTACATGAAGATGTAGGATACATTGGTAAAAATGGAAATCAATGGAGTAACAAATTTGATTATAAGGGTAAATATTATTTAAAAGGTGAGGAAATGATGGTTAGAAAGGTGCCAATTCCAATGCCCAACACTAAGGATGACCCTAATCTTGAAATGCCTTCTCCACTCGTTTAGAGTACAAACATTTGCATCAAAAGGTTCCTAATAATTTTTTATTTGTTCTTTGATATCTCCATTTATAATTGGATTAAATCACACCAAACTCTAAAAGGCTTAGAGGATTAAATTAATTACCAATACAAATAAATCAAAGAACAATCACATTGAATAGTTGCTTCTCTAACATCTAGTAAGTCCTCAAAGGAATTGAAAGGAGTATGACCATTCCAAGAGTCCTCCCATAGTTTTACCTTTCCACTCCAAAAATTCCAATTTTTTTATCATAAATTAAAGATCACTTGACTAAGATGATCTAAATTGTTGATTCTTGAAAAATTATTCATATTCAATATGGATCTTAGCTCTTCGTATTCTAGGGATTTCACCTTAGGTATTTTGGCTCCAATATTATTCTCCAAGTTATTTTGGTTGAAATTTTTGTATTCATAGGATCTATATGCTTCAAAACTATTACTCCTATCTACTTTGGAATACAATCCTCTTTCTAGGAGACAAGGTATAATTTCTTATCCTCCTTGGATCAAATCCATAAAAATTGGATAACATTTATCTCTACCATGATGGTTTTAAGTGCTAATAAAACCAAACTTAAGAATATGAATCAAGTAAAAGCTAATTGATATATATCAATTGATTTTTAATTATAGGTCCTCAATTGATTTTTAATTATAGGTTCCTTCAACTTCGAAAGACATCTTTCTTCTTTTTAATTCAATGATTTCATCATTATCATATTCCCATTTGATTCCTAGTAGCACCAAATTTAGATCATTTTAAATCATGATTTATATGAATTTATATTTGATTATTGTTTTTGCTCTAGTGCGGCTTACTTCAACATTTTCTATTCTATTGATGGGGTATATTTTGGGCGAGTCTTTAAGATGCAACTAAATGGGAGAGAAAAAAAAAAAACCTGGGTATCCCTGTCATTTCCTCATATTTCATTGGTAATATGTTTACATTAGAGCCAAAATATAACATGATGCCCCTATCTTCATAAGTTATGATTTTAGTCATCAACCTAAGCTACTTACCTATTTTGATTATCAGTTTATTCCCTACACTATTTGAAAAACTTTTTGGAATGGAGGAATTAATTTATTATTCCATCTATACTTCATCCATGGATTGATGGACAATGTGCCAAAATTTAGTCTATAGGTTTCACCATCTACAAACTAAATAATTCTTTGTAAAAATTTATTCCATGACTCCTTTGTTTCCATGATCTTAGCTACAATAGGAAACAAACAAACCTAGGGATCCATGCCATTTCCTCGGATTTATTGGTAATATGTTTACATTAGAGACCAAATATAACATCATGTCCCTATATTCATATCTTACCATTTTAGCAATCAACCTAAACTCCTTACCTATTTTGATTATGTTTTTATTTTATACCCTATTTAAATACCTTTTTGGAAGGAAGGAATTAATTTATTATTCCATCTATTTTCTTTCCATGCATTGATTGATGGTGTGCAAAAATTTATTCAATAACTCTCACCATCTACAAACGAAAGAATGTTTTGTAAAAATTTATCCCATGACTCCTTTTTTTCCATGATCTTAGCTACATTTGTATTGTTCCATTCTTCTTTGAAACAAGGTTAAGTAGTACCACTTACCATAGTACCATTTTTTCTAATAGTAGAAATTTCATTTTCCCACATTTTTATGGATTATTTATAAATATATATTTTTTAATTTCGTCAAAGTTGAAGTTATTTAAAGTTTTTTGTTTTTTGTTTTTTTTCATAGAGGAGAAAAAAAGTTTGTGGACATAGCCAGTGAGAGCAAAGGCATCCTTGAAGGGGTGTACTAAGAAATAAATAAAAAAACTACTAGAAAAGTTGTTGCAAGAATATAAGGATGTGTTCTAAGAGCCTAAAGGGATACCTCCCAAGAAGGAAGTGGAGCATGAGATCCAACTATTGTTGGAATTTCCATTGCCAAACATTGGGTTGTACAGGTAGTCTATTATAGAAGTGAGGTGAAGGGACAGTTGCAACAACTACTGAAACAAGGTGTCATTTGATAGAGTATATCACCATGTGGGTCACCCATCATAATTGTGCCAAAGAAGGAAGGGACTTGGTGAATGTGTATAGATTACAGAGCATGAACAAAATTATGCTCAAGAATGAGTACCCCTTGCCCATAATAGATGATCTAATGGATTAGTTGTGACAAAGAAAATACTTCACCATGATGGACTTAAAGTATTGATATCACTAGGTTCAATTCAAATAAGAAGATACCTAGAACACTACCTTCAAAACTAGGCAAGGTCTTTATAAGTTGATAGTCATGCCATTTTGGCCTATGCAATGCACCAAGTACGTTTACGAGGTTAACAAATGATACACTATGCCCTTTTATAGATTCATTTTTTATTGTCTATTTGGATGATATACAGTTATATAGTACTACATGGAAAGAGCAAATCTCACATTTGATGTAGGTGTTAGAGACATTAAAGAAGCAACAACTACTAGAAAATCTAAAGACGTGTCAATTTTCATAGTAATATTTGGTGTATCTAAGGTATGTGATAGGTGGAGGAGAGATAAAGTAGATCCTACTAAGATAGAGGCCATCATGAAACGGTTGATGCCTACTACTGTTTTTGAGGTTAGGAATTTTTTTTGGGTTGCACAGTGCCTGAGGAAATTCATAGCCCCATTTTCAGTGGTAGTAGCACCACTTCGTGCCATAATATCAAGTGGCAAGAGTTTCTAGTGTGGAAAGGGTTAGTAGAGGTCCTTTGAGGAGCTAAAGAAGAAGATATTTCAAGCACCAATTTTGGCATTACCAAACTTGCAACAACCCTTCAAAGTGGAGATATATGTGAGTGGGTATGTTTGGGAGTGCATAAAAATCGAGGCAACCTGAAATGCATCCTAAATAAGGAAAATATTTAAAATTAATTAGTCTATGATTAGGGGAATTAATCTGAAAATTAGTCAAACTCATCATCCCACCAGAAATCTTTCCTGGCTACATGATTTACAATGTTGGGTTAACTAGTCTGGTGTGCACATATAACAATATGAGGTTAACTAACAGGTTTGAATTTTCATTTGGTGGGTTATTTTCCATCTATTTTGACTTAACCAGCTAAACTTCAATTTTCGATCTTCTCTACCCTCATTCTGTCGTTGTTACCTCCCTCACGATCTCCTTAGTTGAATTTACGATGCCATTCCAGATCAAACCATATCAAATGAAATTCTAGATCAAACCAGAAGGGATTGCAAGATTATGGTAGTAATGGGTAAGATAAATTTAAATTTATTTGCATCATGATGGTTTTTTGTTTTATATATGCTTATGTTTCATATTCTCATAACATTTATCTAGGTTTGTTGAAGAAAACTATTGGAAAATCTCTATTACATTTCTTTTTTAATTTCCATTATGCAATTTTTTTCTAACCAGTATGGATATATTTTAGGCATAAATCTTTTAAGACTCAAATTTTTTTATCAAACAATATCAAATTCTCTAGATTTTTTTCCTTGCTTGACCTCTTATGACTAGACTAGACCAAAAGTTGATCTAATATCATATGTGATTCCATATCAAACCAAAAGGGATTGTGAGATGATGACACTCATTGGCAAGAGACATTTAAATTTATTTTTAGAATGATGATGTTTGTTTTATATGCTCTTCTATTAAAGATTCTCATGGCCTTTATCCAGGTTTGTTGAAGAAAACCACTCAAAAAACTTTGTTACATTTATTTTTTAATTTTCATTGTGTTTTTTTCTAACCATGCTAGCTATATTTTATTGCAGAAATCTTTTAGGACTCAATTTGATTTATGTGGGAATCGTATCTAATGCAAGGAGAAATGAAATTGAAGATTATATTAAGGGTTAGTATACCATTTATATCACACATAAAGAAATGCATTTCTTTACCCATTGTTGCTTTCCAATTCAAAGATCTCATATGTAACCTATGTAGCCCATTTGGGCATACTTTCATTGCTGTAGATTACAAAAGTTTATAGAATCAATCATGTTTAGTACAAAATATAATCCATTGCCACATAAATAATGAAATATGTTTCCTACAACAGTTGTGGAAGAAGCATTTCAAATACTCGCTAAATAACATGCTAGATGAGAAAAACAAAGGCAAGTGAAGTACCAATTAGCCATACAATGACGAAATTCACAAAGATTATATAAAATTGCTAAAAATTATCATTGTAGTGATTATGAAGTAGAGTCCAGTGGCAATGATGCCCATGTCCAATTTAATAATATAAGAAAACCTTATGAACTTCAATGGTATGTTAGGGGCAAGGCTCCAATGGTTGATATATTTTCTCTTCTTATAGAAGAAGAATACTTAGAAGATATCATTATCTGAAAATTTATTGATGAGTCCCATATAGGAAATGTAGAGTTGACATGCCTAGTTCCTTGCAGTAATGATTCAATTCTTTACATTATTGGTACTAGTGGCACATGGACACGTAGTATGGATGATGTTCTACTTATTCAAATGGCGTATGCAGATGAAAGTGGGAAGCTCATCCTGCACCATCGTTCGTTGTCTAAAGTAAAATTACAATTATATTTGAATGGGTCAGATGAACACCACACAAAAAAGTGCACTACAGTCATCAAGCAGTGATATTTCATGGGATCCAATTTAGATGTGACTCCCTTATTCGGAGATGGTTCTTTTATCAAGATTAGAAAAACAAATTTCATTCAAATGGATTGACTTACAGTATGCAACACAAATCCATTTGACTTTACCATATAGGAAGGCATGTATTTCTATATTTATTATGGAAATTTGCTTGGTATGTTTGAAGAAGAGTCATTGAAAAATCCATATCCTGTGCAAGTTTTGAATTGTTTAGTAGATGTGAAGACTGGTGTAACTTTCTGTTGGGTAATAATCTTTGAAAATCATGTGGACTTTATTGGTAGAGGCAATCATATTCTTCAAGGTGTGAATTTTCATCCACGTGAGGTGTTCTATACAACACAAGGATTATTGATACCAATTGAAATCATTAATGGTAAGCATACATGTGTATCTCTTTAATTCACATTTTTCATTTCATATCAAGAAAGTTTATTTATAGTATCTATTTTTCCTTTAGTGGGATTGAATTGAAATTGTAGTTTGTCACTTCATAAAAATGCTCAAAAATTTGAGACATAGTATAGGAAAAAGTTTTTGGAATTACAATAAGAAATCTTAAAATTTATATTAGAGCGTCTAATATTTATGTTACAACATTTTTATATACAAATTTAGCTATGTTCTAAAAGTACCTAAAAGTAATTTGCCTCATATATATCAAGGTATCTCCCAATTAGTTTAACTCTATTTTAACAGTATATAATGTTATCTTGATTCTTATTATAGGTATTGTCGATATTTTCTCTATTGTGAGCTCTGTCAAAAGGTGGGGCACTGGTACCTAAAATGTGTTGAATTTTTTATGTTCTATGTTGTAACAATTACTTATTCCAATTTTTTTTTTTTTTTTGCAATAATAGTTAAGCAATTGTAGATAGAACATAAACCAAATGCACAATTGAATAAATCCAAGAAAAGGATCAGACATAGAGAATTTAGGTTCAATGAACAAGGAAAAACCCATAAGGGATGTTAGCACTCTGTGATTTCCCTAGGATGAAAAAGGAATTCCAAAGGTAACCACAAAATGATTTAGGCCAGAATCTAGCCCTTAGAGCCTAGAGAGGGCTCTCTTACTTAGGTTACTCAACAAATATGATATTAGGCTAGGTAATAAGCTCAAAAAGGTTTGATTTTTTAAAGGTATTTTAATTAGAAGAGAGATAGATCTATTGGGCATGGAGTCATGTCAAATCCATTTTTTGTCGAGTGATATGATGGAAAAAGAGAGGGTTTCTCCACAGGGGCAAGGTAGGCAGCTTCGGTGGTGGAATTTATTTCAAATTTTTGTAGGGGGTGAATGTAGAAGAGGTGAAAAAAGACAACACATTAGATCATAAAACCTTGGATGAATTCTAAAATGTTGCTTTAAGCTAAAAACATTGATAACTTGGCAAAACTAAAATAGAGCATCATTAAGATGAATTTTGAATCAATCATCTGGTTTTTTCCAAGAAAGAAGATACACATTTAAGGGTTGTAAAAACACAATATAAATTACAAGATAAAACGGTCACAAACCACTAAAATTTTGACAAAGGAATCCTTGCAAATCACCTTTTATTTCATTCATTCACTGGAAAGGCCTTCAAAAAATACACCGCACAAAAGACTTTTTTCTCTAATATCAACCAACAGAACCTCTTACAATTCTTTTTATCTCTTTATACATCATAAATTATTTGATCTCCTACACTAGGTGGTTGAAATCATTGACCAAAATAAACATTTAACTAGATACATAAAAAATCTAGTGCATATACTTAAGAATAGGTGTAGTTTTCCATACAACCAATCCAAGCCTGAAACATCATTAACTTGGAATACTGACAAATAAACATTAAAATTATCTCCTAAGATAATTTTCCACCTATATACATGATTTAAACCACTTATAGATGTCAAAAATTTGGAATTTTAAATGAAAAGTGTTGACTGTCTAGACTTGCAATGCATTAGGAAGTTTCACAACAAAACGAAGTAGCTTCTATGTTCCATACAGTTGCAACCCCTTTCTGTCAAAATGAAGAAAATGGGTATGCTTCAAATACCTCTATTATAGTGATGAACCTCTTAAATAAGATTCAAAATGCCTGCTTACCTCCCTTTGATCAATCCCCACTTTCGCAGCGATATTGTCTGCTTTCATAGCGCCTCCAAAAACTGAATATATAGTGACTCCTTTATTGACATAAAGTGTTGGAAACATCAATGTGGATGCTAGAGTATTCATATAACTCCCCTCATGACAAAAAAAACTTCCAAATACACTGTCCCACCATTGTCAAAATTTATATAAAAAAAACGCAGCAAGCCCCTTGCTTCTTTTTCCAAATTTCATCAAAATTTACCTTTTTTGTTCTTCTGAGCCAAAAAAAACGTTTCAGGGCTGAACTGAGCTTTCCTACTGGAGATTCACCTTTGTATTGGCCTTTTCAAGTACATCTAACTTGCCCCTTTTCCTCTTCCTTCTAGATTCCTTGACTTCAGTGAGCTTCTTCTTTACCAATCTGAGTCTTCTTTTTAGGACCAAGTTTTATACATATAAAACTTTCACTTACCTATTCAATTTGTATTTAGCCTTTTCAAGGGCAGGACCAACATCTTCTAACTTCCTAAACACATACAACTTATCCCTATGATCCTTTTCTGCAAGATGGTCCACCTGTTGTTGAACTCCTTCTAGATGTTCTAGTAGCTTCTCAAATTCTTTCTGTTCATTAAAACCATCTTCTGTTAAGGTTGAACAGTCTCCTTTACTTGGATTTTCACCTTGGCAACAAACCTTGCTCTAGGTCTCCTTTAATGCTCAACTAACTCCTTCAACTCTTCAACATCAATGACCATTTTTCATTTTCCTTTGGCAACATGTGCCATTTTTTCCTTTGATGGCTCTCCTTCACTGGGTTGAATAGTTTCTAGTGATATTTTATGCCTAAGTTCCCTATTCTCCTACTACAAGTATGCTATTGTCAAATGGGCCTTGTCCAACTGATCTTGTAACTCTCCAATTTTTTGGTCCCTTTCATCAATTTCCACTTCCTTCTGTGTGCTCTCTGATTCCATAACTTGAATAGGTGAAGATGGAGGATCTATAGGAAATATCTTGGTTGCAGCTCTTATTCTTGGTACCCTTGCCACCTTTTCTACAATAGGTGAGAAATTTAGTTTCTTAGCACTTTTATTATCAAATGATTTTTTTTTAGTCAATTTTTTTTCTACTGAGCTTGTTGCTATAGGTGAAGCTTCTTTAATCACAACTGAAGGAGTGCCTTTCTTGGTTTTTTGATTGTTTAAAGATTGTGCTTCCCATCCTAAAGAAACCAAAAAATCCTACCAGGACTACTCCTTCCTTTCAAGCTCCTTCATTACCAGTAATTTAGTTAATGAAAAATGAAACAAATTGGCTTCAACTTGACTTCCTTTTGTTTGAACTCGGTCAACCATCTTACATAGACTCCTAAACAGATAATAGGGAAGATTCAAATATTTCTTGCTAGTAAAATGCATTAAGAGCCTAATGTGATGGTAATACATATTATTGAACCTCCCTTCACATATGAAGTACCTTTGAATCACCTCCAACAATTTACTACAACGATCTTGTAAATAACTCCTTGGAATAGTTGAAACATACCCTTTCTGGTGTTTTGGCTTGAGAAAGTCAAAATCCATTCCTTTGAACCATTCCTCTCCACTCAAAGGGATATTAGTGGCCTCAGATATTGATTGAGATAAGACTGGAAAAGTTAGACTTCCCACCTTTTCTTGCACACCATCAAAACCCTTAGCAAATTCCTTTGTCAATTGTAAATGATACCCTTGAATTTTCTCACAGAATCTCATACACCCTACTTGTTCAAAATCCATTATGATGGTTGGATATGCATTGATGGCTGTGTTATCCTATGGTTCAAAACATAAAATGGCTCCCCCTTTGTGTTTTTTTCTTCTAGAGTTGACATGGTTTCTCTTTTGCAACAATGAATAGTTTAAGGTTATGAACAACTTGTTTGTGCAATAATGGAGGTGTTATGGTATTTGAAATCTCCTAGCAATGACTTAAGATATAATCCAAAAACTACACCAAAACTTACAATTGCATATTTTCTCAAGAAAACCCTATAGAACTTGGAATTTCATAATTGTTGGAAAGAATTGAACTAGGGATAGTGGCAACGCACAAGCCAGAAACATAGCACTAAACAAATTTGGATTTTTAAAAATACTTTTGAGCATAAACTTTGAGGGAAATAAATTTGTTAAAGTCTTAATACCAAGGCACCTATGCAAGGGCTCACATAGAAAAAAGGCGAATTGATAGCAATAAAAGAGGGCTATGATCCACTATGTTGAATTCTAGTGGGTTAGGATAAAAATGCAGCTCAGAGGAAGAAAAATTAGTGAAATTCAGAAGAACAGTGACGATAATTTTATCCTTTTTGTAGGCTTTAAATGGTTTACGTTGGCTTCTAAATGTAATTTTAGAGTTCTTTCAAGATTGAAGGATAAATATAGAGCTATATTTGCACCTGTGAGGGAATTTTGACCATCGACATGCGAGAATTTGAGCACTATGTGGACTTGTAGCACCATGACCTCCTTTTATAGTGAATGAAATGAGCAACCTGAGATTTCCGATGTAGATGATGAAGAGATGAATGGTAAGGGATGAAGATGCAAGTTCAATTTATCACATGGAATGGCCTGGAGTGGGAATGAAAGTGTTGATCATGATTTAAAAAAAAAATCATGAATGTGTAATGCTTTTCTGAAAATGCAACACATTGGGAAAAGGAAGGGCTGTCCTTCTGACCATTATTCCCTGCTAAGATCATAAGTTGTCCTCTTGAAATGACATTCTAACTGATACCAAAGAGCCTCCAAATCTGTGTCAAGATGATTTCCTGATTTATTTTGATGTAAACATTACCTCTAGACTTAGGTGACCTACTAACTATTATACATTATTTTGTCACAGTCCCCGTCTCGTATCATGAAGTGTTGAACTTTGTGTCGTTAATGCCACAAATGTTGAAAAATGATAAAATTTGTCAGTGTATTCACCATGAAACATGTTTATCAGTATCCCTGAAGAAAATAAGAAGAATTTCCTTGAAAGAATTCTAAAGAACTTGTTAAAAACCTTTCTTTACAAGACCAATACGTTTTGCATAAATAGTGACCTATGATGATCACTTGTTCCATCAACTCTCCTAGGGTTTATAGCGAGACTTTTATTAGGAAAATCCACATTGGTCCTCTTCAGGTAGTTTTTCCCAAAATGGAGGAGAAGCTTCTCTTGCTAGAAGTCTTGAGAACGACGAGCTACTTACAGGTGAATGAATATTGGAACGAGACCTCCCATTCCTAGTCCTTGATCCTACCTTCATGGAACTTTCCTTTGAGACGTGGAAATTCTCCCTCCTTTCATGGATCCTCATCTCCTTCTCCTTCTCTATAAATGAGATCTGTACTATCCACTAATGGTTGGTTAATGATTGGTTTCCTTCATATTGCTGAACTATGCCCAATTATTGCCCATTTTGCTAAGGAGAAAGGAGTGCTTGAAGATTAAGACTAGGACTTGGAAAATCACCCAAAGGAGGCTTCCAAAATCAAGGCTTAAGTGGTTGTAATGCTCCCCTTACCATCTATTAATAATACATTATGTGTTTTCTTTCCATAAATGTGTCAATTATTGCTCATTTAGTGTAATACTCCTTGATCTGTTACATGGTTTATATTGGAATGAATTTTTCTATGTATGTGTTTGTTGTCTCCACGTGATCTTCCTTGTGGGTGTTCATCCATAACAGTGAAGAGGATATTGAGCTTGGAAATGAAAGAATCAAGGACGATACCAATAGATGTTAGCATTAGAGTGAGGTAGGTCATCTATCCTCCTTTGTGTTTTCTGGTATAAACTAGGAAAGTTTACATATATTTGTCTTCCTTTGTTGATAGATCCTCCCATAGGACACGAGGGATAGTTTTTTTCTACAGAAAGGATTGCCTGCAAAACAAAATGGTAACTCTGCTGGGGAGTACATAACCCTTCAATACTCCTTTTTTCTTTGGTCTCTTTTGATAGGTTTGGCCAACCTCTTAGTGATCCATAACTTTAATTGATTGTGGATCCACATTTTGAGTGGTGTGTGGTTTAGAGTGTCAAATATAGGTCTCTATTCAACTTTTTTTTGTTTTTTCCTAAGTTTATCTCACCCATATCATTTTTTTATGCAAAATAGAGAGCTTCCATCATGGATTTTGTTGCTTACAGTAGCACTGAAGACCCCGCTGATGCAGATTTTGACCATTAAAGTTATGTTGGTCCAAAAAATGAGATTTGTTTAGGGTTTTTGACAGAAGATCTGGAATGTCTTGATCTCTAAAGGATTTCTCTTGCTCTGTGTGCATATAAACTTGAATTATTGTTATTAGATTCTTTGTGGTTTTCAAAAGTATGTCCCATGTTTAAATAGTGAAAACAAACTTTGGTTGAACCTTTAGTTCTTTAGGTAATCGAATATATTGTTTTGATGCTTGCATGTGTTACTGATTTTTTGTCTGATAAGCATTTTTAGTTCTTTTGAAAACTTGAAAGAAAATTGCATTTTCATTTGTTAAGCGTTCATCTCAAAATTTATCATTACTTCTAGAAATTTCATTATATTATATTGCACTAGAAATTTGCTTTTGAGATTGTCATTGAGCATAGATTAAATTACTTGGTGTTGAAAGATGATAAGTGCACCTTCCTTTCTAAAATAAAAAATTCATGAAGGTGAATTTTAGTAAATTAAAATTCATATACTTTTTGGTTGTTTCATTGGAACTTTGGAATTGAAATATCTAGTTAGGAAGCTATTATTGGTTGCATATTTGATTGTAGCATCAATGTTTTCACTTCTTCCCTACACTAGATAACTTTCATCGAAAATGAAAAGAGTCCTTCTTTCGTATTAGTTGAATCATAGGTGTGTTCAAGTGACATCAATTTTTGAGCCTTGAAACCAAAACATAATTCATGATCAACTTTAAAATTTAACTCAATTAACCTAAGGAGCATTTGGAACATCAACAAAAACATCTAGAGGTCTAGGCTAGGGATCTATTCTGACATCGTTAAACGTAGGAGTTGTGATTGTTTCCCAGTGTTGCATCCCAGGGGTGAAATCTCATTCCACGTACATAAGTGTATAGGACCGTTCTCCATGTACCTTCTGGTATATTAGACAATGCTCCATGCATGAAAAGTATAAAGGAACTCTCCCATCAGATGGTTACACATTAGACAACACCAGTGTGGACTGCACTCCCACGTACCATCGAGTATAATTTGGGAGTCCCCTATAGGTTGTTATCCATCCATAGGTAATTGATTTTGTCGCCTTGTATATTGTGATACACCGAACATAACATTCGGGGAGATTGACTATCATACCTTAAGTCCCTGGTTCGCCAAGGTGTATATTATAGTTCACAGTTGCTTGGTAAACCATTTTGCCTAGTTACCCCTTTCTTTTGTTTGTGTCTTTAATTTCTAAAATCAATTAATTGGTCGTAGGATGACATCCTTCCTATGGAAATTCTCCTTGGTAGATCTCAGGTTGAGACTAATGGAAATAGTTCTTGATTCCACCAATCAAGGAGAACCCTCTGACAGGAATCATGTTCCTTTTCCTTCTTTTAGAAATATTGGTGCTCCTTATATGGAAACGTTGTCTCTTCCCATATTTACTATTGGTTTTCCAATTTGGTTATTTTCGATCCCAATGGTTCTGAATGTCCAAACTAATCAATCGAGTTCTCCTCCACCTGAAAAATATCAACCTCTAGTTCATCCTAAAGTTGACCCCTTTCCTTCTTCACTTGTTGTTTCTTCCTCCCGTTCTTCCTATTTTCCTGGTGAAAATATTGATTTTAGTAACGAGGAAACTAAGAATAAGAAGAAGAGGAGGAAGAAGAAGAAGCAAAATAGGCGAGGTGGAAACCTAACAACCATTTCTATAGATGTAACTAGTGTGGAGAAAACTTCCAATCATCCCCGCAAAGTGAAATTCCCTTACAAGTTATATAAGGGTGACCACCTTTTTAGAGATTTTTCTGGCATTCCAGAGGTATTGTAATGCCTCAAATTTTCCTTTGTCATCATCCTTTGGAGATCATGTTGGTGACAAACCCTCAACTAGTGATAGTAATGTCCATGGGAAAAAGGGTAAAGTCAAATTTCCCTGTAGGTTATGTGAAGGCAATCATCCTATTCACCTTTGTCCTTATATGGATGAAGCCTCAAAAGTGTTGGACAACCTTAAAACTTCTCAACCTCGTCTTCCGACTGGTTATCGAAATCTTTCCGTTGATCCTCCACTAGTTGATCAAGTGATTGATTATAATTCATCTCTAGTCAATCCCACTCTCTCTGAAAGTGAATCTTGTGAATCTGTTCTCGACCAACCATTGGTTGAGAAAATGGTTGACCTGATTCCACTTTCAGTTGATCATACCTTCCCTATAGAGAGCGAACTTCATACCACTCAATTTATTCTTGTTTCTTCAGATTCTAATGAATTGGGGGGAAGTCCTCCCATTCCTATACTATAGGGGAGTGATCCTCTCATTCCCATAACACAAGGGTGTAGTTCTCCCATTCCCATGGCACCCCCTCCAAGTAGTATGCTCACTTCCTTTGATTGGAGTCGACTTATAGGATATCATCTTCCTCCTTATGTTCCCTACCATATCATAGTATAGGCTTATAATATACCCATACCTAGCATAATCATAGATGAAGGTGCATCGGTTAGTATTCTATCATCAACTACTTTGTAAGATTTAGTTTCTCCACAACTTGTGCTTGTTACAAAAAATCTATAGGTTTTTAATAGAGGAACCAATCAACTATTAGGGATCCTTCCTAAGTTTTCTATTAATTTGGGAGGAAAATTTGTCTCTATCGATGTCATGGTTGTCCAAGGCCCTTTGGATATCAATTTACTCCTTGGCCATGACAATGATTATGTCATGGGAGCTCTTGTCTCTTCTCTCTTTCGTGTCATATGTTTCCTGCATGAAGGAAGAATTGTTACCATTGGTCATCTTTCATTTATTGGTCTGAATTTGACTCCCAATCAACCATCTTCCCTAAATTGTCCTTTTTATGCAAGTGGTATCAACCCCACCACAGGTTAATTATGTGGCCACATGTTCCATGCCCATTCCTACTGATGATCTAGTCATTGATATAGTGCATCATGTATTGGGGGCATTGGAGCTTGATATTTTGATTATATCCCTTGATATGCATCCCTTCCTGAGCGTTGTTCTCTCATCTCACGAGAACCACTAGGAAGCCATGGCCTCTTATGGTCCATAATCAAGGTTTTCAAAGAAGATTTCCTTGTCTTATGTAAAGATCCTTAAAAATTGAATCAAGGTTCTCAAAGTAGAGCTCTTTGTCTTGTGTCAAGCTCCCTAAAAAAATGAATCAAGGTTCCCTGAGTAGAGTTCCTTGTATTGTGTCAAGCTCCTTAAAAAATGAATCAAGGTTCTCGAAGCAGAGTTCTTTGTCTTGTGTCAAGATACTTAAAAAAATGAACCAAGGTTCTTGGTGCAGAGTTCCTTTACTTGTGTCAAGTTCATTAAAAAATGAAACAAGGTGTAATAAGCATGGTTCTTTTCATGTGTCAAGCTCATTAAAAAATGAAACGAATCCCCTTCCAATTCAAGTCTTTGGTTAGATCTCGAAAATTCCCAGTAGATTATTTCACTTGATCTTGTATATGAACCTTCAATCCATCCACCTATTAGTAACCAGTAGTCTACTTAGGTGAATGAAATAAGGCTTGAGGGGCATGTACCTCAAATTAAGTCATTATTCTAGGGGGCATGCAAACTTATCTCAAGCCTAGTTACCCTTTTGCCTAGTTACCCCTTTCTTTTGTTTGTGTCTTTAATTTCTAAAGCCAATTAATTGACCGCAGAACGACATCCTTCCTGTGGAAATTCTCCTTATTGGACCTTAGGTTGAAACTAATGGAAACAGTTCTTGAGTCCACCAATCAAGGAAACCCCTCTGATGGGAATCCTGGCCCTTTTCCTTCTTTTGGAAATGTTGGTGCTCATTATATGGAAACGTTCTCTCTTTCTGGATTTACTATTGGTTTTCTTGTTTGGTTATTTTCGACCCCCATGGTTATGAATGTCCAAACGGCTTCTCAACTGGGTTCTCCTCCACTTAAAAAATATCAACATCTAGTTGATCCTAGAATTGACCCTCTTCATTCTTCACATGTTGATTCTTCCTCTCGTTCTTCCTCTTCACCTGGTGAAAGTCTTTATTCTAGTAACCAGGAAGCTAAGAAGAAGAAGAAGAGGATGAAGAAGATGAAGCAAAATAATCGAGGGGGAAACCCAACAACCATTGCTACAGATGCAACTAGTGTGGAGAAACCTTCCAATCAGCCCCACAAAGTGAAATTCCCTTGCAAGTTATGTAAGGGTGACCACCTTCTTAGATACTGTCATGGTATTCCCAATGTATTAGAAGTGTGGTCCATAAGCTCAAATTTTCCTTTGTCATCAGCCTCTAGAGATCATGCTGGTGAAAAACCCTCAACTAGTGATAGTAAGGTCCATGGGAAAAAGGGTAATGTCAAATTTCCTTGTAGGTTATGTGAAGGGCATCATCCTATTCACCTTTGTTTTTATATGGATGAAGCCTCAAAAGTTTTGGACAACCTTACAACTTCTCAGCCTCATCTTCTGACTGGTTATTGAAAACTTTCCCCTGATCCACCACCAGTTGATCAATTGATTGATCATATTTCATCTCTAGTCAATCCCACTCTCTCTGAAAGTGAATCCCATGAGTCTATTCTTAACCAACCATTGGTTGAGAAAATTCTTTACTTGATTCCACCTTCAGTTGATTGTACCTTTCCTATAGAGAGTGAACTTCATGCCAATCACATTCTTCTTATTTCTTCATATTCTAATGAATTGGGGGGAAATCCTCCCATTACTGCAGTACGGGGGGTGATCCTCTTATTCCCATAATGCAAGGGGGCAGTTCTCATATTCCTGTGGCATACCCTCCAAGTAGTATGGTCATTTCCTCTGATTGGAGTCGACTTACATGATATCATCCTCCTCCTTATGTGCCCATTCATATCATATTACAGGCTTATAATATACCCATTATTGGCATAATCATAGATGAAGGCGCATCGGTTAGTATTATATCCTAAACTACTTGGCAAGATTTAGGTTCTCCACAACTCGTGCCTCTTACCCATAATCTGTTGGCTTTTAACATAGGAACCAATCAACGCTTAGGGATCCTTCCTAAGTTTCCTATTACTTTGGGAGGAAGATTTATCTATATCAATGTGATGTTTGTCCAAGGCCCTTTGGATATTAATTTACTCCTTGGTCGTGACTATTTTTATGTCATGGGAGCTCTTGTCTCTTCTCTCTTTTGTGTCACATGTTTCCTGCATGAAGGAAGAATTGTGACCATTGATCAGCCTTCATTCATTAGTCTGACTTTGGCTCCCAATCAATCATCTTCACTAAATGGTACTTGTATGCAAGTGATATCACCCCCACCACAGGTTAATTATTTAGCCACTTGTTCCATGCTTGCATCTACTGATGATCTTGTCAATGATATAGTTCATCATGTACTGGGGGAATTAAAGCCTGATATTTCCATTAGATCCCTTGACATGTATCCCTTCCAGAGCATTGTTCTCCCATCTGATGAGAACCCCTTGGAAGCCATGGCCTTTTATGGTCCATAATCAAGTTTTTTAGAGCAGAGTTCCTTATGTTGTGTCAAGCTCCTTAAAAAATGAATCAAGGTTCTTAGAGCAGAGTTGTTTGTCTTGTGTCAAGCTCCTTAAAAAAATGAATAATGGTTCCCGGAGAAAATTTCCTTGTCTTGTGTCAAGCTCCTTAAAAAATGAATCAAGGTTCTCGGAGAAAAGTTCTTTGTCTTGTGTCAAGCTCATTTAAAAGTGAAACAAGGTGTCGTGAACATGGTTCTTTTCATGTGTCAAGTTCATTAAAAAATGAAACAAATCCCCTTCCAATTTTAGTCTTTGATTGGATCTCATAAATTCCCATTCAAGTCTTTCACTTGATCTCATAGATGAACCTTCTTTCCATCCACTTGTTAGTAACCAGTAGTCTACATAGGTGAATGAAATGAAGCTTGGAGGGCATGTACCTCAAATTGAGTCATTATGCTAGGGGGCATGCAAAATTATCTCAAGCATAGTTTTTCATTGTTTCAAGCTTGTGTAAAAATGAAACCAATCTCAAGCATAATTTTTGTTTGTTTCAAGCTTGTGTAAAAATGAAACTAATCTCAAGCATAGCTTGTCTCCGTTTCAAGCTTGTGTAAAAATGAAACCAAATCCAAGTATAGTTTTTTTCTCATGTTTCAAGCTTGTGAAAAAATGAAACCATCTTCAGGTATCCTTAAGCATAGCTTCACATGTTTCAAGATTGTGTTAAAATGAAACCATTCCTACTTTACCTCTCGTGATTTCCATTTTTATTAGCATGTTTTTGTGAGATGAGCCTTGGTTTTTTAATTCCATCGTCACCATCTCTTTGGATTATCATACACTTTCACTTGATTAGTTTCCCTTGCTTGAGGAACCACTATGACGAGTGGTCTTATTAGCCAATCTATTAAACTTTACATGTTTTGAGTAGTTACATCATCACTGGAACTAGTTGCTATCCCTTTATACTACTTGTTCCTCTAGGAGGAGTCCTCTTTTATCTCTTTTCAGACTCTCAAAATATGAAAAGGTTGTCGAGCACTTGTCTTTATAAACTCGTAAAAGTAAATGAAAAGAAGTCTACTCAGTACAAGTTTAACCCTTTTCTGGACTAAGATAGACTAGTTAAGAAAAAATAATACCTTATTCAACCATGGCCAAGAGGTTCTCTTGAGTATTCTTTTCTACCTTTTGGGACTTAAGAGACTATCTACAAAAAGAGACATTTGGAGTTTTCTTTTTTCCTCCTTTTCAAACTCTCTGAACATGAAAAAGATGTTGAGTTACCCCTCTGTTGGACTTGTAAAACTAAACTGATGAAGGACTTGTCACCATGACGAGACGGAGCTACTCCTTCCTAAGGCTTGTTATAAATAATAGGATGGATTCATCCAAAGGATGAACTTATACGACAAGCATATGGTATCCTCTTCAGGCTTGAGATTAAAAATAAATAGGTATTCGCTAGAAATAATGGGCGGAAATGGAAAGAAACATATATCCTGTATTTTGTATGAAAGGCAGTATGTCGCTCTTGAACATGACACTTATATGTATCTTGTGTCGAGTTTGGGACATCCTCACTTTTTCACTTGTCTTACTGGGTTTGGGAAATCCATTTTCCTATCAATTGATTATATATTCCCACCATGACCTCTAATCCTATTTTGAGTCAAATGCTACCAAATTATGCAGTCGTGTTGCCGATATGTTAAAGAGAAGTCCCACCTGTAAATTCAAACCACTTATATCCTATTTGACTTTTTCTACAGCAATCCTGAATCACTCTTGCCAGCTCTAATAAATCCTATGTTTCATGTCAATGATGTGGGAAACATTATGGCCCTCCTTCAACGGATCACTTCCTTTCTACTCCAACTCATTATCTGGGAAGATGATCTAGGAACTCCGTTTCAGTACCTTGTAGCTTGTATGATTCAATGTTAGGTTCTTCGCATTCAACAACAGGTTCACATCACTAGACTTCGATTGTATTCTTATGTGAGTGTTTGAATTCAGCTTCATTTTTTAAACTTGTGGATTGTGTTGTTGTACCTTGAGAGCCATCACCATCATTGGTGGTTTCTCTTGTGCATGTTAACAGTTTACATCTTTGGTCAGTAATCAGGTGGTTTCTACCATGTTCAACTACAACCCATTTATTCACATGGTGAGATTCATATTTTGGTTGGATCAAGATAGAGATGAAGATCCTGGGTTGCGTTTGATAAATATAGGTTGTGTGGAGTTATTAAGTATTCATTATTGTAAACATGATCTTTTATATACAGATGGTTTCATCCATGTCATGGGTCCATGTAGTGTTAGATGGTTACATTTTAAGCATACTTACATTAGAGATGTTAGACATATTGTATTATGTATGATTTGAAAGTCTCATGATGGTGTTTCGCTAAGTCCTTTCCTTGGCTTGTAAAGCACTTCAACCATAACTTCTTGTTCTGCCTTGATGCTTTAGGGGGCATCTGTTATACAGTATTTTGTCACACTCCTCATCTTGTATCCTAAAGTTTTGAGCTTTGTGTTGTTAATGCCACTAATGTTGTAAAATGAAAAAAATTGTCAGTGTATTCACCATGAAACATGTTCAGAAGCATCCCTGAATAAAATAAGAAGACTTACCTTGAAAGAATTTTGAAGAACTCGTCAAAAACCTTGTTGTTCAGGACCAACACATTTTGTATAACTAGTGACCTATTCTAATCACGTGTTGCATCATACTCTCCTTGCACTGTCAGTGTGACTTTTATCAGGTCAATTTTCATTGGTCCTCTCCAGGCAGTGTTTCCCAAAATGGAGGAGAAGCTTCTCTTATTATAAGTCTCAAGAATGGCGCGCTGGTTACAGGTGAATGAAGATTGGAATGAGATCTCTCATTCCTAGTCCTTGATCCTACTTTCATGGATATTTCCCTTGAGATGCGGAACTTCTCCCTCCTTTCATGGATCCTCAAATTCCTCTCCTTCCCTATAAATGAGATCCCTATTATCCACTAATAGTGGGCTAATGATTGGTTGCCTTCCTAGTGCTGAACTATGCCCAATTTCTACTCATTTTTCCAAGGAGAAAGGAGTGCTTGAAAGTTAAGGCTAGGACTTGGAAACTCACCTAAAGGAGGCTTCCAACATCAAGGCTTAAGTGGTTGTAATGCTCCCTTTACCATCTATTAATAATACATTATGTGTTTTCTTTCCATAAATGTGTCAATTATTGCTCATTTAGTGTAATACTCCTTGATCTATTACATGGTTTATATTGGAATGAATTTTGCTATGTATGTGTTTGTTGTCTCCACATGATCTTCCTTGTAGGTATTCATCCATAACAGTGAAGAGGATATTGAGCTTGGAAATGAAAGAATCAAGGAAGACACCAACGGATGTTAACATCAGAGTGAGGTAGGTCATATATCCTCAATTATGTTTTCTATTATAAACTAGGAAAGTTTACATATATTTGTCTTCGTTTGTTGCTAGATCCTCCCATAGGATTAGAGGGATAATTTTTGTCTGTAGAAAGGATTGCCTGCAAACCACTAAAAATGACTTAGAATGAGGCAAACTCATAATAATTGTTGACACCTAATTATTGGGATTGGGCATATATATGTAAAATATTGTAAATAGTAAATAAGGAGAATAGGAATATGAATAGACATTGGGAGGTGAAGCCCAAGAATCTCTCCCTCCATGTATATATCCATGATCAATCTTAATTAAAAATCACAATTCGCATTGTGGAGTTAACTCCTGTTGTAACATGGTATTAGAGATAACTCCATTTTAGCTTTTTTTCCATTGCAACTCCCTCTTGTTCTTCCTATTTTGCAGAAATGATACCTTTGCCATTGCTCCATTGCTCCATTCTCTATACCTTGTATGAGTTTCAATATGTGTGTTTGGTTGTTTTGGTATACCTGCACTACTCCAGTTGCACAATTTTTCTCAACTCTCAGCCTCTCGGCCCCCTCTAACTGGCCCCCCCTCTACTGTTGTGATTTATTGGCTCTGACTTATTTAAATCCGCTCCAGTTTTATGTGCAGTTGAATACACTGTCATATACGTTTTTTTTCTAGGTTGGAACACTACACCATACCATAAACACTCCCATACCATATACCATCACTCCCATTTCATGTGTTTTCTCCCGTATGCCATAACTCCAAACATTGCCCGCCCATATTACGTTCTAGTGTCATGCTGAAAGCTCCCTCACACTGTGTTTCATTTTTTTTAAATGTGGTTGCTCCCATACTCCACTCTCGGAGCGATGAATATAATACTGAGAGTTTTTGTAGCATTGACATAGACATGCAATATCTTCTCGACACTATTAACGAGGAGAAACAACAAGGATTTATTCATGTCGCATTGTTGGTTTGGTACAGAAGCAGGGGGTGTTGGTTCATTCACATATGAAGATTGCTTGGCTGAGTGTCTAGATGGTGAATTTTTATTTAAAAGACAACTACGATGAGATGGAATTCCATGGTCAAAAACCTGATATTGTTGAATATAACATGTATTATAGTTTATATATATATATATATATATATATATATATATATATATATATATATATATATATATATATATATATATATATATATATATATATATATATATATATATATATATATATAACGAATATTATGTTGCAATACCACCAATACCACATTGTAATATTGCTCCTATTCATATAATACATTGGCCCATTACATTGTCTACATTGTCCCCTATATGTTGTCCTACATTGTCCCTTGTACGTTGTCTATGATCTCTCCATATCACACTTTCTACGCTCTCTACATCCCCCAATATACTCCCTACCCTACATACCCCTTCCCCCATATACAACCTCCCCCTTATAAAAACGCCCCCCATATATCAAAGTGCGATTTTTTTTACACGAGAAGTGCATTTTTGCCACTAGAACTGATTTTGTTTACCACCACAAGTGATTTTTTTCACAATATATTTCCAACAGAGTATATTTTACATAGTACACATTATTTAAAATGCATTCACTAATATCAATTGTTGGAATAGTCCTCTCTCGGAAAGATAACTATCCAGAATGGTCACAAAAGATAAAACACACTCTCATTTTCAATGAGTTGTGGAAAGGAGTTTGTGTAGGAGGAGATAATGAACCTACAAAGCCCACCTCAGATAAAGAGATCACCATTTGGGAAAACAAGAACAACAAGGCTTATTTCTTGTTTGCAACATCTGTAAATGAAGAGGCAAGTCACCGTATTTCACCATTTTCAAATGCTTTTGAAGCCTTATAGAAGTTGAAGGAACTCTATGACTCACACTTTGAACTTGAAGTTTTCCAATTACTGATTAAATTGTTTAGTCTTGAATTGAAAAATTATGATCCTCTTGCTTTGGCATCAGAATTAAGATCTATTATGCATGATATAAAAACCACTGGTGTTCAAATAGACATTCCTCTCATAGCTTATGTCAAGGAACTATATCCCACTTATTCAAAATATTTTGAGTCATTGCAAGAAAGTGGAAACCTCAAGGAGATTACCTTTGACACCCTTGAGAAGAATTTTGTTGAGAGAGAGAAGGCTTTTAGGAAGAAGACAACTCCTCAGTCTTCTAAATAATTTGTGTGTCTTGCACATAGAGAGAAGAGTCATGCTCAAGCTTCTTCTAGAGGAAGAGGGGCCAAAGAGGAAGAGGAAGAAGAAATTTTAGAGGCTGGGGGGGCAAACACTTTCAAGGAGAAAAGTTTGATCTTCATTGCATACGTTGAAATAGATATGGACATGATGCATCTACATGTAAGATTCCCTGGGACAAAATTGAGAAGGAAAGAAATGAAGCCAAAGGTACAAACCATGACAAAGAGAAAGGTAAAGAACCTGAATCTGCTCACTATGTTGTGGAACATTGTAATATTGGAGTAACTAAGGACTTGTTTAATGCTTCACTTACTTTGTGAAAGAATGATTGGTTGCTTGATTCAAGGGAAACTTGCCACATGATGTTTAGAAGAGATTTTTTTGAATAATTTGTTGAAAATGTTGATGGAGCAGTATACTTTGTAGAAAAATCAAAACTCAAGCCTTTAGGGCTTTGCACAATTAGGCTCAAACTACTTGGTCTTCTAGACTTTCTTCTGCATGATGTTTTATATCTCTCAAAGCTGAGGATAAAATTGTTGTCTTTGGTCCACATTTGCCAACAAGGAAAATCCATTCATATGTTTGATGGACAGGTTGAGGTCAGAGAAGCATCATATCTCTCACTTGTCATGACTGGGATAAAATAAGAAAGACTTCTAAAGCTATAGGGTACCTCTACTCGTGCACAAAACTTCTCATACAGTTCTCATTATGATGAAGGTACATTTCCATCAAGTATTTTATTTCATTCTATATTTGGACACTTAAAATATGATAGCCTTTGCTTGTTGAAGAAAAATGGTGTTACTGGTTTGACTATAATTCCTAGGAAACTTAAGCATGTGATGCTTGTATTCTAGGAAATCTTAGAAAACTGTCTTTTCATGATACACATTCCAGAGCACATAGAAAAATTGAACTTATTCATTCAGATTTATGTGGCCCAGTGCCTATTCCTTTTACAAATGGAAACAAATATATGATGACATTTATTGATTACTGCACCTGAATGTGTTGTGTTTATTTATTGAAGAAAAAATTTGATGTTTTTCAAAAGTTCAAGAACTTTCATGCATGGATTGAAAATGATGCACAATCTCAAATTAGCTCTATTCACACTAATAATAGAAAAGAATACACTTCAAATGAATTTAAAAATTATCTTCGCCGGCATGGGATCAAAGATCAAACATCTGTGCCTTATAATCCCCAACAAAACAGAGTAGCTGAAAGAATGAACAAGACAATCTTAAATATGGTATGTTCCATGATATTTTTCAAGAATTTAAAATTGATGTTTTGGGCTGATGTAGTTCTATGTGTTGTGTATGTAAAGAATAGATTTCCATCTAATTCTATTAGAAACAAGGCTCCTTATGAAATGTGGTATGGCCAAATTCCTTCGGTAAAGCATCTTAGGGTCTTTGGTTCCACCTGTTATGCCTTGATACCAAAGGAAAAAAGAAACAAACTTGGGGCAAGGAGTCGTACGTGTATATTCTTGGGATATCCAAATAACTCCAAAGAATATCGTCTCTATGATGAAGTTAATAAGAAATTAGTTGTATCTAGAGATGTGATTTTTCTTGAATCTTCCAAAGATGACAATGTTGTTGAGTGACAGCTTGATCGCTTGGATAGATTTGGACATGCAAAGTCATTTCAAGAATTTGATAATCAGATTCCACATCTTGAAGGGGGGATTCCTATACTAGATCAATCTATGTAATCTTCTTCTAAAGCACTCTCTCCTCCACATGAAGCTCTAGCCACTGATGATACTTTGAGTGATGTGATTAATAGAACTAGGAGACTAAATCTTGATTCAGTCCCAACCTAGTCAACTAAGAATCCTGGGCCATCTCAGAAAGATCCTCCAAAATGGTTGACAAAGACACTTGAAAGTGTTCATCCTAATGAGGTTGGAAAGATAGGGATAAGAAATTCAACCAGAAAAAATGGAGGTTATGTAGACGATTCTGATTCACCTATTGATATGGATGTTTCTTATGATTGTGAACTGAATTTTTCTACAGATTTTGAACCAACTTCCTTCAAAGAAGTTGCTTCTCATGATGAATGGAAATAAGTGATGCAAAAGAAGTATGATGCTTTGATAAAGAATGGCACTTGGACGCTGGTTGATCCCCCATTGGGAACCAAACCAATTAGCTGCAAGTGGGTCTACAAGAACAAGTATAAAGCTGATGGTTAACTTGAAAAGCACAAAGACAAGCTTGTGGCAAAGGGTTTTGCACAGAAAGAAGGGGTCAGTTATGAGGAGACGTTTCCCCCACAACAAAATGGTCTACCATCCAAACACTCTTTTCCTTGGAAACTCATAATGGTTGGAAAGTCCATCAAATGGATGTAAAAATTGCTTTCTTGAATTGAGATCTAAAAGAGAATGTTTTTATGTCCCATCCAGAAGGATTTCTTGTGAAGGTATAAGAACACAAGGTATGGAAGCTTCTGAAATCCTTGTATGGCATCAATCAAGCACTGCAATCCTAGTATGAAAAGTTAACTGAGCATCTTCTGAAAATCAACTTCAAACATTATGATCTTGATGATGCAACTTTTTTTGTCAAGAAATTTGGCAAAACAATTGTATATCTTGTGGTGTATGTAGATGATCTTTTGATGACAGGGAACAGTGAGAGCTACTTTGCATCCATAAAGAAGGAATTGAGGAAAGGTTTTGAAATGACTGACTTGGGCTATGTTCACTACTATCTTGTTATTGAAGTAACTCAAAATTCAAAGTTTATATTCCTCTCCCAAAAGAAGTACATTGGAGATTTGTTGTACATGTTTTGCATGGCTGAGTGAAATCATTTAACTACTTCAATGGAACATAACTTGAAGCTCACATCCATTGAAGGAAAAGAATCTGAGGATCAACAAAGTATAGATAGTTTGTAGGAAGTATCAACTGCCTAACTACTACCAAACTAGATATTTCATTTGTTGTTTGAATCCTCCCCAGGTTTACGCAAAAGCCTTGTGAGGGACATTGGTCTGCTACAAAAACAATTATAAAGTACTTGAAGGAAACTCAAGACTTTGGACTCAAGTATACATAGGTGGGTGACTTCAGCTTGATTGGATACTCTGATTTAGACTTCAATGGAGAAAAAGAAACTGGGGTATCTACTTCAAGTTATTCTATGAGTATTGGATCAAGATTTGTCTCCTGGAGGTCACGCAAACAATTAGTTCCAACAGATTCTACAAAAGAGGTAGAATATGTGGTAGCATCTTAAGCAACAAAGGAAATTATGTGGCTTAGGAAAATTCTGAAATATTTGTAGGTGAAACAAGTTCATTCAACTCCACTCATGATTGAAAACACTTTTGCAATAAAGTTGGACAAGAACCCAAAGTTCCATGATCAAATGAAGAACATCAATACAAAATACCATGTGATTTGACATCATGTGAGACCAAGACAAACCATCTACACCATTATTCCAAAAATGAGAGGATTGCAGATATCTTCACCAAAGGGCTTGGAAGAGAAAAGTTTGAAAGATTCATAATGATGCTTGGACTCACCAACATCCCTTCATATTAATGGGGGAATGTTGACACCTAATCATTAGGATTGGGTGAATATATGAAAAATAGTGTAAATAGTAAATAAGGAGAATAGGAATATGAAGAGACATTGGGAGGTGAAGCCCAAGAGTCTCTCCCTCCATGTATATATCCATGAGAAATATTAATGAAAAATCAAAATTCGCATTTTGGAGTTACCTCCTGGCCTGACAATAACCAAGGATTTGCAAAACATGATTTTTGTACTTTTTCCAAAGTGACCAAAGAATTTCCATGATTTCACTTTGTAAGGAAAAACATGACTTTAGACATTGGACTCTTAACAAAAGAAAAACCTTTAAATGATACCCAATCTAAACCTAGACCTCTTTGAACAATAATAGTTAGGTTATCATGACTAATATTTATAAATTTTACCTTAGATACATAACAAGACTAACATGACCATGATCCCTAGACATAACACACTAATAAGGGGAAAACACAACCAGATTCTTCTTCTATTAGATATCAATTGTTTAGGAGAGATACAAAGTATATTGAGAGATCAAGAGAATGAACAAGTTCACCCAAATCTAAACAAGCTATAGCATGAAGATTTCTAATAGTAGCAGTTGATGCAAACACTGAATCAAACTTCAAGTTATGCTCTTACTCTACAAGTCTCTCTTGGTCTCATAATCTTCTTCAAGTCTCTCCATCTCTCTCTCTCAAGTTTGAATTCTTCTTTCATAATTCACAAGTTGCTAAGAATGAGATGATATGAGATACATATATATATGAGGAGAAACAAATTATGATCATAAAGGAGAAATATACATGCCTTGAAGAGGAGTTACATATGCCATTTAGGGAGGTACACATGCCGTTGTAACTCATGCCATTAAGGAATTACACATGCCTTAGTAACTTATGCCATAAAGGAGATCAACACATGCTCTAGTAACTTATGCCATAAAGGAGAGAATGTAACATATGCATTAAAGAGTGTGTAAAAGGAATCTTTTATTGCATGCTTTAATGAGTGTGTAAGAGGAATATGCCATGATTTTAATGAGTGTTTAAGAGAGAGTGTAACATATCCATTAAGTGATAGAGAGTAACATATGCATTAATTGATGGGAGACTTTACATATGACAGATTGATCGTCATGATTGAGAGACATGAATTTACTTTTAATGATAATATAATAGTATCATAAACGATAATATTAATAATAATAATATTGATGATTAAGTTGAGATTGAAATATTAGGATTGATTAATGATAATTTAAGTGATTTTATGTCAAATATACTTGATTACCTATTGATCCAAGTTGCTTTACTATTTTTGGAAAGTCATACTTGGGATGCTAGACATGAATTTATATTTTTAGAAAATCACTCTAGAATTGTCAGAAATAAGATTTTAGATAGAGAAATTCATCCCCAAGCTTCCAATTTTCAACAAAATGGATTGTTACAGGCCATTTTGTCACATTCGATCATTAGGCCTCCTAATGGGATAAATAAACATCCTATTTCCCCTTGTCATTATCTTTCACAAAGCCCTAAACATGTATCTTTCATTCCCCAACGTTTTTGCCTAAAACTGCATCATCTGAGCCATTTTTAGGACCAACACACATTGGCCTCTTGTTGGATAGTGTTCACCTACAGGTTTCTCCACTATCGCTTGCGTTTATCACCCACATGTTGCTGTAATTTGCACTTGTGTTGGTTCTAGAAATTCAAGAAGCTTCCTCCTCCAGTAGCTTCCAAAACTTGTTACAAACATTTACCTCAAAAAAAAAATGGATCCTATCCTACCCTACTTTGGAGTTCCCATCCCTTATCCTTTGATCCAATCCTCCCATCAAAGGTGGATCTAAAACCTTAGATTGGTAATTGGATAAGAAGTACCAACTTACCCCACTCCTTTATATATTTACAACCTTTCGTTTGGAAGGGGCTAGATTTTGGAGAGTGATTCTACCCTTATGCTGCTATGGTGAGAGGTTTCATTTCATGCATTTAGGGTGATTGAATGTGCACATTGTGACAAGGAAAAGGAAAGTCAGCCTGTAGGATCTCTTCTATAGGATCAATACCTATTTATGGTTGTAAACACCTTCCATTTATATTGATGCAAAGAATTCTCTATTTTCCTATATGTGATGTTGTTATTTCATATATTTCAATACCATGCTTATCTATTGAATAGAGTATTTATATGGTACTGTATAGATTTTGTAGTTTCTTGGCTTGTGTTATATGATTGTGTAGGTTCTAATCTTTGAAATCAAAGCTAGAATTGGAGCATTCAATCTAAAGAAGGAGCAAAGCCTACGACATATTGCATTGGGTTCCTTGTCTCTTTGTTGTTCTAGGTTAGCCACCAAACCTAGGGGAGATACTTTTGTCTGCAATCGTAAATCCTATATAATACATTGGCGACCATACTGGGGACTAATAGGTGTATTACCTTGGTGGTTCCTTTGTCCATTATGTTTGATTACCTCCTTTATAGACCTTTGATGCTTTACCCAGCCCAGAACAGACCTAGGAAGTGATTTCATTTAGTCCCTTTTGCAATTTTTGTGTTGGAATACTCTATCCCTGGACCAATGCACCCCCAGTGCCTCTGACAGAGCATTTCACCTCACCTGGGTCCACTATGTACCTGCATTGTAAATTAATGTTGCCTCTTCTGCACCAATGTTGGTGCATTTTTTTTCACAAAACTTGCCCATGTTTTGAGTGTCTCTTTGTTCAACCTACTTCTAGCTTACCTTCCCTAAGTCTTGAGTGTCTTGTGGTCTCTCTAAATCCTCCATTTGGTTTCCATTTCTGGTTGATTTCCTTTGGTAAGAATTGGTTTTGATTTTTCTTTGTTCTTATCATTTGATTGCTTGCAAACTGATTTTGTTTGGTCATTGGTTGCTTGGACGAATTGTTGTCTTAGTACTTATTCTAAAAAGTGAATTTGAATCAGTGATTAAACATTTACTTCTTAGTTTTCTTCATTTCAAAAATTAAGTGTCTTCAAAAGAAAAAAATTTGCATTGCCATTTAGGGTTTTGTATGTGCATTGATATAGGAATAGATGCATTGAAAGGGAAATTGCATCTTGCGTCGTGTTTGTTGCATGTTGTGTGTTGCATACTAATTGTTTCTTCCCTTCCTTAGCTAGATTTTCATTTAAAGAGAAATATTCTATTTTATCATGCTAGATTTCATTTTAGGATATTCAGGAGACATTCTTGGTGAGCCAAAAACTAAAACATAATCAAAGATAAATAGTAAAATTTATTGAATCAAGCTAAGGAGGATTTGTAACATTAACGCAAACATTAAGAGGTCTAGGCTAGAGACGTGTTCCAACATTGTTAAATGTAGGAGCTATCTTTGTTTGCTATCATTGTATCTTGGGGGTGAAATCTCAGTCCACATATATGACTATATAGGATTGTTCTCCATGTACCTTTGGGTCTATTGGATGGTGCTCCACACACATAAAGAATATGGGAAAAATCTCATCGAACGATTATGCATTAGACAACACTACTACGGACTACACTCCCACGTACCGTTGAGTATATTTTGGGAGTCCCCTATAAGTTTCTATCCATCCATAGGTAACCAAGTCGGTCACCTTGTATACAGTGATACATCGAACACAACATTCAGGGAGATTGCCTATACGTACGTTAATTCCTTGGTTCGCCAAGGTGTATATTGCAGTTCAGGTTACTTGGTAAAGCTTTATTCTTAGTTACCCAGTTACCCTTTTGTTTTGTTTGTGTCTTTAATTTCTAATATCAATTAATTGACCACGTAACAACATCCTCCTCGTGAAACAACTCCTTAGTGGATGTTAGGTCGAGACTAATGGCAACATTTCTAGAGTCTACTAATAAAGGGAACCCCTATGGTGGGAATGCTGGTCCTTTTCCTTCCTTTGGAAATATTGGTGTTCCTTATATGGCAACATTGTCCCTTCTCAGATTTAGCATTGGTTTTCCATTTTGGTTATTGCTGACCCCTATGGTTCTGAATTTCCAAAATGCTTCTCAACCGAGTTCTCCTCCACCTGAACAACATCAACCTCATGTTGATCCTAAAATTGACCCTTTGCCTTCTTCACCTATTGTTTCTTCATCCCTTTCTTCCTCTTTTCCTTGTGAAATTCTTGGTTCTAGTAAATAGGAACCTAAGAAGAAGAAGAAGAAAAGGACGAATAAGAAGACACGAAATAAGCAGGGGGAAAACCAAGCAACCATTTCTACAGATGCAACTAGTGTGTAAAAATATTCCAATTAGCCCTGTAAAGTTCCCTTGCATGTTATGTAACGGTGATCACCTTCTTATAGATTGTCCTGGTATTCCCAAGGTATTAGAAGTGTGGTCTTTTGGATATCATGCTAGTGACAAACCCTCAACTAGCAATAGTAAGTTCCATGGGAAAAAGGGAAAAGTCAAATCTCCCTATAATTTATGTGAAGGGAATCATCCTATTCACATTTTTCCTTATATGGATGAAGCCTCAAAAGTGTTGGAAAACCTTACAGCTTCTCAACCATGACTTCGAGTTTGTTATTGGAATCTTTCTCCCAATCCTCCACTAGTTGATGAAGTGATTGATTAGAATCTAAATACAATCAATCCCATTCTCTCTAAACATGAATCCCATGAGTCTTTTCTAGACCAACCATTAGTTGAGAAAATGGATGACATGATTCCACCTTAAATTGATCATAACTTTCCCACAGAGAGTGTACTTCATACCGCTCATGTTCTTCTCATTTCTTTAGATTCCAATGAACTGGGGGGCACTTCTCCCTTTCCAATGGCATAGGGGGGAAATCCTCCCATTCCCACAACACTGGAGAGCATTTCTCCCCTTCCCATAGTGCAAGGGGGTAGTTTTGTTGTTCTCAGGGCACCACCTCCAAGTAGCATGGTCACTTCCTTTGACTGGAGTCCACTGGCATGATATCGTCTTCCTCCTTGCGTACCCTTCCAGATCATAGTACATGATTATAATGTGGTTGTACCAAGCATAATCATAGATGAAGGTGCATATGCTAGTATTTTTTCCTCAACTACTTGGAAAGCTTTAGGTTCTCCATAACTTTTGCCTATTAAACAAAATTTGTTTTCTTTTAATAGAGGAACCAATCAACTATTATGAATCCTTCCTAAGTTGCTTATTACTTTGGGAGGAAAGATTGTCTATATGGATGTGATGGTAGTCTAAGGCCCTTTTTATTTTAATTTACTCCTTGGGTGTGACTATGTTTATGTCATGGGAGGTCTTTTCTCTTCACTCTTTCATGTGATGTGTTTCCCACATGAAGGAATAATCGTGACTATTGTCCAACTTTCATTCGTTGGTCCTAATTTGACTCCTAATCAACCAGTTTCCATAAATGGTCCTTATATGCAAGTGGTATCTTCCCTGCCACAAGTTAATTATGTGGAAACCTATCCCATTAATGTACCTGCTATTGAATATGAGCCTTTCATTGTCTGCTCAACTTCTTTCGACCTAGATCCGGTAGGTGATATGGTAAATCATTTACTAGGGGCATTGGGGCATGATATTTCCATTGGATCCCTTGATATATATCCCTTCTAGAGTGTTGTTCTCCAATATAATGAGAAAATCTTGGAATCCATGGTCTCTTGGAGGTCATGATCTGATTTTGGAGTAGAGTTCCTTTTCTTGTGTCATTCTCCTTAAAAAATGAAAGAAGGTTCCAAGAGCAGAGTTCCTTTTCTTGTGTCAAGCTCCTTAAAAAATGAAAAAAGTCCCCCAAAAAGAGTTCCTTTCCTTCTGTCAATCTCGTTAAAAAGTGAAACAATTTTTTATGAGGATATTTATTTTACTATGTCAACCTCGTTAAAATATAATAGCTTCCTATGAGCATAATTATTTTCCTACGTCAAGCTCATTGAAAAATGAAACAAATCCCCTTTTAATTAAAGTCTTTGATTAGATCTCATAAATTCCCAGTTAAGTCTTTCATTTGATCTCATAAATGAACCTTCATTCCATCTACCCGTTATTACCCAGTAGTCTACTTAGGTGCATGAAATGAAGATTGGGGGAATATACCTCGAATTGAGTCATTATGCTGGGTGAATGCAAACTTATTTCAAGCATAGGTTCCCATGTTTCAATCTTTTGAAAAAATGAAACCATTCCCATTTTATCCCTCGTGATTTCCATTTTTATCAGCCATCTTTCTCCAAATGAGCCTCAATTTTTTCATTCCATTGTCACCGTTTGCTTGGTTGATCATACACTTTCACTTAGTCATTTTACCCTTTCCATAGGAACCACTACGATGAGTGGTCTTATTAGCTAGCCTCTTGAATTTTACATGATTTGAGTAGTTCCATCATCACCGGAACCAGTTGTTATCCCTTTATACCACTCGTTCCTCTAGGAGGATTCCTCTTTCACTTCTTTTCAGACTCCCAAAATATGAAAAGATTACCAAGCACATGTCTTTTCGCACTCGTAAAAGTAAATGAAAAGACGTCTACTCAGTCTAAGTTTAATCATTTTTCGTACTGAGATAGACTATATAAGAAAAATAATACCTTAGTCAAACATGGCTAAGAGGTTCTCTTAAGTATTGTTTTCTACCTTTTCGGACTCGAGAGACTACTTATGAAAAGGGACATCTGGAGTTTTCTCTTTCGCATCTGTTTATCTCTCTAAACATGAAAAAGATGTTGTGTTTTACCTTCGCTAGACTCCTTAAAACATCAAACAACAATGGACTCGTTGACCATGATAAGGCCAAACCTCTCCTTCTTAGGGTTTGTCAAATATACTCAGAGGGATTCATCCAAAGGGTGGACTTATCAATCAAGCATATGTTATCCTCCTCAAGCTTGTTAAAAAAGAAAGAGGTACTGACCAATATGGTTGGGGAAATTGGGAAAATAGGGTATTCCATTTGCTAATGGAAGTGAGTCACTCTTGAATATGACATGCTTCCACTTCATCTTTGTGGCTGTTAGGTTGGGTAATCAACTTGTCTTTTGGTTATCATACCGTTTTTAGAGCCTCCATCTCAGTTTTGGGCCAATGTTGCCAACTCTGTTCAGTTTCACCGGTGTGTTCAAGGGAATTCATATAGTTGATATCTGTTACAATACTCTTAAGCCTTCATTCCATGTTTGCCTTTCCTGATCTAGTTCTGTATCTGCATCATTATGTCTCAATCATGATACTTGTTTTGTGTTGTTGATGGGGGATACATCAAGGCCATCCTGCGACGGGTCACTTCCTGTTGACATCATGATCTGAACTTAAACAGGAATGCAACAAATTACAGATATAACCATAAATACAAAAATGCAGTAGAAATAACAATTTATTTCATTAAGATTAAAATATTGAAATATTCTTACAAACAGAATGAAAATAAACTAGCTCAGGCGATGGTAGCTTATCTTTAAGAACAAGTGTGGTGGCTACATGCCTTTGAAATGTGTTACAATCAGGCTTAAAGGCCTATTTATTATTGAGAAACAATGGAAAACCCTAAACATCCAAAAACATAGCCCTAGGAGATGAAGCGCCAAAACTATGGGCCCTGTTTGGGTAAATTGGTACATCATCTTCCCGGGGTTGTAATTTGGGCATACGATCTCTGTTTGGCTATCATAATACCTTATTTAGAAGATCTCGAAGAGGAGAACAAACGAAAATTTGTAAATTGGTTTGGGACTTTTTTTCATCTTTCTATTTTCCCTAAAAACGTAATTTGGGGCCTCAAAGAGGCTCTAAAAGTCTAGGACCCAAAAAACTTCCAAAAATAGTAAATTGTGTTACAATTAAGGAAACTGAAAAATTGAAAGAGGTAGTGTTGGGGTCCAAGTGGAATAAGCAGGTGGCCACCAATATCCACCAGGATCAGTCCTCCCCCCTTAGGAAGCAATGGTCCCCATTGCATTGAGTGCCTCCATGAGATAGCAAAACTTCTGTTGAACTTGGTCCCTAGGGAGCCACTTGCCTTGGTGCAGGAGCTGGCCAGCTTTGACAACCTGATATAGTTGGATCTTATGCTAGAGATTGTTCTTGATCTTTGTTTCCATGATTCAAATACTTGTGGCATGTTCCACGTAGTCTGACTTTAGCTATGTTGGTGTGAGTTGTTCTACAATGTCGGATGTGTCCAACAATGGTGGAAAGTATGGCCAAAGGTGGTCTACATTGAACAATAGGTGTAGACCAAGGAACGGTGGAATGTTGAGCTCGAAGGAATTGTCCCCTACAACCTTGGTGATGGTGTATGGCCCATATCGGAGCAGGAAAATCTTACAATGGGGTCCACCAAGGAGGTCCTTCTATGAATGTGGCTAAACTTTGTCACCTAGATGGAACTTGTGTGACAACTGATGTTGATCATGGGGGTGCGTTGACTTATCATTGGCTCTATCCAATATATCATGGACCTATTGGAGGATGTGTTAAAGAATTGCTCAATGACGTTGTTAGCCCCATCGACTTCGAACTAGACATGAGTTGAATCATCCTAAGTAGCTACAAATGGTATGGCCACATTAATGGGACATAATGGTTGAAATCCGAGCCATACCTGAAAGGGGTTGTGGCTCGTTTAGCTGTGGAGAGCTTTGTTGTAGTTGTGCTAGACATAGGGGAGGCTTTCATCCCATGTGCATGGATTCTTCAAGTTGTACATGTGTAGAATGTGTATAATCATCCTGTCAATGACTTTTGTTTAGGGATGGAAAGTCATGGACTTGGTGAGTTTGGTATCCAACATTGACCAGAGATTTGATCAAAACGCACTTAGGAATTTGTTGTCTTCATAAGAGACAATTCACAGTGGGATCCCAAAGTGTACCCACACTCACTCAAAGAAGAGCTTAGTGTTGGCTTCTACTTTGATACTCTTCTTACAGGCCACCATAATGGCCATCTTAGGGAATCTGTCGACGACCATGAAAACACAGTCATTGCCTTGCTCAGTAGAAGGAAGGCCCAGCATGTAATCCATTGAGATGGATTCCCAAGGCCGACCAAGGGTAAGCAAAGAAGTATATGGGGCTTTCTTCTTGATTGTTGTTTTGGCAATGGCGTATGCAGTGTAAGATTTAATCTACCTTCCAACATCCTGACAAAGGTTCAGGTAATAAAAAAACTTTTGCAGTACTGTCTTTTTTTTCTCTACTCGAAAATGTCTAGCAACCCAAGTGTAGTGCGCTACCCAAATCAACTTGGCATGCTCGTTGAAGGAACACATATGTGTCCTAGGTGGCATAACATTTCGTCCTAGAGGTGAGAATTTGGAACTTTCCTACCTTCTCGGAGTGTCTGGCATGTGTTGCTAAATTATAGATCGCTCTCGTAAAGATGCCACCACCCCGAAGTCTTGTGCCCACAAGAGTGGTTTGTGTGGATGATCGTTTCCTTCTCCATAATGTAATGCTTCCATTGACGACATTCCTACACAATGGAATACAATTATTTTTCATAAGTAGGATACTTTCAGAGTATGTCTGAAAGTGTCTCATTGTGGTAATCCATTGGATGCTCTCGTTGAGTAAGAACTGAAGCAATAACATAGTTAGAGGCATCTATCTCAATCTCAAATGGTTACTATAGGTCTGGTAATGTGAGCATGGGTGCAGAGCAGAGGCGATGCTTCAACTCGACAAATGACCTATGTTGGCTTTCGTACCAAAAAATCTTTTCTTTCACTCCACCCTTGGTGACTTGAATTAAAGGCCAAGAGATATGAGAGAACCCCAACAAAAGCCTATAATACAAAATTGGCGAGACCCAGAAAGTTGTAGAGCATTGTTATAGTGGTTGGGGCTAACCAATCCTGAATGACTTGTATCATGGTTGGGTCCATATGCACACCCTTCTCATCAATGATGTAACCCATACATTGAACTTGGGTCATGTCAAAAGTGCATTTCTCCAAATTGGCACACAACTTGTGCTGTCCCAGGGTTTGAAGGACCTGTCGAATATGGTGGAGGTTCTCTTCCCAACTTTGGCTGAAGATCAAGATGTCATATAAATACACCACCATGAAAGCATTGGTGAAGGGTCACAAGATGTAATCCATCAATCTCATGAAGGTTGTGAGGGAATTTGTCAACCTGAAAGGCATTACCAACCATTTGAAAAGGCCGTCCTTGAATTTGAATGAATTATTCCACACACTGGAGGATTTGATAGGCACTTGGTGATAACCAGACTTCAAGTCAATATTTTTGAAATATTTCCCCCTCTTGAGCTAATCCAAAAGGTCATCAATCCATTGGATTGGGTACCTATTCTAGACAGTGATCTTATTTAGCGCCCAATAGTTAATACAAAGTCTCCATGTCCCATCCTTGTTTTGTACCAATAGAATCAGTATCCCACAAGATAATGAGCTTCGCCTGATGTGCCCTTCCTGCAAAAATTCCTAAATCTGCCTCTTGATCTCATCGTTCTCCAGAATAGAGTGTCGACAGATCGGTCCATTGGGTAGCAGTGCACCCGGGGCCAGATCGATGGAGTGCTTGGCCTGACAGTGTAGATGTACCCCTATAGATGAGTTGGAAATTTCCCTGTACTCCATGACCTTTTCCATCTACTGCTATTGTGCAGAGGAACCCTGTCTCGAAGTCGTGGCCACAACCTTCATCTTTCACTAAGGAAGAATCATAAGGAAAACAAATTTCCTGGTCTGCGAAATAATCTTATTGCATTGCTTGTAGTGATCAAAGAGGTGGCGGTAGGCGAGGCTACCTCCGGTATACTATAAAACTTATTTCCCAAATTAATAATCACAGTTTAAGGTCTATAATCATATACCACATGTCACTTCCACAAGTATGGTTGTCCTAATAATACATCACAAACTTCAAGAGGAGCAACATCACACAATACCTCATCCATGAAGGGCTTGATGTTGTAGGGAATGCGACATTGATGGTTGACACAATGATCTCGTCCTTGGTGAAGCTGCCTGACGGTGTACGGTTGTAGACTTGTTGTCATTAGTAGGCCTAGATGCTTCATGACCTCTGCTAAAATGAGGTTCTTTCGTCTCCCACTATCGATAATGAACTACAACAGAGAACCTTTCACCCACATTTGTGAGTGGAAGAGGTGTTCCCTCTCCTTTGGATCTTCAGGCTCATATTTCTGGATTTTGGTGGTGGCCATGGTGGTACTAGGCTCTATGTCAATGATATGCTTCCCTTTTTCATTTCCCTTGTTAGGTTCTGACTCAAAGTTGAAACATGTGTCTGATTTGGAAGCCTTCAGTTTGGCCACTAGTGGCCGCTTGGCCCAAAACTCACTTATGTTGTGAGTGGAGCTCTTTGGAAAGAACAGCTTTGGCGGGTTATCTTGGGCCGCCCCACCTTGGATTTGGCCTTTCCTCTGTGGTTTGGGGGCACCTTTTCCTTGCCTTGGATTCGCATATCGAAAGTATCATTTCTTTTGTTTAAACTTCTCTTCAATCTTGACAGCATATTGGTATGTCATGCCGAACGAGGTGATTTCCAGGAACTTCATCTTGTACTGGATGTACTTTTATAGACAATCGTGGTACCTGAGTACCAAATTCCACTCAGAATCCTTCATACCCAACTTAGTGCAGAGGGTATGGAAAACATTTTTGAACTCTGACACATCTTGGTCCCTTCCCTATCATAGCATGGTCCATTTTATATATTTATCTTCATAGCTCCCGATAAGGTAATGTTGTTCCTTGAATGCATCTTAGAAAGAATCACAAGTGGGTGTGGCTAAAAATGGTTAGGATTCCCTCTTGTCCTTTTGTTCACGGTAGGTTTCCCACTAGTTGGTGACATGTGGGGTGGCTTTGAGAAGTGAAAAAGTAATATTTTCCAGATTGGAAAAGTCATGAATTGAACAAAAATATCATTCTAATAGATTAAACAATTTATCTACATCATATGCATCTATTTGGCCCTCAAATATGGGCATATTGAAGTTAAATTGTACCTAAAAAGGAGTGGTGCCTCCAGAGTGGCTGCTGGATGAAGACGTCTCACATGTGGGTAGTTGCCGAAGGATTTGGGAAACTTTATCTATCATTGCATTCATCTGTCGCTCAAGGGCTTCCTCGAGTAATATTTTAAAAGGATCTCTTGCCACCTCGTCTTTATTTTCTTCCACCATGGAAGGTCGCCAGGGTTTGCAAGGATGGTATCGTGAAGGTTCAACTAGATCAAGCCCTAACTCCTTGTACCCTGACCTCATTAGGTACATGTAAAGAAAAAACAGAGAAAGAGCAGACTACTCTGATACCACTGACCCAAACTTAAACAAGAACGCAAAAAATTACATATATAACCTTAAATGTAGAAATGTAGCAGAAATAACAATTCATGTCATTAATATCAGAATACTGAAATATGCTTACAAACAGAATGGAAATAAACTTGTCTTTTGGTTATCACACTGTTTTTAGAGCCTCCATCTCAGTTTTGGGCCAATGTTGCCAACTCTGTTCAGTTTCACCGGTGTGTTCAAGAGAATTCATACAGTTGATATCCGTTACAATACTCTTAAGCCTTCATTCCATGTTTGCCTTTCCTGATCTAGTTCTGTATCTGCATCATTACGTCTCAATCATGATACTCATTTTATGTTGTTGATGGGGGATACATCAAGGCCCTGCTGCGACAGGTTACTTCCTGTTGACATCATAATCCGAACTTAAACAGGAATGCAACAAATTACATATATAACCATAAATACAAAAATGCAGTAGAAATAACAATTTATTTCATTAAGATTAGAATATTGAAATATGCTTACAAACAGAATGAAAATAAACTAGCTCAAGTGATGGTAGCTTATCTTTAAGAACAAGTGTGGTGGCTACATGCCTTTGAAATGTGTTACAATGAGGCTTAAATGCCTATTTATTATTGAGAAACAATGGAAAATCCTAAGCATCCAAAAACCTAACACTAGGAGATGAAGCGAAAAAACTGTGGGCCCCATTTGGGTAAATTGGTACATCAACTTCCCGAGGTCGTAACTTGGGCATACGATCTCTATTTGGCTTTCATAATACATTGTTTTGAAGATATCAAAGAGGAGGCAAAAAAAAACTAGTTCATCAACTTGGGACTTTTTTGGTCTCTTCGTTTCCCTAAAAATTCTGTTTAGCACCTCAAAACGGCTCTGGCAGTTCATGACCCAAAAAACTGCCAAAAATACTAAACTATGCTACAATTAAGGAAACTAAAAAACTGAAAGAGATAGTGTTGGGTGTCCAAGTGGAATAGGCAGGTTTCCACCAATATCCTTCTGGATCACATCAACACATTATCTAGGAAATTAACTTAGAAACACCCTTTGGTACCTTAGTGCTTGCATAAATCAATGACAAGTTTCCTCACTCTAGGTGATAGGTTTACATCAATGGCCTTCGACCGAAAGACTTTGTGTAGTGTTCGACATCAAATCATTTATTCACACCATATGGATTGTATTGTAGTACCTTGAGAGCCATTAACATCATCGGTAGTTTCTCTCACGAATGTTAATGACTTACATCATCAAACGATAATCAGATGGTGTCTACCATGTTCGACTTCATTTGATTGATTCACATGGTTAGACTTGTATGTTGGTTGTTTGTGTGAATAAGATAGAAGACCCCAGATCTAGTTTCATCTATCTAGGCTGCGATTTCAGGAGTTATACAGAGATCACAATGTATGATGGCCATGATCATGTAGACAATCATCCAGTCATGGGTCCACCAGTTTTCATCTATGGGCACATCTTTTGATCATTGTACATGTTATGTTAACTTATGTGATGAGTATGGGTATGCCTCCCTCAGAAAAAAGGATGTCATGATGAAAATTTATTGTAACAGATGAAGCTCATCGGTTGTTCTTGATCCCGACTTGTCACAAGGTAAATCACTTTATTCATTAGTCATCATTTCTGAATTTGTGCTTTAGGGGGGGAATCTGTTATATAGAATTTTGTCACATCTGATCAATAGACCTCCTAATGGGATCAATAAACATCATATTTATCCTTGTCATAATCTTGCACAAAACCCTAAGCATGTATCTTTCATTCCCCAGAGTTTTTTCCTGAAATTTCATCATCTGAGCCATTTTTAGGACCAACGCACCCTGGCCTATTGTTGGACAACATTCACCTACAGGTTGCTCCCCTTTTCACTTGCATTAGTTCTAGAAATTTTTAGGAAAAAGAGAGAAATTTCGGAAGCTTCCTCTTCTAGAAGATTCCAGAATTTGTTACAACCATTTACCTCAAATAAAACATTTGGATCCTATCCTACCCTACTTTGGAGTTTCCATCCCTTATCCTTTGATCCCATCCTCCCATAAAAGCTAGATCTAAAACCTTAGATTGGTAATTGGAAAAGAACTCCCAACTTACCCCACTCCTTTATATATTTATAGCCTTCCATATGCAAGGGGTTGGCTTTTGGAGAGTGATTATACCCTTATGATGATGCGGTGAGAGGTTTCATTTCATGCATTTAGGGTGATTGAAGGTGTACATTGTGACAAGGAAAGGACAAGTCAACTTGGAGGAGCTCTTCTACAAGATCAACACCTATTTATGGTTGTAAACTCCTTCCATTTATATTAATGAAAAAAATTCTCTATTTTCCTGTATGTGATGTTGTTATTTCATGTATTTCAATACCATGTTGATCTATTGAATAGAGTTTTTAGATGATACTGCATAGATTTCGTAGTTTCTTAGCTTGTGTTATCTAATTGTGAAGGTTCTATTTTTAGCAATCAGAGTTGGAATTGGAGCATTCAAGCTAAAGAAGGAGTGAAGCCCGCTAGAGATTCCAAGTAGGCTTCATTCTATCATCTATTTACTTTAAGGAAAGAATTGGGTTCCTTGTCTCTCTATTGTTCTACATTAGACACCAAACCTAGAGGAGATACTTTTCTCCACAACTGTGAATCCTGTATAGCATGGAGAATATTTATTTTGTATATTTATTGCTATGAAAGGTGATGACCACATAAATTTCCTATAGATTTGCAACAAAAGGTGATGATGAAGTTGCAAGTGTTAAATTAGCAACCTCTACATAATATGGAAGTTACAATGCATTACCATCATATATTGGAGTATTGTAGCCACATTGAATCCATCGGCATAACATTCATTTTATTTCCTACAAAGATTTCAACCACATAAGGTCTCAGAAAATGATACACAGTGAATCATATGTGGAAATTCCTTTTTTAGATGAAATTTTCATGGTTACTTTTGAACTGATTGCAATGCATTATGTACCCATTTGGATAGTGAAGAAAAATAATTCACTGAATTTTACCATAAATGGCTACACTGATCTTAAGTAGGTTTTTTACTATACATGGCCAAACTTTCTTAATAGATATCACCTATCTTAATGATCTAGCGATGATATTTAACCTCCTTGTAAGTGGAGAGTGGGTCCAAAATTTAGATTTCGTTATTTGTGTAGTAGCTTGAAGCCTCGTGCGACAGGTGCACTTTTCATGGGATCCACACCAATGGGATCTTTCCCACAATTGTTATGGATGTTGGGTGTGGAGCCTGATTTTCTTCTTTATTCAGAGGTATCACCGCATTGGACCCCAATTCGTAATGTGGCAACAACACCACCCGTAATATTTGTGCCGCAAGGGGGGTCTAGGGGGGGGGCAATGATCTTTAGGAGCCCCCCCCCCTAGCGAGGGATCGGGGGCAACACCCCCGAAGCTAAAAATAGATGTAAACTTACCTTGTAAAAGTTGTCATTTCACAGTCAATCTGGGCCATTCATTAGGAAGAGATATGATAGTAGAAGTTATGCTTAATTTAGGGTTTTTTTCCCTAGAAGGCAACCCCTCACTATATATGAGGGAATTGTATTGCGTCTATGTAGATTTGTATTATGAGTGAGAAAGAGAGAGGAGATTGTGTGAGAGCGAAGAGGGAATTACATCAGATCTGTTGTCAGTTGTATCTCTTCATTTTGTTGGATAATATAAAATGAAGGACTAGCTATTTCTCTGTGGACGTAGCCCAAATTGGGTGAACCACGTATGTCTGTGTCTCTCTTGTTTTATGTGTTTTCTATGTTTATATTTCTGCAATATATTTTATGTGTTCCATTACTCTGTAATATATAATTTTATAACAATTGGTATCAGAGTTGAAGATCTATTTGGCTGATAAACTTGCGGGAGAGAAGGGTTCCTGGTTCGAGTGGAAGCAATGGTGGAAGATGGTAGGTTTAGGGTCGAAAAATTTAATCGCCTAAACTACCAGCTATGGAAGATACAGATGGAATATTATCTGTATCAGAGAGATATGTACCTACCATTGAGTGGAAAGGCAAAGAAGTTGATGAGTATGACAGACACAGAATGGGATATTCTCGATAGAAAGGCACTTGGAACAATACGACTATGCTTAGCGGCGTCAATAGCCTTTAATATTTCAAAGGAAATGAAAATAGAGGGTTTAATAAAGGCATTGGCCAAACTATATGAAAAAACCTCGGCCTCAAATAAGGTATTTCTTATGAAGCATTTATTTAATATGAAGATGTCAGAAGGTGGATCTATTGCTCATCATTTAAATGAATTCAATACAGTTACTGGTCAGTCAAGTTCTGTAGGGGTAACTTTTGATGATGAATTTAGGGCTCTGTTATTTCTATGCTCATTACCAAAAATTTGGAAATGGTTTAGTTATGGTCATTAGTAACTCTGTCCCTGGATCTAGTACTTCAAAGTTTGATGATGTTGTTGGTGCAATCTTTAGCGATGAAATGTGATGGAAAAGCTCTGGTGAGACATTAGGTAATTCTTTGACTGCAGAGACTAGGGGAAGAAAAATGGAAAGAGGAAAGATCTTAGGATATCACAATAATTCAAGGAAAGGAAAATCCAAGTCTAGATCAATGATAGTGTGCTAGAAATGTGGGAAGAAAGGACACCTGGAGAAAGACCGCAAGTCTCAGAAGGGAAAAGAAGGAGATGTGCAGCAAGAAAAAAATAATGAAGTGAATGTGACAAGTGATGTGTTGCAAGATGCTTTGATTCTTTCATTATAAACTACTATTGATTCCTAAGTGGTAGATTCAAGTGCCTCATTCCATGCCACACCTGATAGTAAACATTTTCATGATTATGTTCAAGGAGACTTTGGATAGGTTCGATTGGGTGAGGATAAACCCTATAAAATCATTGGAATGGGTATAGTTTTCATAAAACAACAAAATGGAAATCAATGGCTATTGAAGGAGGTAAGGCATGTTCTAGATCTAAAAAAAAATCTGATTTCAACCGGGAAATTGGGAGCTGAAGGCTATGTAACTAATTTTACAGATAATACCTAGAAGGTCACTAAACGAGCCATGGTAATAGCAAAAGGATAAAATTTTGGTATATTGTATTTATGCAATGGTGTTTCTAATTATGTTAATGCTTTAACCTCTACAGGAGAAGATACGACATTGTGGCATCATAGGCTTCGGCACATGAGTGAGAAGGGGATGCAAATTATTCACTCAAGAAATTTGTTGCCAGGTTTGAAGCATGTTGATTTAAAATTCTGTGAGATTTGTGTTTATGGAAAACAAAAGAGAGTCAGATTCCTCAGAGTTGGGAAAGAAAAGAAGAGCAAAAAATTAGAGCTTGTGCATACAGATGTATGGGGACCTGCTCAGGTATCATCTCTTGGTGGCTCTCATTATTATGTTACTTTTATTGATGATGCAACCAGAAAAGCCTGGATTTATTGTATTCGAAATAAATATAATGTATTTGATACTTTCAAGAAATGGAAAGCTTTGGTTGAAAATGAGATAGGTAAAAGGTTGAAGTGTCTCAGATCAGACAATGGAGGTGAATATTGCAACAAATAGTTTGATAGTTATTGTTCAGAGAATGGAATTCGCAAAGAGAAGACAGTTCTAGGAACACCACAAGAAAATGGTGTGTCAAAAAGGATGAACAAGACAATCATGGAGCGTGCAAGGTGCATGAGATTGCATGCAGGATTGCCTTTACAATTTTGGGCAGATTCTGTAAATACTGTTGTTTATCTAATAAACAGAGGGCCTTCAAGTTCCTTGGATGCTGGTATTCTAGAGGAGACATGGATAGGTAAAAAGGTAAACTACTCATTTTTAAAGACTTTTGGTTGTGAAGTCGTTTTCCACATTAATAAAGAAAATAGAACAAAGGTTAAGGAAAAATCAAAGAAATTTACCTTTATTGGGTATGGTGTTAATGATTCTGGTTATCACTTTTATGATTATGAAAAACAAAAAATCATTAGGAGCAGAGATGTCATATTCAATGAAAAGGCTTTCTATAAGGATCAGATGCAGGAAAAGAAACAAGAAAAATAAAATAGAGAATACACAATGGTTGATGAGATCACAGAAAAAGTGGAGGTGCTTGACAATCATAATGATCAACAACTTAAATAATAACAACAACAAGCACCTCAAAAGCTTGAAAGTGGTGTTAGAAGATCTACCAGGATAAGAAGACCCCTTGAATGATACTCTCCTTCATTATATTATGTATTATTGATTGATTCTGGTGAACCAGAATGTTATGAAGAAGCAGTGCAGGTAGAAACCAGGAAGAAGTGAGAGCAAGCCATGAAAGAAGAGATGGACTCCTTATCACATAACTAGACTTGGGACTTAGTCAGGTTGTCTGCAGGTAAAATAACATTGCAGAATAAATGGGTTTACAGGTTGAAGGAAGAATATGAAGGTAGAAAAAGGTATAAAGATAGACTTGTGGTGAAGGGGTTTGCACAAAAAAAGGGTATAGACTTTGATGAGATATTTTCTCCTGTTGTTAAAATGACTTCAATCAGAACTATTTAAAGTCTAGTAGTAGCTGAAGATTGTCATCTTGAGTAGTTAGATGTAAAGACATGCTTTCTACATAAGGATTTGGAGGAAGAGATATATATGCAGCAGCCACAAGGATATGAGGTAAAAGGGAAGGAGAAACTAGTGTGCAGGTTAAAGAAGAGCTTGTATGGCTTAAAACAGGCTCCAAGGAAGTGGTATCTAAAATTTGACAGGTTTATTTCTAAACAAGGTTCTACTAGATGTCACTCTGATCATTGTGTTTATCCCAAAAGGAAAAATGATGGCAGCTATATTATATTGTTATTGTATGTAGATGACATGCTTGTTGCAGGTTCTAACATGCAGGAAATAAATGTGCTCAAAAGAAAATTGGAAAACTCATTTGTAATGAAGGATTTGGGTGCTGCAAAACAAATCCTTGGTATGAGAATATCTAGAGACAGGAAGAATCGAAAACAAAAATTGTCTTAGAGTGAGTACATGGAAAAGGTGTTGAAAATATTTAATATGTAGAATGAAAAACCAATTAGTATACCTTTGGCTAGCCATTTCAAAGTAAGTAAGGAGGTGTGTCCCCAGGAAGAAATGGCTTATATGTCTAAAGTTCCATATGCATCAGCAGTTGAAAGCTTAATGTATGCAATGGTCTGCACAAGGCCTGATATTGCACATGCAATGGGAGTTGTAAGCAGGTACATGAACAATCCAGGAAAATAACATTGGATGGTAGTGGAGTGGATTCTCAGGTATTTGAGAGGTATCACAAATCAAGAATTATGATTTGGTGGTTCAAACATTGCTATACATGGATACGTTGATGCAGATATGGCGGGTGATAGAGATAATAGGAGAAGCACAACAGGGTATGTGTTTACTGTAGGTGGAACAACTGTTAATTGGGTTTCAAAACTGCAAAGTGTTGTTGCACTCTCAACAACAGAAGCAGAGTATGTTACTGCTACAGAGGCTAGTAAAGAAATGATTTGGTTACAAAGGTTTCTGGATGAATTGGGTAAGAAGCAGGAATTGGGCAGGTTATACAGTGATAGCCAGAGCGCCATACATCTTGCAAAGAACTTCGCATTTAATTCCAAGACAAAACATATACAGCTCAAGTATCATTTCATACGGTCTATGTTGGAAGACGGACAGTTGAAGCTGGAAAAGATACACACTATCCAGAATCCTGCAGATATGTTAACAAAAGTTGTAAGTAGGGAGAAACTGAGATTCTACTCAGTTTGAATTGGTCTTCAAGTATGATGAAGAAGATGAGAAATAGCCAGGTCCAAAGTGGATTCATTGTCAAGAAAATGAAGCAGTGGTGGAGTTGTTATACTCAGTCTCCAAGTGGGATATTGTTGGGTGTGGAGCTTGATTATCTTCTTTATTCAGAGGTATCACCGCATTGGACCCTAGTTCATAATGTGGTGGCAATGTCGCCTGTAATATTTGCATTGCAAGGGGGGTCCAAGGGGGGCAGCGATTGGTTCAGATTTTAAACAAGAACACAACAAATTAAATAGATAACCATAAACATAGAGATGCAGTGGAAATAATACTTCATTTCACTAATGTAAAATACTAAAATATTCTTACAAACAGCAATGGAAATAAACCAGTTAGGGCGATGGTAGCTTATCTATGAGAAGTGATGTGGCGGCTACATGCCTCTGAACTGTGTTACAATGAGGCTCGAAGGCCTATTTATTGTTGAGAAACAATGGAAAACCCTAAAAATCCAAAAACCTAACCTTAGAAGATGAAACACCACACTGTGGGCCCGTTCGGGTAAATTGGTACATCAACTTCCCGGGGTCATAACTTTGGCATACGATCTCCGTTTGATGCATACAATATCTCGTTAGAAAGATATATCTAAGAAATACAACTTGGGGAAGAGAAACATCAATCCACATACCCATGTTACTCATATTTTTCCCAAGAAGCATCGTTTAGGGCCTCAAAACGGCTCTGGAAGTTTAGGACCCGAAAAACTGCTAAAAATAGTAAATTGTGCGACAATTAAGGAAATTGAAAAGCTGAAAGGAACAATGGTGGGGGTCCAAGTGGACTTGGTGGGTGGCCACCAATATCCACCTGGATCATTCCTCCCCTCTTAGGAAGGAATAGTCCCCATTGCGTTGAGTTGCTCCATGAGATGAGGAAACTTTTGCTAAACTTGATCCCTAGTGATCCACTTGCCTTGGTGAAGGAGTTGGCCTTATTTGACAACTCTATACAGTTGGATATTCTACTGGCGAGTGTGCTTGATCTATGTGTCCATGATCCGATTAGTTGCAGCTTGTTCCATGCAATCTGGATTTAACTTTGTGGATGTAAGTTGTTCTACAATGTCAGATGTGTCTAGTAATGGTGGAAAGTATGGCCGAAGGTGGTCCACATTGAACACTAGTTGCAGGCTAAGGAATGGGGGAATGCTGAGCTCAAATGAATTGTCTCCCATAGCCTTGGTAATAGTGTAAGGACCATATCAGAGTGGTGTAAGTTTCCGATAGGCTCCAGTAAGGCATTCCTTTTGCAAATGCAACTAGACTTTGTTGCCCACCTGAAACTTGTGTGGCACCCGATGTTGATCATGTCGCTGCTTGTACTTGGCATTTGATTTCTCCAAAATGTCATGGACCTGCTGGAGAATATGTTGGATGTGCTCAATGAAGTTGCTTGCCTTATCTATTTCAGACTGGACATGAGCCGAATCTGGATGAGTAGATGCAAATGGCATGGCTACATCAATGGGACATAATGGCTGGAATCCCAAGACCACCTGAAAAGGTTGTGGCCAGTCGAGCTGTGGAGAGCCCGGTTGTAGCTGTGTTGAATGTATGGGAGGCTTTCGTCCCATGTGCGTGGATGCTTTGAGTTTTACATGCACATGTGTACAATCATCCTGTTGACAACCTCTGTCTGGCCATCAGTTTGAGGATGGAAGGCTATGGACTTAGTGAGTTTGGTGTCCAGCATTGACCAGAGACTAGACAAAAATGTATTGAGGAACCTCCTATCCCGATCTGGGATGATAGACTATGGGATCCCAAAGTGTACCCACACTCATTCAAAGAAGAGTTTAGCAGTGGCTTCTACTGTGATATTCTTCTTGCAGGCCACCATAATGGCCATCTTCGAGAACCTGTCAACGACCACAAAAACACAGTCATTTCCATGCTTAGTGGAAGGAAGGCTTGAAATGTAATCCATGGAGATGGATTCCCAAGGTCGACTAGGGGTAGGCAGCGGGGTATAGAGGCCTTGCTTCTTGACGGTCGGTTTGGAAATGGTGTAGGCAGTGCATGATTTGATGTACTTCCCGATATCCTGTTGCAAATTCGGCCAATAGAAAGACTTTTGTAGTACTGCCACCGTTTTCTCAACCTCAAAATGCCCAACAACCTGACTGTAGTGTGCTTCCCAAATCATCTTGGCATGCTTTCTTGAAGGAACACAAAGGTGACCCCAGTGGCATAACAGGGAATATTGGAGGTGAAAATCTGGAGCATGCCGACCCTCCAAGAGTGTCTGGTATGTTTGGTCGAATTTTGGGTCGCTTTTGTAAAGAAGTGGCCAATCAGAAGTCTTGTGCCCACAAGAGTTGAGCACGGTGTTTAATGCCATGATCGGTGGTCGACTGAGGCAATCTGCAAAATTATTGGTGCTGCCCTTCTTATACTTGATATTCAAATGGAACTGTTGTAGGTATGTGGACCACTTCTGATGGCATCATTCTGCAATTTCCCTTGGGTCTGTATGAACTGGACGGGTCGGTGGTGTCTGTGGATGACCGTTTCCTTCCCTAAAATGTAATGTTTCCATTGTCGGCAGGCTTGCACAATGGAATACATCTCTTTGTCATAAGTAGGATACTTCCGGACTATGTCTGAAAGTGTCTCATTGTGATATGCCATTGGATGCCCGTGTTGAGTAAGGACTACCCCAATAGCATAGTTAGAGGCATCTGTCTCGACCTCAATTGGTTGTTGCAAGTCTAGCAATGCGAGCACTGGTGCTGAGCAGAGGTGCTCTTTCAACACTATGAATGCCTTCTGTTGAGATTCAGACCAAAAGAATTTTTCTTTCGCTCCTCCCTTGATGACTTGACTCAAGGGCCGAATGATATGAGAAAATCCCAACACGAACCTGCGGTAGAAGTTGGCAAGACCTAGAAAGTTGTGGAGCTCTATTAGAGTGGTTGAAGAGGGCCAATCCTGAATGACTTGGATCTTGGCTGGATCCAAATGCACCCCCTATTCATCAATAATGTATCCCAGATACTGAACCTGGGTCATGCCAAAAAGTGCATTTCTCCAAATTGGCACATAGCTTGTGTTTCCGCAGTGTTTGGAGAACCTGTTGGATGTGGTGGAGGTGCTCTTCCCAACTCAAGATGAAGATTAGGATGTCATCCAAGTATACCACTACAAATGAGTTGGTGAATGGCTGCAAGATGTCATCCATTAGCCTCATGAAGGTTGTAGGAGCATTCGTCAATCTGAAAGGCATAACCAACCATTCGAAAAGGCCATCCTTAGCTTTGAAGGCAGCCTTTCACACATCAAAGGGTTCGATTGGTACCTGGTGATATCCTGACTTCAAATCGATCTTGCTAAAATATTTTGCCCCCTTCAGTTGGTCTAGGAGGTCATCAATTCATGGGATCGGGTACCTATTACGGACAATGATCTTGTTCAGCTCCTGATAGTCAATACAGAGTCTCGAAGTCCCATCCTTCTTTTGTACCAACATGATCGGGCTCCCACACGGCGATGAACTCAGATGGATGTGACCTTTCTACAGCAGCTCCTGAATCTGCCTCTTGATTTCATCGTTATCCAGAACAGAGCGCCGATAGATCGGTACATTGGGAAGTGGTGCACCTGGGGTTAGATTGATGGAGTGCTTGACCTGACAATGCAGAGGAACTCCTGCGGGGGAGGTGAAGATGTCCTCGTACTCCTCCACAACCTTGTCCATCTGTAGTTGTCGTGCAGAGGGGCCCTGTCTAGAGGTCGTGGCCACCGTCTTCTTCTTTCCTTGAGGGCGTATCATTAGGAAAACAAATTTCCCGGTTTTGGAAATGAGCTTACTGCATTGTTTTGCAGTAACCAAGTAGATGGCGATAGGCAGTGCTACCTCTAGTATCCTGTACAACTTATTTCCCAAAGTAATAATAACAACACGGGGCCTTGACCTTGATTCATACACAACATGTCGCTTCCACAATTATAGTTGTCCTAATAATACATCACAAACTTCAAGGGGAGTAATGTCACACAATACCTCATCTGTGAAGGGCTTGATGTTGTATGGAAGGTGACACTGCTAGCTCACACGAAGATCCCGTCCTTGGTGAAGCCACGCGATGGTGTACGATTGTGGATGTGATGTGGTCGGTAAGCCCAGCCACGTCACAACCTCTGCCAAAATGAGGTTCTTTTGGCTCCTGCTGTCGACAATGAATTGTAGCGTGGATCCCTTTACCCACATCTGGGAGTGGAAGAGACACTCCTCCTCCTCTGGATCTTCGGGTTCCTCCTTCTAGATATTCGTGGTGGCAACGGTGGCGATGGGCTCCACATCGATAATCTGCTTCCCTTTGTCATTCCCCTTGTTAGGATCTAACTTAGAGTTGGAACATGCATCTAATTCTGAAACCTTTAGCTTAGCCACCAGTGACTATTTGACCCGACACTCACTTGTGTTGTGAGTGGAGCTCTTATGGAACTCACACCATTTTCCTGTGTCCTTTTTCGGCTTCCCGGCATTGTTCTTTGCTTGCTGCTTTGGCAGGTTGTCTTGGGCTGCCCCACCTTGGCTTTGTCCTTTGTTCTGCGGTTTGGGGGCACCTTTCCCTTGCTTCAGATTCACAGATCCAAAGTCTCACTTCTTCTATTTAAACTTCTGCTCGACCTTGACAACATATCGGTATGCTATGCCGAGCGAGGAGATGTTCAGGAATTCTATTTCTTCCTAGATGTATGTGTGCAAGCAGCCACGGTATTTGAGTATCAAATGCTACTCTGAATCCTTGATACCCAACTTTTTGCGAAGGGTATGGAAAATATTGGTAAACTCCGACACGTCTTGGTCCCTTCCCTATCGGAGCGTAGTCTACTTTATGTATTGATCCTCATAGCTTCCGACAGGGTAGTATTGCTCCTTGATGGCATCCCAGAATGAATTCCAGGTGGGTGCGGCTGAAAATAGTGAAACGGTATTTTCATCCTTCTGCTTGCAGTAGGTTTTCCACCAGTCCTTGACGTGGGGGGCTACTTTTAGAAGAGTGAAAACAATCTTTTCCCGACTCGAAAATTCATGAACAGAAAAATAACCCTCTAGTAGATTTAACCATTTATCTACGGCATCTGCGTCTATCTGACTCTCGAATATGGGGATTTCAAAATTAACTTCTACCTTAAAGGGCATGGCATTTCTAGAGTAGCTGCTGGAAGCCGATGTGTCACCTTTGGGTAGCCGCTGAAGGATCTGGGCAAAGTTGTCCATCATCGCGTTCCTTTGTCGCTTGAGGGCTTCTTTGAGCAAGATTTTGATAGGATCTCCTGCCCCCTCGTCTTTCTTCTCATTTGCCATGGGAGGCCATCAGGATTTGCGAGGCTGGTCTTGCAAAGGTTTGACCAGTTCAAGCCCTAAATCCTTATATCTCGACCTCATTGGGGACATGCAAAGAAAAATAGAGAAAAATCAGACCGCTCTGATACCACTAATCCGGATTTTAAACACGAACGCAAAAAATTACAAAGATAACTACAAACATAGAGATTCAGTGGAAATAATACTTCATTTCATTAATGTAAAATACTGAAATATGCTTATAAGCAGCAATGGAATAAACCAGCTAGGGCGATGGTAGCTTATCTCTGAGAAGAGATGTGGCAGCTACATGCCTCTGAACTATGTTACAATGAGGCTCGAAGGCCTATTTATTGTTGAGAAACAATGGAAAACCCTAAACATCCAAAAACCTAACCCTAGAAGATGAAACACCAAACTGTGGGCCTTGTTTGGGTAAATTGGTACATCAACTTCTCGAGGTCATAACTTTGGCATGCGATCTCCGTTTGATGCGTATAATATCTCGTTAGAAAGATCTATCTGAGAAATATAAATTTGGTAAGAGCAACATTAATCCATTGACCCATGTTGCTCGCAGTTTTCCCAAAAAACATCGTTTAGGGCCTCAAAATGGCTTAGGAAGTTCAGGACCCGAAAAATTGCTAAAAATAGTAAATTGTGCGACAATTAAGGAAACTGAAAAGCTGAAAGGAACAATGGTGGGGGTCCAAGTGGACTTGGTGGGTGGCCACCAATATCCACTTGGATCAACAATCTTTAGGAGCCCCCCCAACGGGGGATCGGGGGCAGCGCCCCCAAAGCTAAAAATAGATGTAAAATTGCCTTATAAAATGTTGTAATTTCATGGTCAACCCGGGCTGTTCATTAGGCGGATATTTGACGGTAGAAGTTATGTTTAATGTAGGGTTTTTTCCCTAGAAGGCAACCCCTCGCTATATATGAGGTAATTGTATAGCTTCTATGTAGATTTGTATTATGAGTGAGAAAGACAGAGGAGATTGTGTGAGAGCGAAGAGGGAATTACAACAGATCTATTGTAGGTTGTATCTCTTCGTTTTGCTAGATAATATAAAATTAAGGATTGGTTGTTTCTCCGTGGACATAGCCCAAATTGGGTGAACCACGTATATCTATGTCTCTCTTGTTTTATGTGTTTTCTGTGTTTATATTTCTGCAATATATTTTATGTGTTCCATTGCTCTGTAATATATAATTTTCTAACAATGGATTGGGATGAGGACTGGTGCTACCCATTTGGATATATAAATGTTGGACCTATAAATATTGTGACTTATCTAAGGCAATCTATGGTATACAATCATTTATTTTATGACATGTGGTATCTTGTCCATTATTTGTGAACTAGGGAGGATCAGTGGTGCACCCCATTTGGGGATGTAAATATATTATGAATTATGTGTGACAATCTACTGTATAGTATCTAAGGTGAATCTATTTTTATATAGTATATATGGTTAGATATAGTCATTTATGTTACCAATGATTTTTCTTTTCCATTGGGAAAATTATTTATCTTTGATATCTCAAAGTTTGAAATACAATTATAGATTTTCTAGCCTATAGGATGTTGAGAATATACAAATATTATGTTTCCTAACTATCTTAAAAACTTCTAATTAGTTTTTAGAACAAATCTTGTTTAAATTATTGATGGCATTCACATTGCATTTTTCTAAGTCCGGTTTTGCAAATTTACACGTTGCTCTTTACAAAACAGTTCAAGAACTTAGTCATTAATTTTGAGTTTGACCAATAGAATTAAAAATACGCATAAATATAGATGATTCATTCAAATATGATCATGTAATATCTACATGCATTTTTATGTTTATGTATTGCATTTTACACCAAATTTCCATCAAAGTCAAAAATGTTAAAAGTGAACTCAAGGTTATAAAAAATCAACAGAGGAATTTTCTTTCTCAATATTTGTACCTATCATATTTCCAACCAGAAGGATAATAGTTTGAATGACCCATCTAAGACAAGGATGTGGAACTAAATGTCTGCGGGGTTGGCATGTGCTAGCCTCGCACTGTGTCTATCCCTTTATTCATTGTCATTAAATGGGGTGATGTTAGGTCCCTATAATACAATTCTAGCCCCCATGTTATTATTTTTGCACCCCATAGAACCCCCATATTATTATTATTGTGCCCCATAGAAACCCACTATTTTTATTGTTGATCCCTTACATTATTATTATTATGTAGGCCATAATTATATTTTGACCCTTCATACTCAAATATATACCAAGGAGGTCTTGTCATTTGAATCATCCAAGAATTATTCATTTATGTGATGTAAAGGTAGGCTTCCCCCTCGAAGTGGTTTATTATATAGTCGTTCTCTGATATTTTCTTTTGTTTATATGCTATTTATGATTTGAATACATAGAATTTGGGATCAAAGCTTTGGATTCTAAGGTTTTGCTGCTGCAAATAGGTCATATTGGAATTTTAGATATATTTTTTTTTTCAAGGATTTAGAAGCTGAAATCAGGCACTAAAAGGTGTGTATTTTTAAATTTTCATAACTTGTGATTGAAAAGTTAGTTTGAAGTGATTCAAAGGGAATAATGAAGCATATATATCATTAATTGGTTCCAAAATTCCTCCCAAACAAAAAAATTCTACACCCATTAAGCCATCAGAAAGCTCCACTATCATGCATGAAGAGGAAGAAATGCATAATGATATATCAAAATTATGAGAGCAAGTGCAACAAATTTCGCTCTCACAAAGAGCCACCAAAGATGAAATAAAAAGGGACATGGATGGTTTAAAAGGGAACATGGATGGCTTAAAATAGGACCTAGAAGGTTTAAAAGTAGGCATGGAAGGTTTGAAGGAAGGTTTGATAAATTTTCCACAAGAAAGGCTTATTAACAGTGAAAAGGTATTCCATGAGATTCAAAACGAAAGCAAAAGAATTGTGAATCATGATTCTAGAGACTTCAACTTTGGCTTGAAGACTAACCACATTCCAAAGAATGATATGAGGAAGTTTGATGGAAAGTAACCTATAACATGGATACTACAGATGGAGCAATTCTTTGATATACATGATGTGAAACACACTCAAAAGGTACACATTGTATCTCTATATTTAGAACCCAATCAGTCTATGTGGTGTAGATGGCTTTGTCCTCGTAAATCACTTGTCACTTGGAAAAATTTTACCGAGGAATTGATAGAACATTATGAGGGTACAAGAGCAATACCTTCTTTAGGCAATTGATAAATCTCAAACAAAACGGTTCAGTTGGGGATAAAATTGAGAACTTCCAAATATTGAATATCAAGGTAACTGATATTCCATAGAAGCATATGATTGATGTTTCATAGGGACTTTAAAGGATAACATCCAACATGAGGTTCTCCTTTGGGAACCTAAATAATTGGAGAATGAATTAAGGGTGGCAAGAAAAGTCGAAAACATATTTACGGCAACAGGGAAGTCCACCACTCATAACTATAAATATAGAAGTGTTGTTGCTCCTAGCTTCGACAACCTACAAGCTTGACACCACAACAACTAGAGGAAAGAAGAGACAAAGGGGTTTGTTATAGTTGTGATAGAAAATATACTAAAGTTCATAAGTGTGCTGAGAATAAATTATTTTACATAGACTATGAAGAGGAGGAAGAAAAGGAACTAGAAACATCAAAAGAAGAAGATATACACCAGGAACCAACCCTGGGGGTTGAAAAACAAGAAATGAATCTGACCATATCTTGTAATGAATTCATACGAATTACCACTCCTTAAACTATCAAGATAAAAGGGTATATCAAGAAGAAAAAAGTAATATTGTTGATTGATTGAGGTAGTGCCCATAATTTTATTCATTTTAAGATAGCGAAGGAGTTGAATTTCTTTCTATATCCAACACCAGAGTGTCAAGTGATGGCCACAAATGGAAGAACTATAAATTTCTCAAGGAAGTGCAATAATATCAATCTCAACTTGGGGGAATAGATGTCTTGAATATTCCAATGATTTCCATTCTAATGGGTGGTGTTGTATTATTAGTCCAATGGTTATGATCTTTGGGGATGATAGATTTTAAATTTAAAGAAATTTTCTTAAAAATATTCTGGGAAGGAAATAAATTGAATCAAGGGGTATCACAGGGAAACCTGGGAAGATAATTAGCTCTAATGGTAGGAAAAATCTTTTTAAGAGAGAACAATGAGGGGTAATTGTGCAATTATTCTCCCTAGATGTTCAAACATCTAAGTCATCCATTTATCCATATTTCCAAAGAGTCCTTGAAAATAATTCCAAGGTATTTGAGACTCTCGAAGGTCTCCCACCTATTCACAATCATGGTCATGCTATTCACTTGATTCTTGGAAGTGTTCATCCAAATAACAGGTGTTACAGATATCCCTATGCCAAGAAGAGTGAAATGGAACATATGGTTGTAGAAATGCTAGAGGTAGGTATAATTCAACCTAACAAAAATTCATTCTCTTCTCCGATATTATTGGTGAACAAGAAGGATGGACCATGGTGTATGTGCATACATTATAGATAGCTCACTATTAAAGATAGATTTCTTATTTCCTTCATTGATGAATTGTTGGATGAACTAGATGGAGAAATTTACTTCACAAAGCTATCTCTTCACTTGGGATATCATCAAATTAGAATACATTCCAAAAACAACATTCAAAACACATTCAAGTCATTATGAATTTTTGGTCATGTCGTTTGGTATTACCAGTCCACCTTCCACATTTCAAGTTTTGATGATTTCCATTTTCAAACCCTTCCTTAGAAAATTTGTGTTAGTATTTTTTGATGATATCTTAAGTCATCTTCGAGGATTTCTTGGGTTGATAGGGTATTACTACAAGTTTTTTAAGAATTATAGGAAAATAGCAGCACCACTAACAACATTACTGAAGAAAGATGCATTTTTTGGACTCTACAAGCAACTAAGGCCTTTGAACATCTTAAAGAGGCAATGTTCCAAGCTCCGGTCTTAGCTACACCATGTCGTACATTGGATAAACCAACGCTCCCCTTGTGTTTCATGACATGGAATAACCGACTCTCGTGTATCCTTATCTGTGGTGATACGATCGTTAACTAATACCTACGGGTTTTGGTCTAATGAAAATCGTCATTTCCAACAAGTGGTATCGGAGCATAGGTCATGAGGTCGATACACACCTAGATCTTGTTGGGGGGAATATTAGTGTACATTGGATAAACCAACGCTCCACATGTGTTTCGCGACATGGACTAATTGCCTCTCACGTATGCTTATCTCTGACGATGTGATCGTTAACTAACACCGATAGGTTTTATTCTAACGAGAATCATGATTCCCAACACACCAAACTTCACAAAAACCTTTATTGTGGAATGTGATACCTCAGGAATTGGCATTGGTATTGATGAAGACTTATGGAGAATTATGTGTTTTGATCATATGATTGCCAAACATTTCGAGTGAAGCCTTCACCCAGTAAGCTTCAAGTCCATGAATATGGGTGAAGGGTTCACCCGAGACATTGGGCAATCATATGATCACAACACATAGTTCTATAGAAGTCTTCATCAACAACAATTTATTGACTATGGAGATATCCATTGTAGAATGGCATTGGTGTTGTTTTAATGCAAGAAAGAAGACTGGTTTATTTTCAAAGTCATCCAATCAAGGGAAAGTATTTATACAAACCTATTTATGAGAAGGAAATGTTGGAAATACTACATTCTATGAATAAATGGAGTTATTACCTAATGGGAAGACACTTCAATGTAAAAACAGATCATGATAGTCTTAAATACTTATTGGAACAAACATTATCTTTAGAAGAGTAACAAAAATGGGTCACAAAGATATTGAGTTATGAATTTGAAATTATCTATGGAAAAGGGAACAAAAAGGTTTTTACAAATGCAATCTTAAGAAGGGATGAGGATGTATAACCATTTCTCTGTGCCATTTCTACTATCCAACTTGATTGAATAACTGAAGAAAGGGATGAATGAAAGAATGAAAAATAGGTTTCGACACTCATTCAAAAGTTGCAACAAGATCCTAGTGCATCTGATACATTTATTAGTAAAAATTATTCATTATGGTACAAAGGTAGCTTATTTCTATGTATGAAATCCCAACAAACAAAAGGTTTTTTTTGGAACTATACATCTATCCTATAGGAGGGAACTCAATATTTTTGAAAACTTACCACATGGTGAAGAAGAAATTCTTTTGGGATGGCCTTAAATCTTATATTTAGTAATTTGTGGCAAAATGTTTGGTTTGCTGAAAAAATAAAGTTGAGACAATTAAGAGCTCGGGTCTTTTACAACCATTATCCATTCCAAGTCAGCGTTGGGAGGAAGTATTAATGGATCTTATCATAGGTTTACCCAAGTACAAAGGAAAGAGTGTCATCGTGGTGGTAGTTGATAGACTTACCAAGTATGCACACTTATGTGCATTATCTCAACCTTTCAAAGTCAGTACAATCACTACTGCATTTGTGGAAATAGTTCAAAAGCTACATGGAAACCCAAAGAATATTGTAAGCGACATAGATCCTATATTCGCTGGAAATTTTTGGACATAATTATTTTCTTATCTTGGTATTAAATTAGCTCATAGCTCATCTTATCATCCTTAATCTGATCGGAAAATAAGGATAGTGAAAAAATGTTTGGAAGGATATCTTTGTTGCTTTGTATTTAATAAACAAACACATTTGGTCAATTGGTTACCTTTGGAAGAATGGTGGTATAACACTTCCTCCCACACCGCAACAAAAGTGACCCCATGTATGGCACTTTATGGATATCATCAACTATCCATCACATTGTCATTAAGAGTCAATTCTAAGGTTCAAGTAGTGGAAGATCATATTGAGCATCAATAAAAAGTTCTCCAACTCTTAAAGGATAACTTGACTCTAGTGCATAATCAAATGAAACAACAAACATATAAACATTGTAGTGAAATAAGTTTAGATGTGGGTGATTGGGTATTTTTATAGCTACAACCATACAAATAAATGTACCTCAATCAATCCAAGAAGGATAATAAATTATCACCCAAGTACTATGGCCCTTACAAGGTATTGCAAAGGATCGGTACAACATACAAATTGAATTTGCCTGCAACTTTGAAAGTACACCCATTTTTCCATGTTTCATGCTAAACTAGGGTTGTAGGTGAAAAGCTCCTAGTTCAAACTATATTTCTAGAACTTGAAAAGGGAGGAAAAATGATAAAGGAACCTAAAACAATGACAAAAATGATAAACCGACAGTTATGGAATCGATCAATTTAAGAGTATCTCATTAAGGGGAAGAACTTACCTGTTGACTATTCATCATGGGGGGATGAATATTTCATACAAAAGAATCCATAACTACTCAAGCGTTGAGGACAACACTTTTTTTAATGAACGATTCATGTTATGTCCCTATAATACTATTATAGCCCCGATATTGTTATTGGTGTGCGCCATACAAACCCATTATTTTTATTTTTGAGCCCTTACATTATTATTTTTATGTAGACCCTAATTATATTTTGACCCTTTAGATTCCTATATATACCAAGGAGGTCTTGTCATTTGAATCATTCAATAATTCTTCATTTATGTAATGTAAAGGGTGGTTTCCCCCTCGAAGTGGCTTATTAACTAGTCATTGATCTATCTTTTCTTGTGCTTATATGCTATTTATGATCTAGATACATAATAGATGAGGATGTGTTCTTGTATACCCATGATTACACCTTCACACGCATCTGGGTATTTACTATAAGGACTTCATAATAGGGGTTGGCTTTCATTTTTATTAAACTAAGGGGACATTTCATAAATATAGGACAACCTTGAGGTGTTTTTTCTCAACAGACACCTTTTTAGCCCAATTTGAAAATTCTGGTGTATGATTAGGTGGAAAGTAGTAAAACACACCATGTACAATTGAAATAACTCAAAAATAAGTAATAATGAGGGTATGGCAGGCATTTTTATTAGCTTGGTAAAACTAGCTTAAATATTGAAAAGATGCCATTTTGTCAAATCAAGTGTAGGAAACAAACACAAAATTTGAGGAATGTGAAAGAGGTTTTTGTCACAAATACAGTTGTCTTTAACCTCACTACCTTATTTTCAATTAATGAAATATGTATAGTCTATGACAAGCATTTTTCTAAGCCAAGCTTTGTATATTTACACATTGTTCTTTACATAACAATTCAAGAAAATAGTCATTAGTTTTGAATTTTGACCAAGAGACTTACAATTTGTGCAAAAGTGTTAACAAATCATTCATTCAAATATGATCACTAAATATTTATGTGCATTTGTGTGTTCATGGCTTATGTTTTATACCAAATGTCCATCATAGTAAAAATTGTTAAATGTACACCTTTCATAGATCCAATATGCGCAGATGAGGGAAGCCTATAAAAAATCAACAAAGGAGTGTTATTTCCCCATACATGTACCTATCCCATTCCCAAATTCATTTACTATAATAATTTCATAACAGAGGCTCACTTCCATTTTTATTAAACTAGTGGGGCATCTCATGAATACAAGACAACCCTTAGGTGTTTTTGCTCAATAGGCACCTTTCTAACCTAGATTGAAAAATTGGGTGCATAAAGAGGTGGAAAATAGTAGAAAACACCTTTTAAAACTCAAATCACTATAAAATAAGGAATAATGAGGGTATGGTAGGCATTTTTTGAGATGGTTAAATCTGGGTAAAAAAATGAAGATTTTTCATTTTGTCAAATCAATTGCAAGAAATCAACACAAAATTTGAGGAATGTGAAAGAGCTTTTTGTCAAAAATACATCTACCTTCAGCCCCATAGGATTATTTCCAATTAATTACATGTATATAGTCTTTAGTGGGAATTTTTCTAAGCCCAATTTTGTACATCTGCACTCTATTCTTGACAGAAGAATTCAAGAACTTAAGTAATTAGTTTTGAATTTTGACCAAGAGTGATCTGATATTCACCCTATGAGTGACATCAGTTAAAGATTTATTAAACTAAGGTATTGCAGACTCATGTGCTAGTGTGTGTGTTCTATGTTATTGAAGCAACGGATCGATCAGATTGCCAATAAACAGACAATAAAATGGAAAGACAATAGAGAAATAGAGTAAGCAAACATAAAGACACAAGCAATTTTAATAAGGAGTTCACCCTATTCTCCAACATCTCCGGTCCAGCTTTCAGTGGTGGCCTTGTTTTATTGTGCCTTTAAGCAGAGAAATTACAATATAGGGACTCAATGTGAGTTCTCCTGAAGCAGGTTTTGCTTGGCAGGGTGGTTCTTGGATTCCCCAAGCCACTTGAGTACATAGACTTCTTCTTCCCACCAACTCTGTGACCTTCTAGTCTATAGGGGAAATCCCAATGTGGTGCTCAGTCCAGACAGATCCTCTCTAGGAAGGCTCGGATCTCTCAAGCCTCTGGTGCTCAATGCTGCCTCTAGTCAGCTCGGCCCTCTGTCCTCTTCTACTTTGCTTTACTATTCTCTATGTTCAGTGTTCCTCTATGGGTTCCCTGTTCTGCTTCTTCCATCTCTCAGCTTGTCAACTGACTGTGTACTTCCTCTATTCATGGCTTTAGCCATTCGAATCCTATGCCTATTTGGTTCCTCCTCCACCTATTGATTCACCTTCTGTAGCTGTGCTTAGAGTTCCCTGTGTTGGCGTCATCATGAACGCTCAGGGAGTGGCCACTTGTCCTCCTCTAAACGGCGCCAGCATGCTTCATCGGTTCGTTTCTTCAGTTATGTCGTGGGTGCGTTCTTCCTCCATCGTGGCGGTCAAACAGATTCCAAATCCCTTCTAAAATGCAGCTTAATTCTTTGTCGGTTCCGATTCCTCGATCGGGTGCAATCTCAGTTGTCTGATCTGGGCCCTCCAGATCCGATGCCATACACATGTTTCGCGTGGTTGACTTGCTCGACTGATAGCGCGCGATCAACGACGGTTTTCTCTCACCTCCACCTACCATGCGTCGATCAATGTATGGAATCGCTCCGCTCTCATCCAAAACCTCTTACCGTTTAAGGGCACCCCGATCAAAACCATCGGTTTTCTAGAGGGCGGGTCACACCTTGTACGTTTAATGCTTTTTTTCCTTTTCTACCCACGGTCCTCCGGTTCCCAACGTGACTGAGTGCTCGGGCTTCCTCCATTTTGGCCCTGTTCGCCCAGTGATGCGCGATTAGCGTTAGGCACTAATTGTTTCCCGATCTGGGTCTCCCAAGGGCTACTTTGACCTCCTGTGTAGTCTCCATGGGCCTCGGTCAGTGCACTTTGACTGAGGTCCTCATTGTTCCACGCTGGCTGCCATTGCCACTGGTTCAGGTTGTTTTTTATCACTGTTTTTTATTCTTTAGAGATTTGTTCCGACCTGATACAGTCATGGTTCTTTGACAGTCTTCTATGGATCCAATTCGGTTCATGACCTTCCCACTGAAAAAGCTTTTGGACCATCAAAAGTTCGTTTTCAAGCATCGACTAAGTGAGGATAATGTTTCTTCACTTTTCCAATCTCAATCCACTTTGTGTTGCTCGACTTTGAACCTTTGAGCCCAATCGTGAGGTATTCGACATTTCCCCTGTGTGTCTTCCTTACCTTCCTATCCAACATTGTGTCTTCCTACAACTCATTTAGATGTTCAGGTAGCAGGTCATCAATAGAAGGCAATTGACTTTGCTCTCTAGGGTCTACAATCATTGAAGGTTCAAACAATCTCAAGCAATCTGAATTTACGATTGAGTAGATGTGCATGTAAGCTGGTAAATCAAGGCGAAAATCATTTTCCCTAATCTTCTCAAGTATCCTAAAAGGTCCATACCTGATAGGCTTTAGCTTTTTACCTTAACCTTGCATCCTATCCTTGCTGATATACAGCCAGACTTTGTCTCCAACCTAAAAACTATGCTCCATCCAATGCTTGTCATGCCTAGCCTTAAACTTGGCTTGGCTCCTTTCCAGTTGTTCCTGTACTGGCTGGTGGATCTCCTAGATCTGTTCAATGAACCTAGTTTCCTTGTCCACATCATTGTGTCCATCAACCATGGTCTTTACCAAAGACAAAATCTAAAGGAGACGTTGCTGTGAAACCAAAATAGGTCTCAAAAGGAGATCTATGTGTAGAAGAGTGGTTGGCTCTATTGTAAGCATGTTGCACATAACACAAGTGTTCATCCCAAAGCTTAGGATGTTTGCTACAATAACCTCTCATTAATTGGATCACTGTCTTGTTTACTAATTCTGTCTGGCCATCTATTTGTGGATGAAAAGTTGTGCTTTTCTTCAACTTTGTGTCCATCAGTTCCCACGGACTCGACCAAAACTTCCCCACAAATCAGGTATCTCGATTAGATACAATGGAAGTGGGTAATCCAAAATGAACCCATACATGTTCAAAGAACAATTTTGCAGTTTTTTCAGCTGTAATCTGTTTACTACAAGGTGTCAAAATACACATTTTGCTGAACCTATCCACAACAACATATAGATAGTCATGACCTTTCCTAGATTTAGGCAGTCCTCAAACAAAATCCATGGAAACACTTTCCCAAGGGTGAGAAGGAACTGGCAATGGAGTGTACAAGCCTAGTTTTCTGTTGTTGGGTTTGCTTTGAGCACACATGGCACACCCTATTACATATCTAGAAACTGTCTCATTCATTTTCAGCCAATAGTAGAACCTTTGTAGCTGTGCAACTGTTTTACTTACCCCAAAGTGACCTGATATCAGAGAAGTGTGTTCTTCCCTAATTATCTTTATCCTCTCAGTTTGTGGAATGCAGAGTTTCCCACAATGATATAAGAGTCAGTCCTTCATATGATAGTCCAATTCTTCTACTCTTTTGCCTTGACTCAAAGTTGCATACACATATTTAAAGTCCATATCCTGAGCATATTGCTCTATGTAGCTTTCATGTAGCACAAAATTATGCTTAAGTATGGTAGATGCATTTATAATGGGTCTAGATAACATGTTTGCAACCTTGTTATGTATGCCCTTTTTATATCTGATGACTAAATGAAACTGTTGTAGAAACCCCATCCATCTGTAAAGTCTTGCTTGCTGCAACTTAGTTTGGGAGTGTAGATATTGAAGTGGTTGATGATCAGTATGTATTACTGTCTCTTTGCCCATTAAATAATGTTTCCACTTTTTCACACTCTGAACTAATGCATACAATTCTTTATCATATGTAGGATAATTAACTACTGCAGGATTAAAAGTCTCAAAATGATAACATATGGGTTTACCGTGCTGCGTGAACATTGCTCCCATGGCATAGTCACTAGCATCAGTTTGGATGTCAAATGGTCTTTGTAAATCTGGCAGTGCTAGTACAGGTGCTGTACTAATTTTTTCTTTCAAGGTGTCGAAGGCTTTCTGATGTTTGCCTCCCCACTGAAACACCTTATACAATCCTGTTAAAGCATGTAAGGGAGCTGCAGTCGAGGAGAAGTTAAAAATGAACTTCCTCCAATATTGTGCCACTCCTAAGAAGCTTCTTACTTCTGTAGTAGACCTGGGTTTAGGCTAGTTCATAATGACTGCCACTTTAGAGGGATCTATTTTCAATTCACCTCCCCCTACTATATGACCCAAGTAGTTTAGAGATGTTTTGCCAAATTCACATTTTGAGAGTTTAACATAAAGTTTTTCTCTTTTCAAAACATCTAATGTATGCTTAACATGCTTTAAATGTTCTTCCCATGTTTTAATAAAAATCAGAATGTCATCCAGATACATAATAACAAAATCATCAAGAAACGGTCTGAGTACATCATTCATTAATCTCATGAAAGTAGCAGAAGCATTAGTTAAGCCAAAAGGCATAACTAGCCATTCATACAATCCCTGCTTTGTTTTGAAAGCAATCTTCCATGCATCTTGCTGATGAGCCCCAAAAATGGACAATTATTTGGGCTCATTCAACCTCCTAATTTGACTTAATCCACCATTCTCATTAGTTTATTGCATGTTTTTGATTATATTTATGTTAATAGAGTGAATTTGGTTAGTCATTATGCCAACAAGTCTAATGGGTGCTTTGTGTAGCCTTTTTGGTCAACTTGGAGACAAAATTGAAGGTCTTAATGAGCACTTGGCAGCCAAATTCGTGGGAGAACAAGCTAGAGGATTTGTAGCAAGGTGTCCCCTTCATTTATGGGCCCTTACCTCGAATTCTCCACCATCAGCTCGGATTTCAAGGGCCACCGAATCAATCAACACAAGGGAAGCCAAGCAAGTCAAGTAGGACTGCTGTTAACTCCAAGTTTTGGGCAGCCGAGTCCCTAAATTCTAGGAGGACTGTTGGGTCCTCAAATTGTATAAATAAGAGGGCTTAAGACCTCATTTCAGTTAGTCAATTTGGGTTAGCCAGTGTAAGCCAGTTTTGGCATGATGTTAGACTCATGATTATGATCTTTTAATAAAGGCAGGCAGCTTTGGATTCCATTCTGAGTTCTTAAGGGAGCTATAGCTCTCAGGTTAGGGCCCAACCTGAGAGCAATAGACCTCCTCTTCCTTGTATTGTTACTTGTTTCCTTGCAGCACTTTATTTCCTCTGTTTTGACATGCATTTAGAATTTACAGTCTGCTGATTTGATTTCTTGTATGTGATTGAGTAGGATTAGTTTACAGTTCAAGTGCTTTCAGTTTCTTAGATTAGAGTAGGAGGATTGTAATTCATTAGAGCTCCAAAAAAGGTTGATAGTGCACTCGCTTCCATCTCTGTTTAGAGATTGAGGGTGTGGGCTGTACCAACCACCAAAAACGCAGTCTTATGCTTTCATGCAAGCTGCCACACAGTCATTGCAATTGTAGATCCATTCATGTATTTTGCTCTTGAGCACTACTGCTTCGTTCCAACACCATGCATGATTTTTCTCCACACTTTACATTACTGTTCATTGGTTTAATAACACAGTTAGAATAGGTTGATGGAATTCTCGGTTTTGTGCAAGATATAGAGGATTTGTTTCTTTTACACTGCATAGCATCACTTTATCGTGTTCTTTTTCTTCTCCACCACACCTGAAGCCACTTGCTCGACCTCTGTTCAGCTCATTAGCCTTCCAACCCATCTACTTCTCACGTAGCTCCATCTTTTCAACTTTTCCTTGCTTCCACCCTTCTATTCACCAACCCACTGTACCCACTCTTTCTCCATCTTATTTCTCTACCCCTGAGCCATCACAAGCTCCATCTCCATCTTACCTATCCACCCATACTGCTACATCACTTAACCATCAGCGAAAACTCCCACGGTAGGACAACCTGTAGAAGTTAGCAGACTTCCTGTAGAATTCCTGAGTTTCCTGTAGGATCCCCTGCAGACATCCTGTAGAAGCCTGCAAACTCGGTTGCCGAGCACCTGAACGTTGTGGACTTCTGTGGACTGATGCTAGGGATCCCCTGGGACCTCTCCTAGCCCTCCTAACCTTTCCCAAGCTTTCTCTCCCTTCGCACCACCTCTGCACAGCCAAACCCTAATAAGAAACAAAATCATAATCACTCCAACCACTTAAGCAAAAATACAAAAAAAATGTTCTTTTCAATGGAAGTAGTTTGAGTTCATGCATTTCATATCACTAGCAGTAATGGCATCATTCTTAGACACTTGCACTCCCACCATTGCATCATAGAGATTAAGCTAGTCAGATTAGGGTTTACTAGGGTTTCCATGTTTTGGTTGGCTTTCAGTTCATTTTTGCAAAGTAGATTAATTTCCTTTGAAATAGCCTTCGTCCATCATTTAGAAAGCTTCTTCTGAGAGCATATAGAAGTTGGCTTGAGCCCTAGCGGACTTGTGCCAGCTGACCAAGTGACAGCTGCGACAAGAGCTAGTACTTGTGCATACAGCACCGTCGCTTCCAAGTTTGTACGAACTACCTGGTTGATAAAATTAGAGATAGGAAGCCCCAGGAGTTTTAGCATTATTGCTACAATACTGGAGCCCACCATCTTTTTGGCGCCGTTGCCGGGGAAGCGTCAGAGTATTAGTAATTGTTGCTTTTCTTCTATTTTCTTACTCTTGCCTTCTGCTAAGTAGTTTATTTCATTTCCATTCTGCAAAAGTAGCATAGACATTTCCTTCTTTCATAGATTAGCATTTCTTGCTTTCATAGATTAGCATTTCATGCTTTCATAGATTAGCCTTTCAATTCCGCAATTTCATTTCTGCAAGCGTAGATTAGCATTTTAATTCCGCAAGTGTAGACTAGCTTTTCATTCCTGCAATTTCATTTGAGCAAAATAGATTAGTCCTTTCCTGCTTTCATTTCAATTCCGCATTTTCATTTTAGCAAGATAGTTAGTTGCAGTTCAATCTATTTCAGTTTTTCAAGTAGAAGTAGAAAAAAGCAAAAATCAAGCAAAAAGATTTCATTTCATGCCTTGTAGGAGTAGAGATAAGTTAGAAAAATGATTGCAAAACACCCCCACTGCTTCACACAGCCTTCTCTCTTCTTCGATGGCTGTGATTGAAGAACCCCTGGGTGGACATCAAGACATATTTGAAGAACCTCTAGGGGAGAAGAAGAAGAAAACATTCCTCTGGAGCAAATGGCTACAAGCAGAAATGTTGGGAGCAACATCTTGTCCAAAGATGAATTTGAAAATCAAATCAAGGATTTCAAGAGTGATATGAGGCAGTTTCTTGCCATGCAACTGGATACCTTGCGGATCCAACAGAAGCAAGAGGAAGCCAAGAGGGCTTTGGTCATTTTTTGTCCTAGGTGCACTAGAAAGCATCCTAGGAACGAATGTCCATTGTACTCCATAGAAGTGTGTTTTGTCTGTGAAGAATACCATCCTACAGATCAGTGCCCTTCCTTACCCAGATTCAAAGCTGCATATCAGAGAGCCAAAGGAGCCACTGAATCACTCTATTACATGAACCAAAGTTGGCCGCATGGACCTAGATCTTACCAGCAGGAACTGCAAGGGACACCTGAGACCTATTATGACCCTTACCAAGCCACTTTCATGCCTTCTTGGGGTCCCCCTGCTCATCCTTACTGGTTCACACCTCCTCCTTGCTCCTTCACAGATCCATATTATGCCCAACTAGTTGCTCATTCATTTCACTCTTATGCTCAGCCACAGCCTCAGTGTGATGCACCTTATCAGGAGTGGAGGCCCCAATACAACTCTCATCCCACTCATTTTCCTCCACCACCTGCTCATCCACAACCATCGCCTCCTCCTCCACCAAGGCAACCCCAAATGCCTACCCAACCACAATGCCATCCATCTCCATCTCAATTTCACACCTTCACTCACTTACCCGTACCACCATTTCCAAAACCACACAATGGAGCAGCTCAACCCCATTGCAAATATGAGGCACAACATATCCAAACAACTCCTCTTGAGCCCAATGATCTTCACCGAAGCTCAGGAAGAGTTTTGCAAAAAAGAGATCATCTTGAAAGCATTGAAGGTCCAAAGGAAAAAGAAGATCCAAAAGAAAAGATCAAAGAACCATGGGCTGCACTTGATGAAGAGAGGAGATCAGAATCAGAGATGGAGAAAGTTCCCTCATGGTTACCATCAAATCTTCCATGTATTCAAGAGAAAGATCAACAAAAAGAGGAAGATCAGAAGGTCATGATAGAAGGTGACATGAAGAATGATCCAGATCAGCAAAAGAACCAAGGATATCAAAGCTATATTGAGATATGGTTTCAGAAGGCCACTAAGTTGCAGCAGTACTTTCTTCCTCAACTTCGTTTGATCCCTTCAAAGCCAGATCATTTGGTCTCTGAGATTTGGATACCTATCCAAGCATGCATTTCGAGCCTCCACATCATTTTTTCTCTAATCTCGATGTGCACATGGCTCCATTGGAAGTATTCTTATACTTGAGAACGATTTTGTTTTTCAAGTAGGGTAGGGTAGAAAAAAGAAAAAAAAAAGAAAAAAGAAAAAAAAAAAAATGATGAAAAAAGAGGAAAATAGAAATCTAAGGTGAAAACCTCCTCGGAGGCACCTTAGATTGGCTCATTGATTGAAAACCTCCATGAGGCGGTCAATGGGTTGGAAAAAAAAAAAAAAAAGAGAATAAGATCTTTGGGTGAAAACCTCCCTTGGAGGCGCCCAAGGCAGGCAATTAGGGTGAAAACCTCCATGAGGCGCCCTAGTTGTTTTTCAAAAAAAAAAAGAGAAAAAGAAAAAGGAAATAAAACTAATTCCATTGGCTAATTGCAGGTTGCAAGAAGGACGTTTCATGATAGGAGGAGCACTCAAATCAAGGTCAAAGTAATTTTTCTTGTGCCTTCTACAGGAAGCTCTGTATTTCTACAGGAAACATCCTGTAGAACCTTTGGACGAGCCAAATCAAATTTCAAAAGTGAATCTGATGGTGGGAATCTGTTGATTAGGCCTACAAGCACTTGTGTGTCCATCCCTTGCCTTTCTCCATCATTTTTTCCACCTCCTTGTGCTTCTCATTGTGCTTCTACAGGAACTTCCTGTAAAATTGTGGGAAACTAGGCATGCATTTCAAAAAGTGGTTTGGCGAACATGGTAGCTTCCTCAAGGGTTCAGAAGTCCTCATGCAATCTTCTAACTCCTCCTCCATCATCTCCATACCTGCATCACAGCCCAAGCTCAGTTTTCCCTTCCATGCAAGCACATGCAAAAAGCCTTGAGGCAAAAATCCATAGAACAAAATTTGTTTTTGCCATAACTTGAAAACCATGCATCCATTTGACAAACTGTTTTATGGGGAATTGTACAAAGTTGATGACAACATGTCTGAGCAGTTTCATCCAATTTCGGTGCACGGTTTCCAAGAAATCAGCCTCCATCACCATCAGCCATTTTTGCATTTTCTCCATAACCGTATATCCGTTGTAAAACATGTTTCATGGGGAGATGCACATGGGTGATAGTAGCCTACCCCAGCAGTTTCAGCCGATTCTGATGCATGGTTTCCGCGAAATCGAGCTCTGAAATCTTCAGCCCTTTTCCATTTTTCTCGAAATCCGTGCATCCATTGATCACGATTTTGCTATGGGAGATGCATAATGATGATAGGAACATGCTCACCGAGTTTCAGATCAATCCGGTTTACCGTTTGAGAGCAATGGCGAAAACAAGTTCTGGTTTTGTGACCATGCAGCAGCAGCAGCTTGAAGGTGCAGATCTGAACATGGAAATAATTGCATGCAGCTTAGATCCGGCCAGAGGATACCTACACAGGGAAAAAACAATCAAAGATTAGCAGCCAAGCCACATGCAATCAGAAAAACCAATGCATGCAGCAATGACAGGCCACAGCAGCTCACAGCAGCCATTCAACTTCGAGGTATGTGACTGATCTCATTCTTCTATTGCATAGATTTAATTTGAAAACTGCATGAATTGATGGAATGGTGGAATTAAGCCACGAATTATCAAGGTTAAGCTGATTGTCTTCTCTAGAACTCAGCCGACAGTCACACAGTACACGTGGACAGTTGACTCACGTGGAAATTTAAAAAACAGGAAGTGTTGGCCGTTTGAACTCCAGTGCAACTAATGGTGAGTGATTACAGGCAGAGAACTACAGTTCATAATTACACTACAGTGAGGAACAACACTTCTAGTTGCATGAGGCCACGTACACTTGGCCACTTCTCTCTCTCACGTGAATCACGCCTCAATTAAAGTTGCTCGGCTGAATATTTGCAAGCTTTGGGATAAGAATTGGTTTTAGTAACAATCTCTTCCACTGTAAACCACCATCTAAAAGGTAATTCAGCTTCGAAAGGTGTCTCTTGTTATCCCAAAAAGACCACCAATTCTCAACTGCTTCAATCCGTGCATGCTGCATTCTCTGTGTGCATTGACATTTTTTTACAAGTACCTGTGCAACAAAGTGAAAAATGAACAAGTACTCATGGAACTCCAGAGACGCTGAAAGATTCAGTTGACTTTGTGCAGCACCTTCTTCATAAGTATGACAAAATTATTAGCATGGCATTTATCAATGATAAAACTTTCCAAAATGCTTTGAATTCATCATTTGAATTCTTTATTAATTTGAATACAATGTCACCAGAATATATTTCTTTGTTTGTTGATGATAAACTTCAGAAGGGTCTAAAAGGAGTCAACGAAGAGGATGTAGAAGTAATACTTGACAAGGGAAAGCAGTTTCAGATGATGCTGAGAGGAGTCTAATTGTGAAATTGAAGACAAAATGTGGTTATCAGTTCACTTCGAAGTTGGAAGGTATGTTTACAGATATGAAGACTTCCAAGGACACTATGCAAGGCTTCAATGCACTGCTGGCTGGCTCCAATGAAGTCAGCGAAGAGCCTACTTTGGCCGTGCAAGTTCTCACAACAGGTTCATGGCCAACACAGCCAGGTGCATGTTGCAACCTGCCCACAGAAATCTGGGTTGTGTGTGAAAGGTTTAGGGGATACTATCTCAACACACACACTGGTCGGAGATTGACATGGCAGACCATCACATGAAAAATCACAGGAGAAGCCACAGAAAAAGCAAGAAAAAGGACCAGCTGTTGAGACCAAAGCTGCGGGAGAAATAAAGACACAAACACCCCGGAAGAAACAATTGCAAATTAGGGCAGAGAGGACTGAAAAAGTCCAAACAAGTGAAGACAAAACCAAGGCAACCACAGCAAAATTGAAGAAGAAGACACCCCCAGCCATGCAAGCCAAAAGTGTAAAAACGGCTTCTACAGGAAGCCAGAAATCAGCTACAGGACTTTCTACAGGAAGTCCTGAAAACACTATTTTGGCTTGGTTCTGATTGATTGTCTTGTGTCTCCTTGTTTCACTGATGTTTGTGAAATTTATAAAAGAGGAAGGTGTTTTCAACTTGGGACTTGGGTGTGTTCGTATATTGCTACTTATTCCATTTACTAATATGCTTAAGCACAATAACCTGCTTACCAAAGCCTTTGAAAAGTGGGGTGATTTGGTGATGGCTTCATTCTGCTAACTGGTCCAACTTAGCATTTGAGGAATTGTTGGCAAGATGTTCATATTTGGTGATTTCTGTGAAGATCTTACTTTGGAGCTGAGAGGTGATAGTTTGATGGTATATTTTCTTTCACACAAAATGCTGGTGAATTGTCTTTGACAGAGAAGAGGGCACCATTTCTTCCATATGATTGCATATACTTGTGCACTCATAACAAGGCTGAGGATTCACTAAGAAAATCAGCAGACAGTGAGGAAGAAGAGCAGAAAGGGGGAGAAGATGAAGGCTGCCACAGCCAAGCTGAAAGGAAGATCGCCCACAGCCAAGCAGGATACAGTGGTGCTGTCTGTTTCTACAGGAAGACAAAGGACTGTTTCTACAGGAAGCTAGCAGACTGTTTCTACAGGAAGCCAGCGAACTGTTTCTACGGGAAGTTTGAAAAGGGGGAAGCCAAAGGAGAAATCGGCCGAGATGTTAGCCAAAGAAGCCACCAGGGCCATCAAATATGAGGAGAGAGATTGGTTGCTCAGAGGATGAGCAACACTTTCAGTAGGGGGGTGATGATGAGCCCCAAAAATAGACAATTATTTGGGCTCATTCAACCTCCTAATTTGACTTAATCCACCATTCTCATTAGTTTATTGCATGTTTTTGATTATATTTATGTTAATAGAGTGAATTTGGTTAGTCATTATGCCAACAAGTCTAATGGGTGCTTTGTGTAGCCTTTTTGGTCAACTTGGAGACAAAATTGAAGGTCTTAATGAGCACTTGGCAGCCAAATTCGTGGGAGAACAAGCTAGAGGATTTGTACGAAGGTGTCCCCTTAATTTATGGGCCCTTACCTCAAATTCTCCACCATCAGCTCGGAGTTCAAGGGCCACCGAATCAATCAACACAAGGGCAGCCAAGCAAGTCAAGTAGGACTGCTGTTAACTACAAGTTTTGGGCAGCCGAGTCCCTAAATTCTAGGAGGACTGTTGGGTCCTCAAATTGTATAAATAAGAGGGCTTAAGACCTCATTTCAGTTAGTCAATTTGGGTTAGCCAGTGTAAGCCAGTTTTGGCATGATGTTAGACTCATGATTATGATCTTTTAATAAAGGCAGGCAGCTTTGGATTCCATTCTGAGTTCTTAAGGGAGCTATAGCTCTCAGGTTAGGGCCCAACCTGAGAGCAATAGACCTCCTCTTCCTTGTATTGTTACTTGTTTCCTTGCAGCACTTTATTTCCTCTGTTTTGACATGCATTTAGAATTTACAGTCTGCTGATTTGATTTCTTGTATGTGATTGAGTAGGATTAGTTTACAGTTCAAGTGCTTTCAGTTGCTTAGATCAGAGTAGGAGGATTGTAATTCATTAGAGCTCCAAAAACGGTTGATAGTGCACTCGCTGCCATCTCTGTTTAGAGATTGGGGGTGTGGGCTGTACCAACCACCAAAAACGCAGTCTTATGCTTTCATGCAAGCTGCCACACAGTCATTGCAATTGTAGATCCATTCATGTATTTTGCTCTTGAGCACTACTGCTTCGTTCCAACACCATGCACGATTTTTCTCCACACTTTACATTGTTGTTCATTTCTTTAATAACACAATTAGAATAGGTTCATGGAATTCTCGGTTTTGTGCAAGATATAGAGGATTTGTTTCTTTTACACTGCATAGCATCACTTTATCGTGTTCTTTTTCTTCTCCACCACACTTGAAGCCACTTGCTCGACCTCTGTTCAGCTCATTAGCCTTCTAACCCATCTACTTCTCACGTAGCTTCATCTTTTCAACTTTTCATTGCTTCCACCCTTCTATTCACCAACCCACTGTACCCACTCTTTCTCCATCTTATTTCTCTACCCCTGAGCCATCACAAGCTCCATCTCCATCTTACCTATCCACCCATACCGCTCCATCACTTCACCATCACCCAAAACTCCCACGGTAGGACAACCTGTAGAAGTTAGCAGACTTCCTGTAGAATTCCTGAGTTTCCTGTAGGATCCCCTGCAGACATCCTGTAGAAGCCTGCAAACTCGGTTTCCGAGCACCTGAACGTTGTGGACTTCTATGGACTAATGCTAGGGATCCCCTGGGACCTCTCCTAGCCCTCCTGACCTTTCCCAAGCTTTCTCTCCCTTCACACCACCTTTGCACAGCCAAACCCTAATAAGAAACAAAATCATAATCACTCCAACCACTTAAGCAAAAATACAAAAACAATGTTCTTTTCAATGGAAGTAGTTTGAGTTCATGCATTTCATATCACTAGCAGTAATGGCATCATTCTTAGACACTTGCACTCCCACCATTGCATCATAGAGATTAAGCTAGTCAGATTAGGGTTTACTAGGGTTTCCATGTTTTGGTTGGCTTTCAGTTCATTTTTGCAAAGTAGATTAATTTCCTTTGAAATAGCCTTCGTCCATCATTTAGAAAGCTTCTTCTGAGAGCATATAGAATTTGGCTTGAGCCCTAGTAGACTTGTGCCAGCTGACCAAGTGACAGTTGTGACAAGAGCTAGTACTTGTGCATACAGCACCGTCGCTTCCAAGTTTGTACGAACTACCGGATTGATAAAATTAGAGATAGGAAGCCCCAGGAGTTGTAGCATTATTGCTACAATACTGGAGCCCACCACTCACTCTGCAACTCTGACCTGATGGTAACCACTATGAAAATCCAGCTTGGTGAAATAAACAACTTCTTTTAATTGATCTAGAAGATCATCTATGTGAGGAAGGGGATAACGATTTTTTATTGTTATCTTATTCAGTGCTCGGTAATCAATGCACATTCTCCACGAGCCATCTTTCTTTCTCACCAAAAAGATTGGTGACCCACATGGTGATGTGCTAGGCCTAATGAAGCCCTTCTCGAGCAACTCTTGCACCTGCTTCTTGATTTTAGCATTCTCTAAAGAAGACAACCTTTTATACCTATGGCTGCTACAGTTGTTTCATCTCCCAAGTTGACCCCTAATCTTTTTGAATAGCTGCAGCTGTCTTCTTCTTCTTGCCCTCAGACTTCTTAGGTCTTAGCTCTGGATGCAGAATCCGTCAATGCTCATCATCATGCCCCTCATTTTTACAGTGAGTTCATGAAGCTTTGTCTTTCTGTGCAGTGTTAGCCTTCCTTTCTCTCCACTTTTGTTTTCTTTTCTCCTTTCTCTTGTTTACAGTGGGTTGGGATGGTCCCCCAACTTCTGGATTGCCATTCTTTCCTCTAGCCTCTAAATGAGTAGCTTGTACAGATACCACATCTATACTAGTGGGATTAAACATGAGGATGGTATGCCTCATGTAGTTGTGTAGACCACCAATCTACTTCAAAAGAGTCTCAGGTGAGTCTAGTTAGATACACAACATCAATGCTCTCTTTCTGAATTCTTGAGTATACCCTTGCACACTTTGCCCTTTCAACTATCGAAGAGTTTGCCAACTCATCATGGCTTGTTGCATGTAGGCCAATGGATAGAACTACTTTTTGATTGTAGAAAGAAAGTCACTCCAGACAGAGATGGTCTTACCATGTCTTTTCATATCAGCTTGGGTTCTGCCTTCCCACCAAACCAAGGCAGTGCCCCCTAGGCATAGGCTTGCCAGCTGAATCTTACTCTTGTCTGAGTTTATGTTCTGTACCCTACAATACACATCAATTTGTCTAGTCCAATTGTCCAATTTTTCAGCATTTAGCTCTCCATCATATATAGGCAAATCAAATTTAACAGCTAGCTTAATCAAATATGCTTTCTTATTATGCACAGGGCTATTAGGAGGTGTGAGAAAGCTTTCCTCTTTCCCCTTTCCTTTGGAGTTTTCATGGAAGTGAGACTCATCTTCTTCTTTCTCTTGTTTAGAGCCTGATGCATCTTCCACCTTTTGCTTTCTAAAGTCTCTGTACATTTCTTCTACCATAGACTTTATAGCTAGGAAACTTTCTATGAATTGAGGGTCTGGCCCTATAGCACCTTCCTCTGACATTGTCTTCCGAGAATAGACTCTCCCAATTTCAGGATTAGTTTCCACCGACTCTCCTTCTCCTAATTTGAGCTCTGATCTTGTGAGCATTCACAGCTAAACCAACACAAGGTTTTATAACCTTAAGCTTTGATACCACTTGATCTGATATTCACCCTATCAGTGACATTAGTTAAAGATTTATTGAACTATGGTATTACAAACTCATGTGTTGGTGTGTGTGTTCTATGTTATTGAAGCAACAAATCGATCAGATTTCCAATACATAAACAATAAAATGGAAAGACAACAGAGAAATACAGTAAGCAAACATAAAGACACAAGAAATTTTAATGAGTTCACCCTATTCTCCAGGGCTACATCTGCGGTCCAGCTTTTAGGGGTGGCCTTGTTTTATTGTGCCTTTAAGCAGAGAAATTACAATACAGGGACTCAATGTGAGTTCTCCTGAAGCAGGTTTTGCTTGGCAGGTGGTTCTTGGATTCCCCAAGCCACTTGAGTACACAGACTTCTCCTTCCCACCAGCTCTATGACCTTCTAGTCTATAGGGGAGAGCCCAATGTGGTGCTCAGCCCAGACAGATCCTCTCTGGGACAGCTCGGATCTCTCAAGCCTTTGGTGCTCGATGCTACCTCTAGTTAGCTCGGCCCTCTATCCTCTTATGCTTTGCTTTACTATTCTCTGTGTTCAGTCTTCCTCTCTGGGTTCACTGTTCCACTTCGTCCATCTCTCAAATTCTCAACTGACTATCTTCTTCCTCTGTTCATGGATTTAGCCATTCGAATCCTATGCCTATTCGGTTCCTACTCTGCTTGTCAATTCACCTTCTGCAGCTGCGCTTGGAGTTCCTTGTGTTTGGCGTCATCATGAATGCTCAGGGAGTGGCCACTTGTCCTCCTCTAAATGGCGCCAACATTCTTTGTCCGTTTGTTTCTTCAGTTACGTCGTGGATGTGTTCTTCCTCCACTGTGGCGGTCAAATGGATTCCAAATCCCTTCTAAAATGCGGCTTAATTCTCTGTTGGTTTTGCTTCCTCCATCGAGCACTACCTCAGCCATCTGATCTGGGCCCTCCAGATCCGACGCCCTATGCATGTTTCGCATGGTTGACTTGCTCGACGGATAGCGCATGATCAATGACAATTTTCTCTCACCTCTGCCTGCCATGCGTCAATTGGTATATGGAATCGCTCCGCTCTCGTCCAAAACCTCTTACTATTTAAGGGCACCCCGATCAAAACTACTAGTTTTCCAGAGCGCGGGTCCCGCCTTGTACATTTCGCACTTTTTTCCTTTTCCACCCACGGTCCTTTGGTTCCCAATGCGACTGAGTGCTCGGGCTTCCTCCATTTCGGCCCTATTCGCCCAGTGATGCGCGATTAGCGCTAGGCACTAATCGTTCATTGAAATCCACCTCCGTTTCCCAATTTGGGGCTCCTAAGGGCTACTTTGACCTCCTGCGCAGTCTCCATGGGCCTCGGTCAGCATGCTTTGACCAAGGTCCTCGTCATTCCACACTGGCTGCCATTGCCACTAGTTCAGGTTGTTTTTTGTCATTGTTTTGGATTCTTTAGAGACTTGTTTTGACCTGATACAATCATGGTTCTTTGAAAATCTTCTATGGATCCAATTTGGATCAAAGAGACTTATAAATTGTGCATAAATGTAAATAAATAATTCATGCAAATATGATTGTGCAATGTCTACATTCATTTGTATGTTTATGGCTTGCATTTTACGTGAAATGTCCATCATAGTAAAAATTGTTAAAAGTGCACTCTTCATAGTTTGAATGTTGATTATAAAGCTTATTATATAAAATTTTATAACATAAAGTTTCTTATATACAAATTTTATACTATAAATTTTATTATTCATATAAATGCATAAAAACTTATTTTGTTGGCATCCTTGATGTGCATCCTAAACTTCCATCCTCAATATGTATCATGTGTGTGCATCCTCAGTTTGCATTCAACTCTGATTCAAAGACATCGTTGGCCATAGAAACAGGGGCTTGCTCTACCACACAATCAAGTGAAAAACATGGCTTCTAAGTTGAGAGTTTCTCAATGAAAAAGTTCCAAGTGAGCATTGATGAACAAAATGATAGAAGAAAGTGGCCAGAAGGTATTCTCAATATACTCTTAAGAGCAGGAGTGCATCAGTTTTTTTTGGAGAATTTAATTTCATAACTGGAGAGATAGATGGGGCTATTTTTAATTATGATCATGATTCGAAGCAATTGGTAATTTTTTGGCATAAGGTTTATCTGGACCCTGATTTGGTTGTTAGAGAAACTAAAATACCACGCAGGGGAGGAGTAATGTTGGACCACTTAAAAACCACCAAGGTAGAAAAGACTGAGATGGCCAACAAAATATGTGGAAAAAATTAGTTGTTCCTAGAAATGGTTAAAAAATAAATGATTTTCCCCCAATATTATAAATAACCCTAATTCATATTGTCCTCGTGACCATTTTGAATCATCATAAGAAAGATATTTCCAGTGAATGCATGAAGTTTTTCATACACTGGGTTGAATACTTGGCCATAGATGTACCTTTTATATTGGCTAAGAAATTGCACCATGCATTGCAAGAAAGTAAACTTAAGAGGGTCAAGTTCAGCTACCCCATCACACTACAAAAATTTATTGACTTGTATTGACCCAACATAGTGTGATCAAGGAGTCGTAAACAAACATACAATAGGAGGTGTAAAGTGCATGAATACAATGGAAAAATACCTCAAAATTCTCCAAAGAATAATGTGGAAGGGGTTTCTCCTACTACCGATTCAAAAATACATGAAGACCTTTTGGAAGAAAATATGGAAGATGTGGGAAGTGACATCAATCTAGTGAACCTTGACAAAGTTGTTGTTGTTGTTGCAAATTTGGAGGGTTTAAATACATGCCAAGATGCATATATGATGCAAGGATTTGTCAACACGGATGAAGAAGCTATTGATGATGGTATTTATTCTCCTTAAAAGGGTCAAGATTATTATTGTATAAAGAATTGTGAACTGTGCATGAATAAGGATAAGTATATTATTGAACTCATTCAATGAGTTGAAAATTTAGAGAAATCCAAAGGATCATTATCTTCTCCATAGGCTCACCGTGATTCCTCAAAAAAGAGTTGTGAAATATGCATGAATAAGGATGAACAAATTCTTCATCTAAAGCAAGAAGTTGAAGGCTTGTAAAAATGTCTAGTGGATAGTGAACATAGGGAAATAGTTTCTATAGACAAGTAAGAAAGAAATATTGAATATTTGAAAGCTAAAGCATGTAAAGCTATAAATGATTCAATTAAGGAATGTAATGATGTTTTTGAAACATATAAGATTGAAGCCAAGATGCAACGGCTTAAAATGAGCTTCAAAATAGGCTTGCTATTCTTAACATACCACCTCTAAAGACCTTCAATCTACCTAAAGTAAAACTTATGAAAGAAGTGAAGGATAAAGAAGAATATATTAGTACTTTAAAGGATGAGTTTCAAAAGAAAGCACTGAACATGTTACTAAACACAGGCAGGAGATTGAAAATTATGGATAAAGGGTTAAAATGATGGAGAGTAAGATTGAAAAGAAAGATAAAGAATTGAAAGGTGGTAAGAACTTCAAGTCCTTGTTAGATTTTTAGTGCTCATTAAGAGCATGAGAGAATAACTTGAATCAAGCTATTGAAGTAGTAAATGCTAAAGATAATAAACTCAAAGATACCTTTCTTAAGTATGATTGGGTCTTACGAGAGCAAGAGATGTCACCGTTTAAATATTTTTGTAGCAATGGGTGTTGGAGGTGATGTAATTGAAACATTAAAAATAAAGGAATCACTAAAGAAGAAGCTAACTGAGAAGGAAGAGTAGATTAAGGATATTAAAAGAAAAATATTCGACAAGCACACATTAGAACATTTGGTATTCCAAAGTCAGATAGATGATTTGAAATACAAACTTATCACTTTTCAGAATAAATCCATAGTTCTTGAAATTCCAAATGTGCATACCTCAAATCAAACAAATTTGAAGACACTATAATCTGATGAGGCACAAAAGCTTAAGCCTCAATTGGGTCAAGCTAAATCTGAGCTGAGATATGTGAAGGGTACTATTCAAGAAAAGGAAAAAGATTACTCTGAAAAGTATGAGGATAATGTGGAGTTATTGAATAAGTACACTGTTGAAAACAATAAAATGCAAAGTATCTTGAAATAGTTATAAATGGAGTGAAAGAGTTGGAAGATAAATTACAAGCAGGTGCTTCAGCTTCCAAAGAGCCAGAGGCTTCTTCACAAGGAAAGAGAGATTGCATTGCATTATATTCTTTTAAAGAGGATGGCTTGAATAAACCTCCCAAGCAACCTTAAGGTATATAACAACAATCTTTGTATATGTTATTACTGTAAATACATTTCAATGTTTAATATAAAATGTTTTTTTTTTTTTTTCGATAACGTTTTTTTTTATGCAAACAATGTTTTTTTTTATTTAATTACTTTTTTCTCATAAGATTGTTTCATCATTGTATTTCAATGAGAAACATATAGTTATTTGTTATTCATAGAATCAAAAGGAATTACACAGTAAATTCAAAGAGAAATCTTGTTTCCATACTAGTTATAACTTATAAGCAAGGAAAAATCGTGTGTCCACAGTTTTTTCCCCAGAAAAAGAAAGAGCATAATTTTATAATCAAAAGATACAAAATAACACTTGGTCGATACTTGTCCAGCATGTATTTGAAGGAGTCATCTATGGAACTAACCATAAAAAGGCTTACAACCGTCAAAAATAAAAAAATAAAAAACTTAAAGATATAATACTTCATATACTGCATATAAGATCATATGGAGGATTGGTTACATAATATATGTTCACAATCTATTCATATATCAATTTTTCTAAACCAATAGTCTTCTTGGAGAAGTTTATATATATTACCATTTTGCATACAATGTTACATTTTGATCATCCATGACCTTTTTCTCTTTTTTTGGTTGCATCTTTTACAGGCACCAAGTTGTACAAAATTTACAGTGTCCTTCCTTTGGATTTCAACTACTTCCCATGCAATTTCTCGGATTCCCCTACTCTACCCTACACCATTTATCAAGGATGGAACATCCATTTGATTGCAAGTGATTTCCTCCATCATCGACATATCAACAGTAGTTTCTCCACACACTTCTTGCATTTCACTATGTTTTACAATTGCAACAACAATTGCCCCATTCATTTGAATTGCATCATCAGTCTGATCACATTAACTTGGAAATTTCTTGAAATCAACAAAATTTACCATGTCAAAGCACATGTAAAGTATGTACTTTATTACAAGTACAATGATGTGCAACATAAGAGACATAAAAATTGTAAAAATTTTATAGATTTACATATTCGCACTCATTTTTTACAAATTTACACAACGTTTTTTTTACTATTCTACAAATTTACAAAGTTACTAATTTATAGATTGTGTTGTATATTTACACTCTATTAATTTAGTATTTTACAAATCTACATATTTATTGATTTAGTGAAAATCATACTCACCATTGGAGGGAAAGCTACGTTGTTTATTTTTTGTTTGAACCTTATTTTTTGCCTTGTGCTTTCAAAGCGATGTGATTCATGATAAGCTTCCTCACCATATTTTCTTATTGGCCTTGATATTGGAAGATTATTACCTATTTGTAAGGAAATATTAATAGTTAAACACACCATCATGAGCCCTACCTATACGAAGAATTATATACCATTTAAAATTATAACATACTCATAATTGGTGGAGCAATCAATGATTTCTCTGATTGTTTCACCCATGAGTTAAATAATTATTTTATTTGGTGAGAAGTGACATTAGGAAAGTGAGATGCCAATTATGTTGTAGTTTCCTCATTGAGTGGATTCATTTTCCTTTCATATTCAACACGAAATTGACTTATAATGGTTGAAGACATGAATCCTTTTTCTTTGAAGTTCTAGAAGGTATCCTCTGACCTCATAACAAGCTTGAAAATTTGTGCTTGCATCTCATTTACAAGACACATTTTGTCATGTTCAAATGTGTTTTTATACTCATTAACAACCCCTCTCCCTCATCCTCTATTTATATTCAAATATTTCATTTCCATGTGCTTACGCTCCATTACTTCATTCCTTAACCTTCCTAAGGTATAAGGATGAATATCCCTAGTCATATCAAAAGCATGGGCCCCTTGGATATGCATATAAGGAATCATCTCATCTCCTAAACAACATGAACATAACCAAAGAAACTCACTGGAAAGGAATCCAATCCAGCATTGATAGTTGATCAAAACTTTTATCATGAATGATTAAATAACACCATGTTTAAATACACTATACAATGAACTTAATGGAAATTAAAATTGACATACCTTTCCTCTTACACGTTTGCATCATCCCCTCTAGTCCCTTGTAATTGCAACATGTGGAATTCATTATAACACTTCCACAACCTCCCCGACCTTTTATACTTTTCTTCGTTTGGAAATATTTCAATAACCTTTAATCACAATATTTTGTTATACATTATTATTTAATTTTCTATTAAAATTGCATGAAACTGTGAGCTAGTTTCACTCATATTCTATCATGAAATCATCATTTATTGTTCATTAAAAAACCACATAAAAATGTTACATGTTATAACATCAAGATGGGTTGGGAAAAGGGATAAATAATAAAGAAGAATTGCTAACATCAAGATTGTAATTTTGAATCATATTCTAAATGATATATAAAATTACATTTTATTCCAAGTAAAATTGTTTTAATAAACCCTTAAAATTCCTTCATGCTTAATGAGGATCTTATCTGATGTCAATCCATCTCACTTCCATAGTTAATTTCATTGTACTCGTGAATTTTATGATGGTTCCCTGAGCTTACATAGAACCCTAATTTTTTCCATCTCCTCCCAAATTTCGATAAATTGATTTTTCTCAGTCCCTCTAGTTGGTTGAACCATGTCATAGTTTTGTGTAATTCTTTGAGTTTCATGAAAAATATTCAAAAATATTCTAATTATAGCATGGAAACACAATATATAAGCTTGTATATTGGGCCCAGAGTTAGTTGCAATCACGGGGGATTCACTCAATGAATCTATGACATAACACATGTGTTCATGACATACTAAACAATGCCCTTAATTTAACTACATATTGTAAAATATCTCTAAAAATTACATTATTTAAGCCACTACCAATATGAACCCCATACACCTTCCCAATTTAAAAAAAAAAAAACCTTCTTTCACTATATATTGTAGGTATCCATTTTTCATTATTAGTTTTTATGCCCCTTTATATTTTTTTATTAACTTTGAGCTCCATTTTTTATACCCGCCAATATAAAAACCCTTTACCCCCTATTATATTCTCAATATATTATGTCATTTTTTTGTAAATATATATCCCCCGATATGAATGCACATTGTATAATATTTCTCACCCAGTGAAGTCCCCATGGTTGTAATTGATAGAACGTGTTTCATTAGTTATCAATTAAATAATAAGAACTTTTATTTATAAAAAAGAATTAATTGAGAAAGCATGTACCTTTTCATCAGTTGTTCTGTTTATGGGATACTTCTTGATAACATTCAATTATCCACTGCACAACGTTGGCTGAATGTTTGTAATACACTCATCCAAGTTTTCTTGTCATCATGTCATTGTTTGTTCCAAATTAAGATTCAACTCCTAATGTTTTTAAACAAAGTTAGGATAAGAAATTAATTGAAGATATCGATAAAAAATAAACTCTAAATAAATATAAAACTTACTAGCAATAGATTTAGCGACATTGCATAAAACTTGGAAATACTATGAATAGTATTCCCATCTTGGATTTTGGTTTCATCTATAACCATGAGTATAGATTTTTTTATCATATGCACCAAGGACAAAAAATATTCCCCATTGGAGAAACAAAATTATTGCATACTAAACTACATATGGCCACTAGATCATGGCACTCAAACAAATCCACTTTCATTTCCCTTCCATCTCCCTTCAGGAGACCATCTTGTGACAGTCTATTTAACTTTTCCATCAAGTTATCCTCATTTATAGGATCAACAACATGTGATAAAACCTATTTATATTCTTCCTTTTCGTCCCATGTCCTAAGGCTTACACAAGAAATCAAGCCACTATTTTCTAGTAACTAAAAGAATATCTCACATACTTGCCCACCTCAAACATAATGCACATGAGAATCAATACCAAGTTTGAAAGAAAATTGAATGACTATACTGTCAGTTCTCTTTTCATATGACTCAACCATGAAGGAAGCGTATGACTTTACTTGCTTCACTTTAACACCATATGTGAAACCATTGGTTCTCTCCCAACCCATATAAATATCCTTAGCTTCTTTGCTCCACTTTTTCATTTCATATTAAATTGAAGTACGATTAGCTCCCTTGAACACACGATAATAGTCAATATGTTTCAAACATTCCAAAGCCTTGTAGGTCATGCTTGATTCAATAAATATAGAAGCCATATTTCTAGGCATAAAATCCTTATGATTCTTTTTCATACTATTGAACATGTTTTTTCAAGTACTCCATCTAGGTGTTCAATAACATCCTCAGTTTTCAACTCTTTATTATAGTCTTTTCTCAGAAGTGCCAAATTCTAGCAATAATTTCATTTTATTCTACATCTTGAAGTGACTTCCTAGAGAACCATCTACCAATTTCCCTAAATTTCTTCTTCCCCTCATCTACTTTATGGTTAAACCATCATGAGTGCCTCTTAAGACTCAATAAGGATGTCCTCAAGTGATTTCCAGGCGACCTTCTAGTATAACATGTAGTTTGGTCTACTGAAAAAACTTCAAGGATTTCTCCTAAATCTTATTCATTTGCAGAATTTTGATTTTATGTAGTTCATTTCTACCCATTTTATCATGGGAGTTACTAGATGTTTCCACTAGTTCATATCCTATAGTTTGATCTATTGAACAACCTTAATGTATTGCTCCTAAAGCTTATTCATTTGCAGAAATTGGACTTTATATAGGTGCATTTATATCCATTTAATCATGAAAGGTACTAATTCTTTCCACTATTTCATGACATTTACTTTGATATGTTGAATAACCTTCATGGATTTCTCCTAAATCTTGTTCATTTGAAGAATTTGGATTTTCTGTTGGTCCATTTCTATCCATTTGATAATGAAAGGTACTAGTTCTTTCCACTGTTTCATGACCTATAGTTGCACCTACATTCTCATTGGATGTTTGTTGAAATTGTTATCCACTGGGAAGGACTACAATTTCATTCCCTTCAACTATTATTGGAGACAAAGGTTTCCTTGGTTGTTCAGCAACATTTTTGTTTGCCATAATTGTTTTGCATAGTGGACATTGAGTTTCAACATTTGTCGCATTATTGCATGTTGTTTGATGGGAAATCATTATATACTATTGTAGGATGTAGTTCTTATCTAATGTTATGTAACTAGCTCACAAAATAGAAGAAAAGATAGATCAACAACGTGAGAAATAGCCTCTTTGAGGGGGAAACCTCCTTTACATCACATAAATGCATAATTCTTAGATGATACAAATGATAAGACCTCCTTGGTATATATAGGAGTCTAAGGGGTCACAATATAATTGGATCCTACATAACAATGATAATGTAAGGGAACAAAAATAATAATAGTGGGATTCTATGGGGCACAACAATAACAATATGGGGATACATGGGCATAAAAATAATAATAGGGGACTATATTAACAATAAAAATAAGGGGGGTACACTAGTATTATAGGGACCTAACATGCCCCTCTCCTTCAAAAACGTGGTGTGCTCAACACTTGAGTAGTTTCGGGTGCTTCTATAGAAAATTCTCATCGTCCCATGTGGAATCTTTAAGGGGTAAGTTCTTCCACTAAATAATATACTTTGAAATTAATTGATTCCGTAATTGTCGGGTTCTAAATATAAAGATGCAATGTGTAGCTCGGATACCAAATGTTATGCAACCAACTCACAAAATAAAAGAAAATATAGATCATCGACTTGAGAAATAGCCTCTTCGAGGGGGAAACCTCCTTTACATTACATAAATGAAAAATTCTTATATGATACAAATGATAAGACCTCCTAGTATAAATAGGATTCTAAGGGGTCGCAATATACTTAGAGCCTACATAACAATAATAATGTGAGGGCACAACAATAAAAATAGTGGGCTTCCATGGGGCACAACAATAATAATATGGGGGCTTCCATGGGGCACAATAATAAAAAAATGGGGGATACATGGGCATAACAATAACAATAGTGGACTACACTAACAATAAGAATAAGGGGGGTATAGTAGTATTATAGGGACCTAACATCTGAAAATTCATTATTGCATGTTTCTTGAGGGAAATTCATGACATTATTTTGTGGTATGGAGTTTTGATCTGCAAATGCTTAACGTTGTTGACATGCATCATGGTTAGCAACTTTTTTACCTCCAACAAGAGTGAATTGAAGGAAAATGTTATATGTTCCCAGAATTGGAATATTAGGCATTTATATTCTCTGCATTGGTCTCTTTATCGATGAAAATTCTATTGAGATTGCTGGTTTGAATGATCCATTCAAGCATTCCAACAATTATTCACGAGATGTTAGGATTATATTGTCTACAAAGGATTCTATGGTTTTATTTATCGTGACTGAGGAGTCAAATTCTAAAATGTTGGGTCTATTTGAGTCTCTAGTGAATTTTGTCTATCGTGAAATTGACCTAGTTGAGGAAGAATTAGTTTCCAAATTCAAATCTTGTCTATCTCTGCAACACATTGAATTTGTCCAAAAATATCTGAAGTCGGAAGCATACATTGAACAATTAGGTTTCCCTCTCAAATATGTTATTTTCAAATCATATGTTCAATTGGTCCATTACAGATCCCATTACATAGCATCCTCAAGCTCCTGAACTTACGATAATACAAAAAGTAAAGGACGAATTGGAAGATAGTTTAATAAGTGTTAGAGTAACAATAACAATATTACATAATTAAATTGCATAGTTAAAGCTTGCAATAATGTTACTTAAATAGTGAGGACATCCAAAGACAGGTGAAAGTTCAGTTGAACCTAAAGGTCAATTTGAAGATGCATGGAGAAAGATCCAAGCAGAATGAAACTAGATAAACCAAATCATATCATAAAAGGAACATGTGATTGAGTCCAAAAATGAAACTTTGGACGTCTTGTTTCAACAAAGAGTGAATTGCAGAATGAAATTGTGGATTTGAGGATCACATTGACTAGAGTATCTACCCTATAAGAAACTAGGCATCTTATTTGGGATCTTATCATATTTTAGATCAATAAATCAAAGTAATATTATGGCTATTAGAAGATGAGAAGTAGTTAGATGTAAATCGTCTCAAGAAATGTGAGCTCATTAAGAAAATTTTAGGAGATAAGCTAGAAATAGGTCACAATGTTATACAGTATTTGGAATAGAAAACAAAGAATGAACTGAAATTCATAGGAGTCATAAATAGATTGGATTTCATTTTGCAAGCTAGAAAGGCGACTAACTTAAGAAGCAGTGATTAAGAAAGTTGAAGAAAATGTTAATCACTTGTTTAAAAGAGAGGTTGATTTCAAGAAAATATTTTAAGATATTTTAAAAGAAGTATTTCCTTCATTTTGGGATGAGTGTTGGGACATGGAATTGGCACCATTTCATACCTATTTTCCCTACCTTTTCTTATCATTTTGACTCTCAAATCCATACCTTATCACTCTGATAGTCATCATTAATTAAGGTATGTTTCATTTTTATGTGTTGTCCTTATTATCTAATTTTGCTTGTGATTTGGCATAGAAGCTAACTTCTTTAGACAATTTTATGAATAAATTAGCAAAGGGATGTTACACGGTGTGTGACTTGTTGAGGTGTTGTTATAGAACCATATTTCCCAGTTTTGCCTAGCCAAATGGAAAAATATTTTTCTAACGCTACTAATTATACATGTTAAAATCATTTTGAACACACTATTCACATATGTTTAGAATTGAATATTGATTTGGATAGACATTTTTTCAAGTGTCATCTCGACCAGAAAGGGGGACATTTGTGGACAGTGCAGTTGGGAAAGTTAAAATAGTTACGATTCTTGATTGACAAATCATTGTAATATTAGACAAGTTTTTACAGCTTGGTTTCAACTAGGTTCATTTGTTACAAGGCATTTATTGTATATTCTTGATTTAGATCACATGAGAACCGATGGATTCACATGATGATCTTGCCTCTCAAAATAGGAATGTATTTTGTAAATATAAAAGAATGTCCTCTCTGCCTATGAAGCACACATATACATAGAAAAGAGAATAGAGAGGTGAGTACCAACACTATAATATTGTACTTTAACTTTTCATTAATGAAAATATCTATTATTCATGGCTCCATACCTTTCTTATGAGTTTCATGTGTGTTATGTAATTTACTAGCCCCTGCAAGGAAGGAAGGGCCCTCCTTCTTAGCAAGGATCACTGGTTAGAGAGGTACTGTAGTTGTGTGTTTATTTCCTCTAAGTCATGATTTATGCATGATTTACTATTACTCTTATTGTCTTTTTTGTGCATTCAGTAGTTGCAAAATATAAATATATTTTATGGTGTAACAACATAAGTCCTAGACTGAGCATGTGAACTCGAAAGCATATATTGAACAACTAAATTTCCCTATCAAATATGTTATTTTAAAATCATATGTTTAATTGGTCCATTATAGATCCAATTACATAGCATCCTCAAGCTCTTGAAGTTACGACAATACAAAAAGTAAAGGATGAATTGAAAGATAGTTTAACATGTGCTGGAGGAACAATAGCAATATTACATAATGAAATTGCACAGTTAAAGCTTGGACTAATGTTGCTTAAATAGCAGGGACATCCAAAGATAGGTGACAGTCCAGTTGAACCTAAAGTTCAATTTGAATATACATGGAGAAAGAGCCAAGTAGAATGCAACCAGCTGAAGAAAATCATATCATAAAAGGAACAAGTGATTGAGTCCAAAAATAAAACTCTAGAAATCTTGTTTCAGCAAAGAGTGAATTTCATAATGAAATTATGGATTTGAGGTTCACACTGACTAGAGTATCTACCCTATAAGCAACTAGGCATCTTATTTTTTATCTTATAATATCTTAGATCAAGAAATTGAAGGAATATTGTGGCTTATTGGAAGATGAGAAGCAGTTAGATGTAAATTGTCTCAAGAAATGTGAGATCATTACGAAAATTTTGGGAGATAAGCTAGAAATAGGTCACAATGCTATACAGTATTTGGAAGAGAAAACAAAGAATGAACCCAAATTCACAGGAGTCAAAAACAGAGTGGATTTTATTCTGCAAGCTAGAAAGGTGACTAACTTAAGAAGCATTGATTAAGAAAGTTGAAGAAAAATCTAATCACTTGTTTAAAAGAGAGGTTGATTTCAAAAAACTATTTGAAGATATTTTCAAAGAAGGCTTACCTTCATTTTGGGATGAGTGTTGGAAAATGGAATTGGCACCATTTTATACCTATTTTCCCTACCTTTTCTTATCATTTCGAATCTCAAATCCATACCTTATCACTCTAATAGTCATCGTTAATTAAGGTACGTTTCATTTTTATGTGTTGTCCTTATTATCTAGTTTTTCTTGTGATTTGACATAGAAGATAACTTATTTAGACAATTTTATGAATAAATTGACAAATGGATGTTATAGGGTGTGTGACTTGTTGAGGTGTTGTTACAGAACCATATTTTCTAGATTTTCCTCACCAAATGGACAAATATTTTGTTAACGCTATTTATTATACATGTTGAAATCGTTTTGAGCACATTATTCTCATATGTTTAGAAATGAAGATCAATTTGGATACACATTTTTTCAAGTGCCATCTCGACCATCAAGGGGGACAATTGTGGATAGTGCAGTTGGCCTAGTTAACATAATTAGGATTCTTGATTGATAAACCATTGTAATATTAGACGAGTTGTTACAACTTGGTTTCAACTAGGGTCATTTATTACAAGGAATTTTTTGTATATTATTGATTTAGATCACATCAGAATCAAGGGATTCTCATGATGATCTTGTCTCTCGAAATATTAATGTATTTTGTAAAAATAACAGAATGTCCTCTCTGGCTATGAAGCACATAGATAGATAGAAAAGAGAATAGAGAGGTGAGTACAACACTCTAATATTGTACTTTAAATTTTCATTAATGAAAATCTCTACCATTCATGGCTCCATACCTTTCTTCTGAGTTGAATGCATGCTATGTAATTTACTAGCCCCTGCTAGGAAGGAAGGGCCCTCCTTCTTAGCAGGGATCACTGGTTAAAGAGGTATTTTTAGTTGTGTGTTCATTTCCTCTAAGTCATGATTTATGCATGATTTACTATTACTCTTATTGTCTTGTTCATGCATTGAGTAGTCACAAATTCTTAATCTTTGTTATGGTGTAACAACATAGGTCTTGGACTAATCCCTCTAGCAGTGTGATATTTATTTAATTTTTGTTATAGATTTTTTATTTGTTTAATTGAATTGAATGAATGTTTCAAAAATTTCTTAGGTGTTGATAATTTCTAGGAGTGTTATTTCTACGAGTCGGAGTGATTGCGTGACAGAGTGATCTTTATTCTATAATGTGTGCCTTTCCTTTCTAAAAGTGCGAGTGACAGTTGGAGTGTAACAACAAGTGTGTTTTAATTATTGAGAGTGGACTTACAACGATTGTTTTTTAGGTTTCTTAGTACTTGTTTCCATTTGTTCCTACATATATTGTACATGATAGCATTGAAACAAAAAGCCCACCAGGATTCACAATTAATGTGAGAGTTGGATTACTCGTTCTGAATAAAAGGGGCAATTAATCCGCCAAAAAATTTGGCATCATTGTCAGTGAGGCTATAGAGGTGCATATGTGTGAATAGTTTAGATGAATTCGTTGAAAGTTTGGTAGATGTGTTCTTGACTATGAGTTTTTTGGGTGGTAAGATGAGAGGTAAGAACCTATACATCTCCTCGACATACTGATGTGGGCTCAACCTCGTGAGGAGTCAAGGCACATAGGATTGCATTGCATGAATAGTGAAGAAGAAAAATATGGTGTCCCCAAAGAAACTAATTGTTCAGGTAGGGGATGACAAGGAAGAAAGAAGAAGAACCAATATTTTGGAAGAGTAACAATTATATAGTAGATCATCTCAAAAGCTGAATCAAAATAATCTACTCAGGGAGAAACATCTAAGAATAAAAGGCTAGGAAAAGATACTCAATAGAGACTAGTATCCCCAGAGTCTTCTATGTTGGGTGCATAGGTTGAGGAAGTATAATTTCATAAACCTTCAGTCTCATAAACAAGCCCTATATTTTCTAATCCATGTATACCAGTAGAAGATATGTTTCAAGATTTGATAGAAGGATAAGGAGATACAAATGATTGTGACCAAGTGTTATAGACATTTTTGTGCCTTACAGCCTCGAGCATAAAATGTCCATAATCTAAGGGATCCAAAGTCCCTAAACATGTTGTTCCTACCCCTAGAGGAACAAGGCCAACTAACCACAACAATTCACAGAAGTTCTCCACCTGAAATCACTCAAAAACAAGCCAATTCTGGATCATGTCAACTGCTCCACTGAGCATCTGCGTTGAATGTCAACTGCTCCACTGTCTACCTGTGTTGAATGTCAACTTCAACAAAGGCTACCTGTGCTGAGCGTAATTGGACAAGTGGCAGGCTCATTCCTCAATGTGTCAATGCCCAGGAAGCTTCCAAAATGACACTTGCATCAAGGAATTCAACTGGTGATGAGTAAGAGGTTCCAAATCTCCAAGTGGAAGCAAGAACCTCCAAGTGGACTCAAGAACTGAGAGAGGGAGAGGACACTAGTCAGATCTCAAGCTGACTCATCCTCTCTCCAAACATCTATATATAGATCTCTCCTCCATGGGATCTAAAGGCTGGAATTTTGTTATTGCAAAGAATTGCTGTTGGTCTGAGACTGGAAACATTGGGTTCTTAATGCTTTGAAGGGAGCTGAAGAAGGAATTCCATTCTGCTGGGAAGGAGATGCTGGATTGGATCCCTTTGGGTTGTATCTCTTCCTGAACCTTGTTATCAATCAATAAAGCTATCTTGGTTTTCTCCTATATACTGGTGTATTTGTATGATTGCATTAGTGTATTTGATTTACTTCTAATCCTGAATCGTTTATGAATATGAATATATGCCTTTGCGTTGTGTTCTTCTCTTGTCACAAGTAGTTGTTCTCTTGTCACAGGTAGCTGTTCTCTTGTGATCTCGTGGGAATCAAGTAGTTGTTCTCTTGAGCAAGCGAGGAGGCAAGTAGCTGCGAACACCCAAAGAGAAGAGGATCTAGATCGAGGGACAAATGGAAGACAACGGCAATTCTATTGATCTCCCCTCTTTCGTATTTCATAAAGGAAGAAACCAGTGTAGCTGTATTCGTTCGTTGCTAAGGCGCTGTCACACCTTAGGTGGATAGGATCGTCCTGCATAGGCATTTTTCCCCACAACAAATTGGCGAATCCACTGGGGAGAATTTGTTTATTCATTTCATTTTTGTTTCAGTCATTTGTTTACTTCATAGACTTGACAGCAACTATCGAACTGCATCTTTCCCGGATGCAAAGTAGAAAGTTGCTGCTTGGATCCAGTTGCTGGACTTGTCTATGATCTAAACAATGGATCCACAAATGATTTGATGATCCTTGTGATAGTCTTTAGTACCCGCTCAAAGCATCCCTCTGTTTATACCTTGCTTGTGTTTCTGATTTGGCCTGAAACAGTTGATTTTTGAGCATTTTATGACCCAGAACCCAAGGGAAACGAGAGTTTCTCCTTCAGCGCAACTGCTGTGAAGACAGTCTGCATTTCAACGCAGGTCCCGTGAGGGCTACCTGCGCTGAATGTCAAATCCTCAGTGTTGAGGTTGCACTGAACCAGTTTAGCCTTGTGCAGCTGGGGTTCTCTGCTGTCTGTTGCCCTGTTTTGATCTCTTTTTTTTGCAGCCTTTAACTAGCATAGGTACCAGTCTAATAACTCCTTTTCTTTGCTTAGATTCCGCCTCCTTTTGTAAAAAAAGACTGTGAATGTTTTTATGTGTTTGTGGCGTCATTTACAGTTTTCCTTTGCATGAGTAAAGTAGTCATCCTGTAGCCTTTGATTCAGATTTGATTGATTGTGATATAAGAAGAGACTTCATTGGCTGTTTGCAGATTGATTATAGATTTACTTTTGCTTATTGGTTTGAATTTGTCTCTTTTGAAGTGTCAAAACAAGTCTTTATTTCGAAAATCGTTAAGTAGTGTAATCTCTTCTACCTTCTCTGATTTCGAAAAAAGTGAACTTGTTTGTATTGATCATTTTAAAAGCAAATTCAAAGTTGTGCAAAGAGCTTTCTTTGTAGGCATTTATACTAAGAAAGTGGAAAACAAACACCTGCATTGTGCATTTTGCATTTGATAGTTTGCATGTTGGATTTAGGGAAAGTGCATTAGAGTGTGCTGATTGCTCTTTGAGAAAAGATAGTTTTCTCTTTTCCCTTAGTAGCTAGGATTTTCAAAGTTGAAAAGATTATAATGCTTGCTTATCATCTTAGACTGCATTTAGGAATTTGTATCATACATCTCGTGGTGAACCTTGAAAGGAAAACTTTAAAAAGATCAACCTAAAATAAACTGAATGAACCTAACAACGCTTTGTAACATAACGCACAACATAGAGGTCTAGGCTAGAGACGTGTTCCAGCGTCGTTAAGCCTAGTGACTGTCGATCTCGTGGAAGGTGGGTGATTCCTCCTGAGGGACGATAGTGCTAGTACGGATTTGTGCTCCCACGTACCATCGCATATATATTGGGAGACCCCTATAGGCATATATCCTTTATCCTTAGGAAGCCGTTTCGGCCGCCCTACTGATCGCAATGCAGTGAACACAGCATTCACGAAGATCGACTGCCCGTACCCTAAAAAGTATTCTGCGGTTTTGCGAAAAGTTTGGCACACCCTCTGCCTAGAACTCCAGAGCAGTTTCTTTTGGCCTTTTTCAGACTCTATAACAGAAAAAGTCCACCCGAGCATTTGTCACTTCTGGCTCGTTAAAACATCGAAGGAGACTAGAGTCATCTTTAGCTTTTTCTCGACTCTTTAAAACTGAAAAAGCAAGTTGTGTCTAAAGCGTCGTTAACAATTTATTTTAAACGGAACAATCACCCTTTAATCCTGTGTTGATCTTTAGGTTGAAAAGATGGAGCACACCAACCAAGGAGTTCCCCTTGGTGGAAATCCTAGTCCCTTCTCCTCTTGGGGAGATGTTGGTGCGCCCCACATGGCCACATTGTCGCTTCCAGGACTGACAATTGGCCTACCAGTTTGGCTCTTTTCAACCAATTTCGTTCCGAATACCACCATTCTGAACAGTCGAGTCAACAGTTAGATCAGACAAGAGTTGTCTCCCAGCCTTCCACTTCATCTTCCTCCCCTCCTTCCTCTTCGCTTGACGGAACTGGTCGAATAAAAAACCGGGTTCCTAAGGAGAAGAAGGAGAAGAAGAAGAAAGAAAAGAAGAAGAAGCAGACTAAGGCGACTGGGGGCAAACAAACGTCATCTAACAAAAATCCACACACAGAACTCGTAAGGCCTAAATCGCCATGCGTCATATGCAAGGGAGACCACTTCCATAGAGATTGTCCCTGTATCCCCCGGATACTAAGGGACTGGTCCCCCCGTTTTCACAATTCGGTAGCATCGACCTCTGATAGCCATGTCGACTGCTCATCGTCAACTAGTGGGAGTGAAGCCCCAGGACAGAGCGGGAAAGCTAAATTTCCCTGCAGACTGTGTGAAGGCGATCACGCCATCCACCGTTGTCCCTTCTTAGACGAGGAAAAAAGAGTTCTGGAAGATCGCCTGATTTTACGAGCGCATCTCCCTCCTGGATATCAAAGACTCCTGCCAAGTCCCTCACTAGTTGAAAACTCGGCTGACCCGCCCAGGTGGTCAGCCAAAGCACCTATCATTGAAGATGAACCGTCTGGATCCATGCCTGGCGAAAGTCAAAAGGTTGATACGGCAGTTGACCCGGTTTTGCCTTCAGAGGCTCTATCTTCGAATGATAGCATCACAGAGGAGAATAAAGATGACACCGTCCAGATTCTCTTCATCAGCACTGACTCTGATGATCAAGGGGGCAATGCCACCATTCCTTTATCGCAGGAAGGAAGTTCATCAGAGCGCTATCCGGCCGTATACTCGGTCCCACCACCAAGCAACCTAGTTGTGTCCTTTGACTGGAACCAACTAGGCAGACCCCGGTTGCCAGCCAGTATACCATTCAGAATTATTTGTCAAATATACAGAATGGTAATGGCTGGCACTATCATTGATGAGGGGGCATCTGTGAGTATCCTTTCCTCTATTGCTTGGAAAGCGCTTGGTTTGCCAGCGCTTTTACCTGAAATGAGAAATCTATCAGGTTTTGATAAAGGAACCAGTCGACCTTTAGGGATCCTCCCCAATGTGCCTATAACATTGAAAGGGAAGACCATTCAAATGAACGTGATGGTCGTTCAAGGACCCTTGGATTATAACCTACTCCTTGGACGAGACTATATATATTGCATGGGAGCTGTAGTCTCCTCACTCTTTAGAGTAATGTGTTTTCCGCATGAAGGAAGAATGGTCAAGCTCGTGGACCAACTTTCGTTTCCCGGATCACGCATCGCAAATAGTAATGTACCATCCCTAAATGGTCTATTCATGCAAGAAGTGTCTCAACCCACGGTTCGTCCTCCTGATGAGCGCGAGTAATCTAGGAGGATATGACTGGAACCCAGGGGGCATGCATCCTGGTCTGCTTCGGCAGGGAAACTTTGGGTATAGAGTAGGTTTCCGCGGGAGAATATGACTAGTCAGTACCCCATCCGTGGATGGAAGAGGGGTTGTTCTAGAATAGGATTCTTTTTTCAAAGTTACGTGTTTGGCGCCAGAGTCATTCACCCTTGTCTATTTCGGTAGACATTGCCGAGGAAGTGTTTTGTTTGAAAGAGTAACGAGACAATCTTTGGGTAACCTGAAAGAGGTAAGCCTCTCTTGATTAAAACAAATGTTTTGGCGGAAGGGAAGTAGAGGTAACCTTGAAAATCTGTTTTATACCTGGGGGCATGCAAACCTTTCGGAGTGCAAGCAAGGGGCAACTATTTATTTTTTAAAGTTTTAGGACCTCTAACCCTTTAAACTCGTAGGATTAGTCGTTTCCAAACTTGCATAAAGAAAGGATGGGGAGCAAAGCTTAGTGAGATGAAGCTCCATAAAAAATAGAATCTTGATGAGACACTCTTATCTTATGACTGGGTATTCGAGCAGTTTTAGCATAAAGTTCATGCTCGTTAAAAAATAAACGCAAGATCCGAGCAGTTTTAACGCGGTCTTCATGCTCATTAAAAAATAAATATAAGCAGTGAGCAAGAGTTTCCTCCAGTGTTTAAGCTCATTTTAAAATAAAAAATGAACCTATCCCGGTAAATAACCACCGTGATCGTAAATTTATCAGCCATTAAAGCCTTGGTCGTGTTTGCACCTGCCACCTCCACTTTTCATTTGGCTGATCGTTCACCTCCATATGATTGTTTACCCATTTTGAGGAACAGCTGCGAAGAGTGATTTCACCTAGCCATCCTTGTGACACTGCCGTGATTGGAAAATTCCAACCTGTACCTGGAATATGCTGCTACCCCTGTTTATCACTCGTTCCTCAAAAGACGAGTCTTCTTTAAGCTCTTTTCAACTGACTCATAAAATATGAAAAGATTGCCGAGTTTTGGCCTTCCAGCTCGTTAAAGGACAGGAAGAGCTATCCCTCCTCTAGATTTTAATCTTTTTGGACCTGAGGGATTATTGCACAAAAAGGTCGAGCGCTTGTTTTATTCGGCTCGTTAAAATTATCGAAAACTCATCCCTTCTGTATTGTTTTATACTTTTTCGGACTTAAGGGATTAGATGACGAAAAAGGAATTTTGGAGTTGACTTTATGTACCTTTTCAGACTCTCTAAAAATGAAAAGGACCGAGTTATCCTTGTCGTTAGACTCGTTAAAATTATTAAATAGCGACAAACTTGTCTTTAGACGAGAACGAGTTTCCCTATCGCTAGGCTCGTTAAAACATAGCGATGGGCTTGCCCGAAGGGCAGGTTATAAAACAAGCATATGTTATCCTCCTCAAGCTTGACAAAAATAAAGAGGTACTGGTCAGTAATGACTGGGGAAAAACTGGGAGAAAACTAAAGAAAACTTTGATGGTAGCAGGTCGCTCTTGAACATGACACTTTTCCTCCGTACCACAATCGGGTTGGGTTGTTTCATTCACCGGTCACATCACCATGGTCTTGCCATACCATCCATATTTGGGGTAATGCTACCGATCCATCGTATCAGTGTCGCCATATGTTCAATAGAAGTTGTTCAGAAAGAGTCAATCGGGTCCCATCCACTGCCATACGTTATCCTTCATCCATTCATGACCGCCACCCTGAATCATATGTCACAGATCGTTTTCACCTCCATTAAAATCATTAGCTCTATTCCGTGTCACTGATGTGGGATTCATCAAGGCCCTCCTTTGACGGATCGCTTCTTGTTGACATCAGCTCATTATCCAAGAAGTTGATCTAGGAACAACCCCTTTAGTACTTTGAAGCTTGCATGCCTCAATGGCAAGTTTCTCACTTCCGGCGACAGGTATACATCAATGACCTTCGACTAGAAGATTTTGCATGGTGTTCGACGCCAAGTCCTTTATTCACACCACGTGAATTGTACTACAGTACCTTGAGGGTCATTATCATTATCGGTGATTCCTCTCGCGCTTGTTAACGATTTACATCATTGACCGGTAATCAAGCGATGTCTTTCCATGTTCAACTTCAGCGCAATTCTCACATGGATCGACTTGTACTTAGAGTGAAGATCGAATGAGTTTGAAGACCCCGGATCTAGTTTCATCCATCCGGGCTGCGATATATATTCAGGAAAGATAAAGACATTTGACATGTACATCATTGCAGCAGATGGTCATCCTACTCAAAGGATGATAATTTCGCCAAAATTATCAGTCTACCATCAGACGATCGTCTGTTCTATGTACAAAAATGAATTTATAAAGCTGAGCATGGGAATGCCCGCCTCAGCTAGATCACGAAAGAAGTATGAATCATAATGTATTGTATTGTATCTTATTACAGGTCTCCTCCCAGCAGATGAATGAACTTCGGACCCTCCTGGATAAAGCATTTCACCCGATAAACGGCCTCATACTTTAGGGGGCAACTTTTATAGACATTTTTGTGCCTTACAACCTCGAGCATAAAATGTCCATAATCTAAGGGATCCAAAGTCCCTAAACATGTTGTTCCTACCCCTAGAGGAACAAGGCCAACTAACCACAGCAATTCACAGAAGTTCTCCACCTGAAATCACTCAAAAACAAGCCAATTCTGGATCATGTCAACTGCTCCACTGAGCATCTGGGCTGAATGTCAACTACTCCACTGTCTACCTGCGTTGAATGTCAACTTCAACAAAGGCTACCTGCGCTGAGCGTAATTGGACAAGTGGCAGGCTCATTCCTCAATGTGTCAATGCCCAGGAAGCTTCCAAAATGACACTTGCATCAAGGAATTCGACTGGTGATGAGTAAGAGGTTCCAAATCTCCAAGTGGAAGCAAGAACCTCCAAGTGGACTCAAGAACTGAGAGAGGGAGAGGACACTAGTCAGATCTCAAGCTGACTCATCCTCTCTCCAAACATCTATATATAGATCTCTCCTCCATGGGATCTAAAGGCTGGAATTTTGTTATTGCAAAGAATTGCTGTTGGTCTGAGACTGGAAACATTGGGTGCTTAATGCTTTGAAGGGAGCTGAAGAAGTAATTCCATTCTGCTGGGAAGGAGATGCTGGATTGGAGCCCTTTGGGTTGTATCTCTTCCTGAACCTTGTTATCAATCAATAAAGCTATCTTGGTTTTCTCCTATATACTGGTGTATTTGTATGATTGCATTAGTGTATTTGATTTACTTCTAATCCTGAATCGTTTATGAATATGAATATATGCCTTTGTGTTGTGTTCTTCTCTTGTCGCAAGTAGCTGTTCTCTTGTCACAGGTAGCTGTTCTCTTGTGATCTCGTGGGAATCAAGTAGCTGTTCTCTTGAGCAAGCGAGGAGGCAAGTAGTTGCGAACACCCAAAGAGAAGAGGATCTAGATCGAGGGACAAACGAAAGACAACGGTAAGTCTATCGATCTCCCCTCTTTCGTATTTCATAAAGGAAGAAACCAGTGTAGCTGTATTTGTTTGTTGCTAAGGCGCTGTCACACCTTAGGTGGATAGGATCGTCCTGCATAGGCATTTTTCCCCACAACACCAAGAATCAAGTACTAAAGAGCAACCACTTGATTAGTACATTTTGGATTTAGGTAGTGTTGTGAAATAATTTTCTAATAATTCTATTTCAAAGGGTGTTGTGAAGTCATCAGGACCACTTGAGCCACCTGTACAGTTTGAGCAACTTGAAAAACTTGAGCAACCTAAACAACCTGAGAATCTTAAGAAATCCCCATCACTAAGGAGGGAGAAATATCTTCCATTGGGAAGGTCACTTGTAACAATTTTACAAAACCCTCAATCTTTTAGGTAGAACCAAATGGCTCATAGCTCGGTTACAACTTTTGAGTTTTGTATTGGAAATCTCCAGGGACGGGCGCTAATGAAGAACATCCCTTTGTCTACACTTCCTAATTTCCAAGGCACAACTATAGAAGGTCTAGATACATTCCTTTTTGAATTCATTGTCCTTTGTAAAAGTTATGCTTATACCGCAGATGAACATAAACTAAAATTATTTCCAACCACATTAAAAAGGGGTTGCACTAAGATGGTTTATGGGATTCAGTGGAGCATCCATTACTACCTAGGATGGGATGAAGAATATCTCTTTAGAAAAGTATCAATATTGTTTTCATTCTAGAGATCAGAAGGATGAGCTATTTAGAATCACCCACACACTAGATGAAATTTAAGAAGAGTATGCTGATCAACTTTAGTATAATTTGCATAGATCTCAACATATTGATATGGATAAGGAAATAGTTTAAACAATTTTGATCAAGGGAATGTGAGAGGACTGCCTTGATATACTAAATCTTTTAGGTAAAGGATATATTTTTCAGGAACCCTATGATGAAATTGTTCAACTTTTTCAAAGGAGTTCCATAGGATCAACAAGAAGCAGGCCTATCACACATATTGCTTCTAGTAGGATTCCAAGGTTAGTTATAGTGGGGCAACACAAGCAAAAATTGGAAATTTATTAGAGAATTTTAAAAGTGATATTATGAGTTTGTTGTCCTCTCAGCTTGATGTGTTGTAGGAAAAATAGAAACAACTTGAGGTAGAGCAAGCTTTGGCCATATTCTCTTGGTGTAGGAAGAAAAATCCCCTAAGGGAATGTCCCCTTAATAGCTGCAATATGTGTGAGAAGGATCACTCCATAGAGTAGTGCCCCAAAAGGAAATGAAGGGTTTCCATCCTACTTTGTGCACACATCATATCTTCTTAAGGAAGGATCTTGGCCTATCTGGAAATCTCAACGTAGAATGAACTTGGCATTGAAGAATGTTGCGAATAAGGAACTTCAAAATTTCTTAGATGCCAAATTTTATTTATCCAATTTCTGACAGTTAATGTGTATCTCCACTTTTTATTCTCCCTGAGAAAAATGGAAAGAGGAGAGTCTTTGTAAACTATAGGGAGAGGAACAAATCCATTCAAAAGGACCATTTTCCATTACCCTTTAATGATTATGTCCTAGATATTTTGTCTTTTCAAAAGTGTGTTTTCTTTTCTGGATGGATTTAGTGGCTATAGCTAGATTCAAACTGCTCTTGAGGACCAGGGTAAAAATATCTTCACTTTCCCTTGGGGGGGAATTTTCTTATAGGGTCCTACCCTTTGGGCTTTGTAATGCACCTCCAACCTTTCAAGGAGCAGTGTTCGGAATTTTTGTTGATATGGTCAACGACTATCTAGAAATATTTATGGTTGATTTTACACCCTACGAGGATGAGTTTGATGAAGCCTTGCACATCCTTGAAAAGGCACTTGAGTGTTGCATAAAAACCCACCTTTGTCTCAGCATTGATAAATTCCATATGATGATGACTGAAGGTATTGTTTTTGGTCACTATCTCTCTATTGTAGGAATACAAGTCGACTTAGGAAAACTTGAGGTAATTTTGAATATTCCCACCACTAAAATATAGAAGGATGTATGTAAATTTTTGGGATAGGATAGTTATTATAAATGATTCATAGTAAATTTTGCTAAGATTGCATTCCCATTGTTTGCTCTGTTAACAAAGGATAAGAATTTTGTATGGACTGATAAGTGTAACAACACTTTGCAGAATTGAAAGGGTGCATAATAGCCGCTCCTATTTTTCTAGGACCCAACTAGAGTCTTTCATTTATCATATCCACTGATTCTTATGATACATCCATTGGTGTTATTCTTAGACAACAGGAGGAAAATAAATCATACACCATTTATATTACCACTAATAAATTGACTCGTATAGATGTAGTTTACACGGTGACAAAAAAAAAGTTTCTTGTTGTTATTCATGCTATTAATAAATTTAGACATTACATCAGTGGTTATCAAAATTTTGTGCATACTAACCACTCTGCTATCTGATTTTTAATGAATAAGCCAGTTACTAATGTTAGGGTTACTAGGTTGTTGTTGTTACTCCAAGAATTTGATATTACCATTATAGATAAACCTGGGAAGGATAATGTCATTGCATATTTTCTTTCGATATTAACTAATTTTATTGATGATATACCTATTGAATACTCTTTTTGATCTATATTGGATCATTATATTATTTTTCATCCATCTCAATGCATTTAGAGTGGTAAAATTGGAGGAATCAACTCATGTGACCATTTTTATTGGTGGGACCCAGTTTGACAAAATGGGGTCTAAAACCTTCTGGGAATGTTTTAAGAATCAAATGATGTCTTTTGGGGGTAAAATTTTGTAGGAATTTACGGGGTAAGTTCCTCAGACAGAACACCAAAGGACACCGCTCACAACTAGATCGCAGATCAATACACCAGTATTTTTGACGTGGTTAAAACCCTCAAAGAGGGAAACAGTCCACGGCCTGAGCCAACGCGGCCAATTCAGGCAATTTATTAATAAAAGAATGAAAATTTACATATGTTTCTCTCATGCACGGATTACCCTACAAATGACACTCCATGCGCTTTAAATAGAAATCATGGACCAATCGGGTGTCAAGCCACGAATCAAGTGTCGGTAATACCGAGGAGAGAATGAACCATCGGATCACTACATATCGTGACCGTCGGATTGTAAGTTACAAAATGTACAACGGTAAAGAAACACACTTTACCTAACTCTATACCTAACTCTATACTAGACCAAGTTGTACTTAACTATTTCCTATGTGTTGGAATATCCTAACATCCCCCCTTAAGAACAACTTGGGATAGGATTGAAGGATTTACAAATATGACACAATAGGAGAAGGAAGGAGGCACTAGAGCCTATCCCCCCTTAGTGACAACTTCCTGAACTCCAACCATAAATCGAAGTTTAGTGAACTTCGCCTCTGTGAGAGCCTTTGTGAAGATGTCTGCAACTTGATCATCTGTTGAACAATATTGCACTTCAAGAACATGGTCGTGAATGAGCTTTATGATGAAGTGCATGTGAAGTTAAATGTGTTTGCTGCGCTGATGTTGGACTGGATCTTTGCATAGCTGAATGGCACTTTGATTATCACACCAAAGTGTAGTCGGATGCTGCTGCTCAAAGCCAAACTCTGACAGGATCTGATGAAGCCACAAGGCTTCCTTACTAGCTTCTATGGCACCACGATACTCTGCTTCTTCTGATGAAAGAGAAATGGCACCTTGTTTCTTGCAAGCCCATGTAATAGGTCCTGAACCAAGAGTGAACACATAACCGGCAGTAGACTTCCGATCATCAGGGTCACCAGCCCAATCGGAATCAGTGAAACCAACCAATAGAAGAGATGCTTCGGCACTGTAATGAATCCCAAACTGAACTGTACCTTGAACATAACGAAGTATTCTTTTAGTTGCTTTCCAATGACTTTCACGGGGGTTTTGCATGAACCGAGCAACAAGGCCAACAGCAAAGGAAAGGTCAGGACGAGTATGGGTTAGATACAAAAGTTTTCCTACAAGTTGACGGTATAAGGTAGCATCAACTTCAGGAGAAGTACAAGTGACTGAAAGTTTGACTCCAGACTGAAAGGGAGAAGGGGTTGGCTTACAGTCTTCCATGTGAAAATGGCGTAGAATATCACAGGCATACTTGGACTGGGAAAGAGAAATACCCTCCTTGGATTGCAAGACTTGAAGACCGAGAAAATAGTGTAAGTGTCCTAAGTCTGTCATTTCAAATTTCCTTTTAAGGCTAGACCTCACATGGTTTATAAGGTTGGGATCACTACCAGTAAGGATAAGATCATCAACATAAAGAGAAAGGATGATAAGAGAGTTGCCCACTTTCTTGGTGTAGACAGTATTGTCAGAATGACACCTAGAAAAGCCAGATTCTAAAAGAAAGCTATCCATTTTGGCATACCAAGCCCGAGGAGCTTGCTTGAGACCATAAAGGGATTTCTTACGTTGACATACAATGTTGGAGTCTGTGTGTATGAAGCCAATGGGTTGTTCCATATAGATTTCTTCATGCAAGTCCCCATGCAAGAAGGCAGATTTAACATCCATCTGATGGACTTCCCATTTGAAAGAGGCAGCAAGGGAAAGAACAAGGCAGATAGAGTTCATTTTGGCAACAGGGGAGAAGGTTTCAGTGTAGTCAATGCCTTCAACCTGTGAAAAACCTTTAGCAGCAAGACGAGCTTTATGTTTATCAACTTTCCCATCTGGTCCATACTTGGTTCTGTAAACCCATTTGCATCTAACAAGTTTTCGTCCCTTTGGTAGAGGAACAAGATCCCATGTATCATTTGCCAATAATGAATGATATTCTTCATTCATAGCTGCTTCCCAATCTGGATGGAATTTACAGATACCATCCAGATACCATGTAGGAATTTTGCTCTGATACCATGTAGGAATTTACAGGGTAAGTTCCTCAGACAGAACACCAAAGGACACCGCTCACAACTAGATCGCAGATCAATACACCAGTATTTTTGACGTGGTTAAAACCCTCAAAGAGGGAAACAGTCCACGGCTTGAGCCAACGCGGCCACTTCAGGCAATTTATTAATAAAAGAATGAAAATTTACATATGTTTCTCTCATGCACGGATTACCCTACAAATGATCCTCCATGCGCTTTAAATAGAAATCATGGACCAATCGGGTGTCAAGCCATGGAACAAGTGTCGGTAATACCGAGGAGAGAATGAACCTTTGGATCACTACATATCGTGACCGTCGGATTGTAAGTTACAAAATGTACAACGATAAAGAAACACACTTTACCTAACTCTATACTAGACCAAGTTGTACTTAACTATTTCCTATGTGTCAGAATATCCTAACAAATTTATCCTCTTTAACACAAAACCTTTGCATGATTTTCTACACATGGATATATTTCCAATGGTGAAAGAAGTGTGTCAAACAAAGTCTGCATGTGAAAGTTATGCCACTCAGAAGTTGATATTCCAGTTTTCACACCTATAATTCGGGAGGATGTCACGTAATCCCCCATAATTCATGGAAAGGGGGCTAGACATGTGATTATGATGTAAAATACTATAGAAGAGTCTATATTGTAACTTTCGTTAAGAGTTGAGGTAGTCAAACTTAACCACGAGTAGGTTATCAGGTTGTGTTTTAACCAGGCCACCTGGAGGAAGAGGCATTCCATTATTTTAAGGGAATTTGTTCCATAGATGAAAAATATAGCCAAGAGGGATAGGAGGTAGAGAAAACAGAGAGGATTTATGCATTTTAGTTGACCACGAGCCACAACCCATACTTCTTTGTACTCGCAACCATATTACCAAACAAAGAAAGAGAGTAGAGCGACCTCACCATCCAGTTTGGTTTTTCTCCTGAAAGGGTTTCCCATAGAAATATTGTGTCTTATGTTTGTTTTCGAACTTTTATTTTTTTATTCTCTATTTTCTACATGATTTCCATTTGCATGCATGCACTATTTAAATAAAATCTATAGATCTAGGAATTTAATAAAATTGTAATACTGTATAATTCCATATTCTAAATATAATATTATCATATTTGTTGTGATGAACTGATCACTTTTCCATATGAACATATTCTTATAGTATTCACTTATTCGCCTTGGTATGTAGACATTGCCAATTATCTTTTTGCAGAAAAGCTTCCCCATCACCTTTCTCTTAGGGAAAAGAGAAAAATAGTACAACAAAGTGCATGGTATTTTTGATAGGATGACTACCTCTTCCACACTAGTTTTGATTAGAAGATTAGCAGATGTGTAAGGGAGGATGAGATATATGATATCCTTAAGGCATGTCATGATGGGCCTTGTAGAGGGAATTTTGGAAACAAGAGAATAGGTCATAAGGCACTACATAAGGGTTATTTCCGACATGTTGTGTTCCGAGATGCAAAGAAATATTTGCAAGGGTGTGATAGTTATGAGAGGATGGGTTAGCCTACTCAATCAGATGAAATTCCATTACAACCTCAACTAGTGATGGAACCATTCGAGAGATGGGATTTAGAATTTATTGACCAATTAATCCCCCATCTCAACAGAAGACTTATATTTTAGTGTGCAAATATTATGTCACCAAATGGGTAGAGGCTAGTGCATTTAGTAAGGAAACTAAATATGTTGTTACAGACTTCTTATTTGAAGAAATATTTTCTCGTTATGGAGTGCTAAAAGAAATATTTATATATGGAGGAGCACAGTTTACTTCTTGGCTAATACAATACCTTGTCAAGAAATAAATAATTCATCACTGAGTGACTTCACCTTACCACCCACAAGTGAATGGGTAAGTAGAAAGTACTAACAAAGTTCTTGAATCTATCCTCACGAAGACTGTGGCAGGACATCAAAGAGATTGGGTTGAGAGACTTCCAGAGGTATTATGGGCTTATAGAACCACTTGGAGGAATACTACAAGATTCTCTCCTTATGAGTTGGTATTTGGTAAGAGTCTTATTTTTCCCATTGAGTTTGAAATTAAAACACTCATAAATGCTTTGGAGGTGGACTTAGATTTAATTGTAACTCAGAGACATCGATTGAAATAGTTGAATGAACTAGATGAGAATCACTTGGATGTCGTGCAACAAATAGATATCATCCAACAATAGCATTCCAAATGGCATGATAAATTTATTAAGAGTAAGGTGTTTCCATGAGGTGATTGGGCTTTGTTATACGATTCAATATTCAAATATTTTAAAGGGAAATTGTGGACCAAGTGGTTAGGTCCTTATGGGGTATAAGCAATTTTTTACAATGGGATTGTGAAGTTGATGACCATAGATGAGTCTCTGACATATTTTTCTTGGCAATGGATTCCATATAAGGTTGTATCACAAACCTACCTCTAAAGATTTATTTTTCAACATTGTCTCAAATGCAGGGGAAAGGGAATTTTCTCCTACGTTGCCAGCCACTTAGTCTTTTTCATTATTTATTTTAAATAAATAAACAATAACAAAATAATAATAATAATTAAAAAAAATTGTTTAATGGTGAAAATTCCTTTGGGGTGCCATTGGACAATTGTGGTGATTTAAAACCATCTTGTTGGGGGTTAACACATCCATTTTCCTCTTCTATACTAGCATTCATATACCTCTAAAAGATTTTCACTATTTAATTATTTTGTTGATACATATTCATTAGTCATAAGTTTCTACACTTATCATAGACTTGCATAAAACAACCATAATCACAACAGTTGTCTAAATTTTTGTTGATACAATTGTGCATACAAACATGTCACATTTTAGAACCTCATATAGTTTTAATGATACAAACCAACGACATCTTTATTTGAATCATCAGAAGTTGTATATCTTCTCTTTCGTTTTGGTAATTGTCAGTTGTAATTCCTCATTGATACACTCTCTTCTGCTGACACACAAGTTTTTTTCTCACCACATTTTTCTAACGAATAATTTTCCGATAGACATGTGCCATGAATGGAACATTGTACAACATCAACCATGTCATCACACTTGTACAGTCTCCACATCATCACTAGGGTAAGTCGAAGAAAATTATGCTTTGTGTCACTAAGTTGCAATTCTGATTTTAAGGATGATATGACCTCCTATCACACCTGCCGAGGATGGTTGTTACCATTAAGTTGCGGGGGGGGGGAATTGTGATCATATATGGCATATGGTACACCTTATAATCATCTTAATTTAGTAATTACCCATCGTACAAGACATCTTATCCTTACCCCAATCTAGGAATTACTAATTAGACCTTGTATTTATAGTAATAAGTTGTTGTTACTCCTCCTGTTATTCTAAAACTTGATGTGATTGTCAGAAACTACTCTCAATAACCACTAAATATGGAATAAAAGCCCAAAAATATTAAGAAGGTAAACCAATTCTAGTAGAATGATACCCTCTACCTTAGCAAACATTTTGAATGATCCAAGTGTAACCTTGTAACAATTTCATATCAGCTATGGGAGGATCAATAGTTCATCATGAACTTGATGACACTAGTGATTTGTTACATCATCCAAAATCCTTAGACATATTTCAAAATGTAGGTTGCCTAACCTATTTTGAGAAGTTGCAAGGGTTTAATGAACATATTGCTTTGGAATTTTCACAAGCCTTGAATGAGCAGGGCTCAGTGGTAAGAGGAGTTAGGATTGTCATCATAGATGGAACTATTGCTAGAGTGACAAGTTTTCCTCAGATAGTAATGCACCGGTTTTGTAGGAAATTTGAAATCCCAATAGCAAAGGATAAATTTTTACAACAAGGTGAAGAGGTAAGGCATAAAGGAAGAGGGATTGATGTAACATCCATTTATCACTGTTGGGATGATATATCTTACTTCATTCAAAACATTATTACTTGTGAGGGGTGTTTTTGGGTTGTATTTCATTACCATTTTTAGTTGTTAGCTCATTTGCACAATGGAAAATTAATTAATATTCCCTACTACCTGTTAAAATTATTACAACACATTGAAGAAGTTGTGTGAGTAGCAAAGCATCCTAAAATTTTCTTAACTAACCATGAGCTAATCAAATTGATCATAATTGAGAAACTAAAATAGAAAGGAGGCACATGGAACATGATTATAGCATGGTTGCATGCATTAGTTCCTAAGTAAGAAGAGAGTGAAATTGAAGAACAAGGAGAAAAAAACAAAGTTGAAGCATGAGAGCAAATTGTTGGAATAACACCAGCTAGTGTTGAAACAATGCTAGAAGAAAGGGAAATTCCACCTCCTAGGCCTCGTCAGAGGGGCCTTCAAATCAAACACTCTATGAAGAAGGCTTGCACCGAAGGACAAATGGACATATATAGTGGACAATCTAAAAGTGATGAGTATGGATTCCCTAATGAAGAAGAAGTACCTAAAACAAGGGCACCTGAAATAAAAGCACCTAAAACAGAGATGCTTGAGGCATAGGTGTCTAAGAAAAATGCTTTTGAAGAAGTCCCTGAGAGAGAAATGCATGTGCAAATGAGGATAATGAAGATTTCATTGAAGAATGAACTAGGAGGTAAAAACCCTAAAAAAAGAATGTGGGTGATTGTAGTACTGTCAAGTGCCTCAATACCAAAAGTCCATGCTACTATAGTATAATCAAAATAATCCAAGGAACTAGAGGAACAACTAAGTGAGGAGAAAAAGGAAAAACCCACATGAGAACATGAAAGAATCCCCTCAGCAAGTAAACCTGAAACCAGTCCTCTTGTTTAGAAAGTTAATGAATTAAAAGAGGAGAATGAAAGTTTGAAGAAACAACTTGCCATGCTTAAAGAACAAATTTAATCTAAGAAAAACATAGGATTAGAGACCCTAGTAGAGGTGGAAAGAATGATTTCACCAGCTGATACAGCTGAAAAAAAATTGCATGGTATGTAGACAAATACTTAAGGATGCAGATTGTGAGGATCCAACTACTATTTTAGTTGGAATTTGAGTGGTAGAACAAGCTGAGAAGTTCCAAAATGTTGTTACACAAGAACCAACAGTTGAAGCAGAGCATGATGGAGAAAATCAGTTTGTTGCTCCATAAAAACCTGTTAAAAACAATGTTGTTACAGAAGAACTAGCACTGAAATAGAGAAGATTGAAATAAATCAAGTTTCTACTCCACAAGAACCTATCAATGATATTGCTCCTCCACAAGAACTAGTAGTTGAGATAGTGCATCAAAAGGAGAAAGGAGATGAAAAATTATTGCAATAAGTTGTTGAGTTTTCCATTGCAACAATAATAGATATAGATCAATTATAATCTGAGCAGTCGTTGAAAGCATCATTTTTGTTGGAAGAGTTAGATAAATAGAAGAGATTAGCAATCTCACTAAAAATTGAAGTTATTTATTTGAAAAGACAAAATGAGATTGTCGATAATATTAAGAGAACTTGGTTTGAGCATGTGTTGGTTCATGGCTTCATAAATATTAAGGAGGAAAGGTAACACGTGATATTAAGTGTAGGGTAATTGTAGAAAGAGGTGAGGTTGCTATAACAAGAAGAGGAGAAAATGTATGAGCTTGCAGAAAATGAATTGATTTGTAGGGACCCTTCTCATTCCTACACCCTATATCTATAGGATAAATTATTCCTTTTCTACTTAATAGTAATTAAGGAACAATAGCCACGCACAATAAGGGAAAACCAAGCATTTTTGGAAACCTTCTAGAAGGCCAACATTTTTTAGCAACGTCTGCTTTGTGAATTGTATTTACATGATCATGCTTGTTTTGGGGGAGGTACCTTTAACATCACACCCTATGTTGGAGACATTTAGCTTAGGTATTTTACATCATTTATGAAAAATCAATTCAGATGGGAAGCTTTGCAATATAGTATAACAACGAATGAGGGCACTATGAAGTTATTCATTCAAAATGAGCCAGGGCCTACTCATACTTTTTATGTGCCTTACAATTGGATTTGGCAATATACAACCACTAGAAAGATGTTGATGGAAGCCAAGAACAAAGTTCTAGATCATTGTCTTAAGAGTATCAGAGGGCTAAAAAGAATGTGTTGTAAAGAAGGAAAGATGGGAAGCCTGCAGGGAGGAACTAAGAAACAAGGACCCCTTCTATTTTCAAAATTTTGTACATGCACTTTCCATAGTACATCAATATGTTGAATGCATCAAGAGATGTGCACTTGGTTGGTGTGGGCTCAAATTTAGATTCCCACTCATATGCCTCCTTATTTATAAGTATCAACATCTATATGAGGTAAAGGATAAATTATGGGAAATTAATTTGGTTATTTCTTGAGGTTACAAAGCACCTGATGAAGGCATAGTAGGTGTTTATGAATTTTCAAAATTCCACTCAAAGCATGTTAGGAACTAGTCATAAGGGTTTGCATGAGGACATGTAGATGTTTAAGTGGGGGGGGGGGGGGGGGGGGGGTTTGTCTGGGAGGGGGATGTTGGGAAGCAGAATTGGCACCTTTTTGCACCTATTTTCCCTACTTTTATTACCATTTTGACTCTCAAAGCCATAACTTATCACTCTAACAAACATCATTAATTAAAGTATATTTCCTTTTTATGTGTCATCCTTATTATCTAGTTTTTCTTGTAATTTGACATAAAAGCTAACTTCTTTAGAAAATTTTATCAATAAATTGACAAAGGCTTATTACAAGGTGTGTGTCTTGTTGAGGTGTTGTTACAGAACCATATTTCCCAGTTTTGCATTGCCAAATGGACAAAGATTTTCCTGATGTCGTTGATACATGTTGAACTAATTTTGGACACATTGTTATCCTATGTTTAGCAATGAAGATTTATTTGGAAAAACATTTGTTCAAGTTCCAACTTGACCATCAAAGAGGACATTTGTGGCATAATTGAAATAGTTAGAACTCTTGATTGAGAAATCATTGTAATATTAGACAAGTTGTTAGAACTTGGTTTCAACTAGGGTCTTGTTAAGAGGCAGTTATTGTATATACTTTATTTCTATCACATAAGAATAAAGATATTATCATGATGATATTGTCTCTCAAAATAGGAATATATTTTGTAATTACAAAATATTTTACTCTCTTCCCGCAAGGCACACAGATAGACAAAAAAGAGAACAAAAAGGGGAGTGAGAGGAGAGTACCAACACAGTAATCCTTTACTTTAACTTTTCATTAATGAAAATATCTACCATTCATGGATCCATACCTTTCTTCTGAGCACATGTGTGTTGTGTAATTTACCAACCCCTGCTAGGAAGGAAGTGCCCTCCTTCTTAGCATGGATCACTGGTTAGAGAGGTACTATAGTTTTGTGTTTATTTCCCCTCGGTCATGATATATGCGTAATTTACTATTACTTATACTGCCTTGTTCATGCATTGAGTAGTTCTAGAATCTTAATCTTTGTTATGGTGTAAGAGCATAGGTCCGAGACCAGTCCCTATAGCAGTGCGGTGTTTATTTAATGTCTATTACATCTTTTTGGTTTGTTTAACTGAATTGAATGAATGTTTTAGCAATTGCTTGATTGTTGATGATTTCTAGGAGTGTTGTTTCTTTGAGTTGGAGTGATTGTGTGAGAGAGTGAGCTTTATTTTGTGATGTGTAACTTTCCTTTTTGCAAGCATGAGTGAGAGTTGGAGTATTGATTGTTGAGAGTGGTATTACAAAAATTTGTTTTGAGGTTTGTTAGTATTGGTTTCCATCTGTTCCTGCATATATTTTGTGTCATAGAGTTAAAACAAAAAGCCTACTCGAATTGACAATTAATGTGAGACTTAGATCAACTATTTTGAATTAAAAGGGTAATTTTCCGCCCAACAATGAGAAAAGAAATTTTATTCCAAAATATGAATATGGAAAGAAATTGATCGAGAGGAACCAAGATCATTTAGGGTTTCAAAATCTTACTTCTCCATTAAAGTCTCAAAATATGGTGGGAAATCATTTCAACATCCTTTATATTGTTAGAAACTTTTATCAAATTCCTTTCCCATGTTTTATATGGATATTGCATAGATTTGGATTTGTTGACTAGATAAATGTCGAGCATTGGCATTCCAGCAGGATCACCGTCGGAGAATATTGCCAAATATGGAAACAAAGTTCCTATTCAAAGTCAACCTCCTATTCCAAAGGGTCAACCGTAACTATTTCATTTTTTAAAGCAGCCAAGGTAAATCTGAGAATCATATCCCATTTTCCAAGGAAAAAATCAATCATTAGTTATATTGTTTCCAGATTCGGTGTCTTAATTGTTCCAAATATTTTGTATTTTGCTTAAAAATCGCGTAAATATTTCCAGATATGAGATAGATTTCAAACAACTCCCATCATTCAAGGGAAGGAGAAACTAACGTAAACCTTAGGGATGCATTAGTTTGCACATCTTAGTCATGTTGTTGGTTTCTTTTTAATCATGTCTATTGACGTTTGTTAATGTTTAGTTCTGCTATTGAGCTTTTCAATCTCTTGTTCAGAGTCTTTTTATTTCCAGTTGAATTGAATGTAATTTTTTTTTTTAAATTGTTTTATGTGTGTCTAGTTAGACATAGCCTCTACGAGGCATATAATGACATTCACCTCTGCTTCCAGCAAGAACAAAGGTAATTTTGTAATATATGTATATTTAAGGACTTAATATAATACAATTCTTAGTCATTTTCATGTAATTTTGATGTTAATATGTCATGGTATACGAGATCATGGAACATGAACTTAGAATCTAATGTCGGAGTTGATTTTTGTAATGAATTATGAAACTCATTACTAATATAATGTGGTTATTTTTTTCCTTAGAAAAAAAAAAAAAAATCTCAATACTTTACAAAAATAAATAATGGAAATGTTATCAGTAAGAAATTTATAAATGCTATTATCGCGAATTTCTTTTTATGAAATAATATAATTTGAAGTAGAATAGAATATTGTTTTCATATTCAATTGGAAGAAGATAATTAGAAATTAATTGAATCCTTTAGGAGGATTACTTTTCATCATATATTCAGAGAATTGAACATTGTAGCAGATCAAATATCGAAAAAAAGGTATTGGGAAACATGTTGGATACATGTTCTATGAAGAATACAAGGAGGAAGTACACATAGACAAAAAGTAATCATAGATAGAAAGATATAATTTCAACAATTAGAAGGAGTTTTTTGTGTCTATATATATAACTCCTAGTATAAGGTCTTAAGGTTTAAAAAATGCATCCATAAACCTAATGGAAGACATTTTTCTCCATTTTTTTAGTTTTGCTCTCTTTTCTTTTTGCTAAGAAACATAGGATTTTAGCCATTCTTTTCAATTATGACAATGTTTATTATAGTTTATGCATAAGTATGATACCATCTTGATGTTGTGAGCATGTTATAAAATACTCATGCAAATGTCAACACACATTTATGGACTTCATGCAAACTCTATACGATAAATTTGGTCTTGTGAAAAACCATGGGAGGAAGAAACATATTCTCTACAACTGAAAGAACTTAAAAATACCCAAGGATACAACTCAACGTTGCATTTTGGTCAACTAAGTGGGAATTTCACATTTAAAAGGCAACCTTGTAGTGTATTTACAGAACAAGATTTTTTAAATCCAAAAATTAGGAAACTAGAACTAAAAGAGTGTGTTAGATTGAAGGGAAAAACCATTTCCCACTAGGATCACTCAAAAATACTCAAGAATGAGGCTTGGGCATGCATTTTACTGAACTAGTCAAATTCAGTTAAAAGGTGAGGAATACCAATTTTGAAAACACTCCTGCAAACAACTTAGAATGATTTTAAAATTATGAAGGATGTTTTTTTCAAATACATATATACCTCCAGGTATATGCTCTTATGTTTTAAAAAATGCCTCTATAAATCAGGTGGATGGTACGTTGTACCCTCAATTTTGTTTCTCTTAAGATTCATATAACTAAGGGGTTGAAGTCCAAAGCATAGCAGAGTTTGTAACCATTTTCCGAGTAGCAGATGAGCTCAAAAAAAATATCAGACCTACTTAATCAAAAACAATTATGGAAACGCTTTCCAACAATATAAAGAAGTATGAAGATTTCCTCCTAGATCAAAAGAGAGGGATAGCCAACTTTGGGTCCATAAGGGCCAAAATATTGGAGACCCCGTGACCCTGGAATCTTGCGACTCCTTATAAAATCAATTTTGAGATGCTTTGGGGACTAGGGACTGGGGATCTATCAACTATTGGAGTTGGGACCATCTATTGACACAACACCATAGCATAGATTAGAGGTCTAGTCCGCGCAAACCCAGAACCTCGTGACCTTTGGTTAGATAAATTTTCAAGGGTGGTGGGATTGAACCATTTATAGAAATAATTTATCATGCAGTAAAGGGCCGAGGAGATTTCTCTCTCTCCTCCAACAGGACATGGGAAAGCAAGTCATTGTACGAAGGTGATGTCAGCAACCACCCACTGGGAGGTGGACACATGGCAAGCCATTTTGAAGTTTTCAAGTACCCAAAGGGCCTAGATATGGATGACACATGGATCAATCACAGGGTGACATGTGGATTGGTTGATGTTAGCATGATGTCACCCTGGCAGTATATCCCAGAAGGTCAAAAGCCCCGTAACAGTGTCTAATTTCATTTTAAAAGGAGCCAAGCTTGTGGCATCAGGGGATGAGAGCACCAAGGCATCAGGGCTCCAACTTAGTAGTAAGTGGTGCCATTCTTAGTATGAAGGAGTCTCCAAGTGGAAATGGACCTTCCACATTTCTCAACTATGAACGATTAAGGAGTGACCACCTATGGAGGCGATCATTTCCCATCTCCAAGCAACCTCACTAGAGTGGAGTTCGGCCATATGAATAAACATGTAATTAAATCCAGTGCTTGCCCCCAAAAATTCAATGTCAATAAAGAGAAATGCATAGATCAATGGTTGTGTTTGATTCTGTGGCTTGAGCCTTGCCTCCAACTCCACCCAGGCACCTTGCCGGGAAGATAAGATAGGCCCACAACATGTCATGCTAGCGCGAAAACCACATCAACCATTGGGACCATTATCAGGTGAGAGTGGTAAGCGAGCACGAGATAAAATTGATATATATATATATATATTATATATATTATACATATATATACATATACATATATATATGTATATATATATATATGTATATGTATTATAGATGTATATATACATATATATATATATATATATATATATATATATATATATATATATATAATATATATATATATATACATATACATATACATATACATATACATATACATATACATATACATATACATAGGAGCATGATCTACACGGAGAGAGCTAAGTTTTTCATATTAGAATATTATTTTTTATGTAAAATTATATTTTTTATTATTTTTTTAAGTTGGTGAAGTAATAATTCAATCGCATTTTGCAGACATGTGTTCACTCAAGGTTTTTTCAACTATTTAAATAAATTGAAAAGACAAGAGTACCATTTTGAATAGGACTCATTAGCGAAGATACTGGTATTTTTTGAAAAAAAATCGTTTGTATATTTTATGATATTTATTTTTATTCAACCTCTTTAAAATTGTTCAAAAAAGTTTCAAGCATTATGTTTAAAAGAAATTAGATGAAAAATATAATATGAATTCGAACATAGAAAACTCATATGCCATTGGATAGAGGATTCCTTACTGAATCCAACATGATCAACTCTGCCACCTAAGGAAAAAAAAATTCCTAAGTCCACTAGGATACAAAATGGTGTTGTAGGAAATTTTGCAGAAGGGGTGATGGAATTGTGGGTTTTAGGACTTCAGAGGCTCGATTGAGTGCATAAAGCAATTGATCGAGCGTTCAAATTTCAAATTCAAATAACTGGATTGAGGGTTTCTTATAACCTTGATCGAGCCATTTACATTATTAATTATTATGCTCGATCGAGCCTTTAAAAAAAAAAAAAAAAAAAAATTGAAACCCATAATTTAGATTTTAGAATAAAAAATAGATTTAAATTTAAGTTTTTACTACATTTTAAAATTCCAAATTTTATTATAATTTTTGTTATCATGTCATGTAGAAACCTTATTAAATTTAATATTAATATTAAAAAATTATTATTATTATTATTATTATTATTATTATGAAATCTAATATTAATATAAAAAAAAAATATTAACATATTTTAGTGTTAATATTAAATTTATTAATTTTGGATTAATATAATATTACTAACTTTAATATAAAATAAAATTTGTTATATTATAATATATACTAGTAAAACCACATTAATAAATGTGGTTGATATACGTCATAGGCATCAGCAAAAGAGTCATTAATAGAAAAGGAGTCATACAAGCTAACTCAATATGTTGATTTTATTTAACCTAATTTTTTAATAAATATAACATAATATAATATATAATATTTTTAAAATCCTGAAGTAGTCATAGCCTAAAGCTACTTAAAGATTTTAAATAATATTTCCATGGAAAAATTATCATTTTCCCTCCAGGTGAATGTACAACACACATTTCAAATCTTGCATTTTAAATATGTATTATATAAAAAATTAAATTGTTAAATGACATCAAATATATATATATATATATATATATATATATATAAACAAAGTATTTTGATTGTCAATGTATTTTAAAATATTTGAAATATAGAGGAGAGAGGGGGACACAAACATGGAGAGAGGGATAGGAGGAGAGAGGCTCCAAGAAAGAGAGGGGACTCAAGAGATGGATTTGGATGAAAAGATAGGGAAGGAAGAAGTTCAATACATATAGAGAGAGAAATGTGGAGAGAGAGGGTGTATGTTTGGGGGTGAGATAGAAAGACAAAGAAGGAGAGATGGAGAGATGGGGGAGAGAGAATTAGAGAGGGACGGAGATATTCAACATAGTTGCATGATGAAGCTTGAGAGAGATAGATAGAGATAGAGAGAGAGTGAGAGTGAGTGAGTGACGAGGGGGAGAGACAGAGGGAGGTGGGAGAGAGAGGAAGAGAGAGAGGACTTCAGAAGGAGGGTTGGAGGGGGAGAGAGAGGGATTTAAGAAGAAAGACATATAAAGAGAGAAAGTTGGAGAGAGAGAGAGGGAGTGACAAGGGAGATGGAGATAGAAGGAGAGAGGAGAGTATAAGGGAAGAGAGATAGAAGGGGAGACAAAGGGAGAGAAGGGGAAGAGAGATAGAAGGGGAGACAAAGGGAGAGAAGGGGAAGAGGAGAGGGAGAGGGAGAGTGACGGAGATATAGATAGATATGGAGAAACAATGTGTATGTTTTCAGGGTGATATAGAGAGATGAAGAAAGAGATATAAATGGAGATAGAGATATAGATGGAAGAGGGAGAGATGGAAAAAGAGAGAGATAGAGGGAAGGAGGGAGGGAGGGAGAGATATATAGATATGAAGAGAGAGAGTGTGTGTGCCTGAGAGGGTGAGATAGAGAGACAAATAAGGAGAGATGAAGGGATATTTCGATAGAGATGGAGGTTGGAGAGAAAGGGAAGAAAATTACTTGCAGTAGACGCATTGATTTCAATGTATAGATGCTGATTTCTAATCCTATTTGATTTATTTCATTAGATGCATTGATTTCTATGTAGATGTTAATTTCTAATTCTATTTCATTGCTTGCATTAGATGCATTAATTTCATTTAAGATGTTAATTTCTAATCTTGTTTTATTGACCTTGCATTAGATGCATTGATTTTAGTGTAGATGTTGATTCCTAATCCTATTTGATTTCTAGCAGTAGATGCATTTATTTCAGTGTAGATGCATTTATTTCTAATCCTATTTGATTGTTTGCAGCATTAGATGCTTTGAGTTCAGTCTATATGTTGATTTCTAATACTATTTGGGTGTTTGTGTTAGATGCATTTATTTTAGTGTAGATGTTGATTTCTCATCCTATTTGATTTCTTGCATTAGATGCATTGATTTAAGTGAAGATGTTGGTTGATGATTTGATGTAACTAGATATATGGTGTACATTAATTTCAAGGTAATTAGTTTAACGTTGTGCATTGATTTCAACGTAAGCAAAAAAAAACGTATTGACAACTTGCATTGTGACTAATCTTTTGTAGATAACCTCAAACAAATAAAATCGAATAAAACTTGTATTTGTAACTTTTACATCTCCACATCTTTTAAAATTGAATATACCTTATTTCAATCATAAGGAATTTATCGAAATACTTGGATAACTACTTGTAAATTTAGGAAAGTTGATAACATTATATAGAATTATAGAAATTTTTGTCATATATACCTATACATACATACATACATACATACATACATACATACATACATACATACATACATATATATATATATAGATATATATTAAATTTCCATACGATTGACTTATATCATGTTATGACTAAGCTCTTGTAGATAATATCAAAAGAAATAATGTTGAATAAAACCTAATTATTGTTTAAATGACATATTTCAAAATTTATAGAAATACTTAAAAAAATTGTCCTTGCAATGGTATATGGGTGCGTCACAAAAAATTTCATATATATATTTTCTATTATAATATGGATGACTTTATAATTCAAATATATTTTTTTTTAATTGAATTGTAATAACATGTTGATTGCACTAAAAGACACTTTCTACAAGCGAGTATGAAGCATGATTTTAATTCTTTCCATGTTCAATATTAAATTGATACATGATATATTTTAGTTCATTTTAAGTATCAAAGTGATTTGCATCATAACTTAAGATTGTACTTATTTTCTTAGTCTATGAAACAAGAAATAAAATTTGTTATAGTTTACTAATAAAAGTTATAATATATAGAAAACTAAATAAATTAGCGAAATAATTTTAACAGATCCATAAACTTCGAAAATTATGAGCATCCATAAACAAGCTTAATATAAATCCATAAACTGAAATGGTGAATGCCCTCCTCTCTTGGCTTCCACCCAATCCAATTCCAACTTTCCCCTGTGCCATCTCCTCACTTTTCCTGCCTAAATTCCTCATGAATTGACCATTACGCCTCGAATGTTGACTTTTCCAGTTTGAAACTTTCCTATTTAAAAATGTCTTGCGCATAAGCCACTCCATCTATTAGCACTCACATTCATGAGCTACCTCTGACTGACAACCCACATCTTAAGGATTGTTGAGCACCATCAGCTTCCAGGTTCCTCTACTCGCCAGGTAATTCCCAGTTCCCTGTACTAGCATAATTTTCCTCCACGATTAAATTAAAAAGTGGCCCTTCAAAAACCCCCAAGGAAGAGAAACCAATACCCTTGAGGCACACTGAACCCGTCATGGACATTGAGGGGGGAATTCATGACTTCTTTTTCCCTCTAAATCTATCTGAAATTCATTTCAACTTTTATGGTTTCTACCTAGACAAGGAAGACCCCTTCTAAGTCATCAAGTTCATACTATACCACTCAGTCACCCTCATAGTATACCATTTCCGAGAATTCATATCATGGATCATGGCCACATTCGTTAAAGAGAAAAAATGTTGTATTTCCTCCACTGGGGAGATAATCTTGGAGATCACTCCAAAATTGATACACAACGCCTCCCTCTATTTGAAATCCAAAAATTTGGAGAAGTTCATAGAGACCACAGAATTGTATGATTACATTAGGCTCTCGATTGGAGAGATATAGGTCTTCCACCAACTATCCTGACCCTAAATGCCCAATTGCCTGCCAACTCAGAAACCCTTCCCATTTCCCTGTTTTTAGAATCTTTGCAGCCCATCATGTCTGTTATCCTATGGCTATTTAGTGATGACAGAAAAGTGTCTCCAAATAATCCTTGGGGCTTTTACATCAAAAGGTGAAGCCAAAGATTTTCCTAGGCATTCCCTCTTTCTTGGTCAAAGACATCAAGTTCAAGTGCAAGCAATTCTACCTGACCTCCTCCTTTAGTTAATACTCCATTTTTTTTTAATTATTCCTTTACACTCATGTGGAAGAATTCGAGTACCTGGGCCTCAACCTTCTAGAATCCCATATGCAAAGGAAAATTGTCGTTGATTCGGACAACTCTTTGAAGAAGAAGCCTAGTAATGAGGTTCTTTAATATTTCCTCTCTACTTTCATGGTCATTTCTTCTTAAAATTATCAACTAAGTCTCCCTTCCTATAGCCTTACCCTAGCATATGAGGATTCTTCATCTCAACAAAGATGTTGGGGTGGGTGACTAGTATTTATTTGAATATTACACAAAAATCAGGGTATATGGTCTGAATTTCCACCTTACCAGCTGCCCATATGCATGCCCATGAGAATTGTTTCCTTGGAGTTCATTAGGTAGAGCTTAAGCACATACCAGATCCAAATTTTCCCATCCAAAAAGGGATTTATGTTCAAGCTTCACATGACAGTTGGCCCCTTTCTTGTGAACTCTAGACAGGCTTTCCAATAAGTGGAACTTATGTTAAAGGCATTGAACTTTGAACTATTTACATAACACCCTCCTCCCACATCTACCCAAGTAATCGGCGAGCCGGGTAAACCTGTGATAAGAAGTTACTATGATATGATTCGACCTCCTTATTCATGTTAAAGAAGTGGAATCGATGAAAGCACACCATACAAACCTTCCACATCAGCAACAAGACTCTCAGGAACCATCTCACCTTCTCTGGTAACCATCCCCTTGGTCCCATTGAGTTTTTAGACCAATAAACCCTTGGACGCTCCCATGATATGGGCATGCCAGTGTCCAGAAGGATTTGGATGCTCCCACAACATGGTATGCCAACATCCAGGGACTATTTTTCTCAGTGTTGTGCCAATGTCCCAAGGATTTGAGCCACTTTTTCAGGCCCAAAGCCCAGGTCACTGCCCATAATTAGATGACACCTTTAGAACATAAAGATAACAAGGGAATGATGATACAAATAAAATTACTTGAACAAGCCCTTGACTGAACCCCTACTAGCCATGATAGGAATTTCATCAAACATATCACACATATGTAATGTGCAAGTGCAAATAACATATCTAAACATAGGGGTCTCATACTTATCTAAGAATTGCTAAGAAGCATTGATGCCTCAACACATTAGCTGCATTTTCATCCATTAGGCGATAGATACATTGTTCATTCATTTACAAGTAAAAAACATGATGAGATCCATACAAATCCACTGTCATAATACATGTTCATAACTAGCATAATAACAATAGAAATACCAAGGAAGCAAGAGTCATATAAGCCACATATAAACTAGTATAATACTCATGAAATAACAAGGAGAAATAACCTCATAATCATGATCCAAAGTTAAACCCAGTATGGGACTACCACATTCCACCCGACCATAGAATGGTTGAGCCAATTCTCTCTTCATCCATTCACCCCCATGCCATATTCCACGCATGAATGTGGGATCTCATTAAACACATCAATCAAAACCATCCAAGGCTTCTAGAGGCCAAACCACCTTAACCCATCAAACAATGACTCCACCTTATGGTCGAACATCATAAACCATCACCAAATTGGTCTCTAGCCAAGCCTTCCAAGGCTCCAGAGTGTTTGTTCCAACTAAGGCTTCCAGGACTAGTAACTCAACTCACAGTTGTTGTTGGGCTTCCAGATAATTTGTCCAAATAGGGCTTCCAATACTAGTAACTCAACCCACCAAGGGCTTCCAGAGAGTTTTTCCAACCAATACTTCCAGGACTAGTAACTCAACCCAAGATGTTACAGGGATTCTAGATCATTTGTCCAACCAGGGCTTCCAAGAACTAGTAACTCAACCCAAGCTAAGGAAACATGAGAACCAACTAGAAAAATAAATAAATGAACCCACAACACCATGGCTATACATGAAATGAAAAGGCTAGGCAAATCCACTGTCAATCTAGGCAATCCTCCATGCCAATGGTAGATCATGACCAATAAACCACATACATGTACCACGCATGCAAAAATTAGTGAGGAGAACATACATGCAACTCATTACCCACTATAGTTGTTGATCTTGATGACCTCTTATGCTCTCCTTATCTTCCTTTTCCTTCCTTATCGAAAAATTCAAGTATGCTAGACTCTTCAAGAGTGCTCCAAGAAAAATGTAAGTGTCAAATAGTATAAGAGAGAGAGAGAATAGATGAGAGCTCCACCAAAACCTATCAAAAGCTTGCCAATTGATCCTCAGAAGCCTTTTTACCAATGAGGCCTCTATTTTCTTCATTTTCCATTATTTTCCTTCAATTTCCTCCTCACATGCAACCTGTGACCTTTCACCTTCCTTTTCTCGTAATTTCTTTTATTTTCATAAATAAAATGCCAGTAAATGCCTCATGCCTTTCCAAATCCTTTGCCATTTCCTTTGACAATTTCCTTAGCCATAATAAACCGAATTGAAAACCCTCTAGGATGTTTTTTTCCCACCATTTAGCTTGGAATTTATGTCCCATGACCATGGTCTTATATATTTTTACATGATTTTTTAACTAGGGTTGTTACAAAACCCTCCCCCTTAGGGAAACATCATCCTTGGTGTTCATTGACATGTATAACCAACAAGATTGTTGGAAACAAAACATATTTCCCATGGAGGTTTATAACATAGCTCATTGCAGTATTTACAATGATCACTTCTGAAGATATGACAATCATACCATTTACTGGAGCTTTATAACATAACTCATTACAGTATTTACAATAACGACCACATATACACATACACATTTTCTTCACCCAAAAAATAATCATACTATATCATTTTGGGATTCAACTGCGTTAAGTAAGATCATTCACGTATGACCATTTCCATGAGAGGTAGTCGTAACTGACTAATTTCTCATGGTTTTTGAATAGTTCACTTAGCACTCATTGCATCGGGTGATGCTCACAGGGGTGAAGAAGTGGGATTGAAACTAGTGAAATGTGGAGAACGAATCACATAGCATCAATCATCACTTCCGGGGCTTGCACCCGGTAACCAGGACTTCCCAGGAGGTCACCCATCCCAGAACTCCTCTGGCTCAAGCGCGCTTAACTGTGGAGTTTTTCCCCACAATCAAGCCCACTTAGCTTGCTACCCCATTTGCAAAACCTTAGCAAGTATTGTGCCTCATGAACCATTCAAGTAGAGATCCCTTGACTCTTTTTGAATTTAAGTATGGGGGTTTTACGCAGTGCATTATATATCATTTTGGGATTCAACTGCGTTAAGTAAGATCATTCACGTATGACCATTTCCATGAGAGGTAGTCGTAACTGACTAATTTCTCATGGTTTTTGAATAGTTCACTTAGCACTCATTGCATCGGGTGATGCTCACAGGGGTGAAGAAGTGGGATTGAAACTAGTGAAATGTGGAGAACGAATCACATAGCATCAATCATCACTTCCGGGGCTTGCACCCGGTAACCAGGACTTCCCAGGAGGTCACCCATCCCAGAACTCCTCTGGCTCAAGCACGCTTAATAAATCTAGATCAATAAATCTAGATTTATTGATCTAGATCAATACAATATTTATAGTAATACGCACATATACACATATGCACATTTTCTCAACCAACAAATAAAGGGATATGATGCTTGCATCCTCAACAAGGGAATCCAGAGGCTCACACCTCCACCCTCAAAGTAATACTAGGATTCACCTCCTTCCTAGGAAGTCCAGAATCCACTGCAAGGTCAAATCTGCATCCAATGTCCAGTGCTATAATCATGAGCCACTTATCCTCTCTGTGAACAGTTACTGAATCATTGTTCCAAGGCACACTCCCAATGTGCATCTAATTCCATCTAGAAATTTTAATGACCACAACAAATCCATCCCCAGCCTTCCCTTCTCTGCTGCAGAGTCCCTCAGGAAATCCAGTCACCCCCTTCCATGTAGTCACTCACGTTCCAAGTTCCCCGACATTGCTTGTCTCAGGCGATCCATCCCTTGGCAAGGCTTCCTCGCATTGGAAGGTCAAACAAGCAAGGCATATACGTTGTAGATTCCAAAGAGTGTCTTACCTTGACATTCCTTTTTGCCTATATTTCCTCTCTTTTTCCTATACTTATCACCTAAATAATGCAATAAACACAAGGTTTTGTTAAAGGTAAGAAATTACAGGTCTTCTTCTTCATGTTTTCCTATATACCCCATTGTTTTGTTAAAGAATTCATTCGGCTACGAAATTGGTCAGTTTTTTCCGCTAATCCAGATTTCTGCAGCTGTCTCCATTGTTCGAAAGGTTTAGAAGATCAAAATCACTGAAGAAAGATATGGATGGATAAGGAATGGTCCCCTCCTGAATTCCTTCCTATTCTCTCGAACCAATTCATCAAGATGATCGCAGGATATCACAATCAACCCCCAAAGTCAACTACAAGATTGTTGTTGAGACAAAATCCGAGTTTCAATGAAATCTTATTAATTTTCTTTCCAAATAGTAAATCGATTTTTTAGCGATATAGTTTGATTGAAATAAATACGTTTAGGCTTGAAATTCTCATACTGTTATGTCGAAGACTTATTATAAAAACTATGGCCGCATTGTGTTTTGGGTGTGCGCTAGATGATGTAATTTTTTAGAACAGTTTGTTAAGATTCATTTTACAAGTAATAGACTTGGTTTTATGTTGGTATATGATGCGTTGATTGGAGATTGTTGACTGATTCATGGAGGGCCCCTATGACCAATAACAGGTCTTTAACTGATTGCAATTAAATTTCTTTCATTACTTGAATACTCTGTTTTGTGTGAAGAAATGCAGTATGATGAGTTTGCTAGTGAGTCTTTATATGCATAAGCAATTTCCTTTGCTTCATACCTAGTTTAACTCTGCTATTTGATTTTCTTTTTATCTAGTACAGTGTGGCTATTTCATTTTCTTTTTATCTAGTGTAGTCCAACTGTTTTTACTTCATAACGTAGTTGTTGTTCAGAATGTCTTGTTTGGATGAAATTGAATAAGTAAAAGAGTGAGAGTCTTCTCCTTAGCAATTGAATTCAAACAATATTCTTTTACAGTTTGATAGAATAGATTTCTCTTACACTTAGTAAATTAGATTTGGCAACAGCATAAAAATTCAAGACAAAAATTCAAAACAGTCTAACACAAGTGAAGTCTAGAATCACTCGCATATCGTTCATAAACTGATTCAATAGAGAATAACTCCTAAGAAATTAGCTGATAACTCTAGGGATTAAGACATTAATATAATTAACAACACCATCTCCATACTAATCATAATTTTAGATCCTGACGAGAACATAACGACATAAAAATAACTTCTAGCACATATAGTGCACATGTACTTTATCAGTATACCTACCTTGGTTGATAATTTATGATTGACAATTTAAAGACATTAAATTGGCCAAACATACCTACCTAAAAACCCTCATACCGGTTATAACATGCTCATGGAAATAAATGGACACTATTGGTTACCAATGTCCCACAATGTCCCTACTCCTGGATACTTTACTAGCATATTGTTGCATGTTCTAATTTCTTTCACTGCTACTATTAATCCTTGTTGTTAGTTTTGACAACCCAACCAGGCATTTCCTACTTCCATGTACCAAGCACATAATTTCCATTAGATTCAAAATAAATTTAAATAAATCACATCATATCTCATTGGTAGCTCATCAATAAGGTACACTTGCAATCCTATTTACATCCTGTCACAACAAGTCAAACTAGTTGTTCGATCAAATCATCATGTATAAACATATCACATCCAGTTAGTTCAAAACACAACCATCATAGATCAAAATCATAAATCACATGTAACCATCAGAAACTAGAATCATAGATAACATGCGTAATACAATTGAAATAAAATGTTGATACTCAGCCTTTAATCAAACCTTAGCTTCTACCTTCGTTTGTATTTTGTATGCACACCAAATCGATTGCCACACCAAACAAACACCTATTTCCTTCTCTTCAACCATGTACACATACAATAGTGTACATCCCAGACATAAAACCACACATGACATACAACACCATGCAATACATGCACCTAAACCTGACATACAACACATACATCTACACCCAATGTACAATATAACACAATGCATACGCCTATATCCGGTGTACACCACCACACAATACATACACTTACACCAGATGTACAACACAATACATATATGTGCACAATGTACACTACAATTAATACACATGTCAAGATGCCACGATTATACAATGCACATACGTAGTACCGCATGTAGACAACACAACATCTACGACATTCACATAATACCACATGTACAACATGTACACAGTATCACCTATACACAACACCACCCGCACAACGTGTACACATCATCACATGTACACGACACCCACTGCACAACGTGTACATAGCGCCACATGTACACTTAACCACCTATACAGTGTGTACACAATACCACATGAACACAGTACCACATGCACGACATGTACACAACACCACATGTACAGAACGCCACATGCACCACAAGTACACAACACCACCTACATACAACACCACATGTACAACATGTACACAACACCACATGTACATGACACCACTTGTAAAATCATGCACACAACACCATAAGTACATAGCACCACATGTACAACATTCACACAACACCATATGTACATAGCACTGCATATACAATATGTACATAACATCATATGTACACAACACTGCATATCCAACATGCGCACAACACCATATGCACACAACACTGCATATCCATCATGTGCACAATATAGTATGTACACAACACCGCATATCCAACATGTAAATAACAAAATCTATACCCAGCATTGTATATGCAATATTCACATAACACTATTTGTACTACCATGTACATAATAGAGGAATACTATAGGTGCCCAAAAATAGAGGAATATGCCAGAACCACCTATGCATGCATCTTTGTGGAAATGGACTTCAGCACCGGATTCCCAGCTGAAATAAACCTAACAAGTAAAGACTATGTGTGGAACCAGAAACTCGATTATGAAAGTGTCCTCTTCAGATGTCGATCCTGCTTTGAGATGGGCCATCTAACCAAAAATTGCCCAAAAGTCTCCTAGAAAAATTCTACTAGAAAAAACCACCACAGATCTACATGGTGGGAAGGAGCACAAAAAGAACACTACATTGTCATCAAAAAGAATACTCTAGAGAAAACTTTGAATCAATAGAAAGAAACAACTCTCAAGACAAGCAGGGAGAAAGCCCCACCCAACAACAGAGAAGTGAACTCGACAACCCCTCAAGCATCAACAATTATGAGGATTCGGATACCGCACAAAATAAATCTTCATTTAACAGCAAAGCAGATCTCCTAGACCAAACTTCTTCTCCATCTATCTTCAAGAGGATGAATACAATAGATCGTGAAGCTAAGACACCAATGTCCCAAGAACCAGAAAAGATGAAGGAGATGCAAGATACAGGAAGTTGGAAGACCATAGAGAAAAAAATAAAGCTACAACATCAATCTCGCCAAGAAAGACGAGGAGCCAGACAATTAAAAACTAAGAAAATTATAGGTCCTCTAGACCAATTTGGTCTCAGTGGACGTTAACCACTATCATCATCATCAAAAACAACAACAACATTGCATAAAAAACATGTACACACACTATGTTTACACCACACGCATGCTCACGACATCACAGATGCAACATGTACAACATATGCACAACAGTAGTACCACACATCCAAAACCACACTATTTCTACCAAGAATCCTTGCTTTCAATGTCTCTCCACCATCTATGCATATCTCAACATCCCATAGAACACACTTCTTTCATTTCCTTGATGTATCCCTCAGTGTAGCATGTCCATAACATAGACATAATATAATGACATAATATCAACTCATGACCACATGCTACTGATCTCATATATTTTTCATGACTACTCTTCCACTTGATGCCTCATAAACTAGGAACCTATTCATGTCATTCACCTGCGTAAGAAATCATTCCTCCACAAGAATGATTCCTAACAACCCTTTCAGACAACAACATACATATGTACATATATATACATATAGATATTAGCATTAAACAATATGTCAGACAACGACATACATACATACATATTTACATATAAATATTAGCATTAATAACCATGATCCATGATGACCCTATCAGACATCACATATAGACATGCATAAATGTATGCACATATAGACATAAAGATAATCATGATCACAACATAATTACTCGATATCATAAGGTCGAGGTTAAGAGAACTCCCTTTATGTATGCAACACATGTGCAACATTGAGACTAACAGTTCCCAACATAGCCAAGTAAGATGATGCCTCAAATCCATTAACATTACCTTTGTTGATTTCCTTTCACATGAATGTCTTACCATTGTCCATTTACACCAATGGACCCAACCATTCCAACTCGTTGTCATAATCTTGCCTTCAACTACCCTTATACATCTACCAAGCTTCATTCAGGTCTTACATTACCTGCTAGGTTTCATTTAACTCTCCCTGGGCTCCATTAACTTTCCTCTTTCCCTAACCAATTCCCAAGGATCTCAGAACATAAAAGTAAATACCAAGAACCAAGCAAGAGAAAACAAATAAAAAAACAATGCCACAAACAAAGTGGTATGGCCATACACCAAATGTAAAAAAATCTAAAACCAAGCACAACAAATCACAAAATACCAAAAATCACGATACTAGAAATAAACACCGTGACTCAATCCCCATGGTTCCCAAAGCCTCCAAGGGGAATTCCAACCTGAGCCTTCTTCACAACTTCATGGTAGTCTCCTTTTCCATGCAATCCCTTGTATCATACTACCATAAACGCATAACTATCAAGTGCATAAGTAAACATAAACAATACACCAGTTACCTTATCTTATTGTTCCAAGCACGCTACCCTATAACCAAACACATATGTGCCATGTCTCAAGGGAATCCAATTCCCATGACAAATCTAACAATAACAAGACACCAACTATTATACCTTTCAAATACATGTCCATGAACATAGAACATATCCACATAATTTCAGACAAATTAGGCTTAAGAAGACCTCCTGTATGCAAAGAACTTATTCATTTGGGATTATAGTTCCAAGCATAGCCAAAGGAATTCTCACCTAGTTCCTTTCTTTTACCTTTACCTTGTTGCAACTGAGTCTTACTATGTACTATCACATCACCCAATGGATAGTTATATAAACAAATCAACTACTACCTTTTCATACTAACACCAAGCATGTCACCCTGCAACTGCTCATGCATGTCAACGACATGTTCCAAATATCAATACAACATATCTAATAATTTGAAATCAACCTTTACCAAGACTAACAATCATGTCATAATCCATAGTCAATTCATATTCATTAGACATAATGCTACAACTATCACCTACTTACACTCAAGTACATATCAATTGTCTCAACACATATGTGTTAGCACAATCATCTTAAAGCAAGATCATTTGAACGCATACTCATATTATACAATTCATCGAGCATCCAACCAACTTGGAAACATACCATGTTAAATTAATCAACTAGAGTAGATAATCAAATAGTAAAGCACCAAATATACATCATAAGAAAACTCATACCTTAATGTCTCTCTGGGGAGGCTATCTTGTATGCACAATCAATCTTGTTTGTACCATATAAATTCACAACACCTAAACTCAAACACAAATAATATCATGATATCCATAATAGTCACTAACTGACATGTTCACATCATAAACTCATAAACAATTATCATTCATACATAATAATAACATATGTACAATAAGTCTAGATTAGTATGACATAATATCACAACATATTAACTCATACCTGAATGTCATAACCTTAAACATTTGCATAGACTAATCCAAATTAGTATGATACATATAACACCAAGATCTTAATGTAATAACCCTAATCATCAAGTTACTAGCATATAACAATAACAAGTTATATATCATGTTCATCAACAACATATAACCTAATCATCAATATAACTATGATATAACAATAACAAGTTAACCTATAATATGCTTATCAACAAGATATAACATAATCATCAAGTTATCTAACCTAAAACCACAATAGCAATGCATACAACCACGGGTTACTATAATTCATGACTATTTGACACATGTGCATATGGCTACACTAAACAACTAGCATCTGTCATGTATGTAACCATAAAATCAATAGAATTAAATACATACACATAACTGTAATGCATATATTAATCCTTAACCTACATAAATGCATGCCCAACATACAAAGCTATATGATATTCTCTTGCCTCAAGGTCCAATGTTGCAACTTCACTTTGATGGTTTGCATCTCCTGCTCTATCTCAGCCAACACATTAGCATCATAACATACCAATATCATCATGATGACATAATTGCATACAATGACTTCACAATGCATGTATGAACTACCATACATGCATAACCATAACCATGACAATGCAAGCATAACAACATATAGACACCAATATGCATAACAAATGCATATACAACCATACACTCATGACAACACATCCCACAACAACACCATCAACCTTCACATGGTGACATCACTACAACCATGATCAACACCATGCAAATGAAACAAGCACATGGACTACAAGCATAACAAACATATATGCAACCGACATGAATGCATGACCAACACACGACCCATCCAGTTTGAGGGGTGAACCATGCTTTGATACCACTTTGTAACACCCTCCTCCCACATCTACCTAAATAATAGGCCAACTGGGGTAAAAATGTGATGATAAGTTACTATGATATGATTCGGCCTCCTAAGTCACGTTAAGGAACTGGAACTGAAGAAAATACACCATATAGAACTTCCACATTAGCAACAATATTCTCAGGAACAATCCCAACCTCTCTTGTAACCAGCCTCTGGGTCCCATTGAGTTTTTAGACCAATCAACCCTTGAATTCTCCCATGATATGGGCATGTTAGCATCCAGAAGGCTCTGGAGGCTCCCACAACATGGTATGCCTACATCCAGGGACTATTTTAGTCAGTGTTGTGCCAACTTCCTAGGGATTTAAGCCACATTTTTAGGCCCAGAGCCCAGGTCACTACCCAGAATTGGATGACACCTTCATAAATTAAAGATAACAAGGGAATGATGATACAAATACAATTACTTGAAGAATCCCTTGACTACATCCCTACTAACCATGACAAGCATTTTTTCAAACATATCACAAATATGTAATCTATAGGTGTAAACAACAGATCTAAGCATAGGGGTATCGTACTTCCCTAAGAATCACTAAAAAGCATTGATGCCTTAACACAATAGCTATAGTTTCATCCATTAGGACATAGATTAGAGCCATTCATTTACAAGAAAAAACATGATGAGAGTCATACATAGCCATTTTCATAATACACGTTCATAACCAGCATAATAACAACAAAAATACCAAGGAAACAACATCCATATAAACCACATATAAACCAGTATAATACTCATGAAATAACAAGGAGTAGTAACCTCATATTAATGATGGAAAGGCCAATCCATTATGGGACTACCACGTTCTGCCCTACCATAGAATGTTTGAGTCAATTCTCTCTTCATCCATTCACCCTCATGCCATATTCCAAGCATGAATGTGGGATCTCATAAAACAAATCAATGAAAACCATCCAAGGATTCCAGAGGCTAAACCACCTCAACCCATCAAACAATGCTTCCACCTCATGGTCAGACATCACAAACGATTAGTTGATTTGTCTCTACCTAAGCCTTCCAGGGCTCCAAAGAATTTGTTTGAACCAAGGCTTCCACAACTAGTAAATAACCCAAAGTTGTCTTCGGGCTTCCAGAGCATTTTTCCAACCAGGGCTTCCAGGATTAGTAACTCAACCCAAGTTGCTACAGGGCTTCTAGAGTGTTTTTCCAACTAGAGCTTCTAGGGACTAGTAACTCAACCAAAGCTAAGGAAACATGAGAACCAACCAAAAATAAATAAATAAATGAACCCACAACACCATGGCTATACAAGAAATGGCGGGTGTACGAAAATCCACAATCAATCCAGAAAATCCTCCATGCCAGTGACAGATCATGACTAATAAACCACATGCATTTACCATTCATGCCAAACCTAGTGAGGAAAACATACATGCAACTCGGTACCTACAACAAAACCCACTGTAGTTGTTGATCCTGATGTCCTCTTCTGATTCCCTGCTCTCCCTTTTCCTTCTTGCTCAAAAACTTCAAGTATGCCACACTCTCCAAGAGTGCTCCAAGAAAACTCTAAGTGTCCAAGAGTATGAAAGAGAGAGAGAGAATAGAAGAGAGCTCCACCAAAACTTGTCAAGATCTTTCCAACTGATCCTTAGAAGCCTTTTTATCAATGAGGCCTCTATTTTCTTCATTTTCCATAATTTTCCTTCAATTTCCTCCTCACATGAAAGATGTGACCTTTCACCTTCCTTTTCTCCTAATTTCCTTTATTTTCATAAATACAATTGCAATAAATGCCTCATGCCTTTCCAAAGCCTTTTCCATTTCCTTTGCCAATTTTCTTAGCCATAATAAACCAAAGTGAGCACCCACTAGGATGTTTTTTCCCACCACTCAGCTTGGAATACATGTCCCATGACTATGGTCTTATATATTTTTAACTGAATTTTTAACTAGGGTTGTTATAACTAGGGGAAGTGTGGCATTATGACCCTCATGGTGTTATTTATAGTAGGAGGAAAGACATAAATTCTTCTACTTATGAACATGAATCTAGGACAGAGTTATAATGAAAGTCTAATCTTGATTCGTGACCCGTCAACATGGATATGGAGATTGAGACACCAAGCACAAAATAAAAGTCTAAGAAAATAAGCATTGGCGAGGTAGGGAACATAGAGATGGAGGATGCATCCTCAACTAAGAAAGCGAAGGTTCAAGAGCAGACAGAGGAAGAAATTTAGGTTAAATTGACTGAAAATAACCTTGATCATCTCAACTTCCAAGTACAACTAGAGGATTCCCAACAAGCTTCTACCTCTAGTTTGACAGAGGTAGCAATCAGTTGGGAGCACATGAGCAGAAGCAATGAATGGGAGGAAGGGTAGCTAACAGAGGAAAGGAACACAATTTTTAGAGATGAAATGTTGGCATAGTTTTTCTCTCATTCAGTGCCATATTAGACCAGGCTCTTAGCTTCCATGGACCTGGAAAGAAACCAAATGAAGTTCTCCCTGTATCACCCTTCAATGCAGTCCCTACCCTCTCGACCATAATTCAAAATAGTGGATTTGTTTTTAGACATGAATAGTGTCCCCTTGCAAGATAAACTTAATTTACACATGAAGGAAATGGATATGATATATAGCAAGTGGAGAAAAGGAACCTTGACCATCACCAAGGCAAAGAAGCTATTGGAGAAAGAAACTACTAAGGCAAAACATGAGAAGGAAAACTTGAGATCCCTTCATCTCCAAAATGAAGGCTACAACAAATTGATTATCAAGTTTGGGATAGATCCAAATGATAAGGATGTAGTAGATGCCATTATCAAAAGCTTGCGATTAGAAATATAGTCATTGAGGCAACAACTTAAAATTCTTGTTGCAAAGCATGTACAAACCAAGGAATTAGCACAGGTTGAAAATGAGAAAGAAATCCTGGCCAACAAGTTGATTGAAAGAAATAATGAAGTAGTAGCACCCAAGTCGAAGGTAATTAAACTCCAACAAAGGATTAATTCCCATATCTCTGCAGTGGTTGTGCCGGAATTCCCGCAAAATCCCACTAAGAAGTTAGCCAAGGCCCTCGCAAAGATATAGATATTTGAGGGTGAACTTAAGAATATCAAAATTGACTTGGACAATGCCAATTACACAATGGAAAGTAAGGAGAAGTAGCTCAAGTCCACCCAAGCAAGTGTGGATCAAATGAATAACAAGTATTAGGTAGCATAAGACGAGATTAAAGCGCTAAAGAACAATTTGAAGGTAAACATGGTGCTCGTTGAAGCTAGGCATGCAATCTAGGATGAAATCATATCTGAAATAAAGAAAATATGGGAACACCTGAACGTAGTTTCAAAATAGAAAGTTGCACTAAAAACCATTGAATTCTCTGTCCTACCAACCAAAGAGGAGAATTCCACGAATGCTAGCACTACTGAGAAGTTTATCAAGCTCTTTAATGAGAAATCAACTAATGAATTGAGGGCAATATACATTGTTGAAAAGACGGGTGTTAGCATAGAAGTTTCCAAATTGATCCAAAAGAAGGAAGAGAGGAATAAGAATGAAACGTGTGTGAATGAGCTAGCAAAGTTAGTTGCAACATACAACTCTAATTTCGACCAAAGGACTAGAGTGGAGTTACCTAGTTGTTGGGATTTACAAGGAGAATTGTTACCATGGGAGAAGTATGAGAAATTTTTAGTTGAGGCCAAGAGAAAGGTGGACTCATCACATGAGAATACTACCACCCTCAAAGGAAGCACCATAGTGAACTACCTACAGAGAGACTTCCAGTTGTTGTGGCTCATTAAGACCTTCTTCATGTCAAGGAAAAATTACACTCATCTCACAGATTTAAGGATGGCCTATAGTACCCTTATTCACACTTTCATACCAAACCTAGTTCTATGGAAAACATGTAACGAGTTGGTTAACCCACCACGAGTCCAGGCAGTGGATTATGGGTCCACTTCAGTGGATAAAGTGAGTTGGCATTGAAGATCTCTTATGATTTGAAAACATATTATATCTCTACCATTTTGGTAATTTTGTAAATATTTTATTTTCAAGAAATAATAAAGTTGTTATGTAATGATTAGAATAGTTAGGCCTCTACAACTATCACACTAGGAACTAACTGCTTTTGTTAGAACTCTCCCTATAAAAGAGAATAGGAACTCATTTGTATGGGTTTGATTTTCATGCTAAGAGGCTGAAATAAAGTTATGATAGTTAATCACATGCAAGGATAATTTTAGGGGCGAATGTTCACCCTTTGGTGAAATTAAGGGGTTTTAAATTTTTAGTGGGCGAATATTTTGTATCATAGTACATTTTTACAAATCACCTCAAATAGCCCACCTTATTTTAAGGGAGAGGGTAAAAAAGGTAAATTTAGCCCTTGAAATTAGGACTTACAACCTTCCATTCGCCCATTTTCAAGAATAGGTTTTATTTAAGTGAATCCATTCGCCCATTTTCAAGAATAGGTTTTATTTAAGTGAATCCTATGGGCCAAATACCATATTTATAAAAGAGGTATGGTAAATTAATAAAAATATAAATAAATGAGAGGTATGGTAAATAAATAAAACATTTTTTATATTTACTCCATAAGTCACCTTATATACATGTAAGGGTGTAAACAAATTCGCCCATTTTCAAGAATAGGTTTTATTTAAGTGAATCCATTCGCCCATTTTCAAGAATAGGTTTTATTTAAGTGAATCCTATGGGCCAAATACCATATTTATAAAAGAGGTATGGTAAATTAATAAAAATATAAATAAATGAGAGGTATGGTAAATAAATAAAACATTTTTTATATTTACTCCATAAGTCACCTTATATACATGTAAGGGTGTAAACAAATAAAAATATAAGTAAAGTGGAGGTATGGTAAATAAATAAAACGTCTTTTTATACTTACTCAAAAGGTATGGTAAATAAATAAAAATATAAATAAACTAGATGTATCGTAAATAAATAAAACCTCTTTTTATATTTAAATTAATAAAAAAATATAAATAAACGAGAGGTATGGTAAACAAATAAAACATTTTTTTATATTTACTCCATAAGTCACCTTATATTTACGAACACTCAAAAAATGGGTTATATTTAGGTGAAACTTATTAATACCATGCAAAAAACCATTATTAACCCTAATATTAGAATTAATAAAAATAAAAATGGCACATGGTATTGACTGATGGTATTCACCAAAATGGCACATGGTATTGACCCATGGTATTCACCTGGAATGTAGCCTATTTAAATGGGGGAATTAAACAAGCATGTAGCCTATGCTAAGATTCACTAGGACTTTACAAAGTTTTATTATTTAGTGAAAGACTCACCAAGATCTTACAAGATTTTATAATTGAGTAAACTATTCTAATAAAAATAAAAATGGCACATGGTATTGACACATGGTATTCACCAAAATGGCACATGGTATTGACCCATGGTATTCACCTGGAATGTAGCCTATTTAAATGCAGGAATTAAACCAGCATGTAGCCTATGCTAAGATTCACTAGGACTTTACAAAGTTTTATTATTTAGTGAAAGACTCGCCAAGATCTTACAAGATTTTATAATTGAGTAAAATATTGGCCATGCCTGGTGAGAGATTCGCCAAAAAATTATATATACATATTATATTATTGATAAAATCGCCTTCCATTTTTCCTATATACCATGGAGATTCGCCCATTTATTATATTTACAAATTTAGGGGGGGTTCTTAAAATTTTCCCTGATCACATGTATGTTTTTATGAAAGACTAATGAAGAGGCTTTTGGTGATTCCAAGCATTGATATGTGAAGTATGTGTTCCTTTCTATATTTATCAATTTTTATGTGTTTCTTTCCTCTTAAAAACTGTGTAATTATAGCCGTTGGAATTCAATATTATATGTCAGATTTATCTATGTCATGTTTTTTTTTTTTCTAGGTTAAGACTAAACTAAGTACCCACAGGGAATTGAACCAGTGACCTATCGCAAGGAGTGCCTTAACAGTGCACCCATTCACCGTCAATCCAAAGCCCCGTGGGCTTTATCTATGTCATGTTATGGCAAAGGTACCTATTGAAAGCCTTATAATGTGCTATGTGGTTTCTAATTTCATTTCCTTCATCTCCACATTATTCTGCTGAGATTTAGTGCACAAGATTCTATATCTAGCCCTCTGTACCATATTTCCGTGTTTTATCTCTTCCCTCACCTATACTACAATAGTTAAAGAAGCCTCACTATTTGTGTGTAGGCCACTATGGCTGAACTTTACCTCTTTTGAAAAAAAAAAGGTTGTCAATGTGTGTAATGTGTTTGGTCTCTAAGTATGATTATTGAACCAGATTCAAATCCTTTTATATTTTCAACTCTTGAGCAATAATGATTCATCTACAAGAGACTCTAAGATGTCCTAGGCACTGACCCTTCTCCTCAACTCGGGGGTTGTCTCTAGGAGCGACAATATCTTTTGGCATAATTGTCGAGGAACAAATTAGAATATATTTCACTGGGTATGAATTTTGAACATTCCTTTTGTATGGTGAGAAAAGGAAGCATAGGATGAGATCCCTCACCAAGAAAAGTCCTTAGACTGTAACTCTGTCTTTTAGGAGGCCTCATACTCGTTCAAATACTTTACAATAGAAAATTCCTCCTCTCTTTGACCCAAAAAGAATTTTGTCTCGGAGAAACTAGAGAGGAAGAACCCCAAGAACTCCAGATCCTATTGTCTTTACCTCAAAGGCCTCAACTTCTAGCTCTCAAAAAGATAAGATAAAATATCACGAAACCACATCCTAAACTTTAAATTTTTAGATTTTTCCTCAACCTGAGTTTTACTTTTAGGGACCTAAGCCTGAAGAAACCTTTATCAATTCTAATCCTTTTTCTTATCATATCTTCTGAGAAGTTGAACAATTCAAATATATACTTATTACCAGTCTATCTCAAACCTCGACTACTATCTCACACCAAATCTTAACTAGTGTGATTCACCCAACCTCTCAGCCAGACCTTGACACAAATATTTTTCAACTTCCTTTGCAAAATATGGTTGTCCTTGGCTTTTTACTTAAAATCTATGCATCACTTAATTTGTATCAGCCTTTAAATGGAATTCGCCAAGACTATGTTAAGCTTATGCCTATATTCACGGGTGAAGAATATGTCACAACCCAAAAACACACATAAATCTTTGGTGCATTTCTCGAAAAATTAAATGTAGATCACTTGGATGTAGTCGTGAGACTATTTTTCCAATCCTTAGATGGGGAATCCAGAAATTGGTTTAAGAGCTTACCGAATAACTCATTCAACACATGGGAGGAATTAGATAACACTTTCATGCGGAAGTGGGGAGAGAAGAAAGAAATTTGGTATTTCTTGACAGAGTTTAATGAAATAAAGAAAGGACACAATGAAGGTGTCATAGAGTTCATAAAAATATTTAACAAGTTGTATAATAGCTTGCCTGCAGAGATCAAGCTCCCATAGGAAGCAGCTAAGGTGGTTTTTACTGGAGACTTTGAGTTAGATTTGGGGTTTACCCTTAGTGAGAGGAAATACCAAAAAATAGACTAGGTCTACGTTGATGCTCTTGAATTTGAAGTTATCATTTCTTTTGCATGGAAGTTGAAATGAAAGGGAGAACACATTGATAGGAGAAGAGAAAAAGAAGAATTTAGCTCCTTCATCCAAGCAAGGGATTCTCAAAAGCTGAAGTTGGATGAGATGAGTAAGTTTATTAAGAATGTTTCAAATAAACTGGTGAATATAGAGTTCAAAAACAAAAATCCTCCTCGGCAAGTCCCATAAGGCCACAAAAAAAAATTCAACGCCTTATATAAGAGACCTCCTTTGCAGTTGTTATAAAGAGAAAGAATGGACCAGCAAGACCAAATACAACCTCCCCCTTATTTAGAAGATGATCCTAAAGAAATAATTGAAGATGATATTGAGGTTCATGAAAAGCAATATGCTACTCTCTCAAAAGAAGAAAATGAAATAGAAGCACAAGGAGGAGAAGAGGATGATCATAATGTACCCTTGGATGAAGATGAGATAGATGCCTAATGTAAATATTTTTTTAATTTCATGCAAGCAAAATTACATGGGAGATATGAATTTAGATAAATAAATAAATAAATAATCTCGGATACAAGATCAAAGTGAGGGAATTGTCCAACCTACCCCCCAAAAACCAACTAATAAAGGGAAAAAATATTTCAGCCCCGATCCACCAACCAAAGGAGAAACCTCCCGTCCCATCAATTCCAAGTCTGAATTTGTGAATGCAAACCAAATAATGGTACAAACAAATCCCATACATCAAGAAAACAAGGAACCCATCAAGCCAGTGAAGGTAAATAGGAATCCTTTTTCTTTTAGTCTATAGAAAGAGTTAGAGAAGGTCAAGATATGCATTCTCTTGATCGAGTTACTAAAATAGCCTAGTTACAAAAAAAAAGTCTCTGAGTTCATGGATGTGTATCATATGGACTCATCACAAGACAATCTAAATATATAGGAAGAAATTCGTGTAGTCATGTTTGGCCCCCAAAAACTTGACCCTAGGGGACCCTGTCCCAGCAGGCCCCAAACACAAATATCGTGACTTGCCCCCGAGTCACTCTTTTGGCGTGAATATCTTACTGCGGAGACCTCCTAGCTCTACTTGCGCCACTTCTACCTCAGTCACGCTCTGGGTAGCTGCCTGCTTGACTTGCTCCACAAACTGCTCTGTTGTTGGTCCATCATTGTCTTCCTGAATCTTATGTTGCATCCTCTACAAGCTTTCCAACATCTCCCTAATGGTGGTGGATATAACATAGGCTTCATCCAGCCAAGGCCCCAGTCTGGCCTTGAGGACTTCCCCTTTTTGTAGTGCTACTTCCACCTGTTCAAGCAATTGATTTTCCTCTTGCAGCATTGCCAATCCTTGCGCTATAGCGATGGTGCCTGTCGTCGCTTTTGCTTCCTCATATTACTTCTCTAACTCCCGGGCCTCTATGTTTAACCTTTGCAGGTTAGGATCTTCCTACAGAGTCATAAGTACCTCCATAGATTACTCTAAGAGTGTAGTGCTTTCCACCACCATGGCATCTACTACGCCGACTCCGTCCTTCACAGTGGCTGCACATTGTGCTCTAACCTCTGGTGGTGTTGAAGGTTGTTACTTCAACTCAAGCCTTGTGATTTTAAGGTTCAGTTAAAATTGAACCTTGGCTACTTCTGTCTTTGCATCGCGCACACCTACAGTCAACTTTCTAATCTTGGCCTCCAACGACGCTTCTTCTGGTATATGCAGTTTTGGAATTGTTATGCATGCTTCAACTACCACTACTATAGTTCGCTCGTTCTACTCTTGAACCTTCTTCTGTGCCTCTAGCACGACCTTCTCCTCGGTCTCCTTCTTCCTCTTTTTACCAATTGCTGAATCTTCAATCGAGTTGCTTCCTTTTTATGCTTTTCCATGGACTTGCTAGTCTCGGCGTCAAATCTGATGTTTTGTGCCAATCTGCTGGCCATCGCTTGAGGACCTCTGCAATGGCATCATCCGTAGCCAAGTAGGGAAGATCATACCACTTCTGATCTGGATCCTTCCGTGCATGGATGTAAACACGGTGGAATTCCACTCTGAACTTCGCATAGCCAGATAGCTACTCAAAGACGGTTGGTGACAATAGCAGCTTTTGATTGATGGTTGCACGAATTCTTTCCTCCATCAGTACCAAAAAAACTTTGCTTTCCTTGACTCGATCAGCATCCTTGGTGGCCCATAAAGATGCAAATTTTTCGTCTTCGGGCAAATCTGTCTCAATCAGAGGAAATTGGTTATCCTTCGGTAGCTCCCACGTGACCAACATGATTGATAATAATAGCCATGAGTAATGGAAGGTTTTACTATGGTCCTATGCCTCTCCGCAGTTTTCAAGGAACTTGTTGCACTAGTGTACCCCGTTGAATTGTACGCCCTCCATGCACTAAGCTGCTAACGAAACCACTGGTGCCATCACCTTTTCCACACGACACTTTATCATCACTTTGCTAGCCAAAATTTGGGTGGAAACCTTCACCGCAGAGTCAGTAATACTGGAAATGGAATACCTGCGTTGTTTCTTGACAAGTTTTAACTTGTCCTTCATCTTCTTGGTGCAGTTGCACTTCCCTATCTTTCTGCTAGATGCACTGGCCGGATTTAGCCCAGAATGAGGTAGCAATGTGATCTGCTAGATCATCATATCAGTGATTTGTATCGTCTCACTCAACCACAATAACCCATTATGCACAAGGCACAACAACTTCTTAATGAATATCAAATTTATGGGGGTGCAGTGGTAGTGAGGCACCGATAGCAGGTTGAACAACCCTGCCTTGTTTACCCCCTAAATCCATTCCACCAGCTCCAGGGCGGTGACAATAGAATCCTTGTAAAAAAATTGCTTCATGAAGGTATTAGTAGCCAGGTGGGGGAACCACTCGATGCCCCCCAAATCCCAATCTTCAATCTTTAGATGTGGGATGCGCGCCAAGGGCGGACCTTCAAAAGTTATATTTTCTGGCAGCAGGGGTGTGTTAAGGAGGGATTGTCCCTCATTTGGGTGCTTCAAAACTTTCACCTTTCCCTGGCATGGAGGGATGTACTCTGACAGCTTCGAAATAGTGTCTACCCCCTCAATATCTATGTCTTCCATGCCCTCCTCGGCCTCCAGATCTACCACTTTTCCTATATCCTGTGCGGTTGGCTTTTCTTTTCTCTGAGCTTGTGTAGCTGGATGTTTCCTTCGTGACTCGCGCACTGGCAGTGTCTTCTTTTGTTTATCGTTCTTTGGCTTGGGAACCTCTCTCGTTAGCATAGGCTTCATCCTAGGAGACCTCGGCACCTTAGGCACTACTGTGGAACCTCCATACTCACGGCCTCAGGGGAATCTCCCTCAGAGGCAATAGTGCCCCTAGTACTAGCGGTCTCAACTGTTGTAGACATGAAACTATTAATGAGGTTCTAATCTAACTTAGGATACTGATCAGGCATGGGGCTTGCAAGAAAAATCTCAAAAAGCTCACACAATAGACAACACAACTTAGAAATTTTCAGAATGCAAAGTGTTTCTCACTGGATGGCCACCTGTAATTTATAGGCAAATTCGAATTCAAATTCGACCATTCCCCCAAAATCCACTCATAAATGATAGATTGGAGGCATATTTCCAAAGATCTCACTCTTAAATTCAGCCTTAAATGTCACCCCCCTCCCCGTTCCTTTTAACTATCTTCTAGTAGTCAAATCATGAACAGTGATGGTAATGGTCACTTTTTGGCTACGTTGCACAGTCTCAACCGCTATAGCGCAACTCCCTTCGCACTTTTGTTGGTACTGTGGCATCATCCTGTTTCATGTAGACCCCTTGTCGTGTAGCTCTACAACCCAGGCATTGTAGTTTATAGTCTCATGCATCCTTTCAGCTACCTGGAGCGCTGAGACTATGCTACCATCATATAGTCATCTGGTCAGACCCCCGGTGTATGGCTTCAATCGGCTTCTATTTACCTTTCTTGAAAATGGATCCCCATTCAATTTCACAAGTTGAACTACTCCACCATCGGTAATCTCCTTGATCACATATGGCCCTAGCCAATGCATATAAAATTTTCTTGGAAATTTATCAAACTTTTTGTCATATAATAAAACTAAATCGTTTACCCTGAAGGTGTGCAATTTGATGTGCCAATCGTGCCATGCCTTTTCGCACTCCTTCTGAACTTGTTGATGGAATCCAACGAAAAATCTATCTTCCTCCACCTCTGTCAACTGCGCGAGGCACTCTTCTAAGGCTCTGCGGTCCGCCATTCCTACGAATGCCGCTATGCGTAGACTAGGCACAATATACTCCATAGGCATCACAACCTCTACACCATAGACTAGTCTAAACAATGTCTGACCAATAAGCTTCTTACAAGTAGTTCTATAAGCCCATAACACCGTTGGTATGTGCATGTCCCAATCACTCCTCTGCGCATTGGAAACCTTTGTCAGTATGTTCTCCAAAATCTTATTAAATGCTTCAACCATCCCATTGGCCTGAGGATGATATGGTGTACTTTTTGATGACAAACTTGGAATTATTCCATCAACGTGCTAATCGTTTCATTAAGGAAGTTCATACCGTGATCACTCATCAAAATCTTCAGGCAACCAAACCTGGTCAATATGTATTCAAATAAGAAATTCGTTGTGGTTGTCATTGTACAGTCCTTCATAGGCTATGCCTCTGCCCATCTAATCAAATACTCAGTCACGGTGATGATATATGTGCACCCGTCTTCCTTCCTAGAGGCCGAATTGGTCCTACAAAATCAATTGCCCATTTTTTGAATGGCTGCAATGATACCTACGAACTCAAAGGTAGCTCATCCCTACGCGATGGCCTGTCAGTTCTCTCACATGCAGCGCATGCCCTACAATATGCTTTTGAATCCTTATGTAATGTTGGCCAAAACAACCCAGCGCATAAAATCTTCTGCTTTATTGTTTTTCCTGCACAATGGCCTCTCACAGATCCTCCATGAGCTTCAACTATGATGCTACTTCGTTCAAAATTTGGCACATAACATTGCAGTATTTGGTCCTATTCCATCTTATATAAGTGGCCTGCAATCACATAAAAGTCTGTCGAGCGCACCACTAATTCCTTTTTCTGTTGACTAGTGTACCCCTCTAGAGCCATTCTTGTAGTCAGGAAGTGGATAATGTCTTCAAAATGATTATCTGTTATGTGCACTGCAAAGAGCTATGCATCAGGCAGCCCTTCCTCCAAATTGGTAGGCTCCTCCTCTGTTTTAATGCATGACAGATGATCTGGACCTGCATTCAATCATCCTGGCTTCACAATTACTTCGAAATCGTACTCCTGAAACAACAACAACCATCTGCATATCTCCCCCCCCCCAACACAGGCTTGCTTATCAGGTACTTTAATACAGAATGGTCTGTATACATCTTAAAGTGTATGCCTAGCAAGTAATGCCTGAATTTCTGGAGCACGTACACCATAGCCAACCCTTCATGCTCCATCATCGAATAGTTCTTTTCATCCTTAGACAACGCCCTGCTCACAAATGCTATCGGGTGATCCAGTTCTCCTTCACCACCCTGTGTTAGTACTGCTCCCAATACAATACATGACACATCCACATGCACATGAAATTCCTTCTTCCAATCTAGGAAGACTAGGGTTGATGCGATGACCATATTTTCTTTTAACACATCCAAGCTCCACTGACATTCCTCATTCCAACAGAATGTAGCATCCTTCTTCAACAACGTTTCCATCAGCACAGTAATCTGAGCATAACTCTTGATGAACTTTTGATAATAACCAGTATGACCAAGTGTTGCGTGCAACTGTTTAACACTCTTTGGTGCCTCTAAATTGATTATAACAGTGATCTTAGCTGGGTCCACCATTAATCCTTGTTTGCACACTACATGACCCAACAAGATTCCAAAATGGACACAAAATAAGCACTTCTTCAAGTTTAGTGCAATATGATACCTCCGACATGTATCTAGCATCAAGCGCAAACTAGCTACATGGCATTTTGCCAGTCCAAACATTGTTCAATCATCAAAGTATACCTCCAAAAACTTGTGAATGAACTCTTTGAATGCTACAATGCCTACGTGCGAAAATATTGTCGACGCATTCTTAATTCCAAAAGGCATTACCATATACTGAAAGCATACCCACTCGGTCACGAAGGTAGTCTTACTCCTGTCTTATGGCACAATCTTTATCTGATGGTATCCAGAGAACCCACTACTGAATGAATATGCCTCTTGCCCTCCAACATTATCTTGCACTTCATCTATGAATGGATTTGGGAAAGTATCATGAACGCAAGCATAGTTCAACTTCCTGAGATCTACGCAAATCCTTATCTCATCCTTCTGCTTGTTTTCCTGAATAACCATTGGAATTACCCAATCAAACTCCTCCACTAGTTCAATAATACATGTTGCCAGCATTCTGTCCAACTCCAAGCAGACCTTTTCTTTGTACTTAGGATTAAGGTGATAAGGCCTCTTCTTAACAAGCTTCACGTCTAGTTTCAACGCTATTTTCATCACTTCTAAATCTCCTATTATCCCGTTCACATACGAAAACTTTTTAGGCAACAAATCCTGGTACTCACGAATAAAATCAACAACCTTATCGACCATAGCATCATCCCAGTAGTCCCTTATCTTCACAAACTTCGGCTATGCCTCTATTCCAATGTTTACTTGTCTAGTTTTCAGTGGCGAGTGATATCTAGATTCTCTATCTGTGGCCTCTCAACTTCGCGGTGACCTTTTGCCTTTGGGATATTAATGTTCCTTGAATCCTTATCTTCTTCTTCAGCAATTACATTGTAGCACTCCAGTGCATGGCACAGCTGAGTAGTCCAATCTGGTTGAATCAAATCCATGGGATCCTGTGGTATTCTGAAGATCGTTGTTTTGACCTCATACAACACTCCATCGATGCACTCAAATCCATCCTCAATGCTGAATGTCATCATGAATCCTTGTCTCAAAATATCCCATTCATCCATGCCATGGTGGAGCTCTATTTCCAAGTACCAATTCATTGGTATTATGTCCAAAGTGTGACAGAACAAATGCACCCACTCTAGTTGTGGCTCTATTCCATAAGTATTAGTCCATTTTGCTAAGTGATCGCGCGAATCACTCCTCCCATTTTATTTCTCTGTCAATCGCACTTTTGGGCAACCATACCGCACCCGCATCATTCTTCTGTATTCACACCATCCATCAAAATTGTCTTTATGTGTACCCCACTGTCTTGTGGGTATAGCACGTAGTCCCAAATCCAATGCGTGGAAGCGATGCTTCTCAGGCACTTCCCTTTCAAATGCATCCAAAAATTTATCTACATCAGTTAGACCTTCATAATAAGGAAAACTCTTTACCTCTGATGATACATAGTGCAATGATTTAGTCATCATGTTATAGCATAGTGTAGATACTTCACGCAACCTATTATGCCAGTTTTCCAATTCTTCAATTGAATCCGATGTACAGGAAATTTTGCAATCCCATCCAATGCGTCCATCTACCGTCAGATTCACCCAATCCTAGTCCCACATTGTTATTTTGTAGATTTGGTCCAAATCATTATCTCTTTCATAATCGCGGACTGGTTTAGTATAGTGCGGTCCTTCTGCAGGGTCCATAGGTACTGCTACGCAAAGCGATTTCCTCTCAAATGACATTATCCGCTTCTTCAAATTGATCACCCCATTCATGTCAATAGCCTAGTCAATCCCAAGGAGCATGGAGTAAGGATTGTTTTCATCAACAATCTCTATCACTTCGAAATCAGCCAACCCACTCGCGCCTTCAATATCTACTGTCACTCCCTGCAATCTTCCCATGGGGATAATCTTTTGTTGGTTTGCCATCCTCAATTGAATCGGATACCACTGCAGCATAGGTCTCCCCATTCTCTCCCATGTTTGTTTAGGAAAAACATTCGCATCTGAGCCAAGGTCTAGAATAACTTGGTCCATTTCATGCTCTCCTATTTGCGTAGTGAGCCTCATCTCATGCCCTTTTCTTACCTTGTGCTTACTAATTTTCCTGACCATGCGCGATCCCTCAAGAGCATTTTATTTACCAGCACATTTATTGATCAACTCTTGCAATCCTTTCACAGCCTTGCTATCACATAGAAGCTTCATACAGGTCTCCAAAAGGTAGTAAGAATGGATGGGTCCATTTGTTCATACTGCTTATCCTAACTTCCTGAGGTAGAAGCCTCAGCGAATCTTTTCTTCACTTCCATGAAGGTTTCTTTTGCATGCCCTAAATCAAACCCCACTTCTTTTTTTGGAGCTTTGGGGACCCATTCACTTTCTTTAGGCTGCTTCCCCTTATCTTCGCAAGTTGTCATTCCACTATGCAGCATAATATTCACATTGGGATCCTCTTCGCGAGGTTCAACCCTCATCATCTGCAAGTTCTGGGTAGGTGGTTGAGGTTGCATCCCCTTTTCTCGCATTTTAGCTATTAATACAGGACAGTTTTCTGTCACATGGTCAAACTGAGTACAATATCAGCATGACAGGCATGTTGGGTTCGTACACTCTTATGCATAGTGTCCTTTCCCTCCACAATTGTAGCAAATAACTTGTCCTCAACCTCTCGCAGGTCCTCCTCTGCCTCGTCCTCGTCTGTGCTCGTGATATCCTCCTAGTGCTCCCCCAGTGCCTTGATCTGAAGGCTAAGTTGTTGTCTGCATTCGATATCTGGGCATTCTTTCCATCATCAGCTCATAGCTACAACAGTTATGCTCATCGTGACCCACTAATTTGCATAATTTGCAAAAGAGTTGTTGTGGTGTCTGTACAAATTTCTACAACAATTTGTACTTCTGGCCTTAGATGCATCAACCCCCCTCCTGCAACATAATTCGAAAATATAGGGCAATGATATTTATCATGGCGATGACTCTTACATTTCAAACACCAAACTTCTTTGCACACCTCTGGCCGAGCCACTCTATCCTTCCTCAGACTTTGGAATTCTAGGAAAAGATTCTGCAACTCCACATGAATCTGTTGAACTTCCAAAGCAGCATCTTGAATTGGTGTCTCATGAAGTCTCATCGCAATCTCCAGGGCTTCTGCCTAGGTCCCAACTTTTTGCTATGATAAATTAACCCTTAAATCAGGCAAGAGCAAAGCCACGAACCATTTGTGGTGCTGCCCATCTGTAAGATTCATGTTAGCTTCGCGGATCTTGCATTTCAATCTTTGATCTAGCTCCCAGGGTGTCTCACCTGACTTCAACATGATTTCCTTGAATCCCATGATTGATTGCACTTCAGACTTGGATCTGTTGAATTCCTTATTCAGCGCAGTCTGAATGTCTGCCAACGTAGCTGTCAGGTTATCGGTGCAGTACTTAATGTACCACATTAGCGCATGATCCTGTATAGTAATAACTAGCGTTGCTTTCTTCATTTGATCATTTGTAATGTTCTGGGCTGTCCATACGACCTTCATAATGAACCAAAACTGGTCCGGGTCCTCATTTCCCAAGCCCTTGAAAATGGGAAACTTCACTGCATTCACCATATTGAACAGTGGCAGAGGTGGTGGCGATGTGGGTGAATGTGTATGATGTGGAGGTGAAGATGGAGGTGGTGTGGGCGGATGGGGTATTCGCGGAACCCTTTCCTTATTAACTGGACAATGCTCTGCAGTGAAGCCTATGCGGCTCCTTCGTTGTCACTCAGAGGAGGCTCAATCAACAAGCTATCTTTAGGACCTATTCTTCTTCTATCCCTGACTAACTTTCCACTTCGTGTAGCTCCAAACAGCAAGGTAATTACATAACCCGCTTTTTACATAAGAGAATTTTAATCCAAGTATTCAAAGATCTCAAATACTTACCTCACAGTCGCTCTGATTCGTTGTAGCTGACCAAGGTATCGACTGCGAACTTTGTCACGAACCCTTCGATGACACAATCAAGCCAATGATCGACAGTGCGCGTGATATTATCTTCAGAGGCTTCCAATATCCGCACTAACTCTGGGGTCCACACTATTGGACCATCAAGCCTCCACCTTCCTTGGTTGTCTGCCAATTTAGCGATCCACTCATATAGCTCGATCGGGAAGGAACAAAAGAAAATTTCATGTATCTCTATGTACAAATACCTGTCCAACCACTGTTCTTTCATCAATCACAGATTCCTATTTTCTTGTGTCACGAATTCGTGGATCTTTCTATCCAACCACTCCTCAATCTCTTTCTTTGTTGGATTCCAGTGATGCGACATCACACATCTCTTTATGTAGATCACGGTCCCGGCAATGGAACCATTTATTGGCTTAGTGGGTCTTGACCCAGGTTTTGAGTTAAGTTTTCCAAATAAATCCATACACTATTGGCCCTTTTGGCATCAACCCACGGAGTGTGGACTGAAGTCCCATCCAAAGCAGTATGAGGGGATGTTGGAACCATGTTTTAGCACCTAGAGATGAGAATGATCTCGTTTTATGCCTTAAACCTGCCTTCGTGCAGATCGATAAGCCTTGAGGACTTATCGATATAACTCTTCTTAATCAGACTCTATAACTTTGTGAAGGTCTATGACTGTCTTTCATGGACCATAAACTGGTGAATCAACCCTTTACACACCGTTGTCACTACCCTTAAGTTTTATTTGCCCAGATCGGCTTAGTATTTAATAATATTAGCTTGCAATAAGATATTCTTCACATAAACAGTTATTATTACTTGTGTTCATATGACAATAGAGACCATGTAAAATCACGCATCAACAAAGTATTAATTCATAAACCCATAATTTGTCATAACATAATAGCACATTCATTCATAACAGAAATAGATAGACAAAACACAGATATTTCCAAGATAATATCTTTATTGATACTTCAGTTCTTCTTACAGACTCAAGACTTCCCTGCGCACTCAGCTGTAGGGGTCCGCGCACTCAGCTGTAGACTCTACTCTAGGCCTCTGCACACACAGCTGTAGAGCCTCTCTTCTACTCTAAGACTCTTTGCTTTTCACTTCTACTGACCCAGTGCCTCTGTCTTCATCAATATCATGAACTAAACTGCCTTAGACTCCCTAAGACTCTCCTTTTTATACAATCCCATGGTCCACAGACCCTGGGTAGGTCTATTAAAGCCGACACAACTCACATAAAAGAAAGGGAAAACCCTTTATGACACTTTACTATCTACACGCTTCGTGACCACAACTTGTGGAGACTTTACACTTTACATAATAAAACTTGGGCTTTCTGCCCCAAAACTTGGGCTTTTGCCCCAAAACTTGACCCTAGGGGACCCTGTCCCAACACCTAGGGAGTGGAATAGAATGGTAGATTCGTCAGCAACAATGCCCAACACTTTCAAATCCCCAAAAAATCCCCTACTAAGGTATGAAGTGGAAGTTAGGCACAGACCCTCGATGTCAGACAATGTAAAATATTGGCAAGTATTCAAAGATGAAGATCAAATTAAAAGGTTTATGGAGGTGATTGGGGAGTTTTCTAACGTTGTAATAGATGAAGAGGGTGATGATATTGAGGAAATTGAAGTAGTTGAACAAGAATTTCCTTGGCAGGAATTTGTGGCCGGGCATAAAATTATGCAGTTGAAGGGAAACATAATCCCAAAGGAGTTGGTTCCATTGAAAAGGTTATTTGGTGCTAATGATGTAGTTATCAAACTAACCAAGAAGGAATATGAAGAGGATATGGAGGACTATAATATTTGTACAGAACAACAACCCAAACTGTTAAACGCACACATGGGCAGGAACAGAATATGAAAGATAAATCATGAGAGTTTATTTTTTATTAACAAATGATATACATTTATAGTACATTATGTGACCCTTGAGTTCCACATCCCGAGGTCTCTTGGACTTAGTCTATTCCACTTCCACAATAACCCATAGAGGATTAGGTGTCCAACATTCCCCCCCTTAATCTGAAGGGTTATGTATGAGTCCAAGAAGAGAGCTGTAATACAAAATGTGCAAAAATGCTTGGTAGCACTAGATTGAATGTGCTCTTTGAAATGTTGGTATAAAGGGTGATGGTTTAAGGATGACCACCAACACTGGATTGCTTAGTGCAGTTCCCAGAACTCTTCCAAGTCTAGCATGAAGCTCAATTCTTCTACTAGAGGAAGTGCTCCTGATGTTTTGAAGAGGGAAACCTTCAACCAATAAAGGGAGGTCTCATCCCGCATAAAAGGGAGAACTTCAACCTGAAAAGGGAAGTCCCAAATTGTGATGGTTTAAGGATGACCAACTCTGGAATGCTTAATGAAATTCCTGGAACTATTCCAAAACTAGCAAGACGCTGAAGTCTTTTGCTAGAGGAAGTGTCCCCAATTATATTCCTGGAATTTTTCCGAAACTGGCAAGAAGATGAAGTCTTTTGCTAGAGGAAGTGTCCTAGATTACCAACTAAAGGCATGCTCACGGGCAGCTATGTCTCTGGCTACAACATTGAATCTGGTATGACAGGTTGTGGCTCAGGCTCACTTGATGTGGCTTTGAAGCTTGTAGATGACCATCATTTCCCCCCCTGTCAGATACAAGGTGAGATGATGGAGAAAACTCAACTACAAGACTGTTCAATACTCTTGAACAAGTTCTGACATGTGACTGAAATATCTTCTTGGTTGGTGATTCCCATTGCCAAGAAGCGATCCATCCAAGATGAATCTTTGTTCTTGCAGGAGACTTGCTTCTAAAGCATTTGTTTGAAGAATGATTGATTTTATGATAGTGTTTACATGGATGAAGATCAAAACAATGATCTTTTATATGGCCAACTCAGTCATAGTGTTGGAATTTCGCAATTTGTTGTGGCTGCTATGGAAGAGAACGAGAATATGAAATAGATGAAGGTGAACTTTCATGAGGAGCAGGTGAAGATGAACCGTCCTGAAGAAATCCAACACTTTGAAATTGGATTGGTTTGGAGTAGTCTGGAATATGAAAGGACACGTCCTTGTCATATCCAAGACCAATTCTGTGTTTGTTGTTAACAAGCTATTCCCAAGGTTTGATGATGGGCTTGGTAAGTGCAAGATGAACTTCTGCATCTACATGTAACCTTGCTGCTTTATGGGAGTCTGTTTCAATCTTCTGAACAGAAACAGGTTCAAAATGACTACTCTGTTTTAATTCTTCTTGCTGTAGAAGAGATTCAAGCTGCAAAAAATCAATTTTCTCTTGTGCATTTTGTAGATAGACCTGAATGTCTATGAGAGAAACTTTGCTGACTTTTAATGTATCATGAGTAGTAGACAATATCAGAGTTTTGAGGAACTCTAATACTTCATTGATTATGGCCATTTTTTTTTCAATGTCAGAATTACACCTTAAAAAACTGATCACAACTACTACTCGATGCAGAAAAGTAATACCTACTCACAGTACACAACAATATCCTTTATAAATTTGCAGAAAATGATCAGTGTGCAACCAACAAGCACAAATTACAATCCATTACATAAAAATAAGAGTTTACTCATGACCAACACTATGTTCTGACAATACAACCGACTAAACTTTTCTCCACAAAAGACTACTTTTATTTGTCAAAACAATCATTGCATTTATACATCCCACCAAACTCTTATGTAATAGTCGAAGTAACAAGTAATCAATGCATATATATGTAGACAAAAACTATAATGAGTTTTAAATACAATGCCACAACTGGGGCAGCAGCAACTGCAAACTTTCTTGGATCCTTCAAATATTCCTTCACTTTCTCGGCCAATGGAAAAGAATAGTCAAGTTCAATAGCAACAACTAATACATTCTTGTAACCATTGATGATAGCATGTGGAACAACTATAATTGTGGGATAACAGATAGATAGAGAAAGAGTTGTACATAATCTCATAAACTACAAAGCTGAAAGCACATAAGAAGCGCCTTACATTTGCTAATTTTGAAATGGTAGATGATGAAGTGCTTACCCTCGAAACCCTGGGGTGAAACTTTGTTACAAGTTCTTCCAAAGAAAGTGCTTACAACATCATCAATTTCTTCATATAAAATAAGCAAGAGTACAGTGAATGACAACACTAAAAAAAACTCGCAAAAACTTAGCACATTTAGGAGGACATCTCTATCAGCCCTTACAGGAAATAATCATCTTTTCTCCATGAAGTGAAACAATTGATCTTCAGTTCAACAGCGAGCAATGAAACAATACTCATATATACACCACGGCCTCATGGGTTTCACATAACCAACACATCCTCTTCTGAAATAGTGACCACATTCAGAAAAGTCATGCAATTGCTGGGGAGCTCCAGTTCCAGTTCCAGCCCAATGCTTGTAGAGAAGCCACAGCAGTCTATTGGAGAGGAAGAGATGTTGCACTTACCTGAGCCAATAAGCATTGGAGGTAGCTTAAAACAATCCTCCTCAAGCAAGGAATCTGTTGCTGTTCATGGTCATCTTGCTGCTGCTTTACCCATGATCAAGTCTAGTGAAACTGCAGAAAGCTCCGAAAGGGAATCATCATCCAGTATTAGAGATCGAATTGAAACCTCAAAGCAAAAGAAATCCCTGCCCAAATGGACCATGAAGGTAGATGCAATTAGTACTGAAGCAGGGCATGATGTACCGCCAGACGATGGCCATACATGGCGAAAATATGGGCAAAAAGATATTCTAGGCTCTCAACATCCTCGAAGCTATTACAGATGCACGCATAAGTATGATATGGGTTTCCAGGCTAAGAAGAAAGTACAACGATATGACGATTCTCCACGCTTTGAAATCACATATATAGGCTTTCACGTCTGCCAAATCAAGCCTCGTCTTCTAGAGCTTCAGAATTCTTATCGAAACCCTGAGATCAACCCTATTGCGCACAGGATTCCTGACAATTCTTTCGTCTTTGGTTCTGCCAGCAATACTCAACCTTAACCATTCAACACATTCAATTTTTGCATTGGAATTTTACACAGTTGAACATGACAACATCACTATCCAGCACTCAGGTATCGACTTCTCCAAAATTAAGCTGCTACAGGAAAAAATGGTTCCAAGAGGAACTTCAGATCTGTATCATAAACAACCAATGACTCCTTCGAATTTGGTCTCCTCTTGGTCAATAAACAAATACTATTCGACTCTGTTCAATGATACAATCCTTTTCTTATAGACAAAGATAGGAGATGGATAAATACTTTGATGAGTTTGCTACAACCTATTACAATAATATGACTCACTGATATTTTAATTCTGGAATAAATTATCCAATTCGACATCGTTCCATGGGAGAGCACAAGGAATTATAGGTTGAATCAAGGGTTAACGCAGAACCACAAATATGACCATAATATATATACCCATATCACTATCGCCGCAAATGCAAAGGTCCCCTACCTCATGCGACTTCACCTATGTGAGCCCGATTTACTAGACCAGTAACGCGAATGCCACGTCTAATGTTGATTGTAGGACTTGGAGCAACAACTCGACCCAGTTGTGCTATGACTGCAACTCATGCAAGGTCGGGGTTCTTGCAAACCTGAAGCACGACTGGTGAAAGGTGGTGGTTGTGAATATAGTAATGCTTATCTTCCTCATCATCATCTACAGCATTGGTTGTTGCGCCTTCAGGAACAATAGAAGCGATAACAGTTATGGGAAACTAAATCGATATGGGCAGTGTACCAGCAGTGTATTATATGTCAGAGCAGATACCAGCAACGTATTATATGTCAGAGCAAAGCAGAGGAGCAACGCTTTTATATGCAGGTGAATAATAGACAGAGAGCAGTGTTTTGGCAGAACATAGGCAGAATAGGGAGTTACAAAGCAGAGGGAAGCCAAAAATGGCGCTGAAGAAATGACAGAGGTTGCAGCTAGAATTTAGCTGAGAAAATATTCATGAAATGCAGAACTGATGGCAAAAATGACGTGCGCAAAAAGGCCATAAAACAAATGGCTAAAAGTAATTATGTAGGATAGGAATACAAAATTGCTCTGATACCATGTTAAACACACACATGGGCAGCAACAGAATATGAAAGGTAAATCATGAGAGTTTATTTTTTATTAACAAATGATATACATTTATAGTATGTTATGTGACCCTTAGGTTCCACATCCCAAGGTCTCTTCGACTTCCTTAGTCTATTCCACTTCCACACTAACCCATAGAGGATTAGGTGTCCAACACAAACTAATTAAGTTGGCCAAAGGGATTCTAGGGAGATACAAGCAGAAGTACCTTGACCTATTCAGAAAATATCCTGATATTTTTGCTTGGTCTTATGATGACCTAAAGAGTTATGACATCAGTATTATTCAACATAAGCATTAGAGAAAATTTCAGCCTGAAAGAAGCCTCCTAAGGAAAAATAAGAAAATAATAAGAAGATAATAAAATAAGAGTAATGAATTTTGGAGGGAAAAGAAAACAAGTACCTTTTTAATTGTATTTTTAGCTTATCTCCTTATAGGTTTATAAAATTTCAAGTGCAGACACTTGTTGGATGCAAAATTAAATTCCACATCCAATGAGTACCCATTATGCTTACTTCTGAGAAGACCCACATTGATAAAAACTGAAGATGCATTAAAATAGCGTGTTCAACATGTTTTTTAATGTATCTTCAATTTTTATCAGTGTGGGTCTTCTCAAAAGTATGCATAATTCAAACTTGTTAGATGTGGAATTTACTTTCGCATCTAACAAGTGTTTACACTTGAAATTTGAGTAAACCTATAAGGAGATATGCCAAAAATACAATTAAAAAGAAGTTTTTTTTTTTTTCTCCTCCAAAATATTTACATATACATATCTTTAAATTTAAAGGGTTTTGATTGGTTTACATATTATGTACATTAAAATTTCATGGGCACTACTAGCCTGAAATTTCCTTGAATGATTCCCCTGAAATCTAAAATTAAACCTCACAAATAGAAGTTGGAGCAGATAATTCCTCTACTTCTCCTCTTGATAGAGAAGGAAATAAGGAAAATGCTCCAAGTTAAAATCATTGTACCCCTAAGATATTCTGATTTGATGGATAATCTAGTCACTATCATAAAGAAGAATGGAGAGATCATATCATGTGTGGATTTCATAAATATAAACAGGGCCTCCCTAAAAGATAACCACCCCCTACTCAAGATGGATTATATTTTGGAGAAGGTAGTGGGGTTATCGACACTGTCCATGATTAATGGGTACTCTAGGTTCAATCATATTGGTGTACATCTTGGAGATCAAAACAAGACAACTTTCTCTACTCCATGGCGAATATTCATGTTTGTCTGAATTCCTTTCGGTCTCATGAATGTTCGAGCTACTTTTCAAAGGACGATGGATATAGTATTTGTTGGGGAGAAGTATAAATTTGTGGTGATTTACTTCGATGACATAATTGTGTTCTCGAAGTTTGATGAAGAAAATTTGCAGTATTTACAACACACCTTTGAGAAGTGGAGGAAGTATGGTTTATCCTTGAATCCAAAGAAGTCTCAGTTTGCTCTCAGAGAAGGCAAGTTGTTGGGGCATATAGCCTCAAAAGAGGGAGTGATAATTCACCCCAAGAGGGTAGAAGCAATCAATACCATCCCCTTGAAAGGAAACAAAAAGGAGATACAGATATTCTTAGGGAAGATAAAAATTTTGAGGATGTTTGTGCCCAATTACACTGAGATTGTAGAAGAGATTACAGACATGTTAAGAAAAGATAGAGAGGTCAAAAGGATTGCAGAGGTAAGCGAGTCTTTTGCCAAAATTAAGAAGGCATTTGAAGAGGCTCCGGTTTTGGCCAGCCCTAATTACCAGATACCGTTTCTGATCTTTTCTTTTGTGCCCCCCAACATTGTTGCAATTGTGCTACTACAAAATAATGAGGAAGAGAAAGAACAACTAGTGGAATCTTTCAGCCAAATATTGAAGGATGTAGAGTTGAAGAATGACATCTTGGAAAAATAGTTTTATGCTCTTGTTAAGGCCATGAAAGATTTCAGTACCTATATTCTACAATCGAAAATCATTACCTATGTTCCTACAACAATTGTGAAGTACATTCTCACTCAAGGAGAAAACGAAGGAAAAAGGGGCAAGTGGATAGCCAAAATTCAAGAGTTTGACCTGGATATCAAGCAAACTAAGTTGATAAAGGGGTAGGGTTTATCTAAAAACCCATTGGAAGCAAACTGGTAAGAAATGGAAATAAATTCGTTGGCTAGGACTTCAGGACCAAACGCAGTAAGCGAGGAAAACCAGTCTAGTAAGTAAGATAACATAATTGCTTATAAATACCTATATTCAGATTGGTACAAAAACATTTTCCACTATCTATTATTTCTTTTCTTCCCAGTTGGTTTTGATAAAGAAAAATATAGGTCTCTGAGAATGAAAGCCTAGAAGTATGTAATAACCTATGGTCTATTGTATTGGAAGGATCTTTTTGGTATATTGTTGTTGTGCTTAACAGAAGATGAGATTCCTGAGATTATTGACGAATATCATGATTGCACTTGTGGAGGCCATTATAGTTGGAAGGTTACAACTCATGAAATCTTAAAGGTTGGTTTCTACTAGTCTACCCTGTTTTTTGATGTTTATAAACTAGTGAAAGGTTTTAGGGGATGTCAATTTTTTGTTGAGAAAAAGAAACTAGCTCCATTTCCATTAATTCCAGTTTTTGGAAGAACCTTTCAGGAAGTGGGGATTGGATTTTATAGGGGAGATTCACCCACCTTTGAGTGGGAAACACAAATGAATTTTGAAAACTACCAACTACTTCACGAAGTGGCGGGGTGATATTCCTACTCGAACTACAACTGATTCAGTGGTCATAAAGTTTCTTGAAGAAACTTTTTTTTTCTAGGTTTGGATGTCCGAAGAAGATAGTGACTGATAATGCTTGAGTGTTTAAGTCTGCGAACCTCATTGATTTCTATCAGAAGCACATTATCATACTTGGACACTCTACCACCTATTATCCATAGAGAAATGTGTAGGCTGAGTCATTAAATAAAAAATTGGTGAGAATTTTGAAGAAAACTATTGCAGAGAACAAGAAAAACTAAGACTCCTAGCTAAAATTTTATCTTTGGGAAAATAGAGTCACAACAAAGAGGTCCACCAGGAAATCATCATTTGAATTAGTATATGGTATTTTTGCATTGTTCCCTAGTCAATTGGCTATGCCAATGGCTAAATGGATTCAGGAGGAAAAGGAGGAGCCTAATCTGGTTGGTAAAATTACAGGAGAAAAGAGAGCAAGTGACTCAAAATATGCTCAAATACTATGATAAGATGAAGGACTTGTTTGATAGAAAGGCCAAATACAAAATTTTCCAGCCAAGGGACCTTCTGCTCAAATGGGATGTTAGGAGGAGAGACAAGGGAAAGCATGGAAAATTTGATCCCTTGTGGTTTGGACCATTCAGAATAGTTAAAACCAAAGGCAACAAAATGTTCCTGCTAGACTGGATAGTACCTCAAGAACTATTTTCAATACTAAATTCAGGTACCCATTTCCATTTTAAATACTAATGAGCCATTGTAAATACCAGAGTATTTTTTTTCATTCTTAGTGTTGTGTCTATGTGTATATTTTTTACTCCATTCCAAACAAAAGGATACTAGTCTGCAGGTTCTCAGTAACTTTCACTTATCTTCATCTAATATTTTAATACTAGCATATAACAACTAGCCTACAACAATATTAAAGGTGTTTAGATTCTCTGTCACTGAGTCTCCATCCTTCATCCTCGGGCTATACAAATTTTTCCATAGGAACAATTTTTCCAAAGACTTAGATTGGTACAAAGTCCCTCACTTGTCCCACAAAGACTTTGTCGAAGCTTCCCCTAAGACATTCAACAACACTAAATCTGAGATACACAACTGTATTTTGCTCTTTGATTTTCGATCCAACTTCTTTTAGTCTTCATTGGACATTGTCGTTGGTTTAGTACCCGGATCTACCATGATCCATTGATCTTTATCCACCAGCAAATACTCCATTTCGAGTTTCCAAAACTCAAAAATTTGACCATTAAATTTCTCGATCTCTATATTTCCACTCCTCGCCATCTTATTTCACCACAAGAATCGATCCCACATATCTCCCACTGAACAGGGTCTACCACAAGCTCGAGAAAAACCCTTCAGCAATAAAGGCGTCCCCATGAAGCCGAAATAGCTCCGATACCAAATGTATGTTTTAACCTTGTATAGAAATTACCTGCAAATGAATTCTTAAAAAACAAAAAATATACAATGGTGAGAAACACAAAACAAATACACAGAGATTTTCCCCTAGATCCCAAAATTGGGACTACTAGATTGATATTTCATTATATTCCTTTCAATGTTACAACACATATATATACATGCCGAAGAATCCATAAACCCTAGATTAGAACATAACTATAGTTCCCTTGACCATATCTAAAAGATCCCATGGGAAGAAAACCATCATGCCCAAAACCATGTGCAAAACCCATGAACAAAACCTAATATTAGGTCTGCCCACCTAATTTTGGGTCCAAAAAAAATTCTCGAGGCATTGCCCCAGAACCCGTAGAGGGGAGCTACCACCCCCCTGAAACCCCTCGTTGCGCCCGATGCAACAAAGGGGGTGCTAGTCGCCCCCCATATAACCACTCCCTTTACGTGTGTGGCTAGTTGTGGAAAGAATATAACACACACCGAACATTAATTAGGCAATTAAGCCAATGCTTGCCCCTGAAAATTCAAATTCAATAAAGCATCATTTGCAAATCAACAGTTGTGATTAGTTATGGGGGTTGATCCTTGCCTCCAAATCTTCCCAAGGACCCTGTTGGCGAATATAAGACAAGCTCACCACTTTTCATGCCATCGTAGAGACCATGTCAGTCATTGGGACTATTATCAGGCGAGCATAGAAAGTGAGCATGGAAGGAGAGTGAAAAATTAAATTGATATATATATATATATATTATATATATATATATAGATATCACCCTCTTTTCTTGTCCTCCAACTAATCCAATTCCAACACATGTCTTCCCCCTAAAGTCCCCACAAAAGGATCATTACACCTTTCATGTCAATTGTTGCAATTTAAAACCTTCCTATTTAAAATCGTCTCATGCATAAGCCACTCCATCTGTTAGCACCTGCATTCACGAGCTACCTCTGACTAATGGCCCACAACTTAAGGATTGTTGAGAACCATCAGCTTCCAAGTTCCTCTACTCACTAGGTAATTCCTAGTTCCCCTGTACCTACATAATTTTCCACCATGCTCAAATTAAAAGAAGGGCTCTTCAAAAACCCCCAAGCAAGAGAAACCAAAACCCTCGAGCCACACCAAACCCCTCATGGACACCAAGGGGTAGATTCATGACTCCTTTTTCCCTCTAAATCTATCTGACCTTCATTTGGACTTTTATGGCCTCTACCTAGAAAAGGAAGGTCCCTTTTGAGTCATCGAGTTAGGACTGTACCACTTAGTCACCCCCACTGTGTACCATTTCCCATAATTTATATCTTGGCTCATGGCCATGTTCGTTAAATAGAAAAATGGTTATATTTCATCCACTGGGGAGACAATCCTGGAGGTCACTCTCGAATTGATACATAATGCCCTCCTCTATCTGAAATCCCAAAATTTGGAGACGTTCATAGAAACCACACTATTGTATGATTACGTCGGGCTCTCATATGGAGAGAAACAAGTCTTTCACCAACTAATCTTGGCCCCAAATGCTCAATTTGCTTCCAAATAAGAAACCCTTCTCATTTCCCTATTTTTATATTATGTATAGCCCCTCCTGTCTCTTATCCTATGGCTATTCGGTGATGATGAGACAACAAGTGTCTCCAAAGAAAACTTGGGAATTTTACATAAAATGATGAAGCCAGACATTGTCCTATACATTCCCTCTTTCTCGGTTGAATCCATCAAGTTACAGTGAGAGAAATTCTACCTAGCCTCCTCCTTTAGTTATTACTCAATATTTGTTTACTTATTCGTTTACACTCATGTGGACGAATTATATTACCCGGGCCTCAGCCTTGTAGACTCCCATAAGCAAAGGAAATTTTTGGCTGACTCAGACATCTCTTTGAAGAAGAAGCCCAATAATCAGGGGCATTCACATCTTATCTCTACTTTCATGGCCATTACTTCTAAAATTATCAACAAAGTCGCCCCTCTTAGAGTCTTATCCCAACAAAGAGAATTATTTATATTAGCAAAGATGATAGGATGGGTGAATGGTATTTGTTTGAATATTACACTAAAATCATGGTATATGGGTCTAAATTTCCTCCTTACTAGTTTCTCATATTCTTGCCCATGATAATTTTTGCCTTGGATTTCATTAGGCAGAGCTTAAACACAGACAAGATCCATTTTTTCTTAGCCAAAAAGGGATTTACGTTCAAGTTTCCCATGATCATGGGCCACTTTGTTGTGAAATCTAAGTAGGCTTTCCAACAAGTGGAACTTATGTTAGAGGAGTTGAAAATTAAATGAGGAGAAGTATGGCATTATGATCCTCATGGAGTTATTTCTAGTAGGAGTAAAGACATCAATGCTTCTTCTTATGAACATGAATCTAGGCCAAAGTTAGAATGGAAGGATAATCTTGATTCATGGCCCCTTAACACAGTGATGGAGATTGAGACGCCAAACACAAAAGATAAGTCTCAGAAAAGGAGCATTGACGAGGCAGGGGACACTGAGATGGAGGATGCATCCTCAACTAAGAAAGTGAAGGTTCAGGATCTGACAGAGGAAGAAATTCAGGTAAAATTCACTAAAAAGAACCTTCATTACCCTAACTTCCAAGTACAACTAGAGTATCCCCAACGAGATGCTACCTTTGACTGAGGTAGAAGTCCTGGGTTTATTTGGGAGCACAGCAGCAGTAGGTCCTAAATGGGAGGAAGTTCAACTAACAGAGAAAAGGAACAAAAAATTTAGAGATGAAATGTTGGCACAACTGGCCTCTCATTCTATGTCATATAAGACCAATCTCTTAGTTTCCATGGACCTAGAAAGAAAATAGATGAAGTTCTCCTTGTATCACTCTTCAATTTAGTCGCTCCCCTCTCGGCCACAGTTTATAAAAGTGGACTTATCTTTAGACATGACTAGTGTCCCCTTACAAGATAAAAATAATTTAAACATGTAGGCAAGGGAGATGATATATAGCGAGTTGAGAAAAGGAGCCTTGACCATCACCAAGACTAAGAAGTTGTTGGAGAAAGAAAATACTAAGGTAAAATAGGAGAAGGAAAACTTGAGATCCCTTTAACTCCAAAATGAAGGCTACAAGGAACCGATTATCAAGCAGGGGGTGGATCCCAATGATAGGGTATTGTAGATTCCATTATCACAAGCTTGCGATCATAAATAAAGTCATTGAGGCAACAACTTTAAAATTCCTACTGAAGAGCATGTACAAACCAAGGAATTGGCACAGGTCAAAAACGAGATGGAAATCCTAGCCAGGGAGTTGATTAAAATAAATAATGAAGTGGTAACATTGAATTTGAAGGTAGCTAAGCTGCAACAAAGTATCGATTTCCATATCTATGTGGTGGTTATGCTAGACAACCCATAAAATCCCACTGAGCAGTTTGCCAAGGCCCTCATAGAGTTGTAGCTATTGGAGAGTGAACTTAAGAAGATCCAAACTTAATTGGATAATGCCAATTACACACTGGAAAGTAAGGAGAAGTAGGTCAAGTCCACCCAAGAAAGCGTCGATCAAATGAATAAAAAATATCAGGTAGCACAAGATGAGATCAAAGTGCTAAAGAAAAAGTTGAAGGGAAACATGGCCCTCGTTGAAGCTAGGCATGAAATCTAGGATGAAATCATCTCTGAAATAAAGAAAATATGGGAACATCTTAAACTAGTTGTAAAACAAAAAGTTGCTATGAAAACCATTTAATACTCTATCCTATCAACCAAAGAGGAGAATGCCAGGAATGCGAGCACCGTTGAGAAGTTTATCAAGATCCTTAATGAGAAATGAGTTGATGAATTGAGGGCAATATAAATTGTTCATAAGACATGTGTGATCATAGAAGCCGCCAAAGTGATCTAGAGGAAGGAAGCAAGGGATACAACTGAAATGTGTGTGAATGAGCTCCCAAAGTTAGTTGCAACATTCCACTCTAATTTTGAATAGGGGACTAGAGAGAGTTACCTACATGTTGGGATTTCCAAGAACAACTTCTATCATAGAAGTAGTATGAGAAATTATTAGTCGAGTCCAAGAGCAAGGTGGACTTGTCACTTGAGAAGACTAACACTCTCAAATGCAACACCATAGTGAACTACCCGCAAAGAGACTTCTAGTTGTTGTAGCTCATTACGACATTGTTCATGGCCAGGCCAAATTACACTAAGCTCATGAATTTAAATATGGCCTGCAGTACCCTTATTCACACTCCCATACTAGACTTGGTTATGTGGCAAAGATGGAACTAGCTAATTAACCCACTGCGAGTCCAAGTAGTGGAGCATGGGTCCACTTCTAAGGATCAAGCAAGCTGACATTGAAGATCTCTTCTTATTTGAAATCATATTATATCTCTGCCATTTTGGAAATATTTTATTTTCAAGAAAGAATCAATTTGTTATTTAATGATTGGAATAGATAGGCCGTCAGCACACTCACACAACTAATTAGTTTAGATAGCTATTGCACTAGGAGATATTTTGTAACTGTTTTTGTTAGGACTCTCCCTATAAAAGGTAAGAAGAACTCATTTGTATGGGTTAATTTTTCATGCTAAGAGGTAGAAATATTCTACAAGTTTTGCAATTTTTTATATTTAATGACATGTATGATGTTCTGAAATACTAATGAAGAGACTTTTGGTGATTCCAAGCACTGGTATGTGAAGTATGTGTTCTTTCTCTATTTATCATTTTTTATACATGTTTCTTTCCTCTTATAAATAGTGTAATTTTAGATGCTAGAATTAGATATTATATGTCATATTTATCTATGTCATTTTTTTTCCAGTGGAAAAATCTGTAACCTTTTATTAAAAAATGAAAAGTTACAATTGCAGATGCATGACACATTTCCATAAGCTGCCCTATGGGCTCAAGTGCCATGGCACCCGACGTAATGTTACATGACTAACGTGCAAAAAATGATGAGAAAATAATAGAGAGAGAGAGAGGGAAAGTGGTGAAGGCACGAAAAACTGAATATACATATGTGAGTAAAGCTCACGCTTCAGGTTTTTCTTCCTTTTTTCTTTTCGACCTTGCGCCACTCTCCTTGGGTGGGCTCGATCGAGGCTATGACTAACTGTGTTTCAACTTTCTGCGAGCCTGATTCCTTGTCTGAACCTGATGTGTCTGATTGGTGATGTCGCTTTATCCCTCCCATGTTCTGGTCATCGTTTATCTTCTCTGCCTGATTTGGCTGAAGCTGTGGAAACCAAAGAGATAGAGGGGCTCTCTGGCGATTGATCCACGATATACTGCCCTGGAGGTTCATTAGCAGCTATAGATTCTTTTCCCTTTAGAGGTTCTTTCCCTTTGGCTGCATCGCAATATGTACCTGTAGGTTTTGAGGAAGCTCCCTTGGATCCACCTCTCAATCGCAGATTTAGGATGATGGTTGAGTCCTTTGCAACCCTATAGTGCTGGAGTGCGTGTTGATCCTGTAAGCAGAGCCCTGAAAATAATAGATTTTGTGATGCAACTGGAATTCCCAGTTTAACCTGGATCTCTTTTTTTAACTCCAATACACTCATCCATTTCCAGATCTGCACACAAACGTGTTTGCCTTCTGTTGATCTGATAAAGATTTGCTTCTGCCTGGATCTGGGCAGATCGGATAGATCCGCCCCGAATCTCCAATATTTGGCCCGATCTGGTGAGCAGTGTTCCAGATCTGGGCTCCTGTTGGGGTGATCTCCTATTTGCACATCGCTGTCTGCGAACCCTCTATTGAATCGATGCACATAACCTCCGATCTGCTGCCTGGGTTCTTGGGCAGTTAGATCCGGCGTAGATCTGCAGTGATTGGGGCTCAGATCGGGTAGATCCGTCCTAGATCCGCTGAGTTTGGGCCATGCGGTTTTGTGATGGGTTAGATCTGCAACCCACAGTCCCCCGTCCTTGCATGCAGAAGTCATGAGAGGAGAGACAATGTTGGCGTGAGCGATAAAGCCATACCCTGACAATTTTCCGTCTCCGAGGTGGATTCTGAACCCAAAAGCAATTTTTGTGTTCAGATTTCTGATCTCATGCCTCTTGGCGAGCTTCTCTTCCAGGTCCGCCTTTGATACATTTGGCCCATCAGGCAGATGATAATTTGGGCGAGGGTTATCTGCTTTGCCAGGGGCTTCAGATATTTTCCAGGCGTTAGGCCGCATAGCCAAGCCCGTGCCGGCAGCTCGATAAACATCAGAGCACAAGCTCTTGAGGCTGGTCCAGTGGAGGGTAATGGCTGTGGCCAGCCCTGCAATGCCACCGCCAACAACCGCAATGACTGTGGATTCATTACCAGAGCAGAAGAAAACCTCAGCGATGGCCATCTCTCCCCCGATCTGGTAATTCCAATTGTTATATCTTATTTATCTATGTCATGTTATGGAAAATGATACCTATAAATGTGGGATTGAAAGCCTTAAAATGTGCTCCGTGGTTTCTAGTTTAATTTCCTTAATCTACAAATTATTTTGTTGATATTTAGTGCATAGGATTCTATATCTAGCCCTTTGCACCAGATTTCCTTCTTTTATCTCTTCCCTCATCTATACTACAAAAACTAAAGAAGATTCACTATTTGTATGTAGACCACTATGGCTGAACTTTACTTCTTTGGAACAAAATGTTGTCAATGTGTGTAATGTGTTTGGTCTTTGAGTATGACTATTGAACCATATTCAAATCCTTTTATATTTTCAACTCTTGAGAAATAACAATTCATCTATAAAATACTAAGATTTCCAAGGCACTAACCCTTCTCCTAAGCCTGGGGCTTATCTCTAGGAGCAACAATAGGCGATATTTTTCTAAGCCCCTTTTTAAATTTATCGAATAAATCTATAAAGTATGGACTTCATGCAAATGTTATAAGAAAAATTTGAACTTGTTGAAGACCATGGGAGGAAGCATATTCTATAAAACTGAAGGCACTTAAAAATACCCAAGGATAGAAGTCAGGCTTGCATTTTGTTCAAATAAGTGGGCATTTCACATTTAGAAGGTAACCTTGTAGTGTATTTACACAGAAGGATTTTGTAAATCCAAAATTAGAAATCCAAATGTAAATGAATGTGTCAAATTAAAAGAAAAATAATTTCCTATTGAAATGACTCAAAAATACTCAAGAATGAGGGGCGGGATTGCATTTTACTGAACTAATCAAATGCAGTTAAAAACTAAGGAATACCAATTATGAAAACATTGATGTAGAAAAATAAAAAAGAGTTTCAAAATTCTGAAGAAGGTTTTTTTAATATATATATATATAGACACACACACACCTCCAGGTATATGCTCTTATGTTTTAAAAAATACCTCTATAAAGCTTGTGGCTAACAATTTTCCAAGCCCATTTTTATAGTTGTAGGAAAAATCTATAAAGTTATGGACTTCATGCAAATGTTAAAAGACAAATTTGTACTTGTTTAAGACCATGGGAGGAGGAAAGATACTCTCTACAATTGAAAGCTCTTAAAAATACCCAAGGATAGAACTCAGGCATGCATTTTGGTCAACTAAGTGGGCGTTTTATATTTAGAAGGTAATCTTGTAATGCACGTACATAGTAGGATTTTTTAATTCCAAAATTAGAAAACTATAAGTAAATGAATTTGTCAAATTAAAAGAAAAATCATTTACCACTGGGATTACTCAAAATTATTCAAGAATGAGGGCTAGGTGTGCATTTTGTTGAACTAGTCATATTCAATTAAAAACTAAGGAATACAAATTTTGAGAACACTCCTACACACAACTTAGAATGATTTTCAAAATTGTGAATGGGGTATGTTATATATATATATATATATATATATATATATATACCTCCAAGTATATTCTCTTATGTTTTAAAAAATGACTCTATAAAGCTCATCGAAGACATTTTTTTAAGCCCATTTTTATAGTTTTACTCTCTATTTTTCATAATAAACATAGGATTTCAGCTATTCTTTTCAATTGTGACAATTTCTCTTATAGTTTATGCATAAATGTGAATCCATCATGATGCAGTGGGACTGCTTGAAAATACTCATGCCACTATTAAGACACATATATGAACTTCATGCAAATGTTATAAGAAAAATTTGGACTTGTATAAGACCATGGGAGGGAAAAAATATTTTCTACAACTAAAAGTAGTTAAAATACCCAAGGATAGAATTCATACTTGCATTTGGTCACTAAACAAGTATTTCACATTTGGAAGACAGTTTTGTAGTGTATTTACACAGTAAGGTTTTTTAAATGAAAAATTAGAAAATTAAAAGTAAATCAACGTTTCAAATTAAAGAAAAAACATTTCCTATCGAAATCACTCAAAAATACGCAAGAATGAGGATTGGGTGTGCATTTTATTGAACTAGTCAAATTCAGTTAAAAACTAAGAAATGCCAATTTTGAGAACATTGTTGCAAACAACTTAGAATGAGTTTCAAAATTCTGAAGGGTCAAGGAGCTATGAGCACAAGTACATATAATGGACCACACTAAGAAAGCAAAGGGACTAAGATGTACATGAGTTCACCAATATTTTTCATACTCTACACACAAAGTTGGGTATCAAAGACTCTTATTGACATCTGGTGCTCAAGTATTGTGGTTGTCTGCACAAATAAATTTAGGAAGAAATGGAGTTCATGGACATCTCCTCAATTGGTGCAACATATCGATATGTTTCCAAGATTGAACAAAAATTTAAACAAAAGAATCATGACTTTGGATCTGTGAATCATAAGAAGGGAAAGAGTGCCCCCAAACTGCGAAAAAAAGGATAGAGGCAAGGTGGAGTGGCCCAAGACAACCCATCAAAGCGGCAAGCAAATAATGGAACAATGAAGATGAAGGACATAGGAAAGTGGGGTGAGTTCCACAAGAGCCCCACTCACAACACAAATGAGTGTTGCACCAAATGGTCATTGGTGGCCAAGTTGAAAGGTTTAGAGTCTAATGCATGTTTTGATTCTTAGCCAACACCCGACAAGGGGAACGAAAAGGGAAATTAGAGTATTAACGCAGAACCCAGTGCCACCATTGCCACCACCAAGGTTTAGAATATTGAGCCAAAATATCCAGAGGAGGGGGAGCATCTCTTCCACTCACATATGTGGATAAAGGGTTCTCCATTGCAATTCATTATCGACGGCGAGAGCCAAGAGAGCCTCATTTCAGAAGAGCTTGTGAAGCGGTTGGGCCTACCGACCACACCACACCGATAGTCATACACCATCAAGTGCTTCACCAAGGATGAGATCTCTACATCAACCAGTAGTGCCACCTTCCCTATAACATCAAGCCCTTCACGGAGGAGGTAATGTGTGATGTTGATCCTCTTGAAGTTTTTGATGTGTTATTACCCAACTACACTTGTGGAAGCATCATGTTGTGTATGAGTCCAGACCTCACATTTTTATTATTACTTTAGGAAATAAGCTATATAGGATACCAAAGGTAGCCCCACCTAATGCAATCTCTTTGATCTCTACTAATAAATGCAGTAAGATCATTTCCCAGACTGGGAAATTTGTTTTCGTTCTGATTCACTCTCAAAGAAAGGGGAAGATAGTGGCCACATCCATGGCCCCGGGGAAGGGTGCCACCACGCAGCAGAAGTAGGTGGATAAGGTCATGGAAGAATACAAGGACATATTCTCCTCACCCACATGGGTACCTATGCATTATCAGGTCAAGCATTCGATTGATCTAACTCCAGGAGCACCTCTACCCAATGGGTCGATATATTGTGCTCCATTCTAGAAAATGAAGAAATAAAGCGGTAGATTTATGATTTGTTGCAAAAAGGGCACATCCAACCAAGTTCCTCACCTTTTGAAAGCCCAATTGTACTTGTACAAAAGAAAGATGGAAATTGATTATCAGGCACTAAACAAAATCATTGTCAGGAATAGATATCCAATTGATCCAGGTGGATGTTGGTGGCCACCCACCTATCCCATTTGGATCCCCACAACTGTCTCTTTCAGCTTTTTCAGTTTCCTAAATTGTAGCACAATTTACTATTTTTAGCAGTTTTTCGGGTCCTGAACTTCCGGAGCCGTTTTGAGGCCCTAAACGACGTTTTTTGGGAATCTGGGGCAACATGGGTCATGTTGCCTCCCAAAGTGGTAGTACTCGGATAGATCTTTCTAACGAGCTATCGTACATGTCAAACGGAGATCGAATGCCAAAGTTACGACCCCGGGAAATTGATGTACCAATTTACCCAAACGGGGCCCACAATTTGGCGTTTCATCTTCTAGGGTTAGGTTTCGGGATGTGAAGGGTTTTCCATTGTTTCTCAACAATAAATAGGCCTTCGAGCCTCATTGTAACACAGTTCGGAACAGTTCAGAGGCATGTAGCCATCACATCTCTTCTCAGAGATAAGCTACCATCGCCCTAGCTGGTTTATTTCCATTTCTGGTTGTAAGCATATTTCAGTATTTTCCATTAATGAAATGAAGTATTATTTCCGCTGCATCTTTGTGTTTATGGTTATTGCATCTCTGTTTTTATGGTTATCTCTATAATCTATTGCGTTCCTGTTTAAATCCGGATCAGTGGTATCAGAGCAGTCTGCTTTTTCTCTGTTTTTCTTTGCATGTCCCCAACGAGGTCGGGATATAAGGAGTTAGGGCTTGAACTGGTCGAACCTTTGCAAGACCAGCCTCGCAAATCCCGACGGCCTCCCATGGCGGATGAGAAGAAAGACGAGGGGGCAGGAGATCCTATCAAAATCTTGCTCGAAGAAGCGCTCGAGCGGCAAAGGAACGCGATGATGGATAGCTTTGCACAGATCCTTCAGCGGCTACCCAGAGGCGACGCATCGGCTTCCAACAGCGACTTTGGAAACACCACGCCGTTTAAGGTACAAGTTAATTTTGAAATCCCCATCTTCGAGGGTCAAATAGATGCAGATGCCGTAGATAAATGGTTAAATCTGCTAGATGGGTATTTTTCTGTTCACAAATTTTCAAGTCGGGAAAATATTGTTTTCGCTCTTCTCAAAGCAGCCCCCCACGTCAAGGACTAGTGGGAAACCTACTGCGAGCAGAAGGATGAAAGTACAGGCTCACTATTTTCAGCCGCACCCACTTGGAATGACTTCTGAGATGCCATCAAGGACCAGTACTACCCTGTCGGAAGCTATGAGGACAAATACATCAAATGGACCACACTGCGGCAGGGACGAGACCAAGATGTGCCGGAGTTCACAAACATTTTTCATACCCTTCGCACACAGTTGGGTATCAAAGATTCTGAGCTGCATCTGGTACTCAAATACCGTGGTTGTCTGCACAAATACATCCAGGAAGAGATGGTGTTCTTGAACATCTCCTCACTCGGCACAGCATATCGATACGCTGTCAAAATCGAGCAAAAGTTCAAACAGAAGAAGCGAGACTTTGGATCTGTAAATCCGAAGCCCAAAGGACAAAGCCAAGGCGGGGTGACCCAAGACAACCCGTCGAAGCCGCAAGAAAAGAACAACCCCATGAAGCTGAAGAAGGACACAGGGAAGTGGTGTGAGTTCCACAAGAGTCCCACTCATAACACAAGTGAGTGTCGGACCAAGCAGTCACTAGTGGCTGAGTTGAAGTCTTCCGAATCAGATGCATGTTCCGAGCCTGAGCCAGAACCCAACAAGGGGAATTGCAAAGGGAAGCAGATCATTGATGCGGATCCCAGTGCCACTGTTGCCACTGCCAAGATCCAGAAAGATGAGCCCGAAAATCCAGAGGAAGGGGAGCGTCTTTTCCACTCACAGATGTGGGTGAAGGGTTCGCCGCTACAATTCATTGTCGACAGTGGCAGCCAAAAGAACCTTGTTTCAGTAGAGGTCGTGAAGCAGTTGGGCCTACCGACTACACCACACCCACAGCCGTACAGTATTGGGTGGCTTCATGAAGGACGAGATCTCAAAGTTCGCCAGCAGTGCCGCCTTCCCTACAGCATCAAGCCCTTCACAGACGAGGTATTGTGTGATGTTACACCTCTGGATGTTTGTGATGTATTATTAGGCCAACCATACTTGTGGAGGCGACATGTAGTGTATGAGTCCAGGCCTCGTGCTGTCATTATTTCTTTGAATAATTCATTATAAAGGATACCAGAGGTAGCCCCACCTACCGCCACATCTTTGATCACTACCAAGAAAGGCAGCAAGCTCATATCACAGACCAGGAAATTCATCTGTCTGGTCCACTCCCAAAGTAAGGGGAAGATTGTTGCTACATCCATGACCCCTGCAAAGGGTTCCTCTACGCAGCAGCATCAACAAAGGAATACGGTCATGACAGAACACAGGAACAACTTCTCACGCACAAGCGTACCACACAAGCTTCAAGTGGGCGACAAAGTCTAGTTGCATATGGAGAGAGAACACCTTACCAGAACCCATCAGAAACTCAGACCACTCCGACATGGTCCTTACATCAGTACCAAGGCTACGGGAAACAATACTTTGAAGCACAGCATTCCTCCATTCCTTCGCTTGCACCGAGTGTTCAATGTGGACCGTCGTCGACCATGCTTCCCACCATTTCTGGACACATCAAAGATTGCAGAACAGCTCACCAGAGAACCAACTCAGCAGAAGCTTCCTCATCTCAGGGAAGAACTCAACGCAATGGGGACCATTGCTTCCTAAGGGGGGAGGAATGATCCAGGTGGGTGTTGGTGGCCACCCACCTATCCCATTTGGATCCCCACAACTGTCTCTTTCAACTTTTTCAGTTTCCTAAATTGTAGCACAGTTTACTATTTTTAGCAGTTTTTCGGGTCCTGAACTTCCGGAGCCGTTTTGAGGCCCTAAACGACGTTTTTTTTGGAATCTGGGGCAACATGGGTCATGGACCCATGTTGCCTCCCAAAGTGGTAGTACTCGGATAGATCTTTCTAACGAGCTATCGTACGCGTCAAACGGAGATCGAATGCCAAAGTTACGACCCCGGGAAATTGATGTACCAATTTACCCAAACGGGGCCCACAATTTGGCGTTTCATCTTCTAGGGTTAGGTTTCGGGATGTGAAGGGTTTTCCATTGTTTCTCAACAATAAATAGGCCTTCGAGCCTCATTGTAACACAGTTCGGAACAGTCTAGAGGCATGTAGCCATCACATCTCTTCTCAAAGATAAGCTACCATCGCCCTAGCTGGTTTATTTCCATTTCTGGTTGTAAGCATATTTCAGTATTTTCCATTAATGAAATGAAGTATTATTTCCGCTGCATCTCTGTGTTTATGGTTATTGCATCTCTGTTTTTATGGTTATCTCTATAATCTATTGCGTTCCTGTTTAAATCCGGATCACCAATCGCACGGATTGATGACCTTCTTGACTAGCTCAAGGGGGTAAAAGTATTTCACTAAGATCGATTTGAAGTCTAGATATCACCAGGTGCCAATAAAACCCATAGATAGTATGGAAGACCACCTTCAAATCCAAGGAGGGCCTTTCTGAGTGGTTGGTCATACATTTCGGGTTGACAACTGCCCCTACAAATTTTATGAAGTTGATGGATGACATATTGCAGCCCTTTACCAACTTGTTCAACATCCTCATCTTCAATAAGAGATGGGAAGAGACTATGCAACACATTCAGTAGGTCCTTCAAACCCCATGGCAACAGAACTATGTGCTAACTTGGAGAAATGCACATTTGTCATGAGACATGTCCAATATTTAGGCTACATCATTAATGAAAAAGGCATGCATGTGGATCTGGCTAGGATCCAAGCCATTCAGGATTTTCCAACCCAAACCACTGTAATTGAGCTTCATAACTTTTTGGGCCTTGCCAATTTTTATCAAAGGTTCATGTTGGGATTCTCTCATATCCAACCTCTAAGTTAAGTTATCCAGGGCAGTGTGAAAGAAAAAAAAATGGTCTAAGTCCCAACAAAAGGTGTTCGTTGAGATGAAGAACCACCTCTGCTCTACACTTGTATTCACACTTCCAGACCTGCAACCACCATTTTAAATTGAGACAAATGCCTCCAACTATGCTATTGGTGCAATTCTCACCCAACAAGGGCATCCAGTGGCCTATCATAGTGAAACACTTTCTGATACAATTTAGAAATACCCTACCTATGATAAAGAGATGTATTATATCATGTAGGCGTGTCACCAATGGAAACATTACATTATGGGAAAGGAGACGGTCATCCACATAGATCACCAACCTCTTTAGTTTATCTAGACACTACGAAAGTTGCCTAATGATCGACATAAGAAGTGGATTACATATCTACAAAAATTCCTCTTCAAAATTAAATACAAGAAGAGAAACACCAATCATGTTCTAAATTGCCTTAGTCAGCCCATAATTGTAGAACTGAATACTGTTCTCAAATATCATGTCCATGAGACCTTTGAATGGCCACAATTGTACAAAAATGAACTAGAGTTTGCCACCACATACTAGATGCTAGTGGATGGCAAGAAAGTTCCAGATTTCCACCTCCAGGACACATTATTATGCTACCTGGGCCACCTTTGTGTTCCTTTTTCAAGCGAGCATGCCAAGCTGATTTGATAGGTGCTTTACAGTCGAGCCACGAGAGACTTTGGTATGGAGAAAATCATGGTTGTACTACATAAGCATTTTTATTGGCCAAAACTCCGACTAGACATTGGAAAATATATCAAATCCTGCACTGCCTGTGCCATCATCAACCTAACCAATAAGAAGCAAGGCTTGTACACCCCTCTGCCCACTCCAAAGCAGCCTTGGTAATCCATCTCCATCGACTATCCATCAGGCCTCTCTTCTACAAAGCATGGTAATGACTATGTATTTGTGTTCATGGACAGATTTTCCAATATGGCTATATTGGTGGCTTACAAGAAGAGTATCATAGTAGAGGACACTGCCAAATGCTTCTTTGAACAAGTATGGGTACATTTTGGGGTCCCGCAAAACATTATATAAAATTGGGATAACTGATTCCTATTACATTCTCATCGAGATTCTAGACATTATTGGATACTAATCTCACCAAGTTGTCTGTATTCCATCCACAATATGATGCCCAGATATAGGTCATTAATAGGATGACAATGCACATGCTATGCATGTACAGCTTAAAGCATCCACGAACTTGGGATGAGAGCTTTCCTTATGTGCAGTACAATTATAACAGAGCTCTCCATAGCTCGAATGGTGACAATCCTTTTCAAGTGGGTTTGGGTTTTCAACCATTGTGTTTGAATGATATTTCCATGCCTCAGAGGATTACACAGACAGAATCCACACATGTACATTCTGAGGCTGATAAAGAAACCCAATTTATTGAACACATCCAACACATCTACTAGCAGGTGCATGACATCTTAGATAACTCTAGTTCCAAGTACAAGAAGTGACATGATCAACATTGGGTGCCACATAAATTTCCGGTGGGCGACAAAGTTTGGTTGAATTTGCAGAAGGAACGTGTTATCAGAGCCCATTAGAAGCTAAAACTACTCTTATATGGGCCTTACACCATAACCAAGGTTGTGAGAGATAATGAATTTGAGCTGAAAATTCCTCATTCCTTGGCCTGCATCGACTGTTCAATGTGGATTTCCTTCGGCCATACTTTCATCCATTGTTGGACACATAAGATATTGCAAAATAGTTAACACCAATAGAGCTAAACCCAAACTGCATGCAACAAGCCACAATTGATTGGATCATGGACATGCAGATCAATAACACTCACCAACAGAAGATCCAATTGTATCGGGTTGTCAAAGCTGGCCAACTCCTGCACCAAGTGGTTCACTAGGGACCAAGTTTAGTAGAAGTTTCTACATCTCATGGAGGCACTTAATGCAATGGGGACCATTGCTTCCTAAGGGAGAGGACTGATATAGGTGGATATTAGTGGCCACCCTCCTACGACACTTGGACCCCCAACATTGTTTATTTCATTTTTCTAAATTGTAGCACAATTTACTATTTTTGGCAGTTTTTCGAGTCTTAGACTTTCAGAGCTATTTTTGAGGCCCTAAACAACATTTTTTTGGAAAAAATCAAAACCCATAGCTTGTAGCAAGGTTTTTAGTCAAAATTTGTATTTCTTGGATAAATATTTCTAACGAGGTATCATACGTGTCAAACACAGATCGTATTCCAAAGTTACAATCCCGAGAAGTTGATGTACCAATTTACCCCAATGGGGCCCACAAATTTTTAACGCTTCATTTTTAGGGTTAGGTTTTTAGATGTTTAGGGTTTTCCATTGTTTATGAATAATAAATAAGCCTCCATGCCTCATTGTAACACAATTGAGAATGCAATTAGTTGCTACATCTCTTATCATAGATATGCTACCATTGTCTGAGCTAGTTTATTTCCATTATGCATGTAAATAAATTTTGGTACTTCGTTATTAAGGAATTGAAGTTTTTTTTTTGGGTTGTATCTTTGTGTTTCTTCTTATATTTGTATTTCATTTCATTCTTCATAATTTTGGATCAAAATTCCCGATGAAAATTTGTTAATGCCAACAAATATTATATGAATATGAGAACAAATTACTAGTCTTTTAAAATCGAAGTTGATAACACTTTTCCAATTTGTGAACCCACTTGCAGTTCATATTTGATTTTGAACCAATACCTACAATCTATCTAGGTGTAGCATTAGTGGTTCGTTAAGATGATTGGTCAATGAGCTTAAAAAAAGGGAAGGAATGTTTTTAGTTTTTTTTATCACATTACCAACTTAAATCCATCTCTCAATAAATTTTTTGAAGTTACTCGCCATATGTAGATAATTTATGAATGCATGATCAATTGAATTTCTTGGTTTCATGACTAGGCATTGGTTAATGAATATGCCACCCTAATCTTAACTACTATACCAATTAAATATATTTTTTGTTATCATTCTTCCTCTTGGAAGATTGTTCCCAGTAGCAAATATTTATTGCAATTTCGAATTTCTGCTAGCTTAACTCAACATGGTTTAAGAATTTCATTTGGATAACTCATGTTCAACTCGTTTGTTGGGGAAAACAAGAATTTTCCTTCACGATTTTTCGAGAAATTCTATCTATTTGTATTTTTCTGGATAAACCATGTTTAGTGAGTTGACCAACATACATTCCTAACAATACAAAATAATACTTTTAAATCCTTATAAAAAATCCTAGCCAATCAAATAAAGCATCTTTTGAGAGTGAAAAGAATATTTTAGCACAGAAAAACATATTTTGCATATCTATGATTAAGAAATAGGATACATGTTAGTGTTGGCTAGAACATTATGCGTCTTTATGCAGGGATGAAGGCCTATATGCTACGATTTTTAAGTATAGCATGGGGCACTTCTTAACTATCCTACCTATGACAAGGAACTTTAGGCCCTGGTGCAAGTTGCGAAGAAGTGGAAACATTATCTAATGGGATCGAAGATAGTAATCAACACATATTACTAGCCAATATAGTACTTGTAGGCCCAAAGTAAGTTACAACAAACCAAGCATTACAAGTGGATGGGATTTTTACGGAATTTTCATTCAATGATTAAGTATAAGAAGGGCAACACAAATAATTTGGATGACATGCTTTCAAGGCCACCCACATGAAAGAACATAGCTTTGGGAACTATAATACACATGGAACCATTCACCCATGATGCATACATAGAGGCATATTCATAGCACAAGGACTTCAAGGGAGTGTTTCAATAATTGCAAAGATAGATTCATGTGCACGATGGTGACAACACAATTTACCACCATCTTCAAGATAGGCTACTCTATAGGCTATATAAGTTATGTGTTCCTAAAGGTGTGTGATTTTAGCTAATTAGAGAGGCTTACACGTCCAAGATTGTAGGGAATTTGGTGCACGGAAGACAGTGGCCAACTTGCAGAGGTATGTGTATTGGTCGAAGATGTAATAATAAGTAGCTAGGTTCATAAGAAGATCCATGTTTTTTTGTTCCGGCAAGTATAGAAATAGGAAACAAAGTCCATATCATCCCTTACATGTACCCACTCATCCTTGGGACAACATTTACACAGACTTTGTGGGAGTTTTATTCACAACCAAAAAGGGACATGAGGACCTATTCATGTTAGTTGACATGTTCAACAATATGTGTCCTCTAATGCCCTATAAAAATACCATAAGTGGGAAAGAAGCAACAAAATTGTTCTTTGGATAGGTTTAGGTGCACTTTTGGGTTCTAGGGAGAATTGTTTCAAATAGGGACATGTTGCGGCAAAACAACCAGTTTTTTTTTTTTACTTTATTATATTCATAATAATAATGGGAACCCTCTATGTAAATTTTGGTCATTAAACTTCCTTCATCCTTGTATTTTGTTAATTTTGCGGGATTTCCATTTTCCATGGTTCTCTATTTTTCGGACTTCATTCTGCGTAATTTCTAGCCAACTTCCCAACAACTCTGATTTTGTTGAATTTAGAATTACAGTTTGTAAATGGCACTTATTCAAAGTTTCAGTAATTTTCACCACCTAAACATAAATATATACCAAATACATCTTATTTTAAAAATATAAATAAAATTAATTCATTAAATTTAATTAACTAAATTAATTAATATATAAATATTATTATTAAATTAGTTTATTTAATTAACTTGGATTAATTATAATTAATTATAATTTTATTTTATTAATTTTTAATTAATTTTCTAATTAAATATTATACAAAACCTTGATCCAAGAACTCAATGATATAGATTAAAAACAACACAATAAAACTATTGTATAAAACCTATAATAATAACAAAATATTAAAAAAAAAAAAACAAACAAACAAACCAAAAAAAGAAATTAACATACCCAGGACAAAATTTCATTTCAATTTCTCCAACCTGGGTTCTCATATAAATCATGGGCTTGTTATTTTATTATTTTCGTGGTATTTTTAAATAATAAATTAATATATTCCTCCCTCTCAAACTCCCCTCCTCCTTGTTCCTCAGCGTCCGGACATCCGTCTCTGCCCTCCTCTATCCTCTCCTATGATCTATCCATTCACCTTCCCCTCCTTATAACTCTCATTCTCTCCATTAATACTCCCAACTCATTTATGTGCCGAAAACAAAAGACATTTTTTTTATTTTAATAATTTAATTAAAACATGTTTTTTTTAATTATTTTTTAAATATATATTTTTTAATTTAATTAATTTATTTAATTTATAATTCTTATTTTGTACATATTAATAATTAATTTGAATTATTTTGTTAATAAAATCAGTTTAAAATTAGAATGGTATGAATTTGTATATATTATTTTTAATTTGTACATACTTAAAAAATGTTTAAATTTTGTTTAGGTAGGTATTTTTTAGAACACTGGCAATTTTGACACTTTAGTTTTGGAAGTTAATATCTCAAGTTTTATTTGGCGAAATGAGGCCCAGGATAGCTCATTAGAAAGCTAAAAACCATGGAGAAGGGTTTGAGAGTAGTTATATGGCTAGATTTAGTCATTAACTATGTCTAAAATTTAGTGGAAAATGGAACTTTGAATATGTAACAAGAAACCAATTTCTTGAGCTTTGCTTTTAGAAATTCATTGGTTAAAATTCTTGAAGCAACAAATTCATTTGAAACCTACCTCCTTGGGCCAAAGATATCATTACAGGGATCAATGTGAAGCTCATATTTCTTTTCTTTTTATTTATTTAATTGCATTTCAGTTTGAGAGTTTGTTTTCCCAATTTTCTGGTATTTTGATTTTAATGTGCAAAATTATTTTTTTTTATTGGAATTTTGATTAGTTTTACAAGGAATTATTGAAGAGGATGAGGCAAATAGATATTGGAGAAATTATATTGCACCAACAAAGGAAAAGAAGAGTATTTGCAAGTCCAAAATTGATGGATCTGAACCACTTCCAACAACTCTCCATTTTTTGCAGATTTTTGTAAATTATAAATATTAGTTTTGAGAAGGAGAGGGTTCCTGTTCTCTACAACTTATAGGTTCTAGACACCTTTTCAATGAGAATTTGAGTTGTACATAGGGAGGAAGCTTAGATCTAGGTTATTGGGGTTTTTTGTTTTTCAGAATTCAATCTTTGTTAGTGAAGCAGAGTTTGCACTTATGTAATTCTTCTTCTTGCTAGAAAAGTTGATCATTTTGAGGAGATTGTTGGAGATCTATGGAGAAACTAAGCAAAGAGACCAAGTTTCATCAATTTGTATTTAAATACTTTTATTTAAAATGAATTTTTTATCTTTTGATGGCAGAACTATGTAAAATTTCATATTGTGCACTTTTGTTTAATATGAAGATGATTGTCTTTTGGATTAGTTATCTAATTCATTAGTCTCATTGATCTCTTATTAATTTTCACCTTGCTCACATGTTAGGGTCCCACCCTAACCCCCTTATTTATGTCATGGGATCACGTCATAGTCAAGAGTCAATAAAGCCCATATTAATATTTGTAAGTGGTTAACCCGCAATTAATGACGGGACCACAGTTAGTTGCAAATGGGCCGTAGTATTAGATAGATGGTATTAATAAAACCCACGGTATTGGCCCGTGGTATTGCATGTATGAGTCATGTATAAAGGATAGAGACTCCCTGCGAGGAGCATCGTGTCTTATTTTGTAGTCGAGCTCTGCTCTATTGGAGGTTGCCCCCTCGAAGAGGCAAGTGAACATTACTCTCTCAATAATAAAATCATTGCTATTCTGTGTTCTGGGTATCTTTTCTTCGCATATTCTGTATTTGGGTATCATTTTGCAGGTTAAGAGCATAACAAGTGGTATCAGAGCACTTTCCAGGGCCGGTGGGATCTCCAATTCTTAGCAAAAAAAAGTTTCGGCTAGAGACGTGTTCCGGCGTCTTTAAACCACGGGATCTGTCATTGAGCGCATAAACCTACGGATTTGGGGAGGCATCCACGCAGGAAATACAAGAGGTGGTCACGTCTGTTGGACTCCCTTGTAACCCCTGTAGGTACCCCTTCGAGTAGTAGTGCATTAGACAGAACCACGCACGGACTGTCTTCCATGTACCCTCTGGGTATATCGGAAGCCCCCTAGGCTCCTTTGAAACCTCGCCATAGATAAACCGTCGGCCGTCTTATGGCTACAGTACACCGAGAACAGCACTCGGAGAGATTACTCGCCCGTACGATAGGGTAGTCGTGTTGGACAGCTAAGGGTACGGTAGATCCTCCTTAGTTAGATCCCTGAAACATTGGGTCGAGTACTACTGCCAGACCCTTATGTATATTGCGATCTGTAGCACCTGACACTCCTCAAGACCATAGTTCCCTTTTCTATCGATTGCACATCATCTATATCAGATCCGCTTGTGCAAAGGAGTGCAGTAGCAGCAGCAGACATCAGTCCCACAGTCTCGAGTTCGCAGATCAGTCATTCCAATCTATTAGATCCAGTCGATCTGCAGCAGCAGTCTGTTCCGCTGCCCAGAGCTATCCGATCTGCCATTCAGATCTCTCAGATCCACCAGATCGGAGTTGTTGTGAAGGGTTCCTATAACGGGGTATAATTTTCGCAGGACTTTTGGCCGCATTGACATTTTGAGGATTTGGCGACTGCAGTATTGATTAGGAAGGAGTAAAACTCCGTTAGGAGTTTTCAAAAAAAGAAAGAAAAAAGAGAGTCTGAGATCTTCCGGGGCGCTTATTGGTGATCTAGCCCATCAGAATCAGGACGACAAGCTGAGCACGGTGGTACCATTCAATTATTAGTGAAAATTTTTTAGGCGGTCCCAATTGTTCATCAGGTTGGTGTATGGTAGAAACTAGAGCCCAAGCGATGGCCAATGAAAGGATGGACAAACTTGAAGAATCCATGCAATCCCTCACCAATTAGCTTAACGGACTATGTATCCAGGTCCAGCAATTAATCCCGAAGGGCAAGGAGCAAGCCCACGAGGAGGCGTATAATGGCAATGAATACAATGAGGGTGAGTCTAGCCACTCTCCTCACGTCTGGCACACCCACCAACAACCCAGTCAGCGACCTCCCAAGTTGGATATGCATAAATTTGATGGTTCTCACCCGTCGGCATGGATAGCACAAATGGAGCAGTATTTCAAACTGAATCGCATCTTAGATAATGCGACTCAGCTTATGTTGGGGAGCATGTACTTGGACAATGAAAGGTGGCAATGGTGGGAATGGCATCAACGTTGCAATGGACCTTTTAGGACTTGGACCCAATTTACAAAAGCTCTTCAAGACCGCTTTGAACAGGAAACCTCTTTTTTGGGTCGTCTTACTAAGCTCCGACAGACGGGTACAGTGGATGAATATATTACAGCTTTTGAAGCCTTAGCCTTCCGCACTTGGGGTCTCTCAGATGTGTTCTACACGGAATGTTTTATCAGCGGTCTTAAAGAAGCCATCAAAGCTCAAGTCTTACTGCACCACCCTCCCACATGGACAGAGGCTTGCAAGGTAGCCCGTAACGTGGAACGTGCATTAGCAGCCCAATACAGTCGCCCAAATTTCTCCACTAAAGGTCGCCCCCCACAAGCTCACAACATGACTCAAACACTTAAGGTCCAAAAGGTGTCACCTGCGGAAATGGCCGAAACAAGAAAGCAAGGATTATGTTACTACTGTGATGAAAAATACTCCCCAGGTCATAAATGCAAGGAGCCCAATTTTTTTCAAATAGATGCGACTGACTACAGCTCAACAGAGGAAGATCCACCACTTGAGGAACATGAGGCGCTAGAAGAAGACAACCAAAAGGACAATGTCTCTGACGAACCAGTTATTTTGTTGCATGCGTTGGCAGGGATTTCTTCCCCTCAAACTCTCAAAATCAGAGGTTTTCTTAAACATCGCCCAGTAGTAGTCTTGATTGATAGTGGAAGTACACATAATTTCATCCATCAAAAAGTCGCAGAAGCAGTGCATTGTTTTGTACGAGCAGTTTCTAACTTCGAAGTCCAAATTGCGGATGGGGGCACAATGAAATGTGAAGGCCGCTGTGAAAATGTCAAACTTCAAATGGGGGATTATTAGTTGAAAACCCACATGTTTGCCATACACATGGGGGGTTGCGACATTGTCCTCGGCGCTGAATGGCTCCGCACTCTGGGGCCAATCACAATGGATTTCCAGGAGTTATATATGAGTTTTAAGCAGAACAACTCCACACATACCCTCCGTGGACTCCAGGCGGGAGCCCCCTCTATCATCAGCTCGCATAGGATGGAAAAATTGTTAAAAAAGGGCCATCATGGAGTGGTAGCTCAATTTAATGCCATCCAGGTAGTCGAAACCAAGTCTCTGCCAATTCATCCTGAGATACAACAGATTTTAAATAACCATCTGCCGGTCTTTGACAAGCCTCATGAGCTTCCACCCTCGCGAGGGGAACATGATCATAGCATCACCTTGGTTCCAGGGGCCCAACCCCCAAATGTGCGGCCATACAGATATCCGTTCACCCAAAAGAATGAAATAGAAAAAATAATCAAGGAACTTTTGGAAGCAGGTGTCATTCGTCCTAGCATTAGTCCTTATTCATCCCTAGTGGTCATGGTGCTCAAGAAATATGGGGAGTGGCGGATGTGTCCCGACTTCAGGGCCCTCAATAAGTTGACAGTCAAAGATAAATTTCCCATCCCGGTGGTTGACGATTTGCTGGACGAACTCAATGGGGCTCAATTCTTCACTAAGTTGGATCTTCGCTCAGGCTACCACCAAATTCGCATGAAGGAGTTCGACATTCCCAAGACTGCTTTCAGAACTCATGAAGGCCATTATGAGTTCCTGGTCATGCCATTTGGTCTTTGTAATGCCCCCTCTACTTTTCAGAGCCTTATGAATCACATTCTCAAACCATATCTCAGGAAATTTGTCCTTGTCTTCTTCGATGACATCCTCATTGTAGAGTCGATAATATGCCATTATTATTGTCACTTGTGAACATTTATTTCACCCATTTCTACCATTCTTCATCATGACATTTATTATAATTTATCATTTAAATCCATTTTATTAATTATTTATGCTCTCATGAATAAATATTATTTATTCTCCTTTATTTCTAATAAATTGATTATTATGCATTATTTTACCAATGATAGTGCTAATAAGTTGGTTATAACATTATTCACCATTTTTAGCCTCCAAGGTAACTTCCAGATTGAAGATTTGATTTTTAAATCTGCCAACTCAGAAATTCGCTGGTTTAAGGAGTGACAGTTTTGCGGTTGCGATTCTGAGCAAATGAAGACGAATTTGGAAAATCCGGAACATGGGTTTTGTCCAGAACGGGCCCAATTATCTTTCTAGAAGCAGTTTGCCCAAATTCGGCTTGTACAGGGAGAAACGCAGGGTTCTTTGAGCATGATTTTCTCAGATTTGCAGTTGCGGCCGCCCTCCAAATCTCAGCTGTAAACCCAAATTCGTCTTGCTTTTGTTGAAGAGATGAGAGGGAATATATTTTCTTGTTGATCATCTGGTTAGAATCAACCCAAATTTATCATGTTGTAATTATCTATGCTCTGATCTTTCTCTATTTAAATGAAACCAAAGATCAGAGGAGAGAGGATTGTTTTTGTAATTTTACACTTTCGGAATAAACTTTGATCGCTGAGTCTCATTGAGACCTGACTTTGTTATACTTTTGTGGATGCAATTAATATAAAAGACTTGGTGTTCATTCCGTCGCTGCGTCTGGAGTAATCTAAGGTGGTGTACCATCGGCAGCTAAGGGCCCGGCTCCGGAGGACACTTGCCTTTGTATCATTATACGGTGATTTGTGTGTGGACTGTTTATCTTTATGACGTAGCAATCTGATACATTCTTTATATGATACGCTATTATTCTGTTATGATCAATGAATGAACGATTTCTCCATGTAAGAACTCTGCACTATGTAAATGAATTCACACGGGGTCAAATTGTATCATTATTCAGCCATTTCTGTAACAGAGCGCTGGTATGAATATTTGTGGGATTCGAGAGTAGCATCATTCTGTTTAGAAACATAGCTGCATCATTCAATACTTTCAGATTGCTATATTAATGTAAATCATGTACATACGGGTGATAGTTGTTGTTTCGTAATTCATTAAGGATTGCTGTTCCATTTGATTACTGTTGTTCCATTTGATTATTGTTGTTCCATTTTACTGCTCTATCATTTATTGCTGTCCCATTTCCATTTCGCCGTTCTGTTTTACTTTCTGCTGATTTATTTACTTGCCTTTGTTGCTTTGGTGTGAGAGAAGGTCTAAAGCTGTAGTGAGTCAGCAAGTCGCTGCTTGGCTCCCAGATCTTTGGTCCATGCTCTAATTTCCATTCCATTTACTTTCATTTACTGTTTTAGTGTGGGAGAAGGATCAAGGCTGTCGTGAGACACAGCAGACGCTATTATGCTCCCAGATCCATGATCCATACTCTAATTCCTTTTCCTTCATCAATTTCTAGAGGAATGAGTTATTGCAACTGTATCCTCGATTGATGGTTATTTGAATGAATGATTTAGTTTAGAACATTTCAGTTTCTTTCTTTAGATTTTGTTTCCAGCTTTCATTTACTTTTGGGTTTTAAGCACTATACTGCGAAACATTACTCTTAAGAAAATAGCCGCCTTAGACAGAGTACACTCTTGAAATAAAAAGTCGTCCCTGGGTTGATAATTAATGTGAGGTAATTAGGAGTTCACAAGACACCTTTTTATCGCTCCACATTTTGGCGCCGTTGCCGAGGAGAGTGTAGCCATTTCTAAGGAGTAGTGTGAATTCGATGACTGCTTGCTAGGGAAGAGTTGGATCTTAAAAACGGAAGGTAAGAACCTGCGTACGGAGCATGTAAAAGCCCTGCTCCCCCGTCCGCTTTCTAGCAGGACTGTTAAAGAACCTAGAGTAGAAATAGATGTTTGAATTTTTGTGTGAATAATTAGGAAAAAGATAGAATTTTTTTAAAAAATAAATCACATGATCTCACGCAAGTGGTGATGTAAGCACCACCCATTTCACTAACCAATTGATAGGAACATTTGAAGAAGGAGCCTCGAAGAAACACATGAAGAACATCTTCTATTATGGTAAGAAATGGCTCACGTTTCTACTTTTGAATTTCCTATCAAAGATCAAGGAGTGACACAAATGCACATAATTCCCCCATCTTTACCAAATTTTCATGGTTTAGCAAATGAAGATCTAGATACATTTTTATTTGAGTTCGAAATACTTTGTAGAGGATATGATTATTGTACTAATGATCAGAGATTGAAAGTGTTTCCCCTTACTCTAAAAGGAGTAGCTCTCCGATGGTTCATGAGCCTAGGTGGGAATTGCATCCAATCATGGGAGGACATGAAGAACATATTCTTGAAGAAGTACCAAGACTATTGCAAATCCAATGAAGATATTTTCAGTATGATACAAGGGGAAGATGAAAGTTTGGAGGACTATGTAGATCGATTTCATTATAACCTTCAAAAATCAAAGCATAAGCATTTGGAGAAAGAGATCTTAAAAACACTCCTTCTTAAAGGAATCAAAGATGAATGTTTAGAAATCTTAAATCTAATAGGAAAAGGTGATGTTTTTCAGTTATCATATGATGATGTTTGTGAGTTGTGCATAAGGTATTCAAGAGGAATCTCCAAGGCTGGTAAGAATTTTAGAGATGTTTTTTCTTTGTTTTCCAAATCTACTACAAGAATAGGAGACATAAGAGCTGAAATCAATGTTTTATTTGAAAATTTTAAAGTTGATTTTATTAGCTCTCTAAATGAAAAATTGGATATTTTGCAGGTTCATAAAAATGAAGAATTTGATGAAGTGTTTTGTTCTCATGACCGAAAGGAGCATCTCATAGATACTCACTCTTCCTTATCTACGATGGAAGTAGCATATCAAAGAGGTGAGGAAGCTGCAACAAGGCCTACAGGTATGGTTCAAAACACTTTTTCTCCATTGTCATACTTGCATAATCCATTATGGAATGCTAATGTGTTAGGGCAGCCATGTCAATTTCAATTTAACCACCCATCTTGTTTACAAGTTGGGCATGGTTCATCTTATGATGGCATGACTACTCTCCCTCATCTTGTAGCAGAAGCACATTCTCCATATTCTCCACCAGCTCTTTCACAACACCTTGCTTGCTCCTCAAAACCATTCACACAACCCAATCAGCCACATCATCAAAATGCTCCATACCATACACATTTTTCTGCTCAACTAATTCCACACCCTCACCATAATAAACCAGTACAACATGCTTACAATGTTGAACTGGCAAATTTACCCACCCTTCCCACCCATTCTATCTCACATGTGTTATTAGAGAAAACCTACAATGAGATTCAGAATGTTTCAAATGCAAAAATTGTAGAAGCTATGGAAGAAAATGAGGTTTCTTTTACTATGCATCAACAAGCTATTTTAAAAGCCCAAGAACTTCATGATATGATGGCTAGGCAAGATCAAAAAAGTAAAGCATACATTGAAGATTGGTTTCACTCAATCATTTGTTTGCAACATCACTCTATGCTTCAACAATTTTTGATATCATTTTTTCAAGGGAAGCCACCTTCTCATACCCTAATTTTCATTAATATCCATTTTTCAAATTTGGGTATGCGTATACATGAAGCCTTATTTCGAAAATGGCTTCACTGGAAGTACTCATACACGTAGTCATATTCATCCTTCAATCAAAGTAGGTTAGTGAATAAAATAAAACAAAATAAGGACATAAATAAGTGCATTTTGTTCTTTTGTAAAACTAGGGTTTTTGTTGCAACATGCTATGCAAATCAACATCGGTGATAATTTTTTTATAATTTGTGTATGTAGATGAATCATAATGGAAATAATAATTTCTACAAACACTCATTTTCATTTTTATCACCAATTTAAAAAAATGCTTGAATTTCATTTTTTTTGGCTTGCGGGCTTGATGAACTTTCTGGAAAAATAGTCGGGACAGTCATGTTTTGAGGTACCAAAAGTGAATATTTTTAAAACCTGTTTCTACCCTAGGTAGCCCTCGATGTCTACTTTCTAACCCAATTTGAATCACTCAATTTGGATTTGAAATGAAAAAGTTAGAACCAAAACATTGACAGGGTGTCTAGCGGGCAGCTCAGGAACAGAGTTGGGACAGTCAGGTTTTGGAGGCCTAAATGACCATATTTTTAAAACATGTTTCTGTCCTAAGTCGCCCTTGATGTATACTTTCCAATCCAATTTGAATCACTCAATTTGGATTTGAAACGAAAAAGTTAGAGCCAAAACATTGACCGGATGTCTAGCGGGCAGCTCAGGAACAGAGTTGGGACAGTCCGTTTTTGGAGGCCTAAATGAATGAATTTTTAAAACCTGTTTCTATGGTAGATTCCCCTATGAATCTAGTTTACAATGCAATTGGAATCACTCATTTTCGATATTGTATGAGGAAGTTATGATCAAAATACTGACTGTCTATCATAAATCAGCACCCTTAAAACTATGTCTTTCCAGTTGTTCCTTAAAGTATTTGACCTATCAATTCTTCTTGTCTTCAAAACCTGTTTCTATTGGAGATAAATAAATGAATCTACTTTCATTCCCAATTTGAATCATTCGAATCCAACATCAAACGAAAAAGTTATGCTTGAAATATCAACTGTTGGTCTAAGCCGGGTAATCGACAATGACTCTATTATGCAGGTCGTTCTAACTAAAATTGACATATCATATCATTGAATATTTAAAACCTGTTTCTAATGGAGATAAACCTTTGAATTAGCTCTCATTTGGCTTTGGAATCACTCAATTTCGACGAAAAACAAAGAAGTTGTGATTAAAACACCGCTGGTTAGTATGGTCGACCACTGCTCTCCCGCAGGTAACAAATAAATTTTACTTTGTTATTTTCTCTATGGATTTGTTATAACAGAGTAACTACTTGTTGTTTTTTGCATAATTCTTGGATTAGGGGAGCCCGATCACCTCTCTTTCTCCATGATTGAATGTTTTATTGCAGGTAGACACTCGTTTTTTGCAGGTCCTGGGAAAATAAAGAAGGTCAATTTATGGACGAGTGATTTTTCAAAGAAATTTTTATAAAACAAAGGAATTTTATCCAAATCATTACCCAACGGATTCATAATAGAACAAATGAAGAATTGATTTCCATTTGAAGATTCATGTCATGTCTTTGCTGCCAAAACATTTTTCGAATAGATCATTTTTTTGACATAACATCATAGTTGTTGCAACTCAATTTATTTTACATATTGTTTTTAAATAAAATGTTGTTTTTTTCTAATTTCTTTTATATTTTGTGTTTCAGGTGTTGCTTCATTCAAAGTAAAACTCATCCTCAGCATCAATGCAGTGAACAACTAATTCATTCTTTGCGTGTTTTTGCTATTTTTGTTGTTCTTTTTCGAAATGGAACAGCACTTGTGTGACTTTGCTGTTCCTTTTCAAAAAGGAACAACACTTGCGTGTTTTTGCTGTTCCTTTTCGAAATGGAACAACATTCGTGTGTTTTTGTTGTTCCTTTTGGAAATGGAACAACATTTGTGTGATTTTGCTGTTCCTTTTCGAAATGGAACAGCACTTGCGTGTTTTTGCTGTTCTTTTTCGAAATGGAACAACACTTGCGTGTTTTTGCTGTTCCTTTTCGAAATGGAACAGCATTTGTGTGTTTTTGCTGTTCCTTTTCGAAATGGAACAGCATTTGTGTGATTTTGCTGTTCCTTTTCGAAATGGAACAACACTTGCGTGTTTTTGCTGTTCCTTTTCGAAATGGAACAACATTTGTGTGTTTTTGCTGTTTCTTTTCGAAATGGAACAGCATTTGTGTGATTTTGCTGTTCCTTTTCGAAATGGAACAGCATTTGTGTGATTTTGCTGTTCCTTTTCGAAATGGAACAGCACTTGCGTGTTTTTGCTGTTCCTTTTCGAAATGGAACAGCATTTGCGTGTTTTTGCTGTTCCTTTTCGAAATGGAACAGCACTTGCGTGATTTTGCTGTTCCTTTTCGAAATGGAACAGCACTTGCGTGTTTTTGTTGTTCCTTTTCGAAATAGAACAGCATTTGTGTGTTTTTGCTGTTCCTTTTCGAAATGGAACAGCATTTGTGTGATTTTGCTGTTCCTTTTCGAAATGGAACAACATTTGTGTGTTTTTGCTGTTCCTTTTCGAAATGGAACAGCATTTGTGTGATTTTGCTGTTCCTTTTCGAAATGGAACAGCACTTGCGTGTTTTTGCTGTTCCTTTTCGAAATGGAACGGCATTTGTGTGTTTTTGCTGTTCCTTTTCGAAATGGAACATCATTTGTGTGATTTTGTTGTTCCTTTTCAAAAGGAACAGCACTTGCGTGTTTTTGCTGTTCCTTTGCTAAAAAGGAACAGCACTTGTGTGTTTTTGCTGTTCCTTTTCGAAATGGAACAACATTCGTGTGTTTTTGCTGTTCCTTTTCGAAATGGAACAGCATTTGTGTGATTTTGCTGTTCCTTTTCGAAATGGAACAACGCTTGTGTGACTTTGTTGTTCCTTTTCAAAAAGGAACAACACTTGCGTGTTTTTTGCTGTTCCTTTGCGAAAAGGAACAGCACGTGCATGTTTTTGTTGTTCCTTTGCGAAAAGGAACAGCACTTGTGTGTTTTTGCTCATCCTTTGCGAAAAGGAACAACATTTGAGTGTCTCTGCTGTTCCTTTCTCAGAAGAAACAACATTTGTGATTTTTCGAACGACATTTGCATTTTCACGTTTTTTGTATGTATTTTTGTTTTTTTGGTGTGCATTTTCTTTGATGTTCCTTACACGAAACACCGCTTTGTGAGTGTTTTTGCTGTTCATTCAAAAGAGCAACACTTTGGGAATATTTTTGAGGGCAACCCTTTCCTTTCTCTTGTGGGATTATTCATAGTCAGCTCAACCACATTCTCCTGATTCTCTTTCATGGCATGAAGTACACTATTTTTATGAGGACAAGAATTATGGATTCTTTTGAAGCAAGTATTATCATTTACGTTATGATCTTTAACAGGACAGCTCCTTGATGACAGATTTTTTTTTTCAAAAGAGACACAATTATTTATATACTACTTTACTGCATTGTTTTCTGTTGAACATGATATTGATTGATCATCTTAATACCATGCTGGTTCCATCATCCCTGGTTATAATCTTCTTTGTCTGTAATAAATGAGATTATGGGTATATTTTTTTCTATTGACATCTTCAACTTCTTCCGCCATCCCTGCTCTTAAGGAGTACTGAGCCTCCCTCTTTTTTATCATAAAAATGTGTAATAACAACAAAATTTTGTTCGCAGATGGAGGATAGGGGGTCTCATTACGAGCCAGCCTACCATGTTCATAAGGCTGTAACAAAGTGACATTCCCATTATGGCTACCACACCAGGGTTATGATCCATTGGATAGCCAAATTATCCTTGGAACAGGAGGTCTCATCACGAGCCGACATGATCACTTTTGCTACCTCCTAGTGAATGGCAGTGTGGTTATCTGGTTACCACGCCAGCACACTGATCTCTTCTGTAGAACAACATTGTAACTCTCCATTTATAAATTGAGGATCCTGGCTCATATGGGTTAAACAGCAACCCTGTCGAGGCTATGGACGCCTGCTGGCAGCAGAGGCTCTGCTTATGGTATTGAAGTTATCTCTTTTCGTTAATTATTATTATAATACCCTTTTCTTATTTTTTTTTTATTAGAGAAGTTATTTCCTTAACTTTTTCCCTGTTTGAACCTTTATGCATGAGAAAGTGTTTTATGATCAATCACATCATTTTCAGCTAGAATACCGTCAACAAAGCATCTTTTTAGCATATTGTTATCCTTTTTCGTTTTGCATAAACTATCATCACTCCAAAGCGTCCTATCTCTTATTCATAACTATCTTTACACACTTTGCTCTCAAAATAACCATAACTTTCACCGTCCTATCATTGATACGTGTACTCTGCCTCCCTTACTGATATATTATTCATTCCATTGCCTTGTCGTCAGCACCACCCCTTTCCTATGCTTTATGGTTATGGAACCCATTTTCCAATTGGAGGGGGGAATGTATGCATTATGGGATTGCATGCGATATGATTACTACACTTTGCCATACCTTGTTGATTTGAGTTTTTCTAATTACAATTTTGCATGCATCTTATCTGTTGATATTCAAAGCTAACACTATGGATTCAAGTACATTGTATGCAAAATAGTGCTTTGTTTACAGGAGAACAACAAGTATGCAGGGGAACTTCTATTCGTAGCATGACCACACTATTGCACTTCACAGTAGAGGCTCGTGAACGTGAACAATTCTTCAGATATGATGTGCTTCCCTGGATTCCACCTTTTGCATCACTTTCAGCACCAACTCTGCCTACATCAGCTTCAACAACTGCTAGTATTTATATGTCATTCCACATTTTTTGGAGGTAAAACTTGAGGTAAAATCACATAGTTTTCTAATTTATTATGAATTGAGGAGAATTTCATCAAAATCTATTTTGAGCATTATTTGTCATCTTTCATTCCACATCTTTACCACTTTCCCTTTTTCAGCAGCATATCATTTTCGAGTATGGGGGCGTGTTCCTTTCATTCATTTTTTTCTTATCACCACGCCATTTATATTCTTTATCATCCATTGCTATTCTTATTCACTCTCAACACCTCCCTTATTCCATGTTGTTTTACACCAAGCATAGAATTCAACAGCTGGTAGCAACCACCTCTATTTGTTTTCTAGCATCGCATGAGGACATGCTAATTTTTCAGAGAGGGGGAGGAATTGCTATGCATGATGGATATTTTCTACTTTCTTCCTTATTTAAGGCATACAATTTCATTTTTTGATTTCCACATATTTTTAAAACTATGAACCCAATTCTTGTAATTTTTGGAAAACACATACCTATCATTAATACAAACCCACACAATTTCAAGAAATAGTGGTTCATAAAATTTCGGAAATCATGCACTCTCACCTACAGCCATTTTGTTTATATCTCATGATCCATGCATCAAAACAATCTGATTTTTGGATCATAAAGGCATTCATATATTATAAATTTACTTACCAAATTTCAACAAAAGCTGGTTTGTAAGTTTTTGAGAAAATGGTTCATGAATTTTGCTGTTACATATATCATATTTTGTTGCAACTTCATATATACATATAATTGAATGTCAATGTAAAAATTGTTATGCCTTCATCAAGATTACCAAAAGTGAATATTCATTAATTAAGGAAGAATTCATTTGTTCTATCCATTTCGTGAGCTGAGATGAACATATTTTTTTATTGCTTGGTTAACACATGGGTTTTTGTCTTTGGGTTGCATGAGGACATGCAATATATTCAGTTTTCGTTGCATGAGGACATGCAATATATTGAGTGTGGGGGTGTGTAGAGTCGATAATATGCCATTATTATTGTCACTTGTGAACGTTTATTTCACCCATTTCTACCATTCTTCATCATGACATTTATTATAATTTATCATTTAAATCCATTTTATTAATTATTTATGCTCTCATGAATAAATATTATTTATTCTCCTTTATTTCTAATAAATTGATTATTATGCATTATTTTACCAATGATAGTGCTAATAAGTTGGTTATAACATTATTCACCATTTTTAGCCTCCAAGGTAACTTCCAGATTGAAGATTTGATTTTTAAATCTGCCAACTCAGAAATTCGCTGGTTTAAGGAGTGACAGTTTTGCGGTTGAGATTCTGAGAAAATGAAGACGAATTTGGAAAATCCGGAACATGGGTTTTGTCCAGAACGGGCCCAATTATCTTCATGATAAACAGTTTGCCAAAATTCGGCTTTTACAGGGAGAAACTCAGGGTTCTTTGAGCACGAGTTTCTCAGATTTGCAGTTGCGGCCGCCCTTCAAATCTCAGCTGTAAACCCAAATTCGTCTTGCTTTTGTTGAAGAGATGAGAGGGAATATATCTTCTTGTTGATCATCTGGTTAGAATCAACCCAAATTTATCATGTTGTAATTATCTATGCTCTGATCTTTCTCTATTTAAATGAAACCAAAGATCAGAGGAGAGAGGATTGTTTTTGTAATTTTACACTTTCGGAATAAACTTTGATCACTGAGTCTCATTGAGACCTGACTTTGTTATACTTTTGTGGATGCAATTAATATAAAAGACTTGGTGTTCATTCCGTCGCTGCGTCTGGAGTAATCTAAGGCGGTGTACCATCGGCAGCTAAGGGCCCGGCTCCGGAGGACACTTGCCTTTGTATCATTATACGGTGATTTGTGTGTGGACTGTTTATCTTTATGACGTAGCAATCTGATACATTCTTTATATGATACGCTATTATTCTATTATGATCAATGAATGAACGGTTTCTCCATGTAAGAACTCTGCACTATGTAAATGAATTCACACGGGGTCGAATTGTATCATTATTCAGCCATTTCTGTAACAGAGTGCTGGTATGAATATTTGTGGGATTCGAGAGTAGCATCATTCTGTTTAGAAACATAGCTGCATCATTCAATACTTTCAGATTGCTATATTAATGTAAATCATGTACATACGGGTGATAGTTGTTGTTTCGTAATTCATTAAGGATTGCTGTTCCATTTGATTACTGTTGTTCCATTTGATTATTGTTGTTCCATTTTACTGCTGTATCATTTATTGCTGTCCCATTTCCATTTCACCGTTCCGTTTTACTTTATGTTGATTTATTTACTTGCCTTTGTTGCTTTGGTGTGAGAGAAGGTCTAAAGCTGTAGTGAGTCAGCAAGTCGCTGCTTAGCTCCCAGATCTTTGGTCCATGCTCTAATTTCCATTCCATTTACTTGCATTTACTGTTTTAGTGTGGGAGGAGGATCAAGGCTGTCGTGAGACACAGCAGACGCTATTATGCTCCCAGATCCATGATCCATACTCTAATTCCTTTTCCTTCATCAATTTCTAGAGGAATGAGTTATTGCAACTGTATCCTCGATTGATGGTTATTTGAATGAATGATTTAGTTTAGAACATTTCAGTTTCTTGCTTTAGATTTTGTTTCCAGCTTTCATTTACTTTTGGGTTTTAGGCACTATACTGCGAAACATTACTCTTAAGAAAATAGCCGCCTCAGACAGAGTACACTCTTGAAATAAAAAGTCGTCCCTGGGTTGATAATTAATGTGAGGTAATTAGGAGTTCACAAGACACCTTTTTATCGCTCCACACTCATCTATAGTGGCACTTGGGCTGCACATCTTCAGCATGTAGATCTACTCTTGCAATTGCTCCGCAAGCATAAATTATTTGTCAAGATGTCCAAGTGTTCGTTTGGCATGGAAGGAGTTGAGTATTTGGGCCACATTGTGGGGCGTGAAGGTGTCAAGGTGGACCCCAAAAAGATTCAGGCAATGCAAGAATGGCCTCAACCTAAGACCTTGAATAGCTTGAGAGGATTTTTGGGTCTCACAGGCTATTATCGTAAATTTGTCCGCAACTATGGCCGCATAGCGAAGCCCCTCACTCAACTCCTAAAGAAAAATTCCTTCTTTTGGAATGAGGAAGCACAACAGGCATTTACCGCTCTCAAAAATGCCATGTGTTCCACTCCAGTCTTAGCACTACCTGACTTCACCAAATTCTTTGTCATTGAATGTGATGCTTCGAGGACAGGTATTGGGGCGGTCTTAATGCAGGAAGGGCGACCTTTGGCCTTCACAAGCCAACAGCTAAGTGGGAGGAATATGGGCCAATCTACCTACGAAAAATAAATGATGGCCATCTTACATGCAGTCGAGACCTGGCGACCTTACTTATTGGGGCGACGTTTCCAAATCCACACAGATCATCACAGTCTTAAATATTTTTTGGAGCAACACCTATCCTCCCCACAACAAAATAAATGGCTTGCCAAAATGCTGGGATATGATTATGAGATCATTTACAAGAAAGGGAAAGACAATAGTGTAGCAGATGCATTATCTCGCCAATTTGAGGAAGAAAGTACTCTGCTAGCAATTTCCCTCCCCATTCCAGAGTGGATTGAAGAGGCTCGCAAGGAATGGTTTTCACACCCTGGGCTATCCCAACTCATTTCTCAATTGCAGGTAGATCCAAATTCCACCAAGGGCTACTCGTGGCAGGATGATATTCTTCGCTACAGGGACAAAGTCGTAATAGCACCAACATCCACCCTCAAAAGTCGCATTTTGGCAGAATTGCACTCATCTCCCATTGCAGGACATTCGGGCTTTCAGAAGACGTATGCTCGCACCAGAAGATCATTTTTTTGGACAGGCATGCAAAAGGACATCCTTACTTTCGTAGCAGAATGTGATGTCTGTCAATGCCACAAAGGGGAAACCGTCAACACACCAGGCACATTACAACCATTGCCCATTCTGACATCAATTTGGACGGAGGTTTCTATGGATTTCATTATAGGTCTTCCAAAGTCCGGGAACAAGTCAGTCATCATGGTTGTTGTGGACCGACTGTCGAAGTATGCTCATTTCTGCACCCTACCCCATCCGTTTACACCAACTTTGGTCGCTCAATCTTTCATGGATCAGATTTTCAAATTGCATGGCATGCCCACTTCTATTGTGTCCGATCGCGACCCGATCTTCACCAATAATTTTTGGCAGGAACTCTTCAGGATACAAGGCACTCAACTAAAACTCAGTACTTCCTATCATCCACAAACGGATGGTCAAACTGAAGCCGTCAACAAATGTCTAGAAACCTACCTTAGGTGTTTCACTTCAGAAAAGCAACACCTTTGGGTACAGTGGTTACCTCTGGCTGAATGGTGGTATAACACCAACTATCATGCTACCACCAAATGACTCCCTATGAAGCAGTATATGGTCAACTTCCGCCTTCCCCTACTTCTTATCTCAAGGGGTGCTCCAAAGTACAAGCAGTGGATCAACTCCTACAACACCGCACAACCATGCTCGCCCATCTTAGAGAGAATCTTCATCAAGCTCAGAACCGCATGAAGCAACAGGTCGACCAGCATCGCTCAAAGCACCAATTTCAAGAAGGGGATCAGGCCTTTTTGAGGCTGCAACCATATAAGCAAACATCACTCAAAGACAAGGGTTGTCAAAAGCTCTCTCCAAAATTCTATGGACAATACCAAGTACTTCAGCGCACTGGAGAAGTGGCTTACAAGTTGGCTTTGCCTCCTACTGCGAAAATCCATCCAGTTTTCCATGTATCGTGCCTCAAGAAAGTGATTGGGAACAATTGCCAAGTTCAAACCAGTCTACCTGAATTGGACGAAGAAGGGTCAATCTGGCTTCAACCCAAACAGGTTCTAGACACACGAGACAAGCACCTGCACGGCCGCATGATTAAGGAAGTCCTTGTCAAATGGAAAGACACCTCTCCGGAAGATGCAACTTGGGAACCAGCCACTATTCTTCAGCAGTTTCCGCAGCTTCAGCCTTGAGGACAAGGTTAGTCTTAAGGGGGAGAGCATGTTAGGGTCCAACCCTAACCCCCTTATTTATGTCATGGGATCACGTCATAGTCAAGAGTCAATAAAGCCCATATTAATATTTGTAAGTGGTTAACCCGCAATTAATGATGGGACCACAGTTAGTTGCAAATGGGTCGTAGTATTAGATAGATGGTATTAATAAAACCCACGGTATTGGCCTGTGGTATTGCATGTATGAGTCATATATAAAGGATAGAGACTCCTTGCGAGGAGCATCGTGTCTTATTTTGTAGTCGAGCTCTGCTCTATTGGAGGTTGCCTGATGGGACGAGAATTTTGGGGTTGCCCAAAATCCCAATTCCCAGATAAAATTCGAACCTGGGCATGTAGTTTATGGCCCACAAGCCTAAACGGAAGCGGTTTAAACTAAAAATCTTTTAACTCATCGACGTGGACCTTTATAAAATCGTGCCATCCATACATAATCATTGCAAACATTTCAAAATTAATCCAATCCTCCCAACATTGGAGGACCCCAAAAACCACTAAATTAATCCTCCAGCTCACGTTCAGTGGTCCGGGGATCCAAACTGCCAATATACACGCGAGACATGGCTTAAAAAATAGTTTAAATCACTGAATATACGCTGTTCTTCAGACTAGTCCTTTGAAAATGCTCGCAGAACAACAGTTGAAAAAACCCTCAAACTGCATTAACAGAATTCCAAATATCCGCACAGATTAGATGGAACTGAATTTACTCAAATCATTCATCGACGAGGAATATATATATAGAGGGAAAGATGGGATCAAGAGCGATTTCAGAGCCTTCATTCACGCAATTCTTGCACGAGCTCCATCTGAGCATGACATTTAATTTATTTATAAAATACACAGGCATACATAATCACATAAACAGATAAAAAAATATTTTAGATCGCCATCAATCCACGGGTGATCGATAGTCGATCAGCAAACTTACGACGCATAATTAACTTAACACACACCGGCATACACAACAATAGAACGTATTTTCATACATTAGACAAAACAATTACATACTAAGGCCTCTCAGCCTTAGAAATGAGCTCTCGCTTGACTACATCTTTCCACTCACAAATTACCTCACAAATAACATATCCATTACATGCCTATCGCATTATATTTATATAAGAAGTCTTGGGAAGGATTGATCCTATCCTCTCCTGCTTTTCCTCCAACAAAAGATGCATGCATGCTTTAAATCTTCTTTAAGTCTACTTTATCCGCTTTAACTTTATCTTTTCTGCTTTAAGGAAAACTTTCCTTTGTTCTGCTTCTGTGGCCCATGTTTGCTCGCTTTGTTGCTGGGTGCTCCCGCATCATACTCCCGAGGCACAAAAATTTAGGACCTCCTGGTCATATGCTTCTGGTCTTCGTAATAACTTCAACTTGTGGGCTGCAATCTGCCTCTGCAACAGCAAGTCCTCCTTGCTGCATCTTACCTCACCAATCCTTTCCTCCGGATCTGGTCTTTTAGTAACCACTCTAGGCTATTGCAATCTTCTCACCTTCCTCTACAATCTTCTCACCTTCCTGTGCTGCTACCTACACAAAATATAAAGACCATACATACTTTATCAAGAACTGTACCTCCTTCCGCAGAATCTTTTTCTCGCTCTGATACCAAACTGATGGGACGAGAATTTGGGGGTTGCCCAAAATCCCAATTCCCAGATAAAATTCGAACCTGGGCCTGTGGGTTATGGCCCACAAGCCTAAACAGAAGCGGTTTAAACTGAAAATCTTTTAACTCATTGACGTGGACCTTTATAAAATCGTGCCATCCATACATAATCATTGCAAACATTTCAAAATTAATCCAATCCTCCCAACATTGGAGCACCCCAAAAACCACGAAATTAATTCTCCAACTCACGTTCAGTGGTCCGGGGATCCAAACTGCCAATATACACGCGAGACATGGCTTAAAAAAGAGTTTAAATCACTGAATATACGTTGTTCTTTAGACTAGTCCTTTGAAAATGCTCGCAGAACAGCAGCTGAAAAAACCCTCAAACTGCATTAACAGAATTCCAAATATCCGCACAGATTAGATGGAACTGAATTTACTCAAATCATTCATCGACGAGGAATATATATATAGAGGGAAAGACGGGATCAAGAGCGATTTCAGAGCCTTCATTCACGCAATTCTTGCACGAGCTCCATCTGAGCACGACATTTAATTTATTTATAAAATACACAGGCATACATAATCACATAAACAGATAAAAAAATATTTTAGATCGCCATCGATCCACGGGTGATCGATAGTCGATCAGCAAACTTACGACGCAGAATTAACTTAACACACACCGGCATACACAACAATAGAACGTATTTTCATACATTAGACAGAACAATTACATACTAAGGCCTCTCAGCCTTAGAAATGAGCTCTCGCTCGACTACATCTTGCCACTCACAAATTACCTCACAAATAACATATCCATTACATGCCTATCGCATTATATTTATATAAGAAGTCTTGGGAAGGATTGATCCTATCCTCTCCTGCTTTTCCTCCAACAAAAGATGCATGCATGCTTTAAATCTGCTTTAAGTCTACTTTATCCGCTTTAACTTTATCTTTTCTGCTTTAAGGTAGACTTTCCTTTGTTCTGCTTCTGTGGCCCATGTTTGCTCGCTTTGTTGCTGGGTGCTCCCGCATCATTGCCCCCTCGAAGAGGCAAGTGAACATTACTCTCTGAATAATAAAATCATTGCTATTCTGTGTTCTGGGTATCATTTTGCAGGTTCAGAGCATAACATCACATGCTTAAACCAGATTTATGTGTAACTATTTACTTAGAAATACGTCATTTATATTTATTTGGTTGTCATTGGAATTAAGTGAACTATTTCCTAGTTTTGATGGCACATCAATTTGGTTTAAAATATCAAAACAAAGCATGTCATGCACACACTATAACCGTTCTTAGAAAATTTTCTATAGTCTGATATTCATCACAAAAGTGATATCTTAAATCATTATTCATTTAATTACCTTGCTCTCGGTTAGGATTATATATATATATATATATATATATATATATATATATATATATATAATATATATATATATATATATATATATATATATATATATATATATAGCTTCCTAATCGAGATAGATTTATTTTTCTATCACTTGCATCTTAGAGTAGATTTGCATTTAGATTTAATCATTGCATTTTAGAAGTCCCCTTACACAAGGGGAAAACTATAATGTGGTTTGGATTAGCCCTCAATTTAGCTTGAGGACTGTATTCTTGCAAGCATGCATCAAGAAGGTAAGTTCAATTTCTCTTTTTTTTCTGATTATTAATTAGAAACATCATAAGTAAACAAGGAGAGAGGGGGTAATTGGACCCAATACAACCAGACAGAGCCATCATTTAAATATATAAGAGTCTGATTTGGGACTCTGACCGGGTGGCCTTCCCAAATGTTTATGAGGTCATTTTTGGCCATCAACATTTTTGGCGCTAGAAGGAGGGCCTAGATTGATTATTTGTGTGGGGACTTGTTTTAAAAAGTTTTTTTTTAACTAACCATGGCTCTTACGTGCATTCCTCCTTCCGGTCATGTTTCTAGCTCATGCAAACCTACTAGGGGCATGCCTAAGAAGTAGTTTGAATCCTTGTCTAATTTGAAGTATGACGGTGAGAGTAAATTTTTTGCTTTAGATCATCTTTGTCGATTTGTGGATAAATGTGAATCTTTCAATATTACTAATGACAATGAAATCTGTAGGTTGTTTACTCTCACATTTCAAGGATGGATTCATAAATGGTTCAAAACGCTTCCAGCTAAATCAATACATTCATGGAACCATTTTATTAAGGTATTTCTATCATCCCATCAAAATTATAATTATGAATATTTGTGTTTTGAAATTGAAAATATTTTCATGCATGAAGATGAATCTCTAGAGGAATTTTACGCTAGATTCTGGTCACTTTTCTATAGATTCCATCTCAGTGACTTACCTTCAAGAGAATATCTGATTGACTATTTTACTTCTCTTGTTCCTTCTAATTATGAACATACCAAATCAAATAATGAAGAACAAGATGCCTCAAATTCATTAATTAATCTTGAATCTGAATATGATTTACTGAGCCTATAAATAAAATTGAAAATATACCATAGATAAGGTCTTTAGAAAAAAAAATCACACACTTTCAAATTTCTCAAATGGATCATACAAATATAAATATAAAATTTTGAAAATTTATTTGAAGCATTTCCTAATGTTTGCACTGAACAAGAAGGTCCAATAATTTAGTAAATCAAGAATGTAACTTCTTCCTTCCCACATTTACACAATTTCACTAGCCTACCAAGCTAAACATGAGATGAAGAGTTACTATGATATGACCCGACCTCTAAGCTTCATTTATGGAAGTGGGACCAACAAGTAAGACTTACTAACCACACACTGACATCCTACAGGACTTACAACAAAGCAATGTTGGGTAAACGAAGTCATTTATATCAATGAATGTATAATTTCTTTAAAGCTTCCTATTTGTAACTCTAATGTCACTCATAAAAAGTATTTAAAATTAAATATTTCCCTAAAGGCACGGATTCATGGCTTTAGACTTATTGTTTTTCGAGTACTTATATTTTTAGAACTTATATTACTTGATCAATTAACGTGAGACCCATCAGAAATGTTTTAATGTTTGAAGGCTTGATAAGATTCATCATTTCAACCTTTTGGTAAATTTGAACTCATTATCATTATAACTAGAGATAATTGCTTCTTCCCCACATGTTGCCATTGTTGTGGCAAAACAACAACTCCCCAATTTTCACTTTATTATCTTCATAACAATAATGGGTACCCTCTATGAAAATTTTGGTAATTTCACTTCATGATTTTATTTGTAAATTTTGTGATATTTTCATTTTCCTCGATTTTCTTTTTTGATCGTTTCATTATGTGTGATTTTTAGCCAACTTCCTAATAACTCAGATTTTGCTGAATTTATACTTACAGTTTGTAAATGACACTTATCCAAAATTTTAATAATTTCCACAACCTAAAATTAAATATATATACCAATGTATTTTATTTTAAAAATATATATAAAATTATTTCATTAATTTATTTCATTAATTTTAATTAACTATATTAATTAATTTGTAAATATATAATTAATTCCTTATCCCTCACTCTTCCCTCCTCTATCCTCTCCTACCTATTCACCTTCCCCTCCTTATAACTCCCATTCTCTCCATTAATGCTCCTGGCTCATTGATGAGCCCAAAACTAAAGCCATTTTTTTTAAATATTTTAATCACAACATGTTTTTTTAATCATATATATATATATATATATATATATATATATAATTTTTGTAATTTAATTAATTTATAATTCTTATGTGTACCTATTAATAATTTAATTTGAATTATTATTTTATTAAAAATATATTAAAATTAGAATTTTATTAATTTGTGTATATTATTTTTCATTTGTATATATTTAAAAAATCAAATTTTGGTCAAAAATATATTTTCTAGAACACTAGCAGTTTTGACACTTTAGCTTTGGAAGTTAATATCTTGAGTTTTATTTGGCTAAATGAGGCCCATGATGGCTCATTAGAAACATAAAATTATGGATAAGATGTTTGAAGTAGTTGTATGATCAAATTCGGTTATTAAATATGCCTAAAATGAACATAAAATGGAACTCTGAATTTGCAACAAGATTTATCAATTAAAGTGACCCGATTTTGAAAAGGGGCGATATAGAACACATATTTTTTTTAGAGCATAGTTTTTGGTACTTTAAATTTTTTTATGGACATTACGTTTTAGAATGTTAATGATTTGCATGTTGATTTAAAAAAGTGGTGATTCTGCATCAGGCCCTTTTTTAAAAGCCCTATTTTTTGACTTTAAATTTTCTAATGTATGAAATGTAAATAATTATTTTCTAAATTTAACAATTTTTTACACTTTAATTTTTTTAATGTATTAAATGTGGATTTTTTTTTAAATGTTACATTTTTTTACACTTTAAAATGTTTTATGTCAAATTTTTTTGACATAAAAAATGAAAATATAAAAATATATATAAAAAAAAGGCAAAAAAAAAACACAAAATGTAAAAAATAAATTATCTTGTAAACTATTAAAAATTTTTGGAAAAAAACAAATTTTAAAAACTATAAAATTAAGTAACTAAAAATAGAAATTTTTTAAAAAGCATTAACAAAAAACTACAAAAAAATAAATAAATAAAAATAAAAACAAACTAGATTTAAAAAAATAGAAAATTAAAAAAAAACCAATAAAAATCTAAAAGACTATTAAAATCAAGATTAAAAAAAAAATACTCAAATTAAAAAAGAAAAGGAAAAAAAAAATTAAATTTAAAATTAAAAAAAAGAAAGAGAAACAAAAAAAAAAAAAAAAAAAAAACATTTTAAATAAAAAAAAAAAAAAAAAAATTTAAAAATTAAAAAGAAACATATATTTTTTTTTTTTTAAATAAAAAACATTTAAAACTTTAAAAAGCATATATTTACGATTAAAACTCTTTAAAAAACATATATGCACGTAGCACCGCCGTCTAGGGTAGCGCCTCTACAGGCGGTCACACAGTGGTTATCTGATTCCGAGAATCGGATAGCCACCCCCACGGGTGCTCAGACGGTGGCTATCTGATTTTCGGAATCAGATAACCATCGCCCATGGGGGTGGCTATTCAATTCTCGGAATCGGATAGCCACCACCTGGCCACCCCCACTAGCAGTCGGGCAGTGAATTAGATAGCGATTGTCCGGCCACCCCCACGGGCAGTCGGGCGATGGCTATTCGATTATGAGAATCGGATAGCCACCACCCGGTCACTCATGGGGGTGGTTGGGTGGTGGCTATATGATTTTGGGAATCGAATAACCACCGCTCAGCCACCCATTGGGGTGGCCGGGCATCGGCCATCCAATTCCGAGAATTGGATAGCCACCACTCGACTGCCCATGGGGATGGCCAAGCAGTGGCTATCCGATTTCAAGAATTGAATAACCACCGCTCGACCACCCTCATGGGCGGCCGAGTGGTGGCTATCCAATTCTCAGAATAACCACCGCTCGACCACCCTCATGGGCGGCCGAGTGGCGGCTATCCGATTCTGAGAATCGGATAGCCACCTCCTAGCCGCCCGTCGGGGAGCAGACCTAGGCGGTGCAGCAGCAGCGCGCAGCTCCACTACCCAGGGCCGCGCCCCCATAGGTAGTCGGGCAGTGGCCAATAAAATTGTTTTTTTTTTTTAATAAAAAATAAATTTTGTTAAATATGTTAATTGTATTTTACAAAACAAATATTTAAATTATAAATGTTTTTTTGTGGTTATATATATATATATATATATATATATATATATATATATTTGTAAAATATATTTTTAAAAATATTTCAAATGTTATTTTAAAAAAAATAAAAAACATATTTAGCTTTTTTTTAGTTTTAAATGTTTTTATTTTTATTTTTTTAAATCTAAATTTTAAATCATTGTGAAATCCAAATTTTAAATTTTAAATTTTTTAATATAAAATTTGAAATGTTTTTTTTAATTTGAAATTTTTTTTTTGAATATAGGTATATTTTTTAAAAATTTTAATTATTTTTCAGGTTGTTTTTTTTTGTTTTTTTTTTTTAATTTCAGCATATTTTTGTATTTTTAGGTTTTTTTTTGTTTTTTTTTAAATGTTTTTAATCTTACTTTTAGTAGTTTTTTGTTTTTTCGTTTTGTTAATTTTCTATTTTTGTTTTTTTAATCTAGTTTATTTTTATTTTTTCAGTTTTTCTTCATGCTTTTTAAAAATTTCATATTTTTAATTACTTAATTTTATAGTTTTTTTAAATTTTGCTTTTTTGTTTTTTTTTTTCTTTTCCCAATTTTTTTATTGTTTACGAGATTTAAAAAAAATGTTATTGTTTTTTTTTTGAAAATGTGTTTTTCTTATTATTTATTTCTCTATATTTTCAAAAAAAATTAATTCTTATCTTTTATAGGTTAATTTTGTTTTTTTTTAAACAATTTTATGATTGATTTTTTTTTAATATTTTTATGATTGATTTTTTTTTTTTTTTAATTTTATGTTTTGTTTTTAATATATATTTTTATTTACGTTTTGCTATTTTTTTTTTTTTTTTTTTTTTTTTTTTGTTTTTTTCATTGTTTTTATTTTTGTTTTTATTTTTAATTTTATGTTTTCATTATTTTTTTGAAATTTTAATGTTTTTCGGAGTCATAATAAAATCTTTTACACCATTATTTCAAAATGTTGAAAATTTACCCTACAAAAAAAAAAATGTTATTCGAGCATCAACACTTTTCGTTTTAAGGGTGTTTTTTGCACAAATTTTGCACATAAAAAATTGGTTTTACTAAATTTTTTTAAAAATGTTGAAAATTGACCCTAAAAAAAAGGTCATCGTGCTAGTATCAACACTTTTCATTTTCAGGCTGTTTTTTGCACAAAAAATTGATTTTCACCGCCATTTTTAAAACATGTTCAAAATTGACCCTAAAAAAAAAATCATTGTTCCAGTATACACACTTTTCATTTTTAGCACTGTTTTTGATGTTTTTTCAGGTTTTTTTGGCGAGAGTTCCCTTTTTGAGATTACAGTTCCCGTTTCAAAGTTTACATTGTTTTGAGTTTTGTTTTTTGAAATTCATTGGTTATTGTTGTGACAAATTCATTCGAAGCTTACCTCCTTGGGAAAATAGATTATTATAGGGATCAATGGGAAGCTCATATTTCCTATCTTTATATTTATTTAATTGCATTTCAATTTGAGAGTTTGTTTTCCCAGATTCTGGCATTTTGGTTTTGATGTGAAAAATTAATTTATTTTATTGGATTTTTGATAGGTTTTACCATGATTTTTTTGAAGAGGATGAGGCAAATAGATCTTGGAGCAATGTTTTTTTCCCAACAAAGGAAAAAAATAGTATTTGCAGCTCCAAATGGATGGATCTAAACCAATTCCAACAGCTCTCCATTTTTAGCAATTTTTTTGTAAAATATAAATAATAGTTTTGAGAATAAGGAGAGGGTTCATCTTCTCTACAACTTGGAGGCTCTAAGAAATTTTGTAATGATAATTTGAGTTGTGGATAGGGAGGAAAACTCATATCTAGGTTATTGGGGGTTTTTCTTTTCAAAATTCAATCTTTGTTAGTGAAGTGAGTTTGCACTTATGTAATTCTTCTTCTTGCTGGAAAATTTGTTCATTTTGAGAAGACTGTTAGAGGAATATGGAGAAATAGAGAAAAGAGACCAAGTTCATCAATTTGTATTTAAATAATTTTATTTAAAATGCAATTTTTATCTTTGGATGGCAGGTCTGTGTAAATTTTTCATATTATGCACTTGTGTTTGATATGAACATGATTGTCTTTTGGATTAGCTATCTAATTCATTAGTCTCAGGGATCTGTTATTAATTTTCATCTTGCTTGTTGGCTTGATGGGGCCTGACCCAGGTTCATCTTGATTGTGCCAACCAACAAAACCCTAATTGTTGGCCCTTTCAGGGACAACCTGCAGAGTGCAGGTTGCAGTCTCACCCGAAGTAGTATTGGGGATGCTAGAACCAAGTTTCTGCATCCAGAGGCTTGTGTGATGGTTCCCTGATACCCTTATGGCTTAGATATGCCTTCGCGCAACTTTAATCCTTTTGAACCTACAATTACTACAAATCTATCTAAACGACTTTCAGACCTTCACGAATGTAGTTAATTGTACTTATCATGCATAATTATTACAGATCTACTAGTTTCGCACAGTAAATAATCATTAATTCACATAAAACGTATCACAGAGCGAAGATACATAAACTTTAGCAGAAGTAGTACAGATGCATCAGAATCATCTCAAAACAGTCTTTATTAAGTACAAACGTTCATTTATAGACTTCTTATCCCTACGCACTCAACTGCAGGGGCTTGCGCACTTAGCCTGCAGATTCTCTTCTGTTGGCTTAAGACAAATTAGGTCTAACATATTTAAAGAAGATTTCATATTGTTGTGTCAGGAAAGCCATAATATGCTCCTTAATAATTTTATCAATTGCATATTGGTTGAAATGTATTTAGCTAAATTAATTAGAGAAATTATGAGGATTGAACTCATGAACTGCTCTAAATTATTGTTAGTTAGGCAATCGAGTCAAAATTCATATTGTTTATGCTCTTGATTAAGTTGTAAATTGTTAAGAGAATAACATGTTTAGAGATAAACATTTCCAGTGGTGTGAACTTTGTTTTACTTGAACTTAAAGGATAAGGTACATGATTAATGAAAAACTTATTTGAGTTCTTGTTCTACAAGAATATGCATTTGTGATATGTTTTGAGGGAGAAATTGAAGGAGAGTGAGAACACAATTTCATGAATCAGAATTGTTGCATGATTTAGAAACATAAGATGATTGTATTGTATGTGGAGTGGAAGAGATTGTTGGATTTAGTAATTCGTGCTTGGATGTATATTTGTATGAGTGGTTATTAGTCCTAAAAAATGTTGTAATCTTTTGAGAGGGTGGTAATTCTCCTTAAGAAAAATCTTATCTTTAGGCTAGAAACGCCCTTGTGATAGTCCAAATCTTATTTAAAATCAGCAAGATTCTTCATAGTTTGAGAAATATATGGTTTGCATATCTTGGTTTTGTGTATGTATTAATAGTAAGGAGCAAGACTTGAAACTAAAGGAATTGATTAATTATTGAATAGAAATCATGAGCAATTTTGTAGTTGGAAAACATGTTCACTTGTAGTTATCAAGATAGATTGAATAATATAGAAATCATATTTACATAATTATGAGAGCTATTTTTGATTACAAGTTTGCAAAAATATATCTTTAATTTGTTTTTGGAATGAAGATCTTCTAACAGATTCATTCACAATTGCTTCTCAAGTAAGATAAGTGAATAATAATGAAGATTACGGGAATTCAAGGAATGGTCTATAATGCAAAAGTGGGTTATTGACGAAGGTATGACATCATGTTTTGTTGTGTAGTTTCATTGGCAATTGTATGTGGATGATTTGATGCTTCTTGTATGCAAATTTGATTATGAGATGGGATGGTCTATCATTGTTGTTTATACAACTAATGCGAGAGTTGTTTGTATCTTGGCAAGCACAAGAGAATGACACATGAAATATTATTGAATTCTCAATGAATTAGATAGAAAAAATACATTCATGTGTAATGTGAGATCATTGCCATTTATATGAGTAGATGTTTTATATGTTATATCATTTATAGGGAATAATTTCTAGATATAATATGCTTGATAAGATGATTGCTTTGATATAATCAAATATGGCATGACTATACATGGTACTTGATTAATAATGGTATGTTTTGTCTTTAGGGACAATCTGATTGGATATATATATATATATATATATATATATATATATATATATAGATATATATATATATATATATATCCAACAACTATAAGAAAACTTCAAGCCAAGTTCAACCCAAGATGGGGAGTATGTAGTGTCCTTTCTTGGTGAGTTAGTTTTGATGACACATGGAGAGGGTGATTTGATGGAATGACATACAAATTATGCATGTTAAACTTATATATATTCTTGTATCCTATAGACCTGGTTTATGTCACATAGTTGTTTCGTGCTTTTGATAAAGAAGGATTTTGGTTAAGTGCATATAAAATCTATGATTTCTCTTTTGGTATCCTAGTTTGGACATAGGTGTATGACATGGATGGTGATCCAGGATTGACACATAGATCCATGGGTGATCATGGTTATGCAAGACATATGGTTTATTATGATTTATGGATGATACATAATTTGTATGATTATATATGCTTAATCTTATACTGAGCAGGATGTGGCAGGGGACCTGGTTATTTGCCAACAAGGATGCTCAAATTATAAATGACAATAGAAGTCATTTCTTCAAAACCAAAATGAATGTGGAAGTAATGCATAATTATTGGTCTTGGAATAAGGCCTTACAAACGAACCATCAGATGGGTATGAGCTCACAAACAACACCTTAAGGTGAAGCACAAAGTTTCAAAGCAGAGTAGATGAGAAGCCATGGAGATTAGGGGTTGTAGTCCTAAATCCATGAAAGATAAAGATGTGGAGTCTTGGATCTATAATAAAAGGATTAGGGTGTGAAGTCTTGAATATTTAAAAGATCAAGGTGTGGAATCTTGAATCCATGGAGTAGATCAGGGCGGAACGTCCTAAATCTACTAAAGCACAAAGATGCATGCAATAGGGATGCAGAATCCCTATTCTTCGGGAGAAAAATACCACTCATTGGCAACTCATGGATGAATTTACTTAATAAAATCTCATTTTTGACAATTCTAGAGTGACTTTCTAAAAACAAAAAGTCATGTTTAGCATCTCAAGTATGATTTTCCAAAAATAGTAAATCACCTTGCATAAATTGGTAATTAAGTATAGTTGAAGGAAAATCACTTAACTTATTATTAATCAATCCTAATAGTTCTATCTCCACTTAATCATCAATATAATAATAATAATTATTATTAATAAAAGGAATTCTAGTCACCTTCATCACTTCAATCACTTCACACCTCTCCTTGATGATTCTCATGGCTCTACACAACTCTTTCTCTTAATGATACATAACACTCTCTCTTACAGACTCATAAAAGATATGGCATATTCCTCTTACACTCACTTAAGGCATGTCATAAAAGATTCCTCTTACACTCTCTTTAATACATATGTTACACTCTCCTTTGTTGAAGAATGTAACTAGTGTCAGTCTTCATAATTATATTTGAGTCATGATATAATGTATTTGTCAAAAGAAAGAAAAATAAATTTTATTATGAATTAAAAATTAGTTATTAGCATGAGTTTCATGTTTTATTATTTTATTTTTAGGTCAAAGCCTTCATTGTAGGATTCTAGGGTTTATGTCATGAGTCCTAGTCCTTGTCATCATTTATAGACCCTTCTTGGGCTATGTATAACAAGGAAGCAATTTATTTTTTATGTCATAAGTGTCATTTGTGCCTCCAACACCAAGTCGGCCTCAAAGAAGACAATTCAACCTCATTAAGGACATTCGAGCACCCATAATGACTATAAACAATCATCTATTCGACCTCTTTTAGGAGACCAATCAAGAAAGTTCAATCTACAATTGCTAGAGAAGAAAAGAGGAGTGGAATACCTAAAGAAGAAGGATAAAACCATAACAAAGAAGAAAGAGACAATTGTCAAGTAAGAAAAAGCCAGAATTCTCTCTTTTCTACCACACGTGTGAGTCTATAGTTTGTTGTAGGAGGTTTAAATCACAAATTTGCAGTAGGGCGGAAATTTTGGAAGAGGGAGGGCCGAAATTCGTAGTTGTAGTTGGGTTGAAGCTGTTTGAATAGAAGTGACTACTGAAGTTTGGTTTATAAATTTGGAAGACTGGCTTGGTGGAGAGAGGAATTTCTTTTTTGTTTGGTCTAAGGTCATGGATGTTGGGTTGTGTTATATTATTTCCATGACTACCCCATGCGCGGGGGGTGGAGCTCCCCTTGTATGTTGTGCCCGGCGTCATGGGTGAGGGAGGTGGGGGCGGGGGGTTGCCCTCCTGCACGGGGTCCGGGGCAGCGCCCCTGTAATATTTTTTGGACCCTATATTAGGTGGGTGGACCTACCTATGGTTTTGTGCATGGATTTCATACATGGTTTTGGGCATGATGGTTTTCTGCCCATGGTATTTTGTAGATCTAGTCAAGGGAACTATGATTATGTTCTAATCCAGGGTTAATGGATGCTTCGACATGCGTATATATGTATTGTAACATTAAAAGAAACATAATGAAAAATCAATCTAGTACTCTCGGTTTTGGGATCTAGGGGAAAATCTCTGTGTATATCTATTTTATGTTTTATGTTTTATGCTTTTGCCATAGTTTATTTTCTATTTTTAGAATTCGTATGCAGGTAATTTCTGTACAGGGTTAAAACCTACACTTGGTATCAGATTTGTTTTGGCTTCAAGGGGACACCTTTGCTGTTGAGGGGTTTTTCCTCGGGCCTTTGGTGGACCCTGTTTAGTGGGAGATCTGCGGGATCAATTCTTGTGGTGAAAGAAGATGGTGAGCAGTGGAAAGATAGAGATCGAGAAATTTAATGGTCATAGTTTTGAGTTGTTGAAACTCAAGATGAAGGATATGCTGGTGGATAAAGATCAGTGGATCGCGGTAGATCCAGGTACTAAACCAACAACAGTGTCAGCTGAAGACTGGCAAAGTTGGATTGAAGGCAAAGAACACAATGCGATTATGTGTCTCAGATTTAGTATTGTTGAATGTATCAGGGGAATCTTTGATGAAGGCTTTGTGGGAAAAGTTAGGGACTTTGTACCAATCTAAGTCTCTACGGAAAAAAATGTTCCTACGAAAAACCTATATAACATAAGGATGAAAGATGGAGACTCAATGACAGAACATATGAACGCATTTAATACTATGGTAAGAAAGTTATTATCTGTTGACATTAAAATTTCAAATGAAGATAAGTGCATCAGTTTGTTGTGTTCTTTACCCAATTCGTGGGATAGTCTGGTTGCTGCAATAGGTAGTAATGCAACTACCTTGCAGTTTGATGAAATAGTCTCATCCTTGCTGTTGAAGATGAGACGAAAAAATATGGAGGTCTAGAATGGTGATTCTTTTTCTGTGCAAGGACGGTCCAAGAATAGAAACAAAAATATATCCTCGAGTGGGAGATATAAATCTAGAGGGAGATCTAAATCTCCAGGAAAACATGTATATGTGTGATGGAAATGTGGAAAGGAAGGGCACTTGAAAAGGGACTGTAAATCTAAAGCTCCTGAGAAAGGAAAGGGATCTGATGATGCTCATTCTGCAGAGGTAAAAACACCTCAGATGAAGGTGGGTATGTGTACTTGGCTTCTTTTTCAAGTACACATGTAGATCACGAGGCATGGTTGATTGACTCAAGTGCATCCTTTCACTTCACTCCCCATAGAGAGTGGTTCTACGAGTATGAGAAATATTATGGTGGTGATTTCTTCTTAGGGGATGACAAGAAGGCTAGAATCGTTGGTCACAAAAAATTCAAGTTGAAGTTGCAAGGTGGAAGGATTAGAACACTTCCGGGTGTTCTGCATATTCCTGCATTGGCCATAAATCTGATTTCTGTAAGCAAGTTGGATGATGCAGGTGTAAAATCGGTGTTTGATAAAGATACTTGCAAGATGGTTTGGGGATCACTGGTATTGATGCAGGGAGTTCGAATTGGAACTCTTTACAAGCTTCAGGGTAGCACTATTATTGATGGGTGCAATAGTTCGGTGGTTCCTGAAAGTGAAGTAGAAAATCTAGTGGTCTCTGGAGAAAAGACCATGCTATGGCATCAAAAGCTTGAACATATCAGGGAGAAGGGACTTCAAATACTTCAAGGTAATGGTATGATAGAAGGCATGTCTAATTGCTCTCTAAATTTTTATTTCTATGAAAATTGTGTATATGGGAAGGAGAATCGGGTGATTTTCCCCTTTGGTGGTAAGAGGGTGAAACAAATATTAGAGCTTGTGCAGAGTGAAGTATTTGGACCTGTGTCGGTTCCATCATTGGGAAATTCTGTATACTATGTATCATTTATAGATGACTTCTCAAGGAATACATGGATATATTTCCTTAGGAAGAAATTTGAAGTCTTTGATAGGTTTAAAGAATTTAAGGCTCTGGTCGAAAACGAGACAGAGGAGAAGATAAAGGTGCGGATGACAGATAATAATGGAGAGTTTTTCAAGAAGGAATTTGAAGAGTTCTGTAAGAAGTGTGGTATAGCATGACAGAAGACTACTCCATACACACCTGAGAAAAATGGAGTTGCAAAAAGAATGAACAAGATGTTGATGGAAACGACAAGAAGTATTCTCAGTGGTACCAGGTTAGGACAAGAATTCTGGGTAGAGGCGATGGAGACTGCATGCTTCCTAGTCAACAGATCACCTTCATTAGTGTTGGAGGATAAGAATCCAAAAGAGGTATGGATTGGTAAGGAAACTTCTCTTTCACATCAGAGGGTATTTGGATGTGATGCATATGTACATGCTCCAAAGGAGAAAAGAACAAAGTTAGATAATAAATATGAAAAGTGCATCTTTATTGGCTATAGGGATGGTTTGAAAGGTTATAAGATTTGAAACCCAAAAACACGGAAGGTTGTGTACAACTAATATGTGGTGTTTAGAGAGGTGAAATATGTTATTTAACATGAAGTCCTACCAATGGAACCTGAGAAGATAGATTTCGAGCTAAAAGAGGAAGAATCAGACTCTAAAGTAGAAGAGGAATCAAAAGATGAAGAGCCAAAAACTTCGGTTATGAGAAGATCAGCTCGAGAAAGAAGGCAGCCAAAAAGGTATAGTCCATCTGCGTTTTGTTCAAATTTTTCTTTATTTATTACTAATGATGATCCCATAACTATGAGGGAAGCAGTAGATTTAGAAGATGGAAAACTCTGGAAATAGGCCATGGTTGATGAAATGGCATCTTTGCACAAAAATGAGGCTTGGGATCTGGTGGAGTTGTCAGATGGAAGGAAACCTATTGACAACAAATGGGTGTTTAAGAAGAAGATAAATGCAGAAGGACAGGTGGAGAAATACAAAGCTCGGTTGGTAGAAAAAGTTTATTCCCAGGTGCGGGGAATTGATTTTGGTGATATTTTTTCTCTTGTTGTCAAGGTAGCTTCTATTAGATTACTTTTATATGTTGCTGCTACTTTTGATTTTGAGGTAAAACAGATGGATGTGAAGACAAAATTTCTTCACAGGGGTCTGGAAGAAGAGATCTACATGAAATAACCCGAAGGCTTTCGGTGAAGGGTAAGAAAGAACTGGTTTGAAAGTTAAAAAAGTCTGTATGGGTTAAAACAGTCACCAAGGATGTGATATCAGAAATTTGATACATTTATATAGGGACTTGGCTTCACCAGAAGCAAAGAAGATCATTGTGTGTATTTTAAATTAATTGGTGATCATGTTATTTATCTGGTCTTGTATGTGGATGATATGTTGCTGGTTGGAAATGAAAAATCAATTATCTAGGATTTGAAGACCCAATTGTCCTCCAAATTCGACATGAAAGGTCTTGGTGCTCAAAACCATATTTTAGGCATAGGGGGTGCAACTACAGACCCACCTATGGTTTTGCGCATGAATTTTACACATGGTTTTGGGCATGATGGTTTCTTGTCCATGGTATTTTGTAGATCTGGTCAAGGGAACTACGATTATGTTCTAATCCAGGGTTAGTGGATTGGGGTTTATGGATGCTTCAACATGTATATATATGTATTGTAACATTGAAAGGAACATAATGAAAAATCAATCTGGTAGTCCCGGTTTTGGGTTCCAGGGGGAAATATCTATGTATATCTGTTATATGTTTTATGCACTCACCATTGTTTATTTTCTGCTTTTTAGAATTTGTATGTAGGTAATTTATGTACAAGGTTAAAACCTACATTAGATTGTCTCAATTTGATTTGAATCTACTAGTGAGTGCCTATATTTGGCGTTATATATATTCATGCTTTTGATTTGATGATTTCTTGATGAGAAGAAAATAAAAGAACATAATGAAATTTAATAAGAATACAAGAATAACACAATAATTTTCAACATAAGAAAATATTTCTACCTTTTTTATTTTCTAACATCCTTAACTAAGGCATTTTCACCTCTCCTTAATGGCATGAGTTACACTCCCCTAAATGTAATATATTACTCTTCCTCAAGGCATGCATATTACTCCTCCTTTATGACAAGAATTTGTTTCTCCTCCTATATATGTGTCTCATGTCTTCTCACTTTGGGGAGGATAGGTGCATTGTGATACCAAGAGTTTAAGAGATTTGAAGAAGATTGTGAGAGGGAGAGATTTGGAGCATAACCAAATGTTGTTGATATGAATCTAAAATTCCTAAGTAGCTCTACCTTGTGGATTTGAACATGAGTGGTACGGAGAGGAAGTGAAACTTATCTTCCTCAGTGTGCCTTGTATATCTCTCTACTACTATATTTTTGTACTATTTGTGAGCTTATATAGCTCGAGGGTTCCAGGGGGGAGGGGGAGTTCTCCTTGGATATGGTTGGGTGGAGAATCAAATGGTTTAAATAAGTTGGTTACAGAATTATAGATGGAGCATAAATATTTCAGCTGTTGGGATTGAATATTGAATTAGGTATAAATTTGATTTCCTTGAAATTTTAGTATAATATTAGCAAAAAGAATTGTAGAAATTTTAATTTCTGTAAGTATGTAGCTTTGTTTTAAGCTTATGTTATTTGGAATCTTATTGGCTAAGTTGAGAATGAAGACTAAGAGTAGTCTATATTTAGGGATGTTTATATCCCAAATTGTAAATATTTTTGGTGTAGTTTATTATACTAACCTTGGTATTGTAGCGAACCAAGGAAGAAAATCCAAATATTGCTAAAAGTAATTACAATGAAGAATTACAAAATAGGTTGGGTAAGAGTTTCATGACTTATGGTTTTGTGATGTTTTTATTGAAATAGGTAATTAGATGCATTTTAGAAAGGGTTTCAGGGTATATTTTCAAAGTGTTTGACAAAATATCTGAATGGATAATGCTATCATTTTATATTATATATATAATTATACATGAATAAGTGCTAACTTACAACCTACAAGAGAAATAAGAAAATGGACATGTACCCATAATATACCCAGAGGAATTACAAGATCAACCCTTAAAAGAAAATGAAAAAATAATGTCATCCAAAATATGGTTTGGAAGATCAAAGGCTTTAGGTATGTTGAGGTAATTTTCAGTCATTTAATAGAATATGTTTCATACTCTTATTAATAATTCGATGTGTTTGTGATTCGTGTTTTGGTATAGTTATGTTAGCTTACCTGAATACAAAATATTTGACAGAAATTCGTAATAGTCGTAGCATTCAAGGTTTCCACGTGTTTGCTAAATTGTAGCAGTGGCTTCAATAAGCTTGTCAAATTATGTCAAGGGAAATAGATTTGCATGTTGTAAAATGTTTGATTAGATACATGTATCAAGAATTCATATAGTGAACTTAGAAATTCGTAAGCCCAATGAACAATTCATAGTATCATAATCTTGGGTTGTCTTTCTTCATGTAGAGATGTAGATGAAATTTTGCATTCCATGTGTTTGACAAAAGTGGTAAATGAAATCCAAAGTTTTTTTGTTTGTTTTAAAGATTTTCATCCCTGGTAGTTTTGGATGCAATTTAGCTAAACATCAGGGGGTATTCATACGAAATGGCCATGTAACCCCCACTTTGATTCCAAAAAAATGGTTTTCAGTCGATTTTGCAGATATGTTGCTACCCTGTATGGATTACTGAATGTAGTGTTTTGCAAATTTTTTTATCTTTGATGATATTAATATGATTTATGCTATTTCATAATTTTTTTTCTTCTAAAGTCACTCTGATAGTTTAAACATCTTTATTGCAATTTATTTAATGTCCGCTAACTATTTGTTAAAATGCCTCAATGACTGTAGATTCAATGCTTGCAAACTATTTATTAAAATGCCTCAATGGCTGTAGATTGCACGCTTGCAAACTGTTTATTAATTTTTTTCAATTGTTGTAGACTGCATGCTTGCAAACTATTTGTTAAAATGCCTCAGTCGTTGTAGATTACATACTTGCAAACTGTTTGCCCAAAATTCCCCAATGGATGTAGTTTACATGGCTACAAGCTACTTGTAAAAAATTTCCCCAATGTTTGTAGTTTTTCATGTTATTAAAGTGTTTGTAGGAATGCATCAATGAAAATGGCTTGTAGTTTTACTTGTGTGTAAAGTTCAATTCAAAAGTTATTGACATTAATGTGAGATAATGAAGAATGAGGTTATGTAATAATGTTGATAATAATTTAAGACATGATTAAGAATGTGAGATCATGTTTGGAAAGGTCATTAAACATCATGGATTAATTATATTGTTATTTTCTTATAATATAATGAATTGTTCGGAGTGAAGAAGGGCCAAATGTTTTGAGTAATAGTTTAACTTGGAAGTGTTGTATAGATTGTTTGATATTAAAATGGAATCTTGTCTTACATCCAAGAATGTTATTACTAGACATAGAGTATCTTAAGGGTGAAGGATTAAAATAAGGGTGCCAAGTAATTAAATATATATATATATATATATATATATATATATATATATATATATATATATATATATCATATTTGAGTCTTTGTGTCCAATGGGACCCTTATTTCACTATAATATTGATGGTTGGTAAGGTTGGACATTACAAATCTTGTGGAAAGTGTTATATTGGTGAAATAAATCGTTCCTTACAAGTAATGATCAAGAAGCATGGGTTTTGACATAAAACATGAAAGAATAAAAAATTCAGCTTTGACAGAACATGCCAAGACTACAAAACATCATGTTTGTTTGGAAAATACTAAAATAATTACAAATTGAATGTCATTATTACAAACACCATATTAGAGAATCTCTAGAAATCAAGAAATAACCAACAACATTAATAGAGACAATGGCCTTTAGGTTACTGATAAATGGCTTCCCTTGCTGACCATGAACTACATGTGATGATCCTCTTTGGGCTTACTTTTGGCTCTTGTCCTCCCTCTTTCCTGACCTTTGTTCCCCCTCTCTGTTTTTGACCCACCTGCTTGCTTTATCACTCCTTCCCTTGTTCACATTCCCTTTCCTCATTTTATTTCAAAATATTCCCCTCCTCTCTCACCTTTCTTTCTCCTCTCCTTCAACGTCTTCTTCCTCTTGTTTTTCTCTTCCCCCCCCCCCCCCCCCACCTTACTTACCTTCACATAGTTTTCCCTCCTTCCTCATTTTCCTTGTTTATGCTCCCCTTGTCCCTCTTCTCCTCCTCCAGCCTTCTCCATCCTTTCTTTCTTCCTTCTCACCTCCTCCCTTCTCCATCCTTTCTTTCCTCCTCATCTCCTCCTTCTAACCTCCATTCCTTTCACCTCTTCTTCCTCCTCCCTCCCTCTTCCTTTCCATCTTCTACTCTTCTTTATCTTTCACCATACCTTCTTAGGTGGAAGCTTTGTTTTATTTGTTAAGTTTTCTTAGCTTAGGTTATACACTCATTTATGCATACATACTTTTGATTGACCATATATATATATATATATATATAAGCACCCAATGACATTTAACATGTACAGATTTGTAGTATATATATATATATCTATATCTATATATATATATATATATATATATATATTATATATATATATATATATATATATATATTATATATATATATATATATATATATTATATATATATATATATATAAACACGTAGTGACACACACACACACACACACATATATATACAAAGAGTGATATTTAATCACTTATTGACATTTAATATATACTTTGATAAAGTACATTAACAACATTAATAAAGAATAATTCCTTATTAAATCAATAAAGAGTTAGTAAAGTAATATCATATCAATAAAGAATTATTAATTACACTTTTTTGTATTAATTTAATTATTTTGAAGTATACCTATGATTTTAATAACTCTTGAATATTAATTTTAGATTAATGATATACTCATATGAATTATAATGTTTTAATACTTATATGTCTCTAGTTGGCTAGGGTTTATGACTTAACTACTCTAGGTGACTTGTTTACTATTCATTTCTCCCCTAGTCTTCATTCTTTCTCATGTCTTGATAACAGATTTTGTTAATAGCTTTGAAACATTGACAACGATACCCTCATCTGTGGATCTTCCTTCCTCAACAAGAAATTATGTTATTTATAAAAGTAATATCTTTTAATGATAAAAGTGAGTTTAATTTAATGAAATGCAAATGTTATTTGCATTAGTGAATTAGATAAATCACAATATTTGATCCAAAGTGAAGTTGAAATTTAATCTCAATAGTCAATCACTTTCGAAATTAGGGTTATTGATTTAGTCATAACTCAAACTTACAAAAATAAGGTTGAACTCAGGGAAAAGACACAATATTGAGCACAAGACAACATGAGATAAGGATCTCAACGATTATGGGGAGAAGGAAATTCACTCAAGTGTGCAAGGGTTGTTAGAGAAAAAAACAAGATTTACAACAAGGAGGAAACCTAATAGTAAGAAATAAAACATTTAATTTCTACAATAAATCCAACCCACATCTGCAACAAAACCTAATATTAGCGTGCATGTGTGAGTACGATATAGGTACAATGCACAACATGTGTAGTTGTACAATAGATTGTAGTTACAAGTTTGCAGATTTGGTTTTTCTCAATGATTTCAAAGGGTTGTACAATTTTACATGTACCTCGAATTTATTTAGTAATTTTTTTAATATTGCTACAACACCCTCCAAAATTTTGACTTACACTCAATTTTGCAGCCTTCCTTGGTCTTGCACATTATTGTCGCAAAAACTAAAACTCATTTCATGTGCTTTCTTGAAGTATTTTTCTCTCCTTTGCAAGTTGGGTAAACTATCATATTTTCACATGATTAGGTATCACACAATGTGTAGAAGCATGTTCTAATGGTTTTAAGGGTCTATCTTTGTGTATATGAGTTGTTATAACTATGTAAACATCTTTCGCACTCATTCACAAAGTTTTAAGCATTGTTGAACAAATCTCGTCACAGTCATCCCAAAGTTTATCTTAAGTGTTGCACTTGTCGTAATTGGTCATAAAGTTGTCACACGGAGGGAAATGCATTGTTCATGGGTCATAGGTAATCTATGTTGTTGTATCATTAAGTAGTCTAAGTGTGAAATCATAGTCAAAGTCTTATAACTGTTTACATCATTCTCACTGGTCTTACACTTGGCCATTTCTGAGAAGGCTTCTTGACTAAGCAACTTGGCTTCATACGACCTGCCTGAACTGTGCATTGCACATTTTTAGTCCTCTATTTGTGATCTTTCCTTTTGTAACTGTGCAATGCATAATTCCTACCTCCCAAGAATGCTGCAGTACATAGTTGCTATGCCCAAGCTCCAACCTTGACCTCTAGAATTGCGCAGTCCTTCCTCCCAACCCGGCCTTGATTGCACATTACACAATCACCTACCTCAAGCTCATTCCTTGAGCCTTTGAACTACACAGTTGTGCAACAACCCAAGCTCCCTTGTCTCCCAGAAGTGTGCAGTGTGTCCTGTCAGTGCTCATTCCCTTAGCCTGACCCACTGGTTCTCATAACTGTGCATATTTTCCCCTCAATCCTGCTCAAAATATACACTCCACAGTCTTAGGGCTCAAGCCTCACCCCTGACTGCTTGAACTGTGCAGTCACTGAGACCTCTTTCCCAGCCTGTGACCTAGTTCCGCCTCATTTAATGGATCAAATTGCACTATCTTAGACTAGGGGGTTTTCAGATTGATGTCATCTTGTCATGAGTGAATTGCAAATGTAGGTACTCTATCATACCATGCAAATATGATAAAGAAGGAGATGAAGGAGGGAAGCATGCTGAAAGACACACTTATAGCTAAAGACACAATCCAATCAACTAAGAAAAGCGAAGGGACACTAGTCTGTGACCACCATTCAAGACTTGAGATCATTGAAGATTCCTTATCACCAAGCCATGTGGAGGAGAAGAGAAGCATTCTCTAAAAGACATTCAACACTCAAAAACAACAGTGGCTTGACATTACCACATCATCAAGCAGTCCATGTCAGAAGTGTCATGTCATGAGTGGTCACATGCCACCCCTTGTGGCCAATGATGTAACATATGTTTCAGAAATGTATTGTGAAGTGAAAATCCAAAGGACATGTGTGGAATACAAAGAGTCATGTAAAGTTGAAAATTTATAGGAAATCAAACAATCATGAGGGTAGATGAAGAGTCACAAGGAAGGTGAAGCATCACCTCCTCATTGTTATATATACTCCCTCTATAAGAGCAACCTTGGCTCATCTCACAAAAAATTATAGAGATAAGCTAGTTCTTTTGGGGAGCAATGAATGGCTCCAACTCTCCACTACTGGAGCTAGTGATGTTCATTGTATACATGTGCCTTGGAACTTTTACTTAATAATAGAAGCCTTCTAGGCCAGTATGTTCTTCATGCATGGATTATAAATGTTTGTAAGACTATTCTGTGGACTTTTGTACTTCATGTTTGCTTTCACATGTTCTAAGATAGTTGAGCTATTATGGTTGTTTTAGTACTTATCTTATTGAGAATGTGCTCTAATGGTTTGTCATTACTGTCCCATCCTTGTAGACTACTTCGTGGGATATTGGACAGACCTTTCTCATTTGTTGGTTGTAATGATCGTCACATCCCTTGTGGAATATTCTACTAGATGTTAGACAAATATTTCTAGTTCACGTGTGTCTCTTCTTGGGTGGTACTATTACCTCTCTCTTAGAGGCTCACTTTTCTCCCCTCTCCATAGTAGAAGACATTTGACACGTTTACAACTGAACACTCACCAAACATACCTTTTTGCTTTTCAAAGAAACCATTGCATCCATCTCTTGTTGACAGTTAGATCCAAGGAAAATCTTTAAGGATTCAGAAACCGTGCCATTATACTGGATGGGACTCCTACACCAAACAATGTGAGGCCTAATTAGGACTTCATATCGGGGAGATCCCCTAAATGTTGGTGGGTCCAACACTATCAAAATTTTATGGTTGATAACAACACCAACCCCAATATTACTTCCTCTGGTCAAGTCAATAACATTCCCAACAACTCCCCTATGCACATTCCCGAAGTTGGTAATTCTTCTCAGCTTAGAACTACGCAACCTTACAAAGTCTCTTACAATTAGATCTAGGCCATCCACCCCATCACCCAAAACTTTGCAAGAGATATTGGATTGATACTCAGCATAGAAACTCTTCCATATTTTTTGAAGAAGAACCAAACCACCTCCACTAGGATAGTGGTATCAAAAAATGAAGAGTTGGTTCTTGCCACCCTTGAAGAATTAACAGATTTTGAGGAAAATGCAGAAAAACCAGAACAACCTCCAACCTTCAATGGTGATAATGTAGTGCTTTCGAGCGATACTTGATGGCAGTGACATGATAACGTGGGTTGGGCAGATAAGAAGAAGAAGAAGAAGACCAGTCAAATTCTGAGGAAGAGGGGGAAGACAATGACACATACATTGCAAACCAAGATATGGATTGGATGTCTCAGGGCCCACTTACCCTATCAGGTGCGTTACACAAGATGCCAAAGCATCCAGAAAAGCTCCTAATGAAGTACGAACCTAACAAAATATTAAAGGTGGAGGATCATTTAGACAACTTCTACCTACATCTGCAAACAATTGAGGTACGCTATGACGATGTTGCATGGAGACTTTTTCTGTGTACCTTAGATGGCAGAGCAACTGTATGGTATCATAGGTTTCTTTCGAATTCTATCTAGAATTGGAGGGGGTTTAAGAAACATTTCCTTGAGAAATTTGTTGATGATAAGACCCCCACCATGTTGTTGAAAGAGCTAGGAAATCTCGATATGGAGCACAAGGAAAAAGTGAAATATTTCAATAAGAGGTTTAATCATATTCTGAATAAGTTCCAAAAAAACACTAAACCTCATGGCTCCATCACTGTCGATCATTACAGTTCTGCCTTGCCAACCAACATTGTAGTTCGTAAAGAGAACTGCGAAACAAACTTTAACAAAAAATTATGAAGAAAGAATCATGTTTGAAAAGGAATTGCATGTGATTGGAGTCACTGTAGATGATGAACCAACCAAAGACTCCAAAGACACGGGTAAAAGGTCTCAAGCCTCCGTAAGTAAGGGCAAAGAGAAAGAAATTGTTGATTTTGAGAGTTTGACCCATACTGTCAAGACTCTGTCAAACAAGCTGGCAGAGCTAAAACAAAGGTCAAGCGAGAAAATCGTGAGCAACAAGTCTCCAAGTTCAGCCTATTCAGAAGGACTGCAAATTCCAATAGTAGCAACAACCAACTGACTATGTATACATAGAGCTCAAACATTGTATTGAATATCGAAAGAATGGATATAGACCAATATTGTTCATATCATCAAGAATATCATTCCTCGAAAACATGCCCACAATGGAATCACCAAAGAAGTTGTTGCAACTGAAGGGACACCAATTGTGGGGCACGCAGTAAATATGTTCAATTTCATACACACAACTTAAAGGAGTATGGATGACAAACAACCTCCGAGTGATGGTCTGACCTAGAAGAAGACAAACTGATACAATCTGAGAAGCCAAGGGTTGACCACCGAGACAGGGTTGGCGAAGCAGAAGCTTAAAGAAAATATGTTAAGAAAGATCAATCCTCTTGATAGCTCAATACAAAACAATCAGAGAAAGTCTGGGAACACAACTACAATGAAAAGTGCTTCTGTAAGTAGTAACAATAAGACCATCGCTTCGATATTCAGAAACCAAGTTGCACCCCTAGACACTTTTCCAATCCTTCCCTCTATATATTACAACATAGTTGAATACATGAAGAAGATTCGTGTGGACATGTTGATTTTCAAAAAAACAAAGATCACGAGCCAATGGTAAATCCTCTTACGTGCACTTGGGCAATCCACTACAGGTAATGATGCTTCTTCAGACAAGGGATTTGGTATGTCCTCTGGTTCCCTCAAATATGTGCTTAATTCTTTAAAAATGGATGCAAACACACTCTTCTTTCCATTTCTATTAGCTTTTGAAATATTCAATTTCAATGTACACAATTGCTTGGTTGATTCCGGTGCATCGGTAAACGTAATGCCATTATTTGTCGCCAAGAAAATCAATGCAAAATGGGACAAAACAGATGCACAAATCATTCAGCTAGACATGACTCTTATCCACGTAGTTGGTGAACTCAAAGATATGATTATCTGTTTATCATCCAATGAGAGAGTCCACCAATGTATCAATATAGTGATTGTGGGAATTCCAGAAGCATATGGAGTATTGTTGAGTAGAGATTGGTCCAACAAGCTACAAGGGTACTTTTCTACGTACTAGTCACATTTATGGCTTCTTCACAAGGGAAAAAATAATCATATACTGTTAAATTTTGAACGTGTTCTTTGCTTAGGACATTTACACAAAGATCCATATTATCCCATTCAATTTTCCATTTCTTATCATATTTCTTGTAACTGAAGAAAAAACATAATCAATAAAAGCAGAAAACAATTCAAGACAAAAGAACACAAGTATATGGTTCAAGATAGGGAAAAACTCCAAGATGGGGAAAACCCTTTATCAATTCTTCTCATTATAAATGTCATATGCTCAAGAGAGAGAGAGAGAGTACAATAAAATATACTTTCCAATAGAAGGTCTAACAATATTGCCTTTAGGTCCAGAAAATCTTAAATTCTGGTGCAATATAGGTTGGAGACATCTTCTTTGAAATAATGAATACTGGTTAGGGAAAAACACAGTCTTCTCAAGGCACCTTGTTCACACCAAGCATATGTTAGGTTTGGTTGTGACCTCCCTTCATATAGTCCCTCCATGAACATGCAAACCTTTAATCATCTTCTAGGCTTCAAGAATGAACCATACTACTCACTGTTTAAGTATGAATGATAACAACCTTCTTACACAATTTCCTGAACTGAGGATCAAGGCTTGAGGTATGAATGAAGGTGGCCCTATCAAGTGTGGCCTGTTTCTAGGAGGGATCATCCATGAGAATCATGTTCAACATAATATAAATCAACCCTTAAACAATGTGAAATCCTCTGCCCTAAATTCAAATCTGTAATGGAGGATAAAAGCCCCAGATCAAGTTACAAAATAGCCCAAACAACCTCGGTCACTAGCCTGTGGAATATGACCCATCAAGGAGACTTTTGATGATGTTATCCTTGCCCTTACCATCTTCATTGGAGACTACCTTCTTCTGTGGCTATTTCAGAAAGAAGAATGAGATATGATGATGCCAAATATGGATGGAGGACTCTTATATTTATAGTATTTGATGGGCGTAAAGAGTTCAGACTATTGGTTATGATGAGCCGATATAAGGTGAGGTCAAATTTAACATTTTACTTGTGATGAAACATAAAAGTAAAAAACCCACTTCTCCTTATCCAAATTTGACGATGTTTAGGTCGATTTTGGTCCTCTCGAAGAGAGTAATTTAATGCAATAATTATCTTCATCAACTGAGCTGTCCAAAGTGGAATTTAGCCCTAGTTGCAAATTTTAACACTCCCTCTCAACCAGGGAGAATTCCATCTATCAAAACATCAACCATTGTCACCAATCGTCATGCCATCCTGTTGTTATGAACCATCTCTGAATCTCATCTCATCTCATCTCTGCTAAATGCTGATATATATAATAAAGAAGAATAGATCGAGAGTGAGTCACAAGACCTTTCCACTCTCCACTGCTAACAAGTTAGTTCAGATAGCCAAAGGTGTAACCTCAATCGGACTTCATCTAGCATGATCAAGTTCTTGGAACATCATGGATCCTAGACATAGGGAGTACGACACTACATTATGTATCCATCGGTAGTGCTATGGTCCCTATCAACGTTTCCCAACTCATTGGCCAAATGAGAGGTAGTTCCCATGAGTCCCAGACTACATGGGTAGGATGATGCAAGAACCTCAGTAGGTAAAGAATATATCACATCCTACTCACAACCACATGTAGGGAAAGGAGAAACCACATCCTACAAACACATGTCATAATCACACGTAGGGAAAGGATGAACCGCATCCTACAATCACATGTCACAATCATTGTAGGGAAAGGATAAACCACATCCTACACGCATGCAAAACACCGAGAGTAGGGAAATGATGAACCATGTCCTACACGCATGCAAATCACCGAGAGTAGGGAAATTATGAACCACATCCCATCAAAATGTCATCAGATGCATATATGCATCTCTCACTAGGGTATCTGCAGGAGAAGGTGAACCACTCATCCTGCTCATATGCCATAGGAGAAGGTGAACCACTCATTCTATGCATATGTCATCAATAGTAGGGGAAGGTGAACCACTCACCCTACACACATGTCAACCACCATGAGGTATCACAGGGGAAGGTGAACCACTCACCTTGTACACAATGCACCACTACGGGAAGGTGAAACACTCACCCTATGGTCACTCATAACTGAATAAGTACCCCATTCCCCTAGGAGTTCCCAGAGCTCAATGTTCAATTGTAACCTTCATATAGGGTGGTAGGGTCCCAGTGTTTGAGGTCAAATGTATTTGCATTATTAATTGATTTTCAGTTTTTGAGTAGCATTTTAGTCTATGACTACTGTTGTTGTCATAGCCTCAAATTCACTATCCTACACCATTGGAGTTGTGAAAAGTCTCATTCAGTGGGATTTATGAGGTCACATTTTTATAAATTCAATCAAGGTTAAAGGGGAATTTATGTCATGTCTTCATTGATCAGAGCCATTCGAAATGAATTTGTGTCAATCTAAGGTTTCGTTGGTTATGAGGCCAGATCATTAAAATATTCCGCCAATTATGATCTATACTTTTATTATTATTTTATTTACCCCCTTACTTTCCCATCCCATACCCTATTCCCCTTCATTCCCATCCCATATACATTTATATACCCCTCCCCCTTTTCATTCCAAAACTATCCTCTAAACATTACTATCCACATTCTCATATTCACTCTTACCATCACTACGCACCCTCATGCCTAATCATTATTTATGTATCATAACCCTAAAATTAATCATTTTCCATAACCCCTACATTCATGACAAGTCAAACAAAAGCCAAAGTTTAATCAATTAAGTGACAAGGTGACCAGATTAATGATGACACAAAAAGACAAAATTCAAACATGCAATTCAAATTTTCCTACTGCACTCAACTCATCTCATTGTTCACTCATGCAAATTGTTCTTATTCAGAGAACACAACATCAGTACGCAAGTTAAAGCATCGAACCCAACAAGCACACTATTAACAAATTTAGTGGATAATCACTATAGAAGGTCATTGCGTAAGCGCTACCAAGTCTGGAAGCTACATAGTTGCTGTGCAATGTTCCCCGACACCCTGCAACGCATACACACAATAAAAAATTGGTTCTCATCAAGGTCCGATGTAGGATACATTACCCTTAATCACAGTATGTTTTTGAAAGCTTAACTTGGGTCAATTAAAGTTTGGTGAGTTCATCACTACGTAATCACCGTGTAAGCCCATGTTTCATTCCGGTTCAAACTTAGGGATAAAACCGTAGACCTAGGGCTTGTGTAAGCATTGTCAAAGTTAAGTGGGTTGGGTGAAAAGTCTATAAAGGCCTTTTAATGAAATAGTCCTTACACCTACCTTAGTACGCCCTTTCCATGTTATTGCGCAACATGTTGTAAACATGACTGTTGAGTCTAAGTTATTTTCATTTGCGCTCTCCACATAGGTATAGTGTTGTCCTACCACCATCCAAACAACATACCACGAGTTCCACTAAGACCTTTTTAAATATTCATGGCTACCACTTCTGGCAGAGACAAAAATTAAGGAAGGGATGCAGTGCGCTTTGAGCCCAGAAACCTAGACCTTGTAAATTCCGACCCAACTATTAAAGTGGCCTTTGAAAACACTGGTTGCATTTCTTCTGTGAGAAGATACAGTCTCATGGCCACCATGTGCAACTTGGAAGCATGTTTTCTTTAAATTTCAAGGAGGATAGAGTCAAGTTAGGTAATCTAGAGTTATTCATTACAGAGATGATTGTTTTGGATGCTACAGACATTCCTTTGGAAGGGGAAAACCAGTTTAAGGGGTAGGAGTTAGATGGAGCCTATTTCAAGGAGTTTGTTAAGCCTCTGTTTAAAGACAAATATGATACAAATTTTCCCAGAACTTACCTACTAAACCATTACAGTCAGCTACTCAATGTCATCCAGAGGTATTTTAGTTGTGAAAGTAAGTTTAGTAAGGTATACCAATATCATATCAGAATTCTCATGCACTTTACTACGAAAAAGAGTCTTAATTTTCCATACGATTTGTTTAAAAGTTTGGGTAAAATGGTTGATAGAGTGCAGGCAAAGAGAGACATGCATATGCCTATTTTATTCCATTTTTCCTTGATTAAGTTGTTAGTGTTGCATGAACTGGAGAAGATGAAGATATCATGGGTAAGCTTCTTATCAATTGTGGGTCTACTACATGAAGGCATCTCCCCAATGGAGAAACCTGAAGAAGAATAAGAACCCAAAGCTGAAGCAACAATGGAAGAGAAAATGAAAAAAATGATTAGGTATAAGAGGGCAACTAGAAAAGGGAAAGAAAAGGTGCCAACAACAAATGAAACACAATTTGTGTGTAGAACAAGATCCATATTGGGAACCAAGAAAGTCACTAAGGGGCCAACTCCTCAATAAAATGTTACTATTCTAGAGAACAAGCTAGAGAAAGGCACATGTGAAGCACAAAATGTTCAAATGGAAGAAGACAAAGATAGTGAAATTGCAAAACTGCAGGATGATCTTGCTAAAGCACACATTCAGATTTGCCTATTTGAAAAAGCATAATAGGGAACTCAAGCATACAACCTTACAGAAAACTCAACAAGTAGAGGGTGACACATCTAAAGGGCCTTCTAAACCTATTGCACAAGAGAAAGGAAAACAAGCGATAAATGTTGAAGACGTGGAAGAACCTAAAATGAAACCAACGAAACATGTGACTAGAACAAATAAGGCTACAACTACATGGAAAGAACAGATGAAGGAGGCATTTCAATCAGCAGAAAGACCCAAGTTTGACCAATGGAGGGAATACCAGAGACTATTAGGGGAGATTGAAGAATGCCAACTACAAGCTTTGCATATAGCCAAGATATTGAAGATTTAAAAAAATTTGTAAACCATTTAGTTGTGGAAGCTAATAAAGGTATAATCGAAGCTACTGAGGCACTTCGTAGAGAAAAAGTGCTACTAAAGTGGGCCCTCCCTACAAGAAGATAGTTGAAACAATATTACATCATAAATTTTATCTTGAGGAGGAGATTGAGACTCATGAAACAAAAACTATCAAAATCTAGGAGACTGTTGAAAAAGTATAAACAAGCATCTGGAGCATATCAAAGTGTACCAAATCCATAGTCAAAGCCACAACCAAAATTACAGTTAATCAAAAAAACTGAGACCCCTTGTAAGGATAACAAATATCATCTAGTAAGCTCTTAGCTATTAAGAAAAGAAGGAGGTGATGTATTTGAAACATATCTTGTTAGCTACTGGAAGTTTCTTTCTGTGTTTGCTAGAGTTTTTCATCATTGCGAAGCAAGGCTCTTTTGTAGTTTTGTGGAGACATCATAGATACATTTTACAATTTTTGATGATGGTGGGTTAACACAGAGGTTCAGGTGATTGGTTGTCGATTTTGGTTTTGTTTGGAGTGGGAAAGCATGGCTCAACCAAGAGTTTAAATATTGCTATGCATTTGCTACGCATGTGCTGCACAAAATTGGAATTGATCAGTTTGGTGCCTGCATGTGCAAAGAGACACATTGGATGGGTCCTTCTCCACCTCAACCACCTAATCATCATCGTTCATCAGCCAGCTGTGCTGTAGTGCTACAGGTGTGTGTGCCAAGCCAGGGCTACTACGTAACTCAAGCTGTTTGTTGTTTCTATTTTTTGTTTTGGATCCAAACTAGTCTGTCATGATCAAGGACATGGATAACTTTGAAACTGAATGGATAAAGTCATTAGATCGATAGGATAAATTTCTTTATGTTTTTTTTTAAGATAAATGTTGTAGTTTTTGTTTTTAACTTTGTTTAGTCTTTTTTGGTTCAAAACATAACATGTTATTAAACTTAGTTTGATTCGATCCACTTAGTGGATAAGACATGTAATTTATCTAGTCAATGGGCTTGTTATGTAAAAAATTGTATTTAAGACCACAAGCACTATGAAGAAAGGGTTGGTTGGAATCAAGAAATAGGCCCTGTGTGTGTGAACTTATAATATTGAATAAATTCTTAAGTGCAGATTTTGTCACTAGTTGCAGAGATTCATGTGGTATGCCCATTTCAAGTGATTGTATTTCTTCTGTGAATTTTTTTCATTTGAATGTCTTATTGCTATCTTGTTCTAATGTTATTTTTGTCTCGTTCTAAAGTGTATTGTTGAAGCAATTTCTAGAATTCACCTTTCAGTGCTTTGGTTGACTGTTGATCCTCATACATGATGGAATTCAGTCTTGCTCTTTTAACCTTGTTCTTCTAAATATTTGATCAAAAAGTATGTGACATAATTCAAAGTTCTCTGTTACATTTGATTGAATTTTGTTATGTGATTCTTTATCCTTTTCATTATACTACAATTGATGTCTACTTGAAGCACGTACCTACCTTGCCTCTGTCTTTATAGGTGACTCATGTATGCACTAATGTTATAGGTTTGAGAATTTGAAATATGCTAATGGTTTCATTCCTTCATGACCTTTTCTTAAATATCCCAACAATTTTCATCAATTCTAGGATTCTTCCAAACCTAGTCTCTGTAGTCATTGAGCTTCGGGGTAATTATCTTTAGATATTTTCTAATGAGAGAGCCCCCTCTAATTAGAAAAGACAAGTTTCTAACCCAAAGAGGTTTTTGGTTACCTCTGGGATTTCTCTCCTTAGCCTAGAGAAATTTACAGAGAGCTAACAGAATGGCGCCATTATTGGGGATCGAAAGTTAAATTTTCCCTGGGAATACATATTGTTTTTAGAGCTATATCCTAGCCCTGTGGGTGACAGGTTGCTAGGAATTCAAAGGCTAAAAGTCACCTTGACCTATGTTGTATGAGAAAATCTAGCTTCCAAGAGGCATACTAGGAAAATTCTTGATCCAAATCCACCTAAGATCGTAAACAATCCTGAAAGGTTGCTTAGGAAAAAGAGAGAATCCGAGGAGAGTCAAGGGAGTAGTATCCCTCTTGAAAGCTCCCACTCTTTGCTTGGAATTTCGAGCATAGTTGATAAATCCAATTTATCTTTTGATCACCCTCTGTCCACAACTAGATTTGAGTCTTGCATTTCCAGAGCTGTTGTGGATCAATCCACTATCAGTCCTTACATCCACTTCCAAAGACCGAGTTTGGCAAAAATATATTGCAGCATTTCAGTAAACTTAGAGGTCTAGTTAGTAAAGTACAACAGACTGCTAAGAAAGAATTTCTTGTCCAAAAAATAGTTCATTCACCAACAACAAATCCTAATTCATTTTATGTCCCTACATCCACTGTTTCTTCTTTTATAGGTCCTCTAAGTGTATCTTTTAGTGCAGTCCCTACATTGTATGATGTTCCTGCATGATCTATTATATCCACCACTCAACAAATTGTTTTTCTTCCTTGCATTTCATCCACACCAATTTCCACCACAACAAGCTCATCATCTATTCGAACAAAAACTATGACAAGAAGGTATGCCCCTATGGCTTTACCTACCCAGTTACACGATTTCCCGCAAAATTATGGCCAAAGACTCCCTCAGTATGATGGCACTAGTGAAATTACTACCAAACAACATGTAGATAAAGTCAATGACTTTGTGGACCTTGAATATGTAGATCATGAGGATGCAAAGATGAGATTATTTGCATAGAGCTTCTCCAGAGAGGTTAAAAAGTGGTTTAGAAGTGTTATAGTTGAAACATTTTATACTTATCAAGAACTGGAGGATGCCTTCATTGCAAGATGGGACGAGAAAAAGAACCCTTTATAGATCCTTGCTGAATATGATAACTTGAAAAGGAAATCTAATGAAATAGTTCAGGATTTTTCAACATGGTTAAAAAAATTGTACAACTCCATCCCAACATATATAAAACCCCCTCCCGGGCTAGCGTTTCTCCATTACCCTGATGGTTTTGATCCCGAGATGGCATACCAACTCAGCGAAAGAAATTCGACAACACTTGAAGATATGCAGAGTAATGCAGTTAGTGTGGAGGCCAATTCGTTGGTGAAAAAATCTAAAATGAAATCAGAAAGAAGAGTAACCATAAAAGAAGAACCTGCCACTTCCTCCGATGCAAAGTTAGATAGCTTGGTCAAGACTATGGAGAAAATGATGGAGAAAATGACATTGACTGATTGGGTTGTTGCAAGAGAGCCTCAAATAGGTCCACATATCTGAAACTCCAATTTTAGAAGGAAGCCACTAGTCCAAATTAAACAAAGAGAGAAAAAGGTCCAGAACAACCACATCAGAAAGTGAGACTACCATTCCAACAAAAATTATGCACAAGACAAAGATGAGGAAGATGAGCAAGCGCCCGAGGATCAAATTCAGTTTTTCGGTGATAGGCAACAAATTGCATATTTGACCAAATAAGATCAAGAGCAAGAACATTTCAAAAATTTTGTGATAGAGGAAGAAGATTTTCCATTTTTTCAGTCCCAAGATGATATGTTGATGGCTGAGTCTGAAGAGTACAAAAATGGTTATCAAAATGATATTATGCATCTCCAAAGGCATTATAATTTAAGGAGCGGAAATGTGGGAAACAATTCAACAAAGAATGTAGTGGCCAACAACACAAGGAAGGATGTGCCAAGTATCAGCGGTCAAAAGAAAGATCCACCAATCAACATTTTGTAGAGGAAATATGATTCCTCTAAGGATAATGCAGATAAGAAAGATTCAGTTCCTAAGGAGGAAGATAAGACACATAATGCTTTCAATTTCGAGATTGAACTTGCTAAGCTCAAAATTTCTATTCCTCTAGGTGAAATGCTCATGAATGATCAGTATAGGACTCAAATTTTAAAGGCTCTGAGGATTGACAAGTCTTCAGATACTATCAACATAATTGATGATCCATCCTACTATTTTCGGGCCAAAAATTGATGATAGGGGACGGGATGGTGAAGTTACCCTTTCTATGTGAGTTTAAATGTAAATGATCAAATTCTTCACAATGTTATGCTAGATTATGGGGCTTCCCATAACTTGATGCCAAAGGTAATCATGGAGAGGCTTGGGCTTGATATCACCAGACCATACAAGGACATGTACTCATTCAATTCTAGCAAGGTGAAGTGCTTGGGACTGATAAAGGATCTAGCAGTTTCTCTCACTCATATTCCATCCAAGATCATGATGATGGATATTGTTGTAGCAGACATATCTCTCAAGTTTGGAATGCTTCTGTCTAGGTCATGGGTAACAAAATTTCAAGGTACAATGCAGACCGATATGTCTTACATCACTTTTTCAGTTTTTGGTGTCCAAACTAGGAGGTTGTATCAAGAACCATTAATGCAATACATGAACAACAACAAGGAAAAGTCCAAAAATAATCCTATATATGCAGTTCATTCTGATATCGACTCCTTTTTTATATTTAATGTTGTCTGTCCAGACAAAGAAAAACCAAGTTTAGTACTTATAACAGAATTAAGGGAAGGAGAAAATACAAAACATGACAGCAAGGGAACATGACAACAAAACAATCAATGAGAAATATGAAAATTTTACGGCTAAAGTAGGTGAAGAAGAAGGGGAAAAAACAACACCTTTGGAGCATGCATTTTGATGGTGCAACAAGTAAAGAAGCTGCCGGTGCAAGTGCATGGGTAGTCAGCCCCGTTGTTCGGAAAACTAAACTATGTTCCTACAAACTAGCTTTTGATTGCACAAATAATGTAGCAGAGTATGAGGCACTCCTCTTGGGTTTGGAGGTATTGAAGAAGTCGGGAGCTAAAAGGATATCTATCTATGGAGACTCAAAATTAGTCATCAAACATATTAAAGGTGAGTGCCAAACCAAACATCCCTAGATGCATGCTTACCAGAATGTTGTCCTAGATTGTTTACAAAATTTTTCCGAGTATAATTTTTCAGTGGTTCCTAGAAGACAAAATGTTGTTGCTGATGCCTTAGCTAAATCAGCCTGTGATTTTGAAATTCCTAGCAGCACTAAAGGAAAATACATAGTTGAGGTCAAATACATGCCCGCTATCCCAGATAACATGAAGTATTGGTAGTCTTTTGAAAATGAAAAGCAATTGGAAAATTTTCTATTGATGAAAGAAGAATTTGCCAAGATGAGGTTTGAGAATGACTGTAGATGGGAAGAAGATGAAAAGGAGAACTTTATAAATTGTATCAAAGAATAATTGGATAGGCATGGGACAAAATTGAAGGTGATGCAATTGAAAGATAAAGTCATTCCAAGAGGGTTGGTACCATTGGAGGAACTGTTTGATCAAAATGACGTGTCTAAAAGGCCAAAGTTGATGCCTAATAGGCCAAGGTAGAGAAGTGTAATATAATTACAATAGATAAGCCCAAGATGGTCAAACTTTCTAAGACTCTGAGTTCAGAAATGAAGTAGAATTATTTAGATTTGCTGAGGGAATTTTCTGATAGTTTTGCCTGAGGATACGAGGATATAAAGGTATATGACAAGAGCATCATTCAGCACACAGTACCGATCAAAGAGGACCAAAATCCATTCAAACAAAAGTTGCGAAGGACAAACCCTATTGTGCTACCTTTGATAAAAAAGGAGGTAAGAAAATTATTTGATGCTGGTAGCATAGTACCTCTTAGATTTTCTAAATGGCCATCTAACTTAGTGCCAGTTAGGAATAAGACAAGATAAATCTGATTATGTGTGGATTTTAGGAATTTGAACAAGGTATCTCTTAGGGAAAACTACCCATTGCCCAAAATGGATCACATCCTTCAGAAAGTTGTGGGTGCAAGGAGAATGTCGCTATTGGATGGCTTTTCAGGATATAACCAGATTTTGCTTCACCCGTAAGATCATGACAAGACTGCATTTACTACACTGTGGGGTACCTTTAAGTATGCTAAAATTCCTTTTGGTTTGATCAAAACAGGAATGACTTTTCAATGAGCTGTGGACATAGCTTTTATGGATGAGAAGGACAAATTTTTAGTGATATATCTTGATGACATCATTGTCTATTCACAGTCGAATGAAGATCATTTACAACACATGAGGGTAATTTTTGAAAATTGCGAAAACCATGGCATCTCACTAAATCCCAAGAAGTATTTGTTTGGGTTGGAAGAAGGAAAATTGTTAGGACATATAATTTCCAAAGATGGTATTAGAATTGATCCTAGCAGAATAGAGGCAATTCAGAAAATGGATTTTCTGAGAAATAAAAAAGAAATTCAATCTTTTATTGGAAGGATAGACTTCTTAAGGAGATTTATTCCCAACTTGGCAGAAATTTTAAGGGCATTTACAGACATGCTAAAAAAATACAACGAGGTGAAATGGATTTAAGAAACTAGAAAATCCTTTAATGAGGTAAAATTGCACTACCCCATGGCCCTGTACTTGTTATTCCGAATTACACCCGACATTTTATCATCTTTTCTTTCACTTCGGAGCATAGAATAACAACTGTTTTAATGCAGAAAAATCAGAAAGGTGTAGATAAACCAATAAAATTTCTCAATAGAACTCTCAAAGAGGCTGCCCTCAAATACATCATGGAAAAAGAGGTCTTTGCTATAGTAAAATCTTTGAAGGATTTCAGGGTGTATATTTTGCATTCTCATATTGTTGCCTATGTACCGAGTGTTGCTGTCAAGGATATGCTTACTCAAAATGATCCGGAAGGTAGAAGTGGTAAATGGATTGCCTCCATACTTGAGTATGACATAGATATTAAGCCCACAAAACTAATTAAGGAAAAGGACTCATGAAAATTATGGTAGAATCAAATCTACATGCTCTTGAGATTAATTTCTTAGATTCCTTGTTAGAGGAGGATGATTTAAGGTCAGTTCAGCAGGTTGCAGAAAAATTTTCCATTTCTCCATGGTATGCAGACATTTTGTATGTATTGGAGTACTTACAAGCACCTCCAGGTTTGACCAAAACCAAATATGGTTTCCTTAAGTTGAAAGCAATACAATTTTGTATTATAGATCAGTTTCTATATTGGAAGGACCCTGGTGGTATGTTGTTAAACTGTCTGTTAGAAGATGAAGCACATAAGACCATAGAGAAGTTTCATAAAGGGGACTGTGGTGGACATTTGTTTTGGAAGACCACTACAAACAAAATTCTATGGGCTGGGTTTTATTGGCCAACTTTTTTTGCTGATGTGTATAAGAAGGTTTCTAGTTGTTGTGAATGTCAAATTTTCAAAGGAAGGAAGAAATTGTTCCCGCTTCCCCTGAAACCCATAGCGATCGAGTCACCATTTCAACAATGGGGACTTGATTTCATCGGTGAAATTCATCCTGCTTCATTTGGATAACACAAATGGATATTGACAAAAATTGATTAGTTTACCAAGTGGATTGAGGCAGTCCAACCATACAGGCTATAGACACAATTATCATTTAGTTTTTGGAAGGCAATATTTTGTCCAGATTTGGTTGCCCACAGAAAATTATCACAGATAACGCTACTGCTTCTAGATCAAAGAAAATGGTGAATTTTTGTCATAAATATAACATTATTCTTGGACACTCAAAAACCTATTATCGTCAGGGTAGTGGATTAGCTAAATCTTCCAACAACAGCTTGACCAACATCATTAAGAAATTTCTACAAGAAAAAAAAAGAAGTTAGCAGAAGAAGCTGGTGAATGCACTATGGGTTGACCAGGTAAGCACCAAAAATTCAATAAGTGTGTCTCTATTTCAATTCGCTTGTGGAACAAATGAAAATTTTCCTTCTTCATTAGAAGTTCCAGTGATGAAGTTGTTACAAGAGGCTGAAGTGGGACCCAATGATATATAGAGAAGAATCAATCAGATGATCAACTACAACAATCTAGAGAAGAGGTGTTCAGGAATACTCAACTGATACAAGACCAGATCAAAAAGATTTAATAGGAGGACTAAAGTAGTTGATTTTCAGATTGAAGATTTGGTGTTAAATTGGGATGCTAGGAATGAGGAGAAAGGGAAGCATGAGAAGTTTAAGAGTTTGTGGAAAGGACCTTTCAAAATTGTTGCTTTCCGAGAAAAAAATTTTTATTTTCTCGAAGATCTGTCAGGAGAACTACTTGGAGAAGGGCATGTCAATGGCAGGCTACTGAAACATTTGCTTACTTGAGTTGCAAATATTCCAAAATTTCATTGTATATACCATTTTACTTTCAATACTATAGGTGTTGGTGATTATCATTCGAATTTGAAGCATAGGGAGAAGGCCCTAAGGTTCCAGTGATCTGCGACCATATGTAAGTCCAGTCAGTCAATTAATTTTTAGTGAGCTAGTTACATTTTTTAGTTTTTATGTTTGACTCCATTGACTAATGGTCTAATTAAGCTACTAGTCTACGTTAATGTTCTTGGCACCTCACAAGGAGGATGCCATCTCCATTGGAGCCAATGTTAGGGTACTAGTGTTTGAGGTCAAATGTGTTTGTCTTATTCATTGATTTTCAGTTTTTGAGTAGCATTTTAGCCTATGACTATTGTTGTTGTCATAGCCTCAAAGTCATTGTCCGACATCATTGGAGTTGTGGAAAGTCTTAGCCAGTGGGAGTTATGAGGTCACATGTTTATAAATCCAATCAGGGTTAAAGGGAATTTGTGTCAAGTCTTCATTAATTAGAACCATTCAAAATGATTTTTGTGTCAATCTAAGGTTCTGTTGGTTATGAGGCATTAAGGGAATTTTGAGGTATAAAATGGGCCTCCTAAGGAAATTATAAAATAATAGTGGAAATAATAAAATAATATTAGATTACATCATCAAATTTTAGAGGGAAAAAATAAAAAAACTACTTTTTCAACTTGTATTTTCAACTTATCTCCCTATGGGTTTACTCAAATTTTGAGCATGAAAACTAGTTAGATGCAGAATTTGATTCATCATCCAAGGAGTACCTATGTTGCATACTTTTGATGGACCCTACTACACGAAAAATGACAAATACATGAAAAAACGTGATTGCAATCATGTTTTTCATGTATTTCTCATTTTTTTTGTAGAAGGGTGCATTGAAAGTATGCAACATGGATACTCATTGGATGAAGAATTAAAATTTTCATCCAATGAGTACTCCCACTCAAAATTTAAGTAAAACTTTAGGGATATAAGTTGAAAATACAAGTTGAAAAAGTAGTTTTATTATTTTATTATTTTTTAATCTTTTTATCTTTTTACCCCAAAAATGGTGAATCACACCCCATGGTTAACATCATTATTTTGAATCCTATTGGTTCTTATAAAATTTATTTTGGTTGTACATTTCTCCTAGGAGGCCCATTTTAGACCTCAAAAGTTCTCTAATGTCTGGTCATTAAAATATTCCACCAATTATGATCTATACTTTTATTATTATTTTATTTACCCCCTTACTTTCCCATCCCATACTCTATTTCCCTTCCCTTCATACATACACCCCTTCATTCCCATCCCCTATACATTTATATACCCCTCCCCCCTTTCATTCCAAACCTATCCTCTAAACATTATTGTCCACATTATCATATTCATTCTTACCATCATTATGCACCCTCATGCCTAATCATTATTTATTTATCATACCCTTAAACTTAATCATTTCCCATAACCCCTACATTCATGACAAGCCAAGCAAGAGCCAAAATTTAATCAATTAAGTGACAAGGTGACTAGATTAATGATTACACAAAAAGACATAAGTCAAAGGTGCAATTCAAATTTTCCTACTACCCTCATCTCATGTAACTGTTCACTCATGAAAATTGCGCGTATTTAGAGATCACAACATCAGTACACAAGTTCAAGGATCGAACCCAGCAAGCACATTGTTAACAAATTGAGTGCATCATCACTATAGAGGGTCACTTTATAAGCACTACCCAGTCTGGAAGCTACACAATTGCTGCGCAACAACTGTACAACGTTCCCCGACACCCTATAGAGCATACATGCAGTCAAAAATTGGTTTTCATCAAGGCCTGAGGTAGGATACATCACCCTTAATCACAATCTATTTTTAAAAGCTTAACCTGGGTCAATTAAAGTTTGGTGAGTTTGCTGCTACCTAATCGCTATGTAAGCCCCTGTTTCATTCCAGTTCAAATTTAGGGATCGAACCATAGGCCTAGGGTTTGTGTAAGCACTTTTGAAGTTGAGTGGGTTGGGTGAAAAGTATGTAAAGATATTTTAATGAAATAATCCTTACACCTACCTCAGTATGCTCTTTTCATGTTATTGTGCAACGTGTTGTAAACATGACTACTGAGTCTTAATTATTTTCATTTTCATTGTTGACGTAGGTATAGTTGTATCCTACCACCTTCCAACAATTGTACCACAAGTTCCACTAAGACATTTTAAAGACACATGGCTACCACTGCTGGAAGAAACGAAAATAAAGGAGGGGATGTAGTGTGCTTTGAGCCCAAAAACCTAGACCTTGTAAATTCTGACCCAGCTATTAAAGTGGCCTTTGAAAACATTGGTTTCATTTCTTTCTATGAGAAGATACAGTCTCGTGGCCACCATGTACAACTTGAAAGCATGTTTTCTTTAAATTTAAAGGAGGACAAAGTTAATTTAGGTAATCTGGAGTTTTCCATTACAGAGAAGATTGTTTCGGATTCTACAGACATTCCTTTGCAAGGGGAAAACTGGTTTAAGGGGCAGAAGTTAGATGCAGCCTATTTCAAGGAGTGTGTTAATCTTGAGTTTAAAGACAAATATGAAACAATATTTCCCAGAACTTACCTGTTGGGAATCACCCTTGTCGTTAGACCAAAACCCGCAGGTCTTAGTTAACGATTACATCTCCAGAGATAAGGATCCATGAAAGGTAGTTAGTCCATGTCGCGAAACACACAGGGAGCGTTGGTTTATCCAATGTCCAACAATCTCCCCCCCAACGCAAGTCAGGTGTGTATAGAACTCGTGACCTACACTCTGATACCATGTAGGAATTTACAGGGTAAGTTCCTTAGATAGAACACCAAAGGACATCGCTCACAAACATATCACATATCAGTACACCGGTATTATTGATGTGGTTAAAACCCTCAAAGAGGGAAACAGTCCACGTCCCAAGCCAACACAACTAGTTCAAGAAATTTATTAATGTAAAAGAAAGAAAATTTACATAAGATTCTCTCATGAACAATCACTTAACAAATGACCCTCCATGCTCTTTAAATAGAGATCATGGACCAATCGAGTGTTAAGCCATGGATCAAGTGTCAGTAATACCGAGGAGAGAATGAACCATCACATGACTTCATGTATAGAACATAACGTGACCGTCAGATTGTAAGTTACAAAAAATATATACTAAAGAAACACACTTTACCTAACTATACACTAGACCAAGTTATACTTAACTATTTCGTATGTGTCAGAATATCCTAAAATCCCCCCTTAAGAACAACTTGGGATAGGATTGAAGGATGTACAACGATGACATAATAGGATAAGGAAGAAGGAATTAGAGCCTATCCCCCCTTAGTGACAACTTCCTCAACTTCAACCATAAATCTAAGTTTAGTAAACTTCACCTCTGTGAGGGCCTTTGTAAAGATGTCTGCAAATTGATCATCAATTGAACAATATTGCACTTCAAGAAGATGGTCATGAATGAGTTTTCTGATGAAGTGCATGTGTAGTTCAATGTGTTTGTTGCACTGATGTTGGACTGGATCTTTGCATAGTTGAATGGAACTTTGATTATCACACCAAAGTGTAGTCGGATGCTGCTGCTGAAAACCAAACTCTGACAGGATCTGATGAAGCCACAACGCTTCCTTACTAGCTTTGACGATGCCACAATACTATGCTTCTGCTGAAGAAAGATAAATGACACTTTATTTCCTGCAAGCCGATGTAATAGGTCTAGAACCAATAGTGAAGACATAACCTGCAGTAGACTTCCAATCATCACGGTCACAAGCCCAATCAGAATCAGTGAAACCAACCAATAGAGGATATGCTTCTGCACTGTAATGAATCCCAAACTGAAATGTACTTCGAACATAATGAAGTATTCTTTTAGCTGCTTTCCAATGAATTTCATGTGGGTTTTTCATAAACCGAGAAATAAGGCCAATAACAAAGGAAAGGTCAAGATGAGTATGGGTCAGATACAAAATTTTTCCAACAATCTAATGGTATAAGGTAGCATCAACTTCAGGGGAAGTACAAGTGACTGAAAGGGAGAAGGGGCTAGCTTACAATCTTCCACGTGAAAGTGGCATAGAATATCACACACATACTTGGACTGGAAAAGGGAAATACCTTATTTGGATTGCAAGACTTGAAGACCAAGAAAATAATGCAAGTGTCCTAAGTCTATCATTTCAAACTGCTTTTTAAGGATGGAATTCACATGGTTTATAAGGTTGGGATCACTAATAGTAAGGATAAGATAATCAACATAAAGAATGAGAATGATAAGAGAATCACCATTGATATTAGACCAAAACCCACAGGTCTTAGTTAACGATTTAATCGCCAGAGATAAGGATCCAGGAGAGGTGGTTAGTCCATGTCATGAAACACACAGGGAGTATTGGTTTATCCAACGTCCAACATTACCTACTAAACCATTATATTCAGTTTCTCAAAGTCATCCAGAGGTATTTACTTGTGAGGGTAGGTTTAGTAAGGTATACCAATATCACGTTAGACTTCTCCTGCACTTTACTTCCATGAAGACTCTTAATTTTCCATAATATTTGTTTAAAAGTTTGTGTAAAATGGTTGAGAGAGTGCAGGCAAAGAGAGACAGGCATATGCCCAGTTTGTTCCATTTTTCCTTGATTAAGTTGTTAGTGTTGCATGAATTGGAGAAGAGGAAGATATAATGGGAAAGCTTCTTATCAAGTGTGGGTGTGCTACTTCATGAAGACATCTCCCTCATGGAGATACTTGAAGAAGAAGAAGAACCCAAAACAGAAGCAACAATGAACGAGATAATGAAAAAATTAACTAGGGATAAGAAGGAAACCAAAAAAGGGAAACAAAAGGTGCCAACAAAAGAGGAAACAAAATTTGTTTTTACACCAAGAACCAAATTGGGAACTAAGCAAGTCACCGAGGGGCCAACTCCTCAAACAAATGTTACTATTCCATAAGACAAGCTAGAGAAAGACAGAGGTGAAGCACATAATGTTCAAATGGAAGAAGACAAAGATAATGAAATTTCAAAACTACAGGATGATCTTGCTAAAGCACATGTGACACATTCAAATTGCCTATTTGCAAAAGGAGAATAGCGAACTCAGGTATACGACCTCACAGGAATCTTAGCAAGTAGGGGGTGACACATGAAGGGCCTTCTAAATCTACTATACAAGAGAAAGGCAAACATGTGATCAACGTTGAAGGCATGTAAGAACCTAAAATGAAACCAAGGAAACCCGTGACTAGAGTAGCTAAGACTACAACTGCATGGAAAGAATAGATGAAGGAGGTATTTCAATCAACAAAAAAACCTGACCAATGGAGGGAATACCATAGACTATTAGGGGAGATTGAAGAATGCCAACTACAAGCTATGCATATAGCACAGGATAATGAAGATTTCAAAAAATATGTTAATCATTTAGTTGTTGAAGTTGATAAAGTTATAATCGAAGCTACTGAGGCGCCTCGTAGAGCACAAGTGCTGCTAAAGTGGGCCCTCCCAACAAGAAGACAATTGAAACAATATTATATCAGAAATTTGATCACGAGGAGGACATTGAAACTCATGAAACAAAAGCTGTTAAAAGCTAGGAGACTGTTGAAAAAGTACAAACAAGTATATGGAGCATCTGGAGCATATGGAAATGTGCCAAAGCCACAGTCAAAGCCACAACCATAGTTACAATTAATCAAAGAAACTGAGACCCTTTTCAAGGATACCAAAGCATCATCTAGTAAGCCCTCATCTAGTAAGAAAAGAAGGAGGTGATGTATTTGAAACATATTTTGTTAGCTACTAGAGGTGTCTTTTTGTGTTTGCTGGAGTTTTTCATCATTGCATAGTAGGACTCTTTTTGCAGTTTTGTGGAGACATCATAGATACATTTTTCAATTTTGGATGTTGTTGGGTTAACATAGAGGTTCAAGTGATTGGTTGTCGATTTTGGTTTTGTTTGGAGCGGGAAAACATGGCTCAACCATAGGTTTAAATATTGTTGTGCATGTGCTGCACAAAAGTGGAATTGAGCAGTTTGGAGCCTGAGGGTGCAAAGAGACACATTGGATGGGTCCTTCTCCACCTTGGCCACCTAAAAATAATCTTTCATTAGCAAGTTCTCCCTCAGTGCTACAAGTGTACGTTCCAAGCTAGAGTTGTTGTGCAACCGTTGCGCAACTCAAGTTGTTTGTTGTTTCTATTTTTGTTTTGGATCTGAACTAGGCTGTCATGATCAAGGACAAGGATAAATTGGAAACTGAATGGATAAACTCATTAGATGGATAGGATAAATTTCTTTATGTTTTTTTTTTTTAAGTTAAATGTTGTAGTTTTTATGGTTAGTTTTTTTTAGTCTTTTTGGTTCAAAAAACAACGTGTTATTAAACTTAGTCTGATTCAATCCACTTAGCGGATAAGAAATTCAATGTATCTAGTCAATGGGCTTGTTATGTAAAAAAATGTATTTAAGGCCACAAGAACTATGAAGAAAGGGTTGGTTGGAATCAAGAAAAATGGCCTGTGTGTGTGAACTTATAATATTGAATAAATTCTTAAGTACATATTTTTCACTAGTTGTAGAGATTCATGTGGTATTTCCCTTTCAAGTGATTGTGTTTCTTCTATGCAAATTTTTAATTTAAATGTCTTATTTCTAGCTCATTCTAATGTTATTGCTATCTCGTTCTAAAGTGTATTGCTGAAACAGTTTCTAGAATTTACCTTTCAGTGCTCTAGTTGACTGTTGATCCTCATACATGATGGAATTCAATCTTCCTCTTTTAAAAATTTGATCAAAAAGTATGTGACAAAATTTAGAGTTTTCTTTGTTACATTGGATTGAATGTTGTTATGTGATTCTTTATCCTTTGCATTATACTACAATTGATGTCTACTTGAAGCACATACCTATCTTGCCTCTATATTTACAGGGGACTCATGTATGCAGTGATGTTATAGGTTTGAGTATTTGAAATATGCTAATGGTTTCATTCCTTTGTGGCCTTTTCTTAAATCTCCCAACAATTGTCATTATTTATAAGATTATTCTAGATCTGGTCTTTGTAGTCATTGAGCTTTGGGGTAACTATCTTTAGATATTTTCTAGTGAGGGAGCCCCCTCCAGTTAGAAAGGACCAGTTTCTAACTTGTTGTAGTAGCTATAACCACCCTCAAAAATTTTGTCCTACACTCAATTTCGGAGCCTCCCTTGAGAGTTTCACTTGATGACTGCACACACTCGGGTTCACTCCTTGAGCTCATGTGAGTCTTTGCATCTTCCTTGCTTATTCATTTCATCCAAGTTTTTTCATGTTGATGTTAGTGTCATGCTTGTGACCATGTTTTGGTTACACTCAAAGTCTTCACTTCGTATGTACTTGTTATGTTCACTATGAAAACATTTGTCACACTCACACATGGAGTCACATTCACTATCACACAAGTGTCATCATGGTCGACCAATGATTAATCACATGTGTCGCACTTCTGGCTCACACCATTGGTCAGTCATTTTGAGCATGTGTGTTTGGATGGTTTGAGTCATCTCATCGTCAAGTCATGTAAGTGTGTGTTTGCAAGATCACATATGCATCTTTCACTTGTTCACACCCTTAGTCATTTTGCTAAATTTTTGACGACCGGATTCCCCTCTGACAACCAGACCATCACCCCACTGTCAACGTGATCGACTGTCACCCAGAATGGTGCAAAAGCACCAAGCAAATCATTTCAATCTGTGTTGGTCACAAACAAATCAATCAACCTTCATGCTAGTTAACCAGAGAGTTTGAACCAACAACCACCGAGGGATTGAATCCCCTCAAAAATTGCGCAGAGGCTGTAGACCTTGCCCGCTCTGCTGGCTAAGAAAATTGCACAGATATTCCGGATAGACACCCAGTTCCTGTCCTTGTCTCCCTTAGAAAATTACGCAATTTCTCCAGCCAGTCCTCCCGAAAGTCGACCGACTGCTCACTTATAAAATTGCGTAGTTTTCATGAGCAAGCCCTTTGCTGTCCAGTAGTCCACTCAATGCATAAATTGCGTAGAGGTGATCAGTAGGTCAGTCTCCCAAAATCAACATAGTTTTTTCCCTGTAGCCAAATAACCACAAGGGTCAGTTTCACCCTTGGCTATAAATACCCTCTCATTTGTACAAGAAAAAGACTTTTCACCTCATCTCCTCCCACATAGCCTTGAGAGTTTGTAATATTTTCTTTGAGGAGTAAGCAGTGGCTCTAACGCCCCTCACACGGGGTTAGTGATGTATGGTGTCACGATGTGTCTTGGAACTTTAACTTAATTCAGAAGCCTACCAACAGGACAACATGTTTTCACACATGTATTGTAGTTGTTGTAAGACTAATATTAAACACTTGTGATGCATGTTTCTTTAACCTATGTTTCACACTTGAATTATTTCACTTGTTATAATACATAATAGATTAATTAAAATGTGTTGTATATGTTTTTAATGTTGTCTCGCTTGTGGTGGCTACCTTCCCAGAAATTAGACAAACCTTTCACCTAAAACTTGTTATAACAACCATTGCACTCGTGCAGAATCCGCTGAGTGTTATACATGTTATCTTCCCTTGTGTGTTGTGACTGTCGCATCCGTGTGGACTGTTCCACCAAAAGATGTGCACGTCTTATTGTGTTGTGTGTTCCTAGTAGAGTTGGGACTTCTCCCAACCGACTTGGGACTCACTCTCACCCTCTCCCTCTACAGTGAAAGAACCATTGACACAAGTAACACTTACAATCACTACGCACGTGAACCTCACTTCTCGAAGACAAAGAAGACCACTCTCCTGTGCTGACAAGCAAGATTTGAGGAAAATATTTAAGATAATGGCAACCGGGCCATCATACCGGATGGGACTCCCACACCAAATAGTGTGAGGCCTAGTTGGGACTTCATACCAGGGTGATCCCATAAATGTTGGTAGGTCCAACACCGTCAACATAACCCAAAGAGGTTCATGGCTACCTGTGGGATTTGTCTCCTCAGCTTGGATAAATTTACAGAGAGCTAACATAGGGAATAGTGCAAAGCTTCTTTCTGAAAGTCAAGACTAGATCAATGGGAGCCTCATAGCTCCATTCAGTAGTATATAGATGTATTTATGGCAAATACATTTATTTACAACAGAGATCTTGGAAGAAATTAACAATCCTCTGCTTCTTGCATATCTTGATGAAGAAATATTTGACTGATCTTACTTCCTCTTACTCAGGGAGACCATAAGATGAACTTATCTTTTCAGGGTGTAGAGTTTCCATTTGGAAACCTAATTATCATAAAATACATCCACTTTGTAGTTGAACATGCCATAATCTTGGTAGTGTTCTTCCATAAACATGAATGACCCTTGCTATAACATATCCCAAATAAAGTGATAGCGAGAGTCAATATGATTCTTTGAAAAGAGAATCCCATTTTACAATACACAATGATGGATTCTAGCTTTTGCTCAAATAGCTTACTGAAGAACTTCAACAATCAACTAGCTCCATGCATTCAACTTCAAGGAATATAACATTGGGGGTACTTCTCATCATCTTGCTATCCGAGATAATATCAGAATATCCATGGAGCCTTATATTCCGGTCGAGAAGTTCTGATAAATAGCGGCAAGAAATTATCTAATATATGAGGCACATCCACAACTTGACTTAGAGGCATGTGATAGGTGATTATCAAGAAAACCAAGGATGAATAGATTCTCCATCTCACCATACTTTTAAGTGCAAGAAATGGTGTATCAAAGATTTTCATCTTGGCTTTGAAAATCTTATATTGATATCAACATACATCATTAAAACTACATTTTCAATTATTTCTCCCTCCAAATATTGAGAAAGTGACCTTGCTCAAGTCATAGATACTTCTCCTGTAATTTTTCTTTTGGTCTGAGTGCCATAGACATCTATACATATGTCCAAAGATTCAATGGCTCCCTCTAAAGCGCTTCTTCAGTTAGTTATGCAGACTTCAACAATATGATCCTCATGAGATTTTGTAATTGAGTTAGATAATTTTAGAAATGATTTTCTTCATATTAGAGAGAAAATTATCTGCATGGTCCTAAAGAAATCCTATCCTTCATCCAGCTACTTCATGACAACTATTAATCCATAATGCAAAGGTCTGAGGCATCTGAGTATAATTATTCTACTCTTAGTTTCCTTCTTCAATGAGGAGGCTGATATAAAGGTCTGGTCCTGGTTCTTTTAAAATAAGAAACTTTCAAGGTTTCTCATATTGCAACCTTCATTAGAACTATTGACCTGCTTCAAGATATCCAGAGATATTTTTGAAGAATTGTTGACAGTGTCCCTGCTTTACTATAGGTCTTCAAGTTAAGATACTAAATATAAGAAGAATGTTTCTCCTCACAGTGGAATGGAATTTTTTCTTATTATTTATGCTTTCACTGCATGATGTCAATGAGAGTGCTGACCACATCACTTGTACAAATTATGGATTTAATACCAAGGAAACTTACATTGAATTCACTATCCATCACATATTCTTATCACAATAATATGAATAGACGCCTCAATAGGATAATAGAGATTTATTAGGTTTCCTTGGCTTCTCTTTCTTTACGACAGGGGCTTGATAAAATAGAATAATTGTTCTTTGAATATGCCATAGCCTTTGTTAGCTACCTATACCAATAGGTTTCATATTTCATGATTGGCTATGAGAGGTCCAAATATGCTCTGCTTTGATGATTCAAAGATCACATATTCCCAAGAGAATCCAATCTGTGCTTATAGCTTGGTATGGACCTAAAATTTTGATGGATGGTCCAACAGTCTAATCTGGATCATTCCATGGTTTAAATTTGCAGTTGTAGATTAGAGAAGGAAGTCTGTCCAAACTGTTTAATCTTGGCAGACAAGTAGTTCAGGTAGAGAAGAAAAGGCTCCCAACAGCTTAATCTGGGGCCTTGGAAGAAATAAGAGTAGAAGTAGATAGAAAAAAAAAAAGAAAAATCCAAATAAAAGAAAAGGCAAGTAAGGGTCTGCAAGTCCAAGTGCACCCTCCAAGAAGAAATAAAAAATGCTAGGCACAGTAGCTGGGTAAGTAGATGGGGTTGCAGAAGTGGTGTTCATTGCAGATTGAATCTTGCTGGTTAAATAAGAAAAGCAAGGCAAAGGAGCATGTCTAATTCCCCAATTTCCCCTTCCACTCTTATTACTAACATCCCTTCATCCATGGAGATTGATGAGAAATTTCTGAGGTTTATGATGGTTCTTGTTCATTTAAAAGCCACATTTCTTGTCTAAACTCTTTTCATTTTGATCTACTCCCTAAACTAAGTAAGTTTCAAATAAACTTAGTGATTTTCCCCCTTTCATTCACATCTTTTCCCCCATATTAAACACTAACTCTACTATCTAAATCCCCTATCTCCCCCTTTCCCTACTATAAATAACACTAAGGTGTATAAATCCCAGCACTATGTACATATCTTCCTCTTGGCACTATAGCCAAATAAATGGTCAAGGGAGACTTTAGTCCATCTGGGACTGTGGTCAACCCTATCTTGGAGCTGCTCTAACCTCTGGTTATGAGCAGTAACCTGTTCCCTCAACCCTCATCGTCCCTTTGCTCAAAAAACACAAAAAACCCTTGTTTCCCTTGCTAAAATCACCCCTATAAACCCCTTTTTCATAAAACCCTTGAAAAACCTTTGAAAACCCGAAAAAATCCCCAAAACCATGCAAAACCCACTTTCCTATAGTTCTCCGCCCGAAATATTAAATTGAATATAATATTGGGCCGGCGGGACCCCCCCCAACTTGCACGATCCGTCGGAGGGCCCGCCAGCCGTCCGATCTCCGCCGCCCAGATCTAACGGTGGGCGGTCACTTTCGTCCCACGACCTGCCGACCTTTAGCGTCCGGGGAAAGTGGTTTCCCGCTCCGTACCCTGGACGCGTGTCAACCGCCGGGGTTGTTCGAAGCCCCCCTCCCCAATACCACACGCCAGCAAAAGCGGTGCGGGGAACCCGCTTACCACTATTCCAAACCGCCGTCCCCTATGTCATCGTTGCGTCATCCTGACGTAGTACCTGTTCGCCCACCCCGCGCCATGTGATCCTCCACGTACCCCTGCCACCTCATTCACCCGCCACCGTGTCCTGCCACCATGGCCCACACCTCAGCAGCCACGTCACCTCCGTACCCGGGCCCCGCCATGATGTCATGCTGACGTCATCGACGGAAAAGCGCCAAATGCATACTTTTTCCAAATTTAACGTTATAAACGACCAAATGAGCCGTTTTCGGTCATTTTCACGCGCAAAAGAAGGAGCCGTTGACAAGCAGCTGCCGCGAAATTTGTCCCCAGCCATCAAATTTGACATTTCAACCGCTACAAGTCCAGAATTCGACAGCATTAACCCCCACAGCTCGGCTCGCAGGCTTCCAGGCTAGCTTTTCCAGGTATTTCGCCAGTTTTCCCCGCTTTGCCCATGCATTCTAATTCTCTGTAAATTCACCATTAAGAACTGGTAAAAATCCTAAAATTCAACTCTGCTTAGTAAGCTCAAGCAACCTACACCACCCCTGAACTATAATTCAACACTAGAGCGGCCATCCCACGAGTTGAAACCGTAAAATTGTCCTCGAGCTGCTCGGCGTTGTTCCCTTTTGCCGAGTACAGGCCACCTGCATTCTTGCCAAAAGAAACCTCATTACCTCTGCAACTTACCCCTGGCAGTTCACATCCCTGAGAGGTTGCAGCAAACTGCACAGACCAGCTTGCATTTTCACTGAGAAAAACCGCTTAAGACTTGGTCTAACAATTGCCATCACCTCATTTCAAATCAAGTTTTACAATGGCTGCTTCTGCATCCTCATCCCTCAGTGTAGCTCCACTGAATCCAACAAATAGAGAGCTGGAGGCCTTGCCATTGGTTGACAAGGACTGTCTTATTGAAGACTTTGAGGGCAACAGGGATTTCTTACAAACTTTCAGTCAGTTGAGAGAAGACTATAAGGATGGTCATGGCACACATGGGATATGGGAGTCAAACCTACCATATTATTGTCTCCCAACTGTAAATGTCTTCCCTGAGATCATTCACCTATGTGCTGAAAACTATAATGGGCAGCACAGAACTGTTAGCACTCCATGTGGAAGAATCCTTTTCTACATCAATGCTGAGTCTATCAACAAAATGTTACACTTTGATCAGACAGAATTGCTAATCCCGTTTTCCTTGACCTATTTGATAGAGACTGGTGAAAAGATGACCAGTGATGAGATTCAAAAGGTCACCAGAGATTTCATGAGACCTGAGTGCCAGCCTACAGAGCCACCTCCCTACCTGGGTACCCATTTCAATGACATAGGCAGGCTTTTACTGGACATGATTGCCTATGTGCTGGGATACAAAAACAGTGAGCATGTGGACAGAACGATGCTGGTATTGCTGTCTGCATATAGCCCACGGCAACCCCCTGCCAGGAAATATAACTTTGCTAAATTCATTGCCAATAAGATTCATGATCAACTGAGCAAGGTGGACAGGCAAGGGGTCTTCAGGTACTCAGCCTATATTTACCACTTATTCATGTACTACCACTCTGAAGCCTTCCCATGCTACATCAGAAGGCTAGATCAGAAAGGGGAAAGAAGATCTGTTATCTTCTGGACCTCTGTCTTTCATAAGGTCACAAACTCACCCTACACTTACTGTGAATTTGTTGACCAATTTGTATACCCAGTCTCTTGCCTGTTAATGAAATCCCCTCCTCCCAGGGTATCAAATGAGATAAAGAAAGCTCTGCAGCTTTCTAGAAAATATAAAATAGGTGACTGGTACCTATATGACAACCATACCGTCATTAGGATTTATGGCTATGAGCTCTGTCCATATAGGCTCCCAAAATATGTACCAATGAGGTTATTTGCCTTAGAATATTACAGGCAGTTGATTCAGTCAGACCTCACCCATTTCCACAGCGCCAAAAAGAAGGCCCACCTCAAGTTCAAACACGAGTTAGGCCCCTTCATCATGAACAAAAAAGAAGGGTGGGAAGAGGCAGACCTAATCCTCAAGGATAAATACCAGTTATCCTATAGCTTTCGGTGGGTCCATTATGACCCTCAAGGTTTCATCACTTCCAGAAGAAACAAGTATAGGCTGATAGGCATTAAACATTGCCATTACCCTCACATTGAAAAATATGCCAACCTACAAGAATGGCAGATGGACACTCTAGTGGAAAATCTAACTGAGGAAGAAAGAATGCTAAAGAATAGGAGGGAGCTTGAAAAGACTATTGACCTAGACTATGTGCAGCAGGTACCTTTCAGACCGCCTTATTCAATAGGAGAAGGGACCTCGGTTACAAAGACTGCACCACAGGCACCTGCTAGGTTAGCACCAGTGTTAGATAAAGGTAAGGGTATAATGGGCACAGGAGAGGAGGTAACAAAAGAAAAGGCTGTCCCTGAAGCAGAGCAGCAAACAGGGTAGCAACAAGAACAGCAGCAAGGGCAAAATGTCCCTCCACAGACTCAGCTACCAGCAGCTCCAACACTGCAAATTCCACCTCCACAAAAAGAGCCAGTAACTGCCCCAATCTTATAGACCCCAGCACATGAGGAAAGGGGAACTAAAAGACAAAGAGCAGAGTCCACTCCTCTCAGTGGATCCTCCCATCAGCCAGAAGCCAAAAGGCAAAGAGCAGACTCCCTAGAGGTAGAAGACATTACTGATGATGTCTTGGAAAGTGAAAGAAAAGACAAGGAGGGCAGCCAACATACAGGTACAAGCTCCTTTCAGCATGAGCAAACTTTACAGCATGGCTTAGAGGTGTCCTCCTCTTCCCAGCTGACCAAGAAGCCCAAAAGCACCAAGGCTTCTTTCAAACAGATAAAAGCTCAGAATGAGCTGCTAAGGGCTGAGGTCTACAAGCAATTCGTTGATGCAACACCAGCCCAGCAAGAGAGACTATTATCAGTATATGACATTCAGGAGGAGAGACTGCTCCTGAGCCACTTCAAGTCAATGGGGCCGGAGCCTAAAACACCGGCAGATTTCATAAAAACAAGGGTGGAGGTCCTAGCCAGGGATATACATCCCATGGACCAGATTGAACTCCACAGGAAAACTGGAGAGATGGTCTATACGACCCTAATAGAGAAGGCCACCATGGCCCATGAGCTGAAGGAGTCCCTCAAAAACACCAACACCCAGTTGGATTTTGAGAGATTATCATCCCAAGCCAAGGACAATAGGATAAAGTCCCTGGAGGAGATCATCATCGATCTAGGACATGATCCTAGTGATCCAACGGGTGTAAAGGCCCTCCTGAAGAAAAAAGATGATGACTTGAACGCAATGAAGAAGAGGTTGAAGCTGCAGCCCACAGAGCACCCTCAAACAACAGAACTCCAAAAGCCAAAACGGGTTGAGGACCAGCTAGACCTCCTAATGCAGCAAGACCAAAGGATTAGGGAACTGGAGAAAGAGCTGGAAGGAATATTACAGGAAAAACAAGCAGATTCCACTTCCCAAGCTCCTCCAACTACATCAACAACAACAGCAACTTCAGGGGCAGCAGTGCCCCCTACAGCAGAAGCGGCAGGAACAACAGCAGCCCCGGACACCAGTCCAAGTGTAGAAGAATTGACCAAGGCCGTCAAAGCAATGGAGCTCCAAGCAGACGAAATAAAGAAGGCCAAGGAGAAATTGACAGAACTGGATGCCAAATATGACAAGTCTAAAGTGCCTGTAGCAGAACAGGGCAGAGAAATAAAGGCCCAAAGAGACAAGATAAAGGCCTTAGAAAAGGAGCTGAACCTAGAGACAGCTATGGCTGATATAAAGAGAATCCTATGGGCTAAAATTGGCCAATCCATCAAACAACAGTGGAGGTCAATAAAAATAATGCATGAGCACATGGATTTGATGGCCCAAGCTCAAGCAGACATTCAGAGGGCCAAGACAGTGCTGGGAAACAGAGCAGAGCAAGCAAACAGGATGATAGACTTCTTGAACAGGCAAGAAAGGGAGGAATTGGCAGCCATAGGCATTCCCAACAGAACAGAGGCTGTCCTCTCTGCTAAGAAAGTGCTTACCCTCAGAAATTATATACAAACAGTAGAGAGGAAATTCTATGAGATGCAAGCAGATGTGGAGGAGTACAAAGCCAAAATGGGAGTGCTGCAAGGAAAAGGCCTGCCCAGCCTACTAAGTGGTGCAGGAAAACTGATCTCTCCAGAGCAGATGGCCAACAAAATGGCAACCACTATTGAAAATCAGATTATTTCATCTGGCAGTACATCTGAACCAGCAGGGCCTCCTACAGGACAAAGCATATATGAAAAACTTGAAGGCTTGTTCTTCATTGAGAATGAAGTAAATCACCTGTTTGAGACTCCTCCCAATCTTTATAAGCATACAGAGGCTGAGGAAACGTTGATAAAGATGCGCAGGCATCAAATGCCTAAGGAGGATTGGTGGCAATCCATGCTTCAGATTTTGCCACGATAGCTTCAGTCATTCGGCCACTGCCAGCTCCAGGTCACTAGAAGACAAATAGCAGAAAAGGTTAGCATTCAAAAGCAGCTGAGTAATGACTCATCACATAAGAACATGACAGCTAGCAAAATTTTGAACAGCGCATCTCCACCGACTCTAACAGCCATAAAGACCAAATATCTTCTGACTTTTTGACAGCTGAAGCATAAAGGAATTTCGGCTGCATTCACTCCTTCAGCTACTGCACTTCGGAGATTAGCATATCATAAATGAGATAATAACTCATTTCGTTGATATTTTGATGTAAATTTTTGTATATAAACTCCCCTGAGTAACTCACAAAGGGTTGGTAATTTTCTCTATGAGAACACTTGTATTGTACACTTTCAATTATCTAATACAAAGGGCTGGATGAGCTCAGTGATTTCCGGAAATTATTTGATGTCTGGAGGATGCTCCATGTGTTGATGCAGAATTCCTATGCTGTCTGACGAGATAACAAGTTTTCTTCAAAACTTTGTTCTTGTTTTCTTACTTTTATCAAACCATACTTATCTCACACTAAGCTAGCAGTAAGAAAGAAAGAATAGTACAAGATTTGTTTTATTACACCTTGTGCTCAATTTTTGCTGCTGTAAATGTTTGTCCTCAGGGTTAAATATGTACATGAATTCTTAATTGCTCATGTGTCTGTTAATTCTATATGTATGAATATCACCTAGAAATTCTTAAATGCTCCTAGGTCAATATTCTCACTGTCTTACTCAAACAGTTAAACTGTAAGATTCTTAATTGCCTTGCACTAACTGGATACACTCCATCCCATCACTATTACAAACGTTATTTCTCAGACACTAATCTGGCTCTGCAGCATCACTACAGTATCACAACAGCGCATCAAGCATCTAAAGGACCACTGACTCCATAGCCCAATGGACTAGAACACTTTGGAGAATGCATAAGCACCTTGACTGAAATTATTACCCAACCAAATACCTCAAACAAACCTGAACTCATAGCTAGCCTAAAATCATTACAAACAAAGATAAATCGTAAAGAGAGAGCCCTCTCTGACTACAGTTTGGCTAGAAACTGTCGTCCAAAGATTGGTTAGTGGTTACCCCGGTCGTATTCCCTTGGGAGTCATAGGGAACAACCTGGGTGCTAACATAATTGGCGACTCCACTGGGGAAGCTTGAGATTTTTTCAATTACTATATATCTTCCATAGCTACTATCAAGCCTGAAATCAGTCAAGAGGCCTTTAATCTGTTTCTGTATCACATTAACAGCTTTAGGGAGGAGCTTGTTTAGGGAATCTTCATCTTAGCTTTGAAATATATATAGCCATTCCAAAATCTTCATCCGGTCCTTGCAGATATAAAAATTTTTCCTACAAAATCCTAAAAAACAGTTAGAAACTGGCTCCTAAGAAAAATCCACGACATACTAGGGCAAATCCTGACCCTAATCCGCCTATCATTGTTGATAATCCAAATACCATCCCTAGAAACATTAGGAGGCAGCAAAGGCAGGAGCAACCTGCTGATTTGACTTCAGAGCTAGATCATCCCAGCCTCATCCCTACTCCATGCAAGGTCCTTTTCCGGTCTACCCCTAGTTCCCCTAGTTCACCATCCGCATCTCAAAGTCCCCCTCTCACATCTTCATCCACTGCACATATCCCCTTGACCAACATTCTAGGTTCACCCTTACTTGTTACCCCTGTGATACCCACTGTTCCTATTATCCCAGCTACCCCTGTTAATCCTCTAAATCCTATAAATATGGCTAACAGATATGCACCCTTGCAGATACCAGCTAATGCTGCAGCTCTACCCCAAGATTACCAAACCAAAATTTCATATTTTGACTCCAATGGCCCTCTGACAGCTGCCCAGCATGCCAAGAGGATGCAAGACCATTTTGAGACCTATGAAATAGATGATGACAGTGTCAGAATGAGGATGTTTGTTCAAAGCCTAACTGGGGATGTAAGAACTTGGTTTAGATCCCTGAATGCAAACTCCATTACAACTCCTGCTGAACTGTATCAAGCCTTTACTAGTAGATGGGAGAAGAAGAAAGATCCTTTGCACATACTTGGGGAATATGACACTATCAAAAGAGGTCCCCAGGAGACTGTTTTGGAGTATTGTGCAAGATTCAACAATGTATATAACTCAATTCCACAAAATTTAAGGCCTCCTCCTGATTTAGCCTTGTACAAATTCCCTGATGGTTTTGACCCTGACATGGCCTATCAGTTGAAGGAAAGAGACTGTCAATCCCTGGAAGAGGCCCAAAGGGTTGCTGTCACAGTGGAAGCCAACCTAATTGCCAAAAGAAACAGAGCAAGGTTGGAAAAGAGGACGGTTTTCAAAGAGGAACCCTCTGCCTTTGATCAGAAGCTGGATGCAATACTCAATGGCATGAAAAGATTGGGTGATAGAGTGGAATCGGTTGAAAGAAAATCATCATGGGAACCACCACAAAACAACCCTCCCAGGAATCCAAATTTCAGGAGAACTCAAAACCCAGGCGTTGGCAAAACTAGTGCTGATCAAGATATAAGACCCCCTTTCCAAGAAAATTATGCAGAAACTTCCACATCAACAGAGCCCAATGAAGATCTCGAGATTAATTTATTGGGTCTAGATGGTGAAAGTCAAGTTTTCTTAACACGAGAAGATCATGAGGATGATGAAATCAAACCATTCCAAACTAAATCAGGTGAATCCTTTGACTTCAAACAAGGCTATGACACTGCTGTTTATGAAGTCCATAAACAATACAAGCTGAGGAGCAGAACTGTGAATGTTAACCAGCCTGAAAAGAAAAAGGATAATCAGCAGCTTGAAAGAGTTACAGTCACAGAACCCAATGATAAAATGAATTCACATACAGAAGAAGTAATTGTTGAGGAGATCACTGAACCTCTGTCCTCAAAACAGCAGCCTATGGTCACTCCCCCTTCTCATCCTTATTCAACTATTCCTCCTCAAGAGATGAGTAAAAAGGATAAATTCCAAAGTCAAGACAAAAATCAAGAAGAAGATGTAATGAACAAGGAAAGAACTATCACCTATAACCCCAAGACGCAATCTGAAAAACCTTTTGATCTAGAAACAGAAATTGGCAAAATAAAGATAGCTATTCCTCTCTTGGAACTAGCCAAGCATGACATCTATAAACTACAGATCAAAAGGTCCCTTCAACTCACTAGTAACAAAGATGATGTCAATGTGATGGATGACACCCCAGAACTCCTGTTTGGCCCAGAAGTGGATGGAAAAACAGTAGTCACAGGGGTACTGCCTTTTTATGTCAGTTTACATATTCATGATAAAATACTACATAATGCAATGTTTGACTCAGGTGCCTCTCACAATCTCATGCCAAAAGCAGTCATGGAGAGATTGAATTTAGACATAACAAGACCATATAAGGATCTGTTTTCCTTTGACTCCAGCCAAGTCAAGTGTTTAGGTCTCATAAAAGACTTATGTGTGTCTCTGGTTCAATACCCAAACAAGACCATCCTAATGGATGTGGTAGTTGCTGATATCCCACCTAAGTATGGGATGCTGTTATCAAGATCATGGGGAGCTAAACTCCAAGGTTCCCTACAATTAGACATGTCATATGCCACCATCTCTGTTTTTGGGCAACCAAAAAGACTGTACAGAGAAACACTTATGAAATACATGGTCAGCAGTGAAGAAAAGCCTCAAAATTTTCCTATATATGCTGTCCATTCAGACATAGACTCATACATTCTCTTCAATGACACCACAATGCCCTCAAAAGATGAGGATGAAACCAAGATATTCATACAAGAGAAAGACTCAAGGGAAAGTTTCACCACCCATGAAACAACAGTCAAGCAAACACTAGATACTACTGCTGTCCTAAATCTCAAGCATGCCCAATCAAATGATGAAACTGTCCTAGAAGACAAGCTAGATGGAAAACCACAACTTCTACTCACATTGCCAGCCCATGAACAGGTCATCAAATCTCCTTCCCAACAGAATATTCTATGGTTCCTTGAATTTGATGGCTCAGTCAACAAATTAGGGGCTGGAGCTGGAGTTTGGGTACACAATAAAGAAAATAGCTATGCAGAAGGCAGAGCTTATAGATTGAATTTCAGATGTACTAACAACATGGCAGAATATGAAGCTCTTTTACTAGGCCTCAAGTTAGTAAAATTCTTACAAGCTGCCAGGGTTTCAATCATGGGTGATTCAGATTTAGTTATTCAACAAGTGAAAGGAAACTTTGTCACCAATGACAAAAGACTAAGGACTTATAGGGCTGTTGTTGCTGAGGTGCTAAACTTTTTCTCTGAATTCCAAATCACTAAGATTCCTAGAACGCACAATCTTCATGCTCATAGTTTAGCCACCTTTGCAAGCACCTGCAAGTTGCCCTTTGAGTCCCACCATTGTTTTACAGCTGAGGTAAAACACAGACCTTCCATTCCAAACAATATCAATGATTGGCAAGTATTTGAGGATGACAAGCAAATAAATCATTTTTTAACTATGCAGCAAGAATTTGCAGGACTAAATATTGATACTGAGACAGCAAGTCAATCACAAATACTTGAGACAGCAAGTCAATCACAAATACCTGATGGAGCAAGTCCATCACAAATACAGTTTCAACAGATTGCTCACCCAATATCACCCAGAACTGCAAAACTAATGCTGAGTCCAACCATTTTCAACAAGGAAAACATTCAACAAATTCAACAAATCAACTATGAAGAGGTGGCCAATGCTAAAACTGAAATCATAGACCTGAAAGACAATTTTCTTCCAACGGGCCTAACTCCACTAGAAGACATCTTTGACTCAAATGACATCCCTAGAAAACCAAAAATGCAGCCCTTAAATGCAGCCATTGAAGAGTGCAACATAGGTACAAGTGAGAAGCCCAAGATAATTAAATTATCTGCTTCCTTACCTCCTGATCAAAAGCCCAAATACATTGATCTCTTCAAAGAGTTCCAGGATGTTTTTGCATGGAGTTATGAGGACCTAAAGTCCTATGACACCTCTGTTATCCAGCATACAATCCCTCTCAAACCTGATCAAAAGCCCTTTAAACAAAAATTAAGGAGAATCAACCCGATGCTCCTCCCAGCAATGGAACAAGAAGTACAAAAAATTTTAAGGCAGGCATCATAGCACCAATCAGATTCTCTGAATGGATCTCCAACTTAGTCCCTACAAGGAAGAAGACTGGTGAAATTAGGCTGTGTGTGGATTTGAGGAATTTGAACCAAGTATCCCTCAAAGACAATTACCCCTTACCCAAGATGGATCACATTTTGCAGAGAGTAGTGGGGGCTTCCAGAATTTCTCTACTTGATGGATTCTCAGGTTTCAACCAGATCTTAGTTCACCCTGATGATCAGGACAAAACAACATTTACAACCCCATGGGGAACTTTCAAATATGTAAAGATGCCTTTTGGATTGAAAAACACAGGGGCAAATTTTCAAAGAGCAATGGATATTGCCTTTGCCAAAGAGATTCATGACTTTTTAGTCATTTACCTGGATGACCTTACACCTTTCTCAAAATCAGACCAAGAACATATAAAACATCTGAGACAAATCTTCCTAAAATGCAGAAAATATGGAATCTCCTTAAATCCCAAGAAATCCCTGTTTGGTTTAGAGGAAGGTAAGCTATTGGGCCACATCATTTCTAAATATGGCATTAGAATTGACCCAGATAGGATACAGGCTATCCTACAAATGCCCCACCCAAGAAATGTCAAAGAGTTGCAAGGATTCTTGGGAAAAATCAATTTCTTGAGAAGGTTTATCCCAAACTTAGCAGAACTAATCAGATTATTAAATAACATGCTAAAGAAAGATTCAAAAGTCAAATGGACTGTTGAAGCCAATCAAGCCTTTGAAAGTATAAAATTGGCCCTTACCCAAACCCCAGTGTTGACCAATCCTCAGTTTGACAGAGAATTTATCATTTTCTCTTTTGCCTCCCAACATACTATTGCTGCTGTTTTATTGCAAAAAGATGACCAAGGAAATGAGAAGCCAATTGCTTTCTTTAGCAAAGCTCTTAGAGATGCACCTTTAAAGTATCAAATCATGGAAAAGCAAGCTTATGCTTTAGTCAAAGCCATTAAAGACTTCAGGATTTATATCCTTTATTCCCATGTTATAGCATATGTGCCAAGTCCTATTGTCAAAGACATTCTCACCCAAGAGAATTTAGAGGGCAGAAGAGGAAAATGGATTGCCAACATCTTGGAATTTGACATTGAGATAAAACCTACAAAACTGATAAAAGGGCAAGGCTTGGCCAAATTAATGACAGAAACAAATTTTCAAGCCTTAGACATTAACCAGCTGGACAGTGAACCGGAGCTGGCGACTCCAAAGATCAATGTAGCCTTTGAACAATCCCCCTGGTATTCAGATATCTGTTATGTGTTACAAAACCTGTGTGCTCCCCCAGGACTGTCCAGAACTAAGTGTAGATTCTTAAAAATGAAAACCTCAAGATTTTGTGTGATGGATGGCAATCTGCTTTGGAAAAACCATGAAGGTATATTGCTGCACTGTTTAATTGAAAATGAAGCTGACAATATCATAAAAGAATTTCATGCAGGTGACTGTGGCGGACACTTGTACTGGAAGTCCACTGTGGACAAGATACTAAGGGCTGGATATTACTGGCCCACCATGTTCTCTGATGTCAAGAAATTCATCACCTCATGTCATAAATGTCAAGTGTTTGAGGGAAAGAGACAGTTGCTGCCACTTCCTTTAAGGCCTATTGCAACAGAGAGACCTTTTCAACAATGGGGATTGGACTTCATTGGGGAAATTCATCCCTCATCTTCAGGCCAACATAGATGGATTTTAACAGCAACAGACTACTTCACTAAGTGGATTGAAGCTGCCCCATGCAGACAAGCAAATGATTCAATAATTATTCAGTTCCTGGAGAACAACATATTGGCTAGATTTGGCTGTCCTGACAAAATAATAACAGACAATGCTGCTGCTTTCAGATCCAAGAAAATGGTGAACTTTTGCCATAAATTTCATATTACCTTGGGCCATTCTACTGCATACTATCCCCAGGAAATGGCCTTGCTGAATCATCAAACAAAAGCCTAGTAAACATCATAAAGAAGGTGTTGGAAGAAAATAAAAAGAATTGGCATAAGAAACTAGTCAATGCCTTATGGGCAGATAGACTAACAACCAAAAGATCAATTGGGACCAGCCCTTATGAGTTGGTTTATGGACTAGAAGCCAAATTTCCCTCATCACTAGGAGTGCCTGTTATGAAACTTCTTCAAGAAAGCCAAGCTGAACCAAATGATATGCAAAGAAGGATAAATCAAATCATATGTCTGCAGCAAACCAGAGATCAAGTTTTCAGCAGAGTTCAGGTATTACAAGAAAAACTAAAGAAGGCCTTTGACAGAAGAACCAAAGCAGAAGATTTTAATGTTGGTGATAAAGTCCTTAAGTGGGATGCCAGAAGAGAAGACAAAGGAAAACATGGAAAATTTGATTCCTTATGGAGAGGACCATTTGCTGTCCAAGCAGTGCAAGGAAACAACACCTATTTTCTAAAAAGTCTTAGTGAAACTGACTTGGATGAAGGTCCTGTGAATGACAGGATGCTGAAGCACTATTTTGACTATTTCCCATAAGTGCAGCCTGAGGTTCCCTTGTATATATGCAGATGTATATATTATTTTCTGTTTTAGATTGTAAGAATGCAGTTTTCCAAGTTTATTGACTGTCAGCAAAAGGTAAATAGAATCAGAAATCTACCAAGAAGATAAGCACACAATTTTGGCACTTCAAAGCAGCAAACTACAAAATGGGCGAGAGCAACCAAGGAGCAAGGCAATCTGGCCTGCTGTTCTTGGTCTTTCAAATGAAACACCATCCCCATGTGGAGCCACTGTTAGCTACCTATACCAATAGGTTTCATATTTCATGATTGGCTATGAGAGGTCCAAATATGCTCTGCTTTGATGATTCAAAGAACACATTTTCCCAAGAGAATCCAATCTGTGCTTATAGCTTGGTATGGACCTAAAATTTTGATGGATGGTCCAACAGTCTAATCTGGATCATTCCATGGTTTAAATTTGCAGTTGTAGATTAGAGAAGGAAGTCTGTCCAAACTGTTTAATCTTGGCAGACAAGTAGTTCAGGTAGAGAAGAAAAGGCTCCCAACAGCTTAATCTGGGGCCTTGGAAGAAATAAGGGTAGAAGTAGATAGAAAAAACAAAAGAAAAATCCAAATAAAAGAAAAGGCAAGTAAGGGTCTGCAAGTCCAAGTGCACCCTCCAAGAAGAAATAAAAAATGCTAGGCACAGTAGCTGGGTAAGTAGATGGGGTTGCAGAAGTGGTGTTCATTGCAGATTGAATCTTGCTGGTTAAATAAGAAAAGCAAGGCAAAGGAGCATGTCTAATTCCCCAATTTCCCCTTCCACTCTTATTACTAACATCCCTTCATCCATGGAGATTGATGAGAAATTTCTGAGGTTTATGATGGTTCTTGTTCATTTAAAAGCCACATTTCTTGTCTAAACTCTTTTCATTTTGATCTACTCCCTAAACTAAGTAAGTTTCAAATAAACTTAGGGATTTTACCCCTTTCATTCACATCTTTTCCCCCATATTAAACACTAACTCTACTATCTAAATCCCCTATCTCCCCCTTTCCCTACTATAAATAACACTAAGGTGTATAAATCCCAGCACTATGTACATATCTTCCTCTTGGCACTATAGCCAAATAAATGGTCAAGGGAGACTTTAGTCCATCTGGGACTGTGGTCAACCCTATCTTGGAGCTGCTCTAACCCCTGGTTATGAGCAGTAACCTGTTCCCTCAGCCCTCATCGTCCCTTTGCTCAAAAAACACAAAAAACCCTTGTTTCCCTTGCTAAAATCACCCCTATAAACCCCTTTTTCATAAAACCCTTGAAAAACCTTTGAAAACCCGAAAAAATCCCCAAAACCATGCAAAACCCACTTTCCTATAGTTCTCTGCCCGAAATATTAAATTGAATATAATATTGGGCCAGCGGGACCCCCCCCAACTTGCATGATCCGTCGGAGGGTCCGCCAGCCGTCCGATCTCCGCCGCCCAGATCTAACGGTGGGCGGTCACTTTCGTCCCCCGACCTGCCGACCTTTAGCATCTGGGGAAAGTGGTTTCCCACTCCGTACCCTGGATGCGTGTCAACCGCCGGGGTTGTTCGGAGCCCCCCTCCCCAATACCACTCACCAGCAAAAGCGGTGCGGGGAACCCGCTTACCACTATTCCAAACCGCCGTCCCCTATGTCATCGTTGCGTCATCCTGACGTAGTACCTGTTCGCCCACCCCGCGCCATGTGATCCTCCACGTACCCCTGCCACCTCATTCACCCGCCACCGTGTCCTGCCACCCTGGCCCACACCTCAGCAGCCACGTCACCTCCGTACCCGGGCCCTGCCATGATGTCATGCTGACGTCATCGGCGGAAAAGCGCCAAATGCATACTTTTTCCAAATTTAACGTTATAAACGACCAAATGAGCCGTTTTCGGTCATTTTCACGCGCAAAAGAAGGAGCCATTGACAAGCAGCTGCCGCGAAATTTGTCCCCAGCCATCAAATTTGACATTTCAACCACTACAAGTCCAGAATTCGACAGCATTAACCCCCATAGCTCGGCCCGCAGGCTTCCAGGCTAGCTTTTCTAGGTATTTCACCAGTTTTCCCCGCTTTGCCCATGCATTCCAATTCTCTGTAAATTCACCATTAAGAACTGGTAAAAATCCTAAAATTCAACTCTGCTTAGTAAGCTCAAGCAACCTGCACCACCCCTGAACTATAATTCAACACTAGAGCGGCCATCCCACGAGTTGAAACCGTAAAATTGTCCTCGAGCTGCTCGGCATTGTTCCCTTTTGCCGAGTACAGGCCACCTGCATTTTTGCCAAAAGAAACCTCATTACCTCTGCAACTTACCCCTGGCAGTTCACATCCCTGAGAGGTTGCAGCAAACTGCACAGACCAGCTTGCATTTTCACTGAGAAAAACCGCTTAAGACTTGGTCTAACAATTGCCATCACCTCATTTCAAATCAAGTTTTACAATGGCTGCTTCTGCATCCTCATCCCTCAGTGTAGCTCCACTGAATCCAACAAATAGAGAGCTGGAGGCCTTGCCATTGGTTGACAAGGACTGTCTTATTGAAGACTTTGAGGGCAACAGGGATTTCTTACAAACTTTCAGTCAGTTGAGAGAAGACTATAAGGATGGTCATGGCACACATGGGATATGGGAGTCAAACCTACCATATTATTGTCTCCCAGCTGTAAATGTCTTCCCTGAGATCATTCACCTATGTGCTGAAAACTATAATGGGCAGCACAGAACTGTTAGCACTCCATCTGGAAGAATCCTTTTCTACATCAATGCTGAGTCTATCAACAAAATGTTACACTTTGATCAGATAGAATTGCTAATCCTGTTTTCCTTGAGCTATTTGATAGAGACTAGTGAAAAGATGACCAGTGATGAGATTCAAAAGGTCACCAGAGATTTCATGAGACCTGAGTGCCAGCCTACAGAGCCACCTCCCTACCTGGGTACCCATTTCAATGACATAGGCAGGCTTTTACTGGACATGATTGCCTATGTGCTGGGATACAAAAATAGTGAGCATGTGGACAGAACGATGCTGGTATTGCTGTTTGCATATAGCCCACGGCAACCCCCTGCCAGGAAATATAACTTTGCTAAATTCATTGCCAATAAGATTCATGATCAACTGAGCAAGGTGGACAGGCAAGGGGTCTTCAGGTACTCAGCCTATATTTACCACTTATTCATGTACTACCACTCTGAAGCCTTCCCATGCTACATCAGAAGGCTAGATCAGAAAGGGGAAAGAAGACCTGTTATCTTCTGGACCTCTGTCTTTCATAAGGTCACAAACTCGCCCTACACTTACTGTGAATTTGTTGACCAATTTGTATACCCAGTCTCTTGCCTGTTAATGAAATCCCCTCCTCCAAGGGTATCAAATGAGATAAAGAAAGCTCTGCAGCTTTCTAGAAAATATAAAATAGGTGACTGGTACCTATATGAGAACCATACTGTCATTAGGATTTATGGCTATGAGCTCTGTCCATACAGGCTCCCAAAATATGTACCAATGAGGTTATTTGGCTTAGAATATTACATGCAGTTGATTCAGTCAGACCTCACCCATTTCCACAGCGCCAAAAAGAAGGCCCACCTCAAGTTCAAACACGAGTTAGGCCCCTTCATCATGAACAAAAAAGAAGGGTGGGAAGAGGCAGACCTAATCCTCAAGGATAAATACCAGTTATCCTATAGCTTTCGGTGGGTCCATTATGACCCTCAAGGTTTCATCACTTCCAGAAGAAACAAGTATAGGCTGATAGGCATTAAACATTGCCATTACCCTCACATTGAAAAATATACCAACCTACAAGAATGGCAGATGGACACTCTAGTGGAAAATCTAACTGAGGAAGAAAGAATGCTAAAGAATAGGAGGGAGCTTGAAAAGACTATTGACCTAGACTATGTGCAGCAGGTACCTTTCAGACCACCTTATTCAATAGGAGAAGGGACCTCGGCTACAAAGACTGCACCACAGGCACCTGCTACGTCAGCACCAGTGTTAGATAAAGGTAAGGGTATAATGGGCACAGGAGAGGAGGTAACAAAAGAAAAGTCTGTCCCTGAAGCAGAGCAGCAAACAGGGCAGCAACAAGAACAGCAGCAAGGGCAAAATGTCCCTCCACAGACTCAGCTACCAGCAGCTCCAACACTGCAAATTCCACCTCCACAAAAAGAGCCAGTAACTGCCCCAATCTTACAGACCCCAGCACATGAGGAAAGGGGAACTAAAAGACAAAGAGCAGAGTCCACTCCTCTCAGTGGATCCTCCCATCAGCCAGAAGCCAAAAGGCAAAGAGCAGACTCCCCAGAGGTAGAAGACATTACTGATGATGTCTTGGAAAGTGAAAGAAAAGACAAGGAGGGCAGCCAACATACAGTTACAAGCTCCTTTCAGCAGGAGCAAACTTTACAGCATGGCTTAGAGTTGTCCTCCTCTTCCCAGCTGACCAAGAAGCCCAAAAGCACCAAGGCTTCTTTCAAACAGATAAAAGCTCAGAATGAGCTGCTAAGGGCCGAGGTCTACAAGCAATTCGTTGATGCAACACCAGCCCAGCAAGAGAGACTATTGTCAGTATATGACATTCAGGAGGAGAGACTGCTCCTGAGCCACTTCAAGCCAATGGGGCCGGAGCCTAAAACACCGGCAGATTTCATAAAAACAAGTGTGGAGGTCCTAGCCAGGGATATACATCCCATGGACCAGATTGAACTCCACAGGCAAACTGGAGAGATGGTCTATACGACCCTAATAGAGAAGGCCACCATGGCCCATGAGCTGAAGGAGTCCCTCAAAAACACCAACACCCAGTTGGATTTTGAGAGATTATCATCCCAAGCCAAGGAAAATAGGATAAAGTCCCTGGAGGAGATCATCATCGATCTAGGACATGATCCTAGTGATCCAACGGGTGTAAAGGCCCTCCTGAAGAAAAAAGATGATGACTTGAACGCAATGAAGAAGAGGTTGAAGCTACAGCCCACAGAGCACCCTCAAACAGCAGAACTCCAAAAGCAAAAACGCGCTGAGGACCAGCTAGACCTCCTAATGCAGCAAGACCAAAGGATTAGGGAACTGGAGAAAGAGCTGGAAGGAATATTACAGGAAAAACAAGCAGATTCCACTTCCCAAGCTCCTCCAACTACATCAACAACAGCAGCAACTTCAGGGGCAGCAGTGCCCCCTACAGCAGATTCAGCAGGAACAACAGCAGCCCCAGACACCAGTCCAAGTGTAGAAGAATTGACCAAGGCCGTCAAAGTAATGGAGCTCCAAGCAGACAAAATAAAGAAGGCCAAGGAGAAATTGGTAGAACTGGATGCCAAATATGACAAGTCTAAAGTGACTGTAGCAGAACAGGGCAGAGAAATAAAGGCTCAAAGAGACAAGATAAAGGCCTTAGAAAAGGAGCTAAACCTAGAGATAGCTATGGCTGATATAAAGAGAATCCTATGGGCTAAAATTGGCCAATCCATCAAACAACAGTGGAGGTCAATAAAAATAATGCATGAGCACATGGATTTGATGGCCCAAGCTCAAGCAGACATTCAGAGGGCCAAGACAGTGCTGGGAAATAGAGCAGAGCAAGCAAACAGGATGATAGACTTCTTGAACAGGCAAGAAAGGGAGGAATTGGCAGCCATAGGCATTCCCAACAGAACAGAGGCTGTCCTCTCTGCTAAGAAAGTGCTTACCCTCAGAAATTACATACAAACAATAGAGAGGAAATTCTATGAGATGCAAGCAGATGTGGAGGAGTACAAAGCCAAAATGGGAGTGCTGCAAGGAAAAGGCCTGCCCAGCCTACTAAGTGGTGCAGGAAAACTGATCTCTCCAGAGCAGATGGCCAACAGAATGGCAACCACTATTGAAAATCAGATTATTTCATCTGGCAGTACATCTGAACTAGCAGGGCCTCCTACAGGACAAAGCATATATGAAAAACTTGAAGGCCTGTTCTTCATTGAGAATGAAGTAAATCACCTGTTTGAGACTCCTCCCAATCTTTATAAGCATACAGAGGCCGAGGAAACGTTGATAAAGATGCGCAGGCATCAAATGCCTAAGGAGGATTGGTGGCAATCCATGCTTCAGATTTTGCCACGATAGCTTCAGTCATTCGGCCACTGCCAGCTCCAGGTCACTAGAAGACAAACAACAGAAAAGGTTAGCATTCAAAAGCAGCTGAGTAATGACTCATCACATAAGAACATGACAGCTAGCAAAATTTTGAACAGCGCATCTCCACCGACTCTAACAGCCATAAAGACCAAATATCTTCTGACTTTTTGACAGCTAAAGCATAAAGGAATTTCGGCTGCATTCACTCCTTCAGCTACTGCACTTCGGAGATTAGCATATCATAAATGAGATAATAACTCATTTCGTTGATATTTTGATGTAAATTTTTGTATATAAACTCCCCTGAGTAACTCACAAAGGGTTGGTAATTTTCTCTATGAGAACACTTGTATTGTACACTTTCAATTATCTAATACAAAGGGCTGAATGAGCTCAGTGATTTCCGGAAATTATTTGATGTCTGGAGGATGCTCCATGTGTTGATGCAGAATTCCTATGCTGTCTGACGAGATAACAAGTTTTCTTCAAAAATCTGTTCTTGTTTTCTTATTTTTATCAAACCATACTTATCTCACACTAAGCTAGCAGTAAGAAAGAAAGAATAGTACAAGATTTGTTTTATTACACCTTGTGCTCAATTTTTGCTGCTGTAAATGTTTGTCCTCAGGGTTAAATATGTACATGAATTCTTAATTTCTCATGTGTCTGTTAATTCTATATGTATGAATATCACCTAGAAATTCTTAAATGCTCCTAGGTCAATATTCTCACTGTCTTACTCAAACAGTTAAACTGTAAGATTCTTAATTGCCTTGCACTAACTGGATACACTCCATCCCATCACTATTACAAACGTTATTTCTCAGACACTAATCTGGCTCTGCAACATCACTACAGTATCACAGCAGCGCATCAAGCATCTAAAGGACCACTGACTCCATAGCCCAATGGACTAGAACACTTTGGAGAATGCATAAGCACCTTGACTGAAATTATTACCCAACCAAATACCTCAAACAAACCTGAACTCATAGCTAGCCTAAAATCATTACAAACAAAGATAAATCGTAAAGAGAGAGCCCTCTCTGACTACATTTTGGCTAGAAACTGTCGTCCAAAGATTGGTTAGTGGTTACCCCGGCCGTATTCCCTTGGGAGTCATAGGGAACAACCTGGGTGTTAACAGCCTTTATCCAGGAAGTAAAGACAAAATGAGCTCCAATATATTCAACTTAATATATTGTATAGAGGAAAATATTTAATATCTTCAACTCTGTTTGTGAACAAGACTGTACATATGAAACAATATCGTACAATATTAAACTAAAAGAAGACTAGAAGAGATGAAGAGCTGTATAGAGATAACATACCTACTAATACACCATGCATATAATCCAATCATTGTAATACTAAGAGATGTTAGACAAAATTACTCTTGATACTGAGAGAGTTCTTGACAATATCACCAAGGAGTCAAGCTGGTCTACTTCCAATTATATCTTTCCGGACATAAATACTAGAAAATGCCTTGCATTTTACAACTATAATTATATTATGAATAACTTGAAGTGACAGACTGGTGATTTGCTTCAAAACTTGAAATATCTTCAACTTTCATCACAACTGGGTATTTTATATTAAAAAACTCTCCTCAAGATGATTGATAGAGAAACACTACAGACTTGTCCTTTCAGGCTGTTGGAAATACTGAGAGGGGGATGAATCAATATTTCGTTACAATTGTTATTTTTTACCAATTAAGATCACTTAGGTAAACACAAAATGAATAATAAGAATAAATACTTCTATTAATCAGAAATAACAAGGAATCCAATCCTCTTCTTTACAATAAATCAAGTACAATAATAATTAGGGCTCCAACCCTAGATGAAGACACCAATATCCAATCCACCAAGCTCCAACCTGTACTTTTCAAACACCGACTTGGACTTCACAAGGCTCCAACCTCTAGGGCTCCAACCCTATATTCCCCAAGGCTCCAATCTTGTCTCTATGAGGCACCAAACTCTAGGGCTCCAACTTGGTCTTCTTTAGGACTCTTATCCTCTAGGGCTCCAACCCACGATCTTAATTCTTCAAGATAAGGTCAATGTTTCTTCAAGTTTCCCCATATCTTCTAGAGCAAGCCATGGCAATATCTTCACCTTAAATAATGCCATTAATCAATCTCCAAGTCACTTATCTCATCCATGAAAACTTTGTCTTCTTAGAAGCTGTCACCAAAACTCTTCATTTCACCCAAACAAATTCTTTAAGGTCACATTATGAGAGCTTCATCAATACATCATGGTCTCAAAGGATTCCTTCATAATGAACTTCTACAAGTCCTACAAATGTCTTCAAGAATCCCTCAAGGTGTCTTCACTATGGTTCCTCAACAAGGTTAGTAGGAGATCTTCCATAAGTCTGTTATATGCAGCCCATAAATGCTTCTCTACACTTTAATTTTTTGTCTAGATGTCTCAAGTCAAACCCAGAAATAGTGCTAGGTATGCTGCTACAAGGTCTTCTACAATTTTGATCCAAAAATTTATTTCCAAGGAGACTTCAAGAATGTCTTTTGAAAGGCATTACAACGCTTCTCAAAAGTCCAAGAGATGGGCTCCAAATAGTACTTCAAAAGGTGATCCAAATGATGTCACAAGTTTGTCTTGAGGTGATGTCAGGAACACCCTTCAAAAAATTCAAATGATGCTCAAGAGACTACTCTTCAAGGCTACTAAAAGATTTTCAAGAATTCAAAGGCTCCTCCAAGATTGATGCTAATGATGTGCCACAACTCAAAGTCTTCTTAGATGCTACAACCACTCATAAGTCCGAGTTATTGAGACTAGCTACTACAAGACTGAGACTATAGTTCAAATGTTGTTCCAAGAGATGCTCTATAGGTCTGAGGCTCCCTAATAGACTTTCCAATCTGAGCCACCACAAGTAGCAAGTCTAAGCTATAGAGTAACTCTTCTTGTAGTCCGAGTCTTCCAGGTCAATGAAATAGGTCTAAGCTACAATCCTTGGCCATATGCCCGAAATTTGTGCAAGAATAACAATAACCAAAAAATATACTTTGGTACCTGGAGGATGGAGATTGCCTTGATGTACCATTCTATGTTGGGATCCTTTGATCAAATTTATTGTCTCTTGCATTATTTATACCATTTGCATATCTTGTTGGAGTAGGGTTTCTTCCAATGTCATTTTGATTATTCTCCTTCCTTTCACTAGAATTGGGGGCATCAATATTTCTTCCATGCTTCTGCACATCCTTTTTGTTTGAAGTATTAGGATTGCATCATATCTATTTGAGGGTTCACCTACATAACCAAGACCTAATTTATGAAGAGGATATCTTTGAAAACTTAGGATATCATCTAGGGTTTGAGAGTTTTTTAGAATCTTCTTCATATGATCAAATTCTTTTCCTAGGATATTGATTTCTTCTTTTGTCATCTTGCATTCTTCATCATGCTTTGCTTGATGGTTCTCCATTTATTCCTTCATTCTCATTGCTTCACATGATTGGGTCTTAAGTGAGGTGAATTCTGATTTTAATTTGGTGATGTCGTCATCGTTTTCTTCTAGTTGGCATGTCATAGCATTTCTTTCCTTTTCTTCTTCATGACTTGTCCTTCCAGGAGGGCCAAAAATTCCATCACCCTTTCAACTCCTTGTTGTTTCATTGCTTCTTCTAGCTGAGATTTGGGGTAGGAGACATCTTCCTTGTATTGACCAATTTTTCTTTCAAGTTTGTTCAAGTCTTCATGTCTTTTTTCAAGATGGCTTGACAAAGTTTCTTCCCTTTTCTTTTCTTTATCTAACTAATTTGTCATGGATATGACTTCTTCATGATGCCTTTTCTTGTTTTGATGCAATTCCTCCTTTAGCTTGGTGAGCTCCTCATCTATTTCTTGTACTTGAATATTGAAAATGTCAACTTCCTTTCTTGTCTTGTCAAGGTCATGGTCACCATCTTGTGCTTTTCATTTTCCCTATTCAATCTGCTTATTTCTTCTAGCGCAATTTCAAAATTTTCCTTGAAATCTTCTTCATTTTCTTCATCTGCTAGGTCATTCTTGGTCTTGATTTCTTCACTATTTTTTTCAACTTCCTTTATAGGCTCTAGATTTCCTTCTTTCTTTCATCATCTTCTTGATTAGAGGTCATGGTCAATTCTCCTTTTGAGTGAAGATCTTGAAGTTTGTCCCACATACCTTTTGTTGATGAACATTTTTCCACTTTGGTCTATATAGGATCTGGTAGCCCACTCAATATTTCCTTTATCACTCTTGCATTATATTGCTTGGATTCTTATTCCATCGTGCTTTCAGTAATCGCTGATTCCCAAACTTCAAAACCTTGAGCCATTAAAAATTCTTCATTCTTTCATTCCATATATCAAAGTTTCCATTGAACAATGGAGCTTCCCCAATTTGATTATCCACCAAGGAGGTGAAATCTTTGACAGGTTTGTAAGTCTTCTTCCTCGACTTTGTCATTTTTGTCCTAAGGATCTACCTTCAAGTTGTTATGATTTGAGTGAAAGAACTCGCTATGATACCAATTGTTGGAAATACTGGGGGGGTGGGTGAATCATTATTTAGTTATAATTGTTATTTTTTACCAGTTAAGATCACTTAGATAAACACAAAATGAATAATAAGAATAAATAATTATATTAATAAGAAATAACGAGGACTCCAATCCTCTTCTTTACACTAAATAAATTACAATAATAATTAGGGCTCCAACCCTAGATGAAGACACCAATATCCAATCCACTAGGCTCCAACCTGTACTTTTCCAAGCACTGACTTGGACTTCATGAGGCTCCAACGTTTATGGCTCCAACCCTATATTCCCCAAGGATGCAACCTTGTCTCTATGAGGCACCAACCTCTAGGGCTCCAACCCTATCACTGGCACAAGCATCAACCTCGTCTTCTTGAGGACTCCTATCTTCTAGGGCTCCAACCCATGACTTTAATTCTTCAAGATAAGATCAATGTTTCTTCAAGGCTCCCAATATCTTCTGCAACAAGCCCTGACAATATCTTTACCTTCAATAGTTCCCTCAATTGATATACAATAACTTAGCTTATCAATGACAACTTTGTATTCTCAGAAGCTGTCACAACAACTCTTCATTTAACCCAAACAAATTCTCCAAGGTCATATTATGAGGGCTTCATCAATACATCATGGTATCCAAGGATGCCTTCAGAATCAACTTCTACAAGTCTTCCAAATGCCTCCAAGAATCCCTCAAGGTGTCTTCACAATGATTCCTCAACAAGGTTAGTAGGAGGTCTTCCAAAAGTATGTTATATGCAACCCATAAATGCTTGTCTCCACTTTAATTTTTGGTTTAGATGTCTCAAGTCAAACTCAGAAATAGTTCTAGGTATGATGTTATAGGGTCTTCTACAAATTTGATCCAAAAATTTCTTTCCAAGGAGACTTCAAGTATGTCTTTTTCAAGGCACTATAATGCTGCTCAAAATTCCAAGAGATGGGCTCCAAACAATACTTGGAAAGATGCTCCAAATGATGTCACAAGTTTGTCTTGAGGTGATGTCAAGGAAACTCTTCAAAAACTTCAAATGATTCTTAAGACACTACTTTTCAAGGCTACCAAAAGACTGTCACGAATTCTAAGGCTCCTCCAAACTTGATGCCAATGATGTGCCACAACTCAAAGTTTGCTTAGATGCTACAACCACTCACATGTTAGAGTTACTGAGACTAGGTACTACAGGACCGATACTATAGTTCAAATGCTGGTCCAAGAAAAAAAAACAGTACATTGGTAATTTTTTTTAATAATCTTTAAAGGAAACTACATATTAAGTTAACATGAAAATAATTTACAAATTAAAAGATAAATATTAATAAAAATTATAACATGAATTATATCATCATCAAAATTGTTGGTTGTTTCCCTTCCCAACCCTAACCTTTATTTATTAACCTTATTGAGTTCTGTCTTATTCATTCATGGATCTAATCCCGATGATGAACCATAAAGGTTGGTTCGAAATGTTGATTCCGAAAAACAAGAATGCGATGACTCCCAAAGATAATACCACACAAAATATACATCACGGAAGCCTCAAATTGATAAGATAAGCTACATGTCTGAGGCTCCCAAGAATAATTGCCAATATGAGCCACTACAAGCAGTAAGTTCGAGTTGTAGTGTAACTCTTCTTGTAGTCTGAGTCTTCCAGGTCAATGAAATAGGTTTGAGCTGCCATATGTGTATCATTTGGTCAATTCCAAGCCTAAAAGTAGTCTTTAATATGGTTTGAACCCTCTAATGTCAGTTCCCTGTAGTCGAGGTTTGCAATTCCCTAGGTTCGAGATCTGTCTGGAAATTCTTCCAAAGGATGTCTGTCCGAGCTATTTGTGATCATAGTCCACATGTTAATATTCCAAATGACAGTTCATACATCGAGTTGTAATGGTGTCTGGTTGAGGTTATGATCACATGTTTGAGCCCTAAAAACGAGCCTCTGCACTAGTCTACTGACCACAGGTTCGAGATACCATAAACAAGTATGCAATCTGAGTTTGGGTGAGGTCTGTGTCTTTTCACCACATGTTCAAGGCTAAAGGACCTTTGCAAATAATCTGAGCCTCTCCAAAGGTGGCTGTCACAAGTTTGTTGTAGTCCGAGCTAGAAAGATAAAGGAAATTTTCCCCAAATTGTAATATTTTAGTCCTCCTCGGTCTTTGTTCTTCTTCTGTGGTTCTTATCCGAATTGATCACCGAATTGATGCCTGGAATGATGAGATCAAACGTATATTTATACAAGTTTTTGACCTTCAATGAATAGAGACATCCCTTGGCCATGGAGCCGACTTGTGCATGTAGGCTCATGTCGGCCAACAATAAAGATTATTATATTTCAAGTTGAAAAATCATTTTCTCTAAGTCTGAGAGGAGTTATAAAACAAGTAAGGGTTCATTCGAAAGGGGAAAATATCCTCTACAATCCTATACCAGTACCATCCTTAAATAAGGTCATTTTACTACCAATAAAATTATTTTTATGAACTGTCATCATTATTTTATTCATGTGGTATCTTTTACGGTCTCATCATATGCTAGGGTTTCTTAGGGCCCCAAGTGTGTTCTTCATTAGGATTAGGGCTTCATCTTATTTGCCAACCAACATAGGGATTCATATATCAAACATTAATTCTAGGGCATGCTCTTAGGATTTGGTTATCTTCAACAAGGCATTATGGGCATTTTTAACAAATCTAGGGTATCATGTATCAAGCATTTATGGCTAGGGATTACTTAATTATGTCTTGACATCAGTTGAATTCATTAATGGCTTGACATCATATTGACTTTATTAATGGCTTGACATCATATGCACATAGGAATTTCTCCTAGGGTTTGCATGAGGTTAGGGAAACATCACAAAAGAGTTATTCATCCATCGCAAACATTTGCAATATTCAATAATTCCATATTGACATCAATGACAACCTTGACCAACATAGGCATTAATGCAAACATTAATGCTTAACTATAGAAGCATGCCCTAAGTGCCAAAAATATAATTCAAAATTTTATAGCCTTTGAATTAGACTAGATTACATACTCCCAGTCTCTATGAGAAACTATGATGCTAAGTTACCCTTTCATATTTGATTCTTCTCTTAGGAAGCTTTAATACATCATACCACAATGAAACATACCAATGTTGATATCTATCCTTGATTGCAAGAGATTCGTGCTTAGGATTGTGACATAGGAGAGTTCAAATAAGAGAGAAAAAAATGGTGACTTCAATTATAAGAATTATAGAAAACTTAAGTAATTGGGCTGTCACAATTTTTTTGCCTTAATATAGTCACAACAATCTCAAGGCTGAAAGATTTATTCTTCAACCACAAACTTTAATTTCAAACACATACCTAGTTATGCATGATTTAGAAATTCGGATGGAAATTATGGGCCAGGATTTGTAGATCAAATAGTGTATTCCTTCAATCAAGGATTCAATCCTTGCTGTGACAAGGAGTCCACAAATTCACAATGTCTCTGACTTATTTATATTATGGACTAATTCAAAAGACTATCTTAATTGAGGGCTAATTCATACCATAATTTTGAGCTTCAATGCTTCAACCACTGTCTCACCCTAGTGACATTAATAGGAGTGCAAACATATAAATGTAAGATATTAAGAAATCTAAACTTTTCTATTGAAGTAGATTTTTAGAATAATATCGAGCCAGGTGAATAACTCTTAATATTTTTTCTCATGACTACCTTCAGAATTTCTCACCACTGTAATGGCTTTGTCCTAGTTCCAAGATTACTCAGAGATCTGAAATGGATCCATGCCTCAAAATAGGTTCATAACATAGGTTGAAAATTTATCCCTCAGTCCTTGAAATAACACAGTATTTGACTTGAGAATAGCTAGTGAATGCCCTTGAAATTGCTTTAGGACACTGCTTCAGACTTGATGATACATATAAAATTTGAAGATGACAGAGTTGAAGGATCTCAAATTGTTCAAAGTATTGAGCAAGGATTGTTACTTTAAAGGACTGCAATTTCCACCTTAAGATTTCCATAAGGATGAGATCATGAATGCTTCTAAGTGATTTCTCTTTCCCTTACTTGAGCTTTTCCTCACCTGAGCTCTTATACCATGTTAAATTTTGAACATGTTCTTTTCTTAGGACAGTTACACAAAGATCCATATTAGCCCATTCAATTTTCCATTTCTTATCATATTTCTTGTAACTGAAGAAAGAACATAAGCAATAAAAGCAGAAGATAAGTCAAGACAAACCTAGGGAAAAACCCCAAGATGGGGAAAACCCTTTATCAACTCTTCTTATTATAAATGTCAAATGTTCAACAAAGAGAGAGAGAGAGAGAGTACAATAAAATTGACTTGCCAATAGAAGGTCTAACAATATTGCCTTTAGGCTCACACAATCTGGAACTTTGGTGCAACATAGGTTGGAGACATCTTCTCTAAAATACTGATACTGGTGAGGGAAAAACATAGTCTACAAAAGGCACCTTGTTCACACCAAGTAGACCTTAGATTTGACTGTGGCCTCCCTTCATATAGTCCCTCCATCAAGATGCAACCCTTTAATAATATTCTAGACTTCAAGAACAAACCTACTACTCACTCTTTGAGTGTGACATAGAACGAACTCCTTACACAGTCTCCTGAATTGAGGATCAATGCTTGAGGTATGTATGAAGGTCAAGTGCGGTTTGTTTCTATGAGGTCCATCCATGAGAATCACGTTCAGAATAATATAAATCAACCCTTAACAGTGCAAAATACTTTTCCCTAAATTTGAATTTGTAATGGAGGATAAAATCCCCATATCAAGTTACAATTGGCCCAAACAACCTCAGTCACTAGCCTGTGGAATACGACCCATCAAGGAGAATTTTGATGATGCTATCCTTTCCCTTACCATCTTCATTGGAGACTTCCTTCTTCTGCGGCTATTTCAGAAAGAAGAATGAGATATGGTGATGCCAAATATGGACAGAGGAGGCTGACCTTCATATTTTACATGTGATGAATCATAAATTCCAAAAACCCACTTCTCCTTATCCACATTTGATGATTTTTAGGTTGATTTTGGTCCTATTGAAGAAAGGAATTTAATGCAATAATCATCTTCATCAACTGAGCTGTCTAAAGTGGAATTTGGCCATAGTTTCTAATTTTAATAGATCTGAGTGAACTTAGAGAAATATATGAAGCATACTATTACTGCCTTGAATGGACATAATGAACCAATGGATTTTGCAAAACTTATCTTTGGAAATCGCTTCCTTGAAACTCAACTGGGGTGTTATCTTGCGCAACCATCCCCAATCACACCAAATACACAGTTGGAGCTCCTTCCCAATCCAATTAATTAAAGTGACATTTGTATAGTTAGTAGTAACAATAATAATAGTATTAGTGTATTTCACAGTCCTTGTACATATGATATGTGGACTTTGTATTTTGATGGTTTCAAAAGGCAGGAGGGCTCTAGAGCTGGTTGCATTTTAATAGACCCACTACAAAGAAAAATTCCGATTTCTAGTTGCTTGGAATTCAAGTGCACGAAGAACACTGCAGAACATGAGGCACACATCTTGGGCTTGCAAAGAGCCATTGACCTCAACGTTGCAATTCTAAAAGTATTAGGTGACTCATAAGTTGTGTGATAGGTATGTGATACTATACATTGTGTGTCACCTCATCTCAAGAGTGATCAACAAGAGATATGGCATTTGATTTCACAATTCCAGTATTTTAACATTATTTATGTCCCTAGAATGTGTAACGCAGTTGCAGATGATTTGGAAAATGCTGCTGCTAGGTTGTCACTGTTAAGGGATGGTTTTTCTATAGAAATTATTTATAAACCATATGTCCCTAATGATATTACTAATTTACACTTTTTCAATGATGACCAATATATACTGCACTTGATGGTGAACGCTGATGTTTTCAAAGTTGCAGCAATCGATGAATACGAGCACGTAAGGGCGTTGCAGGATGCAACTAGATCAAGCAAAGGGAACTTCATGCGAAAAGGCATGGTGTCATTGGAAAAGTTGTATGACCTACAAAACTGTTTCCGGGGACCTATCAATCTAAAAGCCATAGTTCCATGATGTCGCACGAACAAATCAATTTGGGAATGCAAAAGGATCTAAAGTTTTTCAATCTTGGTACTTCTCATACACAATAGGAGCGACAAGCCTTTATCTGCTCATTCAAGCAGTACCCATATGTATTCATGTGGACGTATGATGAACTTAAAACTTATGATACGTGACTTATCCAACATGTGATTCCAATAAAATAATGGGCCAAACCATTTCAACAAAAGCTACGGAAGGTACATCTGCCACTTGAGCCTCTCATTTAAAAGGAGTTAAGGAAGTTGATGGATGCTCAGATCATATACAAAGTGCGACACTCCATCTGAGTATCAAACTTGGTCCTAGTAAGAAAGAAGTTTGAGGAAATCCACTTATGTGTTGATTTCTGAAATCTAAACCATGCCTCAGACAAAGATAACTACCCTGTGTCATCTATGAAACATATACTAAAAAGAATATCAAGGTTAGAAATGTTTTATCTATTGGATGGACATTCAGGATATAACCAATTTCTGATCTCAGAGCTTGACAAACTTAAGACAACTTTCCACGCAAAGTGGGGCATGTTCACATTTAAGCGAATGCCATTTGGGTTGATTAATGTTGGCGCAAAATTTTAGTGTGCCATGGAATCACATTCTGAGGACTGTTAAGACGTATCATAGCGGTCTATCTTGATGATGTTACAGTCTTCTCCAAGAAAAGATCATATCACATACGCCATCCGAAGAAAATTTTCGAGCAATGTCACAAATATGGGATATCTCTTCATCCTAAAAAGAGTATCTTTACAGTGTCTGAGAGTAACCTTTTGGGCCACATCACCTAGCCTCCCTGAAATGCACAATTTCATTCCTCTAGCTATTACCTTACCATTTGGCACTACACAATACACAGTTCTTTCCTCCCATGATTGCTTCACTACGCAGTACCTGTGCCCAAGTTCCAATCTTGACCTCCAGAATTGCGCAATCCTTCCTCCCAACCTGGCCTTCACTATGCACTGCATAATCATAAGCCTCAAGCTCATTCCCTGAGCCTATGAACTATGTAGTTGTGCAATAGACCAACCTCCCTTATCTCCTAGAACTACACAATATGTCCTCTCAATTCCCATTCCCTCACCCTGTCCCACCGGCTCTCAGAAATACACAATTTTGTTTCCTCAGTCCTTCCTGCACTGCGCACTCCACAGTCTCAGGGCTCAAGCCTCACCCATGGTTTCTTTAACTGCACAATCACTGAGCCCTCTCTCCTGGAATGTCACCTAGTTCCAGCTTAGTTAATGGATCAAAATACAATATCTTAGACTAAGGGGTTTTCAGACTGATGTCATCTTGCCATGAGTGAATTGAAAATTCATGTACTTTATCATACCATGGAAACATGATAAAGAAGGAGATTAAGGAAGGAATCATGTTGAAAGATACACTTGTAGTTGAACACACAAGCTGATCAACCAAGAAAAGTGAAAGAACACTGTTTACGACCACCATTCAAGACTTGAGATCATTGAAGATTCCTTATCACCAAGGCATATGAAAGGTGAAGAGAAAAGCATTCTCAAGAAGACTTTCAACACTCGGCAGCAAAAGTGGCTTGACATTGCCACATCCTCAAGAAATCCATGTCAGCAGTTTCATGTCATGTCATGTCATGAGTGGTCACATGCCACACCTTGTGGCCAATGATGTAACATATGTTTCAGAAATGTATTGTAAAGTGAAAGTCCAAAGGACATGTGTGGAATACGAAGAGTCATGTAAAGTTGAAAAGTCATAGGAATTCAAACAATCATGAGGGTAGATGAAGAGTCACAAGGAAGGTGAAGCATCACCTCCTCATTGTTATATATACTCCCTCATTGTAAGAGGAAAGGACTTTTCACCTTGGCTCCTCCCACAAAGCATTAGAGAGATAAGATCATTATTTTGGGGATCAAGGAGTGGCTCCAACTCTCCACTACTGGAACTAGTGATGTTCATTGTATACATGTGTCTTGGAACTTTTACTTAATAATAGAATCCTTCTAGGCCAACACGTTCTTCATTCATGTATTATGAATGTTTGTAAGACTATTCTGTGGATCTTTTTACTTCATGTTTTCTTTCACATTGATAACTGAACTATTTCGGTTGTTTTAGCGTTGAAATGTGGCAACAAGAATATTCCAATTTAATTTGTCTGTGAATTAAATTGTGAATTAAAATCAAATTTAGTCTTAAAATCTACTTGGAAATAATTAATTAAGTTATTTTGACTTAATTAGTTGGAGAAATTCAAGTTAGAAGTCTTTATGAAGTCATGCAAGAGTTATCACTTAAATTAAGGAGATAAGGTTGAGTTATATTTGAGTTGTAATTAGTTAACTCAGTTTACAGAGTTAAGTCCAGTTAAATTAGTTCCAAACTATTTGAGGAACTAATAGAGACTTAACAGTCAATTGATGCATGCATGCACTCAACTAGTGTACTCCAGTTAACTGAATGTTCCCTCATCGGAAACTCATGCATGTCTATTCTGAGAAAGACCCATTTGAGATTAAAGTCAAGGATAGTGTAATATCAGTTGCATGTGTTTTCTTATAAAGAAAACTCATGCATGTAGTCAAGGTATCATTCCTTGAGGATTGCGTAGTTCTGACAGTGTGTGAGATTAGGTGATCATCCACTGGGTAGAAGAGGTTTTCCACTTGGTTGAAGGAGAATCATCCCAGAAGAATAGTGCAAGGAAATAGGAGCTTGGAGGGAAGAGAGGAAGGCTTGATTGAAGCCACGATTTCCTGTGAGCATCTGTGAGGATTGTACTGAGAGTTGGCTAGCTGTGAGAGCTAAGGCTTTGTATAATTCCTATGTATTTCCACCTTGTATGATAATACAGATAGTGGGGTTTTTAGCTGAGGCTTTCCCCAAAGTATTTTCATGTGTATTGTGCATTGGTTCTTCTTCTTCTGGTTATATTTTTCAGCTCGATATTTAAGCTTCCACAAATTGATAGTAGAAGTAGGTTATAGTATTTTGCTTTGATTTATATTGCATTATCGGGTTAACCTACAACAGATTTTCTACATGGTATCAGAGCAAGGTTGTGTAGGATATCGGAGCTGCGAACAATATACTAAGAATAGAATTCGAAGTTTGAAGTTCAAGGTTGCAGGTGCAAATTGAATTCATATCATACTTCAATTTTGGCCAATGGCATTCTATGGCTTGAGACTCGAGTATGCCTTGGAAGGCAACTCGAATTACATAGCATGGGAAGATAGAATGGAGGCTGTATTAGAAGACGATGGCTTGAAGGAATTCATTGATCAAGAAATCCCAAAGCCAGCTTCAACTAATGCACAAGAGTTGGCTGAGTGGAAGAAGTGTGTGGAAAAGGTGAGACAGATCATCCTTGAGGGAGTTCGAGACCATATTGTCTCGAGTCTCCATGGGAAGGATACTCCATTTTCAATGTGGAAGACATTAAAGGACCTCTACCAGAACAGTAGCGACCAACGGAAATTAGTGCTCAAGGATAAGCTTCGAAGAATCAAGATGGAGAAGGGTGATACTATTTCCACATATTTGAACAAGCTCACCACTTGCAGAGATGAGCTTAGCAGTGTGGGAATAACTACTGCCAGTGATGATATGGTGAGCCTCGCTCTCCTTGGACTTCCAAAGAGTTGGAATAGCTACCAGGACTTTGTGAATGGAAGGGAGAAACTACCGGATTGGGAACAACTGTGGTCAGATCTGATGCAAGAGGATATCAGGAGGAGCACACGAGATGGTTCTTCATCAAAGAATGATAATGAAGAAAATCTAGCCTTAGCGAGTAAGGCAAGGAAAGGGAAGCGGAAGGCTTCCCATTCCAAATAGAATTCTTCTCATGGAGGGAAGAAGGGTGACAAGTCTAAAGTGTGATGCTTTAATTGTCACAAGATGGGACATTATGCGATTAATTTCCCATCGAAGAAGTCCAAGAAGGGATCCTTGGAAGGATTGGAAGGTGAGGCATTAGGCTCTCAGTTCAAAATGAACTTTACCCTCATCGCATGCATGGTGTCATCGATGATGGGTTGTGTCTGGTATCTTGATAGTGGAGCCTCATTCCACATGACCCGTGATAAAAGTTTATTCAGTGCCTTGGAGGAGAAAGACCTCAGATGTGCATAGAGAAGGGTGACGACGAAAGGTATAGTGTTTCAGGATTGGGCATGGTTGCTTTTCAGAGGGAGCATGGAGCTCCTATCACCTTAATAGATGTGAAGTATGTGCCTGGACTGAACAAGAACTTGGTATCAGTCGCGATGTTGGAAGACAAAGGCTATGATGTTGTCTTTAGTAAAGGATAGGTGTTCCTAAGACACATAGCCAAAGGTCAGACCAAGATGATAGGGATTCGGGTGAAGAATCTCTATAAACTAGAGGTAGATGATTGTACAACATTGAGTATGAAAGCAGAATTGGTGCAAGCCAAGACATTGGCAAGTTGTGTCACAAGCGGTTGGGCCATTTGCATCATGGGGCTTTAAAGATAATGCAACAGATATCTACGAGACTTCCCAAAGGTAAACTTGGGCAATTTGACACATGAAAAGGTTGTACCTTGGGAAATTACACCAAGACTTCCTTTCATGATCGAGACAGTTGAGCAAAGGCTATCTTAGAGTGAGTTCATACTAATGTGTGTGGACCATTCTCGATGGCATCCACAGTGAAGCAAAGGTATTATGTGATTTTCATTGATGATTTTTCTCCTAAATGCTGGATTTATTTCATGCAGAAGAAGGACCAAACCTTCACAATGTTTTGTGAGTTCAAAGCTTTGGTCGAGAAAGAGTCCGGGAAGAAGATCAAGGCCTTGAGAAGTGACAACAATGGAGAATATGTCTCTCAAGAGTTTAAGGAATTCTGTGCAGAAGAATGAATTAAACGAGAGTCGACAACACCTCATAACCCACATCAAAATGCGGTGGCCGAGAGGAAGAACATAACTATTGTAGAGGCAGCATGAGCAATGCTGTATGACCAAGGCCTACCACTTCATTTGTGGGCTGAGGCATGCAACACAGTGGTATATATGTAGAATAGAAGCCCATATCGCATACTTGGGATGAAGATACCAGAGGAAGCTTTCTCTGATAAGAGACCAGATGTGGGTCACTTCAGGATCTTTGGCTCATCGGCATATTGCCATGTGAAAAAGGATGCACGGAAGAAGTTTGAGCCGACAGTAGAGTTGTGTTGAAAAATGTGCAACAAGAAATGCTAAATTTAGAAAGTGTTAAAACTAGAATTGCTAAAAATAACATCTTCTAAAAATAGCATTTCTGAGTCCCTTCCTATTTATAACAGTCCCTGGTCTATCTATAGGAAGTAAATTCGAATTTGGTCTTACTAGCAGTTTGGAATATTAATTAACTAATTCAGTTTGAGTTAATTAGTTAAGGAAAAGCAAACTTGAAGTCTTTGTGAGAACATGCAATTATTTCTCCACTAATTGGCGAATGTGTCCTTGATTTGCTCCTCTGATTGAAGAATTAATGATGAGTTCTATATTGAGAGGATCAGTTGACTTAGTTTAACTTAGTCAAGTTCAGTTAGATTAATCTAACAAGTTGTTAAATTAATGAGATATAGTTTGTTAATGCTTGCATGCATGTGACAACTATTATTTTCAGATAATTGTGTATTCACTCATGGATAACTGATGGATGGTAGTTTAGACAGAGACCCAGTTGAGATCAGAGAAGGGACAATGTAGTATTAGTTGGATGAATATTTTTCCTATAAAGGAAGCTCATCCATGATGAGGATTTATCTCCTTCAAGTGTGTGCAGTTAGATCATAGGTTAGTGAGTGTGTGAAGAGGCCAATTCACACAAGTGGCAGCACTAAACCCCAAGGAAAATGCACAAGGAAATAGGAGGCTTGGAGGGTAGAGGAGAAGGTTTGTGAGAAGCCTTTGACTGTCTATGAGCAGTAGAGGGATTGTATTGAGAGCTGGATAGCTTTTGAGCTAAGGCTTTGTGTAATCCAGACTATATTTCCACTTGTATGATAATACAGAGATGGGGTTTTAGGCAAGTTCTTTCCCCGGGTAAATTCTTTTGTGTTATGTGTGATTGATTCCTTCTTATCAGTCATATGTGTTCTTATTGATGTTGCTCATGGTTGATTAAGCTTTCGCTAAATTGTTTGTAGAAGTAGATCAAGTGTTTTTCTTTATTACATTGTGTTACCAGGTTGATCTACAGGTGGGAAATTTCTACATGTTATTGGAGCTAGCTGATCTGTAGAAAAAGTTCTACTTAGTATCAAAGCTAGCTGATTTGTAGAAAAATTCTACAAAATTCTACAAACTGGGGATATTTGTGGGGTACACTGATACACCTCACAACTATCGGGTGTACTTTACTACCAGACGGAGGACAGTGGTTCACACAGATCTCAAGTTTGATGAGTAGAAGGCCATGCGAGTTTCCCTTGAGAGGGAGCTCCAACTACAGGCTGTGGAGGAATTGTTGGTTCCTAAGGAGGAGTAGCCTCAGAGTGATGCAGAGTAGCCGCATGCAGAGGTTCTGGGAGTAGAGACATCCACTCAAGTAGAGTCTTTTGGAGAAAGCGCACAAGAGAAGCTGAAAGATTGTTGGAGGACGAGAGAGAATGTGGGAGCACCATTTTCTTAGTGCAGATAGAGGAGGTCACCTGAGAGGTACGCTAGATACATGGCCCTTGCTGGGGAATGTGTTGAGACCGAAACATCTTCCTTTGAGGAAGTAGTGCAGCAGCTGATTTGAGTTGATGCTATGGTGGAGGAGTATGACTCCATAGTTTGTAACAGTGTTTGGGACATGGTTCTGAGATCGAAGAACAAGTCAGTTGTGAGTTCCCATTGGCTTTACAAGGTAAAGCAAGCTGCTGATGATGGGAGGATCATGTTGCTGTAGTATATTTCGAAAGAGGAGAAAGATGCTGACATTTTGATAAAGGAATTGTCAAAGTGTAAATTCGAGTTCCATAGAGATAGGATTGGGGTGGTAGATAATCCCTTTCTTATTGAGAGGGAGTGTTGAAATGTGGCAGTTGTTAGAGCCTAGATCGACCTCAAGCTGAAGGGAGGCAATCCTAGGATAACCACAAACCACGCTTAACCTAGTAGCTAGCTCTACCAAGTCGACAGAGGGCTCTCTCCTTGTTAATCTCAGTGAGGATGGCTGCAAATATGTCTTGAGATGACTGAAATGAATGCTAATTTTAGACTAGGTATACTAGATCAGGGTTTCTGGTTTTCTTTTAGGTTTTAGTTGCTAGATCAATTGGAGAAGGCAGATTGGGTCCGGGAAATCAACTCAGGGATACAGTCATGTTCTATGGGGCGAGGTAGACAGGAATTTATGTACTAGAAATGGATTAAGATGACAGTTTAAGACAACTAAGGAATTGAGGAGGGCATAAATAAACTATGAATCCTCTTCAAACAGTAGAAAACATTGAAAACCAAATGCATTCCCAAGACAAAGCACTATAAATTAGTGTATTTTGTCTATTCACCTTGATTCATTTAGTTTATAAGAGACAGAGAGGTGTGGATACATATAAAACATCAGAAAAACTCATTACAAAGAAGAAACAATACATAAAATCATTGTTACAAGAATCCCACAAAAATAGCTGTGAAACCTAGTTTTATTCCTTGCCAAACTGCTAATACAGAATGTTCAATGAGTCCAACACTTCTGCCAAAGTCCAAACTTTAAAAATGACTAAGAAATTACATAATATAGGCAAGGAAACCACTCATGCTAGCTATCAGGGTCGAATCCATGATAAGAGGGGTGGTTTCAACCATATCTAAACTAAGAATAGGAATATAGGTAGTGGAACAACTTGCCTCTAAAACCAAGGAAACCAATTCATTACAGCTCAAAACCACTTGGAACTTGATGTATCTACCCTATGAAATGATTTTCATCCATATTTATGTCGAATTCATCATTTACCATGCTTACATTTACCAAGAAATGAGGAAAAAATGATCTCCCAAGAAATCTAGGAAAAATCTAGAAAATCAGGCAAAATTGGCAAAATCAATTTAATGCGCAGCGCCAAAATTTTAATAAAAGTGTTTTTTCTAGGCCAATTTTGGAAGCCTTCCCGGAGTCCAAATTAGGTGCAGGATAGCTCGTTGGAAATATTGTTGAGTCTACTTTCTGGAACAACTTGAATTTCTTAATTGGGAGTTCATTTACCCCTCCAAAAATGGATTCTCCCAAGACTGCTTCCTGTGTGGCAAAAAAATGGCAGAGAGGGAACTTTTTGGGTGTTTTTTGCGTTTTTGGAGACCTAGAACTTGTCAAAATTCCTCACTATTTCTGAGCTTGCTTATTTTTCCATGCTGATTCTAGATATGTAAGCCGTTTTGCAAATGGATGCCCCCAAAAAAAGCGCAGCGCTGGTGGCGCTGCGCACCTATTGGAAAAACCTGTTTTTCCAATTCAAAAATGAAAAAGTTTTCTCCAAATTTCTTGAAATTTGGCATGAATGATCCTTGTTAGGTGCTTTGATGGGTCAATGATGCTTTAGCCAAGATCTTGAGTTTATCTTTCTCTTTTTTGCTTCTTAAGGCCTTTTCCAACTTAGCCTTAAGCCTCTTCATCGTACTGTCAACATACTGTCCTTTGTTCCACTGTTCACCAACATTTGGAATGCCTATTGCTTCTAAAATGGTGGCAAGTGTCAAGGTGAAAGAGACACCAGCAAGGTTCACCTGGCCATTGTGGAGATGTATAAAAAGAAACCTAGCAAGCTCATGATGAAATTTTACCCTCTCTACCATTTCACAGAACTGATAACAAGACTGGTGTTTAAAGCTAGCTACAGCAAGAGGGCAAGCAAGCAATTATGTAAGAGTGGTGGGCTCCTCCTGGATGATCTTTCCCCCTTTGTGTGGCTTTCTTGGCAAATGAGCTTTTTTGGAAGAATCACTGAGAGTTTCCTCTTCCCTCTCATAACCTGAATCTCTCTCCATGCTTTTGGTAATATGATGGGTGATGAAATTTGTAGTAAAAATAGATGAGTATGAAGAGATTTTGAAATATAAAGTAAGTAATGTGTATGAGGAAGTGAATGCTTGGGGAAGTAGGAATTTGGGTTTCTTTTGGGTAATTAGGGGAGTGAATGGTGTTAAGGATGTGGAATAAGCGTTTGATAGTGAAGTGAGTGTAATGGAATAAGGCTTAATGACTGATGGATTGTGAAAAGACTTGGTGAACTAGGTGTGAATGAAGGAGAAGAGTAGCAAATCACCTTTGGTGGCTTATGAAAGGTAGTTTTAGCTTATTTAGGGTTTATGAGAGAAATATCAATGCTAATAGGGTTTGCATGAACTGATGACAATCAGACTCAAAAACTCAAGCAACAGCTTTTCTTATGCAACATAATAGGCTATACTTACTTGGCATGAGCCTTGAGTAGCTTAGAAGACGATTTGATAACCCAATTGATGAATTTTAAGCTTCCCAGCAGATGCATAGCACATACCAACAGGTGCGCAATGCAAGTTTAATGCGCAGCGCCAGAACAAAAATACATAGCAAACCTGCCACAGGTGCGCAGTGCAAGTTTAATGCGCAGCGCCAGACGAAAAATACACAGCAAACCTACCACAGGTGCGCAACACCGATTTAATGTGTAGCACCAGGGAAATAATGCGCAGCGCTAGGAAGATGCTCTGATTTTTCCCCTATTTTTCCTTGTTTTCTCAAAATCGCGATTTTTCTCCCTTTGGCTTTTTCAATTCAACAATGGAGACATGAAACACATGAAATGGCCTTTATACCTTTCTCCTTTAATTTTTCATTAACCAAGACCCACTCTTCTATAGTTTTGATAGCTTTTTTCAAAATGCTCTGTTTCACTTACATCTGACTTTTGCCTTTTTGCAGGTGGACTTATTACATTGACTTTTTGCAGTGGCAGGAGTTGACTTTTTCACCAGGTCACCAGGAGCAATTCAATTACATATTAGGACAATAAAATTACATAAAATTACATCAAGTGATTCATTAACTGCAAATGCTCAATTTCACCTCAAAACAGAGTTTTGAGGTGAAAGAGCTTTATTTAGCATAACAGAAGTAAACTTATGACTCTATGAACCTTTTTATTCTCCTCATGTGCCTGCTGACCTCTTTATTAGAGCATGACTGACAAACCCTAAGACCTAATGGAACTAAACCCTAGGACTATTTGTTATACATGAAATGAAATAGGATGACTGTGAATGACTAAAAAATGTGTAAACAGGTCAGCAAGTGAATGTCATGAGGGAAACTGACATAAAACCACTACCATCAATTGATCCATGACCTAATGGAATGCAGCTAATCGAAAGAGACACCTAATATGCATGCAAAAGAGAAATTTGGTCACTGATGGAAGTGTGAAGACACTGACACTAACAACAGTAATAATATTTGAATTTAATTTGTCCTTGAATTAAATTGTGAATTAAAATCGAATTTAGTCTTAACAGTGACTTGGAAATAATTAATTAAGTTATTTTGACTTAATTAGTTCGAGAAATTCAAGTTAGAAGTCTTTTTGAAGTCATGCAAGAGTTATCCCTTAAATTAAGGAGATAAGGTTGAGTTATATTTGAGTTGTAATTCATTAACTTAGTTTACTGAGTTAAGTCCAGTTAAATTAGTTCCAAACTGCTTGAAGAACTAATAGAGAGTTAACAGTCAGTTGATGCATGCATGCACTCAATTAGTGTACTCCAGTTAATTGAAGATTCCCTCATTAGAAACTCATGCATGTCTATACTGAGAAAGACCCAATTGAGATTAAAGTCAAGGACAGTGTTATGAAACCAGCTCAAGAAACGATAGAAAAGATAGATCAACGCCTTATAATTTAGCCTCTTCGAGGGGGCAACCTCCTTTACATTACATAAATGAACAATTCTTGGATGATTCAAATGACAAAACCTCCTTTCTATATATAGGAGTCTAAGGAGTCACACTATAATCCAACCGACCTAACAATAATAATCTAAAGCCACAAAAATAACAATAGAGGGATTCTATGGGGCACAGAAATAACAATATGGGGGTAATAGGGGCACAACAATATAAATAAGGGGTATAACTACAATAGTAATGGGGTAATCACTAGTATTATAGGGACCCAACATGCCCCTCTCCTTCAAAAAAGTGTTGTCCTCAACGCTTGAGTAGTTCTGGATACTTCTGCATAAAATTCTCATCCTCCCATGTGGAATCTTCAGCGGATAAGTTCTTCCACTTGATAAGATACTCTGAAATTGATCAATTTCGTAGATGTCGAGTTCTTGTTTCTGTGACTGCTCCAGGTTCCAATATGATTTTTCCTTCCTCTGCAATTTCTGGCAATATTGTTTGAATTGGGATCTTTTGCAACTTTTGAATAAGTGGCCATACTTCTTCGTCCTTCTTCCATTCATCCCTTGGTTCGTTTATCCAATCTGGTTGGATAATATAAATAGCACAAAACAATGCTTCCACATCCACATCCTTGAATAGTCTTCCCATTCGGTAAGGTCGCCATTTTTTAAGTGCATGTAGTATTGCCAACATTTCCTTCTCATAAATAGCTTGCTTGAGATGTAGCAGTAAAAATACCCAATCACCTACATCAAAACATTTTTCACTACGATGTTGATCTCCCAATTGTTTTGTTTGATTTTGCACCGAAGTGGCGTTATCCTTTAAAAGTTGGAGAACTTGTTCTTGATGCTTGATGTGATCTTTCACTGCTTGAACCTTTTTCTTCTTGATATGTCCTTCTATCTCTAGAGTTTGAGGAGTGGTAATTTCTTCCAATCTTTTACAATATATGGTTGGATTCATTTCTTGATGCTTGATGTGATCTTTCACTTCTTGAACATTTTTCTTCTTGATACGTCCTTCTATCTTGATAGTTTGAGGAGTGGTAATTTCGAACAATGAATTACAAGATATGGTTGGATTCATTTCTTCTTTCTCAATGTGATCTTTCACTTCCTGCACCTTTTTCTTCTTGATAGGTCCTTCTATCTTGAGAGTTTGAGGAGTGGTAATTCTTGCCAATGCTTTACAATATATGGTCTGATTCATTTCTTCGTTCTCTGGGGTTGGGTCCTGGCATATATCCTCTTCCTTTGACGTTTCTTGATCCTTTTCTTCATCCTCTTCATACTCTTATGTAAAATAATTTCTTCTCAGTACACTTATGACCTTTAGTGCATTTTCTATCACAATTGTAACAAAGCCCTTTTTCTCTTTTTTCTTCCAATTGTTGTGGTGTAACCCTTGTAGGTTGTGGAAGGCTAGGAGAAACAACACTTCCATATTTATAGTTGTGAGTGGTAGACTTACTTGTTGCCATAATTTTACTTTCCAATATGTCACACAGCCCTTTTACTCTTTCCAATTGATGTGGTGTTGCTCTAAAGAAGGTGTTGCTCTTTGTATCCTCATAATGTGTTATCATTTCCTCCGTGAGAATTGACCATGTAACAAGTTGTTTACGAGAATAGAGCCCTTTATACCATAAAAATTGATCTGGTTCTAAATATGAAGATGCAATACATACCTTTTGTAACAGTGGTACACCATGTAGATCAAAATATTGCTCCATCTGAAGTATCCAATTTACCGGATCCTTGCCATCAAACTTCCTCATCTTGCTTTTTCTTGATTTTAGTACCTCAATATTGAAACGCCTGTAACTCTATAATTTCAGATATTTAAGTTCTAAAATTGTGATCTATAGTAGCCCTCTGTGTCCTCTTTCCAATGCCACCAGTCTGATCCAAATTGGATTCTCCAAGAAAGATTTATGCACAATCTCCCAAGATGACCTGATTATAGCCCTTTCCAGAAGAGTGAACTTGTATGAAGTGCCACGTGTACAATTTTCGATCTTTGGTTTTGAAAAAGATATACAAGAAACTACAATCTTTTCTCTTTCTGTACCTTCTTACGAAATTTCAATCTGATTCCCAGAGAGAAAGTTATGACGATTTTCTCCAGGTCACCTGTTCTGAATGTAATTCAGGAGTCTGAAAAAAGACAAACTTCCTCAGATCATATCTCCGCAAATATCGCGCAAAAATCTCTGAAATTCGGACCCAAGGTTCAACGTGATTTCTTCTCAAATGGGTTTTTTTGCGACTTCTGAAATGTCACAGAAAAAAAGTTATAGCGAAAATGCCACGATGACCTATTTGGAGCAGCAAAACCCTAGAATCCAAAGCTCTGATACCAAATGTTATGAAACCAGCTCAAGAAAAGATAGAAAAGATAGATCAACGCCTTAGAATTCAGCCTCTTCGAGGGGGCAACCTCCTTTACATTACATAAATGAACAATTCTTGGATGATTCAAATGACAAAACCTCCTTTCTATATATAGGAGTCTAAGGAGTCACAATATAATCCAGCCGACCTAACAATAATAATATAAAGCCACAAAAATAACAATAGAGGGATTCTATGGGGCACAGAAATAACAATATGGGGGTAATAGGGGCACAACAATATAAATAAGGGGTATAACTACAATAGTAATGGGGTAATCACTAGTATTATAGGGACCCAAAAGACAGTGTACTATCAGTTGCATGTGTTTTCTTATAAAGAAAACTCATGCATGTAGTCAAGGTATCATTCCTTGAGGATTGCACAGTTTTGACAGTGTGTGAGATCAGGTGATCATTCACTGGGTAGAAGAGGTTTTCCACTTGGTTGAAGGAGAATCATCCCATAGGAACAACGCAAGGAAATATGATCTTGGAGGGTAGAGAGGAAGGCTTGAGAGAAGCCAGGATTGCCTGTGAGCATCTATGAGGATTGTACTGAGAGCTGGCTAGCTATGAGAGCTAAGGCTTTATGTAATTCCTATGTATTTCCACCTTGTATGATAATACAGATAGTGGGGTTTTTAGTTGAGGCTTTCCCCAAAGTATTTTCATGTGTATTGTGCATTGATTATTCTTCTTCTGGTTATATTGTTCAGCTCGATCTTTAAGCTTCCACAAATTGATAGTAGAAGTAGGTTATAGTATTTTGCTTTGATTTATATTGCATTATTAGGTTAACCTACACAACATATTTTCTACATTTAGTTCTTATCTTATTGACAATGTGCTGTAATGGCTATCATTGATGTCCCATACTTGTGGACTACTCCGTGGGATATGGGACAAATGTTTCTCATTTGTTGGTTGTAATGATAGTCACATCCCTTGTGGACTATTCTGTTGGATATTAGACATATATTTCTCTTTCATGTGTGCCTCTTCTTGGGTGGTACTATTACCTCTATTAGAGGCTCACTTTTCTCCCCTCTCTGCAGGAGAAGAACTTTGACACATTTACAACTGAACACTCACCAAGCGTAACTTCCTGATTTTCGAAGACACCATTGCATCCCTCTCTCTTGCTGACAATTAGAGCCAAGGGAAATATTTAAGGATACGGCAACAAGGCCATTATTCGGGATGGGACTCCTACACCAAACAGTGTGAGGTCTGATTAGGACTTCATATCAGGGAGATCCCCTGAATGTTGGAGGGTCCAACAATGTAAACACCTTGTAAGGTTAGAAAATTTTCTGAATAATAAAATTGAATTTAAAGGGAAAAATTAATGTGTTTTGTGTGAATTGAAATTGCCTATTTGAATTTTTTCTTCCATCGAAAATTAAATTTTTATTTACTAGTTAAAATCACAGTAATACATTTTTTTCTATAAGTTAAAAATTAAATTAAAAATCAACAAGGAATTTTCGCTAGAAAATAAATTGTTTAAGAATCACTGATTACTTTAACAAGGTTGTGCTAATGGAAATTCATATTTAATCACAAGAATACATATAACACAAGATGCTTTGGAGCAACACATATAGGAAAAATTTAGCTTTGAAATGGCTACCTTCTTTTAGTTATTATGATTGGTGCTTTCACAATTACAAAGTGCTCTAGATTTTAAACTCAAGAAATGTAAATTACTGTAACAATCAAACTACATCATTGTGAAGATGATCCATGGACAATCTTATTGAATTCCTTATTTCCTTTCACATTGAACCTCTCATACAACCTAGGATTAAATAATGGAACCTCTAAATCATCCAATTGAACCTCCTACCTTTGTAGAACCTTATTTTATCTTTCCATTGTTGCATATTTGGAAGGCCAAAAACCTTCACAATTGTTTCCAATATAGTGCTCCCAGATATAGTGATAGTCCCCATTTGATGTTCTAGATTTCGAAAAAGTGGAGTAAACCATATTCATCATGGACGCAATGAACCCTATGATATGATGAGCTGCCAACATGTCGTCCTCCAATTGCATCATCTACACTGTTTTGGGTAGGTGGGTCTCAACATTCTTCTTAGGCCTCTTTGTGTGGGTCTTATTTTTATTGCATGTTGATACTTGAGTTAGTATCCTAGCCACTTAGTTTGAATTTTTACTTATGCTGTTTTTTGGGGGTAGACCTCGTATCTCCCTTGCTTCTTGCTCTATTTTCCATGTAGATTAGTAGCTCCATATGACACCTTACTTCTTGCTCCAAATTCCTCTTAGCATTCACCTTTAACATAGAGTTTGGAGGTATATCTTCTTTCCACCTAGTTGAAACCTTTATGTGCCCTAATTTCCTCATGATTTCCTTGTCTTAGTCAACTTCAAGTTTGTTTTCCTCATGTGGAGCATGGAGGTAACACCTCATTCTCACTTTTCCAATCATTCACATGACTAAATCTCCACATGCATATTGCCTTAGCCAATTTCAAAGACATTCTTGAACTTCCCCAAAGCATTAATTATATGCTTATTCCAAGGCTTTGAGCTAGAAAACGAACCTTATTTTGAAAAAGGATTTGAGGTATAGAAGTTAACAAGGTGTCATAAGCATAAGTATATCAGTAGAGAAAAAAGCCTAGCTATTTCAATTTTTCAAGGATCCATTTGGATCACACAAAGCTTCTAGGAAAAGGTCAAGAAACCTATTTACAACTTATTTAGTTCATGAAATCTCTCATTGTTCTATACGAGTTACTTAGACCTCCTTCCATGAGACCATGTTCTCCATTTCTTCAAGAGAATCTAGTGTGAAATCTACCAATGTAGGTATAACTCGTTCTTCATCTTTCCCACCTAGTAAGGATGTTTCAAACTTTAAATGATCTCAAATTTTTCATGTTGATCATAAGGTACTTTTTCATATAGTGAGGTAGGTTTAGTTTGAAAGAATTACCATATTCACTTGCACAATGATCTAAATTTTTTTATAGGCTTTAATGTTTTGGCTAATCCTTCCAAATTCTCTCATTGAGATATAGCCACAAAGTTATCTCCAACAAAGAATTTATGATATGTACTATTCTGGTCATGCCTAAATGACTTTTCTAACTTTTCTCAAGTCGTTCTTGAACTTTCAAATGAAGGCGCCTAACCTTCTCTATGAACTTGCCTACTTTTTCTTCCACTCCTGCATTTTCTAGTATTTGTTGGTTCTTTTGTCCATAAACAACATCCAAGAATAAGGGTGGGAAACAACCAAAAAAAGCCTTAGAAGAAGAATATTGAAAACTACTTATTCATACTAAGTCTTGATATGCTTGCTATTATATCGTCTCACCAATTAGCCCATGATTTTGTTCACTGCTTCAATCTGTCCATTAATCTTAGGATGAAAGGCAATAGAATGCTTCAACTTTATGTCCATACTTTCCCACATATTTTTTCAAGCTTGCCTAGAAATCTAGAGTCCCTATTAAAGACTATAAAACTTGCCATGTTGAATTATATTCATACATTTGCAAAGAACAACTTTGTCACTTCATGGTCTTCTTACAATCTATAAGCACACATATTGTTGAAATGGTCTACAACTACAAACAAGTTGTTCTCACCTCTCCTTGATGCATGCAAACCTCCAAAAAGATCCATCGAGATACTTCCCAATGTCTTTTTGTTGGCAATGGCATGCACATTCCATGTTTCCTAATATTGGGTTTACAAGTGCTATGAAGAACACAACTTTTGATAAACTCTAAATTTATTTTTCATCTTGGGATAGTAAGCATACTCATGTATATTTGTAGCGGTATTCTCAACACCTAAATGTTTAGAAATTTAAGAAGTTTCCCTTATTATCTGAGTTCTCCTTTTTTTGTGTATAGTGGTATTCTCAACACCTAAATGTTTAGAAATTTAAGAAGTTTCCCTTATTATCTGAATTCTCCTTTTTTTGGTTATACACAACTTACCCAACTTGTACAGAAGCCCATCGGGAAGATAATAATGTTCTCCCTATAGATCAACAATTATTTTCCCCTTCCATTTTTGGAAGACATCTCCAAATTCAATATCCTCCCTATAATCTTCAGGCAATAAATCATGTTCAAGCTGCATAATCCTTTCCAAATCTCAATCTTTTGTATGGGTGGCCTCGATGATATATCTATAAGTTTATTTATTACACTTTTCTTGTATTTGATAATAAGGTGGAGATTTTTCCAAAGTAATTTCTTGCTTCATTTTTCTTTGACTTTGCAAATATTGAAATGGTTGGTGGTTAATGTAGATTCTGGTTTTCCTTCCAAAGATATAGTTTTCCATTTCTTGATTTCTTGCACTAGGCTGAATAGTTCTTTGTCATAGGTAGGGAAATTAAGCATTGCTCCATGGAGAAACTTTGAATGGTAGCACACTATTATTATTCCTAGTTTCATAAGAAATGGACCCATGGCATGCCCACTTTTATTTGTTTCAATGTCAAATGTATCTTCCAAAATTTGGCATGTCTGATTTTTCTCTTCTCGTCTTCAAAATACCTTTGCTACTACTTCCTTCAATGAAAACCCTTCCTTTTTACTATTGCAACATAAAATGGTGTAGTTTCCATTGAGAATTCTTAAATGAACTTCCTTAGAGATTGTGTTTCTCTCATGAAAGTTTTAACCTTTTTCATACTAGTAGGACTAGGCTAATGTTTAATGGCTTTAATTTCGTTTGATCAACCTTTAACTCTCCTCCATTATTCACATGTCTAAGTTACACCGTAGATGAATTTATAGTCTCACATGTCTTGATATTAACAATAAAATATTCCTTAAATATTCTTACACCTTTTTTGAATGTGAATTTTTTTCTCTTGCTCTATTACATCGATAATATGTCATCTAGATATACAATTATAGAATAATCTATAAATGGAAACAATACATTAGTTAACTAACACATAAAAGTTGTTGGTGCATGACATACTCCAAAGGCATGATTAACCATTCATATAGATCCTACTTTGTATTGAATGTTGTCTTCCAAGTGCCTTCTTTTTCCATTCGCTTTTGGTGGTAACATGATTTGAGATCCATGTTTCTAAAGATTTTCACTAGTGGAAATTCATCTAACAAGTCATCAATTCTTGGAAAAGGATATATTTTTTTGTTGGTCACTTTGTTTAATGCTCTAGATTCAATACACATCCTTCAACTTCCATTCTTCTTGGGCATTGTGATGATGGGTTAGCCTCAATATGTGTTGAATTTTCATTGGTGCTCAAGAATCTGGTTTGGGTCTTACAATCTTAAACACAAACACACTCAAATGCCACAACACATCTAATTTGCATAACTAAAAACAATAACAATGAATAAAATCATACGAAAGACACAAATTTTCAAATATGCTACATTCTCCCTTTACAGTTTTCCCTAATACAAGAAAACTAGGGCTAGGTATCAACAACTATGATAGCCAATCTGTCCTGAACAGAGTCCAACTAACCTACTTGTTGGTGTATTCCACATACCCTAAACACATGTGGTGACCCTTTGGCTTCCAATCTATAGCTCCTCAATCTACCACTATCAATGAACCATGCTCCTTTAGGCCACTGATATTTTGCCCAATGTAATCTGCTCTCTAGATGGTACATAGTCCATCAAGGATGCAAACACATAGGGTCTTCCCTCTGCCCACTACTTTATTTACTAGTGCTCCACAAAAGGAAAGTCTTAGGGCAATGAAGTCTTCCCTCTTTCCATTGAATATTACCTTTCTAATCACAATAAACTAGGGATGGAAAATAAGTCCTCTTAGATTCCCTTTGGTCCTTCAAAGATTAGCTCCTCAGGCTCTAAATACCTTGTCGTCCTACCAGCCTTGTATTCCTTCACAAGGACTTTTATTGGGCACAATAGGGAAAATTCTAACGACCTTTCAACCCATACTTAAGTTTCCAACCAACTATCCCAAAACTGGACACATCAACCTAGCAAAAGTCACCTATACGAAAGACACATACCTTTGAATTAGGACGTCACCTTTTTCCACAAAAATCGACACTGTGCATGCTACAACTTTGATATTTCTAGACCACTGGTTAGGGAACCAGACCAACCCATTTATGGGCCTCAAAACCTCCCAAATATCTATGCTGATCCTCTCCAACATTCGTCCCTTCTTGGCTATTACTCGACCTCCTTCACCCCATTATTCCAATGCTTTGAGACCTCAAACAAACCAAAAACTAGGGCTTGACGATACCAAGAAAGATCAGCTCAAATGCATGCCTATTTCTACCTTTAACCTACTCTCGTGTCCCTCTAATCCACTCATCCTAGACCTATCACAACAAGAGACATAAAATATCCTTCTTTTCCACTTCGACTAGTCCTTCCTTGGATGCATCTACCTCAGCTACTTCAGAAGTCTTCCTTTAAGAATTTTTTTCTCTTGTGATGAATATGACTCAAATGGATTGTCTCCTTTCTTATTTATATGTTCTCTAGGTGAAACATAACCCTCCACCAGACACCTTAACAAGTGAATCTGACCTATAGATTATGTCTCTTAGCCTTCTACATATAAAACAAAAATATTTTTCTCTCTTTGAGCAAAACCTCCCTGGTTGCCTTAGTTGCCCCTTGCTCCATTAAGGGTGCCACACATGAAAAAATTGTCAAACCTCCAAAAAGTGCTTGGTTTCATGCCCATTGCTTGGGTACTTCGATGATAAAATGCTTTTGTGGTGTCACCTCACACAAACCCATTACTGAGGGTTGTGGAGTATCTATCAAGCTACAAAAATCAACAATCCCTCTTATCGAGGGAGGTAATTCTACCACTACGAATTATCTCGTCATCATCATCACTGCTGGTGACACTAGCCCAACTCTTGGTGCTCACCACTTGAACATACCCTGAAGAATGGGCTATGCTCGTCTTGGTAGTGTCTCTACCATTGGAAGTCTCATGCTTCTTCTTCTCTTGAAATGATTTTAGTCCATCCCACTGTTCCTTCTCACCATTTGTAGAAGAAACCTTGCTTTCCATTGACCAAGCACTCTTCTTGGTTTTCACATTCTCCCTCTGAACTTGCAAACTCCCACTAAAAATTGGATTCCTCTGAGCCTTAGGAACCTGCTCCTGTTTCTGCTTCGCATGATCTATAGGATTTCCCGTCAACCAATATTGACCATGCTACTTGAATATGATGACCACTCCAATAGATCTAGATCCTTTGGGTTTGAGATTTTCTTTCCAATCTTGGAAAATCTTATCAAACCCCTTCTACTCAAGCACTAAGTTATACAACAAATTTGTTAATTTTAGATAAAAATGGTATGTTCTATGCTTAAGACAATTTACTTCAATGTTCCTTTAGCATCCCAATGACAAATTATAATTATATTTAGTAGCAATCACATTAACTTATAAACATTGACAGTAAATGCATATATAACATAAAAGCATATACAAAAAACAAGACAAGATAAGAGGACACAAAATGTGGTGGATACCAGGGACAAACCCTAATGTGGGGAAACGCTTTGATCAAATAGTGTTATTATTCTTCAATAGTTCATCACAGAGAGAGATTAAAAATATCATAAATGTAATCCAAAAATAGATCTAGAAAATCAGCAGATAAACAACTAGTCAATGTAGCCTTAACCAGAAAGGAAAGGGTGGTTAAATTTGCCCAAAATGTCCTCCAATTAGCTCAGTCAATAATAGTCCAATTCGGCCTTCGAGGGGAGTAAAAATCAACCCAAAACAAGTTGGTCAAACCCAGTCAAAGTAGAGAGAAACAATGTTGTAATTTTCAATAGTCAAATCAGAAGTCAACCTGAAGCCACCCTGGTCAACCTATCCCAAACTTCTCGATTTCTGTGCCAATAAAGACGGCCTAGAGAAATCAAAATTGTGGCCCAAAATCCGAGGTCAACGCTGGTCAGATCACCCTATGTCAATGCCTTGAAAACTTCGACCTGTTTTACCTAGAAAAACTCATCCTCCTGCCACACATGTGAAGAAGAGAGAGAGTTGCCTGCCACACATGTGAAGAAGAGAGAGAACTGCCTACCACACATGTGAAGAAGAGAGAGAGACCTCCAAGTTCTATGAACCAATCAAGAGAGAGAATATGATGTGATGAGATGATTTCAAATGATGAAAAGGTCACCTCTATTTATACAATTCGTTAAGGGTGAGGAGACCCATCTATTGGGCTTCACGAGCCTAGATTTGACTATGGTAGACCTTAACAATTTTCCATAAGAGAAATAAATTCATAATTCCATTTCTTCTTATCAGAATGAGATGATCTTTATATCAAAATTGTACCTCTCCTAAAGAGGAATCCAATGAAATAATCATCTCCATCATATGAGTTATCATAAGGTGGAAGTTGGCCCTAGTTTCCAATTTTAACACTCCCTCTCAACTAGGGAGAATTCCACCTAGCAATCCATGATCATGCCAACCTATCATCCTGAACCACCATGCCATCACTCTGCTCTTCTATGCTAAACCATGAAGTAATAATGAAGAAGAAGTGATCGAGAGTATATCATACCACTCTCCACTGACTAAATTTAGTCCTTGATCCCAAATCAAGTTGTTGAACACCACGCATCCTAGTCATAGGGAGTACGACGATGCATCCATCAATAGTGATATGTTCCCTAAACAAAGTTTCCAAATTCATTGGCTAGATGAGAGGTACTTTCCATGAGTCTCAGACTCTATGGATAGGATGTGTGTCAGGGAATCAACATGAGAAGGTGGACCACTCATCCTGCTCATATGACGTAGGAGAAGTTGAACCACTCATCCTATGCATATGTCAGTCATAGGGGAAGGTGAACAACTCACCCTACATGCATGTGTCTGGGTAAGGGAAGGTGAACCACTCACCCTTCACACATGTCAACCATAATGGGGTATCACAAGGGAAGGTGAACCACTCACCCTATGGTCGCTCATAGATAGCTCCAAGAAGTACCCCATGCCTCAAGGAGATCCTAGAGCTCTGTTTCTAACTCATATGGGACCTTCATAAGAGGGTCATTCCATGACTCCAAGTCTCTCTTGGAAGGTTAATAATTTGACCTTCCCAACTCCAAGTCTGTAACTTGCTCATCTGTCCTCATGTGTTGGAGCCTAACTGCTCTCCGTTGTACCATATCCTAGATAAAGTGGTACCTAATATCAATGTGCTTGGAGTAGTTGTGGAACACAAGATTATTTGATAGACAAATCCCACTCTGGTTTTCATAGAAGATCATGGTGGTATCTAGCACATGCTCAAATAGCTCACCGAAGATCTTCCTCAACCAAACTACTTCACAGCAGGCCATACTCGCAGCAAGGTATTCAGCCTCGAATGTGCTTAGTGCAACTGATTTCTGCTTCCTACTTATCCAAGATATAGAAGCATACCCCAAAGAGAAGAAACATCCAGATGTGATCTTACGATCCACCAAATTTCTAGCCCAGTCAACATCTATATATCCATGTACCCTCAAATTCCCAACAGTGTATCTTAGTCCATAACGGATTGTGCCTCAGAGATATCTCAGAAGATTCTTAACAACAATCCAATGGATGTGATTAGGCTTGACAATTTATTTACTCAACCTATTCAAAATGAAGCATATGTCAGGATGAGAGTTGACCAAAAACATCAGGCCCTCCACAAGTTGACGATACTCAGTAGGGTTCACCAATCCGAGCCCAACAACACTTTGACATAGCTTCTTAAAGTTGAGTTTGATTAGAGTAGTCACAGACTTGCAGTCCACCATCCCAGATCTCTCAAGTATTTTCACAATATAATTTCCTTGAGAAAGGAAAATCTCACTTAGTTTCTTCCAGACCTCCAAACCTAGGAAATAATGCATTAGTCCTAGGTCCTTCATCTCGAACTTGGAAGCCAACTCCTTCTTGCATTAATGAATGAGAGGGTCATCACCTATCAGAAAGAGATCATCCACATAAAGGACCAAAATGAGAGGTCTATCCTTTTCAACCTTGAAGTATAGGTTCAGGTTATCATCACTTCTTCTAAATCCTAGCTTCATAAGATAGTTATCGATCCTCTCATACCAAGCCCTAGGGGCTTGCTTCAACCCATAGAGGGATTTCTTCAACATGAATACATGTGTCTCACGATGTTGAACCTTGAACCCCTCGGGTCGTTCCACATATACTTCCTCCTTAACAGAACCACTAAAGAAGGTAGTTTTGACATCCATCTAATGAAGGTTCCAACCTTGTGAGCCAGCAAGGGCTATGACCAAATGAATGGTTGTATATAAGTAAATCGGTGCAAATATCTCATCATAGTCTACTCCTTTATTTTGAGAGAAGCCTCAAGGTACAAATATGGCCTTGAATTTCTTAGCACTCCCATCAACTCCATGTTCGATCTTGTAGAGCCACTTTGAAGTGACCACACACTTATCCTTGGGTCTAGGAACCATATCCTAGACATCATTTTTCATGATCGATTCATACTCTTTTTTCATCGCATCCTTCCAAACCTATTTCTTCATGGATTCATCGAATGTACAAGGCTTAGATTATACAGTGGTACTAATGGTAGCTAAGTACCTTTGGTACCTATTCGACTTCTTTCTTTCATGTGTTAATCTAGGTTTTCATTGATGTCAATATGGAAATATTCTGGATAGTAAACAATGATGAGAAGCCAAGTAGCACATATCCATGAAGCAACAAGAGTATGTGTATATGGTAATATTCTACAATACTAAATGATGATATGAAGCCAAGGAGAAGTAGAGTAGATCCATGAAGAAATAGGAGCAAGAAGCCAAGGAGCAAGGCCATCAGGAAAGCCAAGCCATGAGTAAGAGTCTATTAACAGAGGAGTTAACAAAGGAGGCATATTAAAGCTATCGCTTATGCTTAAGAATATTGCAGAGTATCATAAGAGTTAACACATCAGAGGAGTATTGTAGAATATCAAAGCAAGAGAGGCATATCGAAAAAGATATCAAAAGCCATCAAGGTCTGAAGGTATCAGAGAAGTTCATTGAAAGACATTGCAAAGCCAAAAGGAAGACCTAATGGAGCAAGAGGAGCCATATTGGGAGTATCGCATGTATTATATGCCCAAGAAGTCCCATAAAGAGGAATAGGTCATTGGAAGCCACGAGAAACAAAGAGAAACACATATCGGAGGTGCATAAGCGGAAGAGAAGTTAACAGAGGAGCCATATTGTTCATTAGAAGGAACAAAGAGGAACACACAGCAGGAGGAGAAGCCAGTGAAAGAGCAGTTAAAAAAGGAGTCATATCATGAGATAGAGAAGGAATATTAGAAATAGCTACTGGAGCAGTGTATCGGAAGCCATCATGGAGCCATATCAGACCAGAGAAGAGTGGAAAGAACTATTGGAGTGGAGAGTCGTTACTCTGTGTATCCGCGTGGAGCCATATCAACTAGAGAAGAGCGAAAAAAGCTATTGGAGCGGAGAGGCGTTACTCCGTGTTCAACATCTATAAGCGGGTTTGTAATAGTGGCAGTGGTTTTTGGGTGGACGCTAGGTGGTAAGTGGCATTTAGAGGAGAGTTCCCGATTCCATTCAATGGGCGACACATGACACTTGAGTGGAGAGAGAAAACCACTTTTTTGGGTGGTTATTTCCCTTGTAAATTTCTCACTTGAAATTCATGCAGGCCGTTGGATCTAGCGTGGGTTGATTGATGGCAAAGGATCAACAGATGGATTTGAGTTGATTAGGTTAAGTTTTGACTTTCGGATCGTGAGCAGATCAACAGTGGAGGATCGCTAACAAATACCGCTTAATATCATATCATAAGTTATAAAGGGATGGCACATTAAATATGCGATTGCGATATATCTATATATATATATATATATATATATATATATAGAGAGAGAGAGAGAGAGAGAGAGAGAGAGAGAGAGAGAGAGAGAGAGAGAGATATATGTGATACAATACTCGGGCCCGAGGATTCCATTGTAATACACTTTAAAGTTACAGCGCATCTGCCGTATCGCAAGACTCTTATAAAGCCTTGCCACATCGAAAGTGTCGATTGCGAGAATATACAGACCCAACTGGACCATTGCAATATGATTTAATATATCATCACATTTGTCGCATATCAAAAGCCTCTTGTAAAGCCTTGCCACATTGAAAGCGCTGATTGCGATATATATATGGACCAGAAGGAGTTAGTAAAATAGTTTAAAATAATATCGTGTTTAGGTATCAAGGAATTGGCTATGTTAAGTGAAAATCTGCCGATTGTGATAAAGTTGTGGAGGAGCAGATCCGATGAAGTTATAGATGTGAGCTTAATGCATTTGAAGTCTGGCCTTATGTGTTTGGAGGGTGTATTTCCATGTATTCCTGTGGTTTCGATAAATGTGTTGCCCAGGGCTTAAAGTCAAATAAACACTTCCGATAGGTTTGGGTCCATTGTATGAATATTGAAAAAAAGGGGGGCCTCTATGATATAGTTATTTCTTTAATATGTAATATTATTATAATATGGCCTCTCTTCCACATTAACGTGTCCTGTAAGAATTTGATGAATCTAAAGAGACAAAGGAAGCTGAAAGATCAAGCGAGCGAAGATGAAACAAGCGGAAGCCAAAGGTCAGGCATATCAAGCTTCTCTAACAATGAACAAGGAAGGTTCAAAGGGTAGTTGGTGAACTGGAAGAAAGGAGCAAGCCGTAGGTCTAGCAGGATAGAAAAGGGCTGAAGCTCCAATAGGACAGGAGGAAACCGAATGTCCAGCAGGACATGAGGAAGTCAACGGATGAGCAACTCTGTTGATCGTGCTAACGTGTGAAAGGCTCGGACCAACGATGAATTAATTAGGTACATAACACAACCTAAAGAACAATTTTGTGAAAAGATAAATCAAGTTTCATTTGATATCGCTTGAAGGGAACAGTAGCCAGCACTAGTATTGAAGCATATGTGGATGTATTTCTGGGAAGTAAGAGATTGAAATAGCAATAACAGTGCACAGTAGCCATGCTAGAAGCATTCACCGTGACAGTGAGAACAAAGGCTTGAAATAGAGAGTTGGTTCTTGTGCAGAGCTTAGTGCAGCTAATAGTACACTCACTAAAGCTGTGTGGAGACTTATCAGAGATCATGATGGCTATTTGATATCATCATGAGATAACTTTTGTAGACCCTGTGTGGACAGTTGAAGAGTTGTAAAGACTTCTTCATATGAAGATTGGTTTCCATTAATGTTGTAGCATGGAAACTACAGTGAAGCTGTAAACAAACAGAATTCAGTAAAGAAGAGTTTTGGGAGCAGAGAGTCACTATCAAACATGCCTTGACAAGTTTGGGTTGGAGCCCTTGGGGTTGGAGCCTCAAAATTGGAAGGATTGGTGTCCTTGAGGTTGGTGCCACATAACTAGAAGGATTGGTGTCCTCGGAGTTGGTGCTCCTAAGTCCAAGGTTGGTGCCTTGACAAAACAGAGTTGGTGCTCTGGAGGTTGGAGCCTCACAAAACTCCAAGTTGGTGCTTGGCAACAGATTAGAACCATATATATATTGTATCTATTTTATTGCAAAGATTATATTAATAAAAGCATTTATTCTTGTTGTTCATCTTGTGTTCTGAACATAAATGTTTTAACTGGTAAAATAACAGTTGAAAAGAAACACTGATTCACCCCCCCTTAGTATTTCCAACAATTGGTATCAAAGCCAGTAGCTTCATTCAAAGCCTAACAGCTTGAAGGTTGATCTTTAGAACACAAATGGCGAAGTAAAGGAAGAATGTCTCCAATCCTTCTAAGGATGTGTCTCCCTCTACCACTAAAATAGAAGACAATCAATTTGAAGAGGTTCCATGGTTCAATGGGAACTTTCATATATGGGAAGCAAGAATTAGGAATTTCTTAAAGACTCAAGGCTTTGAAATATGGAAATCAGTAATTGTTGATAGCATGATGGATGGAGAATCCAAGGAGTATAATGAAAAAGCAATGAAGGCAATCTTGAATGGGCTACCTGATTCTATAAAGAACAATTTAGGAGAATGTTCTTCAGCAAAGGGTATATGGGACAAACTTCATGACCTTCACTCAAAAGGAGCATTGACCATGACCATCAGTCAAGAAGATGATGGAAATCAAGAAGAAAATCTAGAACCCATCATAGAAGCTGAAAATGAGAATGATGACATCAAGGCTAAAGAAAACCTAGAAGATGAAGAGAATGAAAAATATTTTGTAGAATATCTCCTCACTCAACTTACAGCTTGTTATAGACATTTTTGTGCCTAACAGCATGAAGCATGAGATGTCAATAATCTGAGGGATCCAAAGTCCCTAAACATGTTGTTCCTACCCCTAGGGAACAAGGTCAGCAAACCACAGCACTAAATATCAGTTCTCCACTTGAAAACACTCAAAAACAAGCTAATTCTGGATCATGTCAACTGCTCCACTGAGCATCTGCGCTGAATGTCAACTGCTCCACTCTGTACCTGCGCTGAATGTCAACTGCTCCACTCTGTACCTGCACTGAATGTCAACAGTAATGAAGGCTACCTGCGCTGGGCGAGATTGGCCAAGTGGCACAGTCATTCCTCAAGGTGTCAAATGCCCAGGAAGCTTCCAAAATGACACTTGGATCAGGGAATTCGCCTTGTGATGAGTAAGAGGATCTTGATCTCCAAGTGGAAGCAAGAAACTCCAAGTGGACTCAAGAACTGAAGAATAACTGAAGTGGGACAGGACACTAGTCAGCTTCATGCCAGCCTCAAGCTGACTCATCCTTTCTCCAAAAATCCTATATATAGAGATCTCTCATGAGGTCTATGGAGGCTGGAATCTTGTGAATGTAAGGAAGTGCTGTTGGTTTGAATATAGAACTATTGGGTGATTTGCTTGAAGGAGGTGAAGAGGAGATTTCTTTCTGCTGGGAGGTGTTGCTGGATTGGGCCTCTTATGGTTGTAACACTCTCAGAACTTTACTTCTTCCATTAATAAAGAATTTGAGGTTCTTCTATATGCATGTGTCTTCATGGCGTATTGATACTTGTATATTTGATTTATTCTAATCCTTGAATCAATTATGAATGCATGCTTCTTGTAGTTTCCCTCTCTTGTCATTTTGCAGGATCTTGGTGTAGCTGGGCCAGTGAAAGAGCAAGGAGCTGGGAGCAAGCAGCAAAGAGGGAAGATTGGATCAATCATTAGCGGAAGATAACGGTTAGTGGATCTCTTTCTCCTCTCTCTTACATCTCATAAAGAAGTAATCTTGAATAGCTTTGCATTCGGTTGTTGCTGAGGTACTATCGCCCTTAGAGTGGGATAGGGTCATTCTGTATTGGATACTTTTCCCAACAACAAATTGGCGACTCCGCTGGGGATCGTATCTTGTTGGTTGTTTGTGTTTTTTGCTATTCATTTCATAAACACAGGGAGTACCGAATCGAACTGCATTTGGATCTTTCAAATGCAAAGTAGAGTGCAGCTACTCTAGCTCAGTTTTTGGGCAAGTTTATGATTTGAAGAGCTGATCCACAAGGACTCTAATAAGCTCTTAGTGATAGCTTTTCATCCTCCTTTTCATCCCTTAGTGTGTACTTGACTGATAGCTTCTGATTTGGCCAAAAACTGTGAATTTTTGAGCAATCTGTGACCCGGAAACCAAGAGAAACGAAAGTTTCGTTCTTCAGTGCAGGCTGTGTGAAGGTTGTCTGCATTTCAGCGCAGTTCCCGAAGGGGCTACCTGCGCTGAAGGTCAAACTGCCTGTGTACTACCTGCGCTGGACCAGTTTTGCCTAGTGCTACTGGGGTTTCCTGCTGTTTCTTGCCCTGTTTTCACTCTTGTTTTTGCAGCCTGTTACCAGTCTATGTACCTATCTGAAACCAACTTTCCTTGCCACTATTCCGCCTCGGTTGTATAAAGAAACTGTATTTGTTCTTTGTGTATTTCTTGTATCATTTACAGTTTCCCATAACGAAAGTGAACTAGTCTTGCTGTGGCCTCTTAGATCTAGACCTGTGATTAAGTGTCGTTTTGATCTTAAGAGTTAGTTTATTTGCTGTTCATAGCTGATTGAGCTTTTGCTTTCGTCATATGGTTTGAGTTTATATATTTCTAGTGTCGAAACAAGTAAATCTTAAGGTGTCTTTTGATTTTGGACAAGCTTGTTTGCTTTCACTTGAAATTGAATTCAAAGTTATACAACAACTTTCTTTTTGCATTGCGCCAACATTAAGAAAGAGAAAAGAAATACTTGCATTGTGCATGTGCATTATGACAGTTTGCATGTTGATTTAGGGAAAAGTGCATTAGTGTGTGCTCTATGATCTGTGTGAAAAGATGTTGTCTTTCTTTTCCCTCAGTAGTTAAGATTTTCAAAGTTGAAAGATTGAAAAGCTTGCTTATCATCTTAGACTGCATTTAGGAGTGTTACTATACATCTCGTGGTGATCCATAAAGGCAAACTGCTAAACAAGATCAACCTTAAAATAAATTGAATTTACATAACAACGCATTGAAACATAACGCAAACACATAGAGGTCTAAGCTAGAGACGTGTTTCGGCGTCGTTAAACGTGATATCTTAGCGTTGAGTGGTTGGGTGATTCCTCCACAGTGAAGCGATAAGTATCAATACGGACTTGTGCTCCCACGTACCGTCGCGTATATATTGGGAGACCCCTATAGGATCAAAGCCTTTATCCATAGGAAACCGTGTCGGCCGCCCTACTGATCGCAATGCAGTGAACACACCATTCACGAAGATCGACCACTCGTACCGTAAAACGTATTCTGTGGTTTTGCGAAAAGTTTGGCGCACCCTCTGCCTAGAACTCCAGAGCAGTTTCTTTTGGCCTTTTTCAAACTCTATAACTGAAAAAGTCCAATCGAGCATTTGTCACTTCGGGCTCGTTAATACATCGAAGGAGACTAGAGTCATCTTTAGCTTTTTCTCGACTCTTAAAAAGTGAAAAAGCAAGTTGTGTCTAAAAGCGTCTAATAAAATTCATTCAATTCGGAAACACAAATTTCCCCTTTTAATATTTTGGTTGATCGAGTAATCCGCAATCGTGGAAGAAAGTCAATTGAAACCCCGTCGTTCGCGGAGGCTTACGAGTCAACCATCTTTGTCTCCGGAATCGAAAACAGTACGGACAAAGCGAACTCGTTTAACCGGTTCAAAATCTCCTTTAAAAGTTAGAACAAGCGTTCCAACTGCATCTGAGGTTCCGGTTACTCCTAACATTTCTGGAAACCCTGCCTCCATAGAAGAACCTCAACAGCCACAGAAGGACAGTAATACTGATCCTAGTCTGGGGGCAAATACTTGTATAACTGAACCAGTTCCATCTGTAATCGATCCAGAGAGTTTTGTTCCTCAAACAACTGTCGCTGTCGAATCAACCACTTCTTCGGCACCAGAAATATTTTACGGACCTGACGGTCTTCCTCTTCCACCGGGTTTGATTGCGATAGAGGAAATTGCAGAGGATCCGCAAGCAAGTACTCCAACTCATTTTGGAGTCGGGGTCACTCTATTTCCTTCATCAGAAGTTAATCCACCACAAGTGGAAGTTCCTATAGAATCGCTAGGAAATCTATTGGATAGACTTAAGATGTCTGAACAACCGTCATCATCTAGGACTGTGTCAAATGACACAGCGACAGCAGAAGTCCCTGCCGTCACTCCGACAATGTTTGCCGGCATACCAGCTGTCCCAACTAGCTCTCAACCGCTAGAAGGAGTCCACCAAGGGACTATTTCGACAGTGTGGTCTGTTCCAGTTTGTTCATCCGGAGTAATACCCGGTAACTCTTATGTTGAAACTCGCCAAATTGATCCATTTGGAGGTCAATCTAGGCCATCAATCCCCTTTAGTTCCGGATTGCTATCGTATGGGGGGCAATATGCCCTTTCATTACCCCCTCCAGGAGGGTACCCATACGTGAGTTCACAACAATGTTCAAGTTATACTGGAATTGCGTCAAGTAGTTGGGTACCTATGCTACCTCAACAACCAAGGGTTGTATATTCCATGCAACAGTGTGTACCTATGACGAACATCCCAACCACACCGGCTATTGTAACAGTGTCACAAGTTCAAGCGATACCTGTTGCATGCCAACCTCAGATTTCTCAGGTTTTAATGCAACAGCCACTTGATCATGGGTCACAACCACAATCGCCAACTGGTGGGGCGACAGAGGTCCAAACGGGTACAATTACCCCACACCTCGATCCAACGGTTAGCATGGCACAACAGAACATGGCGTCACAACCGTGGCTTGTGCAATACCAACAACCGCAATTCCAGCAAGTGTACCAAGGTTCTGAGCAGCAGATCTTTGCGAACAGTGGACAACCGTATATCCAAAACGGTCAAAACCAACCACTTTATAGTGGTCAAGTCCACCAACCGTATCAGTCATACCAACATCAATTACATTATGCTGGTATGCAAAGGCCCACTGCTCAAGCGATTCCATCGTACCCTGGTTATGCTTCGCCTAACCTGAATCAACAGTTACCATTCGTGGCAACTTTAGAGTTACCTGATTTACATCGGTTAACCAACGATCCGATTGCTTATGCCCCTTGGTGGCCAACGATTCCTCATAAACTTCCATCTGACATTCCTAAATTCAATGGAAATCCAGGTGAAGACCCATCGAATCATGTGATGACTTTTCATCTGTGGTGTTCGTCGAACACCCTTAACGATGATTCGATAAGGCTTCGCCTTTTTCAGAGGACATTGACAGGTCCAGTGGCTAAATGGTATATTGAATTGCCAAGAGCCTCTTTCGGCAATTTTAGTTCCCTAGCCACGACTTTCTTAACCCATTTTCAATTACCGATAAGGTATGAAACGGGAACAGAAATATTAACCAACTTCAAACAGACAACTGCTACCCATATATCTGATCATATACATGAGTGGCGTCGTCGTCGTAGGATGGTGAAAACATATGTTCCCAATCAGCTATTAGCTGAATGGTTTATAAAGTCGTTACTTCTGGCTATTACGGAAGATGTGGCCAAGGGGGGAGTCGTAACAGAGGAGCAAGTGATTGCTCGTGCACAGTATTTGGACTTAGTTTATACTCAGTCCGGCACACTCTATGACAAAATACCTGACGCCCCTAGACCAGAGTTTTCAATTCCTCCCCCTCCTAAATCAAATAGTGACTCTCATGCCGGTGACGGTGTGATTGGCACAACAAACGCGAAGTCGATAAAGGCTTCGTCAAAGAAAGCCCATAAGACTTCGGATCAAAATGCAAAAGAAGAAATTATTTCTTCGGAAGTAAATGCCGTATCAGAAGATAAAGGCAAAGAAACCAATCAACCAGGAAGCAAGAAGAAACAAAACAAAGGGAAGAAGAAGAAACAGGGTGAATCATCCCCTGGAAAAAATTCTTCAAACCCTCCTGGGAAAGGGAAACAAAATTATCCATGTCTAATATGTGATGATAAGGATCATACCACAAAGAATTGCCCATTCAAAGCTGAGTTAAAGAGGTTCTTTAAAAGTTCCCAAACCTCAGCTGTGTTAACTGATCCATTTCCCAACCCAGGTCAAAATCTGGTTGATATTGGAAATGCTTCCCCGTCACAAGTACTTATGTTGTCGGTTTCAAAATAGCAGAATGATGCTTTGATTTCGACAAGGAACAAAGATTATGGGAATCCTCAGCTGCCGAACGAAAAAGGTAAAGATCAACCAAGTAGTTCGACAACAACTTCGACAGAAGTTGTAACACCCACCATCCCTGAATTAAAAATAAAACCGCCAAAGGGTGTAGTACACAAGTCGACATTTAATCCTCTTGCCAGAGCGGCACAACATTATAATGTAGTGGAATATTTGGCCCAATCGCCATCCGCTATGTCGACTCTTGAGGTATTACAAAATTGTCCAACCCAAAGGCAGGCCTTGTTATCAGCAATTGGTGGGGTTGATCCTAAGGATTCCAATCTTGTATCCTTCGATCACAAAGGATACGATCCTCAGTTACCAGCTCAACTAGCTTTCCTTATTCAAGTGAAAGCCCTCAACAAAACTGTTCACAGAACAATAATTGATGAGGGAGCCTCGACATGTATTATGTCGATGCGTTGTTGGAAAACATTAGGATCTCCAACCTTGTTGTGATCTTCGACGACACTAAAAGCTTTCGACGGAAGGACTTATACCCCATACGGTATCCTTAATAACTTGAAAGTTGAACTAGGAGGAAAAACAGTAGAAATTGATGTTGAGGTCATTGATGGAAATCTTGACTATAACATCCTTCTGGGTAGACCATGGATTTATGCCATGGAAGCTGTCGTGTCGACTTATTTTAGGAAGATCTCATTCCCGTTTGAAGGAGGGATTACGATCGTCGACCAACATAATTTCCTCCCTAATGGTTCACAAGTTACAGGAAGCATTCCCATGATCCATGAGAGCAACCATTCAATTCAAGATATCGGAGTAGGATTATTGAAAGACCCCACATTGATGGGAACTTTCGCGCTACCACCTCCTATTTTTATGGGAAATATACCGTTTGTAGCAACCTGCAACATGATATCTTCCACGAAGGTCGACATGGATCGTTCAATGGTTTTGCCCCCAAGCCCTTTAGAAATATTGTAGCAATCAATGTTTCAAGCATGGGAGGCGAACCCAAATCAACGCTCATCAAGCGTTTGGGTAGATAGGTCTAAAGAATATGGAACCCCATTAGATCCTTGGTCGAAAGTACATGGGACTGACGAAGGAATCTTACAATCAATGATGATTGAGGGGGCACCATGGAATGATCGCCACCATCGTTCCCTTCTTTCGGAATATGAAGAAGATACTCAAAGTGACCTTTATCACCCTTCAGTTTTTGAATTCCTAACAAATACTGTAAACACGGTGGATTCCAAACGAAACCTATCCAATATTGAAGAGACTATAGCCATAAATATCTCGACTAAAACAAATATTGTAGAGAATATTTATGTCGGCAAAGGTTGTTCCCCTTCAGAACTAGAAATATATAACGCTCTTTTTCGCGAATTTAGAGATGTCTTTGCTTGGTCATATGATGAAATGCCAGGCATTAACTCGAGTATCGTTGAACATGAAATTAAAATGTATCCTGATGTCAAACCAGTAAGACAACGGCTTCGGCAAGTGCACCCGAAGAAAGCCGCTGCCATTAAGGCGGAAGTTGAAAAACTCCTCCATGCTGGATTCATCTACCCGGTTCCTCTAACCCATTGGGTATTGAATATTGTCCCTGTTATGAAAAAACAAGGGACGATTAGAGTGTGTGTTGATTATAGGGATGTAAACCAAGCTTGTCCGAAGGACAACTACCCTACACCCTTCATCGACCAGATAATTGATGAATGCGCCGGATGTGAAATCTTTTCATTTATGGATGGATTTTCCGGGTATAATCAAATAAATATCCGCCCACAAGACCAGTCAAAGACTGCATTTATTTGTCCGTGGGGCACATTCGCTTATTGAAAATTACCCTTTGGTTTAAAGAACGTAGGGGCGACGTTTCAGAGGGCGATGAATTATGCCTTCCATGACATCAAGAACATTGTTCAACCTTATCTCGACGATCTTCCGGCTCATTCGCGAAAGCGGACTGATCATCCGCAACATTTAAGAGCGATATTTCTACGTTGCCGACACTACAAGATAAGACTCAATCCACACAAATGTGTGTTTTGCATCGGTTCTGGTCGTTTACTTGGCTTTGTAGTCTCTAAGGATGGGATTCGTCTCGACCCCTGCAAGGTTCAGGCAATCATTAATTTGCCTCCACCTTCAAATTTGCTTCAGATTCAGAAACTCCAAGGGAAAGCAAACTTTCTGAGGAGGTTCATTCCAAATTACGCAGAACTTGCTAAAGGTTATACTCGTCTTTTGAAAAAGGATGTACCTTTTGTCTGGGACCAGGTGGCGCAAGCTTCCTTTGATGCTCTGAAAGATTGTCTAGTAAAAGCATCATTAATGTACGCCCCAAACTATCAAAGAGATTTTAACCTGTATCTGGCTGCAGCGGATACGACCATTGCAATGGTTTTAGTTCAAGAAGTCGATGGAATTGAACATCCTATCTATTATTTAAGTAAAAAATTAAATGATACAGAAAGTAAATATTCTTATGTGGAAAAACTAGCGCTTGCAGCTGTTCAAGCGATTCAAAGGTTTCGACATTATGTCCTCTTTCGGAAAACTACCATCTTATCAGATTGCAACCCCATGACTTATATACTGTCGCGACAGTTGCTAGGGGGCAAATATTCAAAATGGATAGCGATCCTTCAAGAGTTTGATCTGGAATTTGTAAAATCCAAATCAAAGAAAGCTCTAGTTTTCACAGAATTATTGTGTGATCTCCCATCGTCGTCCAACGATGAAACATCGGAAGAGTCAATCGTGGACGAAAGTTTGTTTATGATATCTGTAAGCGATGATTGGTATGGAGATATCATAGTTTATCTCCAAACCCAAAAGTTCAGGCCTAACACCTCTCGCTCCGAACAAAAACGTATACGATACCAAGCAAAAGACTACATTATCGTCGGTGATACACTTTACCGTCGTGGTGTTGATACAGTTCTAAGGAGGTGCCTTACCCATGAGGAGGCCGAAAAAGCCTTGAATGAGTGTCATTCAGGTGCGTGTGGGGGGCATCAGTCTGGATATGCAACAGCACAAAAAATCTTACGAGCATGATACTTTTGGCCAACCATGTTCAAAGATTGCATAACCGTAGTCAGAAGTTGCCATGCTTGTCAAATTTTTGATAGCAAAACCAGGCGACCGCCCGCACCTTTACAGCCGATTGTTGCTGTTGGGCCCTTCGCCAAGTGGGGCATCGATTTCATGCAATGTAACCCCACCTCGACCGGGGGGCATGGGTATATTATAGTCGTTGTTGACTATTTTACCAAATGGGCCGAGGCGATGCCTACATTGGATAACACTGGTGAAACAGCTGCCCTTTTCTTTTTTAATCATGTAGTCGCCAGGTTCGGCGTACCACAGGCTATAGTTACAGATCATGGGTCGCATTTTCACAATCACATGATGGTCGAATTAGCTGCCAAGCTAGGGCTATCTCACGACAGCTCTACCCCGTATTATCCGCAAGCCAACGGACAAGTTGAGGCAATCAACAAAGTCCTGAAGCGTATGTTGCAAAGGATGATCAGGGTTCATAAAAGAAGATGGCACCTAATCGTGTACTCAGCTTTGTGGGCTTACCGAACGTTGGTAAAGAACGCAACCGGGTTCACACCTTTTCAACTGGTGTATGGCCTGGAAGCAGTCTTACCAATCCAGTGCGAAATTTCATCGCTTAAACTCGCAATTGATCTCCTCCCCGGAACTTCGGAAGAAGAGGCTCGTTTTTTGGAAATAATCCAATTGGATGAAACCCGTCGTGATGCCGCTTTGGCTAACGAGGCCCATAAGAAACGAGTCAAGGCTCAGTTCGACAAAAATGTCAAACCCCGTGTCTTCTCAGAAGGTGATTTGGTCTTGCTTTATGACCAAGAATCCGATAAATTGGGAGCAGGGAAATTCAAGTCCTTATGGATGGGCCCCTATATTGTTAAGAGGGTGTTAGCAAAAGGAGCCTACGAGTTAATGGATTACGATGGAATTCCACTGGCGCAGCCCCGCAACGGGTTGTACCTCAAGCGTTACTATGCTTAATAGTAACCTGCATGCTTTTGCTATATTTTGTTTTCGCTAAAAGTATTTTTCCTGGTCAAGTGATCCACCTTTTCATTTATTGCAGATGTCGAACCTTCTGGAGACATGTGTTGGGTATGCCGACGGAGCGAGTCATAGTTCGCGGAACCTATCCTCCGCAGCCTGGGCCATTTTTGATCCAAGCGGCGAGTTAGTAAGTTTCAGAGGTGTATGTATTGGGCAATCGACGAATAACATCGCTGAGTATAGTGCGTTGATAGAACTACTCTCTGATGCCATCACACGTGGCATACACCGACTAATTGTCAGGCTAGACTCACAGCTCGTAATACTACAACTCAATGGTATATATTCTGTTCGCAATCCAGCTATTTATCGCATGTTCCTAAGGGTTAAGATCTTGGAAAGACGATTTGATTCAATTCAATATCGACATATTTCAAGAAACTTAAACACATTAACTGACTCATTAGCGAACTATGTGTTAGATAGACATTTGCAACATTTATAAAAGGAACACATCATCAAAGATTGTACATATGGATCACATAAATCAACCAGAATAAAACTCGAAAATCAAAATACATATAAGCTGTTTATATAGTTCATACATAATGTTCTGTAACCAAGACAAAATTGGTCATATGACCTAAAAACTCAAAAAGATGCTAGGGGGCACCCTAGCCTAGTGGTGCTCATGATAGTACGTCACGGCCTGTGCAATCATGCGCAAGAGACGAGTCCATCGTCTAGGCACGCCGATAGTATGCCGTTGCAGTTGTAAAGGTAACTCGTCAATCTGTACATCCGGAAGACCGTGAGTAAGGCTCTCAACCTGCTCCTGCACAGCTGTAAGAGTCTCAGTATCGTCAAGATCGCGCATAACAGCTCTCCCAGCAGGGTCCACTGCCGGGGCAGCAACTGGCGATCTCGGACGAACTGCTGGACGAACAGGACCAATATCTGCATGCACCCAAGAGTACAATTAAAAGTCTTGATAAAATAAAGCACAGCAACATTATGAATAAGAACAGTAAACAGTAATATGGTCAAGGAGTTTACCAATGGCGCCCCACTGTTCGCCATCCGGTAGCACCAAATCCGGATCACCTCGGAAATCCATACCCACATATGGATACTCGGAAAACGCCATCTCCTGGCGCTCGAACCACCTAAAGAAGGCCTCAGTAAAAGTAATCTGAGGTTGACCAGCATGCCTAGACATGTGGTCGACCCACCTTTGCATGCGTGGCTCGATCGGAGAAGGCAAGTCGAGTATGATGTACTGAGGCTACATCAGTGGGATTTTCTCCAAGGCGAAGGCAGCCAGAATAGAACCAAATCCAAAGTTCTTCAGCTTCCCGTCCTTTACCTTGGTCAATTGACTTTTCATCTGAACAAGTACTGTATCACACGAGTTGAATACTTTCGGTTGGAGACACTCTAAGGCGTGCTGCATATAAGACCTGTTGGCAACATGTAGAGCTGCACTGCCGGCCATCCTACCAATAGTGAACAGAATGGACCTGAGAGCCCGATCAGTAATCTCACGGATAACAATCTTGCCATCTCTGCTCGGCTGAGAACCTTCCCTGCAATACTGGCGGAAATAATCTCTAGTGGAATCAGTCCCCCGGGCCGTACCTGACAAGGAAATGGGGGCACCTCGTCTTGACAGTCCAGTCAAGAAGTACATGTCCTCTATGGTCAAGGGGATGGCCTTTCCCCTAATCTGGAACACTTGGTTAAAAGGATCCCAAGCAGCAAGCATGTACTGCAGCAAAGAAATCTGTGCTCTCATGCTAGAGATACGGAAAAACTTCAGCAGGCCACAGTTCCGCAGCACGTTCACCGTGACCGGGTCATGGAGTGCAATCATGTCCTCCTCTTCATGTTCTTGTTCTCGCCATGTAAGGGACATTTTTTTCAAGGTTCCCTGCAAAGCAAACAAGAGAAGGAGTAAGTTCCTGATTTTGGTGAAAAACTGGCGAAAAAACATCAAAAAATGACCTACAAGATCAGTTTTCTGAGCCCAGCGCAGGCAGAGAGTATCCCTCCTGCACTGAAGGTCAGGCTGCCTTAAGGCAGCTTGACATTCAGCGCAGGTTTTGAAAGGGGAACCTGCGCTGAAACTAGGGTGCCCTGGCAAAACCCCAGAGGCTCAGAAAGACTGGAAAACAGGCATGAAACTGGAAAAGAAAACCATGAAAAGAAAGAGCTAGGGTTTAGCTCCTACCTGGTCCAGACGGCGCCGAAAATCGTCCGCAGAATCTCCCGGAATCAGCTGGTGAAAATCAAGGGGGAAGAGGCACCTCCAGAGCTCCAACAAACCAAATGCAAATGAAATGGTAAATGAGAGGTAGGAACACCTTTTTATGGCTTTTTACGTAGTTCAAAGTGAAATATTAGGGTTATAATCTCATTTTCATGCAAATATTATTCATTTCTAACAAAGTTTGTTGCAGCAATTGAAAGTGCAGTACTATATTTGAAAAGAGAAAAGCTAGTAATGGTAAAAAATCAAAATTTGACCATGTATTGAGCAGTTTTACCGCGGAATTTATGCTCATTAAAAAATAGAAAAGCGTGAGCAAGAGTTTCCTTCAGAGTTTAAGCTCATTAAAAAATGAACCTATGCCGGTAAATAACCATTGTGATCGTAAATTTATTAGCCATAAAAAGCCTTGGTCGTGTTTGCACCCGCCACCTCCATTCCATTTGGCCAATCGTTCACCTCCATATGATTGTTTACCTATTTTGAGGAACAGCTGCGAAGAGTGATTTCACCTAGACATCCTTGTGACACTGCCGTGATTGGAAAATTCCAACCTGTACCTAGAATCTGCTGCTATCCCTGTTTATCACTCGTTCCTCAAAAGACGAGTCTTCTTTGAGCTCTTTTCTCCTGACTCGTAAAATATGAAAAGTTTGCCAAGTTTTGGCCTTCCAGCTCGTTAAAGTGACCGGAAGAGCTATCCCTCCTCTAGATTTTAATCTTTTTGGACCTGAGGGATTATTACACAAAAAGGTCGAGCGCTTGTTTTATTCGGCTCGTTAAAGTTATCGAAAACTCATCCCTTCTGTATTGTTTTATACTTTTTCGGACTTAAGGGATTAGATGACGAAAAAGGAATTTTGGAGTTAACTTTCTGTACCTTTTCAGACTCTCTAAAAATTAAAAGGACCGAGTTTTCCTTGTCGTTAGACTCGTTAAAATGATTAAATAGCGACAAACTTGTCTTTAGACGAGAACGAGTTTCCCTATCGCTAGGCTCGTTAAAACATAGCGATAGGCTTGCCCGAAGGGAAGGTTATAGAACAAGCATATGTTATCCTCCTCAAGCTTGACAAAAATAAAGAGGTACTGGTCAGAAATGACTGGGGAAAAATTGGGAGAACCTCAAAGCTTTAATGGTAGCAAGTCACTCTTGAACATGACACTTTGTCCTCCGTATCACATCGGGTTGGGTTGTTTCATTCACCGGTCTCATCACCATGGTCCTCGCCAAACCATCCGCATTTGGGGTAATGCTACCGATCCATCACATCAGTGTCGTTATATGTTCAAGAGATGTTGTTCAGAAAGAGTCAACCGTGTCCCATCCACTGCCATACATTATCCTTCATCCACCCATGATCGCCTCCCTGAATCATATTTCACAGATTGTTTTCACCTCCACTAAAATCATTAGCTCCGTTCCGTGTCACTGATGTGGGATTCATTAAGGCCCTCCTTTGACGGATCGCTTCTTGTCGACTTCAACTCATTATCCAAGAAGTTGATCTAGGAACAACCCCCTCAGTACTTTGAAGCTTGCATGCCTCAATGGCAAGTTTCTCACTTCCGGCGACAGGTATACATCAATGACCTTCGACCAGAAGATTTTGCGTGGTGTTCGACGCCAAGTCCTTTATTCACACCACATGAATTGTAGTACAGTACCTTGAGGGTCATTATCATTATCGGTGATTCCTCTCGCGCTTGTTAACGGTTTACATTATTGACCGGTAATCAAGCGATGTCTTTCCATGTTCGACTTCAGCGCAATTCTCACATGGATCGACTTGTACTTAGAGTGAAGATCGAACGAGTTTGAAGACCCCGGATCTAGTTTCATCCATCCGGGCTGCGATATATATTCAGGAAATATAAAGACATTTGACATGTACATCATTACAGCAGATGATCATCCTACTCAAAGGATGATAATTTCAGCAGAGAATTATCAGTCTACCATCAGACGATCGTCTGTTCTATGTACCAAAATGAATTTATAAAGCTGAGCATGGGAATGCCCGCCTCAGCTAGATCATGAAAGCAGAATGAAAAATAATGTATTGTATTGTATTTTATTACAGGTCACCTCTCAGCGATTGAATGAACTTCGGATCCTCCTGATAAAGCATTTCACCCGATAAACGACCTCATACTTTAGGGGGCAGCTGTTATAGACATTTTTGTGCCTAACAGCATGAAGCATGAAATGTCAATAATCTGAGGGATCCAAAGTCCCTAAACATGTTGTTCCTACCCCTAGAGGAACAAGGTCAGCAAACCACAGCACTAAATATCAGTTCTCCACCTGAAAACACTCAAAAACAAGCTAATTCTGGATCATGTCAACTGCTCCACTGAGCATCTGCGCTGAATGTCAACTGCTCCACTCTGTACCTGCGCTGAATGTCAACAGTAATGAAGGCTACCTGCGCTGGGCGAGATTGGCCAAGTGACACAGTCATTCCTCAAGGTGTCAAATGCCCAGGAAGCTTCCAAAATGACACTTGGATCAGGGAATTCGCCTTGTGATGAGTAAGAGGATCTTGATCTCCAAGTGGAAGCAAGAAACTCCAAGTGGACTCAAGAACTGAAGAATAACTGAAGTGGGAGAGGACACTAGTCAGCTTCATGCCAGCCTCAAGCTGACTCATCCTTTCTCCAAAAATCCTATATATAGAGCTCTCTCATGAGGTCTATGGAGGCTGGAATCTTGTGAATGTAAGGAAGTGCTGTTGGTTTGAGTATAGAACTATTGGGTGATTTGCTTGAAGGAGGTGAAGAGGAGATTTCTTTCTGCTGGGAGGTGTTGCTGGATTGGGCCTCTTATGGTTGTAACACTCTCAGAACTTTACTTCTTCCATTAATAAAGCATTTGAGGTTCTTCTATATGCATGTGTCTTCATGGTGTATTGATACTTGTATATTTGATTTATTCTAATCCTTGAATCAATTATGAATGTATGCTTCTTGTAGTTTCCCTCTCTTGTCATTTTGCAGGATCTTGGTGTAGCTGGGCCAGTGAAAGAGCAAGGAGCTGGGAGCAAGCAGCAAAGAGGGAAGATTGGATCAATCATTAGCGGAAGATAACGGTTAGTGGATCTCTTTCTCCTCTCTCTTACATCTCATAAAGAAGTAATCTTGAATAGCTTTGCATTCGGTTGTTGCTGAGGTACTATCGCCCTTAGAGTGGAATAGGGTCATTCCGTATTGGATACTTTTCCCAACAACACAGCTACCATGGAAGAGATTATCAATTTTAAAAAGGAAAACAAGGAACTTAAGAAGAAAGCACTAGCTAGTGACCAAGACCAAACAAGGGAGAAAGTTGACCTTGTCTAGCCTCAAATACAGGAAAGGGATGAAGAGCTTGCCAAGCTTAAGAAGGAATTTCATCAAAACAAAAGAAAGCATCATGAAGAAGTCATATCCATGAAAAATCAATTGGATAAAGCAAAGAAACAGGAAGATACCTTGTCAAGTCAACTATAAGAAGCAAGAAAGTTAGCACAAGGAGCTGAGAAGACAATGGAAGCATTAGCAATCATAGAAGAATAAGCCGATGAAGCAGAAAAGGAGAGAAACACCATGATATGTCAACTAAAAGCAAAGGATGAATAAATCCTCAAATTAAAATCTAACATCAAACTTCTCAAGGCCGAAACATGTAAAACTACAAGGATCAAGGAAGAAATGGAGAGCAGTCTAGCAAAGGAAAATGAAGAAATCTTCAAAATGAAGTCAGATATCATCTCCCTTAAAATAGAGGCAAATGAAGATGCTCATATCAAGGAAGAAACTAAGAAACATCTGCTAAGAAGAAATATGAATGTGAAATATTGGAAGAAGAGATTTTCTTCCTCGGAAAAAGGTTGAAGGGATGAAAAAAACCTTGAAGAGCTCTCAAGCCTTGGATGACATGCTCAGCCATCAAAGATGTCCATTTGATAAATCAGGTCTCAGGTATGCAGGTGAATCCTCAAACAAGAAAGCTAATGCTTCAAACAAAAGGGATGTGAATAAGCTAGAAAGAAATGGTGATGCCACCAATTATAGCAAAGGCAATGAGAAAAATCAAGGCAATAATGGAAGAAACCACACTCCAAGAAGAAGTGTAGATAATGTCAAGGATGCTATAAGCAATGGTTATCATCAAAGGATCTCAAGACAGAAAGACTTCAGAAGTACATCAAGGAAATCCCCATCTCCAAGGTACCAAAGTTTATTTATTGGTTATTATTATTCTTGTACAGACTTTTGTCACATGGCAAAAGATTGTAAAGCATATCATAAAGATAGATATTATGTTCCCCAAAAATCTCCAAGGAACAATTTTGCAGGAAGAAATCATGAATTCTTATTCATGAACAATGTAGAATGCTTCAAGTGTCATAACATTGGTCATATGGCACATGATTGTAACTTAACTTGGGCTCTTACACAAGCTAGAACTATGCAAAAGAAGAAAGTTACACAAGTATGGAGAAGGAAGAAAATACAATCCGAAAAGTCCCTTGAACGCTCCAGCCAACAACACATGTTGTTGACCTGATCTTCGACAATCTAAGCATTTGATAGGAATATTCTGCCAAAAGAGAAGATGCATACAGTTTGCAGCTTCATTTGCAAATACAGGAAAGGGATGAAGAGCTTGCCAAGCTTAAGAAGGAATTTCATCAAAACAAAAGAAAGCATCATGAAGAAGTCATATCCATGAAAAATCAATTGGATAAAGCAAAGAAACAGGAAGATACCTTGTCAGGTCAACTATAAGAAGCAAGAAAGTTAGCACAAGGAGCTAAGAGGACAATGGAAGCATTAGCAATCATAGAAGAATAGGTCGATGAAGCAGAAAAGGAGAGAAACACCATGATATGTCAACTAAAATCAAAGGATGAAGAAATCCTCAAATTAAAATCTAACATCAAACTTCTCAAGGCCGAAACATGTAAAGCTATAAGGATCAAGGAAGAAATGGAGAGCAGTCTAGCAAAGGAAAATGAATAAATCTTCAAAATGAAGTAAGATATCATCTCCCTTAAAATAGAGGCAAATGAAGCTGCTCATATCAAGGAAGAAACTAAGAAACATCTTGCTAAGAAGAAATATGAATGTGAAATATTGGAAGAAGAGATTGTCTTCCTCGGGAAAAAGGTTGAAGGGATGAACAAAACCCTAAAGAGCTATCAAGCCTTGGATGACATGCTCAGCCATCAAAGATGTCCATTTGATAAATCAGGTCTCGGGTATGCAAGTGAATCCTCAAACAAGAATGATAGTGCTTCAAACAAAAGGGATGTGAAGAAGCCAAAACGAAATGGTGATGCTCCCAGTTCCAGCAAAGGCAAGGAGAAAAATCAAGGCAATAATGGAAGAAACCATACTCCAAGAAGAAATGTAGATAATTTCAAGGATGCTATATTAACAATCGTTCATTAATAAAGATAATTTCTCAGGAGCACTTCATTCAAAGCCTAACAGCTTGAAGGTTGATCTTTAGAACACAAATGGCGAAGTCAAGGAAGAATGTCTCCAATCCTTCTAAGGATGTGTCTCCCTCTACCACTAAAATAGAAGACAATCAATTTGAAGAGGTTCCATGGTTCAATGGGAACTTTCATATATGGGAAGCAAGAATTAGGAATTTCTTAAAGACTCAAGGCTTTGAAATCTAGAAATCAGTAATTGTTGGTAGCATGATGGATGGAGAATCCAAGGAGTACAATGAAAAAGCAGTGAAGGCAATCTTGAATGGGCTACCTGATTCTATAAAGAACAATTTAGGAAAATGTTCATCAGCAAAGGGTATATGGGACAAACTTCATGACCTTCACTCAAAAGGAGCATTGACCATGACCATCAGTCAAGAAGATGATGGAAATCAAGAAGAAAATCTAGAACCCATCATAGAAGCTGAAAATGAGAATGATGACATCAAGGGTAAAGAAAACCTAGAAGACTTAGAGAATGAAAAAGATTTTGTAGAAGATATCCTTGCTCAACTTACAACTGCCATGGAAGAGATTATCAATTTGAAAAAGGAAAACAAGGAACTTAAGAAGAAAGCACTAGCTGGTGACCAAGACCAAACAAGGGAGAAAGTTGACCTTGTCTAGCTTCAAATATAGGAAAGGGATGAAGAACTTGCCAAGCTTAAGAAGGAATATCATCAAAACAAAAGAAAGCATCATGAAGAAGTCATATCCATGACAAATCAATTGGATAAAGAAAAGAAATGGGAAGATACCTTGTCAAGTCAACTACAAGAAGCAAGAAAGTTAGCACAAGGAGTTGAGAAGACAATAAGCATTAGAAATCATAGAAGAATAGGTTGATGAAGCAGAAAAGGAGAGAAACATCATGATATGTCAACTAAAAGCAAAGGATGAAGAAATCTTTAAATTAAAATCTAACATCATACTTCTCAAGGCCAAAACATGTAAAACTACAAGGATCAAGGAAGAAATGGAGAGCAGTCTAGCAAAGGAAATGAAGAAATCTTCAAAATGAAGTCAGATATCATCTCCCTTAAAATAGAGGCAAATGAAGCTACTCATATCAAGGAAGAAACTAAGAAACAACTTGCTAAGAAGAAATATGAGTGTGAAATATTGTAAGAAGAGATTGTCTTCCTCAAGAAAAAGGTTGAAGGGATGAACAAAACCTTGAAGAGCTCTCAAGCCTTGGATGACATGCTCAGCCATCAAAGATGTCCATTTGTTAAATCAGGTCTCGGGTATGCAGGTGAATCCTCAAACAAGAATGATAGTGCTTCAAACAAAAGGGATGTGAAGAAGCCATAATGAAATGGTGATGCTCCTAGTTCCAGCGAAGGCAAAGAGAAAAATCAAGGCAATAATGGAAGAAACCCTACTCCAAGAAGAAATGTAGATAATTTCAAGGATGCTAGAAGCAATGGTTATCATCAAAGGATCTCAATACAAAAAGACTTCAAAAGTAAATCAAGGAAATCTCCATCTCCTAGGTACCAAAGTTTATTTCTTGATTATTGTTATTCTTGTACAAACTTCGGTCACATGGCAAAAGATTGTAAAGCATATAATAAAGATAGATATTATGGTCCCCAACAATCTCCAAGGAACAATTTTGCAGGAAGAAATCATGAATTCTTATTCATGAACAATGTAGAATGCTTCAAGTGTCATAACATTAGTCATATGGCACGTGATTGTAACTTAACTTGGGCTCTTACACAAGCTAGAACTATGCAAAAGAAGAAAGTTACACAAGTATGGAGAAGGAAGAAAATACAATCCGAAAAGTCCCTTGAACTCTCCAGCCAAAAACACATGTTGTTGACCTGATCTTTGACAATCTGAGCATTTGATAGGAAGATTCTGCCAAAAGAGAAGATGCATATAGTTAGGGGGAGGCTGTGATTCTTGACAATTATTGCAGAAGCTATTAGTGAAAGGGTCCTTATGAAATCCTTTTTGAGCTATATTAACAATCATTCATTAATAAAGATCATTTCTTAGGAGCACTCCATTGAAGAAATTGATCTCTTAACTATTCTTTGGACTAGTGTTGAAGATGTTTTTCCACTTGATCACTAAGTAGAAGTTGGATCAACAGAGAATGTCATCTAATAATAGAGAAATAGGGCAAATAACCATGTTGCTATTATTACAGAAGTTTATGCCTCAACTCAGGGATTGAATGTGAGAACAGGTAAATTATGGACACAAATAAAGGCAACCTTCAAATAAACAGATACATCTGGGAATGAAGTATGAAGCAAGAGCAGTTGGTAGCATCTAACAAAACTGAAGCATTGTTGAAGCCATGAAAAAGTAGTTCTGAGACATGAAGAGGGGATAATGTGCTAGTTGCAGCAATCCTTCTATCTTGAGTAAAAAGAAGAGCGCAATGACAAGGGGAGTAACGAACCCATGAAGATCTACTATTCATGAAGAAGAGTAGCAGTTTGACAGGGGGAGTCCTTGTGCACTCCTTTTCCATTGATGTCAAACAGGGAGAGAAGAAGAATATTGCCATCAATAACAAAGGGGGAGATTGTTAATCTAGGTTTTCATTGATGTCAATATGGCAATATTATGGACAATAAACAGTGATGTGAAGCTAGGTAGAGCAGATCCATGAAGCAATAGGAGTATGTCTATATGGAAATATTCTAGGATGCTAAATGATGATATGAAGCCAAGGAGAAGCAGAGTAGATCCATGAAGAAACAAGAACAAGAAGCCAAGGAGCAAGGCCATCAAGAAAGCCAAGCCATGAGTAAGAGTCTATTAACAAAGGAGTTAACAAAGGAGGCATATTAAAGCTATCGCTTATGCTTAAGAGTGCTGCAAAGTATTAGAATAGTTAACACATCAGAGGAGTATTACAGAATATTAGAGCAAGAGAGGCATATCGGAAAAGATATCAGAAGCCATCAAGGTATGAAGGTATTAGAGAAGCTCATTGAAAGACATTTCAAATCCAAAGGAAAACCTATTGGAGCAAGAGGAGCCATATCAGGAGTATCGCATGTATTATATGCCCAAGAAGTCTCGCATAGAGGAAGAAGTCATTGGAAGCCATGAGAAACAAAGAGAAACACATATCGGAGGTCCATAAGTGGAAGAGCAGTTAATAGAGGAGCCATTATGTTCATTAGAAGGAACAAAGGGGAACACGTGTCAAGAGGAGAAGCCATTGAAAGAGCAGTTAACAAAGGAGCCATATCATGAGATAGAGGAGGAATATCAAAGAAGAGCTATTGGAGTAGTGTATCGGAAGCCATCATGGAGCCATATCATACCAGAGAAGAGCGGAAAGAGTTATTGGAGTAGAGAGTCATTACTCTGTGTATCCACGTGGAGCCATATCAGACCAGAGAAGAGTGGAAAGGGGTATTGGAGCTGAGAGTCATTACTCCACATTCAATAGCTATAAGCGGGTTTGTAATAGTGGTAGTGGTTTTTAGGTGGATGCTAGGCAGTAAATGGTATTTAGAGGAGAGCGCCTGATTCCATTCAATGGGCGACACGTAGCACTTGAGTGGAGAGAGAAAATCACTTTTTCGGGTGGTTATTTCCCTTTCAAATTGCTCACCCGAAATTCATGCAGGCCATTGGATCTAGTGCGGGTTGATCGATGACGAAGGATCAACAGATGGTTTTTGGTTGATCGGGTTAAGTGTTGACTATCAGATCATGAGCAGATCAATGGTGGAGGATCGCTAAGGAATACCGCTTAATATCATATCATAAGTTATAAAGGGATGGCACATTAAATATGCGATTGCGATATATCTATATATATATCTATATATTATATATATATAGATGTGATACAATACTTGGACCCGAGGATTCCATTGTAATACACTTCAAAGTTACATCACATCTAACATATCATAAGACTCTTATAAATCCTTGCCACATCAAAAGTGCCAATTGTGATAATATACAAACCCGATTGGACCATTGCAATATGATTTAATATATTATCGCATCCGTCGCATATCGCAAGCCTCTTGTAAAGCCTTGCCACATTGTAAGCATTGATTGCAATATCTATCTATATATATATATATATATATATATATATATATATATATGGACCTGACGGAGTTATTAAAATAGTTTAAAATAATATCGCGTCCGGTATCGGGGAATTGGCTATGTTATGTGCAAATCTACCTATTGCAATAAAGTTGTGGAGGAGCGGACCTAATGAAGTTATAGATGCGGGCATGGAAAATTTTAGGGGCTAATGTTCACCCAGTGGGCTAATGTTCCATGATTTTTCCACAAAAAAGATTCGCTAATTTCCAATTTTATAAAAGATGATTCGGCCAAATTTTAGAATATAAAATTATTTTACCTTAAAAATCGCCAACATTATATAGAGACTATATATAAAATCATTATAAATTTGAATAATTTTACAAATATATCAATAAAAATTTTATAGTTTGTATATTAGGGATTACTGATATTCGCTAATGTTTTTAAACTTCAAGAAAATTTTCTATCCTTAAAATTTTCCTCGGATGCGAGCATAATGCATTTGAAGTCCGGCCTTATGTGTTTGGAGGGTGTATTTCCATGTATTCTTGTGGTTCCAATAAATGTGTTTCCTGGGGCTTGAAGTCAAATAAACGCTTTTGATAGGTTTGGGTCCATTGTATGAATATTGAAAAAAAGGGGGGCCTCTCTAATATAGTTATTTCTTTAATATGAAATATTATTATAATACTGCCTCTCTTCTGCATTAATGTGTCCTGTAAGAATTTGATGAATCCGAAGAGACAAAGAAAGCCGAAGAGTGAGCGCAGAGGAAGCCAAAAGATCAAGCGAGCAAAGAGGAAATGAGCAGAAGCCAAAGTTCAGTCGTATCAGGCTTCTATAACAGTGAACAAGGAAGGTTCAAAGGGTAGTTGGCGAACTGGAAGAAAGGATCAAGCTGTAGGTCCAGTAGGATAGGAGGAAGCTGAAGGTCCAGTAGTATAGGAGGAAGCTGACGGATGAGTAACTCTGTTGATCGTGCTAACATGTGAAAGGCTCAAACTAGCGATGAATTAATCAGGTACATAACACAACCTGAAGAAAATTTTTGTGAAAAGATAAATAAATTTTCATTTGATATCGCTTAAAGGGAACAGTAGCCAACACTAGTATTGAAGCATATGTGAATGTATTTCTGGGAAGTAAGAGATTACAATAGCAAGAACAGTGCGTAGAAGTCATGCTAGAAGCATTCACTGTGACAGTGAGAACAAAGGATTGAAACAGAGAGTTGGTTCTTGTCCAGAGCTTAGTGCAGCTAATAGTAGACTCACTAAAGCTGTGTGGAGACTTATTAGAGATCATGATGGCTATTTGATATCATAATGAGATAACTTTTTTAGACCTTGTGTGGACAGTATGAAGAGTTGTAAAGACTTCTTCATATGAATTCTAGTTGCCATTGATGCTATATCATGGAGACTACAGTGAAGCTGTAAACAGACAAAATTCAATAACGAAGAGTTTTGGGAGCAGAGAATCACTATCAAACATGCCGTGACAAGATTGGGTCAGAGCCCTTGGGGTTGGAGCCTCAGAATTGGAAGGATTAGTGTCCTTGAGGTTGGTGCCTCAGAATTGGAAGGATTGGTGTCCTGGGAGTTTGTGCTCCTAAGTCCAAGGTTGGTGCCTTGACAAAATAGAGTTGGAGCTTTGGAGGTTGGAGCCTCACAAAATTCCAAGTTGGTGCTTGGCAACAGATTGGAAACATACATATCTATATCTATATATATATATATATATATATATATATATATATATTATTGCAATGATTATATTAATAAAATAATTGATTCTTGTTGTTCATCTTGTGTTCTGAATATAAATGTTTTAACTAGTAAAATAACTGTTGAATAGAAATACTGATTCACCCCCCCTCTCAGTATTTCCAACATCATGAAATGTCCCCCTCAGTCCAATGTGTTTCTTGGCATCTTCAAGAGTATATTTAAGACACAAAGGTCTCTTTCTTGTAGTACTAGGAGGTGGATCAATGGGATCCATCAGACCTTCAACATCAAGCATTGGTTCATCGGACGAAGATTCACCTTGCTTTTATGCATCAACATCATCATTGGCCTTCCTAGGAATAGGAAGATCTCAGATCTTTCTAAGTGCATAATCTTCATCAAAAGTGACATCATGACTTAATTCCACTTCCCTTTCACTAGGAACATAGATTCTATATGCCTTCGAAGTTTCACTATATCCCACAAATGTTTCTTTCTTCCCAGATACATCTAGTTTGTTTCTTTTCTCTTTGGGCACATGAAAGTATACGGGACAACCGAAAATTCTAAAATGAGAAACATCAAGTTTCTTATAGGTGAATACTTCTTTGGGTGTCTTGAAGTCCAAACATTGATGTGGGCATTGGTTTTGGACATATGTAGTGGTGTTGGTAGCTTCGCCCCATAAAAAATTTGGAAGATCTTGATCATGAAGCATAGCCCAAGTGGCTTCAATGATAGTATGATTCTTCCTTTCAGAAACACCATTTTGTTCAAGAGCATATGCTGTGGTAGTCTCCCTCTTAATCTCAAATTTTGTACAATAGTATTTGAATTCATTAGACTCATATTCGGTCCCATTATTGGTCCTCATAATTTTGATCTTCTTCCCTGTTTGATTCTCGACCAAGGCTTTGAAGGAGAGGAACCATTTGAATAATTCATTCTTCTTCTTTAAGAAATAGATCCATGTCTTGTGAGAGAAATCATCCACAAAAATAGCATAATATAAATATACACCCAAAGATGTCACAGGCAACATACCTAATAGATCAGAATGAACCAATTGAAGAATATCAGTGCTTTGAGTTTCACTTTAGGCGAATTGCCTCCTCATATGTTTTACAACTTTACATCCCTGGAAAACACCTTCATGATTTAAGTTGAATTCAAGCATCCCTGTGACCATCTTCCTTACATCGAGTAAGGTTTTGAAATGAAGGTGAGACAATATTTGGTGCCATAATTTAGATTGAAGAGAGGTGTCAAAAGTCATTTCTCCCAATGGACTTCCTCCAACTTGAAAGAGACCTTCAATCCTGAATCCTAGAGTGAATGCATCTCTTGGATTTCTTTGCAAAATACAAACCTTCCCATCAATGAATGACACTTTAACACCTTTACCTTCCATTGCAGAGATAGAAACCAAACTGTGGATAATCCGGATCATGTTACTGCAAGAAACCAAGTTATTTTCCAAGTTAAGTGCATATAACACTTCTTGTAGGTGAAGGGTTTGACCTTAATTTAAGTGAAGAGTAATGGTCCCAATTCCTTTCACTAGATAAGTGGAATTATCCCCAAGTATAATTTCCATATTGTATTATTTTCAAAAAAGTTTAAGAGAGCTTCTTTGTACCTAGTGAAGTGCCTTGAGGCACCACTATCAATCAAACAATGTTCCAATGTATTTGGAGGAGAGGCAGTGGAGAGAGCATAAATAAGGTGAAATTATTTTTGCTTTACAACATTAGCTTCATCATACCTGGAGTTTCTTGACTTCTTAGGAGGATGATCACCTCCATTTCGTGAAAAAGGAGAATTCCTCTTTCCTTTGTTATTGAACCTATTGTTCCTTCAATTGCCATTGCCATTGAAGTTGTTGTTATGGTTTTCATCATCTTTTGGAGTATCCTTCTTGTGAGGACACTCTCTATCAAAGTGGCTAAACCTGTTACAATTGAAGCACGTTCCTTTTGTTCCTTCTTTGAATCCTGGATTGAACCCTTGTCCTTGATTCCTTGGACCAAAATTGTTCCTTTTTGTTAGAATGAGCGGAGAAGGCAGTAGGATTGTTTCCATTTGAGGGCTTGTCTCTTTCCATCATCCTTATTTATTCTTGACAGCATATGGCCAATAGTTCCTCAAATCTCGGAATCCTGTAATTTTTTAGGATGGTAGTGTTAAACACATCCCATTCTATTGTAAGGCCTCCACGTGAAATAAGAGTGAGCTCCTTGTCACCAATGTCTTCTCCAATTAATAGGAGATCATTATTGATCTTGGTGATCCTCATTAAATAGGATTGGATGGATTCTCCTCTATCCATCTTGATGTATTTCAACTTGTTATTGAGAAAGAGAATTTGATTTGCATTGTTCACTTTGATCATCCCAACCAACCTTTCATACATCTCCTTAGATGTTTCCAAATTAGAAATATATGCAACCAAAGGCTTATGAATGGAATCAACAATGATTGAGCATCAATGGATGCATTTGAATGAGGCTCGAATATTCTTCCTTTTAAATAGTCCATGGCATAATTCTCTTCCAAAGTCAAATCTAGAGTCATCTTCCATGCATGATAGTCAGATTTGTCCTTAAGCTTGTCCTTGATTTTGAAGAAAGATGTAGTCGTCATTGGGACTAGTTCCAAGTCCTTGTCCAACAAATTCCCTTAGTGATTGCTTTGCTTCACTCTTTCTTGGGCTTTGTCCTCACCTCAGCTCTGATACCATGTTAATTTTAGATAACAATAATATGTTCTATGATTAAGAAAATTTACTTCAATGTTCCTTTAGCAGACCAATGACAAATTCCAATCATATCCAATAGAAATCACATTAAACTATACAATTTGACAGTAAATGAAAATAGAACATAAAATCATATGTAGAAAATAAGCCAAGACAAGAGTACACAAGATGTGGTAGATTCCAGGGACAAACCCCAATGTGGGGAACCCTTTGATCAAATCATCTTATTATTTTTCAATAGTTCAACAGAGAGATAGAGAGTACAAATATCATAAATGTAAGCCCAAAGTAGATCTCCAAATAAGTAGACAAACCAATAGTCAATGTAGCCCCAACCAGAAAGTCAATGGTGGTCAAAGCTACCCAAAACGTCCTCCTATCAATGAAGAGTAGTCCAATTTAGCCTTCCAGAAGAGTCAATATGAACCCAAAACAGGTCAGTCAAACCTAGTCAAAGGAGAGAGAAACATTGTTGTAATTTTAGATAGTCAAATACGAAGTCAACCTAAAGTCAGCATTGGTCAACTTGTCCCAAAATTCTCAATTTCTATGCCATTAAATTCGGCCTAGATATATCAAACTTCTGGACCAAAAACCAAGGTCAACGCAAGTCAAATCACCCTAAGTCAAAGATGGTCAATGCCTTGAAAAATTTGACCTGTTTTACCTAGAAAAACTTGACCTCCTACCACATGTGCAAAGAAGAGAGAGAGATGCCTTCCACACATGCGAAGACGAGAGAGAGACCTCCAAGATGTGAAAACCAATCAAGAGAGAGAAGATAATGTGATGAGATGACGTCAAATGAGGAAAATGTCACCTCTATTTATACAAGTAGTTGACAGTGAGGAGACCCATCTATTAGGCTTCATGAACCTACAATCATTGTGGTCAACCTTGACAATTTGTCCATAAGTGAAAGAAATTCATAATTCCATTTCTTCTTGTCAGAATGAGATGATATTTATATCAAACTTGTACCTCTCCAAAAGAGGAATCCAATGCAATAATAATCTCCATCATATGAGCTATTCTTCAAGGTGGAAGTTGGCCCTAATTTCCAATTTTAACAACATTCTTTCTGAGCTTTGGTACAAATAGTACATCTTGAACTTGTATCATCCAACATGAATGCATCCTAAATGGGATGATCCTTGATACTTTAATCTCCTTCTAACTCTTTTCACCCACCATCATGTGTAACTTCGAGTCCCACCCAGTCAGAGCCTCAAACACATCACGAGAACCTGTCATATGTAACCCTCAGATAAATGAGTTACCAGAGCAAAATATTGACTCTCCATTCTTCTTGAGAGATCATCCAGCTAAGAAGAAGTAGCGACACCTACTATCTACTTCCCCTTTCTTCTCATTATATCCATGCTTATTCTTTAGACACTTCATTGCATAATGATCTTACTTGCCATACTTGAAACACTTTAGCTTGCTCAAGCCCTTCTTCCACTTGCCTTTCATTCTCCCTGCGAGAGCCATATCATCGTTAGAAGTATTATTCTTCTTATGAAGGTCTTTATCTCGTAATTCCTCCTGAATGAAGTCATCCCATAACCTGTTCCAGTCTAACAACTTCTCTCAAGCAACAATCCCTTTGATGAAGGTTTTGCATTCCTCAGTGAACCCTTTCAAAGAAACCCAATTGGTAATCTTAGCACCGTACTTCGAGTAGGAGATGGCATTGCTTGTATTCATGGTCTTGATGAAGTAATGGCAAGGTAATTAGCGAATCTAGAGATGGTACAAATTAGAATAGTTCCTGCCCCTTGGGAGGTACCAAATAAGCGACTTTCATATTGTGTCTAATAAATGGATATTCCCCAATAAATAATCCAAAAAATGTATGTCTGATCCATCACATCAAGGTCCCTGTAGGTGCTTGGGTAGGTAAGGTGATCCATTATGTTGTGAATAGCTTCTGGTTTGGTTTGGGAAACAAGCGAGGCTTTCTCATTAGATGTATCCTGTTATCAAGCTAGCGAGCTGACTCATGCTTTTGGTGAAGGGGAGTGGCTCTATCGTCCTGTCCCATAGGTAGGCCCATCGACACCACTCTTGGACAAAAGAAACTTAGAAGAAAACACAGGGTGCTAGGGGTCTCGCCATCTTAGAATTTGAAATAGTCTCTTTGATGGCAATAAGCTCATCTAGAACCTGCGACAATGTCATTAGATACAGTTCCATTTCTTCTGCATCCAACACTTTGGTGCTCTTCAACTTTTCCTTCAATACCAACAATCGACTATCATTCATGTTTTGGAACAAATTTTGAAGAGCTTTCCATATCTCATGGGCACTACTCTTCCTTGACAAATGAGGTATCAAATGATCCTTCACACCATGTAGGATTATCAAATTGGCCTTTGTATCCATCTCCTCATATACTTCCTTCTCCTTATGGTCAATTGGTTTCTTGATCTCTTTGTCTGCAAAATGATAGATCTTTTTGACCATCAAGATCAAATTGATCATTTCCTTCCTCAAACTATTGTTAGACAACACATCCAAACTACTCTCATATTGTAGACCAATTGGAAAATTTTCCATTGCTATTAGTCCTTCAACAATAATGGAACCAAATCCGTCTTGAGTTGTACACTATGTTGTGCAACCTTTGATTCATTGGCCCTTCAAAGTAGCTCTAATACCATGTTGAATTTTTCTTAGCACTCAAGAATTTGGTTTGGATCTTAGAATCTCAAACACAAACACAGTCAAATGCCACAACACATGTACTTTGCATAATGAAAAAGATAACAGTGAACCAACTCATACACAAGAAAAATTTTCAACCCAACATTGCTATATTAAAAATATTTAACACGATAGTTTAGGGCTCCCTTACTAGGGATCATGGCCCTTTACAATATACCTTGATACAAGACAACAAGGGCTAGGTATCAAAAACAATTATGATAACCAGTCTTCCTTGAATAAAGTACAACTAACCTACTTGCTAATGTAGCACTCCTAAAATCCTTTGAGTCTAGGTACCCTAACCACAACTTGCAATCCTTTTCCTTCTAATCTATAGCTACTCAATTTGCCACTATCAATGAACTATATGCCTTTAGGTCATTGATATTTGGCCCAATGTAATCTGCCCTATAGCTTATACTCAGTCCATCAATGATGTCAATACCGAGGTCCTTCCTTATGCCCACTACTTGCTTCATTGGTGCTCCAAAAAAGACAAGTCTTAGGTAAATGAAGGCTACCCTCTTTCCACAGAAGATGACCTCAGCAATCATAGTGAACTAGGGCTAAACAATAATCCTTCTTGGCTTCCCTTTACTCCTTCAAAGATCAACTCCTTAGGCTCCAAATACCCTAGCCTCCTAATATCCTTGTATTCCTTCAGAAGGACTGATCATATGGCACAATAGGGAAACTTATAACAACCCTCCAGCCTATACTTAAGCTACCCATCAACTGTCCCAAACCTGGACACATCAACCTAGCAAAATTCACCAACATGGAAGACACATACTTCTAAATTAGGACGTCACCTTCTGCCACAAAACTCCACCCTGTGCATGCTACAACTCTGAGGTTTTTCGACCCCTATTTAGGGAACTAGACCAGTGCATGTATGGGCCTCAAAAAATCCCAAATCTTTGCTCTAATACTCTCCAACAATCCTCCCTTATTGTGCTAATACTCAACCTTATTTACCCTACTATTCCAACTCTTTGAGACCTTAAACTAGCCATAAACTAGGGCTCAACCCTACCTGCAATACCACAGAGGTACTTGACCCTATTTCCCAAGAAATATCAACCCAAACACATGCCCAGTTCTTCCCTTAACCTACTTGGCTAGCCCTTTGCTCCACTTTGCCTTGAGCTATCACAAGGAGAGACACAAAATAACCTTCTTCTCCACTTCGACTAGTCCTTCCTTGGATGTAGCTACCTCAAATACTTTAGAAGTCTTCTTGTAAGACAAATTTACTTTTGTGAAGGATACGACTCAAATGGATTGTCTCCTTTCTTATTTATATATGATCTAGGTAAAACATCACCCTCCAAAAGACACCTTAACAAGTGAGGCTCACTTGTACATTATAACTCTTAGCCCTCTACATATAAATAAAAACTATTTTCCTACATTTGAGTAAGCCGTCCATGGTTGTCTTAGTCTTTCCTTGCTCCATTAAGGGTGCCACACATGAAACAATGACCAAACCTTCAAAAAAATGATTGGTTTGACACCCACTGCTTGGGTACTTTTCCCACAAAATGTTTTTATGGTGCCAAATCACATTAACTTAGTACCTAGGGTTGTGGAGTACCTCGCAAGTTACAAAAATCAAGAAGGTGAAGTACTAGAATATATGAATTGCTTCTACAAAGATTGTTTCAATTGCTTTAGTTGAATATTATTCATCTCTCCTTCATCATTTACATTGAAATTATGCAAGACTATTGTTGGGACTCACAAATGAAAGTAAAGAATAAAACGAAATGAAAACAAATCCAATTTTGTAGCATCTCAATCACAAGTGCAGTAGGAGGAGATAACTCTAGTGTATTGGAGGGAGAAACATACGCTTGAGTACATGTGCCCAAGTACAATGAAAAGAAAGAAATGGAAAGCATAAGAAAATACAAAAGCTATAGGTGGATTAGGCATTAAATGATTTATAAGAGAGATCAAGAAGATTATAAAATGAGATGATACAAATGATAACTTGGGTTGTGTATGTAATATTTATAAATAACTCAAGTGGGGTCCTTTCAACATTGACTGGGCCAATCTCAACTGTACTTATTAATACAATAAAATAATACAGGATATAGCGTTAGGCATAATTGCAAGTGCATATGACACACATGAATGGAATCATGACCACATGTGTAGATGACACCAATAATTTGAACACCCACCTTGCATTGAATACATGCCCATTGAAATACGTCATTACAATACAATATTAGAAAATTTACATCCCTTCTTAGTGCTTATTTGAGGGCCATATCACCCCCCTTGAACTCCATATTGTCCCTCCATAAAACAATCAAGATTATCAATGGACAACACTAAGTTTTAGAGTGATTTAGGTGGGAGATATAGTTTTGAAATGAAACTAAAATAATGCATAATTGGCAATGGTGGAGAAGAATATTGATAGTGCTCAAATGGGATAGCAAAAAACTCTGTGCTAAAATGGGCCAGCAAGAAACTACGTTGCATTATATCTTTCTAAAAAATAGTGTTGGAGAAGACTCCTATTGATAGTGCTTAAATGGGATAGTGAGAAATTCTATTACATCAAATTCTTTTTGAAATCTATCAACAATTTGAGAAAGAAGGGCCAAAGGTAGAGGATAATCCTCTTGATAACACATTGATGGACTGATAAGAAAATATATTGTATCAATAAGAGTGAAGACAACCCATTTAGTGATAGGCCTTGATCTGTTCAAAGGAAGGGTGACTTGGTGAATCATGTGAGGTGTCAACACCATTATTAGATACTTGAGTCAATTTGTTACGGGAATATACGAAATGAAGATTGGATTAATGACTGACAATAATATTTTCATATGGAACATGAACATTGGATGAGTCACCAATAATATTATCTTGAAAAAGTGGAGACATTTGCAATATGAAGACTAGATGAATCATCAATAGTGTCCACATTAATCATAGGACTTGCTGAAATAAAATATGACTACTTGTAGAAGTGGAGAGAGGGTCAACATCATGCTATGAAGTAGAAGGGTCCATTAAAACATAACATGAATCTAGAAGAGGACATGCATGGTGATGAGAAGCAACATGATCTATGAAAGCATTTTGAATAGGATCTTTTGAAAGAAGTAATGTGAAATATCTTAGTGGATCATGTGTAGGAACCTCATAAAAAATAACCTCTCTATATTCAACCACCCTATCAGTGGTGTTGTCATAATGGAAAATCCCTGAAAATCTTCACTATATCCAACCATAATGTAGTAGGATTTTGGAGAGGTGGATGTGTTTCAATTTTCATTAGGAACATAGGCCCATGCTCTTGATCCAAAAACCCTAAAATGAAAAATAAAAGGTTTATATCTATACCATTTATCATAAGGATGTTGGAAACGCTGAGAGAGGGGTGAATCAATATTTCTTTTCAATTGTTACTTTTACCAGTTAGATCACTTATATTTAGGACACAAAAATGAACATTAGAAGTAAACACTTTTATTAATATAATCTTTATAAAGAATCAAGTACAATATGGGTAGGGACCCAACCCTTGATGAAGACACCCAGGGACCAACTTACGATGTACCAAGCACCTACTTGGACTTTAGTGAGGCTCCAACATCTAGGGCTTCGACCTTATCTTATCCAAGGCACCAACCTTGAGTTTAGGAGCACCAACTCCAAGGACACCAATCCTCAGCCTTCTAGGCTCCAACCTATATTTTCCAAGCACCAACTTGGACTTCCAAAACTCCAACCTTGTCAATTTTGAGTTACCAACCTCAAGGGATCCAACCCTATATCTGGTTTAGGATCCGACCTAGTTTCTTAAGGACTCTGACCTTTAGGGCTCCAACCATATCCTCCAAAATATGCTCAAAAGTATCAACATATTTTCTTCACGAGAGGTCAATTAAGTCTGCTGCAAATATGAATAGATCTACTCAGAAGGTAGGCTTGTAGGTCTGTTTTATTGTTGTAATTGTTGTTGCTGGTTAGGGCTAGTAACCCACTTCTACAACCCTCTTAAACCTACCCAACCAGTCCTTCCACGGTTGCGGCCTTGCTCCAAGATAATGTTGTTTCTACTCACTCCTCCTAGAAGACCCTACAACCTTGTTTCAAGGCCTTTAAACCATTTCCCAACTGGCTGTAGCAGCTTGGCCTTCTTCCTACAACTGCACCAACCTACAACAGCTCCAAAACACTTACTACAATACTTGCAATAAGCCTATTTGTAGTAAACATGCCTTCTAACTGTGCCTTCTTATAGTAAGTTGTGCCCTTATGCTTGAGATGTAATCCAAGCTACTTTCAATAGGACTGGTCCCTTTAATTGCTGCACCAACATCACTTTTAATAGGACTGCACTAATGTGACTATAATTGCATTCACAAAATTACCCAAACAAGTATTTCACTATCCTTGTCTTCAAGAATACTCCTCGCTGTCCTCCTTACTGTCTACCACTGAATTATGAACATCAGACCCAATAATAATGGCTAAAGAATGATCTCAAATCCCTAATAAATAGTGGTTTTCGTACAACAAAATGAAAGGACATGCCCTTGTTTGGAGGCCGACTTGTGTAGGCTGCTCAGGTTGGCTCCATGTCCATATTTAATTATTTAACTTCAAAGATTCATAACTTTCAAACCAATTGGAGATTCGGGTTGTGTAATAGCTCATTGGAAAGTCAAAAATATGCTCTTCAAGATGGAGAAGGTCTCATGGTGAGATTATGCCTCTAAGGAGATGAAAAAGAATTCCCAATGTGACTGGTCATTATTTAGTGTAGAAATATAGGACATCAACATTTTTCAAGGATGGGCTTCTCATGGATGAGCTTATCTTTGTTTGGTTTCTTCACCAAGGCTCCTAGGCTCATAAATGTCATCATGTCCCCAAGATAGTGATGTGTCATCAATTATATGGAGCATGTAATCTTTCATCATAATCGTATAGTCTTCCATTATCAAGATCATTGGAGGTAAGGACATCTAAGGTTATGGCTTCATAAGATCATAAAGATCATCAAAGGTAAGGATATTCATCACATAGGTCATCAAGAGCTCCTAGATCATCAAGGTACACTTGGCATATTCATTAATGGTATTGTAGCATCTCAAGAATATTTTCCTTCGTGGCTACTATCGTATTGACATCAATGACAACCTAGATTAACAATCTCCCACTCTGTCATTGATGGAAATATTCTTGCCTCTTAAATATTCTCTCCCCCTTTCACATCAATGACAAACAGGGTGTCCAAGAACTCCCCCTGTCGAACTACTTCTTTTCTTCATGAATAGTAGTTCTTCATAGGTACGTTACTCCCCCTATCATGGTGCTCTTCTTTTCAGAAATGTGGTCCATGATATGTTTGTATTTCTTCATGTGGTGAACCAACTTCTCTTGCCTACACAACCTCCTCTGGCTCAGGAAAGATTACCTACTTAGTTGATCAAGTGGAAGACATCTTAACAACAATTCATTGGATAGATAAGATATCATGTTCTTCAATGGAGCTACTCCTGTGAGATGATCGATCAATGAATGATTGTTCAAGTGTGACTCATCAAGTTTTTCATAGGATCCATCCATGACTAGCTTATACAAGAATGCTTAATCATCATAAGCTCCCCCTAACTATAAGCATGGTCTTCTTTCTAATAGAGTCTCCCCATAAAATACTTAGATTATCAAGGATTAGGTCAACAACACATATTGTTGGTTGGAGAGTTCAAGAAATTTTTGGATTATATTTGCTTCCTTCTCCATATTTATGTAAATTTCTTTTTTGACATAGTTCTAGCTTGATTAGGTGCCCAAGTCAAGTTACAATTACGTGCCATATTTCTAATGTTATGACACTTGAAGCACTCTATGTTGTTCATGAATAAGAATTCACGACTTCTTGCAAAAGTGCTTCTCAGAGATTGGTGGGGACCATTATATTTATTTTTGTGATATGCCCTACAATATTTTTCCATGTGCAAAAAGTTTGTACAAGAGTAGAAATAACCAAGAAATATACTTTGGTACCTGGGAGAAGAAGGTTTCCTTGTTGTACTTGTGAAGTGTTTTTGCCTTGGGATCCTTTGATGATAACCATTGCTTCTTGCATCCTTAACACTATCTGCATTTCTTCTTGGAGTAGGATTTCTTCCAATGTCAACCTGACTCTTTCCTTTGGTGGAAGCGTCAACATTTCTTCTAGGCTTCCTCACATCCTTGTTGTTTGAAGCATTACCATTCTTGATTGAGGATTCACCTGCATAGCCAAGAGCTGATTTATCAAGGGGAGACCTTTGATGACTTAAGATGTCATCTAGGGTTCGAGAGCTTTTCAAGTTCTTATTCAGAAAGTCAACTTCCTTTTTAAGAAAGACGATTTATTTGTCAAAATTTTCACAATCTTCATCTTTCATAACTAGTTTCTTCTTCATTTATCCCGTCATCCTTGTTACTTCATGTGTTTCGATTTTTAGAGAGATGACATTTGATTTTTGTAGGAAAATCTCTTCATCCTTTTCTTTTAGTTGGGATATCATGGTGTTTCTCTCCTTTTTTTCTTCATCATCTTGTCCTTTCATGATTACCAATGCTTCCATTGTCTTCTCAACTCCTTGTGCTAACTTTCTTGCTTCTTCTAGTTGATATTTGAGAGAGGAGACCTCTACCTTTTACTGACCAATCTCTTCTTCAAGTTTGTTCAAGCTCTTGTGCCTTTGTTCAAGGTGACTTGACAAGGCATCTTCCCGTTTCTTTGCCTTATCCAATTGATTTGTCATGGAAATGAATTATTCATGATGCTTTCTTTTGTTTTGATGAAATTACTCCTTAATCTTGGCGAGCACTTCATCTCTTTCTTGTACTTGAAGCTTGACGAGGTCAACTTCCTTCCTTGTTTGATCTTGGTCAGCAGCTAGTGCTTTCTTCTTAAGCTCCTCATTTTCCTTTTTCAAATTGATAATCTCTTCCATGGTAGCTATTATAGCTCCAAAGCTCACTCTTGATGTTTTTGATGCTGCACTCATGGCCTAGGGCAACCCCTCCTTCTAGACTCGGTCCAAATACTTAAAAAATAGTGTTTTACTCCCTATATGCGACATTGCCCTAAGCTAAACGTGTGTGTATGCGGGTCTATGTATACCCAGCCCACATATATGTCTTAAAACACTTAAAAAAATTAAATTTCCTTAATTTCAAGTGGAGATCGCGGGTTTTACCAGTTGATTACCTATTAGTGCCCATGGCCCAACTGTTCCCAACAAATTCCCAACTAAAAAACTACTTTGGGAGAAGTATAAAAAGGCTTCAATCGGAAGGCTTAGAGGAGGAGATAATAGAGAGAAAAATCACTCTGCTGAGATTATCCCTGATTAGGTCTAAAGATCCTTGTGCTTCCAGCACTTACCCCATTACAGGAAACCTTTGTTTCCTTGAGTTATGATGTCTTTTCATTAGTTGAGATATCCTACTGTGAGTCATGGAAGGAGCTTTTTAAAGACTTGGGATTGGATGAATCCGAAGGATGGTTCCGCTTGGAGCCTGCGAGAGGAAGATTCAGATGATGTCATTCCTTGTTTTACTTTAGTTATCTACAATAAAGAAACATTTGTCTTGTTCTCGAAATCAATATTCTTCATGCTTATGATGTTGTTATTATGGTTTGCATATGAATAGTTGTTTCAATTATATAAATAACTACCTTTCAATATGCTATGAAGTTTATTTCTTTATGATGCTTGGTCCCTATACTGCTATTCTTCTTTCAATAGGTTATTTTGCAGGTTGAAGGATCGAAAGGAACTCCAAGACAGTTTGTACCCTAGCTAGATCTACCCGAATGAAGGACCCCCAGGTGCACCTCTCTTCACGTAGTTTGCTTATATTAGTATCATGGTTGTGTGGAATGTTTTTTTTTTTCATTGTAGATAACCCCCTCTCTGCTAGGGTATTGACCCAAAACCCTAGGGGACTTTGTCCCTCAACAATAGCCATAATTTTAGCAAGGACATCTTCTTCAAAATATTTTTCATTCTCTTCATCTTCTAGGTCTTCTTTAGCGTTGATGTCATCACTCTTATCTTCAACTTCCTTGATGGGCTTTGGTTTTCCTTCTTGTTTTCCATCATTTTCTTGATTTGAGATCATTGTCAACACTCCTTTTGAGTGAAGATCATGAAGTTTATCCCATATGCCTTTTGCTGATGAAATTTTTTCAAAATTAGCCTTCATAGAATCATGTAGCCCATTCAAGATTGATTTCATTTCTCTTTTATTATGTTCCTTGGATTCTCCATCCATCGTGCTATCATCAATCACTGATTTCCAGACTTCAATGCCTTGAGTCTTTAAGAAATTCCTCATTCTTGCCTCCCATATATCAAAGTTTCCATTGAATAATGTAGCCTTCACAAATTGATTGACTTCAATTTCAGTGGTTGAGGGAGACACATCTTTGGGAGGATTAGAGACTTTCCTTCTTGGCTTTTCGATTTGTGTTCTAATGATCAACCTTCAAGCTGTTATGTTTTGAGTGAAGGTACTGGCTCTGATATCAATTGTTGGAAATACTAAGAGGGGGGTGAATCAATATTTCTTTTCAATTATTACTTTTACCAGTTAGATCAATTATATTTAGAACATAAAAATGAACAATAGAGGTAAATGATTTTATTAATATAATGTTTATAAAGATTCAAGTACAATATGGCTAGGGCTCCAACCCTTGGTGAAGAAACCCAGGCTCCAACCTGGGATGTGTCAAGCACCTACTTGGACTTTAATGAGTCTCCAACCTCTAGGGATTCGACCCTATCTTATATAAGGCACCAACCTTGAGTTTAGGAGCACCAAATCCAAGGATGCCAATCCTCAATATTCTAGGCTCCAACCTATGTTTTCCAAGCACCAACTTGGACTTCGAAGGCTCCAACCTTGTTAATTTTGAGGCACCAACCTCAAGGGCTCCAACCCTATATCTAGTTCAGGATCCGACCTAATTTGTTGAGGACTCCGACCCTCTAGGGCTCCAACCCTATCCTCCAAGGAACCATCCTTGTATTTTCGAGGCTCTAACCTCTTGGGCTTCAACCCTTACTTTACTTTATCAAGATGTATTTGGTTATACTTCATGGCTCCCTATGTCTTCTTCAACGAGCCCTGTCAATCTTCAACAATTTCTCCTAAAAATTACTTCATCAATGACAACCTTGTCTTCACATGAAGGTGTCTCCACATCTCTTGATGGTACCCAAACAAGATCTTCAAGGTCACTTCATGATGACTTCAGTCATACATCACTAGGTCAAAAATGTCTCCAAGAATGCTTTCAAGATCAACTAATACAAGGTGTCTTCACTGCTTCAAAATATTCTCAAATAGTCAAATTGATTTTACAAATCTTCAAGCTATGCTTCAAGAAGGTTTTCCACAAGACACCCCAAGAAATCTCCAAAATATTAGATCTTCAATGTGACTCCACAAGGCTTTTAATCAATCCTTCAAAGGCTTCTTCAAGAGGACTACAAAAAATTTAATAGCTGCTCCAATGATCAAAGGATGCTCTCAAGTTTGCACATCAATTCTTCAATAAGCTGCTCTAAGAATCCCCTCAAAAATATGCTCAAAAGTGTCAATAGATCTACCTCACAAGAGGTCAATTAAGTTTTCTACAAATCTGAATAGATCTTCTCATAAGGTAAGCTTGTAGGCCTGTTTTATTGCTGTAATTGTTGTTGCTGGTTAGGACTAGTAACCCATTGCTATAGCCCTCTTAAACCTACCCATCTAGTCCTTCCATAGTTACAGCCTTGCGCCAAGATGATGTTGTATCTACTCACTGCTCGTAGAAGACCCTACAACCTTGTTTCAAGGCCTTTAAACCATTTCCCAACTGGTTGTAGCAGCTTGGCTTTCTTCCTACAACTGCACCAACCTACAACAAGTCAAAAACACTTACTACAATACTTGCAATAAGCCTATTTGTAGTAAATAGACCTTCTAATTGTGAATTCTTATAGTAAGCTATGCCCTTATGCCTAAGCTGTAATCTAAGATAATTTCAATAGAACTAGTCCCTTTAATTGTTGCACCAATGTCACTTTTAATAGGACTGCACCAACATCACTATAATTACATTCACAGAATTACCCAAACAAGTATTTCGCTATCCTTTTCTTCAAGAATACTCCTTGCTGTCCTCCTTATTGTCTACCACTGAATTATGAACTTCAGACCCAAAAATAATGGCTAAAGAATGAGCTCAAATCCCTAATAAATAGTGGTTTTCACACAACAAAATGAAAGGACACGTCCTTGTTTGGAGGCTGACTTGTGTAGGCTCCTCAGGTTTGCTCCATGTCCAGATTTAATAATTTAAATTCAAAAGTTCATAACTTTCAAACTAGTTGGAGGTTCAGGTTATGTAATAGCTCATTGGAAAGGAAAAATTATTCTCTTCAAGATAGTGAAGGTCTCATGGTGAGATTTTTCCTCTAAGGAGGTGAAAAATAATTTTTAATGTGGTTGGTCATTATTTATTGTAGAAATATAGGACATCAACATTTTTCATGGATGGGCTTCTCATGGATGAGCTTACTTTTGTTTGGTTTCTTCATCAAGGCTCCTAGGCTCATAAATGTCATCATGTCCCCAAGATAGTGATGTGTCATCAATTATATGTAGCATTTAATATTCATCATCATCGTATAGTCTTCCATTATCAAGATCATTAGAGGTAAGGACATCTAACATTATGGATTCATAAAATCATCAAGATCATCAAAGGTAAGGACATTCATCACATAGGTCATCAAGTGCTCCTAGATTATCAAGGTACACTTGGAACTTATTCATTAGTGACTTGGCATCTTCATTAATGGTATTGTAGCATGCAAGAATATTTTCCATCCCGAATATTATCGTATTTACATCAATGACAACTTACATTAACAATCTCTTCCTTTGTCATTGATGGAAATATTCTTGCCCTTTCAAATATTCTCTCCCCCTTTGACATCAATGGCAAACAAGGTGTCCAAGAACTCCCCTTGTCAAGTTGCTTCTTTTCTTCATGAATAATAGTTCTTCATAGGTACGTTACTCCCCCTATCATGGTGCTCTTCTTTCTGGCAATGTGGTCCATGATATGTTTGTATTTCTTCATGTGGTGAACCAACTTCTCCTGCCTACACAACCTCCTCTGGCTCAGGAAAGATTACCTGCTTAGTTGATCAAGTGGAAGACATCTTAACAACAATTCATCGGATAGATAAGAGATCATGTTCTTCAATGGAGCTACTCCCGAGAGATGATCTATCAATGAATGATTGTTCAAGTGTGACTCATCAAGGTTCTCATAGGATCCATCCATGACTAGCTTCTGCAAGAATGCTTAATCATCATAAGCTCCCCCCAACTACAAGCATTGTCTTCTTTCTGACAGAATATCCCCATCAAATACTTAGATTATCAAGGACTAGGTCAACAACATGTGTTTTTGGTTGGAGAGATCAAGAAATTTTCGCATTGTATTTGCTTCCTTCTCCATATTTATATAACTTTCTTTTCTGGCATAGTTCTAGCTTGAGTAGGTTCCCAAGTCATGTTACAATTATGTGCCCTATGTCCAATGTTATGACACTTGAAGCACTCTATGTTGTTCATGAATAAGAATTCATGACTTCTTGCAAAATTTCCTCTCAAAGATTGGCGGGGACCATTATATTTATCTTTGTGATGTGCCCTACAATCTTTTGCCATGTGCCCAAAGTTTGTACAAGAGTAGCAATAACCAAGAAATATACTTTGGTACCTGGGAGAAGAAGGTTTCCTTGATGTACTTCTGAAGTCTTTTTTCCTTGGGATCCTTTGATGATAACCATTGCTTCTTGCATCCTTGACACTATCTGCATTTATTCTTGGAGTAGGATTTCTTCCAATGTCAACTTGACTCTTGCCTTTGCTGGGAGCATCAACATTTCTTCTATGCTTCCTCACATCCTTGTTGTTTGAAGCATTATCATTCTTGCTTGAGGATTCACCTACATAGCCAAGACTTGATTTATCAAGGGGAGACCTTTGATGACTTAAGATGCCATCTAGGGTTTGAGAGCTTTTCAAGTTCTTATTTAGCAAGTCAACTTCCTTTTTAAGAAAGACAATTTCTTCTTCAAACTTTTCACAATATTCATAGCTAGTTGCTTCTTCATTTCTTCCATCATCCTTGTTACTTCATGTGTTTCGATTTTTAGAGAGATGACATTTGATTTATTAGGAAAATCTCTTCACCCTTTTCTTTTAGTTGTCATATCATGGTGTTTCTCTCCCTTTTTGCTTCATTAACATGTCCTTCTGTGATTACCAATGCTTCCATTGTCTTCTCAGCTCCTTGTGCTAACTTTCTTGCTTCTTTTAGTTGAGATTTGAGAGAGGAGACCTCTACCTTTTACTGACCAATCTCTTCTTCAAGTTGGTTCAAGCTCTTGTGCCTTTGTTCAAGGTGACTTGACAAGGTATCTTCTCGGTTCCTTGCCTTATCCAATTGATTTGTCCTGGATATGAATTCTTCATGATGCTTTCTTTTGTTTTGATGAAATTCCTCCTTAAGCTTGGCGAGCTCTTCATCTCTTTCTTGTACTTGAAGCTTGACAAGGTCAACTTCCTTCCTTGTTTGGTCTTGGTCACCAGATAGTGCTTTCTTCTAAGTTACTCATTTTCCTTTTTCAAATTGATAATCTCTTCCATGGCAGCCATAAGTTTAGTGAGGAGATCTTCTTCAAATTATTTTTCATTCTCTTCATCTTCTAGGTCTTCTTTAGCCTTGATGTCATCACTCTTATCTTTAGCTTCCTTGATGGGCTTTGGATTTTCTTCATGTTTTCCATCATTTTCTTGACTAGAGATCATTGTCAACACTCATTTTGAGTGAAGATCATGAATTTTATCCCATATGCCATTTGCTGACCAAGATTTTTCAATATTACCCTTCATAGAATCAGGTAGCCCATTCAAGATTGCTTTCATTTCTCTTGTATTATGTTCCTTGGATTCTCTATCCATCATGCTATCACCAATCACTGATTTCTAGACTTCAATGCCTTGTGTCTTTAAGGAATTCCTCATTCTTTCCTCCCATATATCAAAGTTTCCATTGAACAATGGAGCCTTCACAAATTGATTGACTTCAATTTCAGTGGTTGAGGGAGACACATCTTTAAGAGGATTGGAGACTTTCTTCCTTGGCTTCACCATTTGTGTTCTAATGATCAACCTTCAAGCAATTAGGCTTTGAGTGAAGATACTTGCTCTTATATCAATTTTTGTAAATACTGAGAGGGGGGTGAATCAATATTTCTTTTCAATTGTTACTTTTACTAGTTAGATCACTTATATTTAGAACACAAAAATGAATAATAGATGTAAACACTTTTATTAATATAATATTTATAAACAATCAAGTACAATATGGGTAGGGCTCCAACCCATGATGAAGACACCCAAGCTACAACCTGGGATATGCCAAGCACCCACTTGGACTTTAATGAGGCTTCGACCTCTAGGGCTTTGACCCTATCTTATCTAAGGCACCAACCTTGAGTTTAGGAGCACCAACTCCAAGGACACCAATTCTCAATCTTCTAGGCTCTAACCTATATTTTCCAAGCACCGACTTGGAATTCCAAGGCTCAAACCTTGTCAGTTTTGAGGCACCAACCTTAAGGGATCCAACCCTATATCTGGTTCAGGATTCGACCTAGTTTCTTGAGGACTATGACCCTCTAAGGCTCCAAAATTATCCTCCAAGGCACCAACCTTGTATTTTTGAGGCTCCAACCTCTTGGGCTCCAACCTTTATTTTACTTTGTCAATATGTATTTGGTTATATATCACGGATCCCTATGTCTTCTTCAACGAGCCCTGTCAATCTTCAACAATGTCACCTAAAAATTACTTCATCAATGAAAACATTGTCTTCACATGAAGGTGTCCCCACAACTCTTCATGGTACCCAAACAAGATCTTCAAGGTCACCTCACGATGACTTCAATCATACATCACTAGGTCAACAATGGCTTCAAGAATGCTTTCAAGATCAGCTACCACAAGGTGTCTTCACTGCTTCAAAATATTCTCAAATAGCCAAATTTCTTTTACAAATCTTCAAGCTATGCTTCAAGAATGTTTTCCACAAGCTGCCCCAAGAACTCTCCACAATCTTAGATCTTCAATGTGACTCCACATGGCCTTTAATCAATTCTTGAAAGGCTTCTTCAAGAGGACTGCAACAAATTTAAATACTGCTCCAATGCTCAAAATGTGCTCTCAAGTCTATACAACAATTCTTCAATAATATGCTCTAAGAATCCCCTCAAAAATAGCTCAAAAGTGTCAATAGATCTGCTTCACAAGAGGTCAATTAAGTCTGTTGCAAATCCAAATAGATCTGCTCATAAGGTAGGCTTGTAGGTCTGTTTTATTACTCTAATTGTTGTTGTTGGTTAGGACTAGTAACCCACTGCTACAACCCTCTTAAACCTGCCTAACCAGTCCTTCCACAGTTGCAGCCTTGCCCCAAGATGATGTTGTTTCTACTCACTATTCCTAGAAGACCCTACAGCCTTGTTTCAAGGCCTTTAAACCATTTCCCAACTAGCTGTATCAACTTGTCTTTCTTCCTACAACTACACCAACCTACAATAGCTCCAAAAAACTTACTACAATACTTTCAATAAGCCTATTTGTAGTAGACATGCCTTCTAACTGTGCCTTCTTATAGTAAGATGTGCCCTTATGCCCGTGTTGTAATCCATGCTACTTTCAATAGGACTGGTCCCTTTAATCGCTGCACCAACGTCACTGTACTTACATTCACAGAATTACCCAAACAAGTATTTCCTTGTGTTATAGACATATTTGGGCACTGTAACCCCAAACTCATATGTCCATAAACTAAGGGCTATTTAGTCTCTAAAAATGTTGTTTCATACCCTAAAGGATCATGGTCAATTGATTACATCATTTCCCAAAAGTTCCACCTGAAAAACTACTGAGAATTGGCCAAACCTGGACCATACGGATTGCTCCATGGTCAAGATGCAATGCATACTAGCTGCCAAACTAGCCAGGTGCGATGCATACTGAAATGGCCTTCTATGGGGTGTGATGTGCAAGAATAGACAAATGGAAAAGACAGTTTGCTAAGTGGATGATCATGGAACCTTCCAGAAACTTCTCCTGTGACACTTGCCTCTCTGAATTCGCCCAGGGATGAGTAAGAGATCAATTAAATCTCCAAGTGGAACCAAGAACTATCAGTGGAATAACACTAATCAAAAACCCAGAGCTAACTCACACCCTTGCAAGACATCTATAAATGGATCCCTCATCTGAGAGATCGAGAGGCTGTAACTTTGTATTTTGTAAGGAAGTGTTGTTGGTTTATCTGTGAGAAGAGAAATTTCATTGTTGGGTGATTTGCTTATTCATGAGGTGAAGAGGGCCACACTGGGAGGATGATGTTGGATCAGACAGTTGGGTTGTAATCCTCTCTTTCACTATTAATAAATTTCTTTGAGTTTTCCTCCATATAATCGTGTGTTTATGAATTTTATTGTTTATGAATGCAATTGTATGGTCAATGTGTTTCTAATTCTTCATTGTTTATGATGTTTTAGATGGAGATGCTTTGATGGTTTTCTGTTACTTTGACTCTACAAGTACTCTTTGAAGCGGGACAAGTAGGAGAGGAGTGGAAAATTCTATGAAGGGAGAGAGAAATCAAGTAAGGATCCAAGCGAGAGATCCAGGTTGGTCCTCTTTTCTTCCCTCTAACCTATCACACTTAAAGGAACTCTCGAAAGGCTTTCATAAGATAGCTACCCATCTTAGTGCGACTAGCAGTTCGAATCAACACTAGTTTTCCCTGAAACAAAATGGTGAGTCCACTGGGGAATGAATAGTTTGTTTTGTTTGTTTATTGTTTGCTTTATAAACTACAAAAAAGCCTAAAGTTAGCCAGCTAGCCTTCGAAATTCCTTTGTTATGTAATTGCGAAGTAGATGAATGCTGCTTTAGTCAATCTCCACGTCGGTTTATGAAATAAACATCTAACTTACAAGAATTTTAAGTACCCTTGTGGTAGCTCAGAACCTCATAAGATCTTACCCCTATACTTTGTTTTCACTGTCCATCATAACTCAACCTAAATCACGAAAATTAGCTGCAAATTTTGAGCAAAAACCGAGCTCAGTTTCGCTCCTTGGTCCGTTGCACTGTCTGTAACTAGGAAACTTGTATGCATCGCACCTCCCATGTGTTGCAGGTGAGATGCATCCCTGTTTCCCTGTGTTGTAGGTGCGATGATTGAGTGATACTTTATTTTCTCTTCGAGAGTTGGTTTTTTCTCCTTGTTTTCAGATCTATTCAGTAGTTTTGTTGTTCATGATCAGTATCTTCTTACTGAAACCTTCTTCCTTCACATATTTCAGCCTCCATTAGTAGGGAATTGTAAATGTTTTTTTGTATTTGTGAATATTTATAGTCTTCCTTTGTCGAAAGTAGCTTAATCAAACTGTCGTTTTTGATGCGAGTGTCGTAATTGTCATTTTGAATCAAAAGAAGAGTGTCATAAAGTCTTCCTCTTCTAGATGGTTGATTGTACTTTTGTCATTGTAATTTATTTGAATCATTAGTATTTGAAGTGTCGAAAACATTCTTCAAATTCGAAATCGAAAAGTGTCATCTTAGTCTTCCTTTCGTTTTGAAAAGAAATTGCTAGAAATGTCACTTTGAAAGAAAATAGTTCAGATCTATACTTATCTTTCCTTTTTGGCATTCACACATTAAGGAAGCAGAAAAAAAAAATACATGCGTGTGCATTTTCATTTTGAATGCATGTGAAATTTGATATAGGAAAGTGCATTTAGTGTGTGCTTTATGCTCTCTGTTGAAAGAAAAATCGTTATCTTCTTCCCTTTGTAGCTAGGATTTTCATTGCTAAAAGAAAACAAACGATTGTTTATCATTTTAGATTGCATATTTAGGAATTTTACATCTACATCACGCAGTGAACCTTGAAAGACAAACTTCTAAGCAGGATCAACTCTAAAATAAATCTCAATGAACATAAAAATGCTTTGGAACCTAATGCAACACATCTAGAAGTCTAGGCTAGAGATGTGTTCCAGCGTCATAAAACCTAGTAACTATCATTTTCATCGAAGGTTGGGTGATCCCTCCTCTTTGATACGACAAGTGCTAGTACGGACTTGTGCTCCCCATACCGTCAAGTATATATTGGGAGACCAAAATAGGCTAATATCCTTTATCCTTAGGAAGTTGTGTCTGCCGCCCTATCGATCACAATGCACTGAACACAGCATTCGGGAAGATTGACTGTCGTACATAAGTCCTTGGTAATTTCAATATCATTTATCACTAAGGTGTATTTTGCAGTTTTGCGATTCGTTTGGTAATCCCTCTGTCTAGATTTCTAGAGCAGTCACTTTCGTTCCTTTTTGACTCCTTAAAAGAAAAGGTGCATCTGAGCACTTGTCACTTTAGGCTCATTAAAAATCGAAGGTGACCAGAGTCACCTTTAGCTTTTTCTTGACTCTTAAAAATTGGAAAAGCAAGTTGCATCGAAGCATATTGAAATTTATTTAAATCGAAATAGCATCCCTAGTCCTTTGTTGATCTGAGGTTGAGATAATGGAGTCAACTAATCAAGGAATCCCTCTTGGAGGGAATCCTAGCCCTTTCTCCTCTTGGGGAGATATTGGTTCTCCATTTATGGCTACATTGTCCCTTCTAATCAACAACTAGATGATACTGAAGTCACCCCTTCACCTTCTACTTCGTTTTTTCTCCTTCCCCTTCTTCCTCTTCGCTTGGTGAAACTAATGACACTAAAAAACAAGTAGCTGAGAAAAAAAAGAAAGGGAAGGAGAAGAAGAAGAAGCCAGCTAAACAAGGAGGAAACCATGCATCATCCGGTGAAAATCCACACACTAAACTTTCCAAACCAAAAACTCCATGTGTAATTTGCAAGGGAGACCACTACCATCGAGATTGCCCTTGCATTCTGTGGATCTTGAGAGAATGGTCTCCCCATTTGCACCATTTGGTGTCATCAATCTCTAATTTTCAGGTTGACAGCACACCATCAACTAGTGAAAACAAAGTCAATAGACAGAAAGGAAAAGTCAGATTTCCATGTAGGTTATGTGAAGGTGATCATACTCTTCACCATTTTCCTTTTCTGGATGAAGCCAAAAGCATTTTCGATAACCGTCCTGCTTTACTACAGCGACTTCCACTTGGATACAAGAAACTCTTACCAAGTCTTTCACTAGTTGAAAACCCGATTGACATAACTCAATTGTCGATCGACTCACCTATCATTGAAAGTGAACCTTCTAAGTCCACACTGGACCAAAGTCAACTGCTTGAGATGGTAGTCGACCCAGTCTTGCCTTCAAAAGGCCCACCTTCAGATGATACAGTTTCTAAAGAGAATGACAATGACACCATTCAAATTCTTTTTGTCGATACAGAGTCTAATGAACTTGGGGGCAATCCACCCATTCCTTTACAACAGGAAGAGACCCCCCCAGTTCATGAGATTTATCCGGAAATTTATCTGGTACCTCCTCCGAGTAGTCTAGTCATTTTCTTTGATTGGAATCAACTAGCAAAACCTTTCCTTCCATCTAATGTACCATTCTGAATCATAGTACAAGTTTACAAAATGATTGTTTTTGGCACTATTATAGATGAAAGAGCTTCAGTGAGTATCCTTTCCTCAATTGCTTGGAAAGCACTTGGTTCAACATCGCATTTGCCTGAAAAACAAAATTTGTCAGGCTTCAATAGAGGAACCAGTCGACCATTAAGGATCCTTCCAAAGTTATGTTATAGCTCCAAATCTCACTCTTATGGTTTGTGATGTTGCACTCATGGCCCAAGGCAACGCCTCCTTCCAGACCTGGTCCAAAATTTAAAAGACAATGTTTTATTCCCTATATGTGACATTGCCCTGAGCTAAACACAGGTATACACGGGTCTATGTATAGAAAACCCACGTATATGTCTTAAAACACTTAAAAAAAATTAAATCTCCTTAATTTTGGGCGAAGATCATAGGTTTTACCTGCTGATCACCTGTTAGTGCCCATGGCCCAACTATTCCCAACGAATTCCCAACTAAAAAACTACTTTGGGAGAAGTATAAAAAGGCTTCAATGGGAAGGCCTAAGGGAGGAGAGAAGAGAGAGAAAGGTTATTATGCCGAGATTTCCCTCACCAGGTCTGAAGATCCTAGTGCCTCCTGCACTTCCCCCATTTTTACAGGAAACCCTTGTTTCCTTGTGTGATGATGTCCATCTACTACTTGTGATATCGAGTAAGTCATGGAAGGAGTTTGTTAAAGGCTTGAAACTAGACGGATCTGGAGATCGGTTCCGCTTGGAGCCTGCGAAAGGACGACTCAGGTGAAATTATTCCTTTCTGTACTTTATTTTTCTATAATAAAAGAAACACATGTCTTTGTTCCTGATATAAATCTTCTTCATGTTTATGATATCCATGTTATGATTCATGTATGAATGGTTGTTTAATTGCATAACTAACTACCTTTCTTTATAATATGAAGATGGTTTCTTTATAATGTTTAGTCCATATACTGTTGTACTTTCTTGAATTGATTGTTTTGCAGGTCAAAGGAGCAAAAGGAACTCCAAGAAGGGTTTGGACCCTGGAAGGACCTTCTCAAACGTAGGACCTTAGGTACACCCCTTATCATAGATTTTGCTTATATTAGCATTATGGCTATATGGAATGTGTGTTTCTCTATATAGACAACTTTTAGTCTGCTAGGGTATTAGCCCAAGACCCTAGGGGAACTTTTCCCTTAACAAGTTACCAATAACTTTGAGAAAGAAAATCATTCATTTGAACGTGATGGCAGTCCAAGGGCCTCTAGATTACAGTCTACTCCTTGGACGTGACTATATATATAGCATGGAAGCTATTGTTTCCACATTCTTTCGAGTGATGTGTTTTCCACATGAAGGCAGACTAGTATAGCTTGTCGACCAGCTTTCATTTCCTGGTTCAAACATAGCTATGAATCAACCATCATCCCTAAATGGTCTCTTCAAGTCAACAATGTCTCTTAAACCTTCATTCCATCCACCTAATTACCATGAGTAGTTCAGTGAATGTAACAAAGTTTAGGGGGCATGCACCCTAGTATGATTCAGCAGGAGAACCCAAAGGAAAAGAGAGATTTTCTTGAAAGGTCATAATGATTGGACTGAAGAAACATTCTCGTATAGGTTATGTGATCATTATAAAACACTTATTTCCTTGTACATTATGTGATTGGAAGCTCACACCATTCACCTCTTGTACGTTATGTGATTGGAAGCTCACACCATTCACGTCGTAGATGTGAGATACATCAAGGCCCTCCTACGATAGGTCACTTCTTATCTACATTTGCTCATTATCCAAGAAGTTGACCTAGAAAGAACCCTTTTAGTACTTTGAAGCTTGCATGCCTCAATGGCAAGTTTTTCACTTCTGGCAACAGGTTTACATCAATGACCTTCGACCGAAAGATTTTGTGTGGTGTTTGACATTGGCTCATATATTCACACCACATGAATTCTACTGTAGTACCTTAAGGGTCATCATCATTATCGGTGACCCCCCTCATGTCTGTTAACAACTTACATTATTGGCTGGTAATCAGGCGATGTCTTTCCATGTTCGACTTCAGAACATCTTTCCACATGGACCGACTTGTACATCGGGAAAAGATTGAATGAGTTTTGAAGACCCCAGATCTAGTTTCATCCATCCAGGTTGCGATATATTCAGGAACATAAAGACATCAAATGTGCACAGAATCTACACAGATAGTCATCTAAGCTAGGGAAGATGACTCTTCATACGAAGAATCACTAGTATGTAACAACAGATGATTGTCTGTCCTATGTACATGAAAATGAATTTATAAAGCTGAGCATGGGAATGCCCACCCTAGATAGATCATGAAAATAATATGATGATGATGTATTGTATTGTATCTTATATAGGTCACCTTCTATTTCGATACCTAGGATCCTCATGATAAAGCATTTCACCCAACATCCGAAGATTTACGACCTCATGCTTTAGGGGGTAGTTATTATAGACATATTTGGGCACTGCAACCCCAAACCCATATGTCCATAAACTAAGGGCTCTTTAGTCCCTAAAAGTGTTGTTTCATACCCTAAAGGATCATGGTCAACTGATTACATCATTTCCCAGAAGTTCCACCTAAAAAAATACTCAGAACTGGCCAAAACTGGACCATACTGACTACTCCATGGTCAAGGTGCAATGCATACTGGCTGCCAAACTAGCTAGGTGTGATGCATACTGAAATGACCTTCTATGGGGTGAGATGAGTGAGAATAGACAAATGGCAGAGATAGTTTGCTAAGTGGATGATCATGGAATCTTCCAGAAACCTCTCTTGTGACACTTGCTTCTCTGAATTCGCCTAGGGATGAGTAAGAGATCAATGGAATCTCCAAGTGGAACTAAGAACTATTAGTGGAATGACACTAATCAAAAACCCAGAGCTGACTCACACCCTTGTAAGACATCTATAAATCGATCCCTCATCTGAGAGATCTAGAGGCTGGAACTTTTTATTTTGTAAGGAAGTGTTGTTGGTTTATCTGTGAGACGAGACATTACATTGTTGGGTGACTTGCTTATTCATGAGATGAAGAGGGCTTCTACACTAGGAGGATGATGCTGGATCAGACAGCTGGGTTGTAATCCTGTCTTTCACTATTAATAAATTTCTTTGAGTTTTCCTCCATATAATCATGTGTTTATGAATCTTATTGTTTATGAATGCAATTGTATGGTCAATGTGTTTCTGATTCTGTATTGTTTATGATGTTTTAGATGGATATGCTTTGATGGTTTTCTGTTACTTTGACTCTACAGGTACTCTTTGAAGTGGGACAAGTAGGAGAGGAGTGGCAAATTCTATCAAGGGAGAGATAAATCAAGTAAGGATCCAAGCGAGATATCCATGTTGGTCCTCTTTTCTTCCCTCTAATATATCACACTTAAAGGAATGCTTGAAAGGCTTTCATTGTTTGTTTCTAAGATAGCTACCCATCTTAGTGGGACTAGCAGTTTGAGTCGACACTAGTTTTCCCTAAAACACCCTGTCCCTGTCTTCAAGAATACTCCTCACTGTCCTCCTTACTGTCTACCACATAATTATGAACTTCAGACCCAAAAATAATTGCTAAAGAATGAGCTCAAATCCATAATATAGTTTTTTTTGAACAATAAAATGAAAGCACACGCCCTTGTTTGGAGGCCGACTTGTGTAGGCTGCTCAGGTCAGCTCGATGTCCAAATTTAGTAATTTAACTTCAAAAATTCATAACTTTCAAACCACTTGGAGTTTCAGGCTATGTAATAGCTCATTGGAAAGGAAACATTATTCTCTTCAATTTGTTGAAGGTCTCATGGTGAGATTCTATCTCTAAGGAGGTGAACAATAATTTTTAATGTGACTGGTCATTATTTAGTGCAGAAATATAGGACATCAACATTTTTCATGGATGGGCTTGACATGGATGAGCTTACTTTTGTTTGGTTTCTTCATCAAGTCTCCTAGGCTCATAAATTTCATCATGTCCCCAAGATAGTGATGTGTCATCAATTATATGTAGCATGTAATCTTTCATCATCATCGTATAGTCTTCCATTATCAAGATCATTGGAAGTAAGGACATCTAAGGTTATGGCTTCATAAGATCATCAAGATCATCAAAGGTAAGGACATTCATCACATAGGTCATCAAGAGCTCCTAGATCATCAAGGTACACTTGAAACTTCTTCATTAGTGACTTGGCATCTTCATCAATGGCATTGTAGCATCTCAACAATATTTTCCATCCCAACTACTCTCATATTGACATCAATGACAACCTAGATTAACAATCTCTCTCCTTGTCATTGATGGCAATATTCTTTCCCTTTCAAATATTCTCTATCCCTTTGACATCAATGGAAAACGGGGTGTCCAAGAACTCCCCCAATCAAGCTTCTTCCTTTCTTCATGAATAGTAATTCTTCATAGGTATGTTACTCCCCCTATCATGGTGCTCTTCTTTCTAGAAATATGGTCCATGATATGTTTGTATTTCTTCATGTGGTGAACCAACTTCTCCTGCCTACACAACCTTCTCTGGCTCAGGAAAGATTACCTGCTTATTTGATCAAGTGGAAGACATCTTAAAAAAAATTCACTTGATAGATAAGAGATCATGTTCTTAAATGGAGCTACTCCCGAGAGATGATCTATCAACAAATGATTGTTCAAGTGTGACTCATCAAGGTTCTCATAGGATCGTTCCATGACTAACTTTTGCAAGAATGCTTAATCATCATAAGCTCCCCCTAACTGTAACCATGGTATTCTTTTTTACGAAGTCTCCCCATCAAATACTTAGATTATCAAGGATCAGGTCAATAGCACCTGTTGTTGGCTGTAGAGTTCAAGAAATTTTCAGATTGTATTTGCTTCCTTCTCCATATTTGCGTAACTTTCTTTTTTGGCGTAGTTATAGCTTGAGTAGGTGCCCAAGTAAAGTTACAATTACATTCCACATGTCCAATTTTATGACACTTGATGCACTCTATGTTGTTCATGAATAAGAATTCATGACTTCTTGCAAAATTTCCTCTCAGAGATTGGCGGGGACCATTATATTTATCTTTGTGATGTGCCCTACAATCTTTTGCCATGTGCCCAAAGTTTGTACAAGAGTAGCAATAACCAAGATATATACTTTGGTACCTGGGAGAAGAAGGTTTCCTTGATGTACTTGTGAAGTCTTTTTGCCTTGGGATCCTTTGATGATAACCATTACTTCTTGCATCCTTGACACTATCTGCATTTATTCTTGGAGTAGGATTTCTTCCAATGTCAACTTGACTCTTGCCTTTGCTGGGAGCATCAACATTTCTTCCAAACTTCCTCACATCCTTGTTGTTTGAAGCATTATCATTCTTGCTTGAGGATTCACCTGCATAGCCAAGACCTGATTTATCAAGGGGAGACCTTTGATGACTTAAGATGTCATCTAGGGTTTGAGAGCCTTTTAAGTTCTTATTCAACAAGTCAACTTCCTTTCTAAGAAAGACAATTTCTTCTTTATACTTTTCACAATTTTCATCTTTCATAACTAGTTGTTTCTTCATTTCTTCCATCATCCTTGTTACTTCATGTGTTTCAATTTTTAGAGAGATGAAATTTAATTTTAGTAGGAAAATCTCTTCATCCTTTTCTTTTAGTTGGCATATCATGGTGTTTCTCGCCTTTTCTTCTTCATCAACATGTCCTTCTATGATTACCAATGTTTCCATTGTCTTCTCAACTCCTTGTGTTAACTTTCTTGCTTCTTCTAGTTGAGATTCGAGAGAGGAGACCTCTACCTTTTACTGACAAATCTCTTCTTCAAGTTTGTTCAAGCTCTTGTGCCTTTGTTCAAGGTGACTTGACACGGTATATTCTCGTTTCTTTGCCTTGTCCAATTGATTTGTCATGGATACGACTTCTTCATGATGCTTTCTTTTGTTTTGATGATATTCCTCCTTAAGCTTGGTGAGCTCTTTATCTCTTTCTTGTACTTGAAGCTTGACAAGGTCAACTTCCTTCCTAGTTTGGTCTTAGTCACCAGCTAGTGCTTTCTTCTTAAGTTCCTCATTTTCCTTTTTCAAATTGATAATCTCTTCCATGGCAGCCATAATTTTAGTGAGGAGATCTTCTTAAAAATATTTTTCATTCTCTTTGTCTTCTAGGTCTTGTTTAGCCTTGAAGTCATCACTCTTATCTTTAGCTTCCTTGATGGATTTTGGATTTTCTTCTTGTTTTCCATCATTTTCTTGACTAGAGATCATTTTCAACGCTCCTTTTGAGTGAAGATCGCGAATTTTATCCCATATGCCTTTTGTTGACAAACATTTTTCAAAATTAGCCTTCATAGAATCAGGTAGCCCATTCAATATTGCTTTCATTGCTCTTGCATTATGTTCATTGGATTCTCCATCCATCATGCTATCAACAAACTAATTTCCAGACTTCAATGCTTTGAGTCTTTAAGAAATTTCTCATTCTTGCCTCCCATATATCAAAGTTTCAATTTAATAATGGAGCCTTCACAAATTGATTGACTTCAATTTCAGTGGTTGAGGGAGACACATCTTTAGGAGGATTGGAGACTCTCTTCCTTGGCTTCACCATTTGTTTTCTAATGATCAACCTTCAAGCTGTTAGGCTTTCAGTGAAGGTACTAGCTTTGATACCAGTTGTTGGAAATACTGTGAGGGGGGTGAATCAATATTTCTTTTCAATTGTTACTTTTACCAGTTAGATCACCTATATTTAGAATACAAAGATGAACAATAGAAGTAAACACTTTTATTAATATAATATTTATAAAGAATCAAGTACAATATGGGTAGGGCTCCAACCCTTGATGAAGACACCCAGGCTCCAACCTGAGATGTGCCAAGCACCTACATGGACTTTAGTGAGGCTCCAACCTCTAGGGCTTCGACCATATCTTATCCAAGGAACCAACCTTGAGTTTAGGAGCACCAAATCCAAGGACACAAATCCTCAATCTTCCAGGCTCCAACTTATATTTGCTAAGAACTGACTTGGACTTCCAAGGCTCTAACCTTGTCAATTTTGAGGCACCAACCTCAAGGGCTCCAACCCTATATCTGGTTTCGGCTCTGACCTAGTTTGCTGAGGACTTTGACCCTCTAGGGCTCCAACCCTACCCTCCAATGCACCAACCTCTTGGGCTCCAACCCTTACTTTACTTTGTCAAGATGTATTTGGTTATACATCACGGGTCCCTATGTCTTCTTCAACGAGCTCTGTTAATCTTCAAAAATGTCTCCTCAAAATTACTTCATCAATGACAACCTTGTCTTCACATGAAGGTGTCTCCACATCTCTTCATGGTACCCAAACAAGATCTTCAAGGTCACCTTATGATGACTTCAACCATACATCACTAGGTCAACAATGTATCCAAGAATTCCTTCAAGATCAACTACTACAAGGTGTCTTCACTGCTTCAAAATATTCTCAAATAGTCAAATTGCTTTTACAAATATTCAAGCTATGCTTCAAGAAGGTTTTCCACAAGCTGCCCTAAGAAATCTCCACAATCTTAGATCTTCAATGTGACTCCACAAGGCCTTTAATCAATTCTTCAAAGGCTTCTTCAAGAGGATTGCAACAAATTTAATAACTGCTCCAATGCTCAAAGGATGCTCTCAAGTATGCACATCAATTCTTCAATAAGCTACTCTAAGAATCCCCTCAAAAATATGCTCAAAAGTGTCAACAGATCTACTTCACAAGAGGTCAATTAAGTTTGCTACAAATATGAATAGATATACTCATAAGGTAGGCTTGTAGGATTATTTTATTATTGGAATTGCTATTGTTGGTTAGGGCTAGTAACCCACTGCTACAGCCCTCTTAAACCTACCGAACCAGTCCTTCCACAGTTGCAGCCTTGCTCCAAGATGATGTTGGTTCTACTCACTGTTCCTAGAAGACCCTACAACCTTGTTTCAAGGCCTTTAAACCATTTCCCAACTGGCTGTAGTAGGTTTCTTTCTTCCTACAGCCACCAACCTACAACAACTCCAAAACACTTACTACAATACTTGAAATAAGCCTATTTGTAGTAAACAAGCCTTCTAATTGTGCCTTCTTATAGTAAGTTGTGCCCTTATGCCTAAGCTGTAATCTGAGCTACTTTCAATAGGAATGGTCCTTTTGGTTGCTACACCAACGTCATGTTTAATAGGACTGCACCAACGTCACTGTAATTACATTCACAGAATTACCCAAACAAGTGTTTCCCTGTCCTTGTCTTCAAGAATACTCCTTGTTGTCCTCCTTACTGTCTACCATCGAATTATGAACTTCAGACCCAAAAATAATGGCTAAAGAATGAGCTCAAATCCCTAATAGATAGTTTTTTTTCACACAACAAAATGAAAGGAAACGTCCTTGTTTGGAGGCCGACTTGTGTAGGCTACTCAGGTTGTCTCCAGGTCCAGATTTAATAATTTAACTTCAAAAATTCATAACTTTCAAACAGCTTGGAGTTTCAGGCTGCGTAATAGCTCATTGGAAAGGAACAATTATGCTCTTCAAGATGCTGAAGGTCTCATGGTGAGATTCTGCCTCTAAGGATGTGAAAAATAAGTTTTAATGTGACTGGTCGTTATTTAGTGCAGAAATATAGGTCATCAACATTTTTCATGGATGGGCTTCTCATGGATGAGCTTACTTTTGTTTGGTTTCTTTATCAACTCTCATAGTATCATAAATGTCATGATGTCCCCAATATAGTGATGTGTCATCAATTATGTGTAGCATGTAATCTTTCATCATCATCATATAGTCTTCCATTATCAAGATCATTGGAGGTAAGGACATCTAAGGTTATGGCTTCATAAGATCATCAAGATCATCAAATGTTAGGACATTCATCACATAGGTCATCAAGAGCTCTTAGATCATCAAGGTACACTTGGAACTTCTTCATTAGTGACTTGGCATCTTCATCAATGGCATTTTATCATCTAAAAAATATTTTCCATCCCGGCTATTGTCGTATTGACATCAATGAAAACCTAGATTAACAAAGGAGTCATCCATTTGAAAACACATGTATGTAGTATATTTGATGATATGGGTTACGACAGCAACTTCCTATCTGTAGAATGAAAGCTTCATTTTCCTAAAGTGAAGCATGTAATGATACATCTCCATAATAGTTCTATTATTTTGTTTCGCTACTCCATTTTGTTGTGGAGTGTAAGGAATGGTTCGTAGCCAAGATATGGCTTGATATAAAAGGCATACATGGAAAACATTTCTACTATATTCACCTTTACCATTAGTCTGGAGACACTTCATATTCCTGTTGCCTTAATTTTCCACAAGAAATTTTACTTCTTGAAACTTTCCATACAACTCATTATTATATTTAACAGTTTATGAGAGAAGAAAGTAGGAAAAAACACTAACGAAGTTGATGCAATAACTAACTATCATAATAGAAGATGTAGCCATAGGTCTACATATACCTTTATGTTTGAGTGCAAGGGGATAAGAATCTAATTTCACCTTGTCCTTAGAAAGGAATCCTAATGATTTCCCATTGCATAGCCTCACAACCAACAACGGGGTTTCAATTTGTGGAAGGTAATCAAAAATATGTAGTTGAATTGTGTCTGAAATATCCACAATTAGTGTGATAGAGATGTTGATTCCATAAGATGTTGGTTCCTTCAACATTAGCTACCACAACAAAAAACCATTTTTTCGTTGAAGGAGTCTTATCCAACTTTTACATATGATTATACTTGTTCTAATAACTACTTTGTAGTCATCACTCGTGTTCTTTATGACTCATTGATACAATAGGAACTCCAAAAGTGTGTGTGTGTAATGTGGTAAATATAAACAATATTTGATCCAATCCATGGAACATGAGGAAAATATCCAAACTTTGTTACGCCAAGGATAACATTTCCCTAAAACCTGCATGACCAAATTGTCACAAATAACCACTTTCTCTCCATTGTGCTATTGGTGATAATTATAGAGGTGTTCTTGTTTGGTCATGTATTGAGTAGATATAGAATCAACAATCCACTCTCGCTTTGAAGAAGATGACCAAAGTATAGAGTTTACTACCAAGTGTGCATTAGGAGGTGATCCAACATTCTCATCAAAAAGGTATTTAATAGCTATTGTAGATCTTGAAAGCTCTTCAATTTTGTAAAGAAAACAAGGGTAAGAATTGAAGGTATGAACCTCCTTATGACAATAGTTACATATGAATTTTTTATTCTTTGAGGATTTTGAATATTCCTAGCCTATAAATCTATCACACACTAACCATTGGAGTTCAAATTTGTTTCATTCCAATGTTGTTCCTATGTCACTCCTCCTTTGCTCGACCTGTTCAACCATGAACTAGTGTAGAGCACCTCTAGAACCACTACATCCAATTTCTTCTGATCACCACGACGGGTGCCATCATTGAAATTTCCAAGATGATTCCTAAGGAAGCAGCCAAAGCCAAAGCTGAGATGTGCTAAGGAAATTGTTGACAGTGTTGGAAATCTACCAACCAAGGCGTCTCCCCGATGTGAAGTCCCAATTAGACCTCACACTATTTAGAGTAGGGGCCCCATTCGAAATATCTGGAATATCAGCCTGGTTGCCATGTATTCTTATGGATTTTCCTTAGTTATAACTGTGAGAAAGAGAGTGGAATGTGTGGTGCCTTCGAAAAGAAGGAAGATGTGCATGGTGAGTGTTCAATTGTAGATGTGTCTAACTCCTTATATTATGGGGGAATGAGAAGGTGAGTCTCTAAGAGAAAAGTAATAATACCACCCAATAAGAGACACACACAAATAGGAAGGATCCATCTAACATCAAATAGAATAGTCCACAACGGATGCGATAATCATTACAACAAATTAGTGAGATAGGTCTGTCTAACATCCCACGAAGTAGTCCACAAGGATGGGACAACATTAATAACCATTACAACACATTATCAACAAGATAAGTACTAAAATAATCAAAATATTTCAACTATCTTAGCACATGTGAAAGCAAACATGAAATACAAACATCCGCAGAATAGCCTTACAAACATTCATAATCCATGCATGAAGAACGTGATGGCCTTGAAGGTTTCTGATATTAAGTAATAGTTCCAAGGCACATGTATACAATGTACATCACTAGCTCAAATAGTGGAGCATTGGAGCCACTCCTTGCTCCGCAAAAGAAATAGCTTATCTATCTAATGCTTTATGGGAGGAGCTAAGGTGAAAGTCCTTTGCTCATATAATTAGGGTGTATATTTAACCAAGCGGTGATGCTTCACCCTCCTTGTGACTCTTTGACTATCCTCATGACTATTTGACTTCCTATGAACTTTCAACTTACATGACTCTTCATATTCCATGTATGTCCCTTGGACTTCCACTTTACAATACATTTTGAATATACATGATCCACAATGATGATGTGGCTGATCAAAAATCATGACATGAAATGACACTGTTAACACCAAAAAATCATACACCTGCTAGTACAATCCAGAAGGCATTAAAAGTATCCAGCAGAATGCATAGGTGGACATTTTTCCTGCTGAATACATTATAAATATTCTAAAAACCAAAGGTTCTCATAAGGTCCAAAGGTTATAAAGGAAATCAATTAAGGTCCCATGTGTGAAATATCATCAAAAAATCTGCGCGCTTGTAGAAAAGGTGACTCGGTAGTCTGGGACCTCTCCACACACTTGGAGCCAATTTCTTGATACAAGGTTGGCCTAATAAATCCAAATTCAAGTCGCCTTGGAGAAGTGCATCCCTCAATGGAATCCTCTTGTCCTACTCATGTGTCTTTATCATGCATGTACCAAGAGAGGGAAGAGGGATTCAAAAAACTCTATATAAATAGGCCATGGGAGAGCCAAAAGAAGAGATATTCTTATGCCGGCCAAATTAATTATAAGCAAACCGCCATTTCATTGTTGAACTAAGGAAGTGAAGAGCACTAGCATGTTTGCCAAAATGCTTCTAAGCAACCGAACATGCTAGTGAGTGAAGAGAAATCCACCCTTTGGAGAGTCTTCAAACTTCTTTGAGAGAGAGGAGAAGCTTGCAAAGAGATTGAGGAAAAGAAACATCCTTGCTGAGGATTTTTGAGCTCCCTATCTCAAGGAATTATTTTCAATTGTTCTAGTATTTTAATTGTAATCAACCTTTACCACCAACAATCAATAAAGGGATATTTTTCCATATATTATTGATGTGTTTGCTCCATTTGAGCATTCTTATCTTCATGCACCTCTTTGTTTAAGTTTATGTTTTTGTATGCATTGTATCCATTATTTACAATGTTGTGTTTATTTAAGTTTGTCCACTATGAACACCAATTTTGACTATGATCCTTTACAGGTAACAATCGTCTACTAAGGGGGTGTTTTTTGGTACACTTGTGCTCCAAAAACACTACAAGAGATACTGCTGACATGGACTGCTTTGTTAATGTGGTAATATCAAGCTACTGATGCTAATGTGTCTCTGATATCTACTTGAGAATGCTTTTGCCTTCCACCTCTTCATGGCTTGGTGATAAGGAGTCTTCACTGATCTCAAGTATTGGGTTCTGGTCACAAATTGGTGTCCCTTTACTTTGCCTCAATTGATCAACTTGCATGCCCAACTACAAAGATGTCTTTCAACATGCTTCCCTTTTGTATCTTCTTCTTCATCATCTCATCATGGTGTGAGAGAGTAATTGCATCTGCAATTGACTCATGGTGAGACGCCACAATTCGAAACCCCCCTAGTCTAAGATAATGCATTTGGATCCATTAACTAAGCCGAGACAGGATGACAGGCTATGAGAGAGGGATAAATGACTGTGCACTTGCACAATTCAAGTAGCCAGGGGTGAGGCTTGATCACTGAGATTGCGCAGTGTGTAGTTCAGGCCAAATTGAGGGAAAACAAACTACGCAGTCTTGGGTGACATTGAGGCAGGCTAAGGGGATGGACACTGACATGACATAATGCTCAGTTTCAGGAGGAAAGGGAGATTGAGCTACTACACAACCACATGGTTCAGAGGCTTAGGGAAAGAGATTGAGGCTTGTGTTTGCGTAATGCACAATTAGGACTAGGCTAGGAAGAATGATTACGCAATCCTGGAGGTCAAGGATGGGCCTTGGGAAAAAAATTGCATAGTGCAGCAGTCCTGGGAGGCAGGAACTACACATTGCTTAGTGCCAAGGGGGAAGGTCACATCTTGAGGTTTGGAACTACGCAGTGCATAGTCCATGTAGGCTCGGTGGAGCCAAGTTGCTTGGTTGGGAAGCCTCTTCGGAAATGGTTAAGTGTGAGACTGGTGAGATTGATGTGTATAGTGATAAGACTTGAACTGTGATATCACACATAAAACACTTGATGAGACAACAACATAGATCACCCATGACACATGAACAACACATTTCCCTCTATGTGACCACTTTATGACTAGTTACAACAAGTGTGACACTTAAGATACACTTTGCGACGACACTTGTGCGACAATGCTCAAAACTTTGTGAATGAGTGTGACCAATGTTTACATGGTTAGGAAAACTCATATACACAAAGGTAGACCCTTGAAACCATCAGAATAGGCTTTTACATGCTGTGCGATAGCCAATATGTGAAAATATGACACTTTGCCTATGTTGCAAATGGGACCAAAACACTTAAAGAAAATACATGAAATGAGTTTCAATGTTTGCGACAATACATGACATTGAAGACATAATGATGTGGAAATGATAAGTTGTCCTTCTTACTTCAAATTCATGAGAGATGTGCTTTGTTTTTCATATCTATCCTCCAAAAGGTTGTAAATTAGATGGAGTCTTCATGCGGTCCTAATCATATTCCAGTGTTCCTTCATCTTCTTGCTTGATGATCATCCTTTGTCCTCAGCTCCTTAGGTGTCATCTAACATGTATTCCTTTTCCATCTCATTACTTATCATATTTCCATAGCATGGTATATTTCCTATGTCTGAAATCAACTCATGAAAATATGACATCAATATGATAAACCCCTATCTAAGATGTTGCATGATGTTACGTTGATTGAGCCGAAACCTGTGGTGGGCCAAGGGAAAGGCCCAACGATTACATAGTTTTGTAGCTCAGGCAGTCAGGGGTGGAACTTGGGTTTTGAGACTATGCAATGTGAAGTTTAGGGTAGGCCAAGGAATAATATTGTGCAATTTTGGTTCTCAGTGAGATAGACTGATAGGTTGGACATTGGTTCAGCCAACTATGCAGTTCTGGAAGACAGAGGGGACAAGGTGATTGCGCAGTTCTAGGAGTCAGAGCTTGGGATTGAGCAGTGAGGTTGTGAAATGCACAGTTCTGGGAAGAAGATACTGTGCATTGCACAGTGCCAAGAGACAATATTGTGGCTTAAGAGACAAGACTTCGTAATGTGTATTTCAGGAGGGCAAGATGAGGCTAGGTTGCTGGGAATTTTCTGAAATTTGGCTAAGTGTGGGATCAATGAAACTGATGTGAAAAGTGATAGAACTTGACTGTGATCACACACTTAGACACTTGGAAACACAACATAGATCATCTAGAACATATGAACACATACTTCCCTTAGTGTGACAACCTTTGTGGCAAATTATGAAAAGTGTGGCATTGAAGATAGACTTTGCAATGATAATTATGAAACTTGTGCAACAATATGTGAATATTTGGAAATGAGTGTGAAACATGCCTACATGATAAGAAAAACTCATTATCACAAAGATTTCCCCTTGGAAACAAACCAAAACTCTACTTTGCATGATAAGCGACAATTCCCATGCCAAAAGACGAAATTTGCTATATGAAGATAAAAATGTGAAGAACACTTGTGATATACGAATGCCAATGAAAAAAACACATGTTAGAGTAGAGATAACATGAAAATGATGACTAGTTGGAGTGCAAGCAAGAGAAAGTGATAACTGGAATCATGAAAGCGACACTCATGAAAACAAAGGTGCACGGAAGTGACAGTTTGCAAAACTCACCGAAACAGAAGTACAAACACAAATATAATGTGAGAAATTATCATTTTTAGTGCACACTAATTATCAACATGGATTGGAAATCACATAGGAATAGTCTTGATTGGAAAGTTCTATGCTTGTACAAACATGCGTAAAATAATGCACTCATGCACTTGTTACAGAATGAGCATGAGTGAGAAAGTGACTTCAACACTTCCATTCCAAGAAGGTAGCTCAAAAGCATCAACTAACCAAGAAATGACTATATAATGACCGATTGTAAGATCCACAGAAGGCTCCAAAATTCGAGTGTACGCAAAATTTTGGAGGATGTTTGTCGCAGCGACAACACTTGACGACACACTGGTAGAACTCCAAATTATCTGCCTTGGTCAATTCTTTCATGTAGGGTCTAGTTTTTCAGGAAGTACTGATTCATCATTGAGATTACTGTGGCTTCCACACTTACCCCATGCATAAACATAGTCCCCTTCATTCCTTTACTTGGTCGAACACAAACCTGAGACCAACGATCATACAATGTTTCGAATCAGGATAGGGTAATGAAGTTTGCAAGATTTACATTTTTAGAGTTTAGTTTTTCATCTCTCGTGTTTCTTCCATGTCAACAAGCTTGGACAATACCTCGACGAATTCACTTCAGGAACACAAACATTGCTCCACTTCTAACGAACTTGGACAGTACCCCGACATAGTTGCTTACTTCACCTTTCTGTGCAGGAAGACTTTCTCTTCTTTTGCCTTTATTAAATTATTTAAAAAGGATTGTGCATCGACACTTATTTATTTATAGGCGGAAGAGGGATCCGAAATTATTGAGAGCAAGAGAGGTTTTTGATCCAGGTGGATGTTGGTGGCCACCCACCTATCCCATTTGGACCCCCACAACTGTCTCTTTCAGTTTTTCAGTTTCCTTAATTATAGCGCAGTTTACTATTTTTAGCAGTTTTTCGGGTCCTAAACTTCCGGAGCTGTTTTGAGGCCCTAAATGATGTTTTTTGGGAAATCTACTTCCATGATTTTTTAGATTAAAAATCGTCTTCTCTGTCGTAGTCCTCGGAGAGATCTTTCCAACGGGCTATCATGTGCGTCAAATGGAGATCGTATGCCAAAGTTACGACCCCGGGAAGTTGATGTACCAATTTACCCAAACGGGGCCCATAGTTTGGCGTTTCATCTTCTAGGGTTAGGTTTTGGAATGTTAAGGGTTTTCCATTGTTTCTCAATAATAAATAGGCCTTCGAGCCTCATTGTAAACACAGTTCGAAACAGTTCAGAGGCATGTAGCCACCACATCTCTTCTCAGAGATAAGTGTTACAGGGAAAAGTGTCTATATAGAACTGCTCTATCCCACTAAGGTGTGACAGCTGCCTTAGAAACAAACAGAGAAAAGCTACTTTCGTTTTTCCTTTATGAATTATAGATAGAGAGGAACAGAAAGACCAACCTCCGTCTTGCGCTAATATCCTGATTTGATTCCCCTCTTCTTTGATAGTCTTTAGCTACCTGCTCCCTTGCACGCCCAGCGTCACAAAGTACCTATAAGATCACAGAAGCATAGCACTATACAAAGACATGGATCTATAATCATAAACAATCTAGGATCAGATGTAAATTGACCATACAAATGTAACAAGCACCAATGACACAAGAGCATGGAGGAAAACTTGAATAGCTTTTATTGATAAAACAAGAAAGAGCCAAGAGGAGTTACAACCAGTTGTTCTGACCCAGCATCAACCTCCCAGCAAAGAAGCCCCTCTTCACCTCAAACAAAGCTTAGATCACCTAACAATCTGATGTTTGTCTCAAGAAACCAACAACAATTCCTTAAAATATGCAAAATTCCAGCCTCTAACCTCTGGATCTCTGGGATGAGCGATCTATATATAGATATTTGCAGAGGTGTGAGTCAGCTCATGATTTGATTAGTGTCTTCCCTCTGATAGTTCTTGCTTCCACTTGGAGATTGGTGATCTCCTACTCATCCTTGGTCGAATTCATTGAGGCAACTGTCACAGGAGAAGATTCTGGAAGCTTCCATTGCCTCTCCACCTCGTGGAATGACACTGCCATTTGTCATTTCTCACCCATCGCACCCCACAGAAGGGATTTTTGAAATGCAACGCACCCACATAGTGTATTTAGGTGAGATGCAACACACTTGGCCAGTGGAGCAGCTGAAATGATCCTGTTTTGACCAATTTTGAGTAGTTTTTCATGGAGAACTTCTGGGAGAAGCTGTAATCTGTTGACCTTGTTCCTTTAGGGGTTAGAACAACACTTTTAGGGACTTAGGAGCCCTTGGTTTATGGACATTTCATGCTTGGGGTTGTAGGGCCCAAAAATGTCTATAACAATAAGCTACCATCGCCCTAGCTGGGTTATTTCTATTTGTAAGCATATTTCAGTATTCTCCATTAATGAAACGAAGTACTATTTTCGTGGCATCTCTGTTTTTATGGTTATCGCATCTCTGTATTTATGGTTATATCTGTAATTTATTGCATTCCTGCTTAAATCCGGATCAGTGGTATCAGAGCGGTCTGCTTTTTCTTTTTTTTTCTTTGCATGCCCCCAACGAGGTCGGGATATAAGGAGTTAGGGCTTGAATTGGTCGAACCTTTGCAAGACCAGCCTCGCAAATCTCGACGACCTCCCATGGCAGGTGAGAAGAAAGACGAGGGGGCAGGAGATCCTATCAGAATCTTGCTCGAAGAAGCCCTCGAGCAGAAAAGGAATGCGATGATGGATAGCTTTGCACAAATCCTTCAGCGGCTACCCAGAGGCGATGCATCGACTTCCAACAGCTACTCTGGAAACGCCACACCGTTTAAGGTACAAGTTAATTTTGAAATCCCCATCTTCGAGGGTCAAATAGACGCAGATGCCGTAGATAAATGGTTAAATCTGCTAGATGGGTATTTTTCCGTTCATGAATTTTCAAGTCGGGAAAAGATTGTTTTCGCTCTTCTCAAAGCAGCCCCCCACGTTAAGGACTGGTGGGAAACATACTGTGAGCAGAAGGATGAAAGTACAGGCTCACTGTTTTCAGCCGCCCCCACTTGGAATGACTTCCGGGATGCCATCAAGGAGCAGTACTACCCTGTCAAAAGCTATGAGGACAAATACATCAAATGGACCACACTGTGGCAGGGACGAGACCAGGATGTACCAGAGTTCACAAATATTTTTCATACCCTTCGCACACAGTTGGGTATCAAAGATTCTGAGCTGCATCTGGTACTCAAATACCATGGCTGCCTACACAAATACATCCAGGAAGAGATGGAGTTCTTGAACATCTCCTCACTCGGCACAACATACCGATATGCTGTCAAAATCGAGCAAAAGTTCAAACAGAAGAAGCGAGACTTTGGATCTACAAATCCGAAGCCCAAAGGACAAAGCCAAGGCGGGGTGACCCAAGACAACCCCTCTAAGCTGCAAGAAAATAACAACACCATGAAGCTGAAGAAGGACACAGGAAAGTGGTGTGAGTTCCACAAGAGTCTGACTCATAACACAAGTGAGTGTCGGACCAAGTAGTCGCTGGTGGCCGAGTTGAAGGCTTCCGAATCAGATGCATGTTCTGACTCTGAGCCGGAACCCGACAAGGGGGATGGAAAAGGGAAGCAAATCCTTGATGCGGATCCTAGTGCCACTGTTGCCACTGCCAAGATCCAGAAGAATGTGCCCGAAGAGCCAGAGGGTGGGGAACGTCTTTTCCACTCACATATGTGGGTGAAGGGTTCGCCACTACAATTCATTGTCGATAATGGCAGCCAAAAGAACCTCGTTTCAGCAGAGGTCGTGAAGCAGTTGGGCCTACCGACTACGCCACACCCACAACCGTACAGTATCGGGTGGCTTCACGAAGGAAGAGATCTCAAAGTTCACCTGCAGTGCCGCCTTCCCTACAGCATCAAGCCCTTCACAGATGAGGTATTGTGTGATGTTACAGCTCTGGATGTTTGTGATGTACTATTAGGCCAGCCATACTTCTGGAGGCAACCTGCTGTGTATGAGTCAAGGCCTCGCGCTGTCATTAATTCTTTGGATAATTCATTATACAGGATACCAGAGGTAGCTCCACCTACCAACACCTCTTTGATCACTGCTAAGAAAGGCAACAAGCTCATCTCACAGACTAGGAAATTTATTTTCTGTCTGGTTCTCTCCCAAAGTAAGGGGAAGATCATTGCTACATCCATGAGCCCCGCAAAGGGTTCCTCCACGCAGCAGCAGCAACATAGGGATACAGCCATGACAGAACACAGGAACAACTTCTCGTTACCCAGAGGGGTACCACACAAGTTTCAGGTGGGCGAAAAAGTTTGGTTACATCTATAGAGAGAACGCCTTACCAGAACCCATCAGAAACTCAGACCGCTTCGACATGGTCCTTACACCAGTAACAAGGTTGTGGGAAACAATGCTTTGAAGCACAACATTCCTCCATTCCTTCGCTTGCACCAATTGTTCAATGTGGACCATTGCCGACCATGCTTCCCACCATTTTTGGACACATCAGAGATTGCAGAACAGCTCACTGGAGACCCAGCTCAGTAGAAGCTTCCTCATCTCAAGGAGGAACTCAACGCAATGGGGACCATTGCTTCCTAAGGGGGGAGGAATGATCCAGGTGGATGTTGGTGGCCACCCACCTATCCCATTTGGACCCCCACAACTGCCTCTTTCAGTTTTTCAGTTTCCTTAATTATAGCGTAGTTTACTATTTTTAGCAGTTTTTCGAGTCCTAAAGTTCCGGAGCTGTTTTGAGGCCCTAAACGACGTTTTTTGGGAAATCTACTTCCATGATTTTTTAGATAAAAAATAATATTTTTAGTTGTAGTCCTCGGAGAGATCTTTCCAACAGGCTATCATGCGCATCAAACGGAGATCGTATGCCAAAGTTACGACCCCGGGAAGTTGATGTACCAATTTACCCAAACGGGGCCCATAATTTGGCGTTTCATCTTCTAGGGTTAGGTTTTGGAATGTTAAGGGTTTTCCATTGTTTCTCAATAATAAATAGGCCTTCGAGTCTCATTGTAAACACAGTTCGAAACAGTTCAGAGGCATGTAGCCACCACATCTCTTCTCAGAGATAAGCTGCCATCGCCCTAGCTGGGTTATTTCTATTTGTAAGCATATTTCAGTATTCTCCATTAATGAAATGAAGTATTATTTCCGCTGCATCTCTATTTTTATGGTTATCGCATCTCTGTATTTATGGTTATATCTGTAATCTATTGCGCTCCTGCTTAAATCCGAATCAGTTTTTCCTTTAGAGAAGCATATATAAGACCTTTGATATTGGTTTTCTCGTTTATATTTCCCCTTTTCCTTCTCTACTTGATTGGATCAGCTTGAAAACACTGAAACATAAAAACCCGAGTGCAGGCATAAGGTTTCTAGAATAGACATGGAGGTCATGGTTCGACAAAATGATTTCTTAATGCAAGGATCGTATTTTCTGTCGGAATGTCATCGACCAAAAGATGTAACCCAGAAAAGGAAGTAGGACAGAGAGTTAGCCAAATGTTGTAGTGTCACAAAGTCCTTTTCTATTTTTCCACATTCCCTTCTGAGCCAACAAAGCATCTTCATGCAAGGTCTTATTAATGAACAAAAGGAAAAGACATGACACAACAAGAAAGAAAAACCAAAGCACAAGCAAAAGAAGCTAAACCAAAGCATAATGCAAGAGAAAAGTAAGAAAAGATAAGAGAGACTAAAGAGAATAAGCATGGGATGAGTGCAAGAAAGGGGAAAACTAAGATGCAACTAATCCTACTCCTAACCTAATAGCTAATAGGTCAGGGTCACATATAATGAAATTTCCAATGTAGCCACCGTAATTGTTCCTGACCTGCAATCACAAAGATATGATCAATTAAAACATATATAAAGTAGTGTGAAAGAGAAAATATGAGAGCTTGAATAACTTGCACAAAAAAAGGAAGGTCTTTCTTGTGGGTAGAAAGATGTGTCACAACTGTTACTTTCATCCAATTCACATTCTTACCTTTTCGACGAAAACCGTACAAACCTCGAACGCTTCTTGTGAATGCAACTTCTTTTGTATCATCCTTCTTAGAAACCATGAGAAAATGCTAGAATCTATTTATTGCAATGGAGCTTTCCGAGTTAGATTGATCCAACCATTCAACGATTTGATCATAAAATTCATGATGATCCTCTAAAAAACCCCGAAATCTTTGAAAATATGGATTTTCAATTAGAGGCACAGTATTATAATGAGAATCTTGTGAGGGAAAATATATATGATCAAATTCAGTAGTCATGTTGAGATAATGAAGATCTGACATAATCATTAAAGAAGGATGACGTGCCTAAACCGCTCGACAAAAATCTAAATAGTGAGATGTTGAATGATGAAGTTCGAAGGATGTAAAACAAATATCATTAGATGTATTGGCGAGATAATGATGAAAGGAATGATAGTCATAAAAGACATAATAATGAACAGATGAGCTAATTAACGCATCAAATTCCTAGTTTGTAATTAACAAATATAAATCAATTTGAACAGTTCCATAAATGCTTTGCATAGTAGAATCATCTTCCTCATGTGATGAGTGTAACAAACTATTTTCTTGTGACTGGTTACACATTGTACTAGCATCATAATCATCGAGAGAAGAAAAACAAGAATGCTAGTATAACAAACACATGAAACCAGTCAAGGTAAAACAAGTGAAGAAGAATTTGATTCATCAAATAATCCATGCATCCATTGATGCTCAAGAGGATTTCAGGTACGATGAAGAAAATGATTAGCATCAAAATATTGACAAGAAGGATGAGGAGCTAATTGCTTTCAAAAGAGTGTGACAGGTATGACTCCTTTGGCAAAAGATAATATTTAGAACAATAAACTTTACAATTTGATTATTCTATGAGAGATACACAATCCAAACCCAAGTTTGATACAGGAGGCTTGTATGAAGATAAAACATATTGAAGCCGATCAGAAATTAGATCTTGAAAATTCGAGAGTTCATATCTACAATGCCAAATATATTTTAGGAAAGAATTTACATTGAGTGAAACCATGTGGAAATAAGAGATTTGTGAAGAAAACTAGATTTGACATAAGTCGCGGGGTCTTACCAGATTTGTGAGATCCCGACATAACCATCAATGGAAGTTGAAGTGCCTCGATTCCCTGGAAAGTCCCAAAAATTTCCAAAATTGTAAACTCGCAACTTGAAGATTGAACCAGATTGTGCATGGTGTGAGGATAGTTGCTTTCACTGATCTTGATGAGATCACTATTAACCGAGTGGAAACCATCTTTATCACTGATTTGATCAAAATTTTCAACTTCAAAAACTAGATTACTCAAGTTAAAAGATTCATATGATCACAAATATGAAGATGTATGAAACAAGAAAATGTCATGAGCAATATGGTTTGGAGAGTTTTCTTCATGCAAAAGAAAAGATGATGAGGGATGGAAAGAGTACTCAATGACTTGACTATGTTCATTTTCATCATAGATAATCTCACCACCTTGTGTCAATTGAGAATTTAAATTATCAGATGAAGAACTTGAAGAGCATGGAGCATCTCTATCGCATGTAAGTGCATCACAAACGGTAGAGCACAAGAGGTTGTGATATGAAGAGGAAGTTTTGATACAAATATTTTCTTTGGTTGGATCTGATTCGAGATATAATTTGGTCAGATCAACATGTTTTGGAGTATCCAAAAAATCCAATAATGTACCTCGGAATTCGTGATACATTATCATCATGGGAATGATTGTTTCCCAAGACTATAGATTGATCGAAAGAGTTGATTATATTTTATTCACTATTGATATTAGAACATTGAAAATCATCCAAGAATGGAAGCAAATCATCTTGACATGGAGGATACTGAGAAAAAATAAGAAATATTGAAAGCATCTTCACCTTCTTGCTCCTCTTCTTGTGTAAAGTGATTGCCTTGTACTTGATCACAATTTTAACCAACAACGTGAAAATCAAGAGAGTGTGAAAGACTCACTGGTGGATCAGATCGATTGGGTGGGTCACAACACAGAGTCATGACATGTAGATGATAGAGGATCACAAAAATCTAGATTATATTGGAGGCTAGGGTTATGAATGATAACATCATGTTGCAGAATGGGGAATTTAGTCTTCCCCATGGGCTTCATGAGCCATTCTGGTATTTCCTCCATTGAATCTCAGTCATGAAAAACAAAAGAAGAATGAGAATATGGATTAGGAATTTGATTTGCGGATTTTCCAATTTTATTACTATCGCATGGAGGAACCCTCATTGGAACTAGAAAAGGAGGATGACAATGAACAAAAGGAGCAGTAAATTCCTCCTCTAAAATTAGAGGTGTCTCATGATCCACAAGAGTTGGGGAAGTAGGAAAATCAGGGGGTTCAGGTTCACCATATAAAGAGATAAGAACCAAGTTCTCAAACTCTTTTTTCAAGAAATCTTCATTCATGTCTTCTTAAAAAATTTCACAACAAAGGTGAAGAAATCGATCATAAAAATACTCAGCTGATTCATTAGGGTTCATTCTTAAGAGATTGATTCTTTTACAAACATTTCAGTAATTATACCTATCAAAGGTTGATGAAGCTCGTCGAGGAAATGATGAAGGGAATGTATGGAAGTAGGTGATAAGGTATGGCACCTCTATTTACCCTACATTAATTGTCAATCCAGGTATGATTTGTTATCTCAAAGAGTGTACACAGTTTGAGGCAGTCATTTGTCAAAGTAATTCTAGTAGTATAGTGCTATAAATATAAGAGTAAACGGATGCTTGGAATAAAATCTACTTACAAAAATCAACCTAAAACTCAAATCATGCATTCAGAAAGCTACAACAATTTATCAGTCAAGGGTACAGTAATGGTAACTCTTCCCTCTGTAAACTGATGCAATTAAAAAGAAATCAAGGAAAAGATCATCAATCTTGGAACTAGACAACATATGTCAATGTTGACTATAGTCTCAGATCGTTCTGCACACCAAAGCAATGATAATTCAAATGACAGGAAATGGAACAACAACTAATCTTATTAACGGGATTGAACAACAAAATCTTAACCTACAGAAATGAATGCAGTAATAATTATATCCTACAGGAATTGACTAACAATATTTACTGTAGAGATTAATTGAATAGGAAATGGGAATAGAAAAACAAACTAATAGAAATGAAATATATAACAACAACTTAAATCAAATGTAAATGTACAGCAAACTAGATCAAATATTACACACGACACTCTTAATATTGAAAGGAACAGTATGTGAGCTTTGATACAACGAGTATGAATCACAGTTATAAAGAAACAACAATTGTGATCACGATGGAACAGCAATCCCAAATGAACAACAATCACATTTAAGAGTAAACCATAGATAAATACAATAATACCGATTTATGAATATACAACATTGTTACTCTGTAATCGAACAACGATGGCAATTTGTAAGGAACAACAATGTTATATCAATTGTTAAAGGAAAAATGATGCAATATAAAGTTAGAATGAATAGCATGACATTCCTATTGCAGAGAATAACATTACTTAGTCAAGTATAAGTGAAATATAATAGAATCAATATGTAAAGTAGTAAGGCACATCAGATTACTGAACAAAGCGAATAGAAGAGATCAAACCACACACTGATTGGAAATAATGGTACACGAGCAAGTGATCCACCAAGGTTGGGCCTTTAGCCTCCAGGGACACACTGCTTAACATTACTCCAGAATCAAAGATGGAACGACAACAAGATTTATATATTAAAACATTAAAACAGAGTTACAGGGAATCGCTCTTCAAAGAGAGTCGATGATAAAAGTTTCAAGTACAAAGGAGAATTTCATAAAAACAAAAATAGTTCATCCCTGTGCTAGGAATGTTGCCCCCTTCTTATAGCATCTGAGCGGAGATATCAACGATACAGAAAATCATTAAGGTAGCAATCTCTCAGGATCAAAGGATCCTACGGGATTCGCCAAACTGTTAGCTCTCAGTTATCCTCTTGTTCTCTTGCATCGATTTGGTATCTCCTTTTCCTTTTCCTGGATGATACACTCCAATTTGGATCGCCTCATTTGAATGCGACTCCTTTTCAAAGGGACAACAGTTAACTTTGTCTTGGCTTTTCCTTTGGGATGGAAATCTTCCATTTTCTCCCTTTTCTGCATAGGAAAAGGGTAATTATTAGTTATTTCATGTCGCATACAAATATTCTAGATTTTATCACAATCTCTTGTCATATACCTAGTTCATGATGTAAAGAGGTTATGGGTTTTAAAGAAAATATGACAAAATAAATGATAATAACATACCTTCTCTAGTGCTCAACACACCCCCCTGCTTAGCCTTTTTTATGCCCTCATGAAAACATTGTAGTTGACATGCAAGGCAGTGAGGGAGTAGGCTGGAGATGGGATCTCATGAGGTGGTCTACAACCATGATGCCTAGCTAGGTGCTAAAAAAGATGTCCTGTCTGACCCTCTGGCATTTAATATAAGGCTTGGTATCCTAGTGCAGGATGCCAAATGATAGGACTTCAGAACCTACAGCCTAACCAAGATGGGCCTTCTCTCAAAATAAGGTCACCATAGAGACCCAAGCGGTCAATAGCTAGCTTAAAGTTCTCATAGTTAAATGGTTCCCTATGTTGGATGTTTGGATTAGAAGTCTGATATTGGAATTTGGCAGCTGCAATGGAAAGGTCTTTGATGGTAAATAAGTATTCTATCCCTTGCCGATTGATTGTTGTATGAATAGGTCCCAATGCCCCAATCACGCTCGGAGTCCTCATTAGGTTCCTCTGTTTATTCCATAACTGCAATGGGTCTCTAGGTTCAGCTCTCACCCATAAGTCTAATCCATTCTCTTGTCTTTGAAAGGAATTGTAGGCTTTAAGCCATTTTATTTGATTAACATCAAAAGAAATGAATGCTTGTAGTTGGACATCACCCATGAAAGGGTTGGGATTCTGCTCTGTTTCTCGATCTAACACGAGGTTGTGCAAATAGAATTCACATAATATCCTCTGAACCTTCACCCCATAGTGCTTATAACAGTTTATGAAGTCATCAATAATGTTTATTTCTATAGGGGCTCCTGCTTTGACAGCTTTAATTTTCAATTGCAAATATCTTTCCATTAAAAAAAAAGCATAGTTCCTAGCAGGTGCTCTACACACTAGAACGCCAGTATACAAAGAGCATAAGGTATCCATTTCTTTGGTGACTACATCTAGTCTATGAGTTGCCTTTTTGAATCTTTCTTCTTCCTTTCGCCATACTTCGAAGGCCTGACTTTAAGATAAGTTAACATCCCTCAGCTGCTGTTGTAATTTCTCATACTTTTCTCGAGGGACAGTCTGTTCTGTAAGTTTTTCTATTGCTTGCTGGGCTTGCAACAAATCCTTTCACAAAGTTACTATCCTCAGGTCACTATCCCACATAGTAGTTATAAGTGGGAGGTTTACTTGAATCTTCTTATTGCATCATCCCATATTTATGGTTCGAATTTCCTCAGAGGACTGTGCCTCTGTCTGAACTTCTTTGTCACAGGCTGATATATTATCTGTTTGTACTTCGACATGGGCAATAGCCGAATTCTGTTCCTTTCGGTTTTGAATGACAGGCTGGACTTGACTCCTCTTAATATTTTTCTTAATAGGTTTCACCGTAGTGGTTGCATTCTTTACCACCGTGGTCCTTTTTTCTTTCTTCCCCACTTCCAAAACCCTTATTTGTTGTCGAAGTCGTGCTATCACGTTAAGTAGTCTTTGTTGTTCCTTTCGTAATCTTTTGATTTCTTCTATTTTCTTGGAAGGAATAGCCGTTCGTTTACTCGGGCCTAGACTTTCGCCTTGACCAATTTCCTGATTTTCTTCTTGGGGTGCTTCCTCATTGTTCTGTTGATCAGGTTGTTCAGGGGTAGAAACCCTAGCTTGTTCTGGTATCTCTTGGGTAACTTCTTCTTCCACCCCTTCTTCTTCATGAAATTCTTCTAGTGTATTTTGACTAGGAACAAATTGTTCCTCTTCTTTATCTTCATCACTTTTCTCTCCGAGTACACTTTCATCTGGGCAGAGTGATTCTCTTCTTCTTCTTCCTCGTCACACAATTCTTCGGATGCACTCTTATCATGAACTGAGTGCTCCTTCGATCCTTCTTCGGTGTGGAGATTTAGTGGGTTGAGAGGTTGAGCATATTCACCCATATTGGCCAGAATCTACACCAATTCATCTTCTTGCAGCGGATTTTGCAATGGGCTTTCCTCACGTTGCTCTATTTCTTCTTCTGCCTAACCAGATTGCTCAGTCTCTTCCTCTGTTTCTCCTTCATCGTTTTCCTCCAATTCTTTTTCATTGTCCTCTCCTTCCAATTGTGGGGGTTGCCCATCCCCTGAATCATCTATTTCAACTGGTTGATTTGTGTTCCCTTGGGACTTTTCCAGCCTCCCTCTGATCCATGCCAATCTAATGGATTTCCTTCATTTCAGCGGTCTGTTCGATGTACTGGCAGCATGTTTTCGTTTTGGGACTAGCAAAGCTAGCCCCCCGTCTATTGTGAAAATCAGTTCTTCCCAACTGCTCTGTTGCTGAGCAAGTTTGTAGCTAACTATCAGTCATATCAACCCATGGTGACTTACTACCGATTCTACATGGTGAGATTTATTCATGCTTCGGGCAACATCCTGTAATAAAGAATTTAAAAACGCAGGCAAATTCACAGTGCATTTTTGTTTTAACACGACTAAAAGTTTAAGGTGGCGTGGTCTTACCACATCCTTCCTACCTTCACAGGCGATGTAACTCTGGATGATTCTCGCCAACTTTGCCCACGGTTCTCCCAAGGGTGCTGGTAGAACTCCCTTTCCTCTTATAGTCAGGTTCTGCCCTTCATCTTGGAAGATTTTTATGGCATCTCGTCTCACCTTTTTCAAAGTCCACACAGGTCCAGTGGCTAGCAGTCCCGAAACCTCTACAATTATGTCATCGGTGACTATTATCTATCTCCCTCTTACCATGGAGTGATGTTCTTGCAAGTTCTGCAAAAATTCAATTGCCACGGTCTTGTTGGATTGTTGTAGACGATTGAGATAAACTATCCATCCTGCCCTTGTTAGGATTTCTCATGCAGCATCAGAGACTATCAACACCTGTGGTTCTCTACGAATTGATCTTCCTCCCATGCTTAGCACACTGTAAAAAAACACAGAGACAACAATGGAATAGCAGGTTGTTCAAGCTGTTAGCAAACACAGAGAAAATGACGAAACAACAAGCTTGTTCAAATTTCGAATTACTGCTAATTGTTGCAGAGCATAACATGGAAATAGCTTTGGAATAGCAAGCCATGAAAATTGGAAAACAATATACCATTAAGCCTTGCTATTCCCGAGTGAGAATTCTCCGAATGATAAGCTGACACGTATGCTAGCAAATTATGAGGTCACCTACTCCCCCCCTGCAATGTGATAGGCCATCCTCAGCCGTCAAATGAAGGAGCGGTGTGCTGAACTGCCATGGTACAGAGTCATAAAGGAACAACGTATACCGAGATGCCATGTTTACAAGAATGAGTAGATTACCGAAATCGAGGTGTATAATAGAATCACTTAATAAATAAGAGAATGTCATGATATGATGCGAGATTTGTAGGATAGACAGCTGACGTGCACAAAAGGTCTGATGTGGTCATTAACAACTTTTGTTGTCATAATTGATTATAATAGATTTTCATGTATTAAAGGTTCAGAGAAGTTATGTACATAATCTCATTTGACCCATTACAAAGATATAAGAATAAGAAGGGTTTTATAATTGTTATTGGTGTATAAGGAATGTGACTTCAATACCAACAACAGAGCTCTGTTGCTCACAGGTGTCCATAACCTTGACAGAGTTGTTTATTTCACCCATGGAACCATGATCCTTTGTATATGCTTAGGAAAGTGCTGTGCAATGTCAGAATGGAGGCCATTATGTTGGCTTGGTAACCAGAGAAATCATAATGCCATTCACCAGGAAGGAGTGAAAGGTGGGCAGGCCGGCTCGTGATGAGACCTCCTATTCCAAGGACTCTTTATTTTTTCTGATGTGCCTCTTGGATCATCCCTAGTGTGGTGGCCATAATGGGAATGCCACTTCACTTTCTTCCTTATGATCATGGTAGGATGGCTCTCGATGAGACCCCCTATCCTTCATTTGAAAAAACATGTTAGCAAATCATAAAAACATTTTTCTCTGTTTTTTTTTTCTTTTATAAAGCACTTTTTCTATTTATACACAAAGGGTGGTTCAACACTCGTTAAGAGTAGGAATGGTGGAAGAAGTCTTAATATCTCAATAGAAAAATATACCCTTTGTTCTTATTCCTTAATAATGATCAAAGAGGATTATGGGAATTTAGAAAGAACCATCATGACAAAGATAACCAATCATATCGGTATTAGTAGAATAATGACAGCAAGGTGATCAATAGTTGTGTCCTTTCCTCTTTTCTCTTATCAATCCAAAGCAATTTCTTGTAAATATAAAGATTTTTATGTAATTTGTTGATTTCAGTATCCTCTAGTTTTTGTATTCATTGCATAGATGTATATTTGTGCTTCAAAAATGATCTAAATGGTAAAACACAGATAGAAGAAAAATGTACTTAAAAAGATAAAACAGGTACTGTGCACAAAATCGCAAGCAAAATGAAAAAATATACTCGAAACTTTTGTGCATTGAGAGAAATAGTAGTTGTCCCTTAATTAGAACAACAAAGAAAACAAGCGCAAGCAAAAAAAATATGAAAATGTTGTCCTTTCGAAAAGGAACAATAGAAAAATGAAGGTGTCGTTCCTTCGGAAAGGAACAACAAAAAATGCAAGTGTTGTTCCTTCGGAAAGGAACAACAGAAAAATGAAAGTGTTGTTCCTTCGGAAAAGGAACAGCAAAAAACACAAGTGTTGTTCCTTCGGAAAAGGAACAGCATAAAACACAAGTGTTGTTCCTTCGGAAAGGAACAACAAAAAATGAAAGTGCTGCTCCAGAAAAGGAACAACAGAAAATGAAAGTGTTGTTCCTTCAGAAAAGGAACAGCAGAAAACGCAAGTGTTGTTTCTTTGGAAAGGAACAATAGAAAACGAAAGTGCTGCTCCTTCGGAAAAGGAACAACAGAAAATGAAAGTGTTGTTCCTTCGAAAAAAGGAACAACAGAAAATGCAAGTGTTGTTTCTTCAGAAAAGGAACAGCAAAACGAAAGTGTTGTTCCTTCAGAAAAAGGAATAGCAGAAAATGCAAGTGCTGTTCCTTCGGAAAGGAATAGCAAAATGGTGTAAATGTTGTTCCTTCGGAAAGGAACAACAAAACAGTGGAAATGTTGTTCCTTCAAAAAGGAACAACAGAATGAAAAAGTCTTGTTCCTTTGAAAAGGAACAGCAAAATGGTGGAACTGCTATTCCTTCGGAAAGGAACAGCGAAATTCAGAAGTGTTGTTCCTTGAAAAAGGAACAGCAGAATGGTGAAAATGTTGTTCCTTCCTAAAGGAACAACAAAATGGTGAAAATTTTGTTCCCTCTGAAAGGAACAGCAAAGTGAAGAAGTGTTGTTCCTTCAAAAAGGAACAACAAAGTGGTGAAAATGTTGTTCCTTCCTAAAAGGAACAACAAAATGCAAACTTTACAGAAATGAAAAAATATGTACAAAAAGTAATTTATACTATCAAAACAAAAGAATTATGTACAGAGTGTAAGAGCAATCGAATCACTTAATGAACCAAAGGTGAGGAAGATTTCTCTTCCTCAACCACAATCTGCATGTCGGAGTCTTCGCGGAGTTGCTGGTAAAAGGATTCCCAAGTAATTGGTTTGAAGTATAATCGAACTCGGTGGCCATTTTCCTTAAAGGTATGTCCAGATCCATTAATGGTGGTTAGATTAATGGTGCCATTATCATGTACCTTCTGAATTTCATATGGTCCCAACGAGCGAGTCTGAAGTTTCCCCGAAAAATCCTGAAACTTGGAATCGTATAGGAATGCCCAATCTCCTTCGTGGAAGACTTTCTTCTTAATGAGGGCATCGTGCCATTTGGCTCGATGTTGTTGGATTAACGCAGTATGTTGAAGGGCAGAGAGCCTAATTTCATCTAGCTCATTGATTTGCTGTAATCTATTAATCTGGGCCTCGTTTAAATCTAGACCGACTTCTTGTGCTGTTTGCAGTGTCTATATTTTGAATTCTATTGGAAAGATGGGCTCCTTTCCAAATACTAGCTGATATGGTGAATAACTGGTAGTACTTCTCCATGTTGTTCTATATGCCCACAAGCCTTCTGAGAATCTTATAGCCCAATCGCGTCTATGTGACGCAATGGTTTTTGTCAATATTGCTTCTATTATTTTATTCGTGATTTCTACTTGACCATTCACCTGTGGGTGGTATCGAGTAGTAATTTTACTCTAAATATGATAGTATTTTAGTGTTACAGCAATTTTATTACTAGCAAACTGTGGTCTTCCATCTGTAATTATATCTCTTAGGAGGCCATATCGCACAAATATGTGGAACAGGAACTGTATGACGGAATCCTCTGTAGCTCTTGGGAATGCCTCTGCTTCAACCTATTTGGTGACATATCCTGTTGCTACCAAAAGATATTTCTAGTTTGATGATGGGTTGATTGGACCAACAAAATCAAGCGCCCATCATTTGAATGGTTCAATAACTAACTGTGGGTTCAGGGGCATTTCGTCAGACTGTCGAGGGCGTCCTGCTCTTTGGCAGCTATCACAAGCTTCAACGAACTTCTTTGCATCTTTGAAGATTGTGGGCCAATAATACCCTGTTTGTAGCTCCTTGTGACCAGTTCCCTGATCTGCGAAATATCCACCACATGGTCCGTTGTGACAAGCTTTTAAGATGTCAAAAATTTCATCTTCACGGACGCATCTCCTGATGGGCATATCTACCCCTATATGAAACAGGTAGCCCCCAATCCAAGAAAATCGAGTACTACGTTGAACAATCTTCTTTCGTTCATTGGAGGTCAAATGTTTCGGTAATTTACGTACTGCTAAATAATTCGCAACATCAGCATACTAGGGTGTTTTAACAGTGACAACGAACAAATTTTCATCTGGAAATTGATCTTCGACCATTGTTGCGTCCACTGGTTTTGGCATTCATGAGAGAAAGTCAGCTACAGGATTTTCTTTTCCAGGTTGGTCCTTTATTGTGATATCGAATTCCTGCAATAAAATCAGCCATCTGGTTACTCTACCATTTTTGATTGGTTTATTTGCTAAATATTTTATGGCAGAGTGATCTATATATAAGACAACAGGATATCCAGTGATATAATGCCTAAATTTATTGACAGCATGTATTACAACTAAAAATTCCTTTCCAGTAACAATATAGTTCAATTCAACAGGAGATAAATTCTTTCTAATATAATAAATTGCATATGGTTTTTTATCTTCTTCCTGCCCAAGGACTGCTCCAATAGCTGTGTCTGAAGCATCTAATGAAATTTGAAATGACAGGTCCCAATTTGGACCTCTGAGTACTGGGGTTGTTGATACAAGCTTTTTCAGATCCTTAAAAGCACCGTCACATTTTTTTGTCCAAACAAAGTCAACATTTCCTGTTAGTGCATATAAAGGTGCATCAATATGAGAAAAATGTTCTATAAATCTCCTATACTAACCAGAAAATCCAAGAAAACTGTGTACCTCTGTCTGAGTGGTAGGAGTAGGTCTTAACAAAATTATTTGAATTTTGGCCGGATCTACCTATATTCCAGCTACTGAGATATAATGGCCTAGAATAAGTCCTTCAGTCATCATCATATAGCCTTTTTCATGGCTCCAATAGAGCCTGGTGGCAATGCATCACTGCAACACTTTTTCTCATGTGTCGAATGCTATGTCGAAATCATCTCCGTATGGTGTAAAATCATCCATGTATACTTCAAGCCCTTCATTTATTAAATCTGAAATATGCTGAGGATAGCCCTTTGAAATGTGGCAGGGGCATTGCATAGGCCAAAGGGTAAAACTCTATAGGAAAATGCTCCCCAAGGACAGGTAAAATTAGTTTTGTCTTGGTCTTTAGGGGCAATCTGAATCTGATTGTATCCATTGAAGCCATCCAAGAAAGAAAATAATTTCTTTCCTGCTAAAGTATCTAATACCTGGTCAATGAATGGAAGGGGAAAGTGATCTTTTTGTGTTGCTTTATTTAGTTCTCTGTAATCTACACAAATCCTCCACTTTCCATTCTTCTTTGGCACCACTACAAGCGGAGAGACCCATTTGCTATCGAAGATAGGGTAAGTGAAGTTCACATCTAAATGTTTTTGAAGTTCAACTTTTACAATGTATTTAAGATGAGGGTTAAGTCTCCTTTGTGGTTTGCAAACAAGTCTTACATCCTTTTCTGTGTAAATGTGTTGTGTACATAATTAGGGATGGAGTCCTTTCATGTCAGGATAATCCCATGCAAATTCTTCTTTGTATTTTCTCAGTAGTTGGATTAGCTTCTCTTCTTGTTCTAGAGTCAGGTTGCCATTAATGTTTAAAGTTTTTCTTGGCTCAATTTCTACAGTTTTGCTATTTGACACTGAGGTAGTAGGTATTGTTTGATCATGAGTGTCTTTGAGAGGATCTTCTTCTAATTCATTATCAAATGTTGCTTCTATCATGTGACATTGTATGTGGGATCTGGATTCAATCTGGCTAATAAAGTTGTTAATGACATCATCCTATGTTTGATCTTTGAAATCGAGGGCATCTTCTATAGTTAATGGGGATCTAATATTTTCGGTGAGGTATGATACAGGATGTTTTTTAGTTCTTATTATTGTGACACTTGGCTGGGCCGGAGGATATAAGGCTAGATTCTTGATATTAGCCCCTCTAGTTATGGTCATACTGCCTTGTCGGCAGCCAATATAAGCGTCAATGGTTGCAAGCCAAGGTATGCCTAAAATCAATGGATGTCCATCAAGTCAGTTTTTGGGGTTTATTATCAGAAGTCGGTAGGATACTCCCAGGAATCAACAGATACCATGACATCATGTAGTGTGCCTTTTGGCCTAACCACGGATTGGTCAGCCAGTTCTAATAAAGTGGAAGTTGGTTCTACTGACGTAATGCCCAGTTTTTTGACAAGTGGTGGTTGTTAGGATATCAATTGCAGCCCCTAAATCAAATAAGGCATTTGAAAAGGTTTGTCCATTGATTTGTACTGTTACTATTGGATTTCCTGGGTCTTCATATTTAACGGGTGTTTCTTTTCCTGACAATAGGTCGGATAAGGTGCAACTACTTGGACTCTTGGGGTATTTGTTATTCTCCTCCTTGGTTTTTTTTATACATAGCTCTTTGATGGTCTTTGCATATATTAGGATGTCTTGGAGGAGTGGGATTTTTATGTACAGATTTTTAAGTTCTCCCAGAATGTCAAAATCAGGATGTTGTATAGGTCAAAGTATAATTAATCGTTCTGGGAATGGAGGAGAAGATGTGGTTGCTTGATCATGAGCTTGCTATCTGATCACATCCTCTTCTTGTGGTGGTTGTTCTATAGGTAACTGATTTTTAAGTTGAGCGGTTTTATCTCCCTCTGTTTCTATAATGCGTCCAGATCTTAATTGAAGGTCATTGAACTCCTTTGGATTGGTTTCTAGTTCTAGTGTTTCAATTATTTGAATAGATTGGACCAATATATTATTTGGATTAGGGTTGGGTTGGGCTGGGAGTTGTGGTCTTAAGTTAGACTGGGGGTTTTGTTGTAATGTTGGCAGTGTAGGTTGAGGGAGAAGAATGGTTCCTACTGGCTGATTCATCGGTCTTTGCCAGTTTGTCTGCTAGGCTTGACTCTGTGAAGTAGGAGGGGACCATTGTGCTAGATATACATTTTTTTGCCAATATGGTGGGGCATAGGGAAAATTTGGCCAATTGGGTTGACTTTCTTGATTTGGCCATGGTGATGATGAAGGAAATGGTTGTTGTGACCAATATGAGAAGGGAGGTTGATTTTTCCACATTGTATTATATTATTGAGCATGATATTGTGGAGGCTAAAAAGAAGAAGCTGGATCGAGGAACATACCTGATTGTCGCAGTTGTTGATGACGCTGATTAAGTAGGTACACCGGTTCTGGCTCTTCTTCCGCTTCCTTGTATACTACTTTCAAACCAAGAAGTGAGTGACAACTCTCTGTAGAATGGTCTTTTGTACAAATGGTGCAAACTTGAACTACATCTAATGGACACTCTTTTTGGCTGTGTTTCTTTCTGCTTCTGGGACAGAAGATTGCCAGATTTTGTTATGCCTCTGCCTGTTTCTACTTGGCTTGCATAATATCAAGTTGCATTTTCAGAGTCCCCAATATATCAATTTTGAAATTTTCTAATAAATTTCCAATTTCCGCGTGAGTTACTCCTTCTGCAAAGCTCTTGTTGTCTCTTGTAAACCTGTCATGTTCTGCTAGTTTTAGCCTTGTGCTACCTCTTGAACTCCTGATACATAAATCAATAATGTCAGCAAAATTTTCCTGATAAATATCTCCTTTTCCCATAATATTTAGTGTTTCAATCCATTGTTCCTTCATTCCTTTAATTAATGTTGTTTTTAATACATTATCAGGTAAGGGTAATGATGCATAAGGAGATCTTTGAAGATTATACTGAAAACATTCAACATACTCTTCTAATGTTTCATTAGGTCTAGCTACCATCTGAAATATTTCATCTTTTAACTCTCTAGACCTGCAATAATCCTGATATTTTTTCAGAAAAGCATCTTTCATTTGATCCCAGTTATTTATAACACCACCACCCAACCCCATAAACCATCTTAAAGCAGCCTCTTTTAATGTAGAAGGAAATAATTTTAGTTTTTGGGGATCAGTGGTATAGTCATATCTTCTACACAGCACATCAAATTCAAACAAGAATGCATCCAGATCTTTTGATGTAAGGCCATGAAATGTAGGGATATGCTGGAGAGGAATTGCTTTCATAGGTGCATTAGCTGCAGTATCTACAATGGGATATTGTAGTGTGGAGGTTTGGGTGTTTGGCTGGTTCTGGGACATTTGGTCAAATATGTGCCAATAATCTTCTGGGATGTCTAGGAGGGTATTCCTAGGCTGACGAGAAGGAGCAGGAGTGGCCTTAACAACACTTCCTTGATCTGGGATAATGAGAGTTCCTTTTTGATTTAATGTTTGGGAGGATTCTTTGTTTTGGATGATATTTACAGCACTTCCCTTATCTGGGCTGCTTAATGGCTAAATTATCCCAAGAGGAGATCTTGGTTCTTCAGTTTCCCCTGTTTCTCCTCTCCCTTCATAGAGGTTGCTAAGGTTCCCTTCTTGCAATGATTTTGGGCTAGAATTCTCAATTTCTTGAACATCTTGCTCTTTGGTTTGACTATGCACCTCAGCAAACGCTATAGATGGTGATCTTGTGGCCTAAAGGGAACTAGTAGGTTGTCTAGAAGCAACTTTTCTAGGTCCTACTAAAGGCTGAGATTCTGCTTTCTTAAGGATTTTGCCTATAAAGGTCGATCGGCCAATGGTCACCAGCCCCTTAGCTTTATCAGACTTGGGTAGTGGTTTAGGATTATTTTTAGGCTTTTTCTGCTTAGTCATGCACATAAATCAAATGCTAATTTCTACCCAAAAACAACAACAAATATGTAGGAAAGCAGGCAGGGGAGTAGGGCTGTTACATGCTCCGTACGCAGGTTCTTACCTTCCATTTTTAAAACTCAATTCTCTCCTAGCAGGTTCTTACACTACTCTAGAAAAGAAACAAATGGCTACAAAGGGTCTTTTTCACCTCTATTTACCCTATATTAATTGTCAGTCCAGGAACGCTTTGTTATCTCAAAGAGTGTACTTAGTTTGAGGCGGTCATTTGTCAGAGTAATGCTAATAGTATAGTGCTCTAAATACAAGAGTAAACGGATGCTTGCAATAAAATATACATACAAAAAGCAACTTAAAACTCAAATCATGCATTCATAAAGCTACAACAACTTATCAGTCAAGGGTACAGTAATGGTAACTCTTCCCTCTGCAAAACTGATTCAATTAAAAAGCAATCAAGGAAAAGATCATTAATCTGGGAGCTAGACAACATATGTCAATGTTCACTATAGTCTCAGATTGTTCTGCACACCAAAGCAATGATAATTCAAATGATAGGAAATCGAACAACAACTAATCTTATTAGCGGGATTGAACAGAAAAACCTTAACCTATAGAAATGAATGCAATAATAATTATATCCTACAGGAATTGAGTAACAATCTTTACTTTAGAGATGAATTGAACAACAAACGGGAATAGAACAACAACTTAAATCATATGTAAATGTACAGCGAACCAAATCAAATATTACACACGACACTCTTAATATTGAAAGGAACAATAATCTAAGCATCGATACAATGAGTATGAATCACAATTATAAAGAAACAACAATTGTGATCACGAGGGAACAACAATCCCAAATGAACAACAATCACGTTTAAGAGTAAACCATAGATAAATACAGTAATACTGATTTATGAATATACAACACTATTACTCTATAATCGAATAGCAATGGCAATCTGTAAGGAACAACAATGTTATATCAATTGTTAAAGGAACAATGATGCGATATAAAGTTAGAATGAATAGCATGACATTCCTGTTGTAGAGAATAACATTACTTAGTCAAGTATAAACGAAATATAATAGAACCGATATGTAAAGTAGTAAGACACATCAAATTATTGAACAGAGCGAATAGAAGAGATCAAACCACACACGAATCAGAAATAATGGTACAGGAGTAAGTGATCCACCAGGGCTGGGCCCTTAGCCTCCAGGGACACACTGCTTAATATTACTCCAGAATCAAAGATGGAACGACAACAAGATTTATATATTAAAACATCAAAACAGAGTTACAGTGAATTGCTCTTCAAAGAGAGTCGATGATCAAAGTTTCAAGTACAAAGGAGAATTTCATAAAAACAACAATAATTCATCCCCTTGCTAGCAATGTTGCCCGCTTCTTATAGTAGCTGAGCGGAGATATCAACGATACAAAAAATCGTTAAGGTAGCAATCCCTCAGGATCAAAGGATCTTGAGGGATTCGCCAAAATGTTAGCTCTCAGTTATCCTCTTGTTCTCTTGCACCGATTTGGTATCTCCTTTTCCTTTTCCTGGCTAATACGCTCCAATTTGGATCGCCTTGTTTGAATGCGGTTCTCTGTCAAAGGGACAACAGTTAACTTTGTCTTGGATTTTCCTTTTCCATGGAAATCTTTCGTTTTCTCCTTTTTCTGCATAGGAAAAGGGTAATTATTAGTTATTTCACGTGGCATACGAATGTTCTAGATTTTATCATAATCTCTTGTCATATACCTAGTTCATGATGTAAAAAGGTTATGAGTTTTAAAGAAAAGATGACAAAATAAATGATAATAACATACCTTATCTAGTTCTCAACAAAGAGATAAGAACCAAGTTCTCAAACTCTTGTTTCAAGAAATGTTGATTCATGTCTTATTCAGAAATTTCAAAACAAAGGCGAAGAAATTGATCATAAAAATCCTCAATTGATTCATGAGATTGATTCTTTTACAAACATTTCAGTAATTATACCTATCAAAGGTTTATGAATCTCCTCGAGGAAATGATGAAGGGAATGTATGGAAGTAGGTGATAAGGTATGGCACCATCGACTAACATGACCTTCAAGGGAGAGGAAGAAAAAACACAAGAAAAATCTTCATCATTGATTTCGTAAGATTCACAAAATTTAAGAAAATTAGAAATGTGCTTGGTTATGGATGTTCCATTCTCACCATTAAAATTTAATTGAGACAATAGAGAGGTTCATCGAGGATTGAAAATTGATAAAGGGATAAATTAGAGAAACACCCCGGGAGAAAGATTTGAGGATGAGCTATTTTAGATAAGTGGTTCAAACTAGATTCAATAGGCTCAACTTGTCATCTGACCCTCCTTCTAGCATCACTATTGACGGTGCTATAAATCTGTCAACCAAGGGGTCTCCCCAGTGTGAAGTCCTAATTAGACCTCACACCATTTGGAGTAGGAGCCCCATCCAGAATATTGGCTCAGTTGCCATGTATTCTTATAGATTTTCCTTGGTACTAACTGTCAACAAGAGAGTGGAACCCCTAGTGCCTTCGAAAAGAAAGAAGATGTGCCTGGTAAGTGTTCAACTATAGATGTGTCTAAGTCCTTCTACTATGGGGGGAATGAAAAGGTGATTCTATAAGAGAGAGGTAATATGACCACCCAGGAAGAGACACACACAAACAAAGAGGATCTTTCTAACATCCAGTGGAATAGTCCACAATGAATGTGATGATCATTACAACCAATTAGTGAGATATGCCCATAGAGCATTTGTTAGAGTAGTCCACAAGGATGGGACAACATTAATAACCATTAAAACACATTCTCAAGAAGATAAGTACTAAAATAACCGAAATAGTTCAACTATCTTAGCACATGTGAAAGAAAACATGAAATACAAACATCCGCAGAATAGTCTTACAAACATTCATAATCCATGCATGAAGAACGTGTTTGTCTTGAAGGCTTTTAATAAGTAAAAGTTCCAAGATGCATGTATACGATGTACATCACTAGCTCCAATAGTGGAGTGTTGGAGCCACTCCTTGCTCCCCATAAGAACTAGCTTATATCTCTAATGCTTTGCAAGAGGAGCCAAGGTAAAATGTCCTTTGCTCATACAATGAGGGTGTATATATAACCAAGGGGTGATGCTTCACCCTCTTTGTGACTCTTTGACTACCCTCATGACTTTTTGACTTCCTATGACCTTTCAACTTACATGACTTTATATTCCATGTGTGTCCCTTGGAATTCCACTTTACAATACATTTTGAATATACATGATCCACAATGATGATGTGGCCTATGAGAACTCGCGACATGACATGACATGACAATGCTAACATGGACTGCTTGATGATGTGGTAGTTTCAAACCACTGCAACTACTATGTCTTTGGTATCTGCTTGAGAATGATTTTGTCTTCCACCTCCTCATGGATTGGTGATAAGGAGTCTTCAATGACCTCAAGTCTTGGGTTGTGGTCGCAAATTAGTGTCCCTTTTCTTTGCCTCAATTCTTCATCATCCTATCATGGTGTGAGAGAGTACTTGCATTTGCAATTCACTCATGGAGAGACAACCTCATTCTGAAACCCCCTAGTCTAATATAATGCATTTGGATCTATTAACTAAGATGAGACTGGGTGACAGGTTGGGAGAGAGGGCTCACTCACTACGCAATTGCACAGTTTAAGTAGCCAGGGGTGAGGATTGATCACTAAGACTACACAATGGGCAGTTCAGGCTAGACTGAGGGAAAAAAAATTGCGCAATCTTGGGTGACAATGAGGTAGGTTGAGGGGCTAGACACTGGGAGGACATACTACGCAGTTTTAGGAGGGAAGGGGAATTGAGCTATTGCGAAAATATGTAGTTCATAGGCTCAGGGAAGGAGATCGAGGCTTGTGCTTGCGCAGTGCACAGTTAGGACTAGGCTAGGAGGAATGATTGCTCAATCCTAAAGGTCAACGCTGGGCCTTGGGCACAAAAATTGTGTAGTGTAGTAGTCCTAGGAGGCAAGAAATGAACATTGCATATTTTCAAGGGGGAAGGTCACATATTGAGTTTTGGAACTATGCAATGTGCAATCCAGGCAGTCTAGGTGGAGCCAAGTTGCTTGGTCACAAAGCCTCTTCGGAAATGCTTGAGTGTGAGACTGGTGAGACTGATGCATATAGTGATAAGACTTCAACTGTGATCTCACACTTAGAATACTTTACGACACAACAACATAGATCATCCATGACATAGGAACACCACATTTCCCTCCGCGTGACCACTTTATGACAAGTTACGACAAGTGTGACACTTAAGATACACTTTACAATGACCATGATGACACTTGTGCGACAATGCTCAAAACTTTGTGAATGAGTGCGACCAGTGTTTACATGGTTAGGAAAACTCATATACAAAAAGGTAGACCCTTGAAACCATTAGAATAGGATTTTAAACATTGTTCGACAACCATTATGTGAAAATATGACACTTTGTCTACGTACAAATGAGACCAAAACACTTAAAGAAAATACATGAAATGAGTTTCAATGCGTGCGAAAATACATGGCATTGAAGACATAATTATGTGGCAATTATAAGCTATCCTTACCACTTCAACTTCATGAGAGATGTGATTTTTTTTTCATATCTATCCTCCAAAGAGTTGTAAACCAGATGAAGTCTTCATGTGGTCCTGATCATATTCCAGTGTTCCTTCATCTTATTTCTTGATGATCATCCTTTGTCATCATCTCCTTAGGTGTCATATAACATGTATTCCTTCTCCAAATCCTTCTTTATAATCTTTCCATAGCATGGTAGAGTTCCTGTGTCTACAATAAAATCTTGACAAGAGGATTGTCAACATGGATTGGACATCGCACATGCACAGTCTTGATAGGAAAGTGCTATGCTTGTCCAAGCCTGCGTAAAAGAATGTGCTCATGCACTTGTTACAGACTGATCATGTGTGAGAAAGTGACTTCATAACTTACATTCCAAGAAGGGAGCTCAAAATAATTAGTTGACCAAGAAGTGACTATGGAACAAATGATCGTAAGATCCACAAAAGGCTCCAAAATTCGAATGTACGCAAAATTTTGGAGGGTGTTTGTTGCATCGACAACAATAATCTACTCAAAATTTGTACCTACATTTGACTCAGATTTTGATAGAATATGAGAGATGTATTTCCCATCTGTTTGGAATTTATAGGGAGCCTATTCCTATGGGAGAAATATTATCAAATGCTGGTGGAATAAAAAAGCAAGGCAAACTTTTTTCATGACAAGACTTCCACCCTCAAAGGGAAGACTATAATCAACTATCTATGGAGGGAATTCCAGCTACTCTGGTTGGTAAAGACTATTTTTTGCTAAGCCAAATTATACTGAGCTCACCAATATGAATATATCTTATCAAAACTTCTTTTGCTCTCCCTTTTCGAACCCAACATTGCGGAAAAGTGTGATTAGTTTGTTAATCCACCAGAAGTCCAAATCATAGAGCCAATATCCCTCCCACTAGAACCAGTCTGCCAGCAATGAAGATATTTTTGTTGTGTCAATCATGACACCTCATGTTATTTTGATTTTATTTTTAATATTTTGTTTTAAGAATGGAATCAAGACTGTTATGTAATAATTAAGACAATTGTGCTAGTAACACACTTGAACTATTTCATGGGAGCATATTTTGTAAGGGGTTCCCAATTTTAGAAAATAATTCTACCAAAGGCACAAATAACTCATTTAGAAGGGTTGGAGTTTTCTGTTTCATAGGCTGTTCTAATCTGTAACTGGTGAAAGTTTTGGAGATCTATGGGATGTATGTTGTTTTTTGAAGATTAATAAAGAAGTTATGGTGATTCCAAATGCTGGAAGTGTAGTATGTGTTGTTCTTCTTAGAAATCATGCAAATTGTAGTTGTTGGAATTCATTTCAGAATTGTAGATTCATCCATGTCATGTTTTGTTGCATGGTGCCTATGATATTTGAGATGGAAGTCCTTAAAATGCACTCCACTTTTTCTGAATTTAATTCTCATCACCAGTTCCATATTTCTGCTGGAATTTAATGCACAAGATTCTAACATTAGTCCTTTGTATTAATTCCCATCCTGTATTTTCTACTTTCTACCCATGTTGCAATGACCTATGGACATTTTCCATTTGAAGGCGACCAGAGCCAAATATTAATTCTCTAAGAACATAATACTCAGTGTATGTGTTTACTAGATTAGCCTTTGGAATAGATATATGAACTACTTTGATGCATTTATATGTAAATATAGATCATTATAGATATATATTTTTAAAACTCTAAGATGTCTTAGGCACTGACTCCTATTATCAACCCGAGGGTTGTCTCTAGGAACCACAACATCTTCTGGTGCCATTTCTGGTGAATAAATTTAGATATAATTCCCTGGGTATATATTTGTACATTCATTTTGTTGGGTGAGCAAAGGAAGTGTGGGTTGATATCTCTCACCTTGACAACTCCATTTTCAATATTTTAAGTTCTTCATCCTGGCTTTTAAAAGGACTCACACTCCCTTTGATACCTCTTAGCAAAAGATTCTTGTTTTCAACCTAGAGAGAATTATTTCTAGAAGAATTTGGAGGGAAAGAATTTTGAGAAATCTATATCCTATGGTTTTTTCCTCAGAAGTCTCAAATTCTAGCTCAAAAAAATCCAAGATAAATTATCCTAAAACCTCAGCTAAAGCTTTGGAGTTTTTAGGAGACTATTTCCCTCCACTTGACTCTTACTCCTAAAAGCTTAAAGATAAAGAGAAATTTGTCAGTTCCCACCCTTTTGCGTTCCATACCTTCCTAGAAGTTGAAGAAGTTAAGGATATTCTTATTACTATTCCATCTCAAATACTCACTAATACCCCACTCCAAGTCTCGTTAGGTACTACTCACACATTTCCTCAACCAGGCCCTATTGCAAATTGTTTCTGACCCCCATTGCAAAACATGGTTGTCTTTGGCTTCCTACTTAACATATATGCCCACTTAACCTCTAACACCCTATGAATTTCATGCCCCAATATTACCTTAAGCTCCTACCTAGGTTTACTGGGGAAGACAATATCACTGCTCAAAAACACATTGAGACCTTTTGTGCCTTTGCAAAGAATTTAAATGTCGAACATCTAGATGTGGTATTGAGATTATTTGTTCAATATTTGGATGGGGAAGCCAGGAAATGGTTTAAGACTTTACTAAAAAACTTAATCAATTCGTGGGAAGAGATGTAAAACATCTTTATGTAGAATTGGGGTGAGAAGAAGGACCATGGATACTTCTTAACTGAATTTAATGCTATAAAGAAAAGACCAAATGAAAATGTTACTGAGTTTGTAAAAAGGTTTAACAAATTGTATAACAATTTTCCAATTGAAATAAAACCTCCATAGGAAACAACTAGAGTGGTGTTTGTTGGAGCCTTTAATGTAGATTTTGAATTTACATTGAGAGAGAGAAAATATCCCACACTAGATCAAATTCAAATTGATGCCTTGGAGGTAGAAGCAAATCTTGCATCAATGGGGAAATTGAAGGGAAAAGAAGAACATAGTGAGAGAAGAAAGGGAAAGGAAGCAACTGATTCCTCTGATCTAGTTAAGGATGCCCATGATCATAAGCTAGATGATATGAATAAGATTTTTAGAAACCTCTCAAACAATATGGAAAAACTGGAATTGGAGAATAAAAATCCTCCTTGAAAAATACCACAAGGTCGTAATAGGAATTTTAATCCTCAGTATAGGAGACCTCCATTTCAACTCTTACAAAGAGAGAGAAGGGACCAGCAAGAACAAATACAATGCCCCTTATATATTGAGGATGACCCAAAGGAAGGCATAGTAGACATTCTTGATGTTCAAGAAAATTAGTTCTCAACTTTGTTAGAAGAGGAGTATGAGATAAAAGCACAAGGAGAGTTAGATGAGGTTCTAGATGTCCTCTTAGATGAGGAACAAATTGATGCCTATTGTAAAACAATTCTTGATTTTATTCCGATCGAATTACATAGGAGGTATGACTTGAGTTCTATAAAATGGTCTTGGATACCAAACCAGAAGGATGAACCTGCACAACCTATCACTCTTAACTAGAGTAATGAGGGGAAAAAGCTTGTTAGTCCTGGTATGACCACCAAGGGAGAAACATTGTATCCCAATAATTCTACCACTGAACAGGAAAAGATGGGACCTATGCCGGAAAAAACCGAAACAATGCATGAGGAAAATAAAGAGGTTATGGATCCAATGAAGGAAGATAGAATCGTTTATGATTTTAGCTTACAAAAATAATTGGAGAAGGTAACGATATGTGTTCCCCTAACCGAATTGGTTAGTCAACCTACTTATAAAATAAATATTTATGATTTTATGGAGGTGCCTCAGTTAACACCAACTTAAGAAAGTTTGAATCTGCATGAATAAAGGCCAATGGTGGTGTTTGGCCCACATGTAGAAGAAAAAGACCCCCCCACACCTCCATTTTATATTACGTTAGTGATCCATGATTTATTGCTGCATAATTGCATGCTTGATTCAAGGGCTTCTCATAATTTAATGGCACTATCTATTATGGAGTAGTTAGGCTTACAAATAAAAAAACCATACAAGGATATATATTCCTTTGACTCCAAAAGGGTAAAATGCATGGGCATGACTAAATATCTAGTGGTTAATTTGGCCCAAATCCAAGTGAAGAGTGTAGTTATGGACACTATAGTTGCTAATAGCCCTACAATATTTGGTATTCTCCTTTTTGGGTCTTGGGGAATGAATCTTGGAGGATATTTCAAGCTATATTGGAAATATGCTACTATCCCAATGTTTGGTGGAGAAGAACGTAGGTTATACAGGGAGTCATGATTTGTGAAAACAATGACTAGAGATGATTGTTCGAGTAATTCTCCAATAGAGGGTTAGGAAAAATATTTTTCCAGCTTTCTATTGAAAGTAGAAGACCAAATTATGGAAGACACATAGGTAGAATCTCTTGCTTAGATGGATAAGCAAGGAGTAAAACCTGATCATATATGGAAACTATATTTCGATGGTGCTTATTCTAAGGAAGGAAATGAGGCCGGTGTGCTATTAGTATCCTCAGAGGGTAGCCTTATACCTCTCTCATTTAAAATAGAGTTTATACTACAAATAATGTAGCTGAATATGAGGCATTAGTGTTAGGTCTACAAGCTTCTAAAAATATGAATATTGAATGCTTGACAGTGTTAAGAGATTTTGAGCTGATCGTGAAACAAATTAGGAACCAGTGTCAAACCAAACATCCAAGGTTGAAGTCCTAAAGAAATGAGGTATGGGACCTAATAAAAAATTTCTTTCTGGCATTTAATATCCAGTTTCTTCCGTGAGAACATAATAGAATGGACGACTCATTGGTAGTTTGTTATGAATTAAATATTCACACACACACACATATATATATATATATATATATATATATATATATATATATATATATAATATATATATATATATATATATATATATATATATAGATATATTTCTATCTATATATATGTGTGTGTGTGTGTGTGTGTATGTATATGTATATATATATATATATATATATATATATATATATATAGATATATATATATATATATATGTATCTATATATATATATATATATATATATATATATATATACATATATACATATATATAATATATAATATATGTATGTATGTATGTATGTATGTGTGTGAATATTTAATTCATAACAAACTACCAATGAGTCGTATATCTATATATATATATATAAAGGAGAACTTCCCAAGCCTTGTAAATTCTTCATCTCATATCAAATAATAAAAATATATTGTTATATATACAAATGTGTATTACATTGACGAGTACAAAAGAACAAAGATATTGTACCAGTGATATCGGAGCAGTTCGTCATCCTCCCCTATTCGTTACTCATCTATGCCCACACAACTATATCTACCACTCCATTGTCACCATTCGTCCCTTGATTCAACAAACCACTATCCATTGTGTATCCTTCCACTGGTCATTGAATTCACATATGCTATGTCCCTCTATGCTATACCACCTGTTGCGTCCCCCTGTACCGAGTATCTCAAACCCCCGTCCCTCTGCTCCATACCATCTGTTGCATCCCCCTGTACCGAGTATCTCGAACCCCCGTCCCTCTTCTCTATACCATCTATTGCATCCCCCTGTATCGAGTATCCCACACTATATATCCATCAGCCTGTGTGCTTCCAAAATTGTCTCACCAGATTCGACGACCCTCATCCATGCGACAGGTCCTCTCGACCCACATTGCCACCCCGTTGATCGTCAACACTTGCAGCGTAAATCCCTAGTGGGTCAATGTATCGATATGTTATGCTTTTTTTTTTAATCGATTAATGTTCGTGATATTCAATTCATATTCTTTGGTATTCATTTAGTGACATATATTGAATTAAATATATACTATACTATATATATATCTATATATATTATATAATATATATATATATATATATAGATATATATATATATATATATATAGATAGTATTTAATTAATTAAAATAAAAATAAAAATGGGTCTACTAAGAAAAGGAGGAACAAAATGGGAAGTAACCATGACGATACAAATTCGAGGAAATTTTAGGAGGAAATCGACAAGATGAGCCAGGGCCTTGATAATGTCGATAGGAAGTAGGATGAATTCAGAAAAGGCCAAGAGAAGATAATTAGTAATCAAGAACAAATGAAAGATAATATCAAAGAATTAAATAGCATGATGAGCCAGTTTATGGGAGGAGCCAATCTACCTTTCAATCCTTTAGCCACACAAAGTCCCAAGACTCCGGAAGGTGAATTTTTTCCAAGTCATGAATTTTCGTCAATGCATGAAAAGCCACGAATATCACATATACAGTTCAAAGGAATTCAATACTATACAAAGGTTCCCAAGAGATACTACCTTAAAATTAAAATAGAATTACCTAAGTATGATGGTAAGGACCATAAGGGGCCAGGGTGACATTGTATGGGTAAATAAAATGGATGCCATTTTCAGAGCAAACCCACCAATAAGTGACCAAGAGAAGGCCATGACCGCATCTAACAACCTGGAAGCTAAAGCATATTATTGGTTCCTATGGTGGTCCAAAAGATGCGTGGTTCATTCATTTAATTGGGAAAATTTAAAAAACACGCTACTCAAAAGGTTACATGACGAAGAAGAAGACGATGTGTATGAAAAATTAGTTCACCTCAAACAAAAAGGATCGGTAACCGAATAGAACCATGAGTGGGAAGTATTAAATATAAGGAAAAGGGGATTCTTAGACAAAGAACTGCTAAAAATGTAGTGATGTGGCCTTAAAGAATATATTCAAGAAGAAATAAAACTATATAAACCCAAAACCATTGAAGAAGCTAGACATGCATCGATAATCATTAAGCAACAATATAAGATCCATAAAATGCCATATGCCAGTAATAGAAAATAAAACAACTACTCAAAAGGGAAATCAAGTAATTCATCTTCAGAAAACAGTAGTAAGTACATTCCCCCACCAAAGCGTGAAGCAGGAAAACAACAATCAAATTTCAAAAGGAAAAGATATGGAAAGTGTTGGACCTGTGAAGATAAATATTCCCCAGGGCATAGGTGAACTACGAAAAAAATTTACAACTGTGAAGCAGAACAAGAAGAAGAATATTTAGAGAATAGCTCTGATGAAGAAAACAATGAAGGAAATGAGACCCCTAATCCAGATCTAGAAGAAGAAAATATGCCCAGAATTTCCCTGGCAGCTATCACAAGGATAGCTCAACCGCAAACACTAAAACATAAAGGACATATCAAGAAGCATAACTTTATTGTGTTAATAGATTCAGGAAGTATACAAAACTTTATAGATGTCAACGTCGCAAAAATATTGAACATCTTTTCCTATCACATAGCAAATTTAAAAGTTATGGTGGCATATGGAAACTGAGTAGATGGAGTAGGAATGTGCCACAAAGTTAAAATGAAACTGAACGAATACGAAATGGAGTCCAGTTTTTATACGGTCCCCATAGGATGTGTAGACAACGTCTTAGGAGTACAATGGTTGCAAACGCTAGGGACATATGCTGCAAACCACCAAAATAGTACATTAAGGTCAGAATGGATGGAAGGAAGTATAAGCTATTTGGATTCCAAGCCCCACCTAGCCAAGTCATTTCTGCTCAACAAATGAGGAAGATTCGTAAAGTAGCTCCGATGTTCATCGCAAAATGCCAACAATTGGAGTTATTATCGATAGAAGGAGTCCACCAATAGTTTGAAGTTGCAACCTTAATCCATAAGTATGATAAGGTATTTCAAGAATTACCAATTGAATTACTTCCTAAGAGTAAAATTGAACATATCATTGAAGTCAAAACATATTTCATACCGATAAATGTAAAACCATATCACTACCCCCATCATCATAAAACATAAATATAAAGACTGATACAAGATATGTTAAAGCATGGAGTCATTACGAAAAGTAGAATTCCATATGATGCACCAGTAGTATTAGTCAAGAATAAGGATGGATTTTTTCAATTGTGTATAGATTACAAAGGATTAAACAAAATTACTATTAAACACAAATACCCTATCCCACATGGATGAGATGCTAAATGAACTCCATGGTGCATAATATTTCTCAAAATCATATTTGAGATCAGGCTACTATCAAATTCGAGTGAGATTAGAAGATGTCGAAAATACTGCCTTCAGGACTAATGAAGGACACTGTGAGTTTAAGGTAATGCAATTTGGTTTAACAAATGCACCAGCCACTTTCCAAGCAACCATGAACGAAAGCTTCCATCCATATTTGCGAAAATTTGTATTAATTTAGTCTTCATTGACAATATCCTCATCTATAACAAAACGTGGAAGGATCACCTCAAGCATCTAGAGGAAGTACTTTTAGTATTTGAAGAAGAATCAATTTAACGCCAAGTTATCAAAATGTACCTTTCGAAAAAATTAAGTTGAATTCCTGGGACACATCATTTCCAAGGGAGGAGTCCAAGTGGACACCAACAAAATCAAAGTGATTAAAGAATGACCCAAACCCAATAACATATCAAAATTGAGAGGATTTATAGGTTTAACTAGGTATTAGAGAAGGTTCATAAAGAACTATGCACATTTGACTGTGCCACTGACAAACTTGTTAAAAAATAATGCTTTCCAATGGAGGCACCAGCCAGACGAATGCTTTGAGAAACTACAATAAGTGATGTCAAACAAACCGGTACTAGCAACTCAAGATTTATCCAAACCATTCACAGTGGAATGTGATGCTTCAAGGTTTGGAATTGGGGCAGTACTAATGCAAGACATCCATCCTATAGCCTTTAAAAGTAGGAAGCTTAACAAAAGGGAAATATTGAAATTGAATTACCAAAAAGATATGCTTTCCACCATACACGCTCTAACTAAATGGCGACAATAACTTCTTGGAAGTAAGTTCTAAACCTGAACTGATCACAATAGTCTTCAATTTCTACTTCAACAAAAAACATTATCAACAGAACAACAAAAATGGATGGAGAAACTTTGAGCATTTGACCTAGAAATACTACACAAGAAGGGAAAGGAAAATTTCATAGATGATGCACTCTCATGAAAAGATGAGGACAACACAACATGTGTCACCTTGGCAATTGTTCTTGACTAGCAAGATGAGATACGAGCCGAGTATGCCAAATATTTTGACAGTGGTGTTATGATTGAAAATATCAGTCAATATGCCAAATTTGAATGGAAAAATGACATATTATGGTACAAGGGTAGATTATATCTAGTTCCATCATCCAAATTTAGAATGAAAATTATGAAAGAATCTCACAGTTCCCCAGTAGCTGGCATGTTAGATTCTTCAAAACATACTACAACATTCAACAATCATTCTACCTGAAAGGTATGAGTAAGGAAATCCAAAGATATGTCGCGAAATGTGATGTTTTTCAGAGAAATAAGGGTGAAAATATCCCAACTCCTGGTTTAATACACCCATTACATATTCCAAATAAAAAATGGGAGGAAATCAAAATGGATTTCATTGAAGGACTACCTATGTTTGATGGTAAGGACAAGATATTTGTCGTAGTTGACAGACTCATCAAATATGCCCACTTCATGGCAGATTAAAAAATTGAGACAACTAAGAAACTTGCGGATGTGTTTTGTAAAAACATTTACAAGCTACATGGTTTTCCCAAGGTTATTGTCAGTGATAGACACGCAAAATTTAAAGGCAATTTTTGGAAAATTTCTGCCACCAAGCAAGAATATCCCTCAACACAAGTTCGACTTATCACTCACAGACAAATGGTTGAATTGAAGTTGTAAATAAATGTTTGGAAACATACCTCCATTGTTTCTTCACCGATAAACAAAACAAATGGTCTAAATGGCTTCATATGGTGGAATGGTGGTACAATACCACCTGTCATACTTCAACTAAAATGACTCCCTTCCAAGCCGTATATGGATATGAACTACCTAGGTGGAAGGATTTTGTGCTGCATGATTCTAAGGTTCAATTAGTAAGAAACCAATTAGAAGAAATCCAAAGAATTATTAACTTGTTAAAAGAAAATCTAAGAATGGCACATAACAGAATGAAGCAACAATCTGACAAACACCACACTGAAAGAGAGTTCGAAGAAGGAGATTGGGTCTTATTTAGACTTCAACCCTATAAGACGTAATCATTAAAACAACAAGGAAAAAATAAGTTATATCCTAAATATTATGGACGATACCAAATAATCAAAAAGATAAGTAGCGTGGCTTATGGACTGAGGCTACCAGAAAATTCTCGAATCCACAACACATTCCATTCATCAAGTCTCAAAAAAGTCTTGGGGACAAATCAAACAACTCAAATTATGATACCTGATAATGATGAAGAAGGATCATCTTATAACCTTAGGGCATACTTGATACCAAAGAGAACGCACTACAATCCAAGACCATTAAGGAGTACCTTATCAAATGGAAAAAAACTACTAGAAGAAGACTCATCATGGGAGACAAAATGTTTTCTCTAGCAACACCCAACATTTCCTATGCTTTGAGGACAAAGCAATTTTAAGGGAGAGGCAATGTTATGAATAAAATATTCATAACTATATATATATATATATATATATATATATATATATATATATATATATATAGATAGATAGATAAAGATAAAATAATAAAAATAATCATAAATAAATATTGATTAATAATTAATAAATAAATTCAATTATCCAATTAGTTTTGAAAATGCACTTTGTTCAAAATATGTGTCTTTAGGCTTGTGGCCAGTCAACTCCTATAAAGGAGAACCACCCAAGCCTTGTAAATTCTTCATCTCATATCAAATAATAAAAAATATTCTTATATATACAAATGTGTATTACATTGATGAGTACAAGTGAACAAAGATATTTTACCATAGTTGCAACAAGTACCTTTAAACCACCACATAACCCTTTGCTTAGATATGAAGTGGAGGTCAAGAACAAACCCTCAGTACTAGATAATGTGAAATATTGGAAGGTTTTCGAGGATGAAGATCATCTTAAACGTTTTATGGTGGTAATTAGAAGATTTTCCAATTCGGTGATTGACCAGGAGGGTGAAGATGTAGAGGAGGAACCACTGGTATCTTGGGAAGAATCGATTGCTAGGAAAAAAAATTTACAGCTAAAGGGAAGAATAATTTCTATAGGGTTGGTTCCACTATAAATATTGTTTAATGCAAATGATGCCGCAGTTAAACCAACTAAAAAAGAGCAAGAGGAAGATGTATAAGACTGTAATATTTGTACAGAGCAATAACCTAAATTTGTTAAATTAGCTAAAGGGGTCTCAAAGGAATACAAAAAAAGATACCTTGACCTGTTTAAAAAATTTATTGATATTTTTGCATGGCCCTATGATGATATGAAGACTTTTGATCCTAGTATCATTCAACATAAAATTCCCTTGAAGATTGGAATGAAGCCCCACAAACAGAAACTCAGGCAAATACATATGCTACTACTCCCATTAATTGAAAAAGAAGTTAATAAGTTGCTCTACACTAAAATTATTGTGCCTCTATGATACTAAGATTGGGTGGAAAATTTAGTCCTTGTTAGGAAGAAAAACAAATGAATTCGAGTATGTGTGGACTTCAGAACCTAAACATGACTTCTCTAAAAGACAACTATCCTCTGCCCAAGATGGATTAAATTTTATAAAAGGTGGTGGGATCAATCTTTTTGTCCATGATTGATAGGTTCTATGGATTTAGTAAGATTGTTCTACAACCTGGGATAAGAAGAAAACAACTATTACCACACCTTGGGGGATATTCTTGTATTCCAGGATACCATTTGGACTCATAAACACTGGAGCAACTTTTCAAATGGCAGTGGATATAACGTTTGTTGGGGAGAAAAGACAAATTTGTGGTAATTTATCTGGATGACATAACTGTTTTCCCAAAATCTGATGAGGAACATCTCCAACATTTGCAGCATACCTTCGAAAAGTGTAGGAAGTTTTACCTGTATCTAAATCCAAAGAAGTCATAATTTTCTCAAACAAAGGCAAGCTATTCGCACACATAGTAGAAGAACAGGGAGTAAAGATTGACCCCAAAACGGTAAAAGAAATCAATAATATTCCCCCACCAAGGAATAAAAAGGAGATACAAGTTTTCTTAGGAATAATAAATTTCCTAAGGAGGTTTGTACCTAACTATGCTGAGATTGTGAGGGAGATTACATATATGCTGAAGAAAGACAAGGAAGTCAAGTGGATTGCTGAAGCTAGAGAATCATTCTCTAGGATCAAGAAGGCCTTTGCAGAAGCCCCAATTTTGGCTAGCCCTGATTATCAAAGGCCATTTCTCATTTTTTCTTTTGCATCTCCTAACATTGTGGCAACTATTTTGTTGCAGAAAAATGTTGAAGAGAAGGAACAAATGATTGCATTTTTTAGTCAAGTATTCAGGGATGTAGAAATGAAATATGACCATTTCAAAAAATAGACTTATGGTCTGGTCAAGGCACTGAAAGCTTTCCGAACCTATATTTTGCAATTTAGGATAATAAATTATGTTCCCTCTGGTATTGTTAAGGACATCCTCACACAAGGGGGACAAAGAAGGAAAGAGAGGCAAATGGATAATAATGATTTAGGAATATGACATGGATGTCAAGCCTACCAAATTAATAAAAAGAAAGGGATTAGCTAAGATCTTGACAGAAGCTAATTACCAAGTGATGGGGATAAATTTATTGGCTGAAATTTCTGAACAAAATCCAATTGTTGGAGAAGGCCAATCTAGTGAACATGATAATAGGATTTCTTATAAATATCTCTATTTTGATTGGTATAAAAATATTGTTCATTATTTGTTATTTCTTAGTTTTCCATCAAATTTTGATAGAGAAAAATATAAGGCTTTAAGGATGAAAGCCCAAAAACATGTTATTGTAAATGGTTAGCTCTACTGGAGGGATCCCGTTGGTGTTTTGTTACTATGCTTAACATATGAAGAAATGAATGAAATCATAAATGAATATCATCGCTGTGTCTATGGGGGTCATTATAGTAGGAGAGTTACAACACATAAAATCCTGAAAGGTAGTTTTTATTGGCCCACCATATTTTCTGACACATATAAGTTGGTCAGATGTTGCAAAGAATGTCAGTTTTTTGCTGAAAAGAAGAAGAAGGCACCATTATTGTTAATCTATGTCTTTATGTATGAACCATTTAGGCACTAGGGTTTGGATTTCATAGGGGAAATCAACCCACCTTCTAGTGGACATCACAAGTGGATATTAACAACCACTGATTATTTTACAATTTGGGTGGAAGACATTCCAACCCGGAATGCAACAAATTCAGTGGTTGTTAAATTCCTAGAGGAAAATATATTTGCTAGATTTAGTCGTCTAAGAAATTTCGTGGCAGATAATGTTCAAGCATTTAAATATACAAAGCTAATTAAATTTTTCTAGAAATACAATGTGATCCTTAGTCACTCTACCTATTATCCATAAGGGAATGGGTTGACATAATCTTCTAATAAAACTCTGGTGATAATTTTGAAGAAGACTATTACAGAAAACAAAAAGAACTGGGATTCTCAACTTAAGTTTACATTGTGGGTAAACGGGGTGACAACTAAAAGGTCCACTGAAAATTTACCTTTTGAACTAGTATATGGAATGAAAACCTTATTTTCCAGTAAATTAGTTAAGCCAATAGCAGCTCTTATTCAGGATGTTGAGGAGGCGCCCAATCCTTTGACTAGGAGGATACAGCAGTTGGTCGAATTGCAAGAAAGCAAAGAGAAAGTAACTCGAAATATGATCAAATACCAGGATAAGATGAAAGCTCTATTTGACAGGAAAGCTAAAGACATACTTTTTCAGCTAGGTGATCTCATGCTCAGATGGGATGTCTAGAGAGAGGACAAGGGAAAACATGGGAAATTTTATCCCCTATGGTTTGGGCCTTTCAAGATAGATGAAGTCAAAGGGAATAATAGATTTCTATTGGAGAACCTTGATGGTAAAGTGTTTGAGATGCATGTAAATGGGAAGTATCTCGAGCACTACTTTCAACATTGAAAAACTTCATTCTCGCCCATTGTAAATACCAGAGTGGTTATTTTGTTTTCAATTTTGTATATGGAAATTTTAATTTGACTCCATTCCCATGTTCCAAGCACTAATATGTAGGTTCTCAACACCATGGCACCAAGGCACTGCCCCCAGTTGGAGCCGATGTTATCCACCATTTTTTTTTTCTTATATTTCTTGATATAGTTTTTATCACTCCAATATTTCTCTAGATTTGTTAAGAAAGAAATGATTAGAGGTAACCACAAACCAACTTTGGAGATTAGGATCTAGCCTTCCTAATTCTCAGAGAGGGCTCTCTCTTTATGTTTTAACTTTGTTTTAGTTATTTGATTTTAGGCTAGTTATGATTGTACTTAGGTTTTGATTTGGATTTGGTGGTGAGATCACTGACTTAGATGGGTAGAGGGATGTTTTTTACCATTGGGCTATGGGGTCAAGTGTCAAGCAAACAGGACTGGATCAAGTTCTAAAAATAGTGTCTACAGGGCAAGGTAGCTGAGTTATTTTAGATCTTAAGGTTGGATGGTGAAGTTGGTTCCAATCGTATCCAAAGAGAAATTAAGGGTTCCTTAGGCTGGATTATGAAAGAAGTGAAAGAGATCAACCAAGATGGGAGAGCAGTTAAGGATTCTCAGATCTGGATATCAGAAGAAAACATAGAAATGATCAACTGTTCAAAGCATAGTGTACTTAAACAAATTCTAAGATAAATTTCCAGTTAATTCATTCACTTTAGATAACATGTAAGTTTGTGTAATACATAAGAAGATAACAATTTCGACAAAAAAAATACTTCACTGTAATCACTCAACACATGAATCCTGTAATGCAATCTTTTTATTACTTAGTCTAGTTTGCTGACTTGAAAAATTGGTACAATAACCCTCAGGTTTCTGATCAATACACATCTACAAATGTCTAGAAATCCACACTCAATACTTAGAATTATGAAGTATTTATACAAAACTAGTTTACAAAATATCCCAAACTGCCTTGGGAATTAATCTAGGAGAAAGAAATATCTTCATGCAAGAAGATAGTGACATATTTTTAACTACTGTATGATGTCCCTATTTATTTGGTTGTGGTGTCTTTATGCTCTGATATTTTGTTGTTTATTCTCTGCCTTGTTGTTGGTCTTCACGATGGCTATTCTTTTTACATTGACCTTTCAACTAATACACTTTCACCTGATACACTTTTACCTGGCTAACCTGTCACTTTTCTTCCACTATGCTGTTTTCACTTCTACTGTGCACTTTTACAGCAAGTCATTTAAATTTTCCCATGTGTCTGCATCTCGTAATTGAATATTTACCATTTTCCTATAAATTTCATCTGCTTCTGTATACTTGGAAAAAGTGGGCATGTTCACAAAAAGGTGTTTTACCTCACGCTGGAGGTAAAACAGGTTCTGGAATGTATGATATAGAACCTTTCCAGTAGGCATCCCCTTCATAGAGGAAGTATTTACCTGATCTTTGGCCACCTCTCTGATTCTCCTGTTGTAGTCATCTTGTGGCATCAATTTATCATTTATCACCAAGGGATTAGGAAAATGTTTATGCCTTAGAGAATCAAACTTAACCATGAACCTGTCTATAGCCAACTGCATGGTTTGGTATTTGTCTTCTAGGTTTAGCATTAAATTTCTCTTAGTGAGCACCCTTTTTACTTCTAGTATGGTGCCTATCCTATCTGGTATGTCCAGCTCCTGTAATTCATATTTGTTTTTGGAGTTTAGGAAGTGGATGATCCTAGTGGCTTCTTCTGGCATGTCTCCCAGTTCAGCCTTAACTCTCTGAATGGCTTATGTAGCCTCTTTAACTAAGTCACTTTGTTCAAAAATTACTTGAATGGATGGCCAAATATCATTGATAGAGTCAATGATATTGGCCCATATTTGTTCCTTAGCTTGGCCAAGTGGCTCCTTTAATGTCAATTCCTTATCCAAGCTCTTCATCCTTTCAGTCAACCTGGTTGACTTCTGAACTTATTCTTTGTGCATAATCTGTGCAAGCTTATTATCATTCTCTAGACTAGTTATCTTTTCCTTAAGTTTTTTTATTTCTGTGGTCTGAATGGACATGTATTCCATTGCCTTGACCAATTTACTTGCCTCATCACCCAGCTGGGCTGCTGCTGTTGTCAAACCTGTTTCTGATGTAGATGTTGCTGCAGCTGGGAGGGTTGTATCCAGTGAAGCTGTAGGAGCCAATGAAGCTGCCAAGGTGGATGGTACTGCTATGGTGACTGTTGGAATGATAGTGGCTGGGGCAGTCTCAAGCCTGGCTTGTTTTAACTGTATCAAGATGTCAGCAACCTTGATATCATTGGGATCATGTCCCAGCTCAATCACTAAGTCTTCTAGTGACTTGATTCTATTATCTTTGGCTTGTGAGGAGGCCTTTTCCAGCTTGTACTGTGCAGCGATATTATCTAATGAACGTTGCAATTTGTGTGCAGTCATAGCTTTACCTATCAAGGTGGAATAGATCATCTCACCTGCCTACTTATGAAACTCAATTTGGTCAATGGGATGAACATCCCTGGCCAAAACCTCAAAATATGTCTTCCTATAGTCTGCTAATGTTTTTGGCCACTGGACTGTAGGTTGCATAAATGTCATTTGCATTTTCCCTGTTTTGATGTCAAAGACTGACATTAATGTGTTTTGATTCGTAGGTGTATGCTTGAAGTATTGAGCATAAGTCTCAGCCTTCAGTTTCTCATTTCTCAACTTAATTTCCTTATACCTATCTTTGATGCCTTTCTCTTTATCCACATGCCTGGTGAATGAAGAGGCCTCCACGCTGAGCTGTCTCTCAATAAGTTGAGTGTTTGATGTTGAGGGTTGGTGTGTTTCTCCTGAGGCTGCTCAGCCTTTGCTCCTTTCCACCATTGTATCAGTGTCAGTTATTTCCATTGAGTCAATGGTATCTTCCTGTTTAGTTACAGGTTTAAGTTTGGGCCTCTTCATGTAACTGATCTCAAATTGTTCATCTGTGGTTTCCATAGCTAAACTAGAACCTTCTTCCTTGTTTCTCTTTGCATTCCTATCTTCATTTGCTGGAGTTTGTAAAATAGGAGGAATATTCATTGGTTCTCCTAATTCTAGAACCTGTAGGAAGGAACTTGTATCAATCTATTTTTCTACATCAATTAATGTATTCTCTACATCAACTATAGTATTGTCCATGTCTATCAAAGTATTTTCCAACCATTCTGATTGGTTGGCAAATCTTTCAATGTCTGGCCTAGGATGATGGATGAAAGGACCCAATTTGACCTTGAGCCTTAACTTATTTATGACTCCATGAGGGTCATATTGCCACATAAAACTATTCTTGAATTTCATCTGCTACAAAATCTTATCTGCCTCTGGTCCAACTTCCCTATTATTACAAATGAAGGAGCTCAATTGATTTTTCACTTTGAACTGGGTCTTCTTCCTAGCTAATAGGAAGTTTACTTCATCAGAATTAATTATTTGACTAAAGTATTCTAATGCAAATAACCTCATGGGGAGGTATTTGGGTAGTTTGTAGGGGGCAAGTTGGCATCCATATATCCTTATTTCTGTGTGGTTCTGGTACAAATACCAGTCTCCCACTCTAAACAATGTAAACTTTGAAACAGGAACTATAAACTCAAAATGGGAACTCTGGCCAAAAAACCCCAAAAAAACATCAAAAATAGTGCTCAAAACGAAAAGTGTGTATACTGGAACGATGTTTTTATTTTTTAGGTGTCAATTTTGAACATGTTTTAAAATTCGCAGTGACTACAAAATTTACTATGAAATTTTCGTGCAAAATATAGCTTCAAAATGAAAGTGATGACACTGGAACAATGATTTTTTTTTAGGGTCAATTTTCAGTATTTAAAAAAAATGCTAATAAAACCAAATTTCCATGTGTCAAACAAAGTTGTTTATGCGGGAAAAAACACACTAATGTTTTTGGTAGAATATCATTTTTCTTTCCTAAGTATAAATTTAACATGTTTTCAACCATAACATGCTAGATACAAAAAAAATTGAAATTTTTTCAACTATAAAATAAAAAAAACCATGACATTATGAACAAATTACATCACTAAATGCATTCAAAAGTCATTATTTGTATATTGAATAAAAAATATTTTATATCTCTAATTTAATATTGCATTGTAGATATTTTAAACAATAAAATTTATCATAACTAAGACGTAATCCAACAACATAAAAATGCCTCATAACTTCTCATTTAACACCATATGGAAAACATTAATTTTATTTGAAGATACGATGCATACATCAGTTATATAAACTGTCTTAAACAATTATTCAAAATCACTCATGTTTTCTGGCACACCATCAGAATTCACATCTTCAGATGAGTGACTGGATGCTGACGAAGATGTTCCATATTCTTCTCTTTCATCAACTAGTGCCCCATCTGAGTCCACATGCATGCCCAACATTTCAGGTTTCAAAATTCTTCTAGATCTACGACTGGTTTCAGGTGACTCCCATGTCAACATTGTTCCTTCTGGTAACAACCTTTTCAGAATCTCTATCGTCTTGAAGCGAAGAGTTCCTCTCTTTGTTAAATTGAAGTCATAAACAAGCATGTCTACATCCTCCAATTTTAATATGTCTGTGCGGCGGCGATTTACATTTGTACCCTTTCTTTTTCTTTTTCCGCCATTTTTTTTGTCAACTACCATCTCTGGCTTATACACACCATTGAATGGGTGTGTATTTGTGGCATACCAATGTACTTCAACACTTGTAACATCCTCATTTTTTGTAAAGACCTTTATAACTTTAGCAACCCAAAATGGATAGCCATTGGGATCTCCATCTGCTAGCACTGCAATCATGCAACCCTCCTTAATATCCTGTACTGTACCCCTATAAAGGTCTTCCATGGCTTCACGTTGTGCACGAGATCTTCTGGAACCAATATACATCTCTCTTTCCTCTGCCTGTGAAGAATTAATAATACCTTGAGATTGTTGTTGTTCAACAATGTTTACTTCCTCATGTTCATTAGACACATTATGTGGCCAAATAAATGGAATTTTCAAAGGTATATCTTCATTTATTGTTGTTGAAATGATATCACTTTGATTATTGAAAAACAACTCCCACCAAACTGAATCAACAATGTCAAAGTACTCATATGTATATCTAATACATTTTTTAATTTCTTCCAGGCAATCAGAATAATTTATAGCTCTGTTCTGTCTACGTGCATTCTGAACTTCACCAACTGATTGTAATAACAATATTTTTGATGCAAATATTGGATGATCTGGAATGAACTTCAAAAATTGCAATCCTGATGATGGTGCCCATTCTGTAGTAGTTGAATACTTCTTGCCCCATATTAGTGTTTTCCCATCAATTTTTTTGATACGAAATTGATGTTGGAAGCTAATGTCATTAAGTTGTTCAATGCATTTCCCCTCACCATATGATCCCAGAATAAACCTTCGCATGTCAATAGTTTCTTCCAACACATCAAAAGTAGGCTCTGGCATGTATGATTTCTTAATACATTCAATTAGTGATGGCAAGCTACCAACTTCCTTCCTCCTCAATGTGACTGAAAAATGACTGAACATCTGATCAATATGGTCATGAGTGTGCCCAACAAGAAGGAAACCAACCTTTACCTTCTGAAAAATTCCCAATTCAACAAGCATGTTTAGATATCCAAAAACAACCTGATTTTTGTTTTCACAGCAAGTGTTGTCCAATTGTAGATACAAAACTTCAGGAAGATTACCAGACCAATGAGAAATCACATCATGAATTATAGTTATGGTCAGATTTGCATCATTATGAATATTTGGAGCTGTGAAGTACACCCTTGGCAACATTTTCCCATTGAAGACCATACAACCGACCAAGTGAAATTGAATAAAGTTTTCCTCCTGTAAATTTTTGGGTGTGCGAACAAAATGTGGTAAAAGTGTTTTCTTCTGGTCCATACCATCAATTATCAAACCCAAATATTTATTCGTATTAGCATAACACTTTTTTCGATGCTTGTACAACTTCTTCCTTTCGTTTGTTTGTTGTTCGCGATGCTGCTGAAGTTGTTTGACAATTAAATCTACACAACATAAAAGAGATTCATTAAGAAATATGTTTTCATAGTTGAAGACTATACAATTTTAAAAGTTAAAGTTATGAACGCTTACCTCTTTCTCACCCTTCACTTTTGTCCCTTTTTTATTTAAGAGAAGCACATGTACTGCAAATCCCCATCCATGTCTTCTTAGGAATATGGACATTGTTGAATTCTTTCTTCCATACCTTCACAAAATATTGATATGTAATAAACTGGCCATGTCCCTCAGCACCTTCTGCATATTCTTTGTATAAGTTGTAGGTTTCTCATCTTGAAAAATTATCTGGAATATGTATTGTCTCTCCATTTGGCATACACTCTCCATGCTTTGAAAAGAAATCTTTCATCCATGACATTGCAGTATTTGATAATGGACCAAACTGTCTTTTATGACATACTTCTGAATAAAATGTGGGATCCTTTTCCAAATTTTCTTGAATTCTCGAGAGATGAAAATTCCCAGTCGAATGAAACATTTTGAAACCTTTTCTATAGATAAAAAGAGTCCCAATATGATAATCATAACCTGACAATGTAGATTGCATGCACCCAACTAAATATGAATTTTGCATGCTTTTATTCATTGACAAATATCTCTTCCTGCTTTCTAATGCAAATTTGAAATCCATATGTTTCAAGAAATCTTTTTGGCAACATTCACTTGAAATGAGAGCACTGATAGAACTTCTTCTCGTCAGATATTCTGCTCTACCCCTTGTATAACTAGAACAACTTGCATTGATATGAAAAGGTCTGCTCCTACTCCTTGATACAATGTTTCTTGGCAACATCTCCATCATTTGATCATCATTTGTATAAGGATTTTCATCATCATTAAGAGGAATGTTATCCACACTATGATCAGCTATGCTTTTCAAATATTGACTTGGAGGATATTATTCATCTTCTACTTCTTCAGTGCTACTGTCGTAGTCCTTAGAATTCGGGCTGAATGGAAAATCTGACTCGATGTTTAATGGATATTATTCCTCATATGCATTGCCAGTGCTACTCTCATAGTCCATAGAATTAGGACTACGTTGAAAATGTGACTGTTTACTTATTGAAGATGCTACATCCCGTCCTTTGTCACTGCTACCTTTATACTCATTAGAATTAGGACTAAGTGCATCATCTTGTCCTTCATCATTGCTGCTCTCATAGTCCACAGAATTAGGACTAAGAGGACACAATGACACTCTATTATTTTGAAATTCATCATCACGCTCTTCATAACTATTGCTCTCATAGTCCGTAGAATTAGGACTAAGTGGACATTGTGGTACTCCAATCTTTTGAATTTCATCATCCCACTCTTCATCACTGCTGCTCTCATAGTCCTTAGAATTTGGACTAACTGGACACCGCGACACTTCATACTTTTGAAAATCAACATCATGCTTTTTCATCACTACTGCTCTCATAGTCCTTAGAATTAGGACTAAGTGGACACTTTGACACTCCATACTTTTGAAAATCAACATCATGCTTTTCATCACTGCTGCTCTCATAGTCTTCAGAATTAGGACTAAGTGGACACCGTGACAATCCATTCTTTTGAAATTTGCCATCATGCGCTTCAAAACTGCTGCTCTCATAGTCCTCAGAATTAGGACTAAGTGGACACCGTGACACTCCCTTCTTTTGAACTTCACCATTATGCTTTTCAAAACTGCTGCTCTCATAGTCCTCAGAATTAGGATTAAGTGGACACCGTGACACTCCCTTCTTTTGAACTTCACCATTATGCTCTTCAAAACTGTTGCTCTCATAGTCCTCGGAATTAGGACTAAGTGGACACCATGACACTCCATTCTTTTGAACTTCACCATCATGCTCGTCAAAACTGCTGCTCTCATAGTCCTCAGAATTAGGACTAAGTGGACACCGTGACCCTCCATTCTTTTGAACTTCACAATCATGCTCTTCAAAACTGCTGCTCTCATAATCCTCAGAATTAGGACTAAGTGGACATCGTGACACTCCATTCTTTTGAACTTCACCGTCATGCTCTTCATCACTGCGGCTTTCATAGTCCTTAGAAGTAGGACTAAGTGGAATCTGTGACTCTTTATTTATTTGAAATTATTCATCCCCTCTTTCATCAGTGCTGCTCTCATAGTCCTTAGAATCAGGACTAAGTGGAAGAAGTGACTTTCTATTCATAGTGGAAGAATTCCCGCTATGTTCATCAATATGAATAGAGTTGTTACGCGATGAAGAAGTTGATGGTGTATAAATCGAAACTTCACTATCAGAACAATCCATCCCTTTCAAATAGAAGATTTTGAATGATACAAATGGAGAGTCTCCTAAAGATATTATATAGCTTAAAGAATGAAATTTTCCCTCCAAATATTTTCCCTCCAAAAAATTTCGCGAAAATATTTCCCTCCAAAAAGTTTCGCGAAAATATTTCCCTCCAGAAAGTCTGTTAAATTTATTTACCTTTATTACTTTGTTCTACAATTTATTGGAAAATGTAAACTAAATTTTTTTATGAAATCATAATTAAAATTGTACACTACAACTTCTACATTAATTATTATAATAGTTAAACCATATAATTTTCACTTTCCAATACTACAATATTCACTTTAAAATATTTTAAAACAAATTATCCCACATTCAACCTGTTGTAAAACAAATCTATAATATTCACTTTATAATATTGTAAAACAAATTATCCCATATTAACCGTACAGTAAAACATCCTTGTAACTTCACTTACATATTAAAATTTCATTATCACTATTACTAACATCACATCCAGGCTTTCTGAAAATCGTTGAAAGAGGTCATAAATTTGTGGAGCAGCTAAATCGCTATCAACAACATAATCAACGAAGAATTCTCGCAATTAAAAGGTAAGTTAATTTTTTTTTCTTGAAAACTTTTATATTAAATTAGTTTAATGAAAATCGTGAGCATGGTGGGCCCGGTCAACCTCATTTTCTTAACACCCGTGGGTGTGCCCCACCCCCCTCGCCCGCCCGCCCGCACCGCCCGCCCCCCGCCTCCGGGCGCCTTAACAACGCCCGCGCCATCACCCCGCCGCACACGCCCGCCCGGCCCGCCCTCCGGGCGCCCTAACAGCCCCCCCCTCACCCGCCTGCCTGGCCAGGGCCCCCTCACCCGCCGACCCACCCACCCTGTCCCCCCTCACCCGCCTGCCCGCCCGGCTCAAGCGCCCTGACATGCCGCCCCACCGCTCCGGTCGAACCACCCACACCCCCTCACCCGCTCGCCCGGCCGCCGGCACCCGCACCCCGCCCCCCCAACCACTCCTCACCCCTCCGGCTGGGCAACCCATCCCCGGGCGCCTTCACCCGCACGCCCGCCCACCCACCCCCGGGCGCCCTCACCCGCCCCGCCCACCCGGCACGGGCGCCCTGACCCGCCCGCCCCACACACCCGCGAGCGCCCTGACCCACCCGCCTGCAGGCGCCTTCACCCGCCCGCCCGCCCGCGGGCGCCCTTACCCGCCCGCCCGGCCCACCCACCCTGGGCGCCCTCACCCGCCCGCCCGCCCGCGGGCGCCCTCACCCACCTGCCCGCCCCACCACACCCGCGGGCGCCCTCACCCACCCGCTCGCCCAACCCGGCCCGGGCGCCCTCACCCGCCCGCCCCACCAAACCCCGGGCGCCCTGACCCGCCTGCCCGACCCGGGAGCCATTACCCACCTGCCCGCCCTACCCACCCTCCCTCAGCCCCACCCGCCTGCCTCACCTTTCTCCCCCCGCTCGCCTCACCCACCCCCTCCGCCCACGACCTCACCCACCCTCCCTCAGCCCCATGAGCGGGGCTCGTGCAGGCGCACCTGGGCCGCCCCGCCCCGGCCCGGCAGGCAGGGCAGGGCGATTCCGGGAATCGCCCTGCCTGCCGGGCGAGGGCGCGGCTGGCGCGTGCACAAGGGCGCCACCCATCGTGCAGGCGCCATCTGGGCCACCCGCGCCTCGCCCGGCAGGCAGGACGATTCCGGAAATCACCCTGCCTGCCAGGTGAGGGCGCGGATGGCCGGGGTGGCGCCTGGACGAGGGGTGGCGCCCTCGTGCAGGCGCCACCCAAGCCGCCCGGGCGCTTGCCTGGCAGGCAGGGCAATTCCCGGAATCGCTTTGCCTACCGGGTGGGGGCGCGGGTGGCCCGGGTGGCGCCTGCACGAGGGCGCCTGTCACGCCCCTACACCTGCGGTAGTCTTCCAACCGCTTGTACCAAGGTGCGGCACCACCGAACGCGTTCTTTTCACCAATACTAACATTCGTGGACTACGCCTATTTTCACATTAACATACTTAGCTTGTGTTTCGCAACTAAGTAAAAGCAATTATCCTTTATACTTAATGAAGCCCATACTCGTTCATTATCATCATGCAATTAACCAAAAACATCAACAATTGCAACAAGTATAAAGGGGAGGGGCAACTCCCCGTAATGTGAGTCTGCCCGACAATTTTATTAAGAATATCAGCTTACAATACAACAGTGTGTCTTGGTCGAACCAAGTCTCACACTTAACCAAATTTTACAATAGACAGGCCACCTGCCTTTTAACAACATCTTGTGCACCCTTGCACGAAGCGAGGTGCTCACCCGAGCCACCCAAGATCCCTTAGCCAAGTCCTACACAAAACTGCACCTTAGAATTCACCCCGGACACCTCTGTCCAACCTTCGACCTGATCAAGACTTCACAAGCGTGCAATCCTCCTTAAGGAAATGCCTATGAGATATGCGGAAGTCCTCTCTTATAACTGCACACTTCTTCCTTTGTCTTGTGCGAAGACTCCAAGAGTGAATGCGATCATCAAATGAGCCTTCATGCTCACTTATATATATGCACCTTAACTTGTTTTCACACGTGGGTTTACAGGGGGTGTGCAGCCCCTTGGCCGACCCCCAAACCACCATACATGCGCCCAGAACCTTACTTGCAAGTCGGCTTCAAGTATTTTCTCCACCGCATATATGTGTGATATGCTTCAACACTTAGTCGAATTAAGTGTTTATATTATCGTCGCATTTTATGTCGCATAGTGTCGTAGGATTGTCGCATTTCCTCCGCACAAGTGTCGCACCCGTCGCACACTTTGTCTGCGCACCCATGCGCCCGCCCGCGCGCCCGCTCTCGTGCACGAGTCATCGGTGCCCATCGCACTTCGCTCACGAAGGCCTTACATCCTCCTCCACCTGAAATCGTTGTCGTCCTCAACAACATACCATCTCGGTAGCCATCCACCAAGATCATCATCATCCACGATGTCAACCTTTCCACACAAGGCAAACATCTCTGCAACATATGTAGAAACTCTTCTCCACTATGTCCCGGCTCAATGACCACTGCCACCAAGCTCACCATACCAAGGTATGCTCTCCATCAGATGTCATCTCGATCCATGATTACTAACCTCCTATCTTCTTCATGTGTCCTCATGTGAACTGCTGCCATGATACTCCGACATAATGCCAACATATCTCTGTACACTACTAGTCCCCATGTTTGAACTAGTCGGATGGCCAGTCCAACTGTCACGCTCAAACCATGAGAGTGAACATCCTCATGCCACCATCAATTGTTTCTCAAACATCTGCCACATCCTCGACTCATCAAGAATCTATCTCCATAGTCCATGCTCAGGTCCATGGAACTCCATCCACCTCATCTGCAACATGTTGTCCATGATGTTTGGTGTCAATGTGCTACAAGAAATCAGCCACATCTATCCCAACATCATCATGTGTGTGTGTCCTCCATATGAAGAGATCATCTCATCAAGTCGACTCTCGATGTGCCACATCTAGGTCCATGAAGCAATCTCCATCATATCTACAATGTGCCATCCCTCAAGTCTGCCATAGAAACAAGTATGCACTTGTCTCACCTGTCCATGTGCTGCTCAATCAGCTCCATGTGCCAAAAGTAGTTGAGTCTCGGCTCAACCCATGCCCAAGTGCAGCCACCAAGGCATCATCATCATCGTTGTAACTCCATCACCTCAAAGTGTCTCATATCGATCCTCCACATCAAGTCACTCTTCCAAGCCATGCCCATACTTGTACTTGGAAAGTATGCACCTGCATCAAAGTCCCTGACCTCAGCTCCTCAATGAATCAGATCCTCCACCATATATGAAGTCCCCAAAAGTCACAACAACCTCATGTCATCATGAGCTCCATAAGTCATCCGCAACCAACACTCTAGCAAGCATACAAGTCTTGGCCCAAAGGTCTCTGCAAGATGCCTCAGCTCTCCATGTAGTAGGAATGCTCCATAGTCTACTCACAACTCCATCCAAGTCCATGGTCTTGTTGCACAAGAGTGTACAACCTCTCCATAGGCTCATAAGTAATAGTCTCCATGTCACACTAGCAAATCCGTCTGCACAACATCCTTGCCCTGGCACTCCTCATTGGATGTCCATGACACCTCTACAAGTGCTCCCACATAATGTCCCTGCATAAGACTGCCATGCTCCATGTCTCCAACCTGATGTCCATGACTAAGTTACCCTTGTAGTCCAACCAAGTAGACTCATCACAACCATCGGTCATCCTCATCCAAGTCTACAATCTTCGGTTTAGTGAACTCGGTCACCCAACCATATCATCATGTCATGAGTCCCTCCATCATAGCTCTTCCACCAAAGTGTCCACCAAGACTATCTCTTGGGCTCGGCCATGAGAAGTCCACCCAAGAGTGTGCCCTCCAATCTGTCCATGAGTCATGCTGGGCACTTAGCCAATCTTCCATATGGCTAAAGCATGACCCATTCTTCCACAACGATCATCAAGTTCCTCCCTTGTCAAGGGCCTTTGTACCTTCTACCATAAGGTCACAAGAAACCCCAACAAGTCCTGCAACAATCAACAATCCCTGCTTCTCCATACAAGGTTCCATCATAGTCATCCATGGCAATATCCTCCATAACATAGGCAAACTGGCTTTACCCTTCCCTGCATACGGTCCATATACCAAATGCCCAAATGAAACAAAAGTATCAATACTTACTTCATCATCATGAGGCTCCTCCTCATTCGTCCATGTTCGCAAACTGCACGATCCTGGTCCAACTTGATCATCCTCAAGTTCATCCTCCATCATGGTCATGTCTGCAACATCTTCAACTTTCATAGCTTCCTCTTCCTTGTTAGCACAATCCGCAACTTCATCTTGCTCCATTGTCCAACCAAGTTGAAGAAGCTCTTCTTCAACATTCCTTTCCAAGACTGCAAGCTTCTCTCGAATCTGGGGATTCTCTTCTTTCAACCGCTTCAACCTGTATAAGGAAAGCAAGAGCTTCCCTTCACCTTCTCCCAAACTTGCCATGCCTTGTCGTTCAGCTTGGTCCAAGCACTAAGCTTCACCTCTGCTAAACCTGCTTCCACTGTCATCAGTTGTCAAGTTTCCAAGTGTACCCATACTTGCACTTCGTCACAAGCAACCCTGCTCTAACACCAGCTCCAACTAAGCTCTGATACCAACTGTCACGTTGTGTATCAGCTTTAAACCTTCACGAGCAAACCTTGCTCAACAGCTTCACCGAACCGAAGCTCTGATACCACCTGTCACGCCCCTACACCTGCGGTAGTCTTCCAACCGCTTGTACCAAGGTGCGGCACCACCGAATGCGTTCTTTTCACCAATACTAACATTCGTGAACTACGCCTACTTTCACATTAAAATACTTAGCTTGTGTTTCACAACTAAGTAAAAGAAATTATCCTTTATACTTAATGAAGCCCATACTCATTCATTATCATCATGCAATTAACCAAGAACATCAACAATTGCAACAAGTATAAAGGGGAGGGGCAACTCCCCGTAATGTGAGTCTGCCCGACAATTTTATTAAGAATATTAGCTTACAATACAATAGTATGTCTTGGCCGAACCAAGTCTCACACTTAACCAAATTTTACAATAGACAGACCACCTGCCTTTTTACAACATCTTGTGCACCCTTGCACGAAGGGAGGTGCTCACCCGAGCCACCCAAGATCCCTTAGCCAAGTCCCTACACAAAACTACACCTTAGAATTCACCCCGGACACCTCTGTCCAACCTTCGACCTGATCAAGACTTCACAAGCGTGCAATCCTCCTTAAGGAAATGCGCATGAGATATGCGCAAGTCCTCTCTTATAACTGCGCACTTCTTCCTTTGTCTTGTGCGAAGACTCCAAGAGTGAATGCGATCATCAAATGAGCCTTCATGCTCACTTATATATATGCACCTTAACTTGTTTTCACATGTGGGTTTACAGGGGGTGTGCAGCCCCTTGGCCGACCCCCAAACCACCATACATGCGCCCAGAACCTTACTTGCAAGTCGTCTTCAAGTATTTTCTCCATCGCATATATGTGTGATACGCTTCAACACTTAGTCGAATTAAGTGTTTATATTATCGTCGCATTTTATGTCGCATAGTGTCGTAGGATTGTCGCATTTCCTATGCACAAGTGTCGCACCCATCCCACACTTTGTCCACGCACCCGTGCGCCCGCTCTCATGCACGAGTTGCCGATGCCCGTCGGACTTCGCTCACGAAGGCCTTACAACGCCCCTCGTGCAGGCGCCACCCGGGCCGCCCGCGCCCTCGCCCGGCAGGCAGGGTCGCCCTGCCTGTCGAGCGAGGGCGCGGGCGGCCCGGGTGGCACCTACATAAGGGTGGGTGCCCTCGTGCAGACGCCACCCGGGCCACCCGCGCCCTCGCACGGCAGGCAGGGCGATTCCCGAAATCGCCCTACCTGCCGGGCGAGGGCGCGGGCGGCCCCGGTGGCGCCTGCACGAGTGGGGGCACCCTCGTGCAGGCGCCACCTAGGCCGCCCGCGCCCTAGCCCGGCAGGCAGGGCAATTCCTGGAATCGCCTTGCCTACCAGGCAATGGCGCGGGCGGCTCGGGTGCGCCTCCACGAGGGGGGGCGCCCTCGTGCAGGCACCACCTGGGCCGCCCGCTCCCTCGCCCTGCAGGAAGGGCGATTCCTAGAATCGCCCTGCCTGCCGGGTGAGGGCGCGGGCGGCCCGGGTGGCGCCCGCACGAGGGGGGCGCCCTCGTGGGGCCTGCACGAGGGGTGGCGCCCTCGTGCAGGCGCCACCTGGGCCGCCTGCGCCCTCGCTCGGCAGGCAGGGCGATTCCCGGAATCGCCCTGCCTGCCGGCGAGGGCGCGAGCGGCCCGGGTGGCGCCTGTACGAGGGGGGTTGTAAGGCCTTCATGCAGCAGGGCGACGGCGGGCGATCGTGCACGGGCGCGGGCAAGGGCGCAGGCGGGCGCGTGGGCGCGTTCAATCACAATGTGCGATGGGTGCGACGGAGCACGGAGGAAATGCGACATAAAGTGCGATGTTAGAAAAACACTTATGCGACTAAGTGTTGAGCTAAACGCACGTATATATGCGATGTAAAGAAAGGGAGCAAGCCGACTTGGGAATGAAGACAAGTGGGCATGCATTGAAGGCTTGTGGGGTCGGCCATGGGGCTGCACACCCCCTTAAAACTCACGTAAGTTTGGTATAAGTGGAGCATGAGCTCATTTGAAAGACAAGACATTCGCTCTCACATCTTCGCATAAGGAAAAGAACAGGTGCACAGTTAAGAGGGAACTACGCATATCTCATGCGCATTGTTCCAAGAGGATTGCATGCTTGGTGGAGTCTTGAAATAAGTACGAAGGTTGGGCTAGTGTGCCTGGGGTGAATTCTAGTGTACGGTTTTGTGTAGGACTTGGCTAAGGGATCTTTGGTGGCTCGGGTGAGCACCTCCCTTCGTGCAAGGGTGCACAGCATGTTGTAAAAGGCAGGTGGCCTGTCTATTGTAAAAATTGGTTAAGTGTGAGACTTGGTTCGGCCAAGACACACTGTTGTATTGTAATCTGATATTCTTAATAAAATTGTCGGGCAGACTCACATTACGGGGAGTTGCCCCTCCCCTTTATACTTGTTGCAATTGTTGATGTTCTCGGTTTAATTGCATGATGATAATGAATGAGTATGGGATTCATTAAGTATAAAGGATAATTGCTTTTACTTAGTTGCGAAACACAAGCTAAGTATGTTAATGTGAAAGTAGGCGTAGTCCACGAATGTTAGTATTGGTGAAAAGAAAGCGTTCTGTGGTGCCGCACCTTGCTACAAGCGGTTGGAAGACTACCGCAGGTGTAGGGACGTGACAGTTGGTATCAGAGCAGCTGATCCAGTATTGAAGCTGCTACACAACTTCACCGAAGTGAAGTTGGTATCAAAGCTTCGGTTTGAAGCCGGTGAGCAGGGTTGCTTGTAACAGTGACAGGGGTACTTGCAGGTGAAGGAAGCCATTTCACACGAAGTGGAACAAGGGTTGTTTCAGGTTGCAGGTGACTTGGTAAAGATGTCTATCTTGCAGAAATTGGGTTTTGCAACCTTCGAAGAATTCGAAGGGAGTCTACTTGAAGAGTCAGAGGAAGTAAAACAAGGATTTGGAGAATGTGGCAAAAGGTTGTTTGAAACAAAGGATGCTCTTCGTGCCTTGGTCAAGGAAGGGGTTTCTGACAGGAATAAGGAGGAAGCCTATCAACTTGCAAAGGAGATGGACTTGCTTGAAGCAAAACTCAAGGAACTAGAGATAAGACAGAAATTGAATCAAAACAAGTGGGATTGCCTAGCTCTTGAGGTGAGGCATTCCATAGCTTTGGTTCGTAAGAGGAAGGCTGAGTCTGATGGAAAGAATGTTGAAGAAGAGCTTCTTCAACTTGGATGGACAATGGAGCAAGGTGAAGTTGCAGATTGTGCAAACAAGGAAGAGGAAGCCGTGATGATTGAAGATGTTGCAGACATGACCATGATGGAGGATGAACTGGAGGACGATCAAGTTGGACCAAGATCGTGCAGTTTGTGGACATGGATGGATGAGGATACTCACATGGAGGAGCCTCATGATGATGAAGTAAGTATTGATACTTGTGTTTCATTTGGGCATTTGGTAGATGGACCGTATGCAGGGAAGGGAAAAGCCAGTTTTCCAATGCTAGGGAGGATCTTACCATGGATGACTAGGATGAGACCTTGTATGGAGAAGCAAGGATTGTTGATTGTTGCAGGACTTGTTGGGGTTGTTTGTGACCTTATGATAGAAGGTGCAAAGGCCCTTGACAAGGGAGGAACATGATGATCATTGTGGAGGATTGGGTCATGCTTTAGCCACATGGAGAATTGGCTAAGTGCCCGGCATGACTCATGGACAGATTGGAGGGCACACTCTTGAGGTATGATGATGCTTGGGTGGACTTCTCATGGCCGAGACCAAGGAATAGTCTTGGTGGACACTTTGGTGGAGGAGCTATGATGGAGGGACTCATAACATGATGATATGGTTGGGTGATCGAGTTCACTAAACCGAAGATTGAAGACTTGGATGAGGATGACTGATTGTTGTGATGGGTCTACTTGGTTGGACTACATGGGCAACTTAGTCATGGACATCAGGTTGGAGCCATGGAGCAGGGCAGTCTTATGCAAGGACATCGTGTGGGAGCACTTGTAGAGATGTCAATGGACATCGAATGAGGAGTGCCAAGGCAGGGATGTTTTGCAGGTAGATTTGCTGATGTGACATGGAGACTTATTACTTGTGAACCGATGGGGAGGTTGTGCACTTTGGTACAACAAGACCATGGACTTGGATGGATTGTGAGTAGACTATGGAGCATTCCTACTACATGGAGAGTTGAGGCATCTTGTATGCTTGCTGAGGTATTGGTTGGGAATGGTTTATGGAGCTCATGATGACATGAGACTGTTGTGAATTTTAGGGACTTCATATATGGTGGACTTAGAGGATCTGATGCATTGAGGAGCTGAAAGTCAGGAGACTTTGATGCAGTATGGGATGCATACTTTCAAAGTACATGTATGGGCATGGCTTGGAAGAGTGACTTGATGTGGAGGATCGATATGAGACACTTTGGAGTGATGGAGTTACAATGATGATGATGATGCCTTGACTTGGGCATGGGTTGAGCCGAGACTCAACTACTTTGACACATGGATAAGTGAGACAAGTGCATACTTGTTTCTATGGTAGACTTGAGGGATGACACATTGTAGATATGATGAAGGTTACTTCATGGACCTAGATGTGGCACATTAAGAGTTGGTTTGAGGAGATGATCTCTTCATATGGAGGAGACACACACATGGACGATGATGTTGGGATAGATGTGGCTGATTTCATATAGCACATTGACACCAAACATCATGGACAGCATGTTGAAGATGAGATGGATGGAGTTCCATGGACCTGAGCATGGATTATGGAGATAGATTCTTGATGAGTCGAGGATGTGGCAGGATCTTTTGAGAAACAACTGATGGTGGCATGAGGATGTTCACTCTCATGGATTGAGCGTGGCAGTTGGACTGGCCATCCGACTAGTTCAGGCATGAGGGCTAGCAGTGGGCAGAGATGTGTTAGCATTATGTTGGAGTATCATGGCAACGGTTCACATGAGGACACATGATGAAGACAGGAGGTCAGAAATCATGGATCGAGATGACATCTGATGGAGAGCATACCTTGGTATGGTGAGCTTGGTGGCAGTGGTCATTAAGCTGGGACATAGTGGGGAAAGAGTCTCTACATATGTTGCAGGGATGTTTGCCTTGTGTAGAAAGGTCGACATTGTGGATGATGATGATCTTGGTGGATGGCTACCGAGATGGTATGTTGTCGAGGATGACAATGATTTCAGGTGGAGGAGGATGTAAGGCCTTCGTGGAGCAGGGCGATGGCGGGCGATCGTGCATGGGCACGGGCAAGGGCGTGGGCGGGCGTGCGGGTGCGTTCAATCACGATGTGCGACGGGTGCGACAGAGCACGGAGGAAATGCGACATAAAGTGTGACGTTAGAAAAACACTTATGCAACTAAGTGTTGAGATAAACACACGTATATATGCGATGTAAAGAAAGGAAGCAAGCCGACTTGGGAATGAAGACAAGTGGGCATGCGTTGAAAGCTTGTGGGGTCGACCATGGGGCTGCACACCCCCTTAAAACTCACGTAAGTTTGGTATAAGTAAGTGGAGCATGAGCTCATTTGAAAGACAAGACATTCGCTCTCACATCTTCGCATAAGGAAAAGAACAGGTGCGCAGTTAAGAGGGAACTACGCATATCTCATGCGCATTGTTCCAAAGAGGATTGCATGCTTGGTGGAGTCTTGAAATAAGTGCGAAGGTTGGGCTAGTGTGCCTGGGGGTGAATTATAGTGTACAGTTTTGTGTAGGACATGACTAAGGGATCTTTCGTGGCTCGGGTGAGCACCTCCCTTCGTGCAAGAGTGCACAACATGTTGTAAAAGGCAAGTGGCCTGTCTATTGTAAAAATTGGTTAAGTGTGAGACTTGGTTCGGCCAAGACACACTGTTGTATTGTAATCTGATATTCTTAATAAAATTGTCGGGTAGACTCACATTACGGGGAGTTGCCCCTCCCCTTTATACTTGCTGCAATTGTTGATGTTCTCGGTTTAATTGCATGATGATAATGAATGAGTATGGGCTTCATTAAGTATAAAGGATAATTGCTTTTACTTAGTTGCGAAACACAAGCTAAGTATGTTAATGTGAAAGTAGGCGTAGTCCACGAATGTTAGTATTGGTGAAAAGAAAGCGTTCGGTGGTGTTGCACCTTGCTACAAGTGGTTGGAAGACTACCGCAAGTGTAGGGGCGTGACAGGCGCCCTCGTGTAGGCCACCACCCGGCCGCCCGCACCCTCACCCGGCAGGCAGGGAGATTCCTGAAATTGCCCTTCCTGCCGGGCGAGGGCCCGGGTGGCCCGGGTGGCGTCTGCATGAGGGTGCCTGTCACGCCTGTCGGGCGAGGGCGAGGGCGGCTCGGGTGGCGCCTCCACAAGGGTGCCCCCCGTCGTGTAGGTGCCACCCAGGCCGCTCGCGCCCTCGCCTGGCAGGCAGGGCGATTCCCGGAATCGCCTTGCGTGCCGGGCGATTCCCGGAATCGCCTTGCGTGCCGGGCGAGGGCGCGGGCGGCCCGGGTGGCGCCTGCACGAGGTTGGGCGCCCTCGTGCAGGCGCCACCCGGGCCGCCCTCACCCTCGCAGGGCGACCCTGCCTACCGGGCGAGGGCGCGGACGGCCCGGGTGGCACTTGCACGAGGGAGCCCGGGCGGAGGGCAGTTCGGGTGAAGCGGGCGGGTGGCTAAGGGCGCCAGGCAGGTGGGCGGGTGAGGGCGCCCGGCGGGGGGCCGGGTGAAGGCTCCCAGAGGTGTGGGGGCGGGCGAGGGCGGGCGGGTGACGGGGTGCGGTGTGTGCGGGTGAAGGGGTGCAGAGTAAGGGGGTGCCGTAGGGAGCCCAGGCGGAGGGGAGTTTAGGTGAGGCAGGCGAGTGGGTGAGGGCACCGGGCAGGTTGGAGCGGGTGGGTGAGGGGTGCGTGAGGGGGTGCGGGTGGGCGGGTTGGGGGAGAGGTAGGGAGCCCGGGCAGAGGGGGGTTCGGTTGAGGCGGGCGGGTGGGTGAGGGCGCAGGGTGGACGGGCGGGGGAGGGCGCCCGAAGGGGTGAGGGCGCCGGGAGGGTTGGAGCGGGCAGGTGAGGGGGTGTGGGGAGAGGTAGGGAGCCCGGTGGAGGGGGGTTCGGGTGAGGCGGGCGGGTGGGTGAGGACGTCGGGAGGGGGCCGGGTGAGGGCGCCCGGAGGGGTGGGGCGGTCGAGTGGGCGAGGGCGCCCGGAGGGGTGGGGCGCCGGGAGGGTTGGAGCGGGCGGGTGAGGGTGTGCGGGGCGCGCAGGTTGGGGGAGAGGTAGGGAGGGCGCCCGGAGGGGTGGGTGAGGGCGCCTGGGTCGGTCGGTCGGTCGGTCAGGCAGGCGGGCGAGCGGGTGGGGTGGGGGTGGAGTAGGGAGAGAGTTGGGGTGGGTGGGCGGGCGGGTGAGGGCGCTTGGGCCGGAGAGGGTTGTGGGGGTTGGGACGGGGCGCCTGGGCAGTGGGGCGGGTGAGGGCGTCCGGGCCGCCGGGTTGGGGGGGTTTGGATGCTTGGGGCGGGTGGGTGGGTGAGGGCGCCCATGCCATGCAGGGGGGGGTGGGTGAGGGCGCCCGAGCAAAATGTTTTATTCGTGATTTACTTTTTTACACTGGAATGTTAATGCATGTCCTTTTGGAATATGAGGGGCGGTGGGTGGGGCGATTGTTGATTAAAATTTATGATATGTTTTCGTTGTTACTTTAAGTTAATATGTTTTTATTATTTACTGATTTATGTGTTTCTATTTTTCAGGAAAATGGCATCAAAGAGAATTTAAATGAATCTTTCTGGACCAAAGACTCATAAAGGTGCATCTAAAAGAAACATTGGTGAACGAACTCCACCTGAGCTCATGACTACAAATCTTTCAAGTGCCTCAAGTGATAAGACGATGATTTCAGACTGGAAGAATTCGAAAGAGGTGAAATTTCCATCAAGAATGTGGTATGTGAAAGAAAGAGAAAGCGCAAATGTGAATATATATCTATATATCGATATACCGAATGATAGTGGAATTTTTGAGGTGATGGGAAGAGTCGTAAATATTTGTTTGGTACCGGACACTGAAGTTGTTTACGTACTTACAAAAGCTCCCAAGTCACATGAAAGGGTTAAATACCAACTATCATATTCATTGTATGACACGAGAGAGGTATCTACAAAGTTGTGTAGTCAAATCGTAAATGAGATGACACAAAACATTGTAAATATTATTATTTATATTTGTATTTTGCGTTTTTGAAAGTGTCTCACTATATTTTTTAACTTTGTTTTTTATTGACATATGATATTTTGTTTGGCAGAATTTCATTGAAAGTTGTTCAATTAGGTTGGGAGGCATTCATTTCATTGAGAATGATATCATGAAAGCTGTCAGTAGTTTTTACTCATTGTCAGAAGAAAATATGGAAAATAGGCAAAATGAAGTAATTGATAATGCTACAAAACTACATCCAAAGAATCAGAAAAAAAGGTCTCTGGTGGATAAATCTAGCAAGGGTAAACAAGTTACTTTTGAGAACGATGAAGTTGAAATTGACGATGAAACATATGTTGTCATTACTGAAGATGACATTGGAACTGAGAAGAGCCATAAAAATCCAAAAGTAACAATGCCCAAGAATAACTCTGGTGGGAATGTTATGACCAAGAAAAGTAGAGTTGATGATTTTGAAGCAGTCATTACCAGCAGTCAAGGACCTAGTGAAACTTCAAAAGAAAGCAGAGAAATCATTACACCAGGAGCTGATTTAGAAGATGGCATTATCAAAACAAAACAAAATGTCATTCGAGAGAATTTGACAAAGAGAAACTTAATTGATGGTGGTCGCACATTTCAGCTTAATGTCAGGCAAACCTATAAAGCAAGTGAAGGACAATGTCAATATCAAGTTAGAAAGCCACATCATCTGCATGTTCACAACTTGAAGACATTGATGAGGTACAATCCATATGCTCATGTGGTTAGTTATGTGCTTCTTGTTGATCCACTTCAAGTTCCCAACAAAGAAGCATTTGATAAGTCAAAATGTTTTGAATACAATTATTATGTGCTTGGGGGGAACCATTCTGTAGAAGCTCAAAGACAATTGATGGAGGAATATCCTAATAACCCACGTTTTGAAACAATGAAATGTATCATTTATGCTGGTTTATCTGATACAGAAGCAAAGTTAGTGGCATGGGATCATAATTCAGATAATGAATATAGGATGTCTATGACTTTCATCCAAAGGGTTAGATTTATTCATAGTGAATTTGAAGAAAAATGTGGTGGGGATAGGACAAAAGTTACTGTAGAGTTCCGAAAGGAATGTTGTATGGAAATAGGATATCAAATTGAAGAGAAAACCAATTCAAAAGGTGGAAAGGGCAGCAAACATAGTGATTTATTCAGAGGTGTTGATAACATTTTCCAATTGGCATTTAGAACTGGAGATGTTTGGAGGTTGATTGATGAGATTTTTGTCATGTGGGAAGACATTGCCATTAAAAACCAGAAGGTCAAAAAGTCTAAGCCATTCATATGTGGCAACAGTAAATTAGCTCCTGAAATGAAGCATCTTCCAGACGATATGACTATCACACCTTGGAGGGCGATGCAAGGAGTGAAAGATGAAAAAATTGTCAAAACACTATTATCTCATGTGAGGTCAGGGGAATTATCATTGGAGGAAATGTCTGAAGAATTTCAAAAGTAAGTTTCTTGAAATATTTTTATTTATTTCTAGATTATAATTATATTTTAAATTAAACATGCTGTTCTTGGTAGTATTTGTTATACATATCATTATATTAACTTTTTGTTACTTTATCTATGCAGTCACAAAGTTTACATGAAAATTCAAGAACAAATGGTTAGATTGTTGAATGAAGATAGTTGGGATGATGTCGTACGCAACTATCCAGATTCAAGTTCTACATCAACATTAAAAGCTTTTTATCTTGCATTTAAAAAGGTATCTTGATTTATACATTCATTTTTATTCACCTGTGTACTATTTTTAATTTATAACTTACACATATATTTGTTTATTTTATAAAAGATGAGGAAGGATGATAATGGAGTGCCAGATAGTTTCAAAACCTTTATCGAAAAAATAAAGATCGAAAGACTGAGGAAGCAACGTATTAAGGATATTCAACTTGATCCAACTCTTAATCATTTCATTTGGAATGGGCTAGACACTATTCAATATCAAGTAATACAAGGCGACTGTGAAGACATTGCTAAACTCATACCTAAAAGGGATTATGCCCTAGTCATTGCAGATATTCCCCATGGTTTCAATATTCCAAATATTGACTATGATAGTGACCCTTATACTTATCAAGCTTTTAGTAAAGTGGTTGCGAGATTTGTAGAAGTCACGTCATCACCATTATGGAGATTTGTGACATTTCATTTAGACACACAATTGGCAATGATATTGTCAAGCTTAAGGGGGAAACAAATTCAAGGATGCAGCTTACATGGTAAGACGTTTAAAATGTATATTTGATTAATGTTGAAAAATTTATTTATGTACAAGTTAATTTAACTTTTACTATTTCATGTTACAGGGAAAAGTCAAATCTTCTTCACAATGAAGATCAACAATTTATAAATGATTGTGAGTTCATTCATATTGATAGTTGGGAAAAAGATGATAGCCATATGTCTATGATTTTTAATCGGGTAGACAGAAAGAGTCATAGCCAAATACTGAGTTATGATGTTGTTGTGAGAAAACTAACATATGAAGACAAAGAAGCAAAATGAGAGATAGTTAACATTTATCAAAAACCACAATTATTGATTAACTATCTTATAGACATTTGTTCAAATGAAGGAGATTGTGTTTTGGATTTATTTTCTAGCTCAGGTAAGTTTTATTATATGGAATTGAATTTCAATATGTTATCTTTTTAATTAATATGTCATTGTACTAATTTAGTTCATTATTTCTTTTGTGCTTGAAAATTAGGTACAACACTAGCATGTTGCCTTCAAAAAGGAAAAAATTGCATTGCAATTGAAAAAGATCCAGTACAATGCAATTTCATTCAGCAAAGAATTAATGGTCTTCAATTTCTTCCAGATGCAATGCAAGAAATTGGGTTGAAGAAAGGGGACTTTAGTGAATCACGTGTGGCAAAAAAGGCAAAGGAACCCCAACCACCATTACATGGAATGTTTGGAAAGACATACATTGGGAGTTTCGCAGACATCAAAGACCCATTAGAAGAGGAAAATGAGCAAAATGAAACAGAAAATATTGTGGAAGAGGACAATGATGAAACTCTAGAGGACGAAGAGTTTGGATTACGTGACATTGTTGATTAAATTTAAGTTATGCTTGTAAATTAAGCTTTGCAATGTTTTGACTTTGACATTTTATGAGAAGAATAAACACTCAATTAGGGTTGTTATACGTTCAATATTGGTAATATGTGATTTTTGCATTGATTTTTAAGTTAATCATTATTTTTTGAAAAAAAAAGTGATTTTTATTATTTTTTTGACATGAAATTCATAGAAAAAGCTATTATTTAACCATTTTTAGTTAAAATTATCGTATAAAAATTGTGATTTTGACATGTCAATTCTAACAAAAAATTATAAAAACATGTATTTTTTTAGTTATATTTATGTTGAAAATTGTTATTTTTATGTCCATTGTTAAAAAATATCGTTTTTTAGAAACAATTATTTCATGTCGATTGAAAAATTAATTAAGGATGTATAAATATGTAGAATATCGAAAAGTCTAAATATCGACCTTCTAATTTAAAAATGCAAAACAGTAAAAACCTTACGAAATTTTTTTTTAAAATTATAATAAAAAACAAGAAAATGTGAAGAAAACGACCACTTCAAAAATTATCAAATTTACTAAATAATTATTTACATTTTATACATTAAAAAATTTAAAGCCAAAAAACAGAGCTTTTAAAAAAGGAGTGTGATGCAGAATGCTCACTTTTTTAAATCAGCATGAAAATCACTACCATTCTAAAACGTGATGTACATAAAAAAAACTAAAGTGCCAAAAACTATGCTCTAAAAAAAACATGTGCATTCTGCATCACCCATTTTCAAAATCAGGTCACTTTTTAGCTATCTCTACGAAACGGGTAACAGTATCAGTTCCCGTTTCAAAGTTTACATTGTTTCCACTGTTCTTTGCCAACTGTGGAACTCTTTTGATCTCTTGACTGATTTTGGGCTGATGGCTACTGGTTAGCATATTCATAACTGGATGGACAAATGAATCAATGAAGTCTTTATAGGAAAAAATAGTGGAAAATTTCTGGATCAATGGTGTCTAGTAGATGACTGATCTTGGGTTTCCTTTGGTATCTAACTTCTGAATGTTGATAGGAAACTTGTCTGACTGGTAATATAAAAACATGTGAAACAATACAGATGAGTACTTGAAGACTCTCTCAATTGGTAGTCTGATGAATTTCTCATGCATTCTATCTGCTATGAACTGAGCATAGTTATACATTGTAGCAGGAGGCTTTCCTCGGCAAAAGATAGAGAGGAAAGCCAGGACAACCTCATCCGCATGTTCATGTGTGATATATCCTAAAATTCAGGAAAGCATGGTGATGATTTGTCTACCTCTTTTATAAAAAATGGTGACAACATATGGTGGACTCTCTGTAGGGGTATGACACTCCTCTATGATGAAAGTTTGGAAACTTTTGGCTATCCTGGGAAGGTCTAACGTGGTATAGAGGTCAAGCATGCTTTCAATGGAAAGTTGGGTCTCATTTGGGCTTGGTTGGACTTGTAGAATTTGGTTAATGGATTCTATAGTGATGGTGAACAAAACTTGCTAGTCAGGGGTGACAATGGATCTTTGAATGGGAATGTAGCAAGCTTGGCAGAAGTGAATGATTTCTGGGAATGGGTGAACTTTGGGAACAAACACTTGGGAAAATTGGAATCCCAAAGGTGGATGTCATCATTTTGGTTTAAAAATTTGTCCTTACTCCTGCAGTGGAGCTTTAGAAGGTACATAGGGGAAGCAGTGTCCTTAATTTGGAAGTCTTTGTCTACTAATGTAAGGTGTTCGATGTCCAAGTGAAGGGTTTGCAGAGGTCTCATGTCCATAGAGGTTTGGGAAGCCATAATTGGGTTTACATATTTGAATTAGGCTTTTAGTGCTTTCAGGAGTGACGTTTAGGAGCTCTTGAACAGTGGGAGGGTAATTACAGTTTGTAAAAGGGTTTGGGATGTACAAATAGGTTTCTTCTCAATTCAAGAAAGTTTCATTAATTAATTCAATATAAAGTAACCTTTCAATTTAAACTGTGTGTTTTCAAATTCAAGGGTCGTTCTGGTTTTTTCCAAGAATACTTGGAATTTGGCGAATTGGTGTGCAAACCAAGTTCTGTGGTAACTGTAGAAGGTATTGAGGCTTCAACTATCAACTGGCTACTTCAATTGGGTATCTAGAGTATCTTCAGGTGGAAAAAGGTGGTCAAATTGGTCGCAGAGGTTCAGGGTGTCGCAAATGGCTAAGTAGTAGGTTTATAGTGAAAATGCAAGAAAAGAGCAAATTGGGGCTTTTTTTGCCTTTTAACTGACAACAGTCACATTTTGGTGCAGAAATTATTTAATGAGCAATGGGCAGTTTTCAATTTAGGTGGGGAGGTGGTTTTGTGTGCCATCACACTGCTTTTGGATGACAGGCGGTATTTTTCACAAGCATGCGATCTAACCCGGTGTTGCCACGTAGCAGAGCAGTGCCCAGGCAAATCCGTGAATCTTGCATGCTCTCAGGCTATTATCGATCAGACAATGAATACGCACGATATGGTTGTACATCATCGGATCTGGGGGTAGGAGATCAGAGGGAAATCGTGCAGTTGAGTTGCATGGATGGAATTGGGAAAGTGATTTGGCGGGGCCCGGGGTTTAATTACACATAAATGCAATTAATTAACGAATAATGTTGGGTTTTTTAATATAAGCAGTGGGTTAATAAGGCGGGACTTTGGGTTATGTGGCGGGGGTTTTTAAACTGCACCAAGGGTTGGTGGGTTAAAAAGGGTATTGCGGAAATATGAAGTGGGGGATGTTAATTACATAATGCGGGGGCATAAAAACTTAGGATAAGGGTTTTTGTGGGTTTTTGAGGGGAAAAGAGAAATTAATAAGGGGGGAAGTGATATTTGTAATGGGGAATGGGTTTCACACTAGGGAAAGGGGTTTTGGGAAGGGGGATGATTTTTGAAGGGTAATTTCTAGGGAAATGTGTGAAACCAAGGGGTAAAGGTCAAAATGAGGGGAAAAGGGTATTTATAAGAAATGAAGGGATAATGGGGAAATTAGCAAATAAGTATGTGGGGGTGTAGTGAAATGAGGGGAAATTAGTAAACAAGCTTGGTGAATATCCTTTCTTTCTCACAATTCCTCCTGCACATGAAACATAGGATTAAGCATGATAAATGTTCTTTTGTCTTAGCCAATTTGTGCACTTTGCAAAACTTTTTCTACCTACCCTTTATTTACCCTAACATTTTTTCTTCATTTTAATGGGTGCATTTGAGCTTGCAGACCCTTTATTTCCTTTTATTTTGACAAGCAAACTATCTAATTCTAACCTTATAACTTCCAATGGCTCAGATTAAATTGATGAGCTCATTATTATTCTCTACCTAACTACTGATCTGCCAAGGTTAAACAGTTTGGCTAGATCTTTATTCTCTATCTATCAACATGAAATTTAAAGCATGAATGAGTTAAGATTAAGCTATTTGACCATCATGGATTGTGGCATTTCTAACAAGCTGCACACAATCTTATTTTGCATAGTAAAGTAAAAGTAGTGGCATTTGAATTTGCACACTTTCATGATCTATTTTTATTTCTTTTTGGGGTTCATATTTTTCACTTTTTTGATCTTTTTTATTTCTTTTTGTCCTTTGATTATTCTTTTAGGACATACCCTCTTTACATTTTTTAATTTTTAATATGGAAAACATTTTGCACAATGCAAAAGTATCTACAATATTACAAGAATAACCATAGCCAATTCAAAATTATGAATCCTATTATTATAGGACCCTAACAATAGCAAAGGAGATTTGTTTTGGTATATAGAGAGGGATTGAAAAATCCATAAAATCAAAACAATATTAAAAAGGAAAGTAAGGCTGAGGCATATCCAAGGAGAAATTGAAAAATATCAAGAGAACTAGTGCAAATAATAACAGTTTTTGAAGCCATTTTTTAGGCAAAATATTAGCTCAAAGACCACATTGGACCCACTCAACTAGAAAGTGATCTAGAAGATCTTTCCACTGGTATGCATAAGTTTCAAAATGGCCTCTTGGAACGTGAGATAGAGTCAGTCAAAGTTGGAGACCACAAGTCAAATATTGCATAGCTAAAAGGCATTTAGGTGAATCTTTGGTGCATATCCAAAGTTTGCTTAAGTGCCAAACTCAACGAAAAAGTTGACAGAGCCTCTATGCGAAGCCCCGGGTAGACATGGTCGACACATTAGTGATAGAAATAAATTCTATTAGCCACATGTGGAACCCACTCGACAGGATCCACCTGACAGAATGTTAGGAGTGAAAAATGTTAAGCATCACGAGTGGAGGACCAAAATGACATCATCCCGACAATGGTGCTTTGATGGGAGCACCCTAGAAGACTCATAGATGGCACATAAATAACATGCCAGGATGTAAATAAGTAGGCGATGTCCACCTGATAGTAACACCTGAAGGTGTATCTTAGAGGGACAATGAGGAGAACCTAGAAAAAAAATAAAAGGTAAAAGAAAAAAGGAAGGGGGTCCACCTCTGCATTATATGAAAAACAACTAATTAACAAACAACTATTGGGCAGATTTCCATCAGTCCTAAGACCGCCCAGTCTTGAAAGTATTTTGATGGGGTAACTAGTGTGGTGGATAGTCCTCGGAATGGTCAACACCAACTATTGGGTGCGACCAATCAATGGCCAGGATCAACTCTTGGGGGGGGGTGGGGTTGAGCCTTTCTCTCGACCTTGTTTAATCATCCCACTGGAGTATGGGGACCACACCATCCGCCAAAGTGCCAACACATCAATGATGTCAAAAAGTGAGCGTGATATTTGTAAGGCCGAGGGCCTCCTACTCCCCTTCTCATCCAAACTGGTGTCTCTAAATGTCCTTTCCAAACATCTCCCCACTATCTCTCTCCCCACCCAACGCGTCACTCCACCATGTTACCAACCTATAAAGCTATCACACGCTAACCTTTGGGGTTAAAATTTATTTCATTTCAATGATGTTCGTTTATTGCTCCTCTTGTGCTCAATCTCGTTCAACCATCAGCCAGTGTAGAGCACTTCTAGCACCACTACACCCAATTGCTTTCAACCACAAGGACAGGGGCCATCATTGAAATTTCCAATATGATTGAGAAGGAAGTAGAGAGGGCCAAAGTTGAGGAGTGTTTAGGTAATCTAGTAAAATTTGTAGCTGCATTTGACTTAGATTTTGATAGAATTATGAGAACTAGATTGCCTAGCTATTGGAAGATTCTAGGGAACCTATTCCCATGAGAGTGGTATCATTAAATGTTGGTGGAAGCAAAAATCAAGGTAGACTCTTCTCATGAGAAGACTTCCACCCTCAAAGGGAAGACTATAGTCAACTATTTGCGGAGGGACTTCCATCTACTCTAGTTGGTAAAGACTTTGTTTTTTTCCAAGCCAAATTATATTGAGATCACTAGCCTAAAGACAGCTTATCAAAAATTCTTTCACTCTCCCTTGCCAAACCCAACGTTATGGTAAAAGTGTGATCAATTTGTTAATCCGCCACAAGTCCAAATCATAGATTCGGGATCCCTCCCACCAGAAATAGCCTGCCAACAATGAAGATATTTTGGCCATGTCAATCATGACACTTCATGTTATTTTGATGTTTTCGTAAATGGTTTGTTTCGAGAATGAAATCAAGACTATTATGTAATAATTAAGAAAACTGTGCTAGTAACATTCTCAAGCTATTTCGTGGGGAGACAATTGTAAGATTTTTGGGAGCATATTTTGTAAGGGGTTCTCAATTTTGGAAAAGCATTTTACAAAAGGCACAAAGAACTAATTTAGAAGGGTTGGTGTTTTCTATTTCATAGGCTGATCTAATTTGCAAGTAGTGCAAGTTTTGGAGATATATGGGATGTATGCTGTGTTTTGAAGATTAATAAAGAAGTTTTTGTGATTCCAAATGTTGAAAGTGTAGTATGTGTTTCCTTCTCTGTTTATTGTTTCATATGTGTTGTTCTTCTCAGAAATCATGTAAATTGTAGTTGTTGGAAATAATTTCATAATTTTAGTTTCATCTATGTCATGTTTTGTTGCTTGGTGCTTATGATATTTGAGATGGAAGTACTTAAAATGCACTCCACTTTTTCTGATTTGCATTCTCATCACTTGTTCCATATTTTTGTTGGAATTTAATGCACAAGATTATAATATTAGCCCTCTATATTAATTCCCCTCCTCTATTTTCTACTTTCCAACCATGCTACAATGAACTATGGAACTACATTTTATGTGTGCAGGGCACCATACCCGAATATTAATTCTTTAAGAACAGAATAATCACTGTGTGTGTTTATTAGATTAGCCTTTGGAATAGATATCTGAACCAATTTGATGCATTTATATGTAAATATGGAGCATTATAGATATATATTTTGAAAACTCTAAGATGTCCAAGGCACTGAATCCTATTATCAACCTGAGGGTTGTCTCTTAGGAACCACATTATGCTCACCATCAAATGTAGATGGCTTAATCTTCCTAAGATATCCTTACAAATTATCCAAGTCAAGTTTCCTTCTTTGTTTTTACATTGGTGATCCACTTGGTCCACTTCCAAATTCTAAGGAAACATAGGCTCTCTTCGTGAGCGATGTTATTGCCTAACAACACTCATCGCATGCCTCGAATATTCAACATCCTACCCCCTAACTTGTGAATCATGTTCCCCTTCCTGCTTATAATCAAATTTCTTTTCCATTCTCATCTGCAGATTATTTAGGCTATGCTAAATCCAAGTGTTAATTTGTTGTTGTTCCCTCATCATCCTTGTAGCTGAGCACCTCTAGTTTGAGACTTTTCATGGTCTCCTTCAGGTCTCTATTTTCTAACCTACAACTTCCATGCCAATTTGAATTTGTCTCAATATTACTCATGCTAATATTCATACCCTTGATCTCTTCCTCATGATTGTAGGACCCCTAAGCATCTGCCATACTTAGGATTCTCTTGTTAATTATGGTACTATAGGCCATTGAAGACATTTTAATTTCTTGAGAATTTTTCTATCCCAAACTAAAATTCTGGGATGATAGAAACATTCTCCTCTTCAATAACTTTCTGCTGAGTGCTTGTTTTCCCAAATCTTAGTTGCGGGTTGAAATATATGTCTTGTGAAATTTTTGGACAATTTTACCGAATTTTCCTTGTTTTCCTATAACAAGCTTATGTTAATTTCCTGAAATGTTGTGTACTAGAATTGAAAATCTAACTCCATGGAAACATTCTACTTTCCAAGATATTTCTATTGACCACTTCTATATCCAAATCTAATCTTTGGTTTCAAAGTTACACCTCCTGGAAGTGAATTTATACCTTATTTTCCTCTCTATTATTTTAGTTATAGCGCCCTCATATTAGCTTTGTTTTGTAATTATAATATGTCCTTAGAGATCTCTCTATGAGCTCTTTCATTTAGTCTATAGAAACTATGTGTATGATAGTTACATAATTTTTGTAGTTTGAAAACGTTGTTTAGAGCCTCAAAAACATCTTGCAAACCTATCAGAATTGCCTACAACTCTACTATGTGACTTCTTTAAGTTATATAGACATTTTCTATGTGGCCTCCCTTTATTGGATTTTTTTTTCTTGTGTATATACTGTTAAGAAGTTGTCACTGATGGTAAAGCAAGGATTGCATGGTTATACATCTTGTTCAATCTTCTCTGCATCTTGGATAAAGATAGCAACTCCTCCTACATGAGTGGCACTTCCCTGAGATACCAATTCCTCCTACATGAGTGGAACTTCCCTGAGATACCAAGTCCTCCTACATGAGTGGCACTTCCCTGAGCATGTTAAGAAAATTATATACACAATTTTCTAATATCTTGAAGATCCTATTATGCTAGAATCTTTTGAATATCAGAAGTAACTCCAAATATATCATATGTTGGAATCCCTGGTAAGATATTCAAATTAATTCATTTGATACCCATATAATAAACCTATTTTCAGCCCAAACAGAGAAGTCAAATGATATCCAAAAACAAAATAATGGATGTAATAACAGTAGAAATGTACAGGTCAACTCTTAAGAACAAGTCGTCTCCTCCACTAAAGATATGTCGACCTCCTAAAAAACACATGGACGGTTCAATATGTTTGAAGTAGTATAAATAAAGGCTAGTATTTCCTCCACTTTAACTATCATTTATTCAAGCAAAAAAACAAAAGAGAAGAAAAAGAAGTTGGCTAAGTAGATAGTAGAATTAGTTTGGATATGTAGTGGAGCAAGGTTCATATCTCATAAACCTAAGTTGTTTTTGAAGAAATACCATTGAAATTTAACTCTGTTATTGGACTAAGGCTTCTTATAGCTCTCTTTTGATAAGGTTTTGAAGTAATTTTGAGCCACCTTGGAGAAAGAATGCGAGTTAGCTTACACATCTCTACCTTCATCTACATACCTCAGTCTAACATCTTCATATTCTGACAACTTATCTATAACAATTGGGACTATGGTTTCTCCATGGTTTAAGAGCTATTTTTTCTATGGTGCATGAAGGAAAAATCTCTCTATTCAAAGAAGGTTACCAGGAAAACATATGTAGTATATCCTTGTGCTAATAGGCCAACGAAACTCTGTGAAATATCCCTATGGATTTCATGACTTTCTATGATCAAAATTTGGCCTAGTCTAGAACAGACCTTTGGCCCATTTAGGATCAATATTTGGCCTATTAAGGAATTGAATATGGAGTGTTACCTTGGTTGTGATTTTAGGATTGTATTTTGGCCTCCTTCTGCAGAGCTTCGCCCCAACAACTAGGGAAAATTAGTCCCTCTGTAATTTCGACTATGAGGCAAGTTTTGTTATGCAACAAACTCACAAAATAGTAGAAAAGATAGATCAACGACTTCAAAATTAGCCTGTCGAGGGGGAAACCTCCTTTACATTACATAAATGAACAATTATTGGATGATAAAAATGACAAGGCCTCCTTTCTATATATAGGAGTCTTAAGGGGTCACAATATAATCAGAGCCTACATAGCAACAATATTGTAAGGGCACAACAATAACAATAGTGGGCTTCTATAAGGCACAATAATAACAATATGGGGACTACACAGGCACAACAATACAATAAGGCGGTTGCATTAATAAAAATAACAAGCTAAAATAGTAGTATAGGGACCTAACATGACCCTCTCCTTAAGAAAAGTGTTGTCCTCAATGTTTGAGTAGTTTTGGATGCTTCTGTATAAAATTCTCATCCTCCCATGTGGAATCTTCAGCGGGTAAGTTCTTCCACTTGATGAGATACTCTGAAATTGATCGATTTCATAGCTGTCAGGTTCTTGTTTCCATGACTTCTTTAGGTTCAAGTATGATTTTTCCTTCATCGTCAAGTTCTGACAATATTGTTTGAACTAGGAGCTTGTCACCTATAACATTCTTTAGGCATGAAACATGGAAAACTGGGTGCACTCGGCAAGATGAAGGAATCTCCAATTTGTATGCCATAATACCAATCTTTTGAAATAACTTGTAAGGACCATAATACTTTGGTGATAATTTATTATCCTTCTTAGCTTGCTTGAGAGAATTTTGTTTGTATGGTTGTAGCCATAGAAATAGCCAATCACCTACATAAAAAATTATTTTGCTCTGATGCTGATCCACATATTGTTTCATTTGCTTTTGCGCCAAACTGAAGTTATCCATTAAGAGTTGCAGAACTTGTTGTTGATGCTCGATGTGATCTTCCACTGCTTGAACCTTAGAATTTTCTCTTAAATATGATGTGATGGATAGTGGATGATATCCATAAGTTACAATGTATTACAAGATATGGTCAGATTCATTTCTTCTTTCTCTTGGGTTGGTTCCTAGTGTATATCCTCTTCTTTTGACATTTCTTGATCCTTTTCTTCCTCCTCTTCACAATCTATGTACAATAATTTCTTCTTAGCACACTTATGACCTTTAGTGTATTTACTATCACAACTGTAACAAAGCCCTTTTTCTCTTTTTTCCTCCAACTATTGTGGTGTCATCCGTGTAGGTTGTGGAAGTCTAGGAGCAACAACACTTCCATCTTTATAGTTGTGAGTGGTAGAGTTCCTTGCTGCCATAATTTTTCTTTCCACTTTTCTTGCCAACCTGAATTCCTTCTCTAATGAATCAGGTTCCCAAAGGAAAACCTCATGTTGGATGTTATCCTTTAAAGTACTTATGAAGACATCAATCTTATGCTCCTCTGGAATATCATTTACCCTTATATTCAATTTTTGGAAGTCCTCAATGTGCTCCACCATTGACCCCTTTTGTTTGAGATTTATCAATTGTCTAAAGAAGGTGTTGCTCTTTGTGTCTTCATAATATGCTATCATTTCCTCCATAAAAATTGACAAGGTGACAAGTGGCTGATGAGAACAAATCTATCTATACCATACAAACTGATTGGGTTCTAAATATAAATATGTAATACGTACCTTTTGTTAGGGTTGGACATCATGTGGATCAAAATATTGCTCCATTTGTAGTATCCAAGTTACCAAATTATTGCCATCAAACTTACTCATATCTATATTTGGACTGTGGTGGTTCTTAAACCCCACATTGGAGTCTCTAAAATCGTAATTGATATTCTTTTTGTCTTCATCATGATTTTCATGGATTGCCTTGTCACCACTGGGACACCTTTCTTCTAACAACTTTGCCAAACCTTCCTTTAACCCTTTTATCTTGACATTCATCATTGCTTCCATGTTTGATTTTATGCCATCATTCAAACTCTCATGTCCCTTTTTATAACATCTATCTTAACATTCATCGTGGCTTCCAATTCAATTTTTGTTACTTTTTGCGAGAGCGAAATGTGTTGCACTTGGTCTCGCAATTTTAATATATCATGTTGCATTTCTTCCTCTTCTTCATGTGTCCTAGTATAGATTTTAGGTTTCTTACTACATGTTTCCATGTTCTTTCTTCAGGGCATCAATTCATGATAATTATGCTTCACTATTCCCTTCGAATCACTTCAAACTATTTTTTCAAACAAAACTTATGCAAATTTTAAAAACTACAAATTTTGTTTTTATTTTGTTTTTTAGCTTTGTAGGAGCTCAATATTGAATCTATTGTATCTCTGTAATTTCGGATCTGCAAGGTCTAAAATTTAGTCTTGTCGTATCCCTTAGAATCCTCTTTCCAAACCCACAAGTCTGATCGAGATTGGATTCTTCAAGAAATAGTTATTCCCAATATCCCACGATGAACTAATTATAGATTGGTTCATTAGAGATAACTTGTACAAAGTGTCATGTGTCACTGTTTTGACCTTCTGTCCTAAAAATAATACCCAACAAACTAAAGTGCATCCTCTTTCTGTCTATTTTTATGAAATTTGAATCCGATGCTCAGAGAGAAAGTTATGACGATTTTTCCAAGGTCACCTGTTTGAGATGTAATTCTAGAGCCTGCAAAAACCCTAACTTCCTCGGATCATATCTCTTAAAATGTAGCTTGAAAAGATCTGAAATTTGTACATGAGGTTCACCAAGATTTTGGATCCACGTGGTTTTACTCTCAGCTTCCAAATATTCATAGAAAAAAAGTTATAGCGAAAACTCCATGATGACCTATTTGAAGCAGCAAAACCTAGAATCCAAAGCTCTGATACCAAATGTTATGTAACCAACTCACAAAATAGAAGAAAAGATAGATCAACGACTTCAAAATTAGCCTATTTGAGGGTGAAACCTACTTTAAATTACACAAATGAATAATTATTAGATGATACAAATGAAAATACCTCCTTTTTATATGTAGGAGTCTAAGGAGTCACAATATAATCAGATCCTACATAACAGTAATATTGTAAGGGCACAACAATAACAATAGTGGGATTATATGGGGCACAATAATAACAATATGGGGACTACATGGGCACAAAAATACAATAAGGGGGTTTCACTAATAACAATAAGGGGCTACAGTTGTAGTATAGGGACCTAAAATTTTTTCTAATAGATATTGCACCCAAGGAAAGAAGGATATTCAACCTTTGTTGGAATTGTTTTGAGTAGACTACAAACCTTGAGTGTACTTGAAGAAGTTTTGGAGCATTATAGAAAAATATTGGAGCATTCGCTTTGAACACATCTTGTTGTATATTCAAAAACATTTTTTGAGTAGGATAGAATACATTTATTGAGAATATTATGGAGAACTTAAAAGTAGACCTTGAAGCAAGAAATTTTGAAGGCAAAAAAACTAAAAAATTGGTAAGAAACTGAAAATTTTCTTTTCTTTTGATTTTCAATTTCAAATGCAATGAAAATGAAAATGAAGCTAGATTATTGACCAAAATAACTCAAAAATATTGCAACTGAAATATGAAAATTCCATTTTATCCAATTAACATTCAAGCCAAGAGTTCATAAAACCTAATTGATAAGAAGAAAGAAAAATGAAACTAACTCTTATCAGAGGCAATCAAACTCAAATGTAAACATAATGATGGATTTAAAGAGACACAAACACGTTCAAAGACTGAAGAAAACCTTTTGGATCACACAAAAGATCTACCAAGCTCAAAATTATGTTTTCTTTAAGCCAATTACTGTATGAACAAGTCAATTCATGTCACTTTGAAAGGTTAAAAATAGCTAGGCCAAGGAAACCACTAAAGGGAAATAAAACTCCCTAGTATGGTCGCCAAGTTGTTATGAGGAAAATTATCTTATAAAAACAAAAGGAAACTCCCTAAATCTAGTGGCCTGATCTAGAAACCATAGGGGCAAAAAGATCTATGTTTTCCTTAGAGAAATTAGAATACAGAAGAAAGGCCTACCTAGAATCTGTAGTAAGCCCTCCTCTTCTCCTTTATTGTAAGATCCAACTCTAGCTCCATGCACTATAAATGGAATATATAAAATGACTAAAATAAGAAAGATATCTACAATCTCCACATAACATAAACTAATGTCTCTAATAAATGAGCCAAAAGGCATTGAAATACATAAGCATCAACATAGTACAAGTATAGGAAACATAATGCTTTTTGTATTAATAAATGAATGAGAGAGTTACAACCATTTATAGATGCTTGAATTTGTAGATGTCTCCCAAATTCTCTAGTCCTTCCATGCTTAAACTCAACGTAGCAACATGATGACACTAGTAATCTCCAAAATCCAACCCAGACTCTATGGGAGGCAATGGATTTATAGGGTGAAGTGGTAGTTTAGGATTTACCAATCTAGGCTTGAGATCCACATATGAAGGAGGATAATCTCTAAGGATAAGAGATAATATCTCTAGAGCAGGAATTCAAGATCTCTATCAATTGTAAATGATTAAAACCACCATAGAATCTTCTAGAAGGAGAAGTTTAATATTTTTTTCTGTTTTTCCCGAAATTATAGAACCATCGCACATGAAAAGGAGAACAACATGCATTGGTTAGTGTTAGAAAATCATAAAGGAAGAATATTTTCTTATACTTGACAATTACTTGTGATTTTCTTTATTTCTTACTAAGTTTTCTTTATATCTTCTTTCTTTAGTTCATCAAGCAATTACCAAAGTGAAAGCACATAAAATAATGGACACTAGATATAGGCACTATGCCAAGGAAAAACCCCCCTCAAGGGGAAAACCCAGTCAAAATTATATTACTTTCAATAACATTATTTAAGACTCTTCACCCTAGAAAAAGGCCAAACCTTCCCTCCACACCAAGTCAGCCTCCCAAATCTTCAACCTCTTTTCCAACAACTTCATCTATCTAGCATCTTTCGGCAACAGACAGCTTCTGGCATCAACAAACCTTGGAAGACTTTGATCTCCAAAACTAGGGCACAAAATAAAGAGAGAGAGGCACCAAAATTTCATTTTCTTCTTCTCCTTGGACTACACCCAACTCTCACTTCTTTCCCCTTCTTCTTCTAGTTCACACTTTTTCTGGCTTCAAGAGATATCAAACTTTCTTGTGAGAGTGTGTGCTCCAAAGGAATTTGACTTACTTCTATTTGTAGGCTTCAAGGGAGGTCGAATTGATGTCCTTAGGCTGGCTTGAACTCTTCTAGGCCAACTTGAAGTCGGCAATACATGAATTACTTTTGACTCAATACTTAAACTTTTTACATGATTCAGAAGCCCAAGAAGGGCCTCTTTAAAAGTACAATGACTCTATTGACTCAGAATAAATCCTAGAAGTCCTCAATAGGGAATTTGACCTAAAACATGGTGACCCAAGCATGAAGCCCATGCTTTAATACATAATAATAATAATAATAAAAAAATTCTTTATTCTTATGACAAGTACATTACAAAATGACTCAAATACATTTAATGAAGATTAAACCTAGTTACATTTTCCAAAACTCCCTCTTAACTAGGGAGGTAATCATCATACACAAGTACAAGGAAGATCTCAACTATATGAACTGTGAATAACCTTAGGCACTGCAATGAAATGGACTAGATTCGACTAGGGTAATCTATCCATTGGTCTCTCAACAATTTAGGTACTGTAATGCCACAGACTGGATCCATGACCTGGGAAGTCTACCGGAGTGAGAATAAGATGGATTCAAACTTTCAACCTCTCTAGGTATCGTTTGGGTTACTTTCTAACCATCAAACCAAAGATCCAGGTGTGTATCCAAAAACATAGCTCTATAATCAACACCGCCTTTTCCAACTATTAGTGTCAGTCTTTGAAGCCTTCCACCAGTGATCGAACATGCACTTACAAAGTGGTCTTAGGGTGCCAAGGTCAAATTTTGTCATTTCAGTGAGTCTTCAAATAAAATTTGGTCACTTGGTATTAGATCTAGGATTTGTTTTCACTTATTTCAAAGTTGTCCAAATGTCGGTCCATGTCACCATTCAAATGAGTATACCATCATTCAGAAAGTTTTCATCATCATTTCAGGTTCTAATGGGTCATTTTACACCTTGTTCGTGCTTGATTTGTAGTTGGGTAAGGCTCATTTCCCTCTCCTAGGGTTTTGAATCTCTTTGATGGTAAAATAATAAACAAAACTTGCATCCTGATGCTCATACATCTTCCCCTATCCTTAATGTACCTTATTAAGCACTTCTCATCACTAATATCCCTCAAATTCATCATTTTCCCACAAACCCTAGCTTCTTGCTACAATTTGACAATTTTCTAGGCTAGGCCTATGTTTTGCTATTTTGGACCCCTTCCCCTCACTAAATATTTGAGATTGCACTTTCCATTACATCCTAACATCCCTCCTTGCTTCCCAAAATTTTCTCAAGAATTTAGAAGCCTCTTAGCCAATTCATTTCCCTTCATTTCTACAAATCCCCTGTTTGACACATTAGGATACGTTTTACTCAAATGATGTTTCTGAGACATAGAATATGAATTTGACAAAAGTGAGAGAGGTTTTTGTCCCTAATAGGCAAAGGAAGAAACACCTTCTTCACTTTTTACACAGGTGTCATGGTTTTAGGGAAATGTCAAAAATACAAGTTGCCTCAGGAGAGTTAATACACCTCTAGAGTGATCTTGGAAAAATCACGATTTCTCCTAGACTGTTTGGCCAAATTACTTCCTTGATGTGTAAAATGATAACTAGACACAACGAGATTTCCATTGAGCTATCATGAGCTCAATTTGGAGTTGAGGAAGACCTTCAAACGTTGACTGCAACAACACTCTACATTTAGGCAACCTCATTTTACACATTTTGACCAGTCTTGGGATATTTGACTTTTGACAAGGCAAATGAACACCAAATTGAAATATTCAAGATGTTTTCGAAAGTAGACTCAATAATATTTCCAACGCACTATTCCATGCCCAATTTGGACCCCGGGAATGCCTCCAAAAGTGGTCTGCAAAATGGCGTTGCACACTGCACACTGGATTGGCGCTGCGCATTGGATGGTTCCTCCCAGTGCAAAATAACAATGGCACTACGCATTAAATTGGCATTGTGCACCTATTGAACCCTCCCAAAAACTGATCCAAATCACTCCAATTTTCCTTAATTCTCCAAATTTTCCTCTTGACAAGTAAGTAACACAATTATTCTTGTTGAAAAAGGGTTTTTTGCATCAGTCTATGGTAATTGTGTTTATCAAAAACCAAACCCTAGTTTTCACCAAAGCCTCTCATAAAATTTAAAGCTCATTCATAGATTGTTGTCATATCTCATCCATTGGTTGTCCCCCTAAAACCATATTCCAACACATAATCTCTCAAAATTATACACTATTCCTAAAACCCTAAACCCTTACACACACTTCCTATTCCCATTCCCATTCGCTCACGTACACTTCCCTAAAACCCTATTTACATACATAACCCTTTACCTTAACCCTATACCCTCAATTATCAAAACCATAGTCATCCCTTTCATACCCTATTCCCTCAAACCCTATGCTTTATCAAATCTCACTCATATCCCTATTTCCTCTCACTCATTCCCTTTCTTTTGAAAATCTCTTCATACTCATCATTCACCTACATTATCTTTCTTTCCCCACAAGCATATACAGTCAAATAAGACAATGGACAATGATTATGAGACTGGGGAAGAGACCCTCAGTGACAGTTCTAGGGAACTAAACTTGTAGCAGAGGAGACCTCACAAAGGAGGAAAGATAAATAGGGAGGAAGCCCATCAGCCTCAGAGAATTACTTGCTTGTCCCTTTGCCATCACATGTTTCCAGCATCAGTCTTGTTATGAGTTCTGTGAAATGGTGGAGAGGGTCAAATATCACCATGAATTAGCAAGGCTATTTGTGTCACACTTGGACAATAATGAAGTACAACTTGCTGGTGTCACTTTCACTCTGTCACCTGCCATCATTTCAGAGGCTACAGGCATCCCAAACATAGGTGAAAAATGGAACAAGGAGAAGAACAAATTAGAAATTCTTGTTGATGCCTTCTTAGCTCATCATAGCAGTGCTTGAGGGTGCTCTGTACCAAATTTGGGGAAATTTTGAGAATTTTTTGTCATTTTCAAATTTTGAAATTAGAAAAATAGGAAAACCCAATAGGTGCACAGTGCCACTAGCACTACGCTTTTGATGGGGATACTCTTTTGGAAAATGGCTTGCATATTTGGATTAAGCATCAAAAAATAAGAAAACCCAAAAAGTTTCATCAATTTTGGAACGGATCTTGGTCACCTTAGGGCCAAAAAACCATCAAAATATGACCTCTCTGCCACTTTTTTGACGCACAGGAAGCAGTCTTGGGAGATTCCATTTTTTAGTAGGCAAATGACATCCAAATCCAAAAATTAAAATTGTTCTAGAAACTAGACAGGCAGAGCTTTCCAACAAGCCATCTTGGGCCTGAATTGGATGTGTGTAAGACCTCCAAAATTGCCTCTGAAGTGGCATTGTGCATTAAATCAGTGGCACTACACGTTAAATGAAATTTTTCCAGTTTTGCTAGAAAAGTCAAATTTTTCCTAGTTTTCTCTACAATTGACTTTTTCTCACTCTCTTGATGAATTTGGCATGGTAAATGATGTAACTTGATGTAATTATGGATGTAAAAAACTTGATAGGGTAGATACATCAAGACAAAGGTGGTTTTGAACTGAATGTATTAGTGTCCTTAGTTTTAGAGGCAAGTTGTTCCACTGCCTACTTTTGTGTTCCTAGTTTAGATATGGTTGAAACCACCCCTATTCTCATGGATTTGACCCATGATAGCTAGAATGAGTAGTTTCCTTGCCTATATTATGTACTTTTTCATTCATTTGTAAAGTTTGGACTCTTTTGGAAGTGGTGCACTCATTGTATACTTGTATCAGGGCATTGGCAAGGAATAAAACCAAGTTTTATAGCTATTTTTGTGGGATTCTTGTGATATTGAGTTTATGTATCGTTTCTTCTTTGTAATGAGTTTTTCTGATATTTTATATGTATCCACATCTCTCTCTATCTTCTAAACTAAATGACTCAAGATGAATATACAAAATACACTAATTTACAGTGCCTTGTCTTGGGAATGAATTTGGTTTTCTGTGTTTTTAACAGTTTGAAGAGGATTCATGCTCCTCATGCCCTCCTCAATCCCTCAATAGTCTAAATCTACCATCTCAATCAATTTCTAGTACATAAATCCTTTGTCTACCATGCCCCACAAAACATGTTTGTATCCCTGATTTGATTTCCCAGACCCAACTTACCTGTTCCATTTGATCCAGCATCCAATCATCAAAATCAAACAAAAATCCTCTGAGCTACTATACCTAGCCTAAAATCTACATTAAATTTCAGTCATCTCAAGTCATAATTGGAACCATCTTAACGGAGATTGACAAGGAGAGAGCCCTCTCCCGATCTGGTAGGGCTAGCTACCAGGTTAAGCATGGTTTGTGGTTATCCTAGGATTGCCTCCCTTCAGCCTGAGGTCGATCTAGGCTCTAACATAGTGGTGACCATACTGGGGACATAGTTTTATATTCCTCAACAAACTTTATCAAGTTTAGATCTGATTGTTGATGGTGGACAACGATCAAACACCGAGAGGTTGAAATCATTCACTTGGTGACTTCAAATCAGTTTCGACATCAGATCCAAGGACTCCACTGGAGGATGAACCTGACCAGCAAAATCATGTAAGGACAATATGGAAACATCAGGTATTCAACTTGGAATTTCATCCAAGACATTATATTCTTTGTTATAAATTATTTCTTCTCATTTCCTGAGAATGTTAAGAACGCATTACGAATTATACTGTGTTTGAGAGAAGATCCTAGACCTACATTTGATTCTTTCCCTTTGAAGATTGTGAATACCAAATATTCGCATGCCTTTGATTTTGATCAAGACCCGTCTTCTGAATCTTGTGATGACCGTCTTCAAACTGATGAACCTCAAGGGACCAAGACTGATTGTACACCTTCTATATATACTCCTATACCTTGTAAAATTCCAGATCAATACAAGCCTCTAATTTTACCTCCTATATCCCATGCTTTCCCTAAAAATCATGACCTATATCTACCAATATTTGATGGTGAATGTGACAACATCATTGCTGAGAGACATATATTGAATTTTGAGTCTTTTTTTGATCTTTTTTAAGTTGATGAAGAAGATGTTAGTATTAGGCTTTTTTCTCTTTCTTTGCAAGGCAAAGTCAAGAGTTGGTTCAAAACCCTGCTTGATGCGAGCATCTCAGATTTCCAGCAATTCGTCAAAGTGTTCCTTGACAAGTGGGTGGTCAGAAAGAACCCTTTCGTGATTATAGAAGTGTATAACCAGCTAAAAAGACAGCAAGAGGAGACAGTACAATAGTTTTCCACCATATTTAACCAATTTTATTGTTCGATGCCTATTACTATAAGACCTCCTCCTGGATTTGCTCTCTTGCACTGCCCGGAAGCCTTTGATCCGAAAATGGAGTTTTAGCTGAGAGAAAGGAATCTTGCAACACTTGAAGAGATGCAGAATAGTGCAGTAGATTAGAGGCTAATTTTCTGATCAGAAGGGCAAAGTTGAAGGAAGAAGAGATGAAGAACATAGATCCAGAGGAATCAAAATCTTTAGAGGTAAAGCTCGACATTTTGGTAAGTTTAGTGGAAGAGATAATGCAAAATATCACCACAAGGAATGATTATGATGCTCAATACCATGGCTCGCTGATTGAAGAAGAACAAGTGGTTGATCCAAAACATTTTCTTTCTTATCCCAGTTGTCATAGATCTAATAATGATTGTTTTATAGATCATCTTGGAGAAGAGAGATCTATTGATATGACATGTATTCTTGATGACGTGTTTTATACTGATGATTTGCCTCAGTTTGATCAGTATGATGATGATTATGTCCTCCAAATAGAATCTAGTCTTGCAGACAAATCAATAGCTGGTTTGTGGATTGATGAGGTTCACTTTCATCAACTCGAGTATAGTGATTAGCCAATGCATATAAGCTATGGAAGTGAGGAGGAAAGTGCAGCAAATTTTGAAGTAAGTGAAGGATCTTTTCCTTTTTGTTTTACTTCATTTCAGATCATCAGAGACAACTTTCATGCAATCAGAAATCAACCATCGATAACTTTGGATCTTAACCATCTAGAGAGCAATGAAATCCTTGTTCAAAACTTTTCATATCTAGATTTGCAGCCCTTGAAATCCATTGATTGTCAGGTTGTATATGAAGACTTGGAAGCTGGAACATATGATCAAATGATGCAAGATGATTCCGTACCATTTTGTTTTGAATCATTTCAATTTTTGAAGGGAAATTTGCATAGTATATCTTCAATAAAGGATGGGCAGCCTGTAGAAAATCATGCAATCTCATCGGAACCAATAGAAAATGGGTTGCAACAGTCTTTTCAAAAGTTTCACAATCCAATAGTTGATGTGTTGGATGATGTCTGTAGTCAAAGTCCTTCTCTCTTAGCTACCTATGAGCTTGAAAAAAGTATTGGTACAAACTTTATCTGGTAGCCGGTTTCTTTGTCATTTTCAACAAGAGTCTCGTCACAAAGCTCAGATGAAAGTTTGCATTCATGGTATGAGTAGAAGGAAAGTAATATATTGGATGAGCTAAGCCCCAATGCACATGAATTTCAAGATCCTTATGCAGTATTTTTGGAGTCAGATAGAGAATCCATATTATTCAATCTAGTAAAATTTGGATCTATTTACAAGTTTTGATGGGAGTTGCCTTTCAGTATTTCTCTCTTATTGCTCGGAAACAAGCACTTGAGGAAAATTTAAACAACATCCAAAATACTTACTTGGTTGCATTGGTTGTTTCATTTCACTTGATCAAGAGATGTATGGAATAGTTAGAGTAGGTTTTATTGAATAAGCTCCATTTTGAGCATATTTTCCAGTTTGTTAGTTGTGTTTTAGTATTCAGTCAGTTTCAAGTCAGTTTGTGTCTTTGAGTCATCAGTATTCAGTCATGTAATTTTAGCTTAAGTTTATTGACTCCATATTGCCCAATGGATAAGGCACTGGTCTTCTTTCCCAAAGATCTGCGGTACTTGGCACCTCCATGGAGCTACCATCCCCATTGGAGATAATGTTAGTGTCAGTCTTTGAAGCCTTCCACTAGTGATCAAACATGCTCTTACAAAGTGGTCTTAGGGTGTCAAGGTCAAATTTTGTCATTTTAGTGAGTCTTCAAATAAAATTTGGTCACTAGGTATTAGGTCTAGGATTTGTTTTCACTTATTTCAAAGTTGTCCAAATGTCATTCCATGTCACCATTCATATGAGTGTACCATCATTTAGAGAGTTGTCATCATCATTTCAGGTTCTAATGGGTCATTTTACACCTTGTTCGTGCTTGAGTTGTAGTTGGGTAAGGCTCATTTCCCTCTCCTAGGGTTTTGAAGGTAATTTCTCTTGGATGGTCAAATCCTCAACAAAAATTGTATCCTAATGCTCATACATATTCCCCTATCCTTAATGTACCTTCTTAAGCACTTCCCATCACTGATATCCCTCAAATTCATCATTTTCCCACAAACCCTAACGTCTTGCTACAATTTGACAACTTTTTAGGCTAGGCCTGTGTTTTGCCCTTTTGGACCCCTTCCCCTCACTCAATATTTGAAATTCCACTTTCCCTTACTTCCTAACATCCCTCCCTACTTCCCAAAATTTTCTCAAGAATTTAGAATCCTCTTAGCCCCTTCATGTCCCTTCATTTCTACCAATCCCCTGTTCCACACATCAGGATAGGTTTTACTCAAATGATGTTTCTGAGAAATAGAAGATGAATTTAACAAAAGTGAGAGAGATTATTTTCCATAATATGCCAAGGAAGAAAAACCTCCTTCATTTTTTACACAGGTGTCATGGTTTTAGAGAAATGTCAAAAATACAAGTTGCCTCAAGAGAGTTAATGCACCTCTGGAGTGACCTTGGGAAAATCAAGATTTCTCCTATCCTCGTTGGCCAAATGACTTTCTTGATGAGTCAAATGATAACTAGACACAAATAGCTTTCCAATTATCTCAATTTGGAGTTGAGTTAGACCTTCAAAAGTTGACTGCAACAACACTCTACATTTAGGCAGCCTCATTTTGCACATTTTGACAAGTCTTGGGATATTTGACTTTTGATAGGGAAAATGAACTCCAAATTGAAAAATTCAATATGTTTTGGAAAGTAGACTCAATAATATTTCCAATGTGCTATCCTGCACCCAATTTGACTCTAGGAAGGCCTCCAAAAGTGGTCTGAAAAAAGGCACTGCGCACCTCTCAGTTGGCGCTGCGCATTGGATGGTTCCTCTCAATGCAAAATATTGCTGGCGTTGCGCATTAAATTGGTGTTGTACACCTGTTGGAGGGTGTTGTGCACCTATTGAACCCTCCCAAAAACTGATCCAAATCACTCCAATTTTCCTTAATTCTCCAAATTTTCCTGTTGACAAGTAAGTAACACAATTATTCTTGTTGAAAAATAGTTTTTTGCATCAGTCTATGGTAATTGTGTTTATCAAAAACCAAACCCTAGTTTTCACCAAAGCCTCTCATAAAATTTAAAGCTCATTCATAGATTTTTAGCATATCTCATCCATTGATTTTCCCCCTAAAACCATACTCCCACACATAATCTCTCAAAATAATACACTATTCCTAAAACCCTAAACCCCTACACACTCTTCCTATTACCATTCCCATTCCCTCACGTACACTTCCCTAAAACCCTATTTACATACATAACCCTTTACCTTAACCCTATACCATCAATTCTCAAAACCCTAGTCATCCCTTTCATACCCTATTCCCTCAAACCCTACGCTCTATCAAATCTCACTCATTCCCTTTCTTTTGAAAATCTCTTCATACTCATCATTCACCTACATTATCTTTCTTTCCCCACAGGCATATACAGTCAAATAAGACAATGGACAGTGATTACAAGATTGGCGAAGAGACCCTCAGTGACAGTTCTAGGGAACTAAACTTGCAGCAGAGGAGACCTCAGAAAGGAGGAAAGATAAATAGTGAGGAAGCGCATCAGCCTCAGAGAATTACTTGCTTGTCTCGTTGCCATCACATGTTTCTAGCATCAGTCTTGTTATGAGTTCTGTGAAATGGTGGAGAGGGTAAAATATCACCATCAATTAGCAAGGCTATTTGTGTCACACTTGGACAATAAGGAAGTACAACTTGCTGGTGTCACTTTCACTTTGTCACCTGCCTTCATTTCAGAGCCTACAAGCATCCCAAGCATAGGTGAAAAATGGAACAGGGAGAATAACAAATTAGAAATTCTTGTTGATGCCTTCTTAGCTCATTATAGCAGTGCTTGAGGGTGCTCTATACCAAATTTGGGGAAATTTTTAGAATCTTTTGTCATTTTCAAATTTTGAAATTAGAAAAACAGGAAAACCCAATAAGTGCGCAACGCCATTGGCGCCACGATTTTGATGGGGACATTATTTTGGAAAATGGCTTGCAAATTTGGATTAAGCATCAAAAAATAAGAAAACCCAAAAAGTTTCATCAATTTTGGAGTAGATCTTGGTCACCTAAAGGCCAAAAAACCATCAAAAAATGACCTCTCTGCCACTTTTTTGACACACAGGAAGTAGTCTTGGGAGATTCCATTTTCGAGGGGGCAAATGACATCCAAATCGAGAAATTCAAATTGTTCCAAAAACTAGACAGGTAGGGCTTTCCAACAAGCCATTTTTTGCCTGAATTGGATGTGTGGAAAACCTCCAAAACTGCCTCTGAATTGGCGCTACACATTAAATCAGTGGCGCTGTACATTAAATGAAATTTTGCCAGTTTTGCTAGAAAAGTCAAATTTTTCCTAGTTTTCTCTACAGTTGACTTTTTCTCACTCTCTTGATGAATTTGGCATGGAAAATGATGTAAATTTATGTAATTATGGATGTAAAACACTTGATAGGGTAGATACATCAAGACAAAGGTGGTTTTGAACTGAATGTATCAGTGTCCTTAGTTTTAGAGGCAAGCTGTTCCACTACCTACTTTTGTGTTCCTATTTTAGATATGGTTGAAACCACCCCTCTTCTCATGGATTCGACCCTTGATAGCTAGCATGAGTAGTTTCCTTGCCTATATTATTTACTTTTTCATTCATTTGTGAAGGTTGGACTCTTTTGGAAGTGGTGCACTCATTGTATACTTGTATCGGGGGATTGGCAAGGAATGAAACCAAGTTTTATAGCTATTTTTGTGGGATTCTTATGATATTGAGTTTATGTATTGTTTCTTCTTTGTAATGAGTTTTTCTAATGTTTTGTATGTATCCACATCTCTCTCTATCTTCTAAACTAAATGACTCAAGGTGAATAGACAAAATACACTAATTTACAGTGCTTTGTCTTCGGAATGCATTTGGGTTTCTGCGTTGTTCAATAGTTTGAAGAGGATTCATGCTCCTCATGCCCTCCTTAACCCCTCAGCAATCCAAATCTACCATCTCAATCAATTTCTAGTACATAAATCCTTTATCTACCTCATCCCACAGAACATGTCTGTATCCCTGATTTGATTTCTTAGACCCAACTTGTCTGTTCCATTTGATCCAGCAACCAATCATCAAAATCAACCAAAAATACTCTGAGCTACTATACCTAGCCTAAAATCTACATTAAATTTTATTCATCTCAAGTCATAATTGCAACCATCTTAATGGAGATTAACAAGGAGAGAGCCCTCTCCCGACCTGGTAGGGCTAGCTACTAGGTTAAGCATGGTTTGTGGTTATCCTAGGATTTCCTCCCTTCAGCGTGAGGTCGATCTAGGCTCTAACACCAACTTCAGGACCTAAACATTAACACAAAGTGTTAACTAGATGTCCTCCCAGGAAATGCTTCACTCACAAAGCCTCAACATTCCTAGATCCAACAAATCAAGGATAACCAATATCTCCCAATCAAAATGATTGGTAACCATCATGCTATCAACACCTTTGAGAGATTCACCTATACCAACACAACCCTAATCAATAATATACTTTCATATGTACATAATCCAATACAAATATATGGTGTCTTCCAGATAACTTGATGTTTCTTCTCAACTTTTCATAGTAAGAATATCGACCGAGTCTTAGACAGAATATTCCTCATCCATACACTCTCCTTTCCTACTTCCCATGCAACAACATATTCTCTGAAATTCATTCTTCAATCAAAACCAAGCTTTTCCCTCCCTCTCAACTAGGGAGCATCTCTTTATCCATACTCCCTCTTAATCTAAGGGAGATTGCTTCTATTTTCATCATCAGAGAATATTTCATGGCTTCCAACCATTTCATCAGAGTTATCATCAACCCCATCATGCTTACACATCAACAAACATCTTCACCATTTTGAGGATTGTGTACCTGCACACCTTATATAGCAAGTACAGCCGAAACTATAGAAGCATGAAGATAGCGATATCAAAATTACGAAAGCATTTCAATATTACGTATATCAGATACCCAATCTTAAACAAAAAACACATATTCTTAACATCTTTCTAGGGACTTTGTCATAAAGTCTAGACTACTTCATAATGAATTCATTCCATCTAAGGTTTCAATGTTTCTTTCAAAGGTGTGACATACCCTACTACAACATATAGAAAACCCTAGAAACAATTCAAACAAATATAGATTTGCAATGCATCTAACTTTCATAATTCATATGTTATACTTCCACTAGGGTTTCATACAAATACTAGATTTCATATAAGAGTATTAATCAACCAATCACATCCTAGTCCCTAGCTTGACCAACTTCTACTAGGTTTAGTTGCAAGCTATATTTTTCAAACAAACATCAATCCCAACTAAAACTCATATTTCATCAATCTTACACAAATCTCAAATCATCAGATATTTTATCTTCTACTAAGGTTCAACTCCAAAACCCTAGAATTTCACAAATAATATCATCCTAGAAAGACAAACTTTTACTAGAGCTTAATTCGAAACCCTAGGATTCATGAATACTGAAAAATAGGTTAACTCATACATCTATGAATTCATAATCATGCATAGACATTTCATATCATGCGTTAGTCAAACCCAACTTCACAAAGATCAATAAGAGTTAGACAACATATTAGACTAGGGTTAGATCAAACAAACACACACATACCAAGGAAATCGTTTCTAAGACATTATAAGGGTCTTTCTTACACATTCCACCAAACCCTAATGAGTTAGGGTTTCAAAATAGGAACATAGCAAACCAAATATTACCAAAAATTTCAAAGGTTCAGGATTTTAGAATTTATCATTCAATCCTAACAAGTTAGGTTTTCCTGATCATACCAAAATCCCAAACATGAAATCATGAATAAAAACTTCAAATAACATTTCTCAATAACCCTAAGAAATTTAGGGTTTCAAAAATTCACATTAGCATACCCTTAGGTTAGGCTTTCCAGAGAACCTATCTAGGGTTCTATAAAATCAGTTAAGAATAAGAGTGGGTTAGATTTATCAAGTGATGCATCACCCAAAATAAGAATCAATATAATTCACTATAGCTAGACAACAATGTTAGTAATAGATTGTCAAATGAATAAACATTTATTATAAATAAATACATGTTTTAAAGCATACCTTTGTTCCTTGACAAACCTTGCCTTGAGAGGTCCTCTTTCATACTTCTTTGAGAATATAACATATTTTTTCCTAATCAAGACAATAAAGGGAGAATGGTGATTAGTATAACCAAAACTAAATGAGTACATGAAACCAAAAACTGAAAGGAAATGAGATACTTATATTTAGGAATTGTTGGGGGCTCCCTCTAAATCTTGAGGGATACCTATAAACTTACAAAAACAGACAATATTTTTCCGAAAAAATGCCAAAAACCTATAAATTAGTGCTAATTGAACTATTCAAAAATCATGAGAAATTAGTCAGTTACGACTACCTCTCATGGAAATTGTCATACATGAATGACTTACTTAACACAGTTGAATCCCAAAATGATATCCAATATAATGCACTGCGTAAACCCCCTAATACTTAAATTCAAAAAGCGTGAAGGGATCTCTATTTGAATGGTTCATGAGGCATAATACTTGCTAAGGTTTTGCAAATGGGGTAGCAAGCTAAGTGGAATTGGTTGTGGGGAAAACTCCATAGTTAAGCGCACTTGAGCCAGAGGCGATCTAGGATGGGTGATCTCCTAGGAAGTCCTGGTTTACTAGGTGCAAGTCTCGGAAGTGATGATTGACGCTATGTGATTCAGTTCACTAGTTTCAATCCCACTTCTTCACCCCTGTGAGCATCACCTGATGTAATGAGTGCTAAGTGAACTATTCAAAAATCATGATAAATTAGCCAGTTATGACTACCTCCCATGGAAATGGTCATACGTGAATGACTTACTTAATGCTGTTGAATCCCAAAATGATATCCAATTTAATGCACTGCATAAACGCCCTAATACTTAAGTTCAAAAAGAGTGAAGGGATCTCGACTTGAATGGTTCATGAGGCACAATACTTGCTAAGGTTTTTCAAATGGGGTAGCAAGCTAAGTGGGCTTGATTGTGGGGAAAACTCCACAATTAAGTACACTTGAGCCAAAGGCGATCTGGGATGGGTGACCTCCTGGGAAGTCTTGTTTTACTGAGTGAAAGCCCCGGAAGTGATGATTGATGTTATGTGATTCATTTCACTAGTTTCAATCCCACTTCTTCACCCCTTTGAGCATCACCCGATGCAATGAGTGCTAAGTGAACTATTAAAAAATCATGAGAAATTAGTCAGTTATGACTACCTCTCATGGAAATGGTCATACATGAATGACTTACTTAACACAATTGAATCCAAAAATTATATCCAACCTATAAATTCTAAAACATCAAAAATAAAAAATAAAAAATATAATAACTAAGACTAAAAGAAAAGGACTTATTAGTGTAAGTCCCTTATGTCAGATTCTTCGGGTTTGAATTCATTGGGATCTTCTTCTTCAACAACATTAGCTTTATCTCTTTCTCTATTCTTGTTTCTTGGATTGTCGGCACAATCACTCCTGTAGTGACCCTTCTTATGACATTGATAACATTCTACCTTAGACATGTCAATTTTCTTCCTTGGTCCTTTTTATTTCTTTCCTTTATATTGAGCAATGTAGGCATTTGAAACATCTTCAAAATTGACAACTAATGAGTTCCTCAATTCTTCCTGACTGCAAGTAATGCATATTTCTTCAAAAGTGGGAGCTTCCTTCCAACTGTTAGGACCTACAACAAATGCACCCCAAGTAGGTTGCAATCCTAATAGAGCAGTGATCATGATTTCTTTGTCTGGAACAAGTTCATCAATGGCCAGAATATCATCTCTGATTCTTTCTATCTTCATAAATATGGAGATCACTATATCTTCTTTAGTCCTCCTTGTGGTCCTTAGTTCATTTTTCAAACTTACTACTTGACCAATGTTCTTAATAGTGTATAAATTTGACAAGGCTTCATACATTTCTTGAGCATGATTGATGTTGGCTACGAATGGGACAAGGTTGTCCTTTATTCGTTCTACCATTAGAGTCATGGCTACCAATTCTAGTTCCCTGAATTTTACTTTTTCAACATCACTGGAGTCTTATGTAGGCTTCTTTACTTTTCCTTCTACCAAGTCTAGAACCTTGTTCTTTTCAAGGATGAGGTCAATCCTCTTCTTCCAAGACCTGTAGGTTGAGGCTCCTTCAAGTTTTTTCTATCCATTGATTTTGTTAGAAATATTCCTTGAATATAGTGGAATTCTTCCCTGAAATAACCCTTTTGAATGGTTCCTTGATTACATGTTTGAGACTGCTTTTTTCTTCTTTCTTCACCAAAGCTCTGATACCATGTTAGAAAATTAGAAAGGTAGAAATATTTTCTTATACTTGATAATTACTTGTGATGTTCTTGAATTCTTATTAAGTTTTCTTTATATCTTCTTTCTTTAGTTCATCAAGAAATTAGCAAAGCGAAAGCACATAAAACAATGGACAATAGATATAGGCACTATGCCAAGGAAAAACCCCCCTCGAGGGGAAAGCCCAGTCAAAATTATCTTCCTTTCAATAGTATTCTTTAAGAATCTTCACCCTAGACAAAGAACAAACCTTCCCTCCACACCAAGTCAACCTCCCAGATCTTTGACCTCTCTTCCAACAACTTTGACTATGTAGTAGCTTTCAACATAAGAATCTTCTGACATCAACATATCTTGGAAGAATCCTACCTCCCAAACTAGGGCATGGAACAGAGAGAGAGAGGCACCAAAATTTCATTTTTCTTCTTCTCCTTAAACTCCACCCAACTCACACTTATTTCCCCTTATTCTTCTACTTCACACTACTTTGGTCTTCAAGAGATATCAAAATTTCTTGTGAGAGTGGGTGCTCCAAATGAATTAGACTTTATTTTATTTATAGGCTTCAAGGGAGGTGGAATTGGTGTCCTTAGGCTGACTTTATCTCTTCTAGGCTGACTTGATGTGGAGGATACATAAATTACTTTTGACTCAATCCTTAATATTTTTACATGATTCAAAAGCCCAAGAAGGGTCTCTTTAAAAGTACAATGACTCCATTGACTCAGAATAAATCCTAGAAGTCCTGAATGGGGACTTTGACCTAAAACATGGTGACCCAAGCATGAAACCCATGCTTTAATAAGTCACAATAATAATAATAAAATTTCTTTTCTTTGTTCTTTTGACAAGTACATTACAAAATGACTCAAATACATTTAATGAAGACCAAACCTAGTTACATTTTCCAACAGTTAGTGCAGCTACTAAGTTATGGAACATGCGACCATTGCAGGTGGACTAAAGGGCAAGGTGCGCCAGGGCCAAAAACATGGTTTTTGAGCTGATTGACCCAAAAACTCAGATTTTTGGAGGAATGACACTTAAGGCTTTTCAAAGGGATAATGACAAAGTGTTAAGGATGTTGATTGATCCGAGTTTTCTGGAAATTTGATTGGATGTGACAAAATGACTTGTAACATGAGGATTAGAGTTCTCATTTAGGGTTGGAGCCTTGAAGAAGTTAAAATTTTATTGTATAGGTTGGATCTTGATTGTTTGTAAAAATATTGGAGCCCTCTTCATTTTTATTAATATAATTATTTTAGTATCATACTTCTTGTTCTGATTTAACTAAGTGATCCTAATTGGCATAATATGACAATTGTATAGAAATACTAATTCACCCCCTTCTTAGTATTTCCAACAATTGCTATCAAAGTTAGTACCTTCAAGCACAACCTAACAGTTGGAAGGTAGATCCTATGAACACAAATGGAAAAGTAAAGAATGAAAGGCTCCAAAACTTCTAGAGATATATCCTCCTCAGTCATGAAATCAGATGTAAATCAGGTTGGGAAAGCTCCATTGGTTTATGGAACAAATTATGTGTCATGGAGCAACAAAATGCAATTATTTTTAATGACTCCTTGTTCTGAAGTATGGGAATCAATTTTTACCATATACACAACAACAGATGATTCAAAATAGTACAATACAAAAGTGATGGAAGAAATTTTAAGTGGTTTATCATATATCGTAAAAATCAAGGTGGGTCAATCTCCTTTAGCTGAAAGACTTTAGGAAAAACTACAAAATATCTATGAAGAATTTGGCTTTGTGCTTGTTGAATCAAAACTAGAACATGTGGAACAAGTATATAAGGATGAACATGAATCAAAGGAAATAGATGAAGGAACCAAAAAAATGAAAGAAAAATAAGATGAAAAGGACATTGAAGAAAATTCTAAAGCAAACCTTGAAGTAGAACTAAAGGCTGCTCTAGATGAAATAAATAGATTGAGAAAATAAAATAATAGCTTAAAGAGAAAAATCAAGACCTTGACCATACAAAGGAAGAAGTTGTTCTTCTAAGATTCTAATAAGAAGTAATATCTAAGGACTTTAGCAAGCTTGAAGCAAAATTACATCATCTAGAAAGGAGACATGAAGAAGAAGTCAATTCCCTAAAATTTCACTTAGAAGAAGCAAAGAAAGAAGAATAAATAACGAAGATACAAATTACAAATAAATAATAAGATTATGAGAGGTTTTAAGAAGAGATTGTTTCCTTGAGAAATGAATTTGACCAACTCAATATGAACTTGAAAATGTCTCAAGTGTTAGATAGCATCCTTAGTTGTCAAAGGTCACCATTTGACAAATCAGGTCTTGGCTATACCGGTAAGACATCATGAAAAAATTATGAAAGTCTTAAGTCACCTAAAATATCTAAGAGCCATATCCTTTAGGGCTCTAGTCCTAGTAAAGGAAATGAAGATGAATTTGGAAGAACCACTTCAACAAGAATATATGCAAATTATTTCAAGGGTTTCATACATAATGCAAGCAATAGTAAGGATAAAAAAAGGGCTAAGCCTACTCCAAGAAAGAGAAACTTCAAAAGGTCATTAGGAGAATTCTATTTATCTAGGTACATAAGGATTTCTATGGTTATTATTATCTTGCACTAATTTTAGTCATAAAGCTAGAGATTATAAAGCATACTACAAGGATAATTTTAAAGGTTTTCATGAAAATCCTAGAAGGAATATTTAAATCAAACAAGACATAATCCCCAATGGCTATTATAGTTCATCCAATCCACTATTTAGGTTTAGTATAGAATGTTATCAATTTCACAATTTTGGAAATATGGTGCAGGATTGCATAAGCTGCATGAAGTGGGCACCTGAGAAAATAAAAGATCAAAAATCATTTGAAAATCCTACCAAGGTTTGGAGAAGAAAACAAGAAGTCCCCTTTTTCTCTACACATATCAAAGATAAAGATAACTTTGAAGATTTCATGACATATGAAGAACAAAAGAATATATCCTTGGCTCAAGAGAACGAGGTAAAAGGTGAAGGAAATAGATCATTTGCAACTAAAGAAAATGAAGTAACATTGGTACACTAAGTAGGTGCACAACATAATTGGTCATATATCCATCAGTTAAAAGGATTTACTCTAGTGAAGAAATAAGTCTAAGATAAAGAAGGTGCTAATTCCAAGGATGGAAGATTGTTCATTCTCTTTTTATAGTCCATTACATGCCAAAATCAAACCTATATACTCCTAACAGTTCATCCCTGTATTACTCTTGCCTTTATTGAAAGTTTCAATCTAAGCTAAGGGGTTATCCTTTGTGCTTAATGCCTGCTATCCCTACACAATATCTTCACGTTGTTGTACATGGTCCACATCATTGATGTATATTTTAGTAGTATATTATTCAACTTCTGAAATTTCTAAAATCACAGTGCTCTAATTCTTGGCAATGCACCTCATAATCTCGAGGATCATTATTGAATTTGGTGGCCCACCCAAATACAATTCATATGATTTGTCATTGTTTTTCCCAAAGAGTGCATCCAAATCCAAGCATACATCAATGTCGCTATTATAATTTTCTTCTAACTCTGTAGTATCCTTTTCAATAATTCTAGCAAGGTTTCCTACCTTGGATTTCTCATGAAACTTAATATATGAATTAATGGGGTAGGAAATAGACTCAACATCAAATTAATTAATCCCCATAGCCATTGAATCCTCACCTCTTCTGGGATTTTGTTTCGCATTGTCACGAAAAATTCCATGGTGGTGTTCATGGAAATCCATAATAAAATTATGCACATTTCCTTCTTCAAATTTAGACTTGTGCTGCAAATTTCCCTTATTGATGGATTTTGTATCACCAGTTACAACATCAAAAGGTTCAAAAAAATTTCCAACGATCCTTCTTCATATTTTTTATCCCTAGGTTCTCATTGGATTTATGGATCTTTCCCTTACTGCATATTTGTTACATCCTATTCACATTATTGGTACTAGAGTGTAGTTGACACAACATATTCAAATTTCTCTTTTTTCCTTGACATATCATCATCTTGAATGAGTTCATGAGAATCTACTTCCACCAGTGCTTCATATGATTCCATGGGATATTCTTTTCTTATGATTGGATTTGATAGAACAAAACATGCCCTTGTATTTCTACATCCTTGTTATCAATTATCAACAAGTAGGCGATCATGAAATTTACTTTAACTAGATCTTTGACTGCTCTGCAATATTTTTCAAATGTATTAGGGGTACTCATACTTAGTTGGTTGAAACTTTTGGAACATGATAAACTTGATCTACAAACTGTGTGGAGATTTTTACTTATTGCAATGGTCTTCTATTTGTCATTGTTCACAAATAGTGAACTACTACTCCATGCAAATGTTGATACATTTATTGTATTTCGATCTGTTGTTCCCATCTTTGTTGCCATTAGTGAAACCATGTTTTTGAAGTAGCCTTGTCCTCCTAACATTAGAGGAAATATTAAAAAGGGGTTTGTAAAGTTGACAATACACCACACTTTTGATAGGTTCATATGAATAAATGTGGACATTTCTCTCAGAGATAAGGATCTCAAGACTTCTGTTGAGTACTACTCTAAATTTGATGCAATGCAAGGTCAGACAATTGGCATGTTTATTGACAAGACCTATGGTTGAGATACTTGTGAAACAAGAAGAATATATCTTACCACTATGGGATCAGATGATAGGGGGAGCTATTCCTTGTAATTGATGTCAAAAGGGGAGAAAAATAAGCACAGTAAAACAAACCATCATTTGAGTGGGAGTTGCTTACAGTCTGGGGCGTAATTCATTTTTTTTGTAGGTGTTTTGATCAGGTTGTTGCTATAAATGACAAAGGGGGAGATTTTTGAGAAGTAAGTGATGGAAAATAAAGGATTTCATGGTTATACATCTTGTTCAATATTCTCTGCACCTTGGATAAATATACTCATTCCTCCTACATGAGTGGCACTTCTCTGAGCAGGTTAAGAAAATTATATACACAATTTTCTAAGACCTTGACGATCTTATTATGCTTGAACCTTTTGAATATCATAAATAACTCCAAATATCTCATATTCTAGAAGCCATGGTAAGCTATTCAAATTAATTCATGTGGTTCCCATTTAGTAAACCTATTTTCTTCCCAAACAAAGAAGTCAAATGAGATCCAAAAACAAAATAATGGATGCAATAACAATATAAATGTACATGTTGTATCTTAATAACAAGTCGACTCCTCCACGAAAGATATGTCAGCCGCCTCAAAAATACATGTCAGTTCAATAGGTTTGAACTAGTATAAATATAGGCTAAGATTTCCTTCTTTTCATCTACCATTTGTTCAAGAAAAAAAATAGAAGACAAGAAAGAGAACTCGATTGAGAATAGAGTAGAAGTAATTTAGATATGTAGGAGAGCAAGATTGATATCTCATGAACCTAAAAAGTTTTTAAATAAAGTTCAACTAAAAGTCAACTTTGTTATTGGACTAAGGTTTTTTGGAAGGTCTCTTTTGATTAGGTGTTGGAGTAATTTTAAGCCACCATTGGAGAAAGAACGTGATTTATCTTACAAGCCTCTACCTTCATCTATAGAACTCAGTTTAATATATTCAGATTGTGAAAACTTATCTACAAAAATTATGAATTTGGTTTCTTTGTTGTTCAAGGAATATTTTTTCTATGGTGGATAGAGGCCAAATCTCTATGTGCAAAGTAGGTTACCAGTGAAAACTTTGTAATATATCCTTGTGCTAAAAGGCCATCGAAACTCTGTGAAATATCCCTTTGGATTTCATGACTTTATTGCATTAGAATTCAACCTAGTTTGGAATAGAATTTTGGACTATTCAAGACCAGTCTTTGATCTATTAAAGAACTAACTTTGGAGTGTTACCTTGACCGCAATTTCAGGACTATATTTTGGACTTCTTTTGTGGAGATTCATCCCAAAAACTAGAGAAAAATCAATCCCTCTATAATTTTAGCTCTGAGGAAAGCTTTTTAATAGATCTTGGACTTGAGGAAAGAAGGATATTCAACCTCTGTTGGAATTTTTTTGAGAAGACTATAAACCTTGAGTGGACTTCAAGAGGTTTTGGAGCATTATAGAAAACTCTTGGAACATCCCCCTTCAAGAAATCTTGTTGCAAATTCAAAGACTTTTGTTGAGCAGGATAGAAGAGACATATTGAGTAGACTATGGAGAACTTACAAGTAGACCTTGAAGCAAGTCCTAATGCACTTTGAATAATCTCTTAAGAAAACTTTCTGAAGTATTTTGAGAACAGTTCATGGAGACCCTTTGGAGAAAATATTGAGGGTAATCTTGAGACAATTTGTGAAGTAAACTTGAAGTCTAGTTTTGGAGAAGAAAAAAGTAGTATTTGGAGTCCTCTCTGTAGCACATATTGTTGAAATTTAGGAAATTATAGATGAATTTCCCAAAGATAAATCCAATTCCCTTAAAATAGAAACCATCGTTCCCCAAGAATAATTTAAATTTGATAAAAGGAAATTATTAATTGGCACTCCTCTCATTATTATTTGATGTGAGAAATTTATTTGGGCAAGCAATCGCAAAGGCATTTATTATAAAATTTAATTTATGTCTTCCCTCCATATTTACAAGTCAACCTCATAATATTTCAAGTTGACTTGCCCCAAATGTCATGAATATTCACATGGATAAATAACTATAAATTATCACTTATCCTCCCCCATTTGCATTCAATTTCAGACTTCATCTGTGGAAGATTTCAGACGATCTGTGGCTAGTTTCAAGGAAACTCACATGGTTGGAATACAAAGATCATTCTCTACAGCCTATTCTCCTATTCTTTGTGGCCTAATATCTGTAACCTATATCACCTAACATCTTCGGCCTTTCTCCTTTATAATGCGGCTAATATTTGTAGCCTAACTCATACCTAATCTAGCATTCTTCTATAGTTTCTTCGTGGATTATATGTAGCTTATTTATGGATCATCTGCAACCTATACACCTTCCGTAATGCGACCTTTTTCTATGGATATATGTGGCCTATCCTCTATCCCTAAGTTCTATGTGCCTTCGCTCATGTTTTGTGTGAAGAAATGGAGGACCAAGACCATTAAAGGTGCCCTTAGTCCTTTGTTAAAGGTCTGCACAAACTACAATAATTTTTCATGGGTTTTCTATGGTATAGACACTCCTAAATAAAGCCAAGAATAGTGAACAAGAGTAGTGCATTTACTTGCATAATAGCACAATAGAAAGAGTTGGTTAGAGAAGGATATACACAAGTTTGGAGGAGGTTTAGAGTCCATAATTAGGGCTGACGTAGCAACTACTAGAATCCCTAACCAGGGACCAAAATCTTTAGGTATGTTCACAGGAGCCTAGGAGTATCTTAGGGATAAATAATGACTTCCTAAAGGTAATCATTAGTTTCTTCTATGTAGAGGGATGCTAAGTGTTGTAAGTCTAATTTAGACAAACTCAGTATGACAACAAGTGTATAGCATGGAGTGATGGTTAGAAGAGACTTTAGTTTAGTCCCTTGTGAAGGACAATGTGTCCTTGAGACAATGGTATATGGCAATAGTATTTGTCTCTTGTGACATTGATAAATTGCAGTGATATATGTCTCTGGTGACAACAATATATGGCAGAGATACTAGTTCCTATATGTCAATGATACTTGTTCCTATACGACAATGATACTTGATCTTATATGGAAGAGATATTAGTTCCTATATGGCAATGATACGTCTTCCTATATGATAGTGATACTTGATCTTATATGGTAGTGATACTTGATCTTATGTTTGTGATGATATGAATGTGACATGTGCTCCCTTGGCAACTTGAGGTAGAGGTATATGCTACTTGTGACAGTGATTTGAAGGAAACCATTATGGGTTCACATGTTGATCATTAAGAGACCTATCAAAGTTCTTGTGGAGGGCTTGTGAATGCATCCTTGATAGGCTTGTCTGCTTCTTATGAGAATATTGTACGATCCAGGGTTGGCCCTAGGAAGCCTAATGCCATAGATATTGGAAGACTTTTGTCTCATTATAATTACAATTTATATCTCAGCTGAATATTTGATGATTTTCTAGGGAGAAGAAGAATTTATTTTGGGTTTTCTCCCTTATAGGGTTTTGGGTTGGTCTCTGACCTAAATCTTGGTGTCTCTATTGTGTGTATTTTTCTTCTAATGTTCCTTACTATTCCAATACAGTGTTTATGTGAATTTTATCTCTATATAGTTTCTTATATGTGAGTTGAATGAAACATCAGTAAAAGTCATTGAGATCACCCCTGTGTAGACACCTATGATTGATTTTTTTATCAGATAGAGTGCAAGCGATAAAGATGTTGGAGACCTAAAAGGATGTTAGGGTTTGGAGGAAACCCCAGGGAGACCATTTTCCTACATATAAAGGTTAGGGTTTGGGAGAAACCCTAGAAATGATCTTGGATATGGAAAAACCCCATAATAATTAATGAGAATCTATTGATCTATCCAGTGATGAATTGAGAGTAACCCTAGTTAGGCTTGTCTCCTACCTAGTAGGAGATGGATTAAAAAATGGTTCCTTCTGTGACTTCTTGTTGAGAGTGTGATAAAGGAAAGTAGATCCATCTTGAGGGTGTGATAAAGAGTAATGCAAGATGAGTTAGCTCCAAAAGGGAGTTGGTACAAGAAAATAAAGGAGCCACTCTCATATTTAGAGAAGAAAGACAGTAATATCTTATGAATGAAACTTGAAATACATGATAAAAACATGAAGAAGCTCAAAATGTAGAGGATTATACTGACAAGAATATTGGATTGTGAAGTACCCTTCTTAATCATTAGGCACACTTTCATTATGTTTATTTAATTTTCTATTATTTCTCTTACTCTTACTCTAGGGTCAACATATACATCAAATGGATGTAAGGACCAAGTCCTCAATATTGAGATTGAGGAGGATGTCAAACAACCCTTTGATTATAGTGGAACTTGGAAATGGACAACATCTCAAAAGAAAGAATTGTAGTCTCTTAGGTTGATGACTATGACTAAAGAGGCTTCGTATTTAAAGGGAGTAAACTATTAGATTGGATGTTACAATTAGATGAGATGCTCTAATACAAGAAGTCTCTGAGAGAAATATGTCCTTCATGAAAGGTCCATACTAGATGAAAAATATGTTGTAGTGTCAAATATTTCAATAATGATATCCTCTCTGAGAGAGAGTACTATGACGAGATCCTAGCACCTATTGCCAAATTATCTATTATTAGAAATATGTTGGTTTCCTCCATGATGTAATTAAGGAAGAAGCATACTTGGATCTACCTCAGAGATTTTAGGAACATGAGAAGGACACTCATGATTGTCGACTGAAAAAAGCCCCATACGGACTCAAGGAAGTCCCCTGGGCTTGGCATGCTTAGATGGATGGAAATTTGATGTAGATTCCAACCTCTCTTCAAGGTTGAAGGTATGTCTTTGATATTTGGTTTTATATATGCTAATTATTTATTTATGACAAGATCAAATCATCTCAGTGTTCAGTACCATATGGAGTTTACCTCTAAGCCTAGGTGATCAACTTCTTGAGATTAGAAGTGTAACATAGAGATGATGAGGACTTCTTAGTCAAGGGAAGTATTCTATCATAGACTTGGCATGTTGGGTTACACTAAAGAAGTTGAGAGACTCCTCTTTAGATTTAGATTTGGTGGATCCCATGATGAGCAGGAAACCAACTGGATCCTTTCTTTGCAACATGTACATTGAGCCAAATAGAGATTGGACATGTATATTGGGAGGTTGCAAAGTTTTTATTGAGATACCTACATGATACAATCAATCATGGATTGAGACGGTGTTGTGACTGAATATATTTGTCAACTCCAAGTGAATTTGGAGTGATGTGAACTAGAAGAACACATTGAGGTGTTGCTTCAATATGTGTCTTCATTTGATTTCCTGGATGAGCATGTAACAGAATTCCATTGCACTTTATCTAGAAATGGTCGATCATATTGCAACTTGCATGTTTGTATTGCAAGAAATGTGGCTTTAAAATATATCCACAAGGTTGTCAAACATGATGCCATTGATGGAGCATTGAGGCTCCAACACAAAGGGAGCCATGAGGATCTAGCACAGAGAGATAAGTGAGGCTCCAACAATGACTTGTTACAGAATTAAAGAAGTGAGGCTTCAACAAATGAGTAGGTTGCAAACATTCTCACCAAGCTGTTGAAGTTCATATTCTTTAGAGAGTGGCTTGGAGTGCTAGAGAATGTATCTTTCATTAAGAGGGAACTTTGCTGATCGAGAACATTAAGAATATACGTTCCTCAATATTTATGACTAGCCATGGACTTAGTGAATGTGGTTGTGTGAATAGACTCCTAGGTGAGGGTACTCCTTAAAGTCACATATTTGGTTGAGTACATACCCCAATATTCATCCTACCCACAAACCACCCTTACAAAGGGTATATGGACTTGGTAAAGCTTGTTGGATTGCCTCCCATCTTGGTCACATGGGAGGGGGGACTTAGGTGTGTGTGATATTTACCAAGGGAAAATGCATCTAACATGGGCTTAGTTATGGTAAACTTCTCTCCCCTAAGTATTGGATGCAATTGTTCTACCACATGATCAATGAGGATCAAGTTGGGAGAGGGCTAGTCAATGCACATAGGGCACAATGGATCTCTGTGAAGTCATTTATGACTACCATGGACTTGGCTGTGGTATATTGATCTTCCCTATTATCAGTGTGGATCATTCTTCTTCTTCTATGGATTTAGTCATCATTGTTCAATTGAGATAAGGTCATGGAGATTAACCTGGAGACCAGTAAGGTTCTTCTGATCTTTACCAAGGTCATTTGTGACTGCCATGGAATTGGTTGTGGTAGATGTATCTCCACTATTGTCAGTGTGGATCATTATTTTCTTCTATGGTTAGAGACATCATTGTTTAGCTAAGATGAGGTCATGGAGCTTTACCTAAAGACTAGTGGGGTGTGTGTGATCTTTACCAAGGTCATTTGTGACTACCATGGACTTGGTTATGGTAAATTGATATCCCCTACCCTTGGTTGTGGTTTATTGTTCTTATATGAGATGAGATTAGCTTCTCTTATATTGAGATATGTACATCCAAAAATTCCTCCCTATATGAGAGGGAGTGTTGAAATTTGGGTAGCTTCGGGATGAATCTATCCAAGAGAAATCCAATTCCCTCAAAGGAGAAACCATATTTCCCCAAGAAGAATTTAAATTTGTTAAAAGGAAATTATTATTTCGCACTCCTCTCATTATTATTTGATGTGAAAAATTTATTTGGGCAAGCAATCACCAAGGAATTTATTAGCACATTTAGTTTATGCTTTCCTTCCATATTTACAAGTCGGCCTCATAATATTTCAAGTCGGTTTTCCCCAAAGTTCATGAACCTTCACATGGAGAAATGAATATAAATTGGAACTTATCCTCCACCATTTGCATTCAATTTCTAATGTCATCTTTGGAAGGTTTCAAATGAACTGTGGCTAGTTTTGAGGTAGCTTGCATGGTTGGCATACAAAGATCTATCTCTACGGCCTATTCTCCTATTCTCTGCATCCTATCTCACATAAATCTACAACCTATCTATGTTCTAATGCGACAAATATCTATGTACTAACTCAGGCCTAATGTGACCTTCTTCTATGCTTTCTTTGTGGATTATATGAAACTTCTTTATGGATCATCTACGACCTATTGTACTTCACTAATGCAACCTTTTTCTGTGGATCTATATGGCCTATTCATTTTCCCTAAGTTCTGTGTTCCTTCGCTCATGTTTTGTGTGAAGAAAGGGAGTGATGAGACCCTTAGAGGTGCCCTTAGTCCTTTGTTACAAGGCTAGAAAGCCTACAAAAAATTTTCTTGGGGTTTATGTGATATAAACAATCCTAAATAAGGCTAAGACTAGTGAACAAGAGCAGTGAGTTTTCTTGTATAATAGTGCAGGAGAAAGGGTTCTTTAGAGAAGGATTTGTGCAGTTTCTGAGGAGGTTTAGAGCCCAGAATTAGAGCTAGCATAACAACTACTAGAATCCCTAACCATGGGCTGAAATCTTCAAGTATTTACACAGGAGCCTAAGAGTATCTTAAGGCTAAAGCATGACATCCTAAGTGTATGTGTTATCTTCTTTTATGTATATGGATTCTAAGTGTCGTAATTTCAGTTTGGACAGAGTTATATGACAACAAGTGTATAGTTTGGAGGGATTCTAAGTGGATTCTAAGTGTCTGATGGCCGCGATCCACTCCCATTTAATGGTATATATTTCACATTGGGTTTCAACATGTGTGGAATTTAAAGGGGAGTTTCACCTTTAATGGATCAGATGACCATGATCCACCTAATCTAATGACATTGATCCATATCGAATCCCGACATGCATGTAGTTTGATTGAAAGCTGCATTTCAATGGATTTGATAGTTGTTTTTTAAACAACAATTCCTGCTACATATCAGATTCCAATGTGTAATGGGTTTAATCACCCATAAAACTCTGATGGAAGTTAGTGATGTCATCTTTCCTTGTCCTTCTGCGAACTCAATTGAAAAATGACATTGCCACCTATATACTATATGGAATATTTTAATTTTTTAAAATTTTGTAATTCCTCTTTCCATCAATAACATTTATTTTTTTAGAATTTATGTCTACATGAAATTGGCATCTTCACTGTGAAAATTTACCATCACTTCACTTTTTTGAACCTATAACCATAAATTTAACCTTTATATTTGTCATTCCAATGGATCTCATCTCACATTGAGAATTCATCCATCTCTATTCCGTACAAAAATTTTCAAATAATTTCCATGCAACTTGTGATTTTCTTTTGTAATTGGATTTGAACCCATATGGCCCAATGTTCCAACTTGGGCTCTTATACCACTCTATAACACCTCCTAGTGACCTGCTAGGGAATATTATTGCCCTTGTTACTCTTGTAACTTGAATTATTTGCTATTTTCCCTTTAATTTATTTCCAGTAACATATGTTATGCATGTCTAGTACATTAAATGATGCAATTCAGTCATCTACATAGGTATAATTACATAATTATATCATTTAAATAGCAATTCACACACATCACAAGAAAAATACCCTAGTAATCACAATGGAATTCCAATAACCATTAAGAATAATAGTTATTTGATAAAATACACTGATTGGATGCAAACATTAGATGTTCCTACCAACCGCATACCATGCTACTCATATTCTCTCAGAAACGGGTCAACCTTGAGCTGGGGCTTCAATTCCATAGAGAAATGACTTATTCAAATCCAAGTACATACCAAACCATACATAATTTGGTTAAGGTACCAAACCCAACAACCTCCTACCAAGAGTTTTACATCTCCCATCAACCCCACAACTCAAGTCATGCACCCCTTTCTTTGCACCCACAGTTCCTTAGGTTGTGCCATTACCCTTCCTGTTAGAAATTAATTAATAGAGAAATGGAACACATAAAATATTGTGAAATCACAAACACAAAAAAGCATAAAGAAAGAGAGACACATATATAAGTGGTTCACCCAATTTTGGCTACGTCCATGGAGAAACAACCAAGCCTTCCTCTTATAATATCTAGAAAAATGAAGAGATACAAACTACAACAAATGTGTTGTAGTTTCCTCTTCACTCTCACACAATCTCCTCTTTTTTCTCGCATAGAATAATCATCCATGACGACAATACAATTCCCTCATATGAACTGAGGGTTTCCTTCTATGGAAAAAAACCATAACTTAACATAACTTTTACCATCATATATTTTGCCTAATGAATGACCCAAATTGACTAATGAATGGCCTGGACCCCCCTAATGATGATCCTACAGGAAAAATTTCCACCCCGTTAGGAATTGGGGCCCAACACGGCTAAAACGAGACCTATGAATAAAGAATATAATCAAGCTCCACACCCAATACTTCCAAGGTGTCCAAGTCGGTATCCCAAGGATGTTCCACAGCCTTGTGGTCTCTAGTAGTTTGTGTTATGTCACGGGTCTGCAGTTACCTCTATGACCTCATGCCAAGTGATGAGCCCCAGAAATGGGTAACTATATGGGCTCATTCTGCCTATTATTTTCATTTAATCCACCATTCTCAATATTTTTGTGCATGTTTTTGAATATATTTATGCCAATAGAGTGAATGGGGATGGTCACTTTGCCATGAAGTCTAATGAGTGTTTATTGCAGATTTTTGGACAATTTTGGACAAGGACAAGGAATTTATGATCAAAATGACAACCAAACCCGAGGAAATAGGGATGAGGACATATAGGAGGGGTTTCTCCTTAATTGATGACCCCTTCCTTGAATTCTTCATCAACAGATCGAAGTACAAAGGCCCACATTGATGATTCCAAGGGGTAGCCATGCAAGTCAAGTAGGGCTACTGTTATCTTTAGTTCTAGGCAGCCGAGTTCCTTAAGTTTAGGAGGACTATTGGGATTCCCCACTTGTATAAATAAGAAGGCTTCAAGTCTCAGTAGGTTAGCCATTTCATAATATATTTTCACACTCTTGTACAACCTTGTACTCAACTCATTTTCAAGCTCTTTTTGAAGACATTTTTGTGATGTAATTGCTTTTTTTTTATAAGTGAAGATGAACCAAGTTTTGAACCAAAAATGATCTTTTCTATAGGGCTGAAGCTCTTGGGTTAGGGCCCAACCCAAGCTACCCAACACCTCCTTTGTGTATTTATATTCTTTTGCTTGCATTCATATGATAATTTCTGTTGTTTAGGTTAATCTTGCTTTGTTAAATTAGGTTGCTTTTGATGGTTAGAATAGTTGTTTTTGCTTCAAGTTGATTAAGTAGTTTGCTGTAGTAACAAAAAAAGGTCCAAAAAGGCTACCAGTAGGTCTTGATCTCCTTTCTCCCTCCTTGGGACCATGATTTGAGGTCAAGGCACTACTGTTGCCACCAAAACACAGTTTTGCTCCTCCAATGCAATTGCTAGTGTGATATTTCGAGTTGGAGAAGTTGATATTAGTTTGGATTCACATGCTTAGATCGTTTCATGTTCATTTACCATGGTTTTCTTGCAAAATTTTCTATTCATAAAGTATTGTTTGGCATTTTTTTGGTTTTAGGTCAGAATTTAGGTTAAAATAGACAAAACTCTGTTTTTCAGTTCTTGCTTCGGTCAGTTTTAAGGAATAAGTGTGCAGCTTTCTTGTAGACCATTCTAGCTTATCATTCCTCCATAACACAACCTATACCAGTTCATCTCTCAACATTTCCGCACTCATTCTCCACATTTCACCAATCTGCCCTAATTTCTTTGTTTTTTCAAACAGTTGCTTTCTTGACCTTTGAACAAATCCAACCATCTCATTCATCCCTGATCTTCCTTGACAAGTTCTAGACACCTCGACACCTTCATCTAGCCTTCATTTCCATTTTTCTATCAATTTTCCATGTGCAAACCTCCAAAAGCCACTTTCGGCCTTCTCCTGTAGATCCTCCTGTAGAATATCCTAGAGATCCCCTACAGTCTCCTGTAGAATTTCCTGCGAGTGAGTTTTTGAAGTCTGATTGCAATGGAAGTCTCCAGAAGGGTGTTAGGGACTTCTTAGGACCCCTCCACACCTTCCTCGCCATCTACAAAAGCCAACTCCATCTTCCTTTGCAACCAAACCTCTGCAGAGTCACAACTAGTCAAATCATAAGCATAATAATTCCACACAAAAATACTCAAAAGTACAAAAAATATGATTTCTTCTCATTTCTCTTCAAAAGTAGCTTGAATAAATGTAATTTACCTTTTCAGTAGTCAATGGCACCCATTTCAGTAGTTCCCATATCTTTCTTACACAACTAGGGTTTGCTAGGGTTTGCGTTTCATTTCATTTTTCCTTCTCTTTCTGCGAGTAGAATAACCCCCTATAGAGTTAGATTTCTTCCATCACAGTAAAATCTTCTTCTGAGAACTTATAGAAGTTGGCTTGAGCTCCTAGCAAACTTGCGCCAGTTGATCAAGTGACAGCCTGCAGTAAGAGCTAGTACTTGTGCATACAACATTGTCGCTTCCAAGTTTGTTATGAACTACTGGGTTGATAAAAGTAAAGTAGGGAGCCCCAGGAGTTGTACCATTATTGCTGCAACACTGGTGTTCACCATCTTTTTGGTGCTGTTGCTGGGGAAGAGTGAGAGTATCTTGTGATTACTTCTTTTCTTCTATTTTCTACTGCAACATTTTGCTAAGTAGTTTATTTCAACAAGAGTAGAGCAGTTGTTTCAATTTCAATTCTGAAATTTCCTTTCTACAAAAGTAGATTAGACATTTCCTGCTTTCATTTCAATTCTACAATTTCCATTTCAGCAAATGTAGATTATTCATTTCCTACTTTCATTCCAATTCTACAATTTCCATTTTAGCAAATGTAGATTAGTCATTTCCCGCTTTCATTTCAATTCTGCAATTTCCATTTTAGCAAACGTAGATTAGTCATTTCCTACTTTCATTTCAATTCTGCAATTTCCATTCCAGCAAAGTAGATTAGTCATTTCCTTGCTTTCATTTTGATTCTGCAATTTCATTTCAGCAAATTCATTTCAGCTAGTTGCAATTTGTTGTTCAATCAATTTCAGTTTTGCAAGTACAAGCAGAGAAAAAACAAAAATCATCCAAAGAAGAGATTTCCTTTCATGCCTCGTAGGAATAGAGACAATTCAAGAAAATTCCTACCCAACAACCCCACCACATCACTAAGTCACCCTTCTCTCTTCTTTGGTGGTAGTGATCCAGAAGAACCTATAGGTGAACCTCCAGAGATATACGAAGATCCTATAACAGAAGAAGAGCAAGAAATCATTCCTCCTGAGACCATGGCTGAAAAAAACATTAGAGGAAATGGGGAAAGAATAGAAGGTGCCTTTCCTATCCGAGAGACCAATGGGGACACAAAAATGAAAAACATAAGTCCCTCAGCCTTACCTCACTTCCATGGATTGACTACCAAAGACCCTAATACCTTCTTGTTTGAGTTTGTTGATCTCTGTCGAACCTATGACTATGTAGAAGACAAACAGAAGTTGAAACTGGTTCGCTCTACCCTCAAGGATGCAACATTACGCTGGTTCAAGGGATTACCTGGAAACAGTATCACAACTTGGGCTCAGATGTAGAAAGCCTTTAACAACAAATACCAGGACTACTGTAGGTCAAAGGATACCAAGGAAGAAATCTTCCGAATGACCATGGGAAGTGATGAATCTTTAGAAAACTATGAAGAAAGGTTTCAACTTAGTTATAAAAGGGCTAGGTGCACACTTGATCCCGAATCTCTGAAGTTGGTTCTGCTCAGAGGAGTCCCTGAAGACTTTCTAGATACCCTCCATTTGCTGGTTAGGGAAGACATCTACCAACTGCCTTATGATGACATAAAGACTATGTTTACAAACCATTCTAGGGTAGCCAGAAAGAGAGGTAGGGGAAGTCATCCTTTAACCAGTACACCCTTATCCAGTTCATCCCTTAAAAACGAACTTGAGAATTAGCTGGAAGATTTCAAGAGCGAGATGAGGAAGACTCTTGCCATGCAAATGGATACCTTGCGGATCCAAAGGAAACAAGAGGAAGCCGAGAGGGCTTTGGCCATCTTTTGTCCTAGGTGCACTAGAAAGCATCTTGGAACGAATGTCCATTGCACTCTATAGAAGTTTGTTTAGTCTGTGAAGAAGACCATCCTACAAATCAATGCCCTTCCTTACCCACAATTAAAGCTGCATATCAAGGGGTTGAAGGAGCCACTGAACCACTCTATTTCATAAACCAAAGGAGGCCACATGGACCCAAACCTTACCAGCAGGGGATGCAAGGGACATCCTAGACTTATTGCAACCTCAATCAAGCCACTTCCATGCCTTGTTGGGGTCCCCCTGCTCATCCTTCCTGGTCCACACCCCCTCCTTGGTTGTATCCATCTCAATATCATACTCAACTAGTTGCTGCTCCGTTTCACTCTTATGCTCAGCCACAGCCTCAATGGAATGCACCTCATTAGGGGTGGAGGCCCTAGTACAACTCTCCTCCTGCTCTTTTGCCTCCACCACCTACTCAACCACAACCATTACCTCCTGCTCCTCCAAGACAACCCCAAATACCTACTCAACCGAACCTGAACCCCAACAACAGACAGGCCCAATAGGTATATACTGGAGAAACATCATGCCTAGCCTATGCTATGGAGATTCAGAAGATTAACCTACAATCTAGGAAGGTTCTCCCAGATAGCCTCCTAAGAAGGATGAGGAAGAAAAACAGGAAAGTGAACCAAAAGCCATTCAACCCTTTCCCGAGAGACTAACTAGAACCACACAACAGACCCCAGAAGAAACTGAACTTCTAGGAGAATTGAAACAGTTATGTGTAAAGATACCACTTCTCCAAGCCATAAAATATGTACCAATCTACAACAAGCTGATCAAGGAGAAATGCTTCAGGCACCCAGGCAGGTGCAAGAGGGATGCTCCAACTATCAATGTCATAGGACAACTGCCCGACCTGATGTTGGGGCAGGTGATCTGTCCGAAATATCTAGACCCTGGGAGTCCTGTAGTCGATGTCCACATCAATGGCATCATAATCCCCCATACCTTGATTGATCTAGGGGCTGCCATTAATGTGATGACCAAGGACACTATGCTCAAACCAACCTTCAAAGTTCTCTGAGGAAGACCACAACAGTACTGCAGTTAGCAGACCGCTCCACCATGACCCCTGAGGGGATTGTGGAAGATGTAATGGTCTCTATTGACTCCTGGGAGTACCTTATTGACTTCCTGGTTCTTCAGCCAAAGCCAAAGCTCACTGGGTATCCTCTCATCCTGGCGAGACCTTGGTTGGCTACTCCAGATGCTTGCATCATTTGTCGAGCTGGGGAGCATGACAATCAAGAATGGGCATATGTCCAAATAGCTAGTCCTATATCCTCCTGCCCAACCTCTATTAGAGTATGATTTACCTCTCTGGTTGGAGGAGGAAGATGAGGATGAAGTCTATTCCGCACCATTGTGTACAGTAGAGGCTACCCTGGGGGGTCCACAAACCAAGGATGATCTTATTGAGAACTTGATTCAGAATCTAGCCCCCGGTGTGTTTCCATTAGAAGAGTTGGTGGAAGAAACCCAAGGAAATGCTCTAGTTGATCTCTGTATGGCTGATCCGACCCCTCTCTGAGTTAAGAATGTGGAATTCGGCCCAGAAAGAACTTTGAATATCAAATCATCCCTATCCACCTCTCAGGAGAAAGAACTGTGTAGCTTATTGAAAAACCACTTGGATGCTTTTGCTTGGAGCTATAAGCGATGAAGGGAGTCCACACTTCAGTTTGTACTCATCACATTTACATTAAAGAAGATTTTAAACCAATAAGGCAGCCTTAAAGGAGGATGAATCTAGCCCTTAAGGACATTGCCAAAGAAGAACTGCAAAAGTTGCTGGATGCAGGATTCATCTACCCCATCTCTGATAGCGAATGGGTCTCTCCTTTGGTGCTAGTGCCAAAGAAAAATGGGAAGTAGAGAATCTATGTAGATTATCGAGAACTAAACAAGGCCACCAAGAAGAACCATTTCCCTTTGCCTTTCATAGATCAAGTGCTAGATGGCCTGGCAGGGAAGAAGTTCTTCTCCTTCCTAGATGGTTTTAGTGGGTACAACCAGATCCAAATCAGCCTAGAAGACCAAGATAAGACCACTTTCACTTGTCCTTGGGGTACTTTTGCCTACCAAGTCCTTTCTTTTGGGTTATGCAATGCTCCCGCCACTTTCCAGAGAGCAGTACTGAACATATTTGCTGAACTGGTTCATGACTCAGTGGAAATCTATATGGATGACTTTATCCCATATGGTTCTAACTTCCACGAAGCTTTGACTAACCTAGGAAAAGTTCTAGCCAAGTGTATTGAAATGAACCTGTCCCTCAGTCCTAAAAAATGCGAATACCTGATGATTGAAGGGATCGTGCTAGGTCATACAATTTCATAGCAAGGATTATAGGTGGATCCCAACGAGATTGCTATCATCCAAATGGTCCCACCTCCTCAAAATGTAAGAGATGTTCAGAGTTTTCTAGGCTTAGCAAGGTATTATAGAAGATTCATTAAGGATTTTAGTAAGCTAGCCTCTTCATTGTTTGGTCTTTTGGGAAAAGATTTTAAGTTCATATGGACTGACAACTGTCAAGAGGCTCTGGATGCCTTGAAAGGTAAACTGGTAACTGCCCCAATTTTGAGAGGTCCAAACTATGCCCTACCTTTCCACATTCACACAGATGCCTCGAACAAAGCGATAGGAGAAACCTTAGGGAAAGTTGATGAGAGGCTAGCTTATGCCATATATTTTGTAAGTAAAAACTTGTCTAAGGTAGAATTAAACTACAATGTAACCGAAAAGGAGCTCCTAGCTGTAGTCCATTCCCTAAATAAGTTCAAACACTACATCACCAGCTATCAAACATTCGTACACATGATCATGTTGCAATTAGGTATTTAATGAATAAACCAGATGTAAATGCTCGTATTATTAGATGGTTACTTTTATTGCATCAATTTGATTTGACCATTGTTGATAAGCCAGGTAAGGAAAATGTTGTTGCTAATTTTCTGTTTAGATTAGATCTGCCTACAGGTGAAGAAGGAATGGTGGATGATCAAATGCCAGATGAACACCTATTTGCTATTTCAGTACTCTCTCCATGGTTTGCAGATATAGAAAATTATTTTGTTTCAGCATAGTTTCCGCCACACCTGTCCTCAAAAGAGAAGAGCAAGATCGTGAGGAAAAGTGCCCCATTCACCTGGATTAGGGGCAATCTTTTTAAACTTCGCCCAGATTAGATTCTGAGGCAATGTGTCAGGGAGGAGGAAGTTTTTGACATCCTCCTAACCTGTCATGATGGGCTCTGTGGGGGCCATTTTGCAGCAAAGAGGACTGCCTCCAAAATTCTGCAAGTAGGTTACTATTGGCCCACTTTTCATCAAGATGTCGGGAGATATATCAGCCAGTGTGACCAATGTCAAAGGATGGGGAAACCTACCCCAAGGGATGAGATGCCCCTGCAACCTCAAGTGATTTTCAAGCCATTTGAGAAGGGGGGCATGGACTTTGTGGGTCCTATCAATCCTCCTTCAAAACAGAAATATTACATCATTGTGTGTACCGATTATCTAACAAAATGGACAGAAACAAAGGCGATCAAGGCAACAACAGAAGAAAAAGTAGTTGAGTTTTTGAGGGAAAATATCTTCTACAAGTTTGGTTATCCAAGAGAATTATTCACAGATCAAGAGAGTCAGTTTACCTCCAATCTCATTGAAGACCTACTCACACATCACAAGATTAAGCATAGAACTTCCACCCCTTATAATCTGCAAGCAAATGGATAGGTGGAAGTCACTAACAGAGCTTTGGAAGGGATTTTGACTAAGGTTGTAAGCAGCAACAAAAAAGATTGGGCAGATCGATTGGTTAAGGCCACCTGGGCCTATAACAACCACCTAGAAAACCACCACAGGGTTCACACACTATGAGTTAGTCTATGGGAAGAAGGCTCTGTTGTCAATAGAATTTGAATATAACACCTTAAGGATGGTAGCTCAGCTGGACCTAGATCTCAGCCATGCACAAAAGGAAAGACTACTTTAGCTAAATGGATTGGATAATAGAGATTACAGACCCTTCTCCACTCAGAGGTAGTCCAACTTCAAAGAAAAATATGGCATGACAGACACATCAAAGAAAAACAATTCTAGCAAGGAGATTGGGCGTTGCTATATGATTCAAGATATAAAGATTTAAAGGGCACACTGAGGACAAGAAATACGAAAATTATGTTTCTTCCATTCTTTAAACACAAAAAATGATGGTAAATAAAGCAATAGCGTTCTTTACTTATTCTTACCTGATTCCTTCCAGCTGTTATTCCTTTCATTCAAAACCTTCTTCAGCTGTTTTTTTAGCCCCTGCTCAAGCATTAGCCTAAAATTTCAGAAGGAGAAGTAACTATGGGAAATCCTGCAGGATTCCTATAGTAGTTGATCCCTTTGAAAAACAAACTCCAGAGACAGGGTCAATGCAGCCAAGATGTATGCAGCATGCAAAGAGCAGAGCCTGATCGAAACATCACTAGCATAAGCCAAAGTCCGAGCATGCAGAGCATCAGTAGCAACAACAGTGAGCAAATGAATTGCCAAAGTCCAGCATGCAGAACATAGCAGTGACTAACAAGTAAGTGGCTAAACCTATTACTCGATTGCATGAATATTATTTAGGAACTGCACGAACTATTGGAATGGTCACGATTAAACAGAATCGGTGGCTAGCTAACTAGCCACCCTTTTTCAGTTCAAACCACCCTCGTGGAGTTCAAATGAGTCGCGTGCAATTCAAACCATGGTTCAGATATGCAGTCAGCACGTGTGGCCCGTCAACTTGGAGAAGAGAAACTCAAAATCGGTAGTGGTGGCAGCGTATAACAGGAAGAGTGGAGGTGATGGTGGTCAGGCAACATGAAAAACCATAATGACACTGGCGTAGGACCAACGGTCCAGATGGGGATAACGTACCCATCCGGCCACCTCACCTAGTCACTGCAGATTACGCCATCAGCTTAAGTGTAGTGCGGTCTAAGCCTCCACCACCTTTTGTTTCATTTGCATCGACGAGCTCTCTACTGCGGTACTCACCTACCACCTTCAGAACAGCGAACCAATCATTTTCTGCCAGTTTTTCAAAACCCTATCACCTATCAGGCTCTACAGGAGCACTACTGCATTCTACAGGAGCAAGAACACCGTCTAAAGGAGGTTTTCTACAGGAAGGCCAAAAAGCAGCTCTGTAGAAGAAAATTCAGAATTTTTGTCAAAATTCGAGCTCGAATTGAGGTAGGCTCGGGAACCCACTCTGCATGTGATATATCCATACAAGGTGGTGGATTATAAGCAAAGTATTGGGTTGAAAAAAAGAAAGGAAAGAAAACTCCAAAGTCTGCCCGTGTTTTCCTAAATTCCATACAATTTACCAATTTTCGTCTATGCACTCAAAGTCTGTTTTTCCCTTTCCCGTATTCTCCTATAAAAAAATGGACGCAACCATAGTAACCAAGCTTGTGAAAAAAATGAATTTGCAATTCTATTTACTCTGTCTAAAAAAACACTATTTTATATATTCTCTGTTTTGTCAAAATATTGAAGTTCCTCCAAGAGCTGTGAAGTAAATTCAGGGTGAAAACAGTTTGAAGGGAGAAAAAAATTGTAAATTGTTGTTGTGAAAAGAAGAAGAACACAAGGAATCCCCTCTCTAGTTGTAGGAAGACAAACATCAACCATTCCTCTGTTTCCAGTTTTGAAAGTTGTTGCCTTCTTCCTCATCTGAGCATTTTCAGAAACCACTAAACACCATGCCAGGAGGTTTTATGAGAAAGGAGCCTTTGAACTCCAACAAATTGCATGAGCACCCCGAAGTGGTGGCCCTCTTCACCAGGGCAAACTGGATGTCTTTCTTTGAGAGAATTCATGGTTATGACGAAGAGGTTACTGAAGAATTTCTACTGCCCTTAAGAACCCATTCTAAAACACATGCTACAATCAGTTTCAGGGGTCTGACCCTAGAGCTTACACCAAATTTTATTATCAGAATCACAGGTCTTCTACTTGGGCTCCCTTGGAGCAAAGAAGAAAAACCATTAGGACAGGTTGCTAAAAAGACATTTTTTTAGCCTGATGAGAATCCTGTAGAGGATAAGAATGGGGTAAAAAGGACAAGCTTACCTCCTCCATGGAGAGAGGTCAGATACCAGATCATGAAATATATCACTTGTGAAGGAAGATTCGATATAGTTTATGGTTATTACTTCATCTTATTGCATGAATTGAGATATGGGATGGACCTACCTGCAGTTAGAAAACTCAGTCTCCCATATTTCCTCCTCCAATCTTTAATAGAATGTGGCACTAACTTAAATGCAGGGGTCCCAGATCAGCTGGCCCACCATGGGCTCATCAAATTGTTGGTAGAAGATTCCCTACACATATACACCATCCCTATAGCATGGCAAATTTTCAGGAACATGTCTAAAGAAGATGACATCAAAACTGCTATTGATGATCTTAGCCCATCTAGCAGTAAAGAGGAGGAGGAGATAGAGGAATTTTAGAAGGAAATTCATGAGGAGGCACAAGATATTCAAACATAAGGAGAAATAGAGGAGAAACACAAAGAAGAGGAGAAACTTGACAAAACCACAGTTGAACCTAAGGTAGAAAAGAAAACAGCATCAAGAGCAGCAAAGAGAAAGAGGAAAAAAGTTGAGAAAAAGAAAACCAAGACAACTCAGAAGAAGGCTACCACTAGAAAGGTAGAAGCCCTGTAGGAAAAGGAGAAAACACCATCTGAGATAGCAGAAATCAAAGTGGAAACAGCAGACACAGGTAAAACTGCAGATGGTGAAGAAGAAAAATAGCAAGAGGAAGTGTCTCCTGAGACACTTGTAAGAGAAGTAGCAGTTGTTTTGGCTACACTTAACACTCCATCCAAGCAAAAAGGGAAGAGAAAAAGACAGACATCCATGTACTTTAGGGCTCCAAAGAACACCAGGATTAAGGTGGGCAAGCCCCAGCCACCATCAAAAGAACCCATTATCATTGAGGATGCACCTACTGTGAAAAAGGAGGAATCTCCCTCCAAAATCTCCATCACCTATGAGAGAGGGAGTCCAAAGACCTCCACCTGGAAGGAAAGAATCAAATTGATGGACTCCAAAGCAGTCCTACAGGAGGCACAAACCTCTCTACAGGAGACACTGGCTAAGCTTAAAAAAACTTAAAATTGGAAAAGAAGGTAGAAGAACAGTCCCGAGAGGAGGGTAAGGCAAAAGAGATGCCTGACCCTAACCCTTAGCCTAACTTAGGCTCCTACTACAACCTTCTGGAAGGTGGGAAGATCATCCCACAAAATTTTTTTGTGCCCCTGTTCTTTGAATTCGAAAAAGAAAGGGTCAGAAGCCACAGATGGATGCAAATTGCAAAATCCAAAGGAGTATAAGATAATGGGCATATGGAAAACAAGTTGAGAGAGATGAGCAGAGAATTGAGCATGGTCAAACACAAAGAAATCATCAGAAGAGCCCAACTACAAGAAGAAAATGAATTGTTAAAAAAGAAGTTACAGGAACTGGAACCTCAAGGGTGAGACAAGTTGCCAATCTTGGAAGGGTAGCAACAACAAGAAGGACCCCTAGCAGATAATGAAGTAGCAGAGAAACAGCAGCAAGAAGAAGAACCACAGACTGATGTTGAAACGCTGATGAAACAGCAGCAAGAAAAAGAATCTCATGCAATGACTGAAGTGCTGATTTTGAAAAAGCAATTGCAGGAAAAGGAAGCCCAGATGGCCTGCATGGCCAGCTGGGAAATGGAGGCCTTGCAGTGCAGACAGCTAGCTAGATCCTATGCACTGTATCTCAAATACTAGTGGCTCCAATTACAGATTAAAACATTGGCACAGAGGGGCACAATTCCATTCCAAAATTATGGTCAGTTTATGCATTTATGTGATAGTAGTTCAGCCGAGGATAAAGCCAAGCTAGCAGAATTTTACCTACACAACATGGCACTTCTTGACATGAATTTATGGGATCCAAATGCTGCATTGGGAGACCTATAGCTCATGGCTATGGCTTCTTGGTTGAACCATGAAGAAAAGAGGGCAGTGGAATTTCAGAAAATCATGGAAAAGGAGCTAAGTGAGCCCCTGATGATAAGGGTAGAACCAGCAGAACCATTGGATCTCATTTATGCCCACCAGCACCTTGCAGCCAATCCTTGAGCTGCCCCTGACTATGTTGACAGGAAAGCACAGGCTATAGCTCACTTTGAAGATATGGAGAGGTTGTTTGGTGATGACTGCCTTCATGCCCGCATGAGAAGGTGGAATATATTATCACATAGCCTGAAGATTAGGAAGTATCACTCCCCAATTAGAATGAGGGAAACCATGAGGAGAGTGCCCCTATATAAACAATCAATTCAAAACTTGAAAGCCAACTGGATTGGTCTTAAGTTCAGTCCTCCAATACTATCAGGACTGTTGGAAGGAGTTAAGGAGGAGGAAGAACAGGAAAAATGGGAGGAAGTGGACAGGAAAGTAGGTTTCCATGACAAAGAGGAAGACATCACATCAGAGGCTTGGGATGTCAGGGAAGCTATTAAAACTATTAAAGATGAATAACTGGATTAGTTGCTTAGAGGATGAGCAACCCATTCAGCGGGGGGGTGATGATGAGCCCCAGAAATGGGTAACTATATGGGCTCATTCTGCCTATTATTTTCATTTAATCCACCATTCTCAATATTTTTTGCATGTTTTAAAATATTTATGTCAATAGAGTGAATGGGGATGGTCACTTTGCCATTAAGTCTAATGAGTGTTTATTGCAAATTTTTGGACAATTTTGGACAAGGCCCAGGAATTTATGAGCAAAATGACAGCCAAACCCGAGGAAAAAGGGATGAGGACTTATATGAGGGGTGTCTCCTTCATTAATTACCCCTTCCTCGAATTCTGCATCAACAACTCGGAGTACAAAGGCCCACATTGATGATTCCAAGGGGCAGCCGAGCAAGTCAAGTAGGGCTGATGTTATCTTCAATTCTAGGCAGTCGAGTTCCTTAAGTTTAGGAGGACTGTTGGGAGTCCCCACTTATATAAATAAGAAGGCTTCAAGCCTCAGTAGGTTAGCCATTTCATTATATATTTTTGCACTCTTGTGCGGCCTTGTACTCAGTTCATTTTCGAGCTCTTTTCGAAGACAGTTTTGTGATGTAACTTCTATTTTTTGATAAATGAAGATGAACCAAGTTTTGAACCAGCACTGATCTTTTCTAGAGGGCTAAAGCTCTTAGGTTAGGTCCCAACCCAAGCTACCCAACACCTGATTTGTGTATTTATATTCTTTTGCTTGCATTCATAAGATAATTTCTATTGTTTAGGTTAATCTTGCTTTGTTAAATTAGGTTGCTTTTGATGGTTAGAATAGTTGTTTTTGCTTCAAGTTGCTTAAGTAGTTTGCTGCAGTAATAGAAAAGGTCCAAAAAGGCTACCAGTAGGTCTTGGTCTCCTTTCTCCCTCCCTGGGACCATGATTTGAGGTCAAGGTAGTAATGTTGCCACCAAAAACACAGTTTTTGCTCCTCCAATGCAATTGCTAGTGTGATATTTCGAGTTGGAGAAGTTGATATCAGTTTGGATTCACATGCTTAGATCATTTCTTGTTCATTTACCATGGTTTTCTCGCACAAGTTTCTGTTCATAAAGTATTGTTTGGCATTTTTCTGGTTTTAGGTCAGAATTTAGGTTAAAATAGGCAAAACTCTGTTTTTCGGTTCTTGCTTCAGTAAGTTTTGAGGAATAAGTGTGTAGCTCTCTTGTAGGCCATTATAGCTTATCATTCCTCCATAACATAGACTGTACTAGTTCATCTCTCAATATTTCCCCAATCATTTGCCACATTTCGCCAATCTGCCCTAATTTCTACGTTTTTTCACAAAGTTGCTTTCTTGACCTTTGAACAAATCCAACCATCTCATTCATCCCTGATCTTCCTTGACACGTTCTAGACCCCTCAACACCTTCATCCAGCCTTCATTTCCATTTTTCCATCAATTTTCCACATGCAAACCTCCAAAAACCACTTTTGGCCTTCTCCTGTAGATCCTCCTGTAGAATCTCCTGTAGATCCTCTGCAGCCTCCTATAGAATTTCCTGCGAGTGATTTTTCAAAGTCTGATCGTAATGGAAGTCTCCAGAAGGGTGATAGGGACTTCTTAGGACCCCTCCACACCTTTCTCACCATCTACGAAAGCCAACTCCATCTTCCTTTGCCACCAAACCTCTGCACAATCACAACCAGTCAAATCATAAGCATAATAATTCCACGCAAAAATACTTAAAAGTACAAAAAAGATGATTTCTTCTCATTTCTCTTCAGAAGTAGCTTGAATAAATGCAATTTACCTTTTCAGTAGTTAATGAAACCCATTTCAGTAGTTCCCATCTCTTTCTTGCACAACTAGGGTTTGCTAGGGTTTGCATTTCGTTTCAGTTTTCCTTCTCTTTCTGTGAGTAGAATAGCCCCTTATAGAGTTAGCTTTCTTCCATCACAGTAAAAGCTTCTTTTGAGAACTCATAGAAGTTGGCTTCAGCTCCTAGTGAACTTGCGCCAACTGATCAAGTAACAGCCTGCAGTAAGAGCTAATAGTTGTGCATACAGCACCATCACTTCCAAGTTTGTTACGAACTACCGGGTTGATAAAAGTAAAGTAGGGAGCCCCAGGAATTGCAGCATTATTGCTGCAATACTGGTGCTCACCACCAGGGAACTTATCCCCTTTTCCCTAAATCCTACTTAGATTCAACTTGTGGTCCATTATGTCACAAGTTCATCCTAATAATTATAATGTTCTAATAATTTGTGACTTCACCATAAGACTGACACCCTCACTTTTATGTGCATGCCACTCTATTAGAACATGGTACCCTCTAAAGTCAATTTATGAACCTTGGATAAAAACATTCACACTTTTGAATTAGGCTTATTTTAATAATGTCTTGGCCACCTAGGCTTAAGCTCTTTATCACTTAGCCTTTATTCCCCCTTTCATAGTAGTATTAGATCCGTCATACTCTTAATCTAACTTGGTTTTCAACAATGGTGTATTTGATTGATATACATATAATTTCATATTTACAAAACTAGGTTCTTTGGCCCCGAAATATATAACACATGCACACTTATCCTAAACACACATGTACATGGGCACATTGACCTCTAATTAGTCCTCGAATCACCAACATAAACATTATATGTACATCACATACATGGCCAATCATCCTAGGGGTGTTACAAGAAGTTACATTGAGATCCTCTACAAATAAGGGATAAAATATTTTGAGTGCTAGAAAGAGATTTTTCAGAAGAATACTTACAATTTCCATATTTGATTTACCTTTTCCTCATGCTTGAATAATATTAATCATTAGAAACCTTTCAATATATTTCTTAATCCTGTTGAATTCGCCCATCTTGAAGTGAGAGAGTTTTTTGAGGAGAGTTTTGAGGGTATCCCATAATTCCTTCACACTTTTTATTATCCTTGGTATGATGAATGAGACTAGCCTTGATATAAAGAGTGATCAACCAAAGAGATTCATCCTTCTTTACATATATAAGGTCATCATTGTCATCATCTTGGGTAGGAAGCAACTTCATCAACTGCATCCATAAACCTTTACTTTAAGGTAGGGTATCCATTTGATCCACCCAAGAATGATTTAGCCCAATTTAGATGGGGAACAACCACTTTGAATCCATCGACTCAATAATATTAGGATGAAGGCTCCTTATGGAATGAATACTTCTCTATATACCCAAATGGTACAAAACCCTAGATAACCCTTGGAATGAAGGTGTGGCTATATAGAAGGGTTAAAACTTTGAAATAACACCCTAAAAAGAAGGCACAACCCTAGATTAGGGTTTATATGTCTAGAACCCTTAGAGAAAGTAAAATGGAGATGATTCAAGATATTGTAACAAAGATGCCACTAGGATCGTGTTGTCGTTGTGACAAACACCCTCTAAAATTTTTCCTACACCCTAATTTTGGAGCCTACTATGGATCTTATGATCAGTCATTCCATAGTCACTTCTTGGTTAGTTGATTCTTTTGTGTTCCCTCGGATTGAAAGTGTCGAAGTCACTTGTTCACACATGCTCAATTCACAACAAGTTCATGAGTGCATCGTTTTACACAAGCTTGGACAAGCATAGCACGTTCCATTAAGACCGTGCCTGTGTGATGTAAAATCCATGTCGATAGTCAGTGCACATTAACAACGAAAGTTTCTCACATTCTAGCTACATTCGTACTTCAATTTCAATGAGTTTTGAAAACTGTTTCTTTCACGCACCTTTATTTTTACAAGTGTCATTTTCATGTTTTTAGCTGTCATTTTTGCCTTCCTTCACTCTAAAATGTGTGGCAAAAGAGTCAAGTGAATTATAAGAAAAGGGAAATGAGGTGGTCTCTCCTCATCCTAGTCTTTTACCATTTGAAAAAAAATAAAAAATTGGAGAGCTCTTGGAGAAGAGTCTAGGGTTTTGGAAACCTTGCTTGTAGATAACTAGTTTTGGTATTGAAACCATACATGCTAGCTAGCTGAAGAGTGGAATCACTCAGATTTCAACATAGTGCTTCATTGAAGAAGGAGATTTGAGAGAGAAAATGGAGGTAAAAGGCTTTATCCATTGATTTTATTCGCTAATCTTGAGTTTTGCATATATCTTTGACAAGATGAGAATACCCAAAATATTATCAAGTGTCCAAGCCCATATCTGAGCTATAAGTGACCCAGATCTTGAGCAATTGTATGTTTTTCAGCTGTCATGAATAATTAAGTAATTACTTTCAATAAATCACCCAAAAATAATAATGTAGTATGATCCATGATAGGGTGTTGACCTTAGTTCCATCAGAGGGGATGGATCCGTTTCTCATTATTTATCCTCCAAAACTCAGTCATGGGAGAACAATGCTAAGTCACCCCTTTAGACATGTGATGGAACTATTGGTTGCATGTTAGGAAAGTTTGAACAATGTAGTTGACACTTTTGTTGGAATTATGGTGCGCATGGTTCTAGCTAGTTGATGTTGTCATTGGTTCATGATGGAAGCTAACTTATGTTGGCATTGATGTCAACCCCATGCAGTCTAGTTGATGTTTCGATGCATTCATTTAGAATAGTTTGCAATTTGTTGAGTTGGCATTGAGATGGTTATGTTGGTAATAATGTTAATTCTTGATGTCAACCTTTTGAGAGTGGTTGGATGATGGAATTGGTGTGGTTGATGGTTCATCATGTGTTAGTGGTGTTCATGGAGATGTTTCCTTGAGTTGTCTTGTGTTGGAATATGTTAGCATGTCCATTGATTGGAGGAATTGTTGATGTTGATAAAGGTGGATGATGAAGATCTACATGTGATGGAGATGATGGCTCTGTTGTCATTCATGTTGTTATGATGACACACTTGTTTAGTTGGCATCTTAGGTCTTCATGCTTGTGTTTATGGAGATGACTTCTTGTAGTAATGGTTTGGCCTCATGATGATGATGATGATGATGATGATGATGTAGAGGTGTTGTAGGTATGTTCATAGGTGTTACAACTTGTGGAGGACTTGTTGGCAGTCTTTCCAACCTATGTTTGTTGGCCTTTTATGCCAACTTGGTAGTGAAATTTGAGAGACTTTTATCATGGGTTTTTAGAGGTTCTACAACATTAGGAGATGCCCCCCCAAGTAGATAAACAAGTATATGAAGTTTGGAGCTGATTAGATGCAATATTAGGGCTACAAAACTCTTGAGAAAACTTAGTTTTGAGAGGAATACATAGGTATTATGAAGGAAAAATGTGTATAAATAGGTTTTATGAAGGAAAGTTACATATATGTCCTGGAAGTGAATTTCTCTACATTCCTCGCATAAATCCAAAATATTTCAACTTTTATGTTTGGGGAAGCTTCTAAACTAATTGGTAAAGGCTGAAATGGGTTGAAAAAGTCCTCTAGTGTGTGTGAACACCATTAGTGCACAAGTAGTGATGATTATGATATGATTTTGTCAACTTTGTGCACCCTTGATCCTAGTCCAAAAGTGCAATTCACCCTTCATGTTTTATATTCTTCCTTTTGGAGCTGAGTGATGGTTGATGGTGAGTATATTGAATGAGTGAAGGTTGCATTATGTGAGTATGTTTCAGAGCCATTAGTGAGCTTGATTTCTTCAGTGTATGAGCTCTAATGGTAGCAAAATGAGTAGATATGTTTAATGAAGCATAATATTGATTTAGATCTTCATATTTTAGAGAAAAGATGTAGAGAGATGTAGCATAGTTATTGGTAATGATGGAGAGCTTGGCATAGCTCCATATTTGAGATTCTCACATTTGTGATGAGCCCCAAAAATGTACAATTATTTGGGCTCATTCAACCTCCTAATTTGGCTTAGTCGACCATTCTCATTTGTTTATTGCATGTTTTTGATTATTTTTATGTTAATAGAGTGAATTTGGTTAGTCATTATGCCAACAAGTCTAATGGGTGCTTTGTGTAGCCTTTTTGGTCAACTTGGAGACAAAATTGAAGGTCTTAATGAGCACTTGGCAGCCAAATTCGTGGGAGAACAAGCTAGAGGATTTGTAGGAAGGTGTCCCCCTCATTTATGGGCCCTTACCTCGAATTCTCCACCATCAGCTCAGAGTTCAAAGGCCACCAAATCAATGAGCTCAAGGGCAGCCAAGCAAGTCAAGTTGGACTGCTGTTAACTCCAAGTCTTGGGCAGCCAAGTCCCTAAATTTTAGGAGGACTGTTGGGTCCTCAAATTGTATAAATAAGAGGGCTTAAGACCTCATTTCAGTTAGTCATTTTGGGTTAGCTAGTGGGTAGTCATTTTGTAGCTAGTTATTCATTTTGTTTTAGCCATTAGTTAGCTAGTTTGTAGTTCGATTTTTATGCAATAGATTAGCTTTGCTTTCAGCTCATGTTCAAGTTCTCCTTGTGGACAGTTTTGATGTACTTTTCATTTCTTGATTAATAAAGATGGATCCAGCTTTGCACCAACTCTAAATCTTTCATGGGAGGTTGTAGCTCTTGGGGTTGGGCCCATCTCAAGCGCCCAGTACCTCCCTTGTTTCTCTTTATGTGTGTTTGCTGCGTTCTTGAAATAAAATCTGCTCTTTAGATTTAATTCGTGCTTTGTTACTTAGGTTTCTTTTGATGGTTCGAGTAGCTTCTCATGTTTATAATAGATTGGTAGGAGTTTGTATGCATTTAGATCTTTTGGCATGTTCTTTCTCATGTAATGTATATGGTTCTCTTTTCAAACAAGGCTGCTGTTTACTCATTCATTAACAGTTGGATTGAGTTAGCTAGGACTTGGTTTGTTTGCAAGAATTCATTGATTTGTTTGAATAAGCATTGTGCAGGGCATCTCTATCACCTTCATCACCTCCTCATTCATCTGAGCCTCGTTCAGGTCAGCTCCTCCATCACCAAGTCTGTTTCTTCATCTCCCATCTGCTCTTTTGCCACGTAACCCTACCTTCTTGCTTTTCCATTACCTAAACCTTCGTTGATGCAAGTCAGCCTTCCACATCATCTCACCTCTCCATCCATCAGTTCCTAGGTCACTTCAGACCCCCATCCTACCTCCATAACCATCCATGCATCTTCCATCAACCATCCATCCTCAAAAATCCCATTTCGAACCATCCTGTAGAAGAATTACAGAACATCCTGTAGAAGACTTACAGAACTTCCTCTAGAAACCCTTGCAGACTTCCTGTAGAAGTTCATAAGCACGGTTGCATGTCATCCAGACCTTGTGAAACTCTCAGAGAGGATGTCAGGTATCCCTTAGACCCTTTCTGTACCATCCCAACCTTTCCCAAAGCATTTCATCCCTTGATCCATCCCTGCACAGTGAAAAACTAGTTAGAAGCGCATGCATGATAATTCCAAAAACTTAATCAAAAATACAAAAAGATGTTTTCTTCAGATAGTGATAACTTAGACACATGCATTTTACCTTCCTAGAAGTAATGGCATCTCTTCTCATAGTTTGCATTCTCATTTTTGCATCAGTAGGACTAGTTGGTAGAATTAGGGTTTGCTAGGGTTTGCATTTCTTTTTGGCTTTCAGTTTCTTTCCGCAAGTAGATTAGCTTCCTTTGAGTTAGCTTTCGTCCATCACTCATAAAGCTTCTTCTGAGAGCATATAGAAGTTGGCTTGAGCCCTAGCGGACTTGTGCCAGCTGACCAAGTGACAGCTGCGACAAGAGCTAGTACTTGTGCATACAACACCGTCGCTTCCAAGTTTGTACGAACTACCGGGTTGATAAAATTAGAGATAGGAAGCTCCAAGAGTTGTAGCATTATTGCTACAATACTGGAGCTCACCATCTTTTTGGCGCCGTTGCCGAGGAAGCGTCAGAGTATTAGTAATTGTTGCTTTTCTTCTACTTTCGTACTCTTACTTCTGCTCAGTAGTTTATTTCATTTTCATTCCGCAAAAGTAGCATAGACATTTCCTGCTTTCATAGATTAGTATTTCCTGCTTTCATAGATTAGCATTTCCTGCTTTCCTAGATTAGCCTTTCAATTCCACAATTTCAATTTTGCAAGCGTAGATTAGTATTTCAATTTTGCAAGTGTAGACTAGCCTTTCCATTCCTGCAATTTCATTTGAGCAAAATAGATTAGTCCTTTCCTGCTTTCATTTCAATTCCGCATTTTCATTTTATCAAGATAGTTAGTTGCAGTTCAATCTATTTCAGTTTTGCATGTAGAAGTAGAAAAAAGCAAAAATCAACCAAAAAGATTTCATTTCATGCCTTGTAGGAGTAGAGATAAGTTAGAAAAATGATTGCAAAACACCCCCACTGCTTCACACAGCCTTCTCTCTTCTTCGATGGCTGTGATTGAAGAACCCCTGGGTGGACATCAAGACATATTTGAAGAACCTCTAGGGGAGAAGAAGAAGAAAACATTCCTCTGGAGCAAATGGCTACAAGCAGAGATGTTGGGAGCAACATCTTGTCCAAAGATGAATTTGAAAATCAGATCAAAGATTTCAAGAGTGATATGAGGCAGTTTCTTGCCATGCAACTGGATACCTTGCGGATCTAAAAGAAGCAAGAAGAAGCCAAGAGGGCTTTGGCCATTTTTTGTCCTAGGTGCACTAGAAAGCATCCTAGGAACGAATGTCCAATGCACTCTCTAGAAGTGTGTTTCATCTGTGAAGAATACCGTCCTACAGATCAGTGCCCTTCCTTGCCCAGAATCAAAGCTACATATCAAAGAGCCAAGGGAGCCACTGAATCACCCTATTACATGAACCAAAGTTGGCCGCATGGACCTAGATCTTACTAGCAGGAACTGCAAGGGACACCCGAGACCTATTATGACCCCTATCAAGCCACTTTCATGCCTTCTTGGGGTCCCCCTGCTCATCCTTCCTGGTCTACACCTCCTCCTTGGTCATATTCTCCTTGTTCCTTCACAGATCCATATTATGCCCAACCAGTTGCTCATTCATTTCACTCTTATGCTCAGCCACAGCCTCAGTGGAATGCACCTTATCAGGAGTGGAGGCCCCAGTACAACTCTCATCCTGCTCATTTTCCTCCACCACCTGCTCATCCACAACCATCGCCTCCTCCTCCACCAAGGCAACCCCAAATGCCTACCCAACCACAATGCCATCCACCTCCATCTCAATTACACCCCTCCACTCAGTTACCCGTAGCACCATTTCCAAAGCCATACAATGGAGTAGCTCAACCCAAATGCAAATCTGAGGCACAACATGTGCAAATGACTCCTTTTGAGCTCAATGATGTTCACCAAAGCTCAGGAAGAGTGTTGCAAAGCAGAGATTATATTGACAACATTGAAAGACCAAAAGCAAAAGAAGATTCCAAAGAGGAGATCAAAGAACCATGGGCTGCACTTAATGAAGAGAAGACATCAGAAGCAGAGATAAAGAAAGATCCCTCATGGTTACCATCAAATATTCCATGGATTCAAGAGAAAGATCAGCAAAAAGAGGAAGGTGAGAAAATCATGTTAGAAGGTGACATGAAGAATGATCGAGATCAAGAAAAGGACCAAGGATATCAAAGCTATATTGAGACATGGTTCCAGAAAGTCACTAAGTTGCAGCAGTACTCTCCTCCTCAGCTATGTTTTGTACTTTCAAAGTTAGATCACTTTGTCTCTGAGATCTGGATACCTATCAAAGCATGCATTGCGAGCCTTCACATCATTTTTTCTCTAATCTCGATGTGCACATGGCTCCATTGGAAGTATTCTTATACTTGAAAATGATTTTTCTTTTCAAGTAGGGTAGGGTAGAAAAAAGAAAAAAAAAAAAGAAAAAAAAAAAAAGAAAAAAAAAAGGAAAAAAAAATGAAAAAAAGGAAAATAGAAATCTAAGGTGAAAACCTCCTCGGAGGCGCCTTAGATTGGCTCATTGATTGAAAACCTCCATGAGGCGGTCAATGGGTTGGAAAAAAAAAAGAGAAAAGAGAATAAGATCTTTGGGTGAAAACCTCCCTTGGAGGCGCCTAGGGCAGGCAATTAGGGTGAAAACCTCCATGAGGCGCCCTAGTTGTTTTTCAAAAAAAAAAAAGAGAAAAATAAAGAAAAATAAAGCTAATCTCCATTTCATGTTGCAGCAATGACATTGCAGGTTAAAGAAGGACGTTTCATGACAGGAGGAGCACTCAAATCAAAGACAAAGGAGTTTTTGTGCCTTCTACAGGAAGTTTCGTATCTTCTACAGGAAGCTTACAAAAAAGCCAAATTGATCTCCGAGGAGGACCTGAAGGCTTGGAATATGTCCATGAGGCCTACCCACATCCATGTTTCCATTCCTCACTCCTTTTCCATCATTTTTTTCATGTCATTATGCTTCTTTCCTCAAAACTGTGTCTTCTACAGGAAGCTCTGTATTTCTACAGGAAACATCCTGTAGAACCTTGGGACGAGCCAAATCCAATTTCAAAAGTGAATCTAATGGTGGGAATCTGTTGATTAGGCCTACAAGCACTTGTGTGTCCATCCCTTGCCTTCATCCATCATTTTTTCCACCTCCTTGTGCTTCTCATTGTGCTTCTACAGGAACTTCCTGTAGAAATTGTGGGAAACTAGGCATGGATTTCAAAAAGTTGTTTGGTGAACATGGTAGCTTCCTCAAGGGTTCAGAAGTCCTCATGCAATCTTCCAACTCCTCCTCCATCATCTCCATACCTACATCACAGCCAAAATTCATTTTGTCATACCATGCAAACACATGCAAAGTGCCTTGAAGCAAAAATCCATAGAGCAAAATTTGTTTTTCCCATAACTTGAAAACCATGCATCCATTTGACAAACCGTTTTATGGAGAATTGTACAAGGTTGATGAAAACATGCCTGAGAAGTTTCACGCAATTCTGGTGCACGGTTTCCAAGAAATCAGCCTCCATCACCATCAGTAATTTTTGCATTTTCTCCATATCCGTGCATCCATTTTAAAACTTGTTTCATGGGGAGATGCACATGGGTGATAGTAGCCTACCCAAGTAGTTTCAGCCGATTCTGATGCACGGTTTCCGAGAAATCGACCTCTGAAATCTTCAGCCATTTTCCATTTTTCTCGAAATCTGTGCATCCATTGATCACGAATTTGCTATGGGAGATGCATAATGATGGTAGTAACATGCTCACCGAGTTTCAGATCAAACTGATCTACAGTTTGGGAGAAATGGCAAAAAGAAGTTCTGGTTTTGTGACCAGGCAGCAGCAGCAGCTTGAACGGGCGGAGTTGAACATGGAAATGAACTCTTGTTGCATGAATCTGGCCAGAGGACACCTGCACAAGGAAACCAGCTATGAATCATCAGCCACGCCCTCATGCAACCAAGGAATCCAAGCATGCAGCAGCAAAAAGCTTCACAGCAGCCAGTCGATTTGCAGGTACGTGACTTAACCTTGTTCATCTATTTGCATAGATCTAATCTAAAGCAATGCATGAATGAATGAGATGAGTGGGTTCAGCCAAGAAGGGAGCCACGTTCAATTGCACTCAGCAAGGCAAAAATCACGCATGCATGGATCAGCCATTCACGTGAAGTTCAAAAACAAAACACAGTCAGTTGGGGATATTCTAAACTCTAGTGCAACTAATGGAATTGAATACAAGCAGAGAACGAATAGTTAGCAACAGCAGTTCATGACAACACTTCAGTTCGAAAAAACCAGCGCGCATGTTTTTTTGCCACCTCACCACAAGTCACGCAGTAATTCAAGGAACGCTCGGCTGAAACTCTCACCACTCTTTGTTCAACTGCGGTCAACTGAAGCGCATGTCCACCATCCAGATCAGTTAAACAATGGTGCTCTACCGATTTCTGCCTTTTATTCTCGAGATCTCTTCAGTTCCTTAAAAAAATTCCCGCCTGTTGCACTCTACAGGCGTTTTCTACAGGATGTCGTCTACAGGAAAGGCAGAAAACAGCCCTGCAGAAAGAAACCACGGGATTTTTAGAAAAGTTCAAGCTCAAAACGAGGGGAAAGGAGGAGCATTAATTCTGAACTTTGGCATGCCTGCGTAGGACCTCTTGTTTCATTTCCACCACTAGATTATACGATGCAACCACCAGCTCAAGAACTTGTGGCCAGAGATTTGCCTAACCATGCAGACATATCTATCGTGGTCAGCCAAAGAGGCATCTTCTAACAACAGGATGGGGTGTATTTGTGAGTGCGAAGAGACTTTTTGCTGGTGACTCTGTCCTTTTTATAAGGGATGAAAAATCACAACTCCTTCTGGGTATAAGGCGTGCAAATCGGCAACGAGCAACTATGTCGTCATCTGTCCTGTCTAGTGACAGCATGCATATTGGTGTTCTTGCTGTAGCAGTGCATGCTGTTTCAAACCATAGCCCATTTACCGTTTTCTACAATCCAAGGGCAAGCCCTTCAGAGTTTGTCATTCCTCTGTCTAAGTACAACGAAGCAATCTATGGCACCCAGGTTTCACTTGGCATGCGGTTCAGGATGATGTTTGAAACTGAGGAATCAGGCGTGCGCAGATATATGGGTACCATTACAGGGATCAGTGATCTTGATTCTATGAAATGGCCAAACTCACAGTGGCGTAATATCCAGGTTGGGTGGGATGAATCAACTGCTGGTGAAAGGCAGAATCGAGTTTCTATCTGGGAGATTGAGCCCGTTGCCACCCCATTTTTCATTTGTCCTCCGCCTTTCTTCAGGCCCAAGCACCCACGACAGCCAGGAATGTTGGGTGAAGAATCAGAAATAGAGAGTTCCATCAAGAGATCTTCATTGTGGTTTGGGGAGGAGACTGGTATTGTTAATTCTCAAAATCCTACAATGCCTGGTGTTGGTTTACTCCAATGGATGAACATGCATCAGAGACCTGATATAATAAACTCATCCATCCAGCCAGATTACTATCGTCCTATGGCTGCTGCTACCTTACAAAAACTGGGGAGCAGTGACATAACCAAGCCTTCGAATTCAGCCCAACAGGCATTGCAGTCACATTAGTTACAATTCAGTATTCCACAGTCCCAACAGTCAGAATTGTATCAACCTCAAATTATGTGGTCACAACAGCTGGATCAACACCATCTTCATATGCAACAGCAAAATCCTTCCCAACAAGTGGAGCAGCAGCACAGTTCGAGAAGAAGGCACCCTCAGCCGCGCAGACCAAAACAGTGAAGGCAGTTCTACAGGAAGTTATCAGACTGTTTCTACAGGAAGACAGAGACTGTTTCTACAGGAAGTTTGGAAAAAGGGCAACAAAAGGAGAAATCGGCCGAGATCTTAGCTAAGCAGGCAGCACCTGTGTTGGCCACCCTAAGCACATCCATCCCCTCCATGAACACTCATTTCTTTTAAGGTTCGGGCACAATTTAGTCACGGTTCAACCTTCTACAGGAAGCTACAGGACTTTCTACAGGAAGTTCTGTATTTTTACCAAAAACATCCCGTAGAAGCCTTTTGGCAGGCCAGAATCAATTATGGAGAGGGATTTGAAGCTTGAAGTTTGTTGAGGAGGCATGCAACCACTCTTTTCTTCCATCCTCCACTGGTTTCATCTCCTTTCACCACCATTTCCGCCATCAGATTGAATACACTTGCACAATCATACCCAAGCTGAGAATTCTTTAGGAAAAGGAGCAAGTAGTGGGAAGAAGCAAAGAAGCATGGTTTCATGACAGAGAAGAGGACATCACTTCAGAAGCTTGGCATGACAAGGAGGCCATCAGGGCCATCAAAGACAAGGGGAGAGATAGGTTGCTCAGAGGATGAGCAACACTTTCAGTAGGGGGGTGATGATGAGCCCCAAAAATGTACAATTATTTGGGCTCATTCAACCTCCTAATTTGGCTTAGTCCACCATTCTCATTTGTTTATTGCATGTTTTTGATTATTTTTATGTTAATAGAGTGAATTTGGTTAGTCATTATGCCAACAAGTCTAATGGGTGCTTTGTGTAGCCTTTTTGGTCAACTTGGAGACAAAATTGAAGGTCTTAATGAGCACTTGGCAGCCAAATTCGTGGGAGAACAAGCTAGAGGATTTGTAGGAAGGTGTCCCCCTCATTTATGGGCCCTTACCTCGAATTCTCCACCATCAGCTCGGAGTTCAAAGGCCACCAAATCAATGAGCTCAAGGGCAGCCAAGCAAGTCAAGTTGGACTGCTGTTAACTCCAAGTCTTGGGCAGCCAAGTCCCTAAATTTTAGGAGGACTGTTGGGTCCTCAAATTGTATAAATAAGAGGGCTTAAGACCTCATTTCAGTTAGTCATTTTGGGTTAGCTAGTGGGTAGTCATTTTGTAGCTAGTTAGTCATTTTGTTTTAGCCATTAGTTAGCTAGTTTGTAGTTCGATTTTTATGCAATAGATTAGCTTTGCTTTCAGCTCATGTTCAAGTTCTCCTTGTGGACAGTTTTGATGTACTTTTCATTTCTTGATTAATAAAGATGGATCCAGCTTTGCACCAGCCCTAAATCTTTCATGGGAGGCTGTAGCTCTTGGGGTTGGGCCCATCTCAAGCGCCCAGTACCTCCCTTGTTTCTCTTTATGTGTGTTTGCTGCGTTCTTGAAATAAAATCTGCTCTTTAGATTTAATTCGTGCTTTGTTACTTAGGTTTCTTTTGATGGTTCGAGTAGCTTCTCATGTTTATAATAGATTGGTAGGAGTTTGTATGCATTTAGATCTTTTGGCATGTTCTTTCTCATGTGATGTATATGGTTCTCTTTTCAAACAAGGCTGCTGTTTACTCATTCATTAACAGTTGGATTGAGTTAGCTAGGACTTGGTTTGTTTGCAAGAATTCATTGATTTGTTTGAATAAGCATTGTGCAGGGCATCTCTATCACCTTCATCACCTCCTCGTTCATCTGAGCCTCGTTCAGGTCAGCTCCTCCATCACCAAGTCTGTTTCTTCATCTCCCATCTGCTCTTTTGCCACGTAACCCTACCTTCTTGCTTTTCCATTGCCTAAACCTTCGTTGATGCAAGTCAGCCTTCCACATCATCTCACCTCTCCATCCATCAGTTCCTAGGTCACTTCAGACCCCCATCCTACCTCCATAACCATCCATGCATCTTCCATCAACCATCCATCCTCAAAAATCCCATTTCGAACCATCCTGTAGAAGAATTACAGAACATCCTGTAGAAGACTTACAGAACTTCCTGTAGAAACCCCTGCAGACTTCCTGTAGAAGTTCATAAGCACGGTTGCATGTCATCCAGACCTTGTGAAACTCTCAGAGAGGATGTCAGGTATCCCTTAGACCCTTTCTGTACCATCCCAACCTTTCCCAAAGCATTTCATCCCTTGATCCATCCCTGCACAGTGAAAAACTAGTTAGAAGCGCATGCATGATAATTCCAACAACTTAATCAAAAATACAAAAAGATGTTTTCTTCAGATAGTGATAACTTAGACACATGCATTTTACCTTCCTAGAAGTAATGGCATCTCTTCTCATAGTTTGCATTCTCATTTTTGCATCAGTAGGACTAGTTGGTAGAATTAGGGTTTGCTAGGGTTTGCATTTCTTTTTGGCTTTCAGTTTCTTTCCGCAAGTAGATTAGCTTCCTTTGAGTTAGCTTTCGTCCATCACTCATAAAGCTTCTTCTGAGAGCATATAGAAGTTGGCTTGAGCCCTAGCGTACTTGTGCCAGCTGACCAAGTGACAGCTGCGACAAGAGCTAGTACTTGTGCATACAGCACCGTCGCTTCCAAGTTTGTACGAACTACCGGGTTTATAAAATTAGAGATAGGAAGCTCCAGGAGTTGTAGCATTATTGCTACAATACTGGAGCTCACCAATTTGGTCTTGTAGGAGATGCTGAGGCATTTGACACATAACCATTGTGTTGTATGTTTTTAATTATAGTATGTAGAAATTATATTTTGCAGTGAGGGTTTGATATTATGGATGAGTATGAGTTGTTTTAGCTATTGGAGATAGTATTATTTAGCTTTTGTTGGATGGATTGTGGCCACTATTTTGCTAGAGTGGGGAGCATATGATTGTGGTGTTTTTTATTGATTTGATTATGATGTATTGCTACTAGAGTTCGTATTGCAGAGCTTAATTGAGTTGAGTAGAAATTCTTGGGATTTAGTGTGAAAATATATGAAACACGGTCCACATAGAGTAGAGGAGCAGTGGCTTCATGGGAGTGGAGCAGTGATCACGAAGTTTCAACAAAAGGAACAATTTATCAATCCAATGGTAGTTTGATAGTCTAATCGAAGTTGGGCAAGGATCATTGATCGTGGTGGATTTTAGTGGATGGTAGTCCATAGATCTGTGTGAGAATAAGTCTTCCAAGATTATAAGTAGAATTGAGTCTCATGGCTGATGGGAGTTAGCTGATTGTGTATGAGGTCAAGTCTCCTAGCTAATGGGAGACAACAATCTATTTAAAGACAGATTTTTTGTAATAGAAGATTCAAAGAAATGCAACAAAAGTAAGGGTGGCTTTTTTTCCTGGTGAAGGGTTTTCCACTAGATATCTTATGTCTCTTGTGTGATGGTTTTTGTGTTTGTATTTGATGGTATTTTTTCTCTCATGATTGTTTGATTTAGCTGCTTACATTGTTATATTCATGTGATGATATAATATGTTGTTGGTTATATGCATGATTTAGTAAGTGAAGTTTAATTTGGTAAACATTGTATATAGATCACACTACCGATTTACCCCCCACCTCCACCTTCCCCCCTTCTCAGTAGTGCTCAAAGGTTCCAACAACTTCTGCATACAAATTCTATTTGGTGTGAAGTTAATACAATTAAAGCTCTAGGACAATTCAAAAAATAGGGATATGATTTGGAAGATGGAAGTAGGTTAGGGAAGTATGGGTTTCGAAGTATTTTGGAGTGTTATTATGTTTTAATCATATAAGATTTATGTCCATCTTATTCCCTTTTGTATGTTAAAATCCTAACTCATTGGTGATGATATAGAGAAAATGTTTAATTCATCAAGTTTTTGTGAATGATAAATGATTGCTACACTGTTAGCATATGTTATCGATTAATGTCTTACAAGATTTATTCTATTGTTTATTTAGTTGTGAATATATATGAATTATGTTTTATATATGTTTATGGTTAACATTGTTGTGCACTCATGAGTTATGCTAGATACACATATATACCTCACACACCCATGATAATATTATTATAATGTATTGGTTATTATAATATTATTTATATTATTGTGCTTAATTTTTGTAGTGAAATTTAATCTATATAGGATTTTGATGTTAATGATTTTTTTTTGAATGAGTGGTTCGCTGAAATCATAGATTAGTGGTCACTACATCCACAAAAACTATTCAGGAAAATCCACTCGAAGGGATCACATCCCGCCAACTCATTAGTGGTGCCTAACCCTAAGAGTGTAGAGGAGAATTGACCTAGTGACCTCCCATTAGCAAGGTGATTTAACAGCGGGAACTCTACCAATTGAGCTAACACTGGGGGCTATGCTTTAGTGTTAATGATAAAGTTAAAACATTAATGTTAAAATGAAGAATAAAGTGAAATATGATTTGATTGAATTGATTTAATTATGAGACTTCTAATGTTAGTTCATTAAATGTGGCTAGGGGTCAAGATATTAATTTATCCGAGCTTTGGCTTTTCTAGGCTTTGGTTGAGGGGATCTAGCATGACAATGGAGAAGGCTTTAAAGATGGATGATTTTTTAGGAGATATAGGTTGGATTACCCTTTTTTTTTGGAGAATAAGAATAGTAGTCAAAGAAAAATAGCACTATTATAAGTCTATGATACTTGAGGATTGACATTGAGATTTGGATCTGTGATTTTGAATGTATTGGGTTGTTTGTGGTTCTATGTGCTTTGGGGACAAGGGATATGGAACCTTTGGAGGTTTCCTGGAGTTAGAGAGTTGAAGAAGCTATTCCTATCTGGATGAGAGGTTAAAAATATAGTTGGGAAGTTGACAAAGGAAGAAGACAATCCAAATTATCTTTCAAAAGGTTTATCTAACCATAATTAGAGGTATTCACCTACCTAATCAAGTATTTCTAAATTGAAAATTATGTATGATGTAGTTTGATTACATGTTGCAAAAGAATTAGAATTTGCTATGTTTTTTTTGGTGACTAGTGGAATCAACAAATAGGGTGGTTTCATACTTGCATGTCACGAGGTTGATTCTTTCTTCTACCACTATAACCACTAGGTGCACCATGATTTCCCCTAATGTGTACATGGGTTAATCAAGAGATTGATACAAGGACCTCATAATATTTTTACGTAACACATTTACATGCTTTGCCAAGCTAACTACGCCTGATGTCTAGAATTTTATATGTTATCCTAACATAAAATTAGATTATATTAGGGTAAATTTTTCACATATAAAACATAAAACTCTTACATAAAATTGCTAATAAAAATGTTGTTACAATTATCCTCCTTTCATTTTTCATATATATATATATATATATATATATAAATATAATTTATAGAATCATTTTGATATTAATTTAAATAATATGTTTTTTATGTGAATTTAATTACATATGCAATACATAGTTCCATATAATCCATATATTAGTTAAATTTCACTTATTTATTAATTTAATTTAACTTATATATGGAATAAGTGGAACCACACACATACACATTAGTTAAACTAGTTATACATGGTTCTCGCATATTCATATATGCTCTGCGCATATATTGAACTTATTGAGATTTAAGTTTGTAAGGTTATTGACCTTGGAACTGAGATATGCGTATGTTCTCCTTTGTAGTAATTGTGACCTTCAATATTAGAAAAATCCTCTCTTTGTTTGAAAATACATCTTTTGTTTTGTAAGAAAAGGCACTTCGCATTTGATATTAAAGCAATGCAAGAATTGTCATGGATGTGATCAACTTGATAGGTTAATAAATATTGTTTTGTATATTCTTCATTATGTTATTATAGTTCTATAAATTCCAGATTGGTACCATCTAGTTAGAAATTCTTTCAATGTTATATTTTTGGATCTACATGTGGAGAAATAAGTTCATGTTGAGTTCAACTTCCTTTCTATAAAGAGGCAACAATAAATAGGCAAAAACTATAGAGCTAAGGCATTGTAACACCTCATCTTTATAGAATTTATTGTAGGCATAATTTTGATCGACATTTCTCCTTTATTTTTCTTTGAGGAAGAATTCCATGGATCACAAAACAGGTTAAATTTTGGTCAAGAGCCTAGATGTATCTTTTGAAATCCAAAGTGTTTGTTTAGTATATAGAATGAATTTCTGCATAGAAAATAGTATTAACTCTACAACTATAACAATCCATGATGAGAACCTTAGTGAGAACTGGCAAATTCCATAGATATTCCTCAAATAACTTAATTAGTTAAAGCAAAACTGTAAAAAAAAAAGACTAAGATGTGTATCCACTTAACTGACATAACCTTCTATTTTTTTTGATGACCATATCCATGTATATTGACTCAGTCAGAGCTAAAGTAGAAGAATTTAATTACTCACAGGTTAGTGCATTTTTCTTCATCCTTGGCTCTCTGGTTTGGCCCTATCTTCTTGTTTCATCCCTCCGTCATTGATACTAAACATAATCAATTTGCTGACGCCATGAAAGGTGGTTTTCTGGACCCCTTACATAACGAATTGTGCTTTGTAATTACCTTCATTAACTACTCTGTCAGCCTTGTTGACCCACATCTATATTATTTACTTAAGGTCTATATCATGTCTTGCATATTTGATGTAAAAGATAACTCTTTAATTATATAACTCAAATCCCATTTCTGATTTGTTTTGGGAATAATACCTTGCTTCTATAATCACGAGTCCACCAAATCTCCCAACTTCTAAGCATGGTGGAATATAGTGCCACCAAACATTTCAAAATTATATTTTTTAAGTAGATCGATGATGTGGGACTTCCAAGGAGTCAAAATCATGTTTATAAGACCCTTCCGAGAAAAACATAATCGTAAAAAGAATAATTTTTGAGTCTAGAAAGCCTTGGAAACTCCAAAAGTACAAGTCAACCCTGGTAGCATCAATTCAGCCTAAAGGAGGGAATTTGACCTCTTGAGAAGGCTATATAAAGGAGCAATTTGACCTCATTTGGCATGCACTAACTATACAAGTTCAATATCACAAGTGACAAGAAGAAGTTTGATCTGTAGCTAGGAGAAGCAGAAAAGGATAGCATAGGTCTAGAAGAAGAAATAAGGATGAAAATATCTTGTTTTGGGTTTTATCTCTCCCACACATGCATAATTATAAGGTTTCTGGGTAGCAGGAAGAGGCCAAAATTGCTCGATCGAGTTGAAATATGACAAAATGCAACATCTTGTAAGTGGAAGGAAGGGTATTCTATCTAGACCTCATTGACCTTAGGAGGAGATGTTTTTCTTCAAGAAGGTCTTAATAGGAGGCTGATATAGGGTTTCCTTGGAAGTTGAAAGACCGAAATTGCAGGGTCAAATTTGCAGGATGAGTAGCAGTATCGAAGCTGGTAGGTTGAAGTTGCACTGTGTAGTAGTTTGGTGTAGAATCAAGGAAGGGATGACTTGGTCTAAGGAGAAGGACTTGGTCTAGGGTTCGGGTCTTTGTATCTCATTTAAAGAAGTTTCTAAGAAGAGAAGAGTTTACAGGTTTTCCCCTTAGAGGGGTTTTTCCCTGGATGAGAGCCTAATATCTATGTCCTATATTGTTGCTATTACTATTCATGATATTGTTTGATGAAAAGATCTAACCGCGGAACATAAATACGATAAATAAGATTCACAAGCAAATATCAAGGTTAAGGAAAAAAAGATTAATAAGCTGCCACTATCCATTTTCCAACATGGTATTAGAGCTAAGGTGAATAAGGAAGGTGACTGAAAGGACATTAGTTACTTGTCAAGGGGAAGGAAAAAGGAAACTCTTCAAGAATAAAATTGATTATCAAAAGGGATAATTTGAGAAAATACTCAAGGAAGGAGGGTTTCTACATTAAAGGAGATCAAGTCTACATCAAGATCACATCAAAGGAATATCTGAGAGAAAGACTTCAAGAAGAGTGTTGATCTCTCTCTGAAAGAAGATCTATTTGGAAGGCATCTTTGAAGGAAGCATCAAGGGACTTCGAAAGCTATTATCAAGGACACTTCAAAGATCTTGAAGGCATCAAGAAGATTGAAGACATAATCAAAAGGAATCTTGGTCTCAAGTAATTATCATATTATTACATCATGTCCGAACCTTCAAGTCATATGGGTTCTTTCTGCAAGGAGAAAAATAAGCTCGTTGGGGCATCAAACTATCTAGTGTTGAATAAAATAATTAACATGATACTCACATAACAAGAAGTAATGGGATATGTTAGTAGGGAAATCACTAAACCAAGCAATGACAAGACATAAGAACTAGCAAAGTAAAAGAAAGGGGAAGTAAGTGCTCAAAGGATCATAGTCAAATCTATTAAATATTCTCTGTTTCCATTTGTTGCAAACTTGAAAACTTCCAAGGCTATGTATGAGAAGCTAGTGAATTTGTACTCTCTAAGTATGAGGGTCTGGCATCCTTTCTCATGAGATTCTCTCAACTAAGAGACAATATGCAAGGACTTGGGGAACCAATTATTGATTCTAAAGTAACCATATATGTACTAAATGCATTGCCACCAGAATGGAGTAGCTTTGCAAAAAGCATCTACTCCAATAAGGATTCAACTCCCTTTGATGAGTTGTGGGATCAATGCATATTGGAAGAATCAAGGATCAAAGTAAAAGATGATATTGGATTAGATGAGAAATCTCAATGTTAGGTACCTATAATACTAATGTATTCCCCCATTATTATTTTCATTATTATTGTTATGTCGACTCTGATTATATTGTGACCCCTTAGAATCCTATATATAGAAAGGAAGTTTTCTCATTTGTATCATCGAAGAATTGTTCATTTGTATAATTTAAAGGAGGCTTCCCCCTCAAAGAGGCTGATTTTGAAGTCGTTGATCTATCTTTTCTATATTTTTGTGAGTTGGTTTCATAACATTTGGTATCAGAGCTTTGGATTCTAGGGTTTCACTGCTTCAAACAGGTCCTCGTGGAATTTTCAATATAATGTTTGTTATAGAAAGATTCAGAAGTGGAAAAAAAATTGATTTGAGAAGAAATCGTGATTAACGTCTTATCAAAATTTTAGATCTTATCTCGCTATATTTTCAGAGATATGATCCAAGGAAGTTAGGGTTATTGCAGGCTCCTAAATTCCATATGAAACAGGTGACCTTGGGAAAATCGTCATAACTTTATCTCTGAGAATTAGATTCAAATTTTGTAAAATGTTATAGAAAGAGGACAAAATGTGGTTATTTGGGTATTGTTTTTAGGTCCTAAAGTTGAAACTATGACACATGGCACTTCATACAAGTTTTCTCTACTGAACCAGTCTATAATCAGGTCATTGTGGGATATTGGGAATAACTCTTTCTTGCAGAATCCAATCTTGATCATACTTGTGGGGTTGGAAAGAGAAATCAGAGGGATACCATAGGACAAAATTTTAGACCTTGGGGATCCTACATTATAGAGATGAAATAGATTCACTATCTAGCTACTACAAAGAAAAAAAAGGTGTGTATTTTTTTTAAATTTGCATAAGTTTTATTTGAAAAAATAATTTGAAGTGATTCAAAAGACATAGTGAAGCATAATACTCATTAATTGATGCCCCAAATAAAGAAAATGGAAACACCTAGTAAGCAACCCAAAAGTTCTACTATGAATCATGAAGAAGAAGAAGAAATGCAACATGATATATCAAAATTACGAGACCAAGTGAAACAATTTTCGCTCTCACAAAGAGTAACCAAAAATGAAATGGAAGCTAAGATGGATGGTTTGAAGAATAGATTAAAATAAGACATGAAAGGATTGAAGAATGGCATGAAATCTAATATGGATGACATGAAAGCTAATATGGTTGACATGAAAGATAATATGGAAGATTTTAAGAATGGTTTAAAAACAAACATGGAAGGTTTCAAGGAAGGTTTGACAAGGTTGCTACAAGAAATTCTTCCTAATGGTGAAAAGGTATTAGATGAAACTAATGATGATAAAAAAAGAAATTTTAATCATGAATCCATAGACTCCAACATTTGATTGAATACCCACCATGTTCCAAAGATCAATATGAGGAATTTTGATGGCAAGGATCCCGTAACATGGATACTACAGATGGAGCAATATTTCGATCTCCATAATGTGCAAAACACACAAATGGCATGCATTGCAACTTTATATTTGGAACCCAATCAGTTGTATGGTATCAATTGCTTTGTTCTCGTAAAAAAATTGTCACTTGGTCAATTTTTATGGAGGAAATGATGGAACATTATGAGGATACAAAGAGCAACACCTTCTTTAGTCAATTGATAAATCTCAAACAAAAGGGTTCAATGGTAGAGAACATTGAGGACTTCCAAAAATTGAATATAAGGATAAATGATATTCCAAAGGAGCATATGATTAATGTGTTCATAGGGACCTTAAAGGATAACATCCAACATGAGGTTCGCCTTTGGGAACCTGATTCATTGGAAAAGGCATTCAAGTTGGCAAGAAAAATTGAAAGCAAAATTATGGCAACAAGGAAGCCTACCACTCACAACTGTAAAGATGGAAGTGTTGCTACCCCTAGCCTTCCACAACCTACAAGGTTGACACCACAACAATTGGAAGAAAAAGGAGCAAAAGGGCTTTGTTATTGTTGTGATAGAAAATACACTAAAGGTCATAAGTGTGATGAGAAGAAATTATTTTACATAGATTATGAAGATGAGGAAGAAAATGAACAAGAAATGTCAAAAGAAGAGGATATACACCAGGAACCAACCCTAGAGAAATAATAAATGAATCCGACCATATCTTGTAATGCATTGGTAGGAATTACCACTTCTCAAAATCTCAAGATAGAAGGACATGTTAAGAAGAAAAAGGTAATAGTGTTGATTGATTCAGGTAGCACCCATAATTTTATTCATTGTAAGATAGCCAAGGGATTGAATTGCTTCCTATATCCAACACCAGAGTGTCAAGTGATGGTTACAAATGGAGGAACCATAAATTTGTCTGGAAAGTTCCATAATATCAATTTATCCATGGGAGACTATGTATTGAATATTCCAATGCTTTCCATTCCAATGGGTGGTGTTGATGTTGTACTAGGAGTCCAATGGATACAATCTTTGGGTACAATAGATTTTAATTTTCAAGAACTTTTCTTGAATTTTTTTGGGAAGGAAAGGAAGTTGAATTAAGGGTATCATAGGGAAACCAGGAAAGGTAATCAACTCTAACGGCAAGACACATCTTCTAAATAAAGAACAACGAGGCATAATTGCACAATTATGTTCACTAGAGGTTCCCACACTGAAATCATCTATTTATCCAGGTCTCCAAAAAGTCTTGGACAATCTTTCAAAGGTATTTGAGACTCCCAAAGGCCTCCCACCTATTCGTGATCATGACCATGCTATTCATTTGATTCCAGGAAGTGTTCCTCCAAACATCAGGCTTTACAGATATCCTTATGCCCAAAAGAGTGAAATTGAACGTATGGTTACAAAAATGCTAGAGGCTGGTATAATTAAACCTAGTCAAAGTTCTTTGTCTGCTCTAGTAGTATTGGTGAACAAGAAGGATGGATCATGGCGCATGTGTCTAGATTATAGGGAGCTCAACAAGCTCACTATTAAAGATAAATTTCCAATTCCAGTCATTGATGAATTAGATGAAGCAATTTACTTCACCAAGTTGGATCCTTGTTCAAGATATCATCAAATCAGAACGAAGACTAAATTCATTCCGAAAACGACATTTCGAACTCATGAGGGTCACTATGATTTATTGGTGATGCCTTTTGGCCTTACCAATGCACCTTCTACATTTCAAGGTTTGATGAATTCCATTTTCAAACCCTTCCTAAGAAAATTTGTGTTAGTATTTTTTGATGATATACTAAACTAAAACAAGTATTGGAAGGATCATGTTTAACATGTTGACAGGGTGCTCAAACTATTGGAGGAGAAACAATTATATGTAAAAACCGCCAAATGTTTCTTTGGAGTACAGGAGATGGAATATCTGGGTCATATTGTATCTCATGCAGGTGTTAAGGTAGACCCTAGCAAAATTAAAGCCATTAAGGAATGGAAAATTCCCACATCCATAAAGCATCTGCGAGGATTTCTTGGGTTGACATGGTATTATCACAAGTTTTTTAAGAATTATGGGAGGATAGCAACACCTATAATGACATCATTGAAGAAAGATTCATTTTCTTGGACTCCAGAAGCAATAATGGCCTTTGAACATCTTAAAGAGGAGATGTGCCAAGCACCGCCATTAGCTACACTAGACTTCACAAAAACCTTTATTGTGGAATGTGATGCCTTAGGAAATGGAATTGGTGTTGTTTTAATGCAAGAAGGAAGACCCATTGCTTTTGAAAGCTGTCCAATCAAAGGAAAATATTTACACAATGCTATTTATGAGAATGAAATTTTGGCGATACTACATGCACTTCAGAAATGTCGACCTTACCTAATGGGAAGGAACTTCAAGGTAAAAACGGATCATGATAGTCTTAAATACTTTTTAGAACAAAGATTATCTTCAAAAAAGCAACAAAAATGGGTCACAAATATGTTGGGTTATGACTTTGAAATCATCTACAAAAAGGGAAGCAAAATGTTGTTGCAAATGCACTATCAAGAAAGGATGAGGATTTGGAAGCGTTGTTTTGTGCCATGTCTATTATCCAACTAGATTGGATAAATGAAGTAAGGGATGAATGGAATAATGACTAAGAAATTTGGGCACTCATTCAAAAGTTGCAGCAAGATCCAAGTACATTTGACACATTTAGCTAGAAAAATTATTTGTTATGGTACAAATATCGCCTATACCTCTGTAAGAATTTCAAACTCAAACAAAAGGTTCTTTTTGAATTGCACACCTCTTCGTTAGGAGGGCACTCATGATTTTTAAAAACTTACCATAGGGTTAAGAAGGAATTTTTTTGGGATGGCCTTAAATATGATATTCAAAAGTTTGTGGCAGAGTGTTTGGTTTGCCAACAAAATAAAGTTGAAACAGTTAAGACCCCGGGTATGTTACAACCTTTATCCATTCCAAGTCAACATTGGGAGGAGGTTTCAATGGATTTTATCACATATCTACCCAAGTCTGAAGGAAAGAGTGTTATCATGGTGGTAGTTGATAAACTTACCAAGTATGCACACTTTTGTGCATTATCTCATCCATTTAAAGCTAGTATAATTGCTACTGCATTTCTGGAAACAATACAAAAGCTACATGGAAACCCAAAGATTATTGTAAGTGACAAAGATCCCATTTTCACTGGAAATTTTTGGATGGAATTATTTTCTTGTTTGGGTACTCAATTGGCTCATAGCTAATCTTATCAACCTCAATCTGATGGGAAAATAGAGATAGTGAACAAATGTTTAGAAGGATATCTTCATTGCTTTGTATCTTATAAACAACCACAATGGGTCAAGTGGTTGCCTCTGGCTGAACGGTGGTATAACACTTCCTTCCATACTGCATCAAAAATGACCCATTTATGGCACTTTATGGATATCATCCACCATCCATCACATCATCTTTAAGAAAAAATTCTAAGGTTCAAGAAGTGGAAGATCACATCGAGCATCAACAACAAGTTCTTCAACTCTTAAAGGATAACTTCACTTTGGCACAAAATGGAATGAAAAAATAAGCATATCAACATTGCAACGAAAGAAATTTTGACGTAGGTGACTGGGTATTTCTACGACTACAACCATACAAACAAATGCCCCTCAAGCAAGCTAAGAAGGATACTAAATTATTAGCAAAGTATTATCATTTGTACAATGTGTTGCAAAATATTAGTACTATGGAATACAAATTAGAGCTTCCTGCATCTTCCCGAGTGCACCCAATTTTCCATGTTTCATTATTAAAGAAGGTTATAGGTGACAAGCTCCCAGTTCAAACAATATTGCCAGAACTTGACGAGGAAGGAAAAATCATATTGGAACCTGGAGTAGTCATAGAAATAAGAACTCGACAGCTACGAAATCGATCAATTTCAAAGTATCTCATGAAGTGGAAGAACTTACCTGCTGAAGATTCCACATGGGAGGATGAAAAGTTTATACAAAAGCATCCAAAACTACACAAGTGTTGAGGATAACACTATTTTTGAAGGAGAGGGGAATGTTAGGTCCCTATAATACTAGTGTATTCTCCCATTATTATTTTTATTGTAGCCATTATTGTTGTTTGTTGTTCCCATATTGTCCCCATATTGTTATTATTGTGCCCCATAGAAGCCCACTATTGTTATTATTGTGCCCTTACTTTATTAATGTTATATCGGCTCTTATTATATTGTGACCATTTAGACTCCTATATATAGAAAGGATTTTCTTCATTTGTATCATCCAAGAATTGTTCATTTGTGTATTGTAGGGGAGGTCGCCCCCTCAAAGAGGCTGATTTTGAAGTTGTTGATCTATTTTTTATATCTTTTTTTGAGCTAGTTGCATAACACTCAAGCATTTCTAGCCCAAGTCAAGAAGCTGAAGAAGGGAAATTTGGGTAAGTCCAAGAAGAAAGACATGTCCAAGGTTTAATAGTTTAGACATTTTAAAAGGTAATGTCCAAACCAACAAAACAACAAGAGAAAGGAAAGGAGTGAAGCTCATGTAGCTGAAGCAATGGGAGAACCTGAGAAGAAGGCAAAGAAAGAAGAAGTGAAGGATATTTACTATTGAAGAAGGTTCACTAACTGTTATGTTCTTTGTGAATATTAATATTTATTTTAGGATAGTTTGTTTTGCATCATAGAAAGAAAGCACATGATAGTGGCATATTTTGAAATTTACATGATTAAGTTGCTTTATAGAAATCATCTAGATAGAGAGATAGATAGATCATCTTTAATAATGTTCATCCAAGGATTATCTAATATCATGTTATAAGTTGTCATATTACCTAATTGGATCATCATGATCCTGGAAGGACCTTCATATAAAATGTCCTTGGGAAAGGCATCATGACAAGGAAAGTAGACATTCCATGTAATGTGGAATCAATATTGTTGAAGGGATGAAGGAATGCAATGGGTCAGGTTGCAGGGTCATATAGCTAGGTGATTGGATGAAAGCATAGGAATGCATGTTGAAAATAAACTTTGGATAAGATTAGAATGTAAAATAATCTTATGGAACAAAGTTGGTTATAAAATTATGCTTGAGTACCTATGATGCTAGAGAAAGAATAGAATTTGACTTACTTAAGGATGTATAAAAGAATAAGACTTTCTCTAGAATATGTAAGATAATTATTAACATCCAGTTTAGTCTCCGGAAGAAAAGTTGTAATTTGGTAATCAAGTTCGATCCTTGAGAACTATGATGCATGAAGGGATATTCATATGGATATGGACCATGAGTATGTTGATGGAATGAGAAGGTCATCATAATGAGGTAAGTCTAATTTTCATTTTTGTTCGTTATCTAGTTAACATATTATTTTTCTACCTAGTAGAATGTTGCAGGGATTCATGATGAAAGTTGAGGCAAATTCAAATGTATGGATGACAATGTATGAGGATTATTGAGGGAAGCTCAATATCTAGGACCCAGAAACTATGAAGTCAAGATGTGGACATATTGGGATTAAAAGGTAGAAATGTGAGAAGATAACTTGAAGGTCAATGGAAGATCTCTTTCAAGAAGAAGATGTAATCAACTTGAAATTTAGAAAGGCTCAATGTAATTCCTTCATATGGAAGAAGAAAGTGATAAGCATTAAGATTGGCCTGGAACCTGTCACAAGATTTCAGAGAGAACGAGGCTCCATGATACCTTGAAATAAAGAAAGCTCGATGATATAGAGGAAAGAGGGAACTGTCCAACTATGAATAACTGGTAGCTAATACTCTTATGAAGACAAGTTGTAAGGCTTGTGATGATGACTTCCCAAATAGATAGGAAGTCTAGATTTCCTTTGAATTTGAGAGGGAGTAAAGGAGTCTCCTTGTATAGGAGCAAGGTTCTATTGTCAAGATTAAAGGAGAATAAGGATGTCCTCTCTGGTTGAGAGGGAATGATGTTAGACATCACATGTTCATTATACTCTTTAGGTGATGAAGAGAGAATAACAGAGGATTAGATAAACATATGTGGTTTCCTTTAGGATAAAACATCCAAGAAAGGAAAGGCGTTGACAGTCTTTGAGGATGTGATAGGTATCAAAAAGAAGAGTGGTCGAAGAGGACCAATATTCTTTGAGGACTCAGGATTGGAGATCCACGATAATAAAAATCCTAAAAGGACATACATTGTAGACATTCAGATGGGGTATGCACCCTGTAGAGGTAGTGCAATATCACACAGAAAACCTCCTAGCATAATGCTCTTGATTAAAGTAGAGATTGTCTCGTTAGGCCTAAGAGACAATGTTGGTCATGATGATGATGCTTGTAGTATGGATTATCAATCTGACTCTTCTTGTGAGAACTCTTCAGTTTGAGATATGATGTTGTACTAGTTATACAATTATGAATACCTCCCTAGTTAAGAGGGAGTGTTGAGAAATGTAACTAGTTTCGGTATTCACAATTGTTGTACTCATTTCAATATGTACCTTATTTAATAAACAATAAAAGAAAAGAAAAAAATATTATTATTAAATCATGGGTTTAATGCTCATTATTAATGGTCTTCTAGTTAAACGCATGTTCTTTGTGCTTATAGGGTTTGTTAGGTCTTAGGATTTATAGTCTTGAGCCAAAAGAGTCAACATCATGTTTATAAGACCCTTCTAGGAAAAATGTAATAATTATTTATTTATTTATTTTTATTTATTTATTTATTTTTGAGTCTAGAAAGTCCTAGAAAATCAAAAAGTACAAGCCCTGACAACATCAATTCGTCCGAAAGAAGGGAATTTGACTCCTTGAGAAGGCTATACAAAGGAGCAGTTAGAACTCATTTGGAATACATGACCTACAAGTTTGATATCAAAAGAATAAGTTCGATTTGTAGCTAGGAGAAGTAGAAAAGGAGAGGGAAGGTATTGAAGAAGAAATAAGGATGAAAATATATTGTTTTGGGCCCTATCTCTCTCATACGTGCAAAATTCTAGGGTTTCTAGGCTATAGAAAGAGGCTCAAATTGGAGGAATGAGTTACATTAGGGCGAAGTGTAACATAATGTAGTTAGAAGGAAGGATACTCTATATAGACCTCATTGACCTTAGGCAGAGATGTCTTGTTTTATGAAGGTCTCAAGAGGAGGATGATCTAGGGTTTCCTTGGAAGCTACAAGACCAAAATTGTAGGTTGAGTAGCAGTATCGAAGCTGGCAGGTTGAAGTTGCAGTGTGTAGCAGTTTGGTGCATAATCAAGGAAGGAGTTGAAGAAGGGCTGACCTGGTACTAGGAGAAGGACTTGGTTTAGGGTTTGGGTCTTTGTATCTCATTTGAAGAAGATTCTAAGAAGATAAGAGTTTTCGGGTTTTCCACTTGGAGAGGGTTTGCCCTGGCTGAGAGCTTGATATCTGTGTCCTTTATTATTGCTATTAATATTTTTGATATTATTTGATGAAAATATCTAACTAAAGAAAAAAAAAGATAAATAAGGTTCACAATAAAAGATCAAGGTTAAGGAAAATAAGATTAATAAGCTACCACTATCCATTTTTCAACATGGTATCAGAGCTAAGGTGAACATGTAAGGCAACTAAAAGGACACTAATTACTTGTCAAGGGGAAGGGAAAACGAATCTCTTCAAGAAGAAAATTGATTGTCAAAAGGGATCATTTGAGAAAGGACTCATGGATGGAGAGTTTATACATTAAAGGAGATGAAGTCTACATCAATATTGCATCAAAGGAAGATATGAGATAAATACTTCAAGAAGAGTTTTGATATCTCTCTAGAAGAAGATCTATTTGGAAGGCATATTTGAAGGAAGCATCAAGGGACTCTAGAAACATATTTATTCTTTGTTTAGATGGGTTTCACAAACTTTTTCATATCAAGGAAAATTCAAAAGCTTACATGAATTCATCATGTAGAATTGAAGTCTCAAGCCTACTTAATTTTTCATAGAGATGTTTTTGCACCGATAATACTTCACAAAGTATTACTATCATATCATAGGTATGCAAACATTACTATCATCAAGAGTCTTGTAAAGTGTCACTGCTATATCATTTTAATGGTCGTATTCATACAATTGCCATAGTTAACTATCTCAATGTCATGTAGGTTACGATCTCGCTGTCATATTGATCCGGATTTAAACAGGAACGCAATAAAATACAGAGCTAACCATAAAGACAGATATGCAACAGAAATAATACTTCATGTCATTAATGGAAAATACTGAAATCTGCTTACAAACAGTAATGGAAATAAACCAGCTAGGGCGATGGTAGCTTATCTCTGAGAAGAGATGTGGTGGCTACATGCCTCTGAACTGTTCTGAACTGAGTTACAATGAGGCTCGAAGGCCTATTTATTGTTGAGAAACAATGGAAAACCCTTCACATTCCAAAACCTAACCCTAGAAGATGAAATGCCAAATTGTGGGCCCCGTTTGGGTAAATTGGTACATCAATTTCCTGGGGTCGTAACTTTGGCATACGATCTCCCTTTGACGCATACAATAGCTCGTTAGAAAGATCTATCTGAGTACTACCACTTTGGGAGTAACCATTGGTCCATGGACCCATGTTGCCCCAGATTTCCCAAAAAACGTCGTTTAGGGCTTCAAAACGACTCCGGAAGTTCAGGACCTGAAAAACTGCTAAAAATAGTAAACTGTGCTACAATTTAGGAAACTGAAAAAGCTGAAAGAGACAGTTGTGGGGGTCCAAATGGGATAGGTGGGTGGCCACCAACATCCACCTGGATCATTCCTCCCCCCTTAGGAAGCAATGGTCCCCATTGCGTTGAGTTCCTCCCTGAGATGAGGAAGCTTTTGCTGAGCTGGGTCTCTGTTGAGCTGTTCTGCAATCTCTACTGTGACCAGAAATGGTGGGAAGCATGGTCGACGACGGTCCACATTGATCACTTGGTGTAAGCGAAGGAATGGAGGAATGCTATGCTTCAAAGCATTGTTACCCGTAACCTTGGTACTGGTGTAAGGACCATGTCGGAGTGGTCTGAGTTTCTGATGGGTTCTGGTAAGGCGTTCTCTCTGCAGATGCAACCAAACTTTGTCTCCCACCTGAAACTTGTGTGGTACCCCTGTGGGTGAGGAGAATTTGTTCCTGTGTCTTTTCATATCCCTTTGTTGCTGCTGCTGCATGGAGGAACCCTTCGTGGGGGTCATGGATGTGATGACAATCTTCCCCTTACTTTGGGAGCGAGCCAGACAGATGAATTTCCTGGTCTGGGAGATGAGCTTGCTGCCTTTCTTAGCGGTGATCAAAGATGTGGAGGTAGGTGGGGCTACCTCCGGTATCCTATATAATGAATTATTCAAAGAAATAATGACAGCACGAGGCCTGGACTCATACATAGCATGTCGCCTCCACAAGTATGGCTGGCCTAATAAGACATCACAAACATCCAGAGGTGTAACATCACACAATACCTCATCTGTGAAGGGTTTGATGCTGTAGGGAAGGCGGCACTGCTGGCGAACTTTCAAATCTCATCCTTCGTGAAGCCACCCGATACTGTACGGCTGTGGGTGTGGTGTAGTCGGTAGGCCCAACCGCTTCGCGACCTCTACTGAAATGAGGTTCTTTTGGCTGCCACTGTCGACAATGAATTGTAGCGACGAACCCTTCACCCACATCTGTGAGTGGAAAAGACGCTCCCCTTCCTCTGGATTTTTGGGCTCATCTTTCTGGATCTTGGCAGTGGCAACAGTGGCGCTGGGATCTGCATCAATGATCTGCTTCCCTTTGCCATTCCCCTTGTCAGGTTCTGGCTTAGGGTCAGAACATGCATCAGATTCGGAAGCCTTCAACTCGGCCACCAGTGACTGCTTGGTCTGACACTCACTTGTGTTATGAGTGGGACTCTTGTGGAACTCACACCACTTTCCTGTGTCCTTCTTTGGCTTCATGGTATTCTTCTTTTCTTGCGGCTTCGACAGGTTGTCTTGGGTCACCCCGCCTTGGCTTTATCCTTTGGGCTTCAGATTTGCAGATCCAAAGTCTCGCTTCTTTTGTTTGAACTTTTGCTCAATTTTGACAGCGTATCGGTATGTTGTGCTGAGTGAGGAGATGTTCAAGAACCCCATCTCTTCCTGGATGTATCTGTGTAGGTAGCCGCGGTATTTGAGTACCAGATGCAGCTCAGAATCTTTGATACCCAACTGTGTGTGAAGGGTGTGAAAAATGTTTGTGAACTCCAGCACATCTTGGTCTCGTCCCTGCCGCAGTGTGGTCCATTTGATGTATTTGTCCTCATAGCTTCCGACAGGGTAGTACTGCTCCTTGATGGAATCTCGGAAGTCATTCCAAGTGGGTGCGGCTGAAAATAGTGAGCCTGTACTTTCATCCTTCTGCTCGCAGTAGGTTTCCCACCAGTCCTTGACGTGGGGGGCTGCTTTGAGAAGAGCGAAAACGATCTTTTCCCGACTTGAAAATTCATGAACAGAAAAATATCCATCTAGCAGATTTAACCATTTATCTACGGCATCTGCGTCTATTTGACCCTCGAAGATGGGGATTTCAAAATTATATTATACCTTAAACGGCGTGGCATTTGCAGAGTCGCTATTGGAAGCCGATGTGTCGCCTTTGGGTAGCCGCTGAAGGATCTGCGCAAAGCTATCCATCATCGCGTTCCTTTGCCGCTCGAGCGCTTCTTCGAGCAAGATTTTGATAGGATCTCCTGCCCCCTCGTCTTTCTTCTCATCCGCCATGGGAGGCCATCGGGATTTGCGAGGCTGGTCTTGCAAAGGTTCGACCAGTTCAAGCCCTAACTCCTTATATCCCGACCTCGTTGGGGACATGCAAAGAAAAACAGAGAAAAAGCAGACCGCTCTGATACCATTGATCCGGATTTAAACAGGAACGCAATCAAATACAGAGCTAACCATAAAGACAGATATGCAACGGAAATAATACTTCATTTCATTAATGGAAAATACTGAAATCTGCTTACAAACAGTAATGGAAATAAACCAGCTAGGGCAATGGTAGCTTATCTCTGAGAAGAGATGTGGTGGCTACATGCCTCTGAACTGTTCTGAACTGAGTTACAATGAGGCTCGAAGGCCTATTTATTTTTGAGAAACAATGGAAAATCCTTCACATTCCAAAACCTAACCCTAGAAGATGAAACGCCAAATTGTGGGCCCCATTTGGATAAATTGGTACATCAATTTCCCGGGGTCATAACTTTGGCATACGATCTCCATTTGACGCGTACAATAGCTCGTTAGAAAGATCTATCTGAGTACTACCACTTTGGGAGGCAACATGGGTCCATGGACCCATGTTGCCCCAGATTTCCCAACAAACGTCGTTTAGGGCCTCAAAACGGCTCCAGAAGTTCAGGACCCGAAAAACTGTTAAAAATAGTAAATTATGCTACAATTTAGGAAACTGAAAAAGCTGAAAGAAACAGTTGTGGGGGTCCAAATGGGATAGGTGGGTGGCCACCAACATCCACCTGGATCACATATAGATTGCTCTCTCACTTTCGCGTTATCACTATTATATAAACACTATAATAGGTACCATAGATAGCTATAAAATTTTAGCAATGTTGGAATCACCTGTAACATCAAAGTTACTTTTCCATAGGGTATTGTCAAACATAAAGTTACCATTGAGAGCACTGTAATCACTCTTATATATGTCAAAACGGATCCGCTATGTAATGTCAAGCCCCTCATAGTATATAATATCAAGAGCCACATATATATATGTGATGCCATTTTATAGATGTGATATTACTATAGGATGTGATGCTACTGTTATGAAACAAGTATGCCACTATGTATAATATCATTTTGATATGTACGCGGACCATGATGCCCATAGAGAAAGTGCAAGGTAAAAATGAGCCTTCAAGATGTAGGTCACAAAGGATGAGTCATAAATGTTCTATATAAGCCACTGAAATTACAAAACATGCCATAGTTATTAAATGTGATCCATAACAAGAATCAAGCCATTGTATATTGAGCCATTGATAAGATATATGAGCCATTGTTCTAAGTATACAAGCCACAATAGTGTGAACGAGCCATTAAAAAAAAGGTAGCCATTGTAATTTTATGTGTATATTACTCGTGTATAGCAATGCCACCACAAGTGATGCCACTGTAAAGAACAATTCCTTGCCACATCATGCAAGTCATTGAAACCACAGAGCGAGCCTTTATTACAACATAATGAGCCATTTTGCTTCAGAGATTAATATTCTGAGATTAGGTTCTACAGAGATAGGATTCCTTTACGTCATAAAGGTAAGCAAAGAAGCCAAAAAAATTCTTCTAAGAAAAATCCGCAAAGATAAATTTGAGAACCTTTAGGGATGTATTAGTCTACAAATCTTTGATAATGATCCAAATGCCAACATAAGTGATCTTCATGCCTCTTTCTTTAAACCTTAGCTCTAATATCATGTTAAGAAATCAAGAGGTATATTAATTAGGAATTATTTCTTTGTCAAGATAATTACTTGTGATTTTTTTGGATTTATTATTATTATTATTATTTTCTCTTATTTCATCAAACAATTACCAGAATATAAATCAAGAAGATAACAAAAAAACAAAAATCACAATATATAAGCTCTCCAAGCCAGGTACAAAACCCAACAAGGGGGAAAACCCAAAAAAATCTCCTCTTCTTATAGAATCAAATCAAAGTGAGAAATCCAAGACCCAAATATATCCTTCAAGAAGCTAAGTTAATGCCTCCAAATAACATCAATGTCAGTCACATTCACTTCTATCAATTTCAACTTCATATGCCACATGGAGTCCATTCTTATCTTAGATTACTTGCCACAAGTAAAACTTGCGTTCTCTGGGAATTTATGCCATAGGAAACTCACAATTATTTAGATATTCTACTACAAAAAATTCACAATTCTTTATACCAATAGACCAGGAAAGTCGTATGTCTTTATCATGAAAGTGGCCATCCAAAACACTGAATCTGCATGTCGCATGTCACTAGCCTAGACTGCCAGATTATCTTGGGCTAACGTCATGCTAACACCATATTGAGATACTCGACTATTGATGTCATCATGGGATGATGTCATGTTGACATAATATCGATCTTGTGGACTATTGGCATCATCATGCCACCATGGCTCCACCTCATCACTATCATCCAATTGGCATGCATTGTTTGTCCTCCTAACACTGGTCCATGATGTCTTGTTATCCATTTCAATGGTACAAAGGAGGGGTCTTGGACTAGTAATTTCCCATGAATTTCTTTATAAAGTGTTTAACGCCGAAGCGAGATATAAATATTCATAACAACCAACAGGAAGGAGGTTCCATCTTAGTCTCTTAGTCTAAGGGCATCGAGACCCTTGACAAATGCACCAATGGGAAAAAGGGAGAGATGACATGTCCCATGGTGGGACTAAACCTACGTTGGCATGCTAAATTTCATTGGATTTCATTTATCTATTATGCAACCAGTTCAGAAAATAGAAGAAAATATGGATCAATGACTTAAAAATTATCCTCTTTGAGGGGGAAACCTCCTTTACATTACATAAATGAACAATTCTTAGATGATACAAATGACAATACCTCCATTGAATATATAGGAGCCTAAGGGGTCACAATATAATCAAAGCCTACATAACAATAATAATGTAAGGGCACAATAATAACAATAGTGGGATTCTATGGGGCACAACAATAACAATATGGGGGCTACATGGGCACAATAATAACAATAAGGGGGCTATACTAGTATTATAGGGACCTAACATGCCCCTCTCCTTCAAAAACATGTTTTTCTTAACACTTGAGTAGTTCTGGATGCTTCTGTATAAAATTCTCATCCTCCCATGTGGAATGTTCAATGGGTAAGTTCTTACACTTAATGAGATACTCTGAAATTGATTGATTTCATAGTTGTTGGGTTCTTGTTTTCATGACTGCTTCAGGCTCAAATATGATTTTTCCTATTTCGTCAAATTCTGGCAATACTGTTGGAACGAGAAGGTTGTCACCGAAAACCTTCTTTAAGCATGAAACTTGGAAAACTGGGTGTACTCGGGAAGATGTAGGCATCTCCAATTTGTATGCCATAGTACCAATCCTTTGCAACACCTTCTAATGACCATATTACTTAGATGATAATTTTTTATCCTTCTTAGCTTTCTTGAGGGACATTTGTTTCTATGGTTATAGCTGTAAAAATACCCAGTTGCCTACCTAAAAACTTCTTTCACTATGATGCTGATCTTCCTATTGTTTCATTCAATTATGCACCAGAGCGAGGTTATCCTTTAAGAGTTGAATAACTTCTTGTTGATGCTCGATGTGATCTTCCACTACTTGAACCTTGGAATTTTCTCTTAAAGATGATGTGATGCCTAGTGGATTATATCCAGAAAGTGCCATAAATGGGGTCATTTTTTCTATAGTATGGAAGGAAGTGTTATACCACCATTCAGCTAGAGGTAACTACTTGACCCATTTTCTTTATTTATAAGATACAAAGCAATGAATATATCCTTCCAAACATTTGTTCACTATCTCATTTTTCCCATCAAATTGAGGATGATAAGATGATCTATGAGCTAATTGAGTACCAAGATAAGAAAATATTTTTTTCCAAAAATTTCCAGTGAAAATGAGATCTCTGCCACTTACAATAACCTTTGGGTTTCCATGAAGCTTTTGGTTGTGGGGATTTTCCATTCCTTGATGGCTTTAATTTTGTTAGGGTCTACCTTAACACCCTCATGAGATACGATATGACCCAAATATTCCACCTCTTGTACTCCAAAGAAACATTTGGAGGTTTTTGCATATAATTATTTCTCCTCCAATAGTCTGAGCACCCTATTAACATGTTGAACATGATCCTTCCAATATTTGAAGTAGATTAGTATATCATCAAAAAATACTAACTCAAATTTTCTTAGGAAGGGTTTGAAAATGGAATTCATCAAACTTTGAAATGTGGAAGGTGCATTAGTAAGGTCAAAAGGCATGAACAAAAATTCATAATGACCCTCATGAGTTATGAATGTTGTTTTCAGAATGTCTTCATTCTTCATTCTAATTTAATGATATCCTGAACAAAGATCTAGCTTGGTGAAGTAAATTGCTCTGTGTAATTCATCCAAAAATTCATCAATGACAGGAATGGGAAATTTATCTTTAATAGTGATCTTGTTGAGCTCCCTATAATCCGGACACATGCACCATGATCCATCCTTATTGTGCACCAATACTACTAGAGTAGAGAAACAACTTTCACTAGGTTGAATTATACCAGCTATTGAAAATGCAACAAGAAAGTCCTAATTTAATTTTGTCCTTGAATTAAATTAGGAATAAAATTGTAATTCCATATCTCATGACAACTTGTACTAGTTAACTAAGTTAATTTAACTTAGTTGACTCATTTAATTCGAGTTGAGGGTCTAACTTGAGTCATGTAGAGTGTCTCCTACATTTTATGAGCCTTGGTTGAGTTTATTTTGAGTTGTAATTAATTAATTCAGTCTAACTGAGTTAAAGTCAATTAAACTAGTTCCAATGGTTGGAGGAACTAGTGGGAGGTCTAATAGTGTGGTGCTGCCTGTAGTGATCAACTAGTTAAATGATGATTCACTCATAAATAACTCATGCATGTAAGATCTGGGAGTTACCCAGTTGATATTGGAGTTTAGGGACAATGCACTATCAATTGTATAATCATCTGAATTGTACAGGTGGTGCATGCAGTCAAAGGAAGGTCTATGATGGATTGCAAAATTCCTTTAAGGAATTTACCTAATTAATAGGGGGCTAATTCCCAAGGAAACATTGCAAGGAAATAAGGACGTGGGCTAGCAAGAAATTGGTTAAGTATTGGCCTGGGCTTGTCTAAGAAGCTCTGAGATAGATAGAGATAGTGCATAGGTTGCTCGGGCTTGAGCAAAGCATTGTAATATTCTCATATTTTCTAACTAATGCAATATACAGATAGTAGGGGTTTTTAGTTGTGGCTTTCCCTAAGAAATCATTGTGGAATGTGTTGATCAAATTCTTTCTCTTATGTGCTTTGTGATTTCGCAATTGTTTAATTGTTTTCGTTGATGAGTAGAGTATATTCAAGTCTATTGTTTTAGTAATTACAATTAGTAGTTTGAATCTACAAGTAATTTATACATGGTATCATAGAAGAAATCACTCTAGAAGAGGAGAATACGAGTTTGTCTTTTGCAGGTGAAATCGAATTTGCAGTATCATACTTCAGAGCCAGCAGGATGTCATTCTATGGATTGATACTCGAATATGCCCTTGAGGGTAGTTCGAACTATATTGCTTAGAAGGACATGATGGAGCCAGTGTTGGAAGACAATGGGCTTAAGGAATTCATAAACAAAGATATTCCTAAGCCTCTAGCAGGTGATGCTCAAGATCTAACAGAGTGGAGAAAATGTGTTGCAAAGGCGAGAAGGATTATCCTAGGAGGAGTTCAAGATCATATTGTGTCGAACCTTCATGGTAAGGAGACTCCATATGCAATGTGGAAGGCCTTGACATACTGTTTCAAAACAACAGTGACCACAGGAAGTTGACACTGAAGGAAAAGCTCGGAAAAATCAAGATGGAGAAGGGCAATATAATAACAAATTACTTGACCAAGATCACCCAATGTCGAGATGAGCTTGGAAGTGTTGGCATTACAATTGTTGAAGATGATCTGGTCAACCTATCACCTCTAGGCCTTCCCAAGAGCTGACAAAACTACCAGGATTTGGTAAATGGGAGGAAGAAGCTACCAGAGTGGGAACATTTATGGTCCGACTTTCTGCAAGAAGAGATTTGGCGGAATACAAAGATGGATCCTCATCCAAGCATGATGATGAGGAGAAATATGCCTTATATGGAAATGAAAAGAAAGGGAAAGGGAAGTCATCCCATTCCAAATCATATTCCAGTCAGGGTGGCAAGAAGGACTTGTTGAAGATTAAAATTTTCACTGTCATGAGTTGGGACACTATGCCACGAAGTGTTCACACAAGAAGGTCAGCAAGAATTCCTTAGGAGGATTGGTAGGTGAAGCTCTTACTTCACAATTCGAGCTGGATTTCACCCTCATCGCTTGCATGGTGACATTGGTGATGGGTAGTGTGTGGTTTCTAGATAGTGGAGCCTCATTCCATATGATCAGAAAAAAAGAATTATTTAGTGACTTGGAGGAGAAGGACCTTCAGATGCACATCAAAATGGGAGATGATGGAAGGTATAATGCGACCGACATCAGCACTGTTACTTTTCAGAGGGAGACTGGTTTTCCTCTCACATTAAAAGATGTCATGTATGTTCTGGTCTGAAGAAGAATTTGATTTCAGTTGCCATGTTGGAGGACCGTGGCTACAATGTGATATTTATCAAAGGAAAGGCTTCCTTCATCACATAGAATTAGGAAAAGTGAAGTGGGTTGAGGTTCGGGTGAAGAACCTCTACAAATTAGTTGTAGAAGATTGTGCTGCTTTGAGCACAAAAGTTGAGAAGGTGCAGAGCCGAGACATTGGTGAGTTGTGGTATAGAATATTGGGTCACTTGCACCATAGAACTTTGAAGATCATGTAGTAGATTTCTACAGGACTTCCCAAGGGTACACTAGAGCAGAGAGATACATGCAAAGGGTGTACATTGGGGAAGTACACCAAAGCCACCTTTCATGATAAGGACAATTAAGCGCAAGAGATCCTTGAAACAATTCACTCAGATTTGTGTGGATCGTTCTCAATAGCCTCCATGGCGAAGCACAGGTATTATGTAATATTTGTAGATGATTTCTCACGTAAATTCTCAATTTTCTTCTTACAGAAGAAAGATCAGACATTCACTAAATTTTTTGAATTTAAAGCACTTATTGAGAAAGACACTTGTAGGAAAGTTAAAGCCCTTAGGAGCGATAACGATGGAGAATATGTGTCGAATGAATTCAAGAAATTCTATGCATCAGAAGAAATTCGACAGGAGTTAATAGCACCCCATAACCCATGATACAATGGGGTGGATGAAAGGAAGAACATAAGTATTGTGGGAGCTGCATGGACAATGTTACATGATCAGGGCCTACCATTGCACTTGTGGGGTGAAGCATGCAACATAGCTGTATATGTGAAAAATAGGAGTCCTTGTCAGATTCTAGGGATGAGTTTAGTAGAAGACGCCTTTTTAGTTAAGAAATCAGATGTGGCACACTTCAGGATCTTTGGTTCATCAGTTTACTGTCATGTTACCAAGGATGCAAGTAAAAATTTAGAACCAACAGCTGAGTTGGGCATATTTGTAGGGTACACTGATACACCTTACAACTATAGGGTGAAATTTTCGTCTCATATGATGAAAATGGTCCGTAGATATGTGAAGTTCGATGAAGAGAATGCCATGAGATGTTCTCTTGAGAGGGAGATTTAGTTGCAAGGAGAAGAAGAGCTTTCAGCTCCATAGGAAGAACCTCAAGATGATGTGGAGCAGCCACATGCAGAGGAGCAGAGAGTGGAAGTACCCACTCATGCAAAGACTTCTAGAGATGGAAGGAAGCGCACTAGAGAGGATGATAGATTGATGCATAATGTTATAGAGAATGTGGGAGAACCCACATCACAACATATGCAGAGGAGGTCACCAGATCAGTACATTGGCTACATGGCTATGAGGAGCGAGAGTGTAGATATTGAGCCATCTTCATTCGAGGAACCAGCACAACAACCAGTATAGATTGATGCCATGGTTGAGGAGTATGATTCCATTATCAGAAACAATGTTTTGGAAGTGGTCCCAAGACTAGCAGACAAGTTAGTGGTGAGTTCCAGATGGCTTTACAAGGTAAAGCAAACAACAAATAGGAGTGTGGAGAAACACAAGGCCATATTTGCGGCCAGAGGGTTCTCTCATGCGGTGGGAATTGATTACGAGGAGAGATTTTCTCTAGTAGCAAGGTACTCTTAAATCATATCTATTTTGGCACTTTCACCATAGATGGGATGGAGGATACATCAAATGGATGTGCAGACAACATTCCTCAACAGTGTGATTGAGAAAGAGGTGTACATTGAGCAACTGGAAGAATTTGAGACCTTCAATAGAGAGTCACATGTGTGCAGACTCAAGCGAGCACTATATGGATTGAAATAATAACCTTGTGCTTGGTACACCAGGATTGACAACTATTTCCCTAGGTTGGGCTTCACCAAAAGTGAAGCAAAAGCGAACATGTACCATATTATGGTTGAAGGTAAATTGTTGATTATAGTATTATATGTCGATGATTTAATTCTAATAAGTGAGGAGAAGCTGGTAAAATATTGCAAAGAGGACCTTGCAAGAGAATTTGAGGTGAAGGAAGAGCACATTAGGGGGAATCTTCAGTATTGGGTCAATAGCAGTTTCTTGGTACAACAAGAAGCAAAGATCAGTTGCACTCAGTTCGACAGAAGTAGAGTATATGGATGTTAGTCAAGCAACATATGAAGCTATCTCGATGAGGAAGATCCTTGTTGGGTTATTTGGTGAGTAGATGGAACATAGTTATTGAACAAATGAGAAAATTATCGAGTACTCGTTTTTTTGAGGTAGCAAACAATCACCCGCTTTTGAAAAGTGGTGATTCAAAATACACCTTTTTTTGGAGCATATTTTTGGCACTTTAAATTTTCTTATGACCATAATTTTTTTAAATGTTGGTGATTTTCATGCTAATTTTGAAAAGTGTTGATGCAACATTAACTCTTTTTTTTTCTAGAGCATATTTTTAACACTTTAATTTTTTTTTATGTATCAAGTATGAACAATTTTTTTTAAATGTTAGCGATTTTCATGTTGATTTTGAAAAGTGTTGATGTAATATCAACCCATTTTTTTAGAGGGCTTATTTTCGACACTTAAATTTTTTAATGTATTGACTGTGGGTGTTTTATTTTAAATGTTTGTCATTTTCATGAGAATTTTGAAAATCATCATTTTTTTAAGGTACATTTTTGACACTTAAACTTTTCTCATGTCCTTGGACATTTTTTTTTTTAAATGTTGATTATTTAACAATTGTTTAAGTTATCTTATTCCTCTTCCTGTTTTTCATTCTAAGATGTTTGTTTTTTTAAGGGATTTCCAAATATGTTTTTTTTTTTTTTTTTGTATAATGTTTTTTTATAATGAAATTTTTATTTATTTTTACACAAAAAAAAATAATAATGACATTAATATTTTGAGGTTAAGATTTTTTTATAAATTTATATAGTTAATTAATACTTCAATACACAAAAAATAATTGTTAATAAAATATACTAATTTATATATATGCGTGTGTGTCAAAAAAGATGAAAATTCTAAAAAAAAACAGGAAAAAAAATTTAAGGAAAAAAATTAAAAATTTTAATTAAAAAAACAAATAAATAAAAGTGAATTAGATAACTAAAAAATAAATAAACAAACAAATACAAACTGAAAAGTAATTTTTTAAAAATAAATTAAAAAATATTAAAAAAAATTAAAAAAAGAGATAAAATACATAATTTTAAAATTTTAAAAATAAAAACTTTGTAAAAAAATATAAAATATAAACCTTATAAAAAATAAAACAATTAAAAATATATAAATTAAATAAAAATTAAAATAAAATAAAATTTAATATTTAATTAAAAAACAGTTAGAATATTTAAATTAAATTAAATTGAATTAAAATTAAATATTTAAAATAAATGAAGTAAATATTTTTTTAAAAATAAATTAATTAAGATTTTATAATTAAAAATTATTTAAAAAAAAATTAATTTAAAAAAATAAATAAATTTTAAACATTATAATTCAAATTTAAATAAATAAAAAATTAAAAATTAAAAAAATAAAATTTTAAAAATAAATCTAAAAATTTATTTTTTTTTATTTAAAAAAAAAAAAAAAAAACGGGGCTCGCCCCTTGCTTGCCCGAGGTTCGATTCCGGGAAGCGCCCTTGGTTTAGGCGAGGGCCTGAGGGCCTCTCTAAGGTTAGTCGAGTTGGCATTGAGGCCAACTCGACTGGCCCTGGAAAATCTCAGGCCCCCGCCTGCCTGAGGGACGATTCCTAAAATTGGCCCCCAATCAGGTAAGGGTCAAGGCCCATTTTTTTATTTTATTTAAAAAAAATCTTTTTTAAACATTTTAATTTATTTAATTAAATTTAAATCATAATTCCTTAAAAATGTAAATTATAAACTTTTAAAATTTTTAAATTTTTTTTTTTTAATAAAAATTAATCATAAAATTTTCATTAATTTTATCAAAGAATTTTAATTTATTTTAAATGGTTTAAAAATTTAATTTTAAATAAGCTTTTTAAAATTTAATTTAATTTAAATATTTTAAATGTTTATTTTATTTTATGTTTTATTTTAATTATTATATTTTGATATTTAAAAAAAATTAATTCTTTAATTTTTTAAGATGTTTATATTTTATATTTTTTTATAATGTTTTTTTAATATTTATTTATTCTTTTTAAATTTTATTCTTAGCCTATTTTCTTTTAAATTTTTTTTTTTTTTAATAGTTTTTTTATTTTTCTCTTAATTTTTTAAATGTTTTTTAATATATTTTTTAATTTTTGTTTATTTATTTAAAAAAAATAGTTTTAAGTTTTTATGTATTTCCTTTTTTTAATTATCTAAATCAATTTTTTGTTTTTGTTTTTTTTATTATTTTTTTTCCTTAAATTATATATTTTTTAATTTTTTTCTTTTTTCGTGGTTTTTTAGTTTTTAAGAATTTTGTATTTTTTGAATTATTTTTTAATATTACTTTTAAATAAATTTTAATTATTTTTTTAAAATTAATTTTAATTGTTTTATTTTATTTTTGGTTTAAATTTTTTATATTATTTTTATATATATATATATATATATATATATATATATATATATTTTTATATATTTTATTTTAATCTTTATTTTTGGAGTTGTCTTTAGTGCAACTTTTTGGAAGCTTTTTTGATGGATTTTTACGGTCTAATTTCTCTAAAATCTGGCGGGAATTCATTGAAATCACAAGTTTGATGGGTAAACCGTGCACCATAGAAGTACCCTAAAGGTTTTCCAGGGTGCTGAATCTATTTATAGAGTCAAAAAAACTAGTTTAAATAACACAAATCATTACTTCACCACAATTTTTTATGCCAGATTTTGGCTGTGCAAACTCCAAAATGTTGCACTAAAAACAACTCCTATCTTTTATATATTTTTTTTGAATATTTTTTTAAATGTTTTTAAATATTATTTATTTATTTTTAACTCTATGGTTTAAATATTTTTTTAGTCCTTTTTTTAACTGTTTTTAGTTTGTATTTAATTTTTTTTTTATTTGTTTATTATCCAATTCACTTTTATTTATTTGTTTTTTTAGTATTAAAATTTTAATTTGTTTGCTTAAATTATTATTAATTTTTTTAATTCTGATTTTGATTTTTTTTTTTTTGTTTTGTTATATATATATATATATATATATATATATATATATGTGATGAATCATAGTATGTGGTTCATAGAATGTTTTTTTTTCAAAAACTAGTTTATGATTTCTCGCATATATATATATGTGTTTGATTTTTTTTTGGGTCATTTTTTAGCTTTTTTATGTTTTAATATATTATTTTATTTATTAGTCGTTATTTTTTTTAACTTTTTGTTTTATTTTGAATTTTTTCAATTTTTTAATTTTTACTTTGTTTTGTATTTTTATTTATTTATCTACTTATTTATTATATTGTTTTATTTTATTTTATTTGTAGGGTTAGTGTCGATCATCAACTAGTAACCTGACTTCATTATGTGTCAATTTGATAGTTGATTTTTAAATTTGTGTTGCAATGGGTCAAGTTGTTTTAGGCTAATATTTTAAAATAGCTATACCTTTAACATTTAAAAAAGAAATTACTCTTGGTATACTCACTTTTCATTAAGGTGTTCATTTTTAAAGATTTTTAAGTCATATAATCCTTCCATAATGCCATGGTTGAATTATATTGAAAACTTAAGGTTTTTTGCAGTCTTGATATTTGGTTTTAATTCCATCGTTGAAGAATTGTCAAAATTTTAAGGTTTTTCTAAGTCATGATATTTTATCCTTAATGTGTTGAAATGTGGCAACAAGAATATTCCAATTTTAATTTGTCCTTGAATTAAAATTGAGAATTAAAATTCGAATTTAGTCTCACTAGCTGCTTGAAAAATAATTAATTAATTAATCTTGAGTTAATTGGTTGGAGAAATTCAAGCTAGAAGTTTGTGAAGTCATGCAACAATTATTCCTTTGATTAAGGAAGTTATCCCTTAATTAAGGAGATAGGATGAGTTGTATTTGAGTTGTAATTAGTTAGCTCAGTTAATTGAGTTAAGCCTAGTTAATTAGTTCCAAACAGTTTGAGGAACTAATTGTGAGTTCAGTTAGTTAATGCATGCATGCATGAAACTAGTGTACTCTAGAGAATTGAATATTCTCTCATAAATAACTCATGCATGTCAGTTCAGACAAAGACCCAGTTGAGATTAAAAGCAGGGATAGTGTACTATCAGTTGCAAGAATTTTCCTATAAGAAAATCTCTTGCATGCAAAAGGAATTCATTCCTTGAGATTTGGGCAGTTTTATAGTGTGTTGGAGCAGTGTATGAGGTTAATGTCACACAAGGTTACAGCTGGAACACCTAGGGAAAACAGCGCAAGGAAATAGGAGGCTTGGAGGGTAGAGGGAAAGGCATATGAGTTGTCTATTCTGTCTATGAGTAGGAGAGGGATTGTATTGAGAGCTGGATAGCTTTGAGAGCTAAAGCTTTGTGTAATCCTAAGATATTTACACTTGTATGATAATACAGATAGTGGGGTTTTTAGCGGAGGCTTTCCGTACATTATTCTTTTGTGTTTCATGTGTATTGATTCTTCTTCTCTGTTATATGTGTTCTGCTTGATCTTGCTCAAATTGGTTCAGCTTCCACAAGTTTGATTGTAGAAGTAGATTAAGTATTTTGCTTTAGTTATATTGCATAATCAGTTTAATCTATAATGCAAATTTGTACATGGTATCAAAGCAAAGGTGATCAGAGCTGTGAACAGTATACTGAAGAAGGGAAATTTTAAGGTTGAAGTTCTTGATTGCAGGTACAAAATCGAATTCTTATCACACCTCAAAGTTCACCAATGGCGTTCAATGGCTTGAGACTCGAGTATGCACTCGATGGCAGCTCAAATTACATAGCATGGAAGGATCGCATGGAAGTGGTATTAGAAGAAAATGGTTTGAAGGATTTCATTGATCAAGAAATCCCCAAGCCAGCTGTAGTTAATGCACAAGAATTCGCTAAATGGAAGAAGTGTGTAGCGAAGGCGAGGCAGATTCTTCTGGAGGGAGTTCGAGACCATATTATCTCGAGTCTCCATGGGAAGGAGACTTCGTTTTCAATGTGGAAGACATTGAAGGACCTATATCAGAACAGTAGCGACCAGAGGAAACTGGTGTTCAAGGATAAGCTTCGGAAAATCAAGTGTGAAAAGGGTGACACTATTTCTAGATATCTAAACAAGCTCACCACCTGCAGAGATGAGCTTGGTAGTGTGGGAATAATGACATGTGATGATGATATGGTGAGTCTTGCTCTCCTCGGTCTTCCAAAGAGCTGGCATAGTTACCAGGACTCTGTGAATGGAAGAGAGAAATTGCCGGATTGGGAACAACTGTGGTCGGATCTGATGCAGGAGGAGATCAGGAGGAGCACCAGAGATGGTTCTTCATCTAAGCATGATGATGAAGAAAATTTAGCTTTAGCAAATAAGGCAAGGAAAGGGAAAGGGAAGGCTTCCCATTCCAAATCGACTTCTTCTCATAGAGGTAAGAAGATTAAGAAATCTAAAGTGAGATGCTTTAATTGTCATGAGGTGGGACATTATGCAACTAATTGTCCATTGAAGAAATCCAAGAAGGAATCCTCGAAAGGATCAAAAGGTGAGGCACTGGCCTCTCAGTTCAAATTGGATTTTACCCTCATCGCATGCATGTTTTCATTAATGGTGGGTTGTGTTTGGTACCTTGACAGTGGAGCCTTCTTCCACATGACTGACGATAAAATTTTGTTCAGTACCTTGGAGGAGAAAGACCTCATGATGAGCATAGAGATGGGTGACGATGGGAAGTAAAATGTTTGAAAAGTGGGCATGGTTACTTTTTACAGGGAGCATGGAGCTCCTCTCACCTTGACAGATGTGAAGTATGTGCCTGAATTGAAGAAGAACTTGGTATTGGTCGCAATGTTTGAGGATAAAGGATACGATGTTGTCTTCAGTAAAGGAAAGGCATTCCTGAGACACATAGCCATAGGTCAGACCAAGAGGATTGGGATTCGAGTGAAGAATATTTACAAACTAGAGGTAGATGACTGTGCTGCATTGAGTTTGAAAGAAGAATTGGTGCAAAGCCAAGACATTGGCGAGCTATGGCATAGACGGTTGGGCCACTTGCATCATGGGGCCTTGAAGATAATGCAACAGATTTCTACCTGACTTCCGAAGGGTAAAATTGAGTAAGTGGACACATGCAAAGGTTTCACCTTGGGAAAGTATGCCAAGTATTCCTTTCATGATCGAGATAGTCGAGTTGAAGAAATCATGGAGCAAGTTCATACTGATGTGTGTGGACCATTCTCGATAGCCTCCATCGTGAAACAAAGGTATTATGTGATTTTCATTGATGATTTTTCTTGTAAATGCTGGATCTATTTCATGCAGAAGAAGGATCAAACCTTCTCAAAGTTTTGTGAGTTCAATTCTTTGGTTGAGAAAGAATAAGGGAAGAAGACCAAGGCCTTGAGAAGCGACAATGGTGGAGAGTATGTCTCTCAAGAGTTTAAGGAATTCTGTGTAGTGGAAGGAAATAAATGGGAATTGATAGCACGTCATAAACCACAACAAAATGGGATGTCCGATAGGAAGAACAGAACGATTGTGGGGGAAGCTCGGGCGATGCTGCATGACCAAGGCCTACCACTTCGTTTATGGGCTAAAGCTTTCTCCAAGAAGAGACCAGATGTGGGTCACTTTAGGATCTTTGGCTCATTAGTATATTTCCATGTGACCAAGGATGCTTGGAAGAAGCTTTAGCTAACAATTGAGCTGGGAATACTTGTGGGGTACACTAATACACCCCACAACTATCGGGTGTACTTGCCTACCAGCCAGAGGACAATGGTTTGCAGAGATCTCAAGTTTGATAAGCAGAAGGCCATGAGAGTTTCCCTTGAGAGGGAGCTCCAACTACAATCTATGGAGGAACTTTTAGTTCCTAAGGAGGAGGAGCCTCAGACTGATGCGGAGCAACCCCATGCAGAGGTTACGGGAGTGGGGACATCCGCTCAAGAAGAGTCTTCCAGAGATGGACAAAAGCACACAAGAGAAGCTGAAAGATTGTTGTTGGATGTAAGAGAGAATGAAGGAGAACCATCTTCTTAGCGCAAGCATAGGAAGTCACCTGATAGGTACACTGGATACATGGCCCTTGTTGGGGAATGTGTTGAGACCGAGCCAACTTCCTTTGAGGAAGCAATGCAACAGCTGATTTGGGTTGATGCTATGTTGGAGGAGTATGACTCCATAATTCGGAACAATTTTTGGGATGTGGTTCCAAGACTAGAGAGCAAGTCAGTTGTGAGTTCCCATTGGCTTTACAAGGTAAAGCAAGCTACTGATGGTAGTTTGGAGAAACATAAGGCAAGATTTGTTGCCCGTGGTTTCTCACAGGTCGAGGGGATTGACTATGATGAGACTTTTTCTCCTATAGCAAGGTACTCAACTATCATATCGATGTTGGCACTATCACCACAGATGGGTTGGAAGGTCCATTAGATGGATGTGAAGACCACATTCCTCAATGGCAAGATTGAGGAAGAGGTGTACATAGAGTAACCAGAAGGTTTTGAGACCTTCAATCATAAGTCGCATGTGTGCTGACTCAAGAGAGCTTTGTACGGGCTGAAGCAAGCACCTTGTGTTTGGTACACCAGGATTGACAACTACTTCACCGGGTTGGGCTTCACAAAGAGTGAAGCGGATGTGAACTTGTACCACATCATGGTAGAAGGTAAGCAGTTGATCATTATTCTTTATGTTGATGATATTATATTGACAGGTGATGATTAGTTGATCATGTCTTGCAAGGAGGACCTTGCAAGATAATTCGAGATGAAAGACATGGGTCTCATGCACTACTTCCTTGGCATGGAAGTGTGGAAGAAGGATGGGGAGTTGTTTGTGTTTTAGGGCAAGTATGCCAATGAGATACTCAAGAGATTCCACATGGAGAAGTGCAAGCCCATGCAAACTCCTCTAGCTAGTAATAGGAGGAAGGAGGATGCTACTTCAGGAGAAGTAGTAGAGGCTACTATGTATCGGAAGCTTGTGGGTTCACTGATGTACTTAGTGAACACATGACCAGATTTATGTTATGCGGTGAACCAGCTGAGTCAAGCTATGGTTCAGCTTACCAAGATGTTTTGGAAGGCAGCTAAGCATGTTTTGAGATACCTTAGAGGCACATCTCAGTATGGATTGTGGTATAGACGGACAGAGGGACTGAAGCTATAGGGCTTCACAGATGCAGATTAGGCAGGGATTCCATAAGATCGGAAGAGCACATTAGGAGGAATTTTCAACGTTGGGTCAGCTGCAGTTTCTTGGTACAACAGGAAACAGAGGTCGGTTACACTCAACTCAGCAGAGCTTGAATACATGGCTGCTAGTTGGGCAACATGTGCGGCCATTTGGATGTGGAAAATTCTAGTTGGTTTGTTTGATCAGAGGATGGATCCAACTGTGATCTATTGTGATAATCAGAGTTGTATCAAACTCTCTGAGAATCCAGTATTTCATGACAGGTCCAATCACATCGACATTCAGTATCATCATCTCAAAGACCGTGTGGTGAGGAGGATCATGTTGTTGCAGTATATTTCGATCGAGGAGCAAGATGCTGACATTTTGACTAAGGCATTGTCAAAGTGTAAATTCGAGTTCCATAGAGACAGGATCGAGGTGGAAGCTAATCCATTTCTTGTTGAGAGGGAGTGTTGAAATGTGGCAACAAGAATATTCCAATTTTAATTTGTCCTTGAATTAAAATTAGGAATTAAAATTTGAATTTAGTCTCACCAGCTGGTTGAAAATAATTAATTAACTCATCTTGAGTTAATTTGTTGGAGAAATTCAAGCTAGAATTTTTTGTGAAGTCATGCAATAGTTATCCCTTTGATTGAGGAAGTTATCCCTTAATTAAGGAGATAAGGATGATTTGTATTTGAGTTGTAATTAGTTAACTCAGTTAACTGAGTTAACTCCAGTTAAATTAGTTCCAAAAAGTTTGAGGAACTAATTGTGAGTTCAGTCAGTTAATGCATGCATGCATGAAACTAGTGTACTCCAGATAACTGAATATTCTCTCATAAATAACTCATGCATGTCAATTTAGATAAAGACCCAGTTGAGATTAAAGGCAGGAATAGTGTACTATTAGATGCAAGAATGTTTCCTATAAGAAAATCTCTTGCATGCAGAAGGAATTCATTCCTTGAGATTTGCACAGTTTTACAGTGTGTTGGAGAAGTGTGTGAGATCAGTGTCACACAAGGTTATAGCTGGAACACCCAGGGAAAACAGTGCAAGGAAATAGGAGGCTTGGAGGGTAGAGGGAAAGGCATATGAGTTGTCTATTTTGTCTATGAGTGAGAGAGGGATTGTACTGAGATCTGGATCGCTGTGAGAGCTAAAGCATTGTGTAATCCTAAGATATTTCCACTTGTATGATAATACAGATAGCGGGGTCTAGCTGAGGCTTTCCCCAAAGTATTCTTCTGTGTTTCATGTGTATTGATTCTTTTTCTGTGTTATATGCATTCTGCTTGATCTTGCTCAAATTGATTCAGTTTCCGCAAGTTTGATTGTAGAAGTAGATTAAGTATTTTGGTTTTGTTATATTGCATAATCATGCTAATCTATAGTGAGAATTTCTACATAATGCTATGGTTGAAAACAATTATAAGCATTTTATCTTTAACGTCATTATCGAAATTTATTGGAATTTTAAGGTTTTTCAAAGACATGATATTTTATCTTTAATTCCATGCTTGAAAATTATTGCAATTTTAAGGTTTTTCAGAGTCTTGATATTTTATCTTTAACGCCATTGTTAAAAAATGTTGAAAATTTAACCCGAAAAAAAGGAAAAAAAAGAAACAACAACAACAACATTATTCTAGCATCAACACTTTTCGATTTCAAGGTGTTTTTTGCACCAAAAAAATGGATTTGATTGTTTGTTACTGTTATTTTAAAAAAATATTGAAAATTTTCTCTGAAAAAAATGGTGATGTAGAATTAACACTTTTTGTTTTCGGGTTGTTTTTCCATGTTTTTTTGGGGTTTTTTTGCTAGAGTTCTCATTTTGAGGTAATAGTTCTCGTTTGATAGGTAACTATGTTATGGATTTTACAGTGATTCACTGTGACAATTAGAGTTGTATCAAACTCTCTGAGAATCCAATTTGTCATGATCGGTCCAAGCATATCGACATCGGTATCACCATCTACGAGATTGTGTGAGGAGGAGAATCATGTTGTTGGAGTACATTCCTACAAAATAACATGGTGCAAATATTTTGACAAAGGCATTTTCAAGATGCAAATTCGAGTTTCATAGAGGCAGGATAAGGGTAGCAGATAATCCCTTTCTTGTTGAGAGGGAGTGTTTACAATGCAACAAGAAAATCCTAATTTAATTTTTTCCTTGAATTAAATTCAAGTTGAGGGTCTAACATGAGTCATGTAGGGTGTTTGATACATTATAGGAGCCCTAGTTGAGTTTATTTTGAGTTTTAATTAATTAATTTAGTCTAGTTGAGTTAAAGTCTATTAAACTAGTTCCAACTATTGGAGGAACTAGTGGGAGATCTGTAATTTGTTGACTGAATTCTTTCTCTTGTATGCTCCGTGATTTCGTGATTGTTTAATTGTTTCTTCTAATGAGTAGAGTAGATTCAAGTCTATTTTTTTAGTAAATTACAATTAGCAGTTTGATTCTACAAGGAATTTCTACACCATCCTCTAACATTTCTGCTACCATACATTCAATTTCACTCTTTTGAGCTTAGGGATATCTGTAAGTCCTATTGTTTGGAGGAACACTTTCTGGAATCAAATGAATAGCATGATCATGTTTACGAATAGGTGGGATGCCTTTGACAATCTTAAATATGTTGGAATGATTGTCCAAGACTTTTGAGAGATTTGGAGAAATAGATGATTTCGATGTTTTAACCTCTAGTGTGCATACTTGTGTAATTACTCCCCATTTTTATTTATTTACAAGGTTTTTCATGCTATTAGAGTTGATTATCTTTCCTAGTTTTCCTACGATACCCCTTAATTCAAATTCAGTTCCTTCCAAAAAAAATTTCAATAAAAGTTCTTGAAAATTAAAATTTATCATCCCCAAAGATTGTACCCATTAGACTCCCAGTACACCATCAACACACCCCATTGGAATGGAAAGAATTGGAATATTCAATACATATTCCCCCATGGATATATTGATATTATGGAAATTTCCAGAACAATTTATAGTTCCTCCATTTGCAACCATCAGTTGACACTCGGGTGCTAAATATAGGAAGAAATTCAATTCTTTAGCTATATTACAATGAATAAAATTATGGGTACTACTTGAATCAATCAACACTAATACCTTTTTATTTTTGATATGTCCTTTTATCTTGATAGTTTGAGGAGTCGTAATTCCTGCCAATGCATTAAAAGATATGGTCAGATTCTTTTCTTATTTCTATGGGGTTGGTTCTTGGTGTATATCCTCTTCTTTTGACATTTCTTGTTCCTTTTCTTCCTCCTCTTCACAATCTTTGTAAAATAATTTATTTTCGGCACACTTATGACCTTTAGTGTATTTTCTATCACAACTGTAACAAATCCATTTTACTCTTTTTTATTCCAATTATTGTGGTGTCAACCTTGTAGGTTGTGGAAGGATAGGGGCATCAACACTTCCATCTTTGTAGTTGTGAGTGGTAGACTTCCTTGTTTCCATAATTCTTCTTTCTACCCTGAATGCCTTCTCCAATAAATCAGGTTCCCAAAGGCGAACCTCATGTTGGATGTCATCCTTTAAAGTCCCTATGAAGACATCAATCCTATGCTCCTCTGGAATATCATTTAACTTGATATTCAAATTTTGGAAGTCCTCAATGTGCTCCGCTACTAAACCCTTTTGTTTGAGATTTATCAATTGGCTAAGGAAGGTGTTGTTATTTGTATCTTCATAATGTGCTATCGTTTCCTCCATAAAAATTGACCAAGTGACAAGTGGTTTATGAGAAAAAAGTCATCGATACCATACAAGTCGATTGGGTTCTAAATATAAAGCTGCAATGCATACCTTTTATGTGTGTCGCACATTATGGAGATCAAAATATTGCTCCGTATGTAGTATGCATGTCACCAGATCCTTGCCATCAATCTTCCTCATATCTATCTTTGGAATATGGTGGGTCTTCAATCCAAAGTTAGAGTCTCTGAAATCATGATTAACCTTCCTTTTATTCTCATCATGAGTTTCATCTAATACCTTTTCACAATTAGGAAGCATATCTTGTAGAAACTTTGTCACACATTCCTTTAAACCTTCCATGTCGCCTTTCATTTTTGCTTCTATACCATCCATCTTAGCTTCCATACCATTATTCAAACCATTTATATTAGCTTTAATTTCATTTTTGGTTCCTCTTTGAGAAAGCTAAATTTATTGCACTTGGTCTCGTAATTCTGATATATCATGTTTCATTTCTCCCTCTTCTTCATGCGTCATAGTAGAGTTTTATATTTGCTTACTAGGTGTTTATATTTTATGTTTCAAGTCATTTTGGAATAAAACATGATATTTATGCTTCACTGTGCCCCTTGAATAACCTCAAACTAATTTTTCAAACAAAACTCATGCCAATTTTAAAAAAAATACAAACCTTTTTTCGGCTTTGTAGGAGCTCGATATTGAATCATTTGTATCTCTATAAAATCATATCTCCAAGGTCTGAAATTTGGTCTTGTTTTATACCTTTGACTCTTATTTCCAATGCCACAAGTCAGACAAAATTTAGATTCTTCAATATAAAGTTATGCTCAATCTCCCACGATGACCTGACTATGGACTAATTTAATAGAAATAAGGTGAGACTCCTGTTACTTTTTTCTTTTTAGAAACAAGAATTTACTCTTATATCTAGTCATGTGATTAGAGTAACCACTATCCACATATCATTTTCCTTCCTGATCATATGCAAACAAGCCAAGTCCACACTTCTCAGTTTTCTCAGTCTTTTGCTTCCATCTATTCATATTTATTAAGTCTACTAGCTATTTAGAGATATGTTGTTTAGTAGTAAAATCAAATTTGCTTCTATTATCACTTTCCTTGTGTCCAAAGTCAATACATTTGAAACACTCAATTTCATTCAATAGAGAAGAGAAAGGATTTCTACTCCCAACAAATGAATTTATAGACCTAGGATTTTGATAATATCAAGATTTGGAATTTTCACCTCTTTCAACTTTTACAGTTACCCTACAAATAATGAATTTCTACCCAAACTTTTGACACACATAACAATTTCCATAAAAAAATTGGGATACTTGAAATTTGAAAACAATTGAGCTCGAGTCATTTGATTGTACCTTAATTGTCTTATTTGATGGATTACATATCTATGTGAAGGAGCTATTGAGGTCTTAATAGGCCTGCTCCATTGCAGTTTTCTTCTTTGATTTATCTCTTGATCATATTTTATGACTCTCCCTTGAAGTGCTTTTACATAGCTTTGGTTTCTTTTGATTCTTATGGACCTAGTTTTGGATTTTCCTTTAAAGATTGTTTTGGATCAGAGTATCCCAGACTTGTCCTATTCGCTGGAGATATTTGATTATTGAGAATGTTGTTTAGGTTCTTTATCCCTCAAACAATTTTTTTTTCCATATCAATTTTGGCTTTATACTTTTCAAGATATATTCTTCGAGATACAACCTATTCTTTTAAACTGTGGTAGTTTCTTTCTCATTCAAAGATTTGTTCACCAAGAATCTCCTCCTTCCTCTTTGCTTCTTCCAACTAAGTCTTTGGAGATAAGATTTCTTCTTTACATGCTTCATGGATCATCTTATCTTGGTTTTTGATTAAATATTGTCTTATGAGTTCATTCTCGTACTCTAACTTAATACATATTTGTTGTTTCTCTCCCAACTACTGAACTAGGATGTCTTTACTCTTAACAAATTCTTCAAGATTTTCTTTCTAATAAATAAATTCCTCATTTTCATAGCTGTACATAACTTCTTCATCTCAGAATAATTTTTCTTTCAACTATTTTTTCTTCTTTCTAACCTTCTTTAATTCATCAAGACCACTGATGATCTCCCCTTCAAGATCCACTACACCTTCCTCTTCTTCCTCAAATTTAGAATCAACTTTAGATTTTGATTATGAGTCTAAAACCATACATTCATCATGTTCATCCCTAGGGGACTCTTCACTACTTTCTTCTAATGAAGTGTCATCCTCTTTGGAGTAGAGATCTTTTTTCTTCAAGGATTTCTTCTTCTGTTTTTTTTTAGCTTTATCTCAAGGATTTTGATACTTTTCATTTTTTGGATTCTCTGTTTTGGTATAAGGACGATTGGAGAGAAAATTCCCAACTCTTCCATAGGAAAAGCATTTGAAGGGTAGTTTTCCCTTATACTTGATCCTCTCTTTAATATTCTAGGAAATTGAGCCAACTCCTGATTTGATTCACAACTAGAACACTTTTGAAGATCTTAATGTTCCTTAGTATTCTTTAAGGCTTTAAATGCTACCTCCTTTGGCTCTACCTTCTCCTTTTCTATTCTCATCTCATAAGTTGTAAGAGTCCAATGCAACTTTTCCATTGTGAAATATTTTAATTCTGGCATCTTGTCTATTACTAATTTCTTACCATTGAAACAAAATCACGCTACTTGCTGAAGAAGCTACACATCCCTAGCCAACAAACGTAGAAAGAAGCACATAGTTGCCCCTCAGCAACCTCTTGCTGTTGGGGACTGAGTACCATGGACGCATCAGAGGACAGAGAGCCTCTCTCAGATCAACAGCAAGAAAATGAAGGAACAACAAAAGCTTTTGCCTCTCTCATTTCTGCAATGGGCCCGACAAAGAACAATCCATCAGTCACTAAGTTTGTTAAAAGATTAGAAGACATTCCTGAAATCTCACTCCCTCTTGCCCTTCCCCGTAGAGAAAAACTTTCTCTGGCCATCTCCCAAAACTATGCAACAATGGGTAGAAAGGAACTGGACGACGTCAATAGATGGGAAAATCTCAATTAGGTTTTGTGGAAGAGGTTACTACACCTTTCACTTTGAAACCAAGGAGGATCGAGATCTGATATTTAGGAATGGACCTTATTTTATAGATACAAGGGGATTGTATCTAAACAAATGGACACTGGATTTCGATCCAGAAATGGATGTACCCAATGCCATCCCCATTTGGGTCAGATTGCCACACCTTCCCCTTCACTATTTAGGAGCAATGAAGAAGCTATGAGTCAAAACTTTGCCTCGGTCATGCAGAAAGAATTTGAAATGTCCCTGCTAGGAGAACTGACATATTTCCTTGGTTTGCAAATCCAACAAAAAGAAGGAGGAATCTTTTTATCTCAAACCAAGTATCTCAAACAGATTTTGAAGAAATATGGTATGGAAGATGCAAAACCAGTATGTACACCCATGGTCACAGGATGTAGCCTCAGTGCAAATGATGAATCTGCAGCAGTACATCAACCAACCTACAGATCTACGATTGGAAGTTTACTTTATTTGACAGGTACCCGACCAGACATCATGCATGCAGTTGGAATAGTTGGAAGATTTCAGGCAAATCCGAAGGAGACTCATCTTCAGGCAGTGAAGAGAATTTTCAAATATCTTCAAGGGACTCAAAATTATGGCTTATGGTATCCTAGAGATACAGATCTTACACTTCATGCTTATACAGATGCAGATTGGGCCGGAAGCGTGGATGACAGGAAAAGCACAAGTGGTGGTGCGTTCTTTATGGGTTCCAGACTGGTATCTTGGTTCAGCAAGAAACAAAGTTCAATTGCCTTGTCTACAGCTGAAGCGGAATATGTTGCTGCTGCATCTTGTTGCACCCAACTCCTTTGGATGATGCAGACTTTGAAGGATTTTCAAATCACTTGTACACCACCAATCCCCATCTTATGTGACAACACAAGTGCAATCAGCATCTCAAAGAATCCTGTTATGCATTCAAAAACCAAGCACATACCAATCAAGTACCATTTTCTCTGGGAACAAGTACTTGAACAGAAGGTCAAGTTGGAGTATGTTCCTTCTAAGGAACAAGTTGCTGATATTTTCACCAAACCATTGCCCAGGAACACTTTTGAATACCTCAGGAAAAAGCTGGGGGTTGTTGATGCATCATCTTATTGTTGAACCTTTTTCTGATTGATGGTACAGGTTCAGGGGGAGCATATAATGCATTGTTGGCATTATGGAGGATGGTCAGAAGGAGATCTTGGAAATAGCTGCAATATGTCTCTATCTCTTTCATGGTGGATTATGGTTCTTTGTTGCAGATCTGGTTCATATTCAGGGGGAGCATGTCCTTAGGGGGAGGATACCCCTTTGCCCTTGATGTCAAAGGGGGAGAATGATTTGTGAGGTTGCCATCAAGTCCAAAGGGGGAGATTGTTGGCATTATGTTTCTGGTATGGCTATATGTTACAGGTATTTTACTTGATGGCAACTCCCATGACAAGGCTCTCAATTTATTGAAAAATAAGAAGGACGCAGGAAATCAGTTCAGAAGGTGCGTACCTGCAGGTACACCTTGCAGGGACCACGTCCAGAGACGCAGGCCAGCCATTCAGGAGGTGCGTCCACCCAGTGCACACATTTCAAGGCAGAGAAAAGCTCACGTGGGGGTTTCTTGTGTTTTACTCTTGGTATCTAGCCGACGGTATTGTGTTATTATGGTGTCGGCTCGTGGTATTGTTCCATGATTTGAGGAGGAGCTTGCCTATATAAAGCAAAGGAGATCTTTTGGTTTGGGTATGGTTTTGGTTGAATATCTTATGAGGGCTAGATCTGGTCTAGATCTAAACAAGGTGAATCTTCTGATGGACCGAGATCTCTTCGGCGCATGTTCAGATCTGTAGATCTGACTGTCTGGGTTACTTTTGAAGTCTTGAAATCATCTATGCCCAGAGGTACGCAGGAGCAGTAAGGGTTCAGGTGCGCCGGGACGCAGGCGCAGAAGGGTTCGGGTGCGCCGAGACGCAGGCGCAGAAGGGTTCGGGTGCGTCCGGGACGCAGTGCAGTAACAGGAGATCTGTGTGGGGACGCAGAGCAACTAAAGTTCAGGTGCGTCCCTGGAGCAAAGTACGCGGCGCGATAGTGTTTCTGGGTGCGTCCCTGTAGCAACAGGACGTAGTGCAGTTCAAGGAACAGTGCGTGGGCACGCAGTGCAGCAGAAGGATACCTGCGGGTGTACGCAGGAAAGCAGAAGGTGAATTGCATCGCGACGCAGGCCACAGAAGGGAAAACTGCGTCTCTGTCTTAAGATGTTCTGTTGATTGAATTTCTCTGTTGATAAGGTGTTTTGGGTTAGTTCTGTTATTTCTGATCTGATAACTGTAGTGGACTGTAACTATTATATTCTTGATGATCATTTGATGCTTTATGAAAAGAAGTAGGGGGTTGTAGCTCCCTTCCAGGAGAGACTGGAAAACGAGAGAGAGTTGTAGCTCTCTGCAGGTTGCAGCCTGCGTACTGGTAAAGGACTGCACCAGTACAAAACCATTGTAAAAGGAGTTTCTAATTTGAAAGAAGATAGAGACATATTGCAGCAGGTGGTTTTCACCCACATTGGGTTTCCACCTTACATCTTGTGCTCTTTGGTGTGACTATCTGTTTTCTTTTGTTCATACTCATTATTTTATGGTACTGACATGCAAAGATAATTCAAAGAACAAATAAAGAAGATTTATTAAAAGAATTATATAATACTGATTCACCCCCCCTCTCAGTATTATTTCCAACAATATTAGAATTAATAAAAATAAAAATGGCACATGGTATTGACCCATGGTATTCACCAAAACGGCACATGGTATTGACCCATGGTATTCACCTGGAATGTAGCCTATTTAAATGGGGGAATTAAACCAGCATGTAGCCTATGCTAAGATTCACTAGAACTTTACAAAGTTTTATTATTTAGTGAAAGACTCGCCAAGATCTTACAAGATTTTATAATTGAGTAAAATATTCGCCATGCCTGGTGAGAGATTCGCCAAAAAATTATATATACATATTATATTATTGATAAAATCGCCTTCCATTTTTCCTATATACCATGGAGATTCGCCCATTTATTATATTTATAAATTTAGGGGGGGTTCTTAAAATTTTCCCTGCACCGCGCCCCCCCCCCCCCCCCACCAGTAGACAGAGTCCTAACCAGAAAGCAGTCAAAGGAAGCACCCTCAAATGTAGAATATAAAAAAAAGCTGGAAGAAATACAAACAAAGAACTCAGGGATGAAGTAGCAACAAAGGAAATTCCATTAGCAACACAACAACCTATGGAAAACTTCTTAGGAAGGAGTACAAGAAACAACAGAAAAGAGGGAAAAGAGACATGCGCCACCCAACAAGCAAATAATGATAGTGGTCTCCTGGAATTATAGAGGAATGGGATCATCCGTCAAATAAAATTCCACAAGAGACATTCTGGCAAAAGAAAGCCCAAACATCCTTATGATTTAGGAGACAAAAACAAACAGCCAAGAAACTGAAAGTATCGAAAAAAAATTCAGAAATTATGAAGGTGAAGGAATACAGGCAATAGGAGCATCAGGAGGTATTTGCACAATATGTAAAAAAGAAACCTAGGAATTAATAAAACAAAAAAAAGATCAACACTGGATCCAAACGGATCTAACGCACATCAGTACAAAAGAGAAGTATAGTGTCATAAATATATACACCCCAAACCACTACAAGGAAAAAGTGCAATGTTGGGCCACCATAAAAGAAGCACTAAAATAAATGCACACTGGGAAAATAATACTAGGAGGAGATTTAAATTTGGTAAGAAGTATAAAAGAAAAGTTTGGAGGAACATACCACACAGACCCATCCAAGGATATTCTAGAAGAAATAATGGAACAACATAATTTAATAGACATCCCACCAAACAATTGGAAATACACCTGGAGCAATAAAAGAGTGGGCAAAAGCAACATAAAAGAAAGACTGGATAGAATTCTAATACAAGAAAACATAGCAGTAGTGCACAACTCCATAAAATCAAAAATTTTACACACCACAGCATCTGACCATAAACCGGTGACAATAGTCATGGGAAAAATGGAAAACTAGGGACCTCTCCCATTTAGATACAACTCAATTTGGGACAACAACATAGAAATCAGTGAATTAGTCAAGGAAGCACGGGAGCCAAGAGTAATAGGATTACCATAGTATATTTGGGAAACAAAATTAAAAACTGCAAGAACCAAATTAAAGGAATGGGCAAGGGCAAACGAACTAAAAAAAAAAAAGAAAAAGAAAAAAGATTTACAGCAGAAAATGGACAGCATGCAAATTGAAAAAGAAAGTAAAGAAGAAGGCAAGCAAGAGTATCTAAGAGAAAAGGAAATCTTTTGGGAAATATATAGGGAAAACAGGAAAGAAGAAGAAGAGGCAAGATTGAAATCCAAAAGTTTGTGGCTCAAGGCAGGGGACAAAAACACATCATTTTTCCACAACACAATGAAGATAAGAAGAGCAAGAAATGAAATAGAAAAAATACAAGTCGACAACCAAGAGGTCAAAGGTGTGGAGGAACTAAAAAAAACAACCTGTCAACACTTTAAAAACTTACTTTCAGCCAACGAAGATGATCCAAAAATGGATCCTGGATAAACCTCTAAGTCTAAAAGACTTCATGCAAGAAGTAAAAGGTGCCAAACGGCACACATCCTTTGTAAATTAGAGGAAAATGAAAGTCGTGTTGGGTTTGTTATATTCTTTCCATGACTAGCCCTGTAGTTAACCGGGGGTTAGAGGGGGGGAGGTCACAGGGGGTTTGAGGGGTACCCATAACCCCACTTTATGGGGTCCAGGGTAGCGCCCCAGAAAATTTTGGTTTTGGACCCTATGTTAGGTTGGGCAGACCCACCTATGGTTTTGTGCATGATTTTCACACATGTTTTTGGATGCAATGGTTTTCGGTCCATGGTTTTGGATGTGATGGTTTTCGGTCCATGGTATTGGATGCTTCGACATGTATAAATATGTATTGTAACATTGAAAAGAAAATAATGAAAAATCAAGCTGGTAGTCCTGATTTTGGGATCCAGGGGAAAATTTCTGTGTATATGTGTTTTATGTGTTATGCTCTCGCATTGTTTATTTTCTGTGTTTTAGAATTTGTATGTAGGTAATTTCTGTATGGGGTTAAAACCTACATTTGGTATTAGAGCAGTTTTGGCTTCAAGGGGACACCTTTGTTGCTGAGGGGTTTTGCTCAGGCCTTTGGTAGACCCTGTTCGGTGGAAGATCTACGAGATCAATTCTGGTGGTGAAAGAAGATGGCAAGCAGTGGAAAGATAGAGATCGAGAAATTTAATGGTCAGAGTTTTGAGTTGTGGAAACTCAAGATGGAGGATCTATTGGTGGATAAAGATCAGTGGATCGTGGTAGAACCGGGTACTAAACAAACGGGAGTGTCCGATGAAGAATGGAAGAAGTTCGATCAGAAGGCAAAGAGAACAATACGATTGTGTGTCTCATATTTAGTATTGCTGAATGTATCAGGGGAAGCTACGACGAAGGCTTTGTGGGACAAGTTAGGGACTTTGTACCAATGTAAGTCTCTAGTGAATAAACTATTTCTGTTTCTGGGACAGAGCATCTAAATGCATTTAATACTGTGGTAAGTCAGTTAGCATCTGTTAATATTAAAATTTAAGATGAAGATAAGTGCATCAGTTTGTTGTGTTCTCTACCAGATTCGTGGGATAGTTTGGTTATTGTAATAGGTAGCAATGCGACTACCTTGCAGTTTGATGAAATAGTCTCAGCCTTGCTGATGGAGGAGATGAGACGGAAAAATATGGAGAGCCAGAATGGTGATGCCTTGTCTGTACGAGGATGGTCCCAGAACAGAAACAAAAATAAGTCATCGAGTGGGAGATCTAAATCTAGAGCGAGATCTAAATCTCTAGGAAAACCTGTAAAGGTGGTGTGCTGGAAATGCGGAAAGGAAGGGCACTACAAAAGGGACTGTAAATCTAAAGCTCCTGACAAAGGAAAGGGATCTAATGATGCTCCTTCTATAGAGGCGAAAACCACCTCAGATGAAGGTGGGGATGTGTACTTGGCTTCTTCAAGTACACATGTAGAACATGAGGCATGGTTGATTGACTTAGGTGCATCCTTTCACTTCACTCCCGATAGAGAGTGGTTCTGCGACTATGAGAAATATGATGGTGTGATGTATTCTTAGGTGATGATAGGAAGGCTAGAATCATTGGTCGTAGAAAAGTAAAGTTGAAGTTGCAAGGTGGAAGGGTTAGAAAACTTTTGGGTGTTCTGCATATTCCTGCATTGGCCAGGAATCTGATTTCTGTAAGCAAGCTAGATGATGCAGGTGTAAAAATAGTGTTCGAGAAGGATACTTGCAAGATGGTTCAAGGAGCACTGGTATTGATGTAGGGAGTTCGAATTAGAACTCTGTACAAGCTACAAGGTAGCACTGTTATTGATGGGTGCAACAGTTCTATGGTTCCTGAAAGTGGAGCAGAAAATCTAGTGGTCTCTGGAGAGAAGACCATGTTGTGGCATCAGAGGCTTGGACATATTGGAGAGAAGGGCCTTTGAACACTTCATGGTAAAGGTATGGTAGAAGGTATGAGTAATAGCTCTCTGGATTTTGATTTTTGTGAAAATTGTGTATACGGGAAGCAAAATCGGATGAGTTTCCCCTTTGGTAGTAAGATGGAAAAACAAATATTAGAGCTTGTGCAAAGTGATGTGTTTGGACCTGTGAAGATTCCATCACTTGGTAAGTCTGTGTACTATGTATCATTTATAGATGACTTCTTAAGGAATACATGGATATATTTCCTTGAAGAAATCTAAAGTCTTTGACAAGTTTAAAGAATTTAAGGCTCTCATGGAAAATCAAATAGAGAAGAAGATAAAGGTGCTAAGGACAGATAATGGTGGAGAGTTTTGTAGCAGGGAATTTGAAGAATTCTGGAAGAAGTGTGGTATAGCATGGCAGAAGACTGCTCCATATACACCTCAGCAAAATGGAGTTGCAGAAAGAATGAACAAGACGTTGATGGAAAGGGAAAGAATCATGCTCAGTGGTGTCGGGTTAGGAAAGGAATTCTGGGTAGAGGCGATGGATACCACATGTTACTTGGTCAACAGGTCATCTTCATCAGCATTGGAGGATAAGACTCCACAAGAGGTATGGACTGGTAAGAAACCCTCTCTTTCACATCTTTGGATGTGACACATATGTACATGTTCCAAAGGAGAAAAGAATCAAGTTGGATAGTAAATTTGAAAAGTGCATCTTTATTGGGTATAAGGATGGTTTAAAGGGTTATATGCTTTGGAACCCAGTAATAAGGAAGGTTGTGTATAGCCGAGATGTGGTGTTCAAAGAGGTGAAAGATGTTATTAAACATGAAGTCCAACCAAAGGAATCTGAGAAGATAGAGTTTGAGCTAAAGGAGAAAGAATCAGACTCTACAGTAGAGAAGGAATTAGAAGATGAAGAGCCACAAACTCCAGCTGTGAGAAGATTAGTTTGAGAAAGAAGGCAGCTAGAAAGGTATACTCCATCTACTTTCTGTTCAAACTTTGCTTTGTTTGTTACTGATGATGATCCCAGAAATGTGAAGGAGGCAGTAGATTCAGAGGACGAAAAACTCTGGAAAGAGGCCGTGGTTGATGAAATGGCATCTTTGCATAAAAACGAGGCTTGGGATCTGGTGGAGTTTCCGGCTGGACGGAAACCCATTAGCAGCAAATGGGTGTTCAAGAAGAAGACAAATGCAGAAGGAAAGGTGGACAAATACAAAGCTTAGTTGGTAGAAAAAGGTTATTCTCGGGTGCCAGGAATTGATTTTGGTGATATTTTTTCTCCTGTTGTCAAAGTAACTTCTATTAGATTCTTTTATCTATTGTTGTTTCTTTTTCTTTTGAGGTAGAATAGATGGATGTGAAGACAACATTTCTTCATGTCGATCTCGAAGAAGAAATCTACATGAAGCAACCTGAAGGCTTTGCAGTGAAGGGTAAGAAAGAACTGGTATGCAAGTTAAAGAAGTCTCTAATGGGTTAAAACAGACACCGAGGATGTGGTATCAGAAATTTGATACATTTATACAGGGACTTGGCCTCACCAGAAGCAAAGTAGATCACTGTGTGTATTTTAAATTAACTGGTGACCATGTTATTTATTTGGTCTTGTATGTGGATGATATGTTACTGGTTGGAAATGACAAAGAAATTATCCAATATTTGAAGACTCAATTGTCCTCCAAATTTGACATGAAAGATCTTGGTGCTGCAAACTATATTTTGAGCATGGAAATTAAAAGAGATCAGGCAAAGAGGAAGCTCTGGTTAAACCAGAGGAAGTATGTCGAGACAATATTGCAGAGATTTAATATGTAGGATAGTAAACTGGTGAAGGTTCCTATTCCTGTAGGTGTAAAGTTATCTGTTGAACAATGTCCCAAGACACAAAAAGAGGAAGAGAACATGTCCCATGTTCCATATGCCAGTGCAGTCGGTAGCCTGATGTATGAAATGGTCTGTACTAGACCAGACATTGCACATGCAGTGAGAGTATTGAGCAGGTTTATGTCAAAACTAAGAAAGGAGCATTGGACAACAGTGAAGCGGGTTTTCAGGTATTTGCATGGCACTAGTGATTATGGTTTCTGCTACCAAGGAAGACTAGGATTGGATAGAGTGTTGGATATTTGTGGCTTTGTTGATGCAGACTGGGCTAGAGATCTAGATCAGAGAATATCTACAAATGGGTATGTGTTTAACCTATTTTGAGGCGCAGTCAGTTGGATGAGTAAGAAACAATCTATAGTGGCACTATCAACTACAGAGGCAGAATACATGGCAGCCACTCATGCAAGCAAGGAAGAAATTTGATTGCAGAGATTGTGTTCAAGTATGGGGTTAGTACAGGAAGCTATAAGGATAGACTATGACAGCCAAAGTTCAATTTTCTTGGCAAAGAACCCTGCATATCATTCAAATACAAAGCACATTGATGTTCACTATCACTTTGTGAGGGGTATGATAGAAGACAAAAAGGTGTTGCTGGTAAAGGTGGACACTTTGAAGAATATTGTGGATGCATTGACAAAATTTGTGAGCTTTGAGAAGATCTCTTGGTGTAGAGAAACAATGGGTGTTTCAGGGCTGGATAAATGACTAAGCTCTCTTGTGGCCCCCTGTGGAAAGAAAACAACAAGTGGGAGAATGTTGGGTTGTGTTATATTCTTTCCACGACTAGCCCACGTAGTTAATTGGGGGTTAGAGGGGGGAGGTTACAAGGGGTTTTTGGGGTTCCCGTTACCCCACTTTATGGGGTCTGGGGCAGCGCCCCAGAAAATTTTGGTTTTGGACCCTATGTTAGGTTGGGTGGACCCACCTATGGTTTTGTGCATGATTTTCGCACATGTTTTTGGACGCAATGATTTTTGGCCCATGGTTTTGGATGCGATGGTTTTCGGTCCATGGTATTGGATGCTTCAGCATGTATAAATATATATTGTAACATTTAAAGGAAAATAATGAGAAATTAAGCTAGCAGTCCCGGTTTTGGGATTCAGGGGAAAATCTCTATGTATATGTGTTTTATGTGTTATGCTCTCACATTGTTTATTTTTTGTGTTTTAGAATTCATATGCAGGTAATTTCTATATAGGGTTAAAACCTACAAGTCATGAGCTGCTCTCAGAAATAGTCTCATTACAAGGATCCCTCTATTATGAACCCAACGCAACTTAAATGGCCAAAAACGGACTTCAGATGGGAAAGCTATCATAAAATGAAGTTGCCCTTTTTCAAAGGAAAAAAAGAGGCAACAATCCCTTGAGTAATGGGTCTAAAAACCTCTAAGTCTTCCAAATCCCCCAAAAGGGAAAAACAAGTGCAAAAGGAGGACCTTTAGAAATATTGGGTTACACTATCATGCCTTAAAATCATGGAGAAAACTTTGAAAACAAGGCTATCAGGAGGCTTGAATAGTGGTTGCATAGGGGCCGTCGAATCTGGCCGATCAACGGCCTAGATCCAATTGGCGATTGCAATCAGCGGTGGCAGTCGGGGGATAGTCAGAGGCATAGTGCGATGGGCCGGGCTGATGTGATACCACAATCGCCAATATGGGCGGATTGCAATAATTGCTGGCATAGAACTTGTTAAATAGAGAGGCCTCAAGCGTGAGCGATTTGCGATTGTGACTTGTCGCATCGCAACATCGCATTGACGCGCTACAATGGAGCGGGGCCACTCATATATATATATATATATATATATATATATATATATATATATATATATATATATATATATATATATAGATATATATACGGGTGATCCAATGAACCAGACTCAATAACATTATCAACCATATTGTATGGATCCTGAGATCCGCCCAATGCTACTTTTCAATGTATTTATGTATATTTCGTTGTTTAATGGAAATACAAAGGGGAAGTGATATGTGATGTAAACCGGACCCGAAAGGGTTCCGAAATGGAAATATATATGATTTCAGATCCGCCCAAAGCCATTTTACATTAATTTTCGCTATTTTCAATGTATTTTAAATACAAAGGGAAAACTGAGCAGGCCAATTGCGATATGCAATGGTGATCCCCAAGTGGACTCGATGGCACTATAAAGTGAGATTATGAATGTTTCAAGTCCGATATATTGTGTTTCATGTGTATTTCCCATGTTTTCACAGTGTTCTCTATGTAGACAGAGAATGACTGTTACTAAGGACTCAAGCACCGATTTCCCTCACTCGTGGCAGAAATAGGTGGCCGTTTCCCCTGAGTGCATTATACAATGATTATTGAATGCCAAAGAAGGGATTTGAGCAGATATGGCTGGAAGTTGTAGAGCCCGAAAGGGAAAACCAACAGGTAGTGTGATTTGGCTTTTAAGCTATGAATGTCAAAGATGCAGGGCTGCTAAACTGTTTATGGTGGCCGAGTTGCTAAAGCGTAGAAGCCAAAGAGGCAGTGTTGAGACAGCGCAGAAGAAAAAGAGCAGTTTAGGGAGCCTTTGGGGTCACTTGAAGTTCGAGTGAAAAGTCAGAGAGCGTGAAGGTTGCAGAAGGCAGAAATAAGTCAGAGCCGAAGAGCCAAGAGCCAAGAGCCAGAGCGGAAGAGCTAAGAGTCAGAGCCAAGAGCCAGAACTAGAGCCGAAGAGCCAGAGTCAGAGCCTAGAGCTAGAACCAAGAGCCAAGAGCCAGAGCTTCAAGAGCCAGAGGGGATTAAATGGTGTCTGAACCCACTGTTTTTGTGTAGAACAACAGGAGTTGAGTCAAAGACTTGTAAAATACTTACACCATAATCCCAGAGAGCCTAGTTGAATTAACTAGAGCTCACGGAGATGTAGCCCAAGAGTTGTGGGTGAACTCCTAATTAATATTGTTGTCTATGTGTCTGCTTTATCGCTTCATTATCTCTGCTTCTTTATTTACTGTTATATGCATTTATATATCAATTTCAGCACATTAATTTACAACACTTAACAATCAAAAACAAATACAAGCATACACCCACATTTTCAAACATTTCTTAATTCTGCATTGGTTAATCAAAAAAGACTTGGGAAAATTCAAGCTTTGGAAGTAGGAGAGGTTCTTGTAAGCTAGACAAGAAGCCTAAGAGCCCCATTTTTAGATCAGAAGAAATGGCTGAAAGTGAAGATTTCTTAAAGAACACACAAAAAAAAATTAAAAAGATCAAAATTTAGCAATGTGGAAGGATCCCACAAAAGAAGAGGTAGTGGCGGCCATATGGAGCCTGCATCCGGACAAAGCCCCAGGGCCACATGGTTTCACAATAGCATTCTATAGATTTCATTGGTATACCATCAGAAAGGATTTCTTAAGAATGGTGAAGAATGTCTTCAAAAGAAAAAATAGGAGGCAACACAAAATCCTCCTATCTTGCTCTAATCCTAAAGGAAGCAAACCCCTCAACTTTCAATAGGTTTCGCCCTATCTCTCTTTGCAATTCATCTTATAAGATAATAGCAAAAATAATTGCAAATAGAATCATGGAAGTGCTTCCAATAATCATATCTAAAAATCAAAGAGGATTCGTGCCCAACAGGAAAATCATAGATAATGTAATTATTGTACAAGAAGTTGTACACTCTAGTATGCTAAGGCAAGAAAAATGCCTCATAATCAAACTAGATATGGCAAATGCATTTGACAGGGTCAGCATCCATATCTAATAGCTGTCCTCCAGAAACTTGGGTTCTCAAGAGAAATAATGGAAGTCATCTAGGCATGCATTTCTACTCCATGGATTGCCCCCCTCATAAATGGAAGGCCAAGTGACCGCTTTCAAAGCACAAGAGGCCTTAGGCAAGGTTGTCCTCTCTCTCCCTTCCTATATATTATAATGGCGGAAACATTAAGCAGGTCTCTGTAAAAACAAAGAAAGGAAAGAAATATGACAGGGATCAGAATAGCAAAAGGAGTAAAAACAATAAACCACTCACTCTTTGTTGATGACACATTGCTGCTGGGAGGGGCATCAAAAATAATAGCAAGGAGGTTCAAAAAATTTCTGGATGAATTTTTACAGGTTTCAAGTGGTCTATTAAACAATACAAAATGCAGGATATATGGATTGAATACCCCTCCAAAAACTATGCAAAGGATCTCACAAATCTTAGACATCCCTGTACAGGAAAAATGGACACATTTATTTTACCTGAGACTTCTAATCTCAAAAGAGAACATGAAGATAGAAATATGGACTAAACAAATTGAAAAAATGAAAAACAAAATACAAATCTGGGGTATGATGTGGCTGAATATGGCAGGAAGGGTAATACTAATCAAAGCACTGCTTACAACACTACCTATCTACCAATATGAAATAATCATGGCCCCAGCAAGTGCCCGCAAACAAATGGAGTTAATCATAAGAAGCTTTTTGTGGCAGGGGGGGAAGCAAGAAAACAAAAAATTTAGCCTAGTCAGGTGGGAGCAAGTAGTACTACCTTATGAACAAGGAGGCCTATCAATAGAGATACCTGGGCTCATGAATGTAGCACTGGGAATGAAAATAGTATGGAGACTAATTACAGGAAAAGAGAGCTGGTGGAAAAAGACTCTTATATCAAAATACATGGATGGCACTAGGAAAAGACTGCTTAATGGAAATATCCAAATAAGACAATGCACCCAAGTATGGAAGTTAGTCAAAAAAACAATTCCATTAATGAGTAGATACATCTCTAAAATCCCAAGCAATGGAAAAACAATTTCAATTTCGGAGGACCGAATGATGGGAAAAGAACCACTACAGATTCATCCAGAAATTGAAGACATACAAGAATGGATGAAAGGTAAAGGTTTCAATACTTTACACTCCATCTCTCAATGGAACAAAAAGGAGTGACAAGTCTGGAAAATCTCAGCAATTCCGACAGATCTGGAAGGGCAATGGAGCAAAATCAAGCAGCTCCTAAAAGGGGCAACACCAATCCACCATGATGAGGAAGATGATTATCTCTGAGACCCAAGCGGTGGACATTACACAGTTAGGACTAGATATAAAATCCTTCAAGAACAACCAAATCAACAAGACTGGGATTCTTGGAAAATAGCATGGAAATCAGAAAGTCTGCCTAAGATCAAAATGTTCATCTGGACTCTTTTAAAAGGGAGAATATTGACCAGTGAAAACTTAAAAAAAGGCCTTCAAGGCCCAACACGATGCCCATTATGCATGCAGGCTAAAGAAAATATACAACATTTATTCCAAGAATGCACTTTTGCCAAAGAATGTTGGTAGCAGCAGATAAGTCCATTGGAAATAAGAATAAATTTTGAAAAGCCCTTGCCGGATTTTCTTCAGACCTTTGAGAAGGCCTACCCATACACAACAAAGAAGAAATTTCAAAAATCAAATTCCAAGGATAGGTAAGACCCTCTCAAAAACGTGGGGATTAACTTCTGAAATCCTCAACGTCAAAGGAACAACACCAACAGATTATAACACTCTTCAACAGGAAGAACATGATTGGCTCTGTAAAGCCATAATAAACAATAATGGGCAAAAAGGACAGAGGAAGATAAACTCAGGAAATAAATGGAAAATAAGAATGAGTGAAGAGGAATTGACAAACAGGAGGAAAAATTAGAATAGATACTGTCTATACTTTGATGGGGCCTCAAAGCATAATCCAGGAAAGGCAGGGGCAAGGGCAATAATCCTTGACCCTGATGGGAAAGAAAATGTCACATATGAATGGGGATTGGGACAAATCTCAAATAATAAGGCAGACGCATACAACTTGTTGATGGGAACAGGAATAACCAAGAAAAGAGAAATTCAAAATCCTATCATAATAGGAGACTCAACCATAATAATAGAGGCAATGGCAAGAAAGAAAAATCCAAGAAATGAGTTCATGAACATAATTTTTAGAAGAATCAAGAAGAAATTGGAAGGCTCCGGTGATGTAATCTTCAGACATGTCTTGAGAATTCACAATCAACATACGAATTATTTTGCAAACCAAGCAGTGGAAAAAATGAAGGGCATGTTCGTGAAAACCAGGAGGAATATCACAACTGGTTCCTTAATAATCAACAAAAAATCAGAAGTATAAAGCTCACCAAAACCAAGGGAAAAATCACAATGATAAAAGCAATAAATCAAAAAACAATAGTAAAAAAACAAGAAAGGACATATAAATGCAGTAATAGCCAGGAAATCACAGGAATGCAAAGGTAAAATCATGAAACTTCAGACTCTCATATGAGCAACAGCAAGGAGGACGATTGCAATCCTGGTCACAAGAACCACGTTGCAATCTATCTCATTGAAGGCAAGTCTCGGGCTATGTTAAAGCACTATAAGAATAGAGGGTGCATTCACAAAAATCATAGCAGTAATCTCAATGAAGAAATCCTCATTTTCCATGTTAGTATAGTGTTACTTTGATTTCAAAGCCCCTCCCTGTCTTCTCTAATAGCTCGCAGTGTTTCCTTTGTTTAGCGCGCGGAATTCATCTTAAGACCTCACCCTTCTTCTTACCCATCTGGATCACCCTGTATCCCTTCACTCCCTCCACTCAGTGGTCCATTGTAGCGCAAAGCCCTTCAGAGCATCCACTCCCTCCATTTGCCCCTCCCATTAACTCAGCCCTCCTCCCTTACTGTTATAACCAGATTTTGGTCTTCCTTCAAATCTGTCGTTCACAGGGACTTCAACTCTATCTATCGGAATACACGGGAAAAGCCTAACTAAGCGCTTAAACCAGACTTCAAAAAAACATTCACCCACAACTATAATTATCGACAAGTTCACACTCCCAAGCCATTACTACAATGTTGCTCCTTCCTTTCTCTGACCTCCGATCAAATCAAGATCGTTGATCTGGCACTCGATCCGATGGTTATCGCTTAGCCTGATCAATCAAACTTGTGTGACAATCCTCCACCGTAGATCTGTACTCAATGGATCTGATGGTTCACATCGATTTCGGGTAGATATCAAGCATGAAGAATACCTGCCCAAAAAGCAGTTTTCTCTCTCTCCTCCGCTTCTACTTGTCGCTTGGTTAGTGGAATCGGGCAACCACTCCTTTTTACCACTTATGGTTTCTACCTCACCCAAAATACCACTTCCGCATATAAATCCACTTTTATTCTTGGTTAATGTTCGGACTTGTTCACGCCCGATGACCGTAGATTTCAACCATCGACGACTGCGACGGCTCCTCTAGATTCCTCTTCCACCAGCGCTTCTAGTTAATCTCCACCGTTCATCCCTTGATTCTAATCTACGCAATTTAATATTGGTCGCTATTCATCTGACAACCTCGTCCGTTGATCTCCTATATCCAAATGTTGCTGTGTATGACAAAAGGAAAGCACTCAACATCAGCAGAAGAAGAAATAGCTTAGGCAATACAAAATCAAGGAAGCACAACAAAACAAGGAGCAATAAGCAGAGCTAAAGGAATAACAAGCAAACAAATCAAATGGAATTCAACCCCATTGAAAAGGCAGCAAGGAATGATGCATGCCCAGCATGAAAAGTGAATAAATTCATTATCTAATGCCTGCAAGAGTCACTCAAGGATGTTAGAAACAAAATAAAAATGGAGTATAGTTTCCAGAAAAGAAACATGGCAATGCAGAAAGAAGAAATCAAGGAATTGAAAACCAAATGCAAACATCTAGAAGAAGCAGTGGTATATTACAAAACAACACTACGAGAAATGAAGGAGAGAACTCGGTCAATTATGACAAGAATAACTAGCCAACTAAGAAGCAATCAGTCTACAAGCCATGAAAATCTGTCAGAGAATCCATGACATGTAAATTTCTCTTTCTAGTAGGTCAATTTGTTAGGCAGTATACTAGAACACTCATAAAAATACATGAAGTTTTGAACACAAGCTTAGGAGAAGAGACTTCGTTCCTATCTCATGGCTTAGATGTTTATCATGTTATAGTGAATTGTAATAGGATCTTTCTCCATCAAATCTTTTGGTAATATATCAACTACCTGACCTTGTTAAAAAAAATAAAAAAATATCTTACCATTGAATCTCATACGAAGGGATGTCAATACCTTTTGGACAACTACTTTATCCTTGAGGTCTTCACCAAGTCCTTTGTGTTGAGAAACTAAGTTCTATAAGATAATGATTGATTTCTCTTAACTTGATAATTACTTGTGAAAGTTTGTTGGATTCTTATTACTTATATTATCTTCTTCATCAAGTAATTATAAAAATTTTCAAAACATAAAGATCACAAGGAGACAAAGAACACTAGAAGTTAGGCTCCAAGCTAGGGTGAAACTCCACAAGGGGGAAACCTAACAATCCTTGTTATAGAATCAGATCAAAATGAGATATACAAGACCCAAGATCAAGAATAAAAATTGCCACAAAGATCCAAGTCAAATATCCTCCAAGTCTCCTCCAATCAATTCAAAGTTAATGAAAATCAACACTAGTCAAACCCTTTTGAAATCTGGTCAAATCACTTAATTTTTAGACATGCAATGAAGGTCGCATTTTGGACCTGTAATTTTCGCAAAGATGCCATATAAAGTTTATACATGTGATTAGAAACAAGATATAAAAACCAAATTTTTATCTCTCCTTTGACTTCAACTCTCTTTCTTCTTGATTAAGCACATAATCAATGGATGATGTGATGTGTGAGTGTGTGTCTCCAAGAGGTTGAGTTGACTCATATATATACCTATCCAAGAGGGTCAAATAACTGCCACATAGGCCAACTTGGTCTTTTGTTGACACTTTGACTCAAAATAAAATTTCTTTTTCTTTTTCTTACAAAAGTCCAAATGGAACTTGGCTCAAATACATTTCTTTTGACTCATAATAAATTATTTTTGTCTCTTTTGACTCTATAAGCATAAATAACATCCTTTGAACAAAAATAAAATAATAATAATAATAATGAATAAAATAAATATATTGATGGTGAAATTACATTAAATTATGAAGACCAACATTGATTACAATTTCAACGCTCTAATCATATTTTCTACCTCATCAACTCTAAGGAAATATTCTGCTATATTCTCTTCTTCATTCATTCTTAAGCTCTCAAATCTCATTCTAAAAGCTTGAAGTTTGGCTTGCTTAACTTTCTCATCTCCTTCATAACTATTCTTGAGCTTGTCCCACACTCCCTTGGTTGACTAAAAATGCATTACTTTTACTAGTTTAGATTGATTGAGACTGAAGAGAATGGAATTCTTGGCCTTTGCATTGTTCACATAATTTTTTCTACCATTTGGATCTATTGGAGGGGTTGTTGGGACTACATATTCAACTAACACAAAGCTCCAAACATCTACACCTAGGGACATGAGGTAGGCTTCCATCCTGACCTTCCAGAATACATAATTTGTACCATCAAAGACTGGTATCTTACTTGAATAAGCATCCTAACTTTCTTATCTAGCCATGATTCCCTAACAATATACCTTCCAGTGGCTATGTTATTCTTGAAGGAATAGGGCTCTAATTCCAATTGTTGGGAATTGTGAATTACTGGGGGGTGAATTAATAATTCAAATTTTCTATTTTCTTTTATGTTCAACACTTAATCAGATAATTGTGAAACATTCAATCATCTCATGAGAGACGAGAAATCACAGAACATATTGAAGATAATTATTTAAAGTGGAAACCCTTATAGGAGAAAAACCACCAAAGCTTTTTTTGCATTATGATGTGAATCAAGGAACCAACTCTAATTACATCAATGTTTGTGAGCACCCACTCACAGAAGGCCCCAACCCCCTTCAATCAACAAAAACCTATTTGTTGGAAGAGTAATTTGTTATTGATGTCAAAGGATGACTTGATGAAGATAATAATTCCATAGACTTGAAGAGCACATTAAGTATTTTCCAATAAGTTATATTGTGTCTCCTCAATCCTTGCCAACAAGGAGAAATGAATTTTCAAGTGGATAAATCAAATTTTGCCTCCTATGACAAGTCAACCTCTATATGATCAATTCAACCCTCTCCCCATCAAACATGTTGGTTCAATTCATGATCAAATTAGTATAAATAAGGCACCATTCATCTTTATTTTTTCATCTAACTCAGCCAAGGAGACATAGAGTATTCAAATATATGGAGAATAATTATAAGGGTTCATATCTCATGAACCTAGGAGATGGTTGCAGGAACAAGATGTGAATTCTATATTTATTTTTTGGTTAAGGATTCTTAGTGCTTTACTATTGGATTCATTCTCCTTTTATGGCATCTTATGAACTATTTTTGGAGCATTATTAGCAATAGATATGTTCCAAAACTCTTCCTACTTCAAACTTATGGTAGAAACCATATTTGAATTTTAAGAAACTGAGCTTCATCTTGTAGCTAAGGCTATTACAAACCTCAAACCTATGATTGTAACCTATGAATTTTGGCTCTATCTTAACATATATTTTTACCCTGTGAAGGAGACTTCAGCCATGTGATAACACATAATTCCCCCACCCCCCCCCCCTCCCCCCCCCCCCCCCCCCCCCCCCTCCCCCACCACTGTGATATCTTAGATCTCTGATATTCGACCTAAAGCCTCATTTCAGACCTTTGTTTTTGTTGCACTGTTATAGATAAGTTTGAAGATTGAAAAAGGTTATTTTGGAGTAGCCTTAAAGTAGCCTTTTGGAGGATTTACTAAAGAACTCTTGAGGCCACCTGTAGCAGACTTGAGTTGGTTTGAGGGCAGTCACTTGAAGCCTTTATTGGAGTAGGCTTTAGAAGCCCTATTGAACTAGACTTGAATCCTTTGGAAGTATTGTTGAAGTAGAATTGAAGCCTCTATTGGAGAAACCTTTGAAAGCCTTGTTTAATTATGCATGAAGCATTCTTGGAGAAAGTTTGAGAATAATTTGTATAACTATTTTGAATTATATTTGGAATAATCTAGCAAAAGTTGATTTTGAAGTCTATTTGAAAAGGTTGGATCCTTAGAGGATTGGAGTCCTCATTTCGACCAATTTGGTAGCTTGGACTTTTTGTTAGGGTTGGAATCCATTTGAACAAGTTTGTGCTTGGATTTTTTTGAGAGGATTGGAGTCCTCATTTTGACCAACTTGGTGCTTAGATTTGTTCAAGATTGAAGACTTGAAGGAGTTAGATATTTTTTTGTATAAGTTGGAGATTTAGTTTTGTAAAAGAGGATTGGAGTCCTCATTATCTTCATCAATAAAATTATACGTTATTCTATTTCTTGTGTTATGGTTTAAATTTTGATAAAGATATTAATTATCATAATATAACAATTGAAATAAATACTAATCCCTCCCCCCCCGCCAGTATTTACAACACTACTTGCCTAGAGGCACAAACCTCTAATAAGTGTAGACACCCGTATCCTGTTTCCAAGAGTTCCAATTTTCACACAAATTTCATGCCGATAACAACTAGCCTACCTATGAAACTTTGAACTTGTGCTATAGATATTTGTCTCTCTCTACGACTCTCTTGTCATTCCTCATCTCACTCATGCTCAAGTGAAAATAACTCTGCTTCCTTTACTCTTCTGCATACAACACATTTACTCTAGCCATTCAATAGTATATTTATCTGCCATTGCATTATGACCCCTTCCTCACACTCAAGTAGCACACAAAAAGTCTAAACAATCCACAGACATTCAACCACACTACTTACGTGTCTATATTTTTCTCTATTACACAGGATCAAAGTGGAGTCTTCTGTCAATCCCATAGGATTGATAGTCCTACAACATGGTGCACATAGCTCGAAGAAGATCTGAATTTACAACTTCAGTATGGGTAGTTTCTACTTCATCTGAGATTGAGGATGGGATTTTATATTTTTTACTTTGTATAGAATAAAGCTTCATTTACTGCATTCACTTAACACCACAGTCACTTGCTCAAACTCACCCCAATTTTTTTCATACAATAGTAGTACTACTCTTTCTTCACTTACACAGAGGGAAAACATGTCCACTAACTACACACACCACAAGAGATGCCCCTAAATTCAATTTTCCAAAGCCTAAGAGGCAGTTCTTGCAACCTAATTTCCCTCCTCAAATTAATAGCATGGTATGGCTCACACTGTCGGAGTCCAAGTTTCATCATTTTGTCCATGGATCTAAGTATTTCTCTTTTAATTAATTTAGTATGGCTCACATTCCTTTAATATGGTACCTATGCTCAAAATTAAGCATGACAAGTAGATATATTCATGAGTAACTCACTAACTTCAACTTCCTTCTCTAATCAATGTACTACACGGTGAGGAGGACCATCACTGAAGCCATCGACTCTGCCATCTACATGAACTGAATCTGCTACATTTGATTAGTGCTGAGCCTACAAACTTAATCCCTTTGGTATATGTGACCAATTTTTGTGACCACAGATAAATGACTGAGGCACTTAACTCTACCCCTTCTCTAGACTACCTCAGTCGTTTGGCCCCTTTTTATGTGACCACAGTGGAATAGCTCTTGTGCCCAGGTGCTATGACTTTATCATCAAGTGATGGTGATGGGAACAATCTCCATCTCTCTACCATTTCCATTACGACCACTTCCAAAAGCATTGAGAACCCCTTTAGAAACAAGGTGAGACATGAAATTTCATGTCAGCAGATGAAGAATTTTCCCATCTCTTGGTCCCATCTCTCAACCATTTCCATTGCTTTCCACTTCCAAAACCACTGATGTAATATACATCATGCTTGCTTCACCACTATCACTTGTCGTTTAACGGAGGTACCATGTGTCATACGTTTTTGGCCCACTTGTTTATCCAAAAACACTGAATCTACATGCCTTTGTCACTATCCTGGACTACTGCGTCATCTCAGGATGACATCATGCTGATGTCATCATGTTGATGTCATCATGCTGATGTCATCTCAAGCTCATGGATTGCTAACATCATCATGGGCTAATTTTATCTCAAGCTCCTAGATTTTTGACATCATTGTGTAATCATGGCTCCATCTCTTCACTATCATTCAATCAAAATGCACCATTTGTCCTCCTAACACTAGTCCACAATGTCCTATTATCCATGTCATCGATACATAGGAGGGGTCTTGTGCTAGTAATTTTCCATGAGTTTCTTCGTAAAGTGTTTAAGGACGAGGTAAGAATTTTTATGTGGAATAACATAAATATTCACAACAAGAAATGGGAAGGAGGTTCCATCTCGGTCTCTCGATCTCGGGGCCTTGAGACCCTTGAAAAATGCATTGATGGGAAAAGGGTGAGATGACATTTCCCACGGTGGGATCGAACCCCCTTTGGTGCACTGAATTTCATTTATCCCTCCCAATCTTTATACTTCAATGATTCTGTTAGCAAAGGAATTTGTTAACAAACACAAGGTTTGTGGGGAACCTTACCAAACTTTAAAATGCAATAACTCCTTCATACATAAGAGTTTTTCAGGTTGTCATATACCATTGAAAAGCTCTTTCCAAGGCTTATCCAGCTATGCCATTTATAGGAGAATATGAGTTTATCTGATGAGGTAGAAAATCTTCATTATATTCTCCATAGAGCCACCACCTTTGACATCAATGGAAACATTTTTCCCAACCATCCCATTGTCATGAATACCAAAACAAGATTGCAAAAAAAATGCATAATGAGTGGGTAAAATAAAAATCCAAATAAGTGTTTTAATGAAGCCCTAAATTTTGGTGAATGATGTCAAATATGGGCATCTATGAATATCAAATGAAAATTATGGGTTTTGAGAATTAAATGATGATGCTCCTCTGTTTACTTGTAACAGTGTGATCATTTGAAAAGACTCAACCACAATGCTTACTATTTCTCTAGGATAATAATATTGATACAAGATGTATAGAAGTCAATATTATATTATTTATGCACTTACAAAAGAAGGCTTATAGTGCAATAATGTTTATTCAAGGAATAACTAAACACAACAAATCATGTAGCTATATTTCATTTTCAACCACAATACACATTTCAAATTTGATTCAATGATGATTATTCTATGACATAGTATTGCCACAGAGGGCTATAAAACATTAACAATATTTAATGGTAGAGATAGAATGAAATAAAATTAATTAAGGTTTAAGGTAGGAGATGTAGAGTTACTAAAACTTTAATTACAATTTTGTTCATATCTTTTGTTAGAGGTGATGAAATCAAATTTTGTTAAAGACCAATTTGAGGTATTGGAAAGGTGTTTCCATTGATGTAGGAAACTTGCTCTGTTATAGCTGGTTGAGTGGGAACGCACTTTGTGAAACACAAGGTACAAATGGCCAAACTGTTTTCAAACCTTTCAGGCTTCTTGCATATAAGAAAATATTATATTTTCATATTGAAGTTTCAATGGTTTGTAAGACAATGTGATCACGTGTACTTTGTGTTTTAGGAAGCATTTTTTCACTCCATGAAATAAAACAGAGTAAGTATTTTATATCAATGAAAAGGCCTTTTTGATACTTCAATCGGATCTCCAATAAAATCTGATTTCATCACCTATAATGGATGCTACAAATAATATTGTAGCTAGAGTTCCATAGGATTTACAACTTCTACCATTATTCCTTATCTCATTTTGTTTCATTATATATCTATCATCATCTCTTGCTAATGTTTTGTAGCCCTATAATTACTATGTTATGTAATAATCATCCTTGAGTTAAATTTTTAAGGTATCTTATATTTGAAAATGGAAAATATCTACATGGTTTGTCTTCTATAATTGTTCCTTGAAGAAACACTTTTGTGCTAGAAATTCCAATTGGAAAGCACATAAATAATGCATGATTGACTTGGATACCCCATATCTAGACACTTATCCCACATGAGCACCTTGTTGTTTAGGTAGATGGAATTATGTCCATAGGATGGCCATTTTTTTAGTATTTTCAGTTGAGCACGTTGGAATTATGGTTATATTGATGGGGGGGGGGGTGGGTGAAGTTTGAATTAGTATAATGGCCAATTAAATAGTTTAAATCAATTTGTATCTTAAAACAAATAATGCACCAATAAATCAAAAACCACATGAGAATAGATATACATGGAAACACTTGCGAGTGAGAACCACAAAATTATTTTCTTTTTCTTTATAAATGTAGGCACAAAACTATTGTTATAATGATTTATTGGCACCAACTAGAAGGAGACACCTATCCCCTAATTTACAGGCACCAACTTGATTCCCATTTTGAATTTATAGGAACCCATTTACAAGAGACACTAATCCCCTCATATATACAAGAACCCACTTGATGGAGGCACCTACCTCCTTAGATTTGCAGGCACCAATCTAATGATGGCACCAAGCCCCTTGGATTTGCAAGCACCAACTTTCTAGAGGCACCAACCCCCAATAGTTGCACCATGGGCCTCTTTTTCATAACAAGATTCACTGTCACTCTCCTTGATTCTTAATGCAATCTGCTTCATATATATGATATCAACAATTTACCTCAACTTTCTAAAGTAATATGTGTTACACGGAAAAGTGTCTATTTAGAACTGCTCTATCCCACTAAGGTGTGACAGCTGCCTTAGAAACAAACAGAGAAAATCTACTTTTGTTTTTCCTTTATGAATTATAGATAGAGAGGAACAGAAAGACCAACCTTTGTCTTACGCCAATCTCCTGATTTGATCCCTCTCTTCTTTGATAGTTCTCAGCTACCTGCTCCCTTGCACGCCCAGCTTCACAAAGTACCTGTAAGATCACAAAATCATAGCACTATACAAAGACATGGATCTATAATCATAAACAATCTAGGGTCAGATGTAAATTGACCATACAAATGTAACAAGCATCAATGACACAAAAGCATGGAGGAAAACTCAAATAGCTTTTATTGATAAACAAGAAAAGAGCCAAGAGGAGTTACAACTGGTTGTTCTGACCCAGCATCAACCTCCCAGCAAAGAAGCCCCTCTTCACCTCAAACAAAGCTTAGATCACCCAACAATCTGATGTTTGTCTCAGAAAACCAACAACAATTCCTTACAATATGCAAAATTCCAGCCTCTAGATCTCTGGGATGAGGGATCCATATATAGATATCTGTAAGGGGAATGAGTCAGCTTGTGATTTGATTAGTGTCTTCTCTCTGATAGTTCTTGCTTCCACTTGGAGACTGAGGGCCTCTTACTCATCCTTGGTCGAATTCAGTGAGGCAAGTGTCACAGGAGAAGATTCTGGAAGCTTCCATTTCCTCTCCACCTCGCGGAATGACAATGCCATTTGTAATTTCTCGCCCATCGCACCCCACAGAAGGGACTTTTGAAATGCCACGCACCCTCACAGTGTATTTGGGTGAGATGCAATGCACTTAGCCAGTGGAGCAGCTGCAACGATCCTGTTTTGACCAATTCTGAGCAGTTTCTCACGGAGAACTTCTGGGAGAAGCTGTAATCTGTTGACCTTATTCCTTTAGGGGTTAGAATAACACTTTTAGGGACTTAGGAGCCCTTGGTTTATGGGCATTTCATGCTTGGGGTTGTAGGGCCCAAAAATGTCTATAACAGTTGCCCCCTAAAGTATGAAGCCGTTAATCTTTTAGTGTCGGGTGAAATACTTTATTATGAGGATCCGAAGTTCTTTCAATGCTGGGAGGATACCTATAATAAGATACAATACAATACAGTTATCTTCATACTATTTTCATGACCTAAGAAAAAGAAGTCATCTCAGAAGAACTATGACAGTGGGAGAATCGATTGGGGATTAGGTATAAGAAGCTCTTCAGATTCAGAATCAGATTCAGAATCATTATCATGTATGAATATATTATCCTTTGATGTTCCAGCTATCTTTCCTTTTGGAAGAGATGAAAGTGATAGCGAAACTACTGAATTTGCTCTTATGGGTGAACAAGAAAGATATCAAATAGAGGCAGAATTTAAAAGGCTGACAGACAAAATTAGAGATCAACAAGATCTATTGAACAAAAGGGAATGTGATTTCAAAGAAGAAGCTACCAAACTAAAGGCCCAACTAGAAGAAGGAAACAAGGTAAGAAAGCTACTCAAGGACAAGGAAGACCAATGTCAAAAATTGCAGCATGAAGTGACATCATTAAGAAAAGAAGTCAACGAAAGAAGCACAACCATCAAGAAACTCAAAGATAGATCCAGCTACTATGAAAATCTTGAAGCTACAATCCTCTCACTAAAAGGAGATCTTGAAGAATCAAAGAAGCAGAATACAGATCTACTCCAAGCTATTGCAAAACAAGAAAACGAAGTCACTAGCTTAAAATCTCAACTAGAATGTCCCTTCCGAGTTCGTCAAATGCAGCAGGATCTGAATGAAGAACAAGAAAAGGAGATTCTCAAACTAAGGGAACAAATGGAAGAAGGAAGGAAAGCTGAAGAAGATTTGAAAAAGAAATCTCTTAAAAAGGAAGAACAGCTTCAGGTTGAGGTAAATATCTTGAAAGGTAAACCAGAAGAAAAGGATAAGCTTTTACGATTTCAAGATAGTTCTAAAGTCTTGGATGATATTCTTAGTAGTCAAAGGTCTCCTGCTATAAAGACTGGTCTTGGATTCCATGAATCTGTTGAAGGTGAATCTAGTTCACAAGGTGAGGCAAGGAACTCTAAAGAGAAATCTAAAGTGATCAACGAAGAAATGAAAGATCAATCTCATCATCAACCAAGAAAAGAGATTCCTCAAAGAAAATCCTTTACTCCTCCTATGAATAATGTTGAATGTTATGTATGTCATAATCTTGGACATGTTGCAGCTAGATGTAGAAGAAGAAGGGTTCAAGACCATTATGCAGAAAGATCATCACATTGAAGGTACTTTTATGGATATTGCTTTGCCTGCAATATGTTTGGTCAAAAAGCCGCTGATTGTTACAGGAGGAATATGAAACATGTAAGATGTTATGCATATAACAAGCTTGGACATATAGTTAAGGAATGCAGGAACAAAGTGTGGGCACCATATCAAAAGGAGAAAATGTCATCATCATGCTTGAAGATATGGAGGAAAAAGGAAGTACAGTCAGAAAAAGGTGGCACTGCACAACATACAGACATACCAGAATCAGAGGGAGCTGAAAGTACAAAACTTCAGTGTCTTGAATCTCATATGCAAACTCCATAAAGGAAAGTTGCATATATACGCGAGTTAGTTACTGCACAGTCGCGTATATGATTGTTTGAAGAAAGGCAGTAGGGACAGATTCAAGAGAAGGATCAGTTTGCTCTAGTTAATAATAATGATGTATGGATATGATGGTTAGAAGTGTTTTGGTTCTAACTTGATATTGATGATGTCTTGATACTTCTTATTGATATACATGATCAGACAGATGGCACAGGTTTAGAGCGAGCATATGGACTTAATGCATTATTGGCATTATGGTTAATAGTCCTTGGTGATGATACTTATATGGATAAATGATTCATCTTGCTATGGTTATGAGTTGTTCACATGGTTCTTGGATCAGATTTATGGTTGATTCTCTAATGATGCTTGCATGGGAAGCACCTAGCTTGAATTCACATCTTCTTGATGTTGAGTCACTCATATGTTGTTGTCGTCATATGCATAAAGATCATATATTATAGTTATGATTCCTTTCATTCTTGGCACAAATGGATGAGGATTGTTGGCTGGATACAGGGATGATTATTCAAAGTTGCATTGTTGGAGACATGATGATAATGAGCTCTTATCTATATGATGATAGGATTGTTTCATACATATGTTGATTAATGCAGATATTCCCAATTGATGATACTTGATTCATGTAGATCTAGATGGTTATGATGTTTCTCACATAGAATGTGAAATTTTGTTGATGCGGACATACCTTGATGATTCATGCACTAATACAAGTTTCTAGTCTAGTTGCTATTGACAGATACTATGGAGCAGATCATAAAGTGTTGTTGCTGATGTTCATCTTATTTAGACCTTGCTTACAGTCAGGGGGAGCCTGAGCATGAACAACACTATATAGCAGAGCAGACATTTCAGCTTGTTCTCAGAAAGAGCATGATCAGATTAGTGCACCATGACATATACAAAAGGGGAGCTCATTCAGAGATTTCAACAGGTACTCAGGGGGAGCTTATAATGCATTGTTGGCATTATGGAGGACGTACAGAAGGAGATCTTGGATGCTGGTCTGATTATTGTTGCAATCTATCTCTTTCATGGTCATTTATGGTGTTTGGTGGATTATGTTTCTTCTTTACAGATCTGGTTCATATTTAGGGGGAGCATGCTCTTAGGGGGAGCATAACCCTTTGCCCTTGATGTCAAAGGGGGAGAATGAGCTGAAGATTTTGAGGTTGCCATCAAGTCCAAAGGGGGAGATTGTTGGCATTATGATTCTGGTATGGCTTTATGATACATATGTTGTACTTGATGGCAACCCACTCATCTCAGATGATAAATTATAGTGCAGAAAAGTTCACGCACTTATATGCAGAGAAAAGCTTATTCTATGTAGAGAAAAGTTCACGCACTTATATGCAGAGAAAAGTTTATTTCATGTAGAGAAAAGTTCACGCACTTTTATGCAGAGAAAAGTTTATTTCATGTAGAGAAAAGTTTATTTCATGTTGGAGAACTTACCTTTGGTCCATGGTAGTTAGTCCTTGGTATTTGAACCTATGAGGAAAAGTGCGCATATGTTGGAGAACTTACCTTTGGTCCATGGTAGTTAGTCCTTGGTTTTTGATCCTATGGTTTTGGCCCGTGGTATTGCATCCAAAAGTGTTGATCTCATGTACTTTCATGGTTGGTTCATGGTATTTGTCCAACAGTGTTTTGATTCTATGGTTTTGGCCCGTGGTATTGTGAAAGGCCTAAGACTATAAAAGAGGAAGGAGATCATTTGGCAAAGCATCTTCTGAATTATTGAATATCTGATAAAGTGTTAGATCTGGAATATTGTGATTGGGTTATTGTTTTAAAAGTTTGATCTATGAAAAGGAAGTTGAAAGCGAATCTGTGAAGGGTGATCTCTCGAGCGCTGCAACTGCGGAAGTGCGGAGGTGCCACAGAAGGCGCAGTGCGGAGGCGCAGTGCGGAGACGCCACAGAGGCGCCACAGAAGGCGCAGTGCGGAGGCGCCACAGAAGGCGCAGTGCGGAGGCGCCACAGAAGACGCAGTGCGGAGACACCACAGAGGCGCCACAGAAGGCACAGTGTGGAGACGCCACAGAGGCGCCACAGAAGGCGCAGTACGGAGGCGCCACAGAAGGCGCAGTACGGAGACGCCACAGAGGCGCCACAGAAGGCGCAGTGCGGAGGCGCCACAGAAGGCGCAGTGCGGAGGCGCCACAGAAGGCGTAGTGCAGAGGCGCCACAGAAGGCGCAGTGCGGAGATGCCACAGAGGCGCCACAGAAGGCGCAGTGTGGAGGCACCATAGAAGGCGCAGTGCAGAGACGCCACAGAGGTGCCACAGAAGGCGTAGTGCGGAGGCGCCACAGAAGGGGTAGGTGCGGTGGTCGCAGTGCCACAGAAGGCGCAGGTGCGGAGGTAGTACAGATATCCGCAGATCTATACCTGTGAAGTTGTGATCCCTGCTTAAAATTTGTTTTAACTGCCTTTGACTATTCTGCAGGGTTTTGGGTGCATAACTGATGTTTGGTTACTGGTATTGAGTTCAGATAACAACATGATTAATGAATTATATTTATGTACTAGATCTGGTTGATAACTCTCATAATATCATTGTATATGTATGGATCTGGTGATTGGGTGATTCAGAAGGTTGTTTGATTATGAGCTTCAATGTTGTTGTTGGGTCCAGTATGAAAATTGGATGAAAAGTGGCCTTTCAGATTATGTGTTGTGCTTCAGTGTATCCAGTCTGAAAATTGATGAAACGTGGTACCTGGAGGAGAGAAGATTGTAGGCCAGCGCCTATGTACTAGTATCTAAGCTAGTACAAAAGCTAAGGGAGATCCTTGGAGCATTGTAGCAGGTAGCAGCCTGCGTACTAGTAAATGGATCGGCTAGTACAAGAGCAAACGGGGTGGTAGCTCCCGTACTGGTATAAGACTGCACCAGTACAAATATTGTAAAAGGATTTTCTTATTAAGAAGAAGATTGAGATGACTTGCAGCAGGTGGTTTTTCTCCCGCATTGGGTTTCCACCTTATATCATGGTGTTCATGTGTATGCCTTATGTATGATGATCTATTCTCTATTACTGCATCTGTTATCCGATAATATGGTTGATAATGTTCTAATGCACTCATTGAAGATCAATTAACTTAATCATAAGAAGTTGTGGAAGTAGCATATATGAATCTGATTATGGAAATGAAAAAGTTTTATTAATGTGATAATACTGATTCACCCCCCCCTCTCAGTATTATTTCCAACAATTGGTATCAAAGCAGGTCCTTTGATAGAAGCTTGATCGCTTGAAGGAGATCCGTGGAACAATGGGAAAGAAGCTTAAGAAGAAAGCACCTAAGGAAAATAAGTCATCTCAGAAGAACTATGACAGTGGGAGAATCGATTGGGGATTAGGTATAAGAAGCTCTTCAGATTCAGAATCATTATCAGGTATGAATATATTATCCTCTGATGTTCTAGCTATCTTTCCTTCTGGAAGATATGAAAGTGATAGAGAAACTACTGAATTTGCTCTTATGGGTGAACAAGAAAGATATCAAATAGAGGCAGAATTTAAAAGGCTGACAGACAAAATTAGAGATCAACAAGATCTATTGAACAAAAGGGAATGTGATTTCAAAGAAGAATCTACCAAACTAAAGGCCCGATTAGAAGAAGGAAACAAGGTAAGAAAGCTACTCAAGGACAAGGAAGACCAATGTCAAAAATTGCAACATGAAGTGACATCATTAAGAAAAGAAGTCAACGAAAGAAGCAAAACCATCAAGAAACTCAAAGATAGATCCAGCTACTATGAAAATCTTGAAGCTACAATCCTCTCACTAAAAGGAGATCTTGAAGAATCAAAGAATCAGAATACAGATCTACTCCAAGCTATTGCAAAAAAAGAAAACGAAGTCACCAACTTAAAATCTCAACTAGAATGTGCCTTCCGAGTTCGTCAAATGCAGCAGGATCTGAATGAAGAACAAGAAAAGGAGATTCTCAAACTAAGGGAACAAATGGAAGAAGGAAGGAAAGTTGAAGAAGATTTGAAAAAGCAATCTCTTGAAAAGAAAGAATAGCTTCAGGTTGAGGTAAATATCTTGAAAGGTAAACTAGAAGAAAAGGATAAGCTTTTACGATTTCAAGATAGTTCTAAAGTCTTGGATGATATTCTTAGTAGTCAAAGGTCTCCTGCTATAAAGACTGGTCTTGGTTTCCATGAATCTGTTGAAGGTGAATCTAGTTCACAAGGTGAGGCAAGGAACTCTAAAGAGAAATCTAAAGTGATCAATGAAGAAATGAAAGATCAATCTCATCATCAACCAAGAAAAGGGCTTCCTCAAAGAAAATCCTTTACTCCTCCTATGAATAATGTTGAATGTTATGTATGTCATAATCTTGGACATGTTGCAGCTAGATGTAGAAGAAGAAGGGTTCAAGACCATTATGTAGAAAGATCATCACATTGAAGGTACTTTTATGGATATTGCTTTGCCTGCAATATGTTTGGTCACAAAGCTGCTGATTGTTACAGGAGGAATATGAAACATGTAAGATGTTATGCATGTGACAAGCTTGGACATATAGTTAAGGAATGCAGGAACAAAGTGTGGGCACCATATCAAAAGGAGAAAATGTCATCATCACGCTTGAAGATATGGAGGAAAAAGGAAGTACAGTCAGAAAAAGGTGGCACTGCACAACGTACAGAAATACCAGAATCAGAGGGAGCTGAAAGTACAAAACTTCAGTGTCCTGAATCTCATATGCAAACTCCATAAAGGAAAGTTGCATATATACGTGAGTTAGTTACTGCACAGTCGCGTATATGATTGTTTGAAGAAAGGCAGTAGGGACAGATTCAAGAGAAGGATCAGTTTTCTCTAGTTAATAATAATGATGTGTGGATATGATGGTTAGAAGTGTTTTGGTTCTAACTTGATATTGATGATGTCTTGATACTTCTTATTGATATGCATGATCAGACAGATGGCACAGGTTTAGAGGGAGCATATGGACTTAATGCATTATTGGCATTATGGTTAATAGTCCTTGGTGATGATACTTATATGGATAAATGATTCATCTTGCTATGGTTATGAGTTGTTCACATGGTTCTTGGATCAGATTTATGGTTGATTCTCTAATGATGTTTGCATGGGAAGCACTTAGCTTGAATTCACATCTTCTTGATGTTGAGTCACTCATATGCTGTTGTCGTCATATGCATAAAGATCATATATTATAGTTATGATTCCTTTCATTCTTGGCACAAATGGATGAGGATTGTTGGCTGGATACAGGGATGATTATTCAAAGTTGCATTGTTGGATACATGATGATATTGAGCTCTTATCTATATGATGATAGGATTGTTTCATACATATGTTGATTAATGCAGATATTCCCAATTGATGATACTTAATTCATGTAGATCTGGATGGTTATGATGTTTCTCACATAGAATGTGAAATTCTGTTGATGCGGACATACCTTGATGATTCATGCACTAATACAAGTTGCTAGTCTAGTTGCTGTTGACAGATACTATGGCGCAGATCATAAAGTGTTGTTGCTGATGTTCATCTTATTGAGACCTTGCTTACAGTCAGGGGGAGCCTGAGCATGAACAACACTATATAGCAGAGCAGACATTTCAGCTTGTTCTCAGAAAGAGCATGATCAGATTGGTGCACCATGACATATACAAAAGGGGAGCTCATTCAGATATTTCAACAGGTACTCAGGGGGAGCTTATAATGCATTGTTGGCATTATGGAGGACGTACAGAAGGAGATCTTGGATGCTGATCTTATTATTGCTGCAATCTATCTCTTTCATGGTCATTTATGGTGTTTGGTGGATTATGTTTCTTCTTTACAGATCTGGTTCATATTTAGGGGGAGCATAACCCTTTGCCCTTGATGTCAAAGGGGGAGAATGAGCTGAAGATTTTGAGGTTGCCATCAAGTCCAAAGGGGGAGATTGTTGGAATTATGATTCTGGTATGGCTTTATGATACATATGTTGTACTTGATGGCAACCCACTCATCTCAAATGATAAATTATAGTGCAGAAAAGTTCACGCACTTATATGCAGAGAAAAGCTTATTCTATGTAGAGAAAAGTTCACGCACTTATATGCAGAGAAAAGCTTATTCTATGTAGAGAAAAGTTCACGCACTTATATGCAGAGAAAAGTTTATTTCATGTAGAGAAAAGTTCACGCACTTTTATGCAGAGAAAAGTTTATTTCATGTAGAGAAAAGTTTATTTCATGTTGGAGAACTTACCTTTGGTCCATCGTAGTTAGTCCTTGGTATTTGAACCTATGAGGAAAAGCGCGTATATGTTGGAGAACTTACCTTTGGTCCATGGTAGTTAGTCCTTGGTTTTTGATCCTATGGTTTTGGCCCATGGTATTGCATCCAAAAGTGTTGATCTCACGTACTTTCATGGTTGGTTCATGGTATTTGTCCAACAGTTTTTTGATTCTATGGTTTTGGCCCGTGGTATTGTGAAAGGCCTAAGACTATAAAAGAGGAAGGAGATCATTTGGAAAAGCATCTTCTGAATCATTGAATATCTGATAAAGTGTTAGATCTGGAATATTGTGATTGGGTTATTGTTTTAAAATTTTGATCTATGAAAGGGAAGTTGAAAGCGAATCTGTGAAGGGTGATCTCTCGAGCGCTACAGCTGCGGAAGTGCGGAGGCACCACAGAAGGCGTAGTGCGGAGGCGCCACAGAAGGCGCAGTGCGGAGACGCTACAGAGGCGCCACAGAAGGCGCAGTGTGGAGGCGCCACAGAAGGCGCAGTGCAGAGGCGCCACAGAAGACGCAGTGCGGAGACACCACAGAGGCGCCACAGAAGGCGCAGTGTGGAGATGCCACAGAGGCGCCACAGAAGGCGCAGTGCGGAGGCGCCACAGAAGGCGCAGTGCGGAGACACCACAGAGGCGCCACAGAAGGCGCAGTGCAGAGGCGCCACAGAAGGCGCAATGCGGAGGCGCCACAGAAGGCGTAGTGCGGAGGCGCCACAGAAGGCGCAGTGCGGAGGCGCCACAGAAGGCGTAGTGCGGAGGCGCCACAGAAGGCGCAGTGCGGAGACGCCACAGAGGCGCCACAGAAGGCGCAGTGCGGAGGCGCCATAGAAGGCGCAGTGCAGAGATGCCATAGAGGCACCACAGAAGACGCAGTGCGGAGGTGCCACAGAAGGCGCAGGTGCGGAGGTAGTACAGATATCCTGCTTAAAATTTGTTTTAACTGCCTTTGACTATTCTGCAGGGTTTTGGGTGCATAACTGATGTTTGGTTACTGGTATTGAGTTCAGATAACAACATGATTAATGACTTATCTTTATGTACTAGATCTGGTTGATAACTCTCATAATATCATTGTATATGTATGGATCTGGTGATTGGGTGATTCAGAAGGTTGTTTGATTATGAGCTTCAATGTTGTTGTTGGGTCCAGTATGAAAATTGGATGAAAAGTGGCCTTTTAGATTATGTGTTGTGCTTCAGTGTATCCAGTCTGAAAATTGATGAAACGTGGTACCTGGAGGAGAGAAGATTGTAGGCCAGCACCTATGTACCAGTATCTAAGCTAGTACAAAAGCTAAGGGAGATCTTTGGAGCATTGTAGCAGGTAGCAGCCTGCGTACTAGTAAATGGATCGGCTAGTACAAGAGCAAAGGGGGTGGTAGCTCCCGTACTGGTATAAGACTGTGTTAACACCCAGTTTGTTCCCTATGACTCCCAAGGGAATACAGCCGGGGTAACGACTAACCAAGTTTTGGATTACAGTCTCTAGCCAAACTGTAATCAGAGAGGGCTCTCTCTTTAAGATTTATCTCTGTTTTGTGAGGATTTTATGCTAGTTATGAAGTGAGGGTTTGGTTTGAATTTTGGTTGAATGATATCTTTCAATACCTAAGATGTAGTGTTCAGACAGTTGTAATTCATTGGGCAATGGAGTCTAGAGCTGTGAATTGTTTGAAATGCTTAAATGGGAGTGTTCAGACTGCAGGGCCTATTGGGTATTCCAACAAACAAACTTAAAACTGTGGTGATGATGTATGATTAGCCAATGGAAAGCAATTAAGAATTTTCCACTAAGCCAGTGGTGTGAAAGTGAAGTATATTGCACAGGAGCAAACTTGAATTCCTGAAACAAGGGTCACTGTGAAAGATATATTCCGAAAGTGTAGCAATTAAGAATTACACTTATCAAGATTATAACTGAAGAAAACATTCATTAACAACATAGATTGAGCTCAGGGTATTTCATGAATAAATCCTGAAGCTATTCTTTTTCTTTGCTGCTAAATACTAGAACTTAGGAACATGTATGGATTGTAAAAGACTGAAACACATAACGAAGAGAGTTACAGAAGACTTATTGTATTGTGAGATGCACAGGGATCCTGCAACTTTTAACAAACACCATGAACGCATTCAAACAGCTCAGAACTTGAGAGATTCCATCACTTCTTTTATTAAACTCTGAATAAATTACAGCATAGGATCTCTTCAAGAGGAAATCAACAACCCTTGCAAGCTTATGCGAGGGGGAATTTAAAAAATCGGTTCCAAAATATCTGAACCGCTGAGTTATCTGATAATTAAATACGTTACCAACTTTTACAAAATATCAGAAAAGCAGTTACTGCTGCTATTAATACAAAATGAATGCCCTTTATATCTGTCAGGAGATACTTTGACCCTTGGAGGTTACTGAGTCGGTTTGAAGTTTGATCATTAATGCTGAATGGTTTGGCTTTATGCTTTGCCATGCTGTATCTTTCTCGGCCCTGTTGTCTACAGCTGTCACTAATGCTTTAGTGGCCGGATCTTTCTGCTGAGTTGGCTCAGCGCATTCCTCTCTCATCCACCGTGTATGCATCACTTTTTCTGAAGGTGATGACTTATGTTTTTTGCTGAAAACTGTGCTGGAAGCCTTTAGATTTACAGTATCTTCTGTATCATGCTAGTCCACCATTCCTGACTGGGCAACTGATGTCTCAAAATTGCCTCCAAGGTCTCATCTGCCTCTGTATATTTGTAGAAGTTTGGAGGCACATCAAACAAGTGTTTGATCTCATTCATTATAAAAAACAGGTTTTCTACCCTGTCATAAAGGCTTTTTCCAGAAGCTGGCCCTGTTTCCTCTGAGGTGTTGGGTGTTTCTTTGATCTGATTGGCAGCAAATGTATTGACCCTTTTAGCATATACCTCATGTGAAAGTAGTCTCCCTGCGTTGTTCAGTAAGCCTGGAAGACCTCTGCTTTCTAGTACTGCAAATTTCTCCAAAAACTTATTAACTTCTGTCTGCATATCCTGGCCTCTTCTTTCCAATGTTTGTGCCAGGGTTCTTAATGTTAGGACTCTTTTTATTAGCATGATGGTCTCAGTTCTATTGGGAATTCCCATTTGAGCCAGCTGAGGACCTGTTCGGTAATTAAGCACATTGATCATTCTATTGGCCACCTCAGGCATATTGCCTAGAGATGCCCTTGCTCTTTGGACTTCTCTATGTGCTTTTCCAATGAGCTCTATTTGCTCATGGATGGTCTCAATGTATTGCCATTGATCAGTTATGGATTGGCCAATGTTGGCCCATAGGACTGTCTTGAGTTCAGATACTACTTTATCCAGTTTGAGCTCCTTCTCCAGCTCCTTTATCCTGTCTTTGAGGGCTTTTATTTCCCTGCCCTTTTCTGCCACAGTCTGTTTTGATTTATCATATCTTTCGTTGAGCTTAGCCAAATTCTCTTTGGCTTGATTCAGCTCTGTCATTTGGGCTTCCAAGGCCTGAATTTCATTCTTGAGTTTCTGCATATCAAGACTTTGAGCCTGCTCTGTTTTAGGTGCCGGTGCTGATGTAGATGGTGTTGTTTGTTCAGCAGGAGGAGCAGTAGCCTGAGGAGGCTCTTCCAGATTGATTATTTCTGGAGGAGGCTGAGAAGTTTGACCTCCTTCCTTTTGCTATAATGATGCTTGCAATGTTGCCTGTGCAGCCTCTGATTCTCCCAACTTTTCTTGAGTCTGGATTAGCTGTTTATATAAAGACACCAACAAAGCTGTGGCATCTTGATCATGTCTCAGCTGGGCAACTTCATCTGTTTGAGGGTGAATTGTTGCTGGGATTTTGATCTTTCTCCTCAAAGCTTCCATGTATGCATCCCTCAATTTCAATATTTCTTGTATGCCCTTGATGTCCTTGGGATCATGCCCAATCTCTATGATTATATCTTCTAAGGACCTGATCCTGTTGTCCTTTGCTTGAGAGGATGCTCTCTCCAACTCAAGTTGGGCAGCTGTATTATTTAGGCTATTTTCTAGCCTATAATTATCCAATGTCTTGTCTGCCAAGGAGGCATACACCATCTCACCCGTTTGCTTATGCAATTCGATTTTGTCCATTGGGTGGATGTCCTTGGCAAGGACCTCAAGATTGGTCCTCAAGTAGTCTGAAGGGGACTGTGGTTGCAATGCAGTTGGCATGAAGTGACTCATGATCATTTTGCCTTCATTAACATCATATGCGGACATCAGTCTTTGCTGGTTAGTGGGAGCCATTTTCAACAAATGATTATATAGTTGTATCTTTATTGGCTCATTCCTCCTCTTTATGTCAATGAACTGCTGTTTGATGCTCAGTTCACCTTCTCTCTGCTGGCTTGAGGAGCTGACTTCTCCTCCCATTATCCTCTCTTGTTCCTGCTGGAAGGAACTTGCTGAGGCCTCCAGACTTGGTGGGCCCATGCCCAAAGATTTCCCCATAGGCATTTCTTCTTCTGAGAGGGGATTCATTCTGTGTCTTTTCTCCCCATGAGTTGTCGATGTTGTGAGGGGAGTCTCTCTGTCCCTCTTCCTTCTTATATCTTCTTTTTGTGGCGTTTGGAGGACTAAGGCCTCCACTGTTGTCTCTTGCCTAGGAGGCACAATTTGTTGTGGTTGTTGCTCAGTGGATTTTGGGGCTTCCACTGTTTGCTTTTGCTGCACAGGCTGCTCTTGTCTTTATTCTTCTTGTTGTTGGTGTTGTTGTTGTTGATGCACTTCCTGCTGCTGCACTTCTTCCTGCTGTTCCACCTCTTTTTCTGTTTGCTCTTCAGTCATGGGAGGTGGTTGTTCCTGTTCCACCTGTTTTTGTTTGCCTTTGCTGGATGTCTGTTGAGTGTCCATGGCAGCTTGCTGATGTGCTATTGAAGATGAGGCAGCTGCTCCAAGTTGCCTTTGATATGAGAAGGAAACCTGTCCACAAGTTTCCAAGTCAGCCTCTTTTTGAATATTCCTAGCCTCTCTTTCTAGCATTTTCTCTCTAGTAATTGGCTCTTCTAGAGTGCCCTCTTTCCAGCTCAAAGAATTGGCATACTTTTCAACATGAGGCAGCCTTACATGTGCATAGTTACCCAATTTGTATTTTATCCTCCTGAGGGAAATAAAATGATTAGGGTCATAAGGTGTCCATTTGAAACTGGTTTGCAATTGGAATCCCTCTAGGATCATATCTGCCTCTTTCCATCCCTCCTCTCTTTTGTTGTATAGAAAAGGGCCTAGATGGTTCCTTACCTTCAGCTGCACCTTCTTGTTCTTACTTTGTAAATGGAAGCAGTCGGCATTTCCAAACTGCCTGAAGTATTCTAAGGCAAAAAGTCTCATAGGGACATATCTTGGCAGCCTATAAGGGTTCAACTCACAGCCATATATTCTGATTACTGTGTGGTGTTGGTAAAAGTACCAATCACCAATGCTGTAGGCCTTGGAGAGATGGAGAACTCTTTGCATATCATCAGTCAAACTTGGAGGAGGAACACCATACAACAATGTCATAGCTGGGTGAATGAACAGGTCTATGAACTCACAATATGTGTATGGTGATTCAGAAGTACAATGAAAAACTGAAGTCCAAAAGACAATTGACCTTGGATTTCCCTGGGCATTGAGCTTCTTGAGGGGAATGGAGAAACTGTCTGGTTGATAAAATAAGAACAGATGGTAGATGTATGAGGTGTATCTGAACACCCTTTCCCTTTGTAGATTCATTAGCTATTCATGAATCGTTTCTGCAATATATGTGGCATAGTCATAGTGTACAGCAGGAGGCTTGCCAGGAGAAAATATGGACAGCATTGCCATTATGGTGTTATCAACATCCTCAACTCCCCTGTACCCCAGGACGTAGCTGATCAAATCCACCAGCATTTTGCCCAAGTCATTCAGGTAATGATATCCAATAGGAGGAGTTCTCGTAGTTTCAGAGCTTGGCTGTATGAATAACTGATTGATTTTGATGATCTGGGCACTTGACAAATTACTCCCCTTCTTTACTAAGTCCAACATGGAGAGAGGGGTCAATGGTCTTGCAGTGTGAAAATGTAGCATCTCATTTATGGTTTCTGGGGTGATATGGAACAAGACTGAGCCTGTAGGACTGAGAATAGCTCTCTGGCATGGATCATAGCACTCCTGGCATCTATGGATCAAGTCTGGAAGGGCATTGACTTGAGGGAGGTTGTAAATGGGCAAATTTGAGTCCCAAATCCCTAAAATATCAGCTCCACTAAGGTGTTGGGCTTTCAATTCATTTAGCATATGAATATTAAACTTAGAATTCATCGGGAACCAGTCTATCATCTGATAATCTACATCTCCAAGGGCTTTCCATTCTAACTCCCTTTGAGGGGCATTCAGAGGCTGAATATTCAGGACTATTGGTGTTTCCATGGCTAACAAGGCTTCTGACTTGTATGTGAACTGGTTTGAGTGAGCAGAGCAACACAAAGGGGTTTCTTTGCAATAGAGAGGTGAGTTGCAAGGAACAGAGGGTAAATTGTGAAAGCAGCAATTGAAATACTGCTCAGAGGACTGATGAAGCCAGTACCAGGACTAATAAGAGTGTTTCTACGGTGAATTTATGCAGTTGAGGTTTTTAGTTCACGACTGCACGAACTACCTGTGAATTTAGGTAAATTTTGATAAATGCAGGCTCTGCAGAAGGTTTTTTGCCCCGCTAGTTGGAAATGGATACAGGTCACTGGATGTTTGCTGGTGAATTCAGTGCTTTACACTCTCTTAAGCCAGTTTTCTTGTACAAATATGGATAAAACCAGGTGCGGGGAATGATTTTGAGAAATACCTTGTGAATTGTCGGTAACAGTTGCAAATGCAGTTATGGCGGATGCGCCCACGGTTTCTGAGTCGAGTTCTGCAGGTTGGCGCTGGTTTGGTCGTGAAATGCATGCAAGGAGAACAATAGTTGTTTTCGTAAAAAGTGGGAAAAACGCAAATTTTTGGCTAAAATATGGATTTTTTGGAATATTGGCGCGTTTTTTGGATGACGTCAGCATGATGTCATCAGGTGGGGTCAAGGTCGGATGACGTCAGCATGACGTCACCGGGTGATGTGGCAAGCTGTGAGTGGTCCACGGGGATGGTGAGGTGGCGGACAGATCAGAGCAATGGCAGACAAGGGTGCTGACGCGGCGGCGAGGTAGCAATGACGTGGGCCTGACGTGGTGATGATGTAGGCATAGCAGGACCGACGGTAAACCAGAAGCGGTAATGGTTTTTCTCGGACCGCCTTAGATACGGTCGCTGTTTTGTCAGAGGGGGACCCGAGAAATTGTGAGGGCGACGCGTGGCAGAGGCCTGACGTCACCCTCTGACAGTTTCTCGGGTGCTATCTTATGGACGTCGGGCCCAACCCGATATGCATACAGGCCGTCCGATCAAAGGTGCCCGATCCGATGGATGACGGATCGCTAAATTGTGCGGACGATATGGCAGCGGTTGGGGTAATAAAATATTATTTTCTTTGAAAAACGCGCCCGGCGGGACTTTGGGTTTTGGCGGAGTTATATAGTTTTCATTGTATTTTCCAAATGAAAATGTATATTGCGCCCATACTTTGGATAAGTCGGAAAAAGTGGGTTTTTTGTGTATTTTTGCGAATAGAGCGGGTTAGGGGTAAAAATGGGGTTTTTACAAGGTCTTTTAGCAAATGAAGGGGTTAATGGATTGGATAACTTCTGAAGGGGGACAAGGGGTAGGGTTTGGGTTCTTAAAGTGACCAGATGTCACTTTAATCCCTGACTGTGAACATATGGCTATAGTGCCAAAGGGGAAGTGGTATTTATAGCATGCTTGGGGTTTATACACCATAGTGTTTATAATAGTAGGGAATAGGGGAACATAGAGGATTTTAGATAATAAGAAGTTAGGGGTTAGTAAGAGTGGGGGAAGGGGTGAAACACTAAGTTTTTGTATGAAATCAACTTAGTATAGGAAGTAGATCAAAATAAAAAGAATTTTTAGACAAGAAATGTGGCTCTAAAGGAAACCAGAACCAACATAAAACCTTGAATTCTTTCATGAACACAACTGGTGTAGGGATGTTAGTAATGAATATGAGAAAGGGAAAAAGGAAGTTAGACATGCTCCATTGTGTTACAGCAAAGTGATAGAGAAGAGGAGTTTTTCTATCCATTGATGCTTTCCTTGTTTTGACCAGCAAGATTCAGTTGGAAAGGAATGACATTTCTGCAACCCCATCTACCTACCCATCTACTTGCCTAGCATTTTTTGTTTCTTCTTGGAGGGTGCACTTGGACTTGCAGACCCTTATGTGCCTTTTCTTTTCCATTGGCTTTTTCTTTTGATTGTCTATCTAGCACTACCCTTATTGCTTCCAAGGCCCCAGATTAGGCAGTTGGGAACCTTAATTCTCTGCCTAACTATTGGTCTGCCAAGATTAAACAGTTTGGACAGACTTCTTTCTCTATTCTACAACAGAAAATTGAAACATGGCATGATCCAGATTAGGCTATTGGACCATCCACCAAAATTGAGTCAACATCAAGCTATGTACATACCTTGTCTTCTCTTGGAAATATGGGATCTTTGTATCAGCAAAGCAGAGCATATTTGGCACTTGCATTTGCCAATCATGAAATATGAAACCTATTGATATAGATATCCAATAGTGGCTCCACATGGGGATGGTTTTTCTTCTTGAAAGACCAAGAACAGCAGGTCAGAATGCCTTGGCCCTTTGACTACTCTTTACCAAAACTTGGAGTTTTTCTTCCTTGAAACCGCAAAATTGTAAACTGTCATATTTATAGAACTTGCTGAATTACAGCCTTTTCCTACTTCTGCAAGATCCTTCAAACTAAGCTATTCACATGCTGAAAGAAAACACTAAACACAACAAATTATGTACAAGGGGACAACCATGCTATATACATGGGGGGCAGTCAAAATAGTGCTTCAACATCCTGCCATTCACAGGACCTTCATCCAAATCAGTTTCATCAAGATTCTTGAGGAAGTAAGTGTTGTTTCCTTGTACTGCTTGGATGACAAATGGTCCTCTCCAAAGGGAATCAAATTTTCCATGTTTTCCTTTATCTTCCCTTCTTGAATCCCACTTGAGGACTTTGTCACCAACGTTGAAATCTTCTGCCTTTGTCCTTCTGTCAAAGGTTTTCTTTAACTTTTCTTGTAAAATCTGAACTCTGTTATAAACTTGGTCTCTAGTTTCCTGCAAACATATTATTTGATTAATTCTTCTTTGTATATCATTTGGTTCAGCTTGACTTTCTTGCAGTAGTTTCATAACGGGAACCCCTAGTGATGAAGGGAATTTGGCCTCTAGTCCATAGACTAACTCATATGGGCTGACCCTAATTGATCTCTTGGTTGTTAGTCTATCTGCCCATAAGGCATTCACAAGCTTCTTGTGCCAGTTCTTTTTATTTTCTTCCAGCACCTTCTTTATGATGTTTACAAGGCTTTTATTTGATGATTCAGCTAGGCCATTTCCTTGGGGATAGTATGCAGTGGAATGGCCCAAAGTGATATGAAATTTGTGGCAAAAGTTCACCATCTTCTTAGATCTGAAAGCAACAACATTGTCTGTTATTATCTTATCAGGACAACCAAATCTAGCAAGGATATTGGCCTCAAGGAACTGAATGATAGTGGAATCATTTGCTTGTCTACATGGGATGGCCTCAATCCATTTAGTAAAGTTGTCTGTAGCTGTTAGAATCCATCTATGTTGGCCTGAAGATGAGGGATGAATTTCTCCAATGAAATCCAAGCCCCATTGCTGAAAAGGTCTCTCAGTTGTAATAGGCCTCAAAGGAAGTGGCAGTAACTTTCTCTTTCCCTCAAACACTTGGCATTTATGACATGAAGTGGTAAATTTCTTGACATCAGAGAAAAAAGTAGGCCAATAATAACCAGCTCTCAATATCTTATCCACAGTGGACTTCCAATACAAATGTCCACCACAATTACCTGCATGAAATTCTTCCATGATTTTGTTAGACTCATTTTCCATTAAGCAGTTTAACAATATACCCTCATGGTTTTTCCAAAGCAAATTTCCATTCATAACACAAAATTTTGAAGCTTTCATTTTTAGGAACCTACATTTAGTTATGGACAGTCCTGGGGGAGCACACAGGTTTTGTAACACATAACAGATATCAGAATACCAGGGGGATTGGTCAAAGGCTACATTGATCTTTGGAGTCGCCAGCTCCGGTTCATTGTCCAGCTGGTTGATGTCCAAGGCTTGGAAATTTGTTTCAGACATTAATTTGGCCAAACCTTGCCCTTTTATCAATTTCGTAGGTTTTATTTCAATGTCAAATTCTAAAATGTTGGCAATCCATTTTCCTCTTCTGCCCTCTAAGTTCTCTTGAGTAAGTATGTCTTTCACAATTGGGCTTGGTACATAGGCTATAACATGGGAGTATAGGATGTAGATCCTAAAGTCTTTAATAGCTTTGACCAAAGCATATGCTTGCTTTTCCATGATCTGGTATTTCAGGGGTGCATCTCTAAGAGCTCTGCTAAAAAAAGCAATAGGTTTTTCATTTCCTTGGTCATCTTTCTGTAATAAGACAGCAGCAATTGTGTGTTGGGAAGCAAAGGAAAATATGATAAATTCCCTATCAAATTGAGGGTTGGTTAAGACTGGGGTTTGGGTGAGGGCTAGTTTGATACCTTCAAAAGCTTGATTTGCTTCTACTGTCCATTTTACTTTTGAATCCTTTTTGAGCATGTTATTGAGTAATCTGCTTAATTCGGCCAAATTTGGGATAAATCTCCTTAGGAAGTTGATTTTTCCCAGAAAGGCTTGTAATTCCTTTACATTTCTTGGATGAGGCATTTGTAAGATGGCCTGGATTCTATCTGGGTCGATCCTAATGCCATCCTTTGAAATGATGTGACCCAACAGTTTACCTTCTTCCAAACCAAACAGGGATTTCTTGGGATTTAAGGAAATTCCATATTTCCTACAAGTTATGAATATCTGCCTTAGATGTTTCAGATGTTCAGGGTCAGATTTTGAAAACGGTGTAAGGTCATCTAAGTAGACCACAAGGAAATCATGGATCTCTTTGGCAAAAGCAATATCCATTGCTCTTTGAAAGGTAGCCCCTGCATTTTTCAATCCAAAAGGGATTTTCACATATTTGAAAGTTCCCCAAGGGGTTGTAAATGTTGTTTTGTCCTGATCATCAGGGTGAACTAGGATCTGGTTGAAACCTGAGAATCCATCAAGTAGAGAAATTCTTGAGGCCCCCACCACTCTCTGCAAGATGTGATCCATCTTGGGTAAGGGGTAGTTATCTTTCAAGGACACTTGATTTAAGTTCCTTAGATCAACGCAGAGCCTTATTTCACCAGTTTTCTTTCTTGTAGGGACTAAGTTTGAAATCCAATCAGAAAATCTGATTGGTGCTATGATGCCAGCCTTAAACATTTTTTGTACCTCTTGTTCCATTGCTGGGAGAAGCATAGGATTGATTCTCCTCAATTTTTGCTTAAAGGGTTTTTGATCTGGCTTGAGGGGGATAGTGTGTTGAATTACAGAGGTGTCATAGGATTTTAAATCCTCATAACTCCATGCAAAGACATCCTGGAACTCCTTGAAGAGGTCAATGTATTTAGGCTTTTGATCAGGAGGTAATGAAGCAGACAGTTTTATTATTTTGGGTTGTTCAGCAGTCCCAATGTTACACTCTTCTATGGCAGTGTTGAGGGGCTGGATTTTTGGTTTGCTGGGAACATCATTGGAGTCGAAAATGTCTTCTAATGGAGCTAAGCTTGTTCGAAGAAAATTGTCTTTCAATTGTATAACTTCGGCTTCATCATCAGCTATCTCTTCACAATTGTTTTGTCCAAGTTCTTGTATGTTTTCTTTGTTAAAAATTGTTGGATGTAGGATTTGGTGAGTTGTCTTAGGTGACATTGGCTTGTTATTCTGTTTACTCTGTATTTGTGATTGACTTTCTCTTTCAAGTATTTGTGATTGACTTGCTCCCTCAGTGTCAATATTTAGTCCTGCAAATTCTTGCTGTAAAGTCAAGAAATTGTTTATTTGTGTATCATCATCAAATACTTGCCAATCCTTGACATTATTTGGGACAGATGGTCTATGTTTTATCTCAGCTGTAAAACAGTGGTTGGGTTCAAATGGAAGTTTACAGGTGCTTGCAAATGTGGCCAAACTATGAGCATGAAGATTATGTGTTCTCGGAATTTTGGTTATTTGAAATTCAGTGAAGGAGTTTAGCAGTTCAGCAGCAACAGACCTATAAGCCCTCAGTCTTTTGTCATTGATGACAAAATTTCCCTTTACTTGTTGGATAATTGGGTCTGAATCTCCTAGGACTGAGACTTTTATGGCTTGTAAGGATTTTACTAGCTTTAGGCCTAGTAAGAGAGCTTCATATTCAGCCATATTGTTGGTGCACCTGAAGTTTAACCTATAGGCTCGGCCCTCTGCATGACTATTTTGTTTGTTATGTATCCAAACCCCTGCTCCTGCCCCTAACTTGTTGACTGACACATCAAATTCAAGAAACCAGAGGACTTTTTGGTTAAGGGAAGGTTTGTCAACTGTTATGGGAGTTGGCATCAACAACTTGAGATCTTGGTTTACCCTTGATTTTTCTTTTGGAATATTTTTGTTAATTGATTTCTCAACCTTCATTTCTTGAACAACAGTCTCTTCATTTGTCTGCTGGTCTATTTTGAGTGTGTGGAATTCCTCATCACCTGTGGGGTTTGTTTTGTCATTGAAGAGAATGTAGGAGTCAATGTCAGAATGGACAGCATATATGGGGAAGTTTTGAGGTTTTTCTTCACTGCTGACCATGTATTTCATAAGTGACTCTCTATATAGTCTCTTGGGTTGACCAAAGACTGTGATTGTGGCATATGACATGTCTAATTGTAGGGACCCTTGAAGTTTAGCCCCCCATGATCTTGATAACAACATTCCATATTTGGGTGGGATATCAGCAACTACAACATCCATTAAGATTGTTTTATTTGGATATTGGACAAGGGATACACATAAGTCTTTTATCAAGCCTAAACACTTAACTTGGCTGGAGTCAAATGAGAATAGGTCCTTATATGGTCTTGTAATATCTAGATTCAACCTTTCCATGACTGATTTCGGCATCAGGTTATGAGAGGCACCTGAGTCAAACATTGCATTGTGTAGTATCTTATCATGAACATGTAAACTGACATAAAAAGGTAAGATCCCTGTGACTGCTGTCTTTCCCTCAACCTCTAGACCGAACAACAATTCTGGGGTATCATCCAACACATTGACATTGTCTTTATTACGAGTAAGTTGGAGGGACTTTTTGATTTGTTGTTTGTAGATGTCATGCTTGGCTAGTTCTGAGAGAGGGATGGCTACCTTCAGTTTGCCAACTTCAGCTTCCAAGTCAAAGGGTCTTTCAGATTGAACCTTAGTGTTGTGGGTGACAACCTTTTCTTTGTTTAGTAAGTTTTCTTCTTGATCCTTGTCTTGATCTTGGGGCTTGTGCCTTTCATTCATCTTTTGAGGAAGGTCGCTTGGATTAGGCTGCAAAGATGATGCAGCCAGTGGCTGTTGTGTTGAGGGAAGTTGTTCAGTAACTTCTTCAATTGTTACCGCCTTTGTAAGTGAATCAGTTGTGTTAATTGGTTCTGTGACTATGGCTCTTTTAGGCTGCAGCCTGTCCTTTGGTTTTTCAGGCTGTGTTATATTTACAGTTCTGCTTCTTAGTTTGTATTGTTTATGAACTTCATAAACAGCTGTGTCATAGCCTTGTTTGAAGTCAAATGACTCACCTGACTTGGTTTGGAATTATTTAATGTCATCATCTTTGTGATCTTCTTGACTCAGGAAAACTTGATGCTCATCATTGAGGCCCATTAGGTTGATGTGGGTGTCATCTACTTGCTCGTTTGAAGTGGATGTTTCAGCATAGTTTTCCTGGAACGAAGGTCTTATCTCTGGATCAGAATTGGCCTTGCCAACGTTTGGGTTTTGATTTCTCCTAAAATTGGGATTCCTTATAGGGTTGTTTTGCGGTGCTTCCCATGATGCCTTTCTCTCAATTGATTCCACTCTATCACCCAATCTCTTCATACCATTGAGTATTGCATCCAGTTTCTGATCAAAGGCCGAGGGTTCTTCTTTGTATATGTTTCTCTTTTCCAATCTTGCCCTGTTGCTTTTAGCAATCAGGTTTGCTTCTACTGTGACAGCTACCTTTTGGGCATCTTGGAGAGTTTCAGTTGCTCTTTCCTTTAACTGATATGCCATGTCAGGGTCAAATCCATCAGGGAATTTGTACAAGGCTAAATCAGGAGGAGGTCTTAAGTTTTGTGGTATTGCGTTGTATACATTGTTAAATCTGGCACAATACTCCAGAACGGTCTCTTGAGGACCTCTCTTGATTGTGTTGTATTCACCAAGTATGTGCAAGGGATCTTTCTTTTTCTCCCATCTGTTAGTAAAGGCTTGATAAATCTCATCAGGGGTTGTGATGGTATTTACAGCAAGAGATCTGAACCAAGTTCGGACATCACCTGTCAGGCTCTGGACAAAAATTCTCATCCTCACACTATCATCATCTATTTCATAGTTCTCAAAGTGATCCTGCATCTTTTTGGCATGCTGAATAGCTGTGAAAGGGCCAGTGGAGTCAAAATTTGATATTTTGGTTTGGTAATCCTGAGGTAAGGCTGCAGGATTAGCAGGCAACTGCAAGGGTGCATATCTGTTAGCCATATTTACAGGGTTTAAAGGATTGACACGGGCAACTGGGACAACAGGAACGTTGGGTACCACAGGGGTAACAGGTATAGCAGAACCTAGAGTGTTGGTCAAGGGAATATGTGCAGTGGATGAAGGTGTGAAAGGAGGACTTTGAGATGTGGATGGTGAACTAGGGGAATTGGGGGCAGACCAAAAAAGAACCTTGATTGGAATGGAAATGGGGTTAGGGTGAACTGTCTCTAAACTTAAGTCAGCAAGCTTATCTGGCCCTTGCTGCTTCCTAACAATCTTAGGGATTGTGTTAGGATTTTCAAAAACAGTGGGTGGGTTGGGGTCCGGATTTGACCTTGTGTACCGTGGATTCTTCTTGGGAGCCAGCTTCTGAACTTGTTTTTGAGTATTTTGAGGAAATTTTTATATCTGCAAGGACTAGACTAGATTTTGGAATGGCTGTATATGTCTTAAAGCTATCATGAAGATTTGACTGAAGCAGCTTTAGGGGATATATAGCAACTAGAAAATCCTAAGGAGTCCCCAGTGGAGTCGCCATTTATGTTAACACCCAGGTTGTTCCCTGTGACTCCTGAGGGAATACGGCCGGGGTAACCACTAACCAAGCTTTGGATTACAGTCTCTAGCCAAACTGTAATCAGAGAGGGCTCTCTCTTTAAGATTTATCTCTGTTTTGTGAGGATTTTAGGCTAGTTATGAAGTGAGGGTTTGGTTTGAATTTTGGTTGAATGATATCTTTCAATACCTAAGATGTAGTTTTCAGACAGTTGTAATTCATTGGGCAATGGAGTCTAGAGCTGTGAATTGTTTGAAATGCTTAAATGGGAGTGTTCAGACTGCAGGGCCTATTGGGTATTCCAACAAACAAACTTAAAACTGTGGTGATGATGTATGATCAGCCAATGGAAAGCAATTAAGAATTTTCCACTAAGCCAGTGGTGTGAAAGTGAAGTATATTGCACAGGAGCAAACTTGAATTCCTGAAACAAGGGTCACTGTGAAAGATATATTCCGAAAGTGTAGCAATTAAGAATTACACTTATCAAGATTATAACTGAAGAAAACATTCATTAACAACATAGATTGAGCTCAGGGTATTTCATGAATAAATCCTGAATCTATTCTTTTTCTTTGCTGCTAAATACTAGAACTTAGGAACATGTATGGATTGTAAAAGACTGAAACACATAACGAAGAGAGTTACAGAAGACTTATTGTATTGTGAGATGCACAGGGATCCTGCAAATTTTAACAAACACCATGAACGCATTCAAACAGCTCAGAACTTGAGAGATTCCATCACTTCTTTTATTAAACTCTGAATAAATTACAGCATAGGATCTCTTCAAGAGGAAATCAACAACCCCTACAAGCTTATGCGAGGGGGAATTTATACAATCGGTTCCAAAAATATATGAACCGCTGAGTTATCTGATAATTAAATACGTTACCAACTTTTACAAAATATCAGAAAAGCAGTTACTGCTGCTATTAATACAAAATGAATGCCCTTTATATCTGTCAAGAGATACTTTGACCCTTGGAGGTTACTGAGTCGGTTTGAAGTTTGATCATTAATGCTGAATGGTTTGGCTTTATGCTTTGCCATGCTGTATCTTTCTCGGCCCTGCTGTCTGCAGCTGTCACTAATGCTTTAGTGGCCGGATCTTTCTGCTGAGTTGGCTCAGCCCATTCCTCTCTCATCCACCGTGTATGCATCACTTTTTCTGAAGGTGATGACTTATGTTTTTTGCTGAAAACTGTGCTGGAAGCCTTTAGATTTACAGTATCTTCTGTATCATGCTAGTCCACCATTCCTGACTGGGCAACCGATGTCTCAAAATTGCCTCCAAGGTCTCATCTGCCTCTGTATATTTGTAGAAGTTTGGAGGCACATCAAACAAGTGTTTGATCTCATTCATTATAAAAAATAGGGTTTCTACCCTGTCATAAAGGCTTTTTCCAGAAGCTGGCCCTATTTCCTCTGAGGTGCTGGGTGTTTCTTTGATCTGATTGGCAGCAAATGTATTGACCCTTTTAGCATATACCTCATGTGAAAGTAGTCTCCCTGCGCTGTTCAGTAAGCCTGGAAGACCTCTGCTTTCTAGTACTGCAAATTTCTCCAAAAACTTATTAACTTCTGTCTGCATATCCTGGCCTCTTCTTTCCAATGTTTGTGCCAGGGTTCTTAATTTTAGGACTCTTTTTATTAGCATGATGATCTTAGTGCTGTTGGGAATTCCCATTTGAGCCAGCTGAGGACCTGTTCGGTAATTAAGCACATTGATCATTCTATTGGCCACCTCAGGCATATTGCCTAGAGATGCCCTTGCTCTTTGGACTTCTCTGTGTGCTTTTCCAATGAGCTCTATTTCCTCATGGATGGTCTCAATGTATTGCCATTGATCAGTTATGGATTGGCCAATGTTGGCCCATAGGACTGTCTTGAGTTCAGATACTACTTTATCCAGATTGAGCTCCTTCTCCAGCTCCTTTATCCTATCTTTGAGGGCTTTTATTTCCCTGCCCTTTTATGCCACAGTCTGTTTTGAGTTATCATATCTTTCATTGAGCTTAGCCAAATTCTCTTTGGCTTGATTCAGCTCTATCATTTGGGCTTCCAAGGCCTGAATTTCATTCTTGAGTTTCTGCATATCAAGACTTTGAGCCTGCTCTATTGTAGGTGCCGGTGCTGATGTAGATGGTGCTGTTTGTTCAGCAGGAGGAGCAGTAGTCTGAGGAGGCTCTTCTAGATTGATTATTTCTGGAGGAGGCTGAGAAGTTTGACCTCCTTCCTTTTGCTGTAATGATGCTTGCAATGCTGCCTGTGCAGCCTTTGATTCTCCCAGCTTTTCTTGAGTCTAGATTAGCTGTTTATATAAAGACACCAGCAAAGCTGTGGCATCTTGATCATGTCTCAGCTGGGCAACTTCATCTGTTTGAGGGTGAATTGTTGCTGGGATTTTGATCTTTCTCCTCAAAGCTGCCATGTCTGCATCCCTCAATTTCAATATTTCTTGTATGCCCTTGATGTCCTTGGGATGATGCCCAATCTCTATGATTATATCTTCTAAGGACCTGATCCTGTTGTCCTTTGCTTGAGAGGATGCTCTCTCCAACTCAAGTTAGGCAGCTGTATTATTTAGGCTATTTTCTAGCCTATAATTATCCAATGTCTTGTCTGCCAAGGAGGCATACACCATCTCACCCGTTTGCTTATGCAATTCGATTTTGTCCATTGGGTGGATGTCCTTGGCAAGGACCTCAAGATTGGTCCTCAAGTAGTCTGAAGGGGACTGTGGCTGCAATGCAGTTGGCATAAAGTGACTCATGATCATTTTGCCTTCATTAACATCATATGCGGACATGAGTCTTTGCTGGTTGGTGGGAGCCATTTTCAACAAATGATTGTATAGCTGTATCTTTATTGGCTCATTCCTCCTCTTTATGTCAATGAACTGCTATTTGATGCTTAGTTCACCTTCTCTCTGCTGGCTTGAGGAGCTGACTTCTCCTCCCATTATCCTCTCTTGTTCCTGTTGGAAGGAACTTGCTGAGGCCTCGAGACTTGGTGGGCCCATGCCCAAAGATTGCCCCATAGGCATTTCTTCTTCTGACAGGGGATTCATTCTGTGTCTTTTCTCCCCATGAGTTGTCGATGTTGTGAGGAGAGTCTCTCTGTCCCTCTTCCTGCTTATATCTTCTTTTTGTGGGGTTTGGAGGACTGAGGCCTCCACTATTGTCTCTTGCCTAGGAGGCACAATTTGTTGTGGCTGTTGCTCAGTGGATTTTGGGGCTTCCACTGTTTGCTTTTGCTGCACAGGCTGCTCCTGTCTTTGTTCTTCTTGTTGTTGGTGTTGTTGTTGTTGATACACTTCCTGCTGCTGCACTTCTTCTTGCTATTCCACCTCTTTTTCTGTTTGCTCTTCAGTCATGGGAGGTGGTTGTTCCTGTTCCACCTGTTTTTGTTTGCCTTTGCTGGATGTCTGTTGAGTGTCCATGGCAGCTTGCTGATGTGCTGTTGAAGATGAGGCAGCTGCTCCAAGTTGCCTTTGATATGAGAAGGAAACCTGTCCACAAGTTTCCAAGTCAGCCTCTTTTTGAATATTCCTAGCCTCTCTTTCTAGCATTTGCTCTCTAGTAATTGGCTTTTCTAGAGTGCCCTCTTTCCAGCTCAAAGAATTGGCATACTTTTCAACATGAGGCAGCCTTACATGTGCATAGTTACCCAATTTGTATTTTATCCTCCTGAGGGAAATAAAATGATTAGGGTCATAAGGTGTCCATTTGAAACTGGTTTGCAATTGGAAGCCCTCTAGGATCATATCTGCCTCTTTCCATCCCTCCTCTCTTTTGTTGTATAGAAAAGGGCCTAGCTGGTTCCTTACCTTCAGCTGCACCTTCTTGTTCTTACTTTGGAAATGGAAGCAGTCGGCATTTCCAAACTGCCTGAAGTATTCTAAGGCAAAAAGTCTCATAGGGACATATCTTGGCAGCCTATAAGGGTTCAAATCACAGCCATATATTCTAATTACTGTGTGGTGTTGGTAAAAGTACCAATCACCAATGCTCTAGGCCTTGGAGAGATGGAGAACTCTTTGCATATCATCAGTCAACCTTGGAGGAGGAACACCATACAGCAATGTCATAGCTGGGTGAATGAACATGTCTATGAACTCACAATATGTGTATGGTGATTCAGAAGTACAATGAAAAACTGAAGTCCAAAAGACAACTGACCTTGGATTTCCCTGGGCATTGAGCTTCTTGAGGGGAATGGAGAAACTGTCTGGTTGATAAAATAAGAACAGATGGTAGATGTATGAGGTGTATCTGAACACCCTTTCCCTTTGTAGATTCATTAGCTGTTCATGAATCTTTTCTGCAATATATGTGGCATAGTCATAGTGTACAGCAGGAGGCTTGCCAGGAGAAAATATGGACAGCATTTCCATTATGGTGTTATCAACATCCTCAACTCCCCTGTACCCCAGGACGTAGCTGATCAAATCCACCAGCATTTTGCCCAAGTCATTTAGGTAATGATATCTAATAGGAGGAGTTCTCGTAGTTTCAGAGCTTGGCTGTATGAATAACTGATTGATTTTGATGATCTGGGCACTTGACAAATTACTCCCCTTCTTTACTAAGTCCAACATGGAGAGAGGGGTCAATGGTCTTGCAGTGTGAAAATGCAGCATCTCATTTATGGTTTCTGGGGTGATATGGAACAAGACTGAGCTTGTAGGACTGAGAATAGCTCTCTGGCATGGATCATAGCACTCCTGGCATCTATGGATCAAGTCTGGAAGGGCATTGACTTGAGGGAGGTTGTAAATGGGCAAATTTGAGTCCCGATTCCCTAAAATATCAGCTCCACTAAGGTGTTGGGCTTTCAATTCATTTAGCATATGAATATTAAACTTAGAATTCATCGGGAACCAGTCTATCATCTGATAATCTACATCTCCCAGGGCTTTCCATTCTAACTCCCTTTGAGGGGCATTCAGAGGCTGAATATTCAGGGCTATTGGTGTTTCCATGGCTAAGAAGGCTTCTAACTTGTATGTGAACTGGTTTGAGTGAGCAGAGCAACACAAAGGGGTTTCTTTGCAATAGAGAGGTGAGTTGCAAGGAACAGAGGGTAAATTGTGAAAGCAGCAATTGAAATACTGCTCAGAGGACTGATGAAGCCAGTACCAGGACTGATAAGGGTGTTTCTATGGTGAATTTATGCAGTTGAGGTTTTTAGTTCACGACTGCGCGAACTACCTGTGAATTTAGGTAAATTTTGATAAATGCAGGCTCTGTAGAAGGTTTTTTGCCCCGCCAGTTGGAAATGAATACAGGTCACTGGATGTTTGCTGGTGAATTCAGTGCTTTACACTCTCTTAAGCCAGTTTTCTTGTACAAATATGGATAAAACCAGTTGCGGGGGAATGATTTTGAGAAATACCTTGCGAATTGCCGGTAACAGTTGCAAATGCAGTTATGGCGGATGCGCCCACGGTTTCTGAGTCGAGTTTTGCAGGTTGGCGCTGGTTTGGTCATGAAATGCATGCAAGGAGAACAATAGTCGTTTTCGCAAAAAGTGGGAAAAACGCAAATTTTTGGCTAAAATATGGATTTTTTGGAATATTGGCTCGTTTTTTGGATGACGTCAGCATGACGTCATCAGGTGGGGTCAAGGTCGGATGACGTCAGCATGACGTCACCGGATGATGTGGCAAGCTGTGAGTGGTCCACGGGGATGGTGAGGTGGCGGACAGTTCAGAGCAGTGGCGGACAAGGGTGCTGACGCGGCGGCGAGGTAACACTGACGTGGGCCTGACGTGGTGATGACGTAGGCATAGCAGGACCGGCGGTAAACCAGAAGCGGTAATGGTTTTTCTCGGACCGCCTTAGATACGGTCGCTGTTTTGTCAGAGGGCGACTCGAGAAATTGTGAGGGCGATGCGTGGCAAAGGCCTGACGTCACCCTATGACAGTTTCTCGGGTGCTATCTTACGGACGTTGGGCCCAACCCGATATGCATACAGGCCATCCGATCAAAGGTGCCCGATCTGATGGATGACGGATCGCTAAATTGTGCGGATGATACGGCAGTGAGTGGGGTAATAAAATATTATTTTCTTTGAAAAACGCACCCGGCGGGACTTTGGGTTTTGGCGGAGTTATATAGTTTTCATTGTATTTTCCAAATGAAAATGTATATTGCGCCCATACTTTGGATAAGTCGGAAAAAGTGGGTTTTTTTTGTATTTTTGCGAATAGAGTGGGTTAGGGGTAAAAATGGGGTTTTTACAAGGTCTTTTAGCAAATGAAGGGGTTAATGGATTGGATAACTTCTGAAGGGGGACAAGGGCTAGGGTTTGGGTTCTTAAAGTGACCAGATGTCACTTTAATTCCTGACTGTGAACATATGGCTATAGTGCCAAAGGGGAAGGGGTATTTATAGCATGCTTGGGGTTTATACACCATAGTGTTTATAATAGTAGGGAATAGGGGAACATAGAGGATTTTAGATAATAAGAAGTTAGGGGTTAGTAAGAGTGGGGGAAGGGGTGAAACACTAAGTTTTTGTATGAAATCAACTTAGTATAGGAAGTAGATCAAAATAAAAAGAATTTTTAGACAAGAAATGTGGCTCTAAAGGAAACCAGAACCAACATAAAACCTTTAATTCTTTCATGAACACAACTGGTGTAGGGATGTTAGTAATGAATATGAGAAAGGGAAAAAGGAAGTTAGACATGCTCCATTGTGTTACAACAAAGTGATAGAGAAGAGGAGCTTTTCTATCCATTGATGCTTTCCTTGTTTTGACCAGCAAGATTCAGTTGGAAAGGAATGACATTTCTGTAACCCCATCTACCTACCCATCTACTTGCCTAGCATTTTTTGTTTCTTCTTGGAGGGTGCACTTGGACTTGCAGACCCTTATGTGCCTTTTCTTTTCCATTGGCTTTTTCTTTTGATTGTCTATCTAGCACTACCCTTATTGCTTCCAAGGCCCCAGATTAGGCGGTTGGGAACCTTAATTCTCTGCCTAACTATTGGTCTGCCAAGATTAAACAGTTTGGACAGACTTCTTTCTCTATTCTACAACAGAAAATTGAAACATGGCATGATCCAGATTAGGCTGTTGGACTATCCACCAAAATTGAGTCAACATCAAGCTATGTACATACCTTGTCTTCTCTTGGAAATATGGGATCTTTGTATCAGCAAAGCAGAGCATATTTGGCACTTGCATTTTCCAATCATGAAATATGAAACATATTGATATAGGTATCCAACAGACTGCACCAGTACAAATATTGTAAAAGGATTTTCTTATTAAGAAGAAGATTGAGATGACTTGCAGCAGGTGGTTTTTCTCCCGCATTGGGTTTCCACCTTATATCATGGTGTTCATGTGTGTGCCTTATGTATGATGATCTATTCTCTATTATTGCATCTGTTATCTGATAATATGGTTGATAATGTTCTAATGCACTCATTGAAGATCAATTAACTTAATCATAAGAAGTTGTGGAAGTAGCATATATGAATCTGATTATGGAAATGAAAAAGTTTTATTAATGTGATAATATTGATTCACCCCCCCTCTCAGTATTATTTCCAACATTTGTTTCCCTGAATATATATCGCAGCCCGGATGGATGAAACTAGATCCGGGGTCTTCAATCTCATCCAATCTTCACTCAAAGTACAAGTCGATCCATGTGAGAAATGTTCTGAAGTCGAACATGGAACGACATTGCTTGATTACCAATCAATGATGTAAATTGTTAACAAGCGCGAGACGAATCACCGATAATGATAATGACCCTGAAGGTACTGTAGTACAATTCACGTGGTGTGAATAAAGGACTTGGCGTTGAACACCACGCAAAAATCTTTCGGTCGAAGGCCATTGATGTAAACCTGTCGCCGAAAGTGAGAAACTTGCCATTGAGGCATGCAAGCTTCAAAGTACTGAACGGGGTGTTCCTAGATCAACTTCTTGGATAATGAGCCGATGTCGACAAGAAGTGATCCGTCACAGGAGGGCCTTAATTAATCCCACATCAATGACACAGAACGGAGCAAATGATTTTAATGGAGGTGAAAACGATCTGGTGATATAAGGTTCAGGATGGCGGTCATGAAAGAATGGAGTATAATGTATGGTAGTGGGTGAGACACAGGTGAATTCTCTGAATGACTTCTCTTGAACATATCGGCGACACTGATGTGATGGATTGGTAGCATTAACCCCAAATGTGGATGGTATGGCGTGACCATGGTGATGTGACCGGTGTATGAAACAACCCAACCCGACTCGGACACGGAGTGGAAGTGTCATGTTGAAGAGCGACTTGATACCAACAAAGTTTCTTTAAGTTTTCGTCCCAATTTTTCCCCAGTCATTATTGACCAGTACCTCTTTATTTTTTTCAAGCTTGAGGAGGATAACATATGCTTGTTCTATAATTTTCCCTTCGGGCAAACCCATCGCTATGTTTTAACGAGCCTAGCGATAGTGAAACTCGTTCTCGCCTAAAGACAAGTTTGTCGCTATTAATCTTTTAACAAGTTTAATGACAAAGATAACTCGGTCCTTTTCAATTTTAGAGAGTCTGAAAAGGGACGTAAAGGTAACTCCAAAATTCCTTTTTCGTCATCTAATCCCTTAAGTCCGAAAAAGTATAAAACAATACAGAAGGGATGAATTTTCGATACTTTTAGCGAGCCGAACAAAACAAGCGCTCGATCTTTTTGTGTAATAATCCCTCAGGTCCGAAAAGATTAAAATCTAGAGGAGGGATAGCACTTCCTGTCCCTTTAACGAGCTGGAGAGGCCAATGGCTCGATAATCTCTTCATATTTTATGAGTCAGTTGAAAAGAGCTTAAAGGAGACTCGTCTTTTGAGGAACGAGTGATAAAACGGGTAGCAGTTGATTCCAGGTAAGGTTTGGAATTTTCCAATCACGGCAGTGTCACAAGGATGGCTAGTGAAATCACTCTTCGCAACTGTTCCTCAAAATGGGTAAACAATCAAATGGAGGTGAATGATTGGCCAATTAAAAAGTGGAGGTGATGGTGCAAACACGACCAAGGCTTTAACAACTGAAGTACTACATTCACGATGGTTATTTACCGGGGAATAGTTCATTTTTTAACGGGCTTAAACGCGGGGTGAAACATTTGCTCATGGCTTATGTTTATTTTTTAACGAGATTGAACTATGTGCTAAAACTGCTCGATTAATCCAGTCGTGTGATAAGAATGTCTCATATAAAACGGCAACTTTTAGAGTTTTGCCCCACATCCTTTCTTTATGCAAGTTAGGAAACAACCAATCCTACGAGTTTAAAGGATTAGAGGTCCTACAAATTTAAAAAATAAATAGTCGCTCTTCGCTTGCACTCCAAAAGGTTTGCATGCCCCCAGGTATAAAACATAATTTCAAGGTTACCCCTTCTTTAGTCCGTTAAAACATTTTTTTTACTGAGAGAGGCCTACCTCTTACAGGTTACCCAAAGATTGTTCTATTCACAGCGCAAACAAAACACTTCTCTGGCGATGTCTACCGAGATAAACAAAGGTGAGCGGTGATGCCCGCCAACTCACATAACTTTGACAAGAGAATCTTGTTCCAGTCCAACTCCCTCTTCCAATCACGGACGGGAGTACGGAGGTCATATTCTCTCACGGAAACCTACCCTATACCCGAAGTTTTCCTGTCGAAGCAGACCAGGGTGCATGCCCCCTGGGTTTCAGTCATGTCCCCCCGAATCACTCGCGCTCATCAGGAGGACGGACTAGAGATTGAGACATTTCTTGTGTGAAAAGACCATTCAGGGATGGTATATGACTATTTGCTCTGTATGATCCAAGAAATGAAAGCTGGTCCACGAGCTTGACCACTCTTCCTTCGTGCGGAAAACACATTACTCTAAAGAGTGAGGAGACAATTGCTCCCATGCAATAAATATAGTCTCGTCCAAGGAGTAGATTGTAATCCAGGGGTCCTTGAACTACCATTATGTTCATGTGAATGGTTTTCCCTCTCAATGTTATGGGCACATCAGGAAGGATCCCTAACGGTCGACTGGTTCCTTTATCAAAGCCTATTAGATTTCTCATCTCAGGCAAAAGCGATGGCGAACCAAGTGCTTTCCAAGCAATTGAGGAAAGGATACTCATAGAAGCCCCTTCATCTATGATGGTACTAGCCATAACCATTCTATATATTTGAACAATAATTCAGAATGGTACACTAGCTGGTAAACGGGGTCTGCCTAGTTGATTCCAGTCGAAGGAGACAACTAGGTTGCTTGGAGGTGGGACCGAATAGACGACCAGGTACGACTCTGACGAAATTCCTTCTTGTGGTAAAGGAACGGGTAAATTGCCCCCATGTTCATTGGAGTCTGTGCTTATGAAAAGAATTTGGACGGTGTCATCATTGTTCTCTTCAGTGACTATATCATCTGAAGATGGAACCTCTGAAGGTAAGACCGGTTCAACTGCCGCCTCAACCTTTTGAGTTTCGTCTGGTATGGATTCAGATGGTTTATCTTCAATGATAGATGCTTCGGCCGACCACCTGGGCTGGCCAGCTGGATTTTCAACTAGTGACGGACTCGGCAAGAGTTTTTTTATATCCAGGAGGAAGTCGTAACGGTGAAACCGGACAATCATCCAAAAGTATTTTAGCTTCATCTAAGAAGGGACAACGATGGAAGACATGATCGCCTTCCCACAGTTTACAAGGAAATCTATATTTTCCTTTTTGTCCTGGGGCTTCACTTTCACTAGTTGACGGTGTGTTTTCAACATGATCATCAGAGGTTGACGACACCGGGTTGTGCAAACGAGGAGACCAGTCCCTTAAGATCCGAGGGATGCAAGGACAATCTCTGTGATAGTGGTCTCCTTTGCAAATGACACATGGCGATTTAGGCCTGGTCGGTGCAGTGTGTGGATTTTCGCTAGATGACACTCGTTTGCCCCCATTCGCTTTTGGCTCCTTCTTCTTCTTCTCTTTCTTCTTCTTTTCCTTCTTCTCCTTAGGTACTTGACTTTTGGCTTTACCAGCCCCATCAAGCGAAGAGGAAGGAGGAGAGGAAGAATTAGAGGAAGTAGAAGGTTGGTGGGTAACTCTGGAATCGTCTAGTTGCTGATTCGATTGTTCAGGATTTGTGGTGTTCTGAACGACAGAGGTTTAGAAGAGCCGTACAGGCAAACCAATCGTTAGTATTGGAAGCGACAATGTGGCCATATGGGGTGCACCAACATCTCCCCAAGAGGAGAAGGGACTAGGATTTCCTCCAAGGGGAATTCCTTGGTTGGTGGACTCCATTTTCTCAACCCAAGATCAACGTAGGAAAGGGTAATGAATATTCCGTTTAAAATAAATTTTAGACGCTTTGACACAACTTGTTTTTTTAGTTTTTAAGAGTCGAGAAAAAAGAAAAGATGACTCTAGTCTCCTTTGATTTTTAATGAGCTTGAAGTGACAAGTGCTTAGATGGACCTTTTCCGTTAAGGAGTCTGAAAAGGAACGAAACGGACTGCTCTGGAAATATAGGTAGAGGGATTACCAAACCAATCGCAAAACTGCAGAATACTTTTTACGGTACGGCAGTCAATCTTCCCGAATGCTGTGTTCAGTGCATTGCGATCGATAGGGTGGCAGACATGGCTTCCTATGGATAAAGGATTAAGCCTATTGGGGTCTCCCAAAATATACTCTACGGTACGTGGGAGCACAAGTCCGTACTGGCACTTGTCGTCTCAAAGTGGAGGAATCACCCAACCATCAGTGAGAACAACAGTTACCAGACTTTACGACGCCGGAATACGTCTCTAGCCTAGACTTCTAGATGTTGTGCGTTAAGTTCCAAAGTGTTGTTAGATTCATTGAATTTATTTTAAGTTGATCTTGTTTATTAAGTTTGCCTTTTGGGTTCACCACGAGATGTAGATGTAATTCCTAAAATGCAATCTAAGATTATAAACAAACTTTTTATCTCTTTTATGCAATGAAAATCCTAGCTACTAGGAAAAAGAAAGACAGAATCTTTTCACAAAGAGCAAAGAGCACACTCTAAATGCACTTTCCTAAATCAAGCCAATCAGACAGTCTATATGCAAATGCACATGCATGTATTTGTTTTCGATTTTCTTAGTATATGGATGCTAAAAAGAAAGTTGATGCACAAATCTGAATTTCTTTTCAAGCGACAAATATCAACAAGTTTCTTTTCGAAATCAAAAAATGGAGACGATTACAACACCTTACAATTTTGAAATGAATACTTGTTCTTGACACTAGAAAATTACAAATTCAGACCAAAAGCAATGGTAATAGGATAATCGACCATCAAGAGCAATCAAACTCTTCCCTACGATAGAAATCGACACTTGCGATAGTTTCAAATCAAAGGACGACAATACGATTACGCTAATTTTGCAAAGGAGAACTGTAAATGACTCAACAAACACACAAAAACATCTACAGTTCTTTTGTACAAAGGAGGCGGAATAACATCAAGGAAAAGGGGTTTCAAACAGACATATACTGATCACAGGCAGCAAAATTCAAGAATAGAACTGAAAAGAATGAACCACGGAAGCCACAACTGCACAGAGCTAGTCTGATCAGCGCACCTGTAACACAGAGAATCTGAAATGCAGCACAGGTTGTCCACTCGAGAAGTGCGCTGAAATTCAGAATCTCTGAACAGTACCTGCGCTGGGCCAGAAACAAGACTCTGTTCGGGTTCCGGGTCACAGTTTGCAGTTCAGTTCTTGGGTTTTGGCCGAGCAAAAGCAATCAGTAATGCAACAATCAGGGGTAGATCTAAGGAGGATCTAAGAGCTATCACAAGGGCAATCAGATAGTTTGTGAATCAGTTGTTTAAATCATAAACAGATCTAGTAGATGGATTGAAGTAACAGTTGTCTACTTTGCATTTGTTATGGAAAATGCAGTTTGAATTCTATTTGTAAGTTTATGAAACAAACAACAAAGAATGATAAACAAACAAACTAATTACGTCCCCAGTGGAGTTGCCATTTTGTTGCAGGGAAAAGTGTCTCTTTAGAACTGCTCTATCCCACTAAGGTGTGATGGCTGCCTTAGAAACAAATAGACAAAAGCTACTTTTGTTTTTCCTTTATGAATTATAGATAGAGAGGAACAGAAAGACCAACCTTTGTCTTGCGCCAATCTCTTGATTTGATCCCTCTCTTCTTTGATAGTCCTCAGCTACCTGCTCCCTTGCACGCCCAGCTTCACAAAGTACCTGTAAGATCAAAGAAGCATAGCACTATACAAAGACATGGATCTATAATCATAAACAATCTAGGGTCAGATGTAAATTGACCATGCAAATGTAACAAGCATCAATGACACAAAAGCATGGAGGAAAACTCAAATAGCTTTTATTGATAAACAAGAAAATAGCCAAGAGGAGTTATAACCGGTTGTTCCAACCCAGCATCAACCACCCAGCAAAGAAGTCCCTCTTCACCTCAAACAAAGCTTAGATCACCCAAAAATCTGATGTTTGTCTCAGAAAACCAACAACAATTCCTTACAATATGCAAAATTCCAGCCTCTGGATCTCTGGGATGAGGGATCCATATATAGATATCTGTAAGGGGAATGAGTCAGCTTGTGATTTGATTAGTGTCTTCTCTCTGATAGTTCTTGCTTCCACTTGGAGACTGAGGGCCTCTTACTCATCCTTGGTCAAATTCAGTGAGGCAAGTGTCACAGGAGAAGATTCTGGAAGCTTCGATTGCCTCTCCACCTCGCGGAATGACACTGCCATTTGTCATTTCTTGCCCATCGCACCCCATAGAAGGGACTTTTGAAATGAAACGCACCCTCATAGTGTATTTGGGTGAGATGCAACGCACTTAACCAGTGGAGCAGCTGCAAAGATCCTGTTTTGACCAATTCTGAGCAGTTTCTCATGGAGAACTTCTGGGAGAAGTTGTAATCTGTTGACCTTGTTCCTTTAGGGTTTAGAACAACATTTTTAGGGACTTAGGAGCCCTTGGTTTATGGACATTTCATGCTTGGGGTTGTAGGGCCCAAAAATGTCTATAACAATATGTTCTCTCCATATCTAATTCAAAAATGAAATACTAATCCCAATTTTTCAAATCAACATTGGTCAAATAACAATGCTATAGAATTATATGATAGGGTACATATATATGCTTTAAACAAAATCAAACATCATACTTCATAGACTTCATATTAGCATCACACAACAAACAACATTCATATGTGTCCTGCATAGACCACTCATCTTCTTCATATTTAATTATTCTTGTCAATCCTTTTGTTTTCTCTCTATGCAATCTTCTCTCTCTAAAAAAATCATATATGGCCAAAACACATTCACATATATTTTATCCACATCATCATACTCACATGTCTCACACACTTCAGTTCTTTGTGTAATTTATATATGCAAGCACACCATCCATTATTAAATAATCACCTTACCTATTTATTTATACATTATGTTTAATCAAGGTTGACAAGGTCTTTGGATTTTCCACCCTTGGTAATTTAATTAACATGGCCTAGTAATTAAATTAATTACCCATGGTAATTTAATATTATGCTTTTACCTCAATTTAGGTGATGAACGCTTCGAAAGCCTTACAACTTGGCCCATAGGAGCATGCCCCCATGACTTCGAACTTAACGTTTTTAACCTTTTTTTGCAACTGTGTGTTTCCATCTCATTAGGGATACCATGTGGCCTTCCTGGTCACCTGCCACATGTCATCTAAAAAAGGGCCAGTTGGCCACACAAAAATTCCAAAACCACATGTCATGTGCTAATTGCCAATTGTATTTCCACATTGGTATTACCACCTACATCGACATTTGGATCTCGAAGTTGGAAAAACAACTTTCAAGAAAATTCCCCTAAGGACTTGAGGGTCCAATGGCCATGTCACCATGCCACATGTTTTCCATTTGTACTCCACTTCTGTGCTAGTTTTGCACCAACTCCATTCCACTTGTGCTCCATGTGGAAACCTACATGGTGTGGATTTTTTAATTGCCAAAACCATTTTTGTGAACACCATCGATTTTGTGTACCCACGATAATGATTTTTGTACTTGGGGAAGTGGATACCTGTTGTGGTAAAACACAACCCCCCCATTATTGACTTGTTTACTTCAAATAATGGGGACCCTTTCTACAAAGTTTTTGGCTAAACGCCTTTTAGGACTTTTATTATCCTACGATTTTCTTAATTTTTCATTTTCTTTAGATTCTTGTTTTGATTGCTTTGTTGAAATCGATTTTTTATAAGCTTTCCATTGATACTTGTTTTACCTCATTTGATCAACTAGTTTGTAAATGACACTCCTTTGAAGTTTAATCAATTGTGTCGTCTGGGTTAAAAAAATGCATTTATTGTAAATATTAATCTTTAGTTGAATCTTTATTAATTTTTTAATTTTTCTCTAACAATCTTGCTAAATAACTAAGCCAAATTGTAGTTCATTTTTAAGATTATCAATTACCAAAAATGACTGTAGTTTATAACAAAAAATCTAACTATAAATAGACCCCACTTAATTTCATTTTAAAACTTAACCAAACCTTATTAAACTTGGACCACAAAAAAAAAAAAAAAAAAAAATTATAACATGATCGCGTCCATCAACATCGTATTATGCAAGATTCACAATGAAACAAGTTTTACAAACCCCGATCCAAGGTTTCATGCGATGCGATATGAAGTCAAACCATGACTTTCATTTTAAAGTCATTCTCACATTCGTTGTTTTGAATTGATTTGAAAATGGCTTATGTAATTACATTAACTTATGTTATAAAATGTAAATTAATTTTAATATAAATTAATTAATTAATATATAATATATATAATTTATTTAATTAAATTAAAATTAATTATTAATTAAATTAACATTAATTATTTAATTAGTTTATAAATAATTAATTTGTTTTATAGTTAGATTAAAATTAATTATTAGATAATTAAAATCTAATTTGGGATTAGAATTTAATTAAAAAGTCTGATCTTTTTTAGCCCGGCAATAGAATTTCCAGAATTATGCCAGATTTCACTCATCAACTTTGGAGGCTCATAGATTGAGTTTTACTTGGCCAAATGAGGCCCAGGAAAGCTCATTGGAAAAATAAAATCAAGGAGAGAAGGTTTCACTAACAGATTTGGTCATTTATTGAGTCTAAAATCAAACAGAAGATCAAGCTCCGAATTTTTAAACAAAATCAATTTTCTGAGTTTTATTTTCTGAGTTTTCATTTTCTCAATCCTCTTCTAAATGCAGATTCATTCATCAACAATATCCTTGGCCAATTAAAATCATCATATGTGTTAACACCCAGGTTGTTCCCTATGACTCCCAAGGGAATACGGCCAGGGTAACCACTAACCAATCTTTGGATCACAGTTTCTAGCCAAACTGTAATCAGAGAGGGCTCTCTCTTTATGATTTGTCTCTGTTATGATGGTGTTTTAGGCTAGGTATTATGCTCAGGTTTTGGTTTATGTTTTGGTTGAAGGATTTCTTTCAGGGCTTAAGATGTAGTGTTTAGAGAGTAATATATCATTGGGCAATGGAGTCTGGAGTTGTGAAATGCTTTGAAACGCAGGATTGGTGGTGTTCAAACTGCAGGGCCGATTGTGTATCTCAGACAAACAAATTTAACTTGAATGGTGAGGCATGTCAGCCAACAGAAAGCAATTAAGAATTCTCTATTAAGCTGGTGATGTGAAAGTGAAACACGTTGCACAGGAGCAAACTTGAATTCCTGAGACAAAGGTCACTGTGAAAGATGTATTCTGAAAGTGCAGCAATTAAGAATTACACTTATCAAGATTACAGCTGAAGAAAACATTCATTAACAACATAGATTGAACTCAGGGTATTTCTTGAATAAATCCTGAAAGTTATTCTTTTTCCTTGTTGCTAAATATTCAGAAATTAGAAACATATATGGATTTTAAAAATCAAAAATACATAACAGAGAGAGTTACAGAGACTTATTGTATTGTGTAATACACAGGAATCCAGCAGTTTTCAACAGACACCAGAACGCATTCAACACTTCAGAAATCCGAGAAATTCCATGACTTTCTTTATTAAACTTCTGAAAGGATTACAGCATAAGAACTTCTTCAGGAGAAATCAACAACAACCCTTGCAAACTCATGCGAAGGGGACTTTATAGGAATTCTTATACAAAATATCTCAGGCATTGAGTCATCTGAGAGAGAAATATCTTCATTACTTCGTACAAAAAGTAGAAAAGAAGTTATTACAGCTTTGAATGCAGCATAACTGCTCTTTAAGTCTGTCAGAGGATATTTTGACCCTTGGAGGTCAGTGAGTCGGTTGAACCGCTTTGCTTTAATGCTGGAAAATGTGCCTTTAAGTTTGCTGCGCTGTATCTTCTCTGCTCTGCCAGCTGTGGTTTCCTACTTTTGCTTCGTTGGCCGAAATTTTTGCTGAGTTGGCTCAGCTTTAATCTTTAATGCATGCTGATTTTGTTAAACTGTGCTTTGCATAACAATTCATATTTTAAAAACAAAATTAGGTGAATGGCTCACTGTCTATAAAATTTTCTATATTGTATTTGTCCACCAGTCTTGTGTAGGGAGTTGATGCCTGAGAATTGCATCCATAGTCTCCTCTGCCTCTGTATACTTGTAAAAATTGGGAGCCACATTAAACAGGTGATTTATCTCATTCATTATAAAAAATAGACTTTCTACCTTGTTGTAGATAGTCTGTCCTGTAGCTGGCCCTGTTTCCTCTGAGCTGCTGGGCTTCTCATGGATTTCATTTGTGGCAAATGCATTCACTCTTTTGGCATACTGCTCATGAATGAGCAGTCTCCCTACGCTGTTCAGTAAGCTAGGGAGTCCTCTATTTTGCAGCACCAGGAATTTATCCATGAATCTTTTTACCTCGGTCTGCATGTCCTGGGTTCTTCTTTCCAATGTCTGCACCAAATTTCTCAATGTGAGAACCCTTTTGATCAGCTGAATGGTCTCAGTTCTATTGGGAATTCCCATGTTTGCCAGCTGAGTACTTGTTCTATTATTCAGCACATTGATCATCCTGGTGGCAACTTCAGGCATGTTGCCTAGAGCAGCCCTTGACTTGTGAATTTCAGCTTGTGCTTTTGGGATGAGCTCTAGCTGCTCATGGATTGTCTCTATATACTGCCATTGGTCAGTGATAGATTGGCCAATGTTGGCCCATAGCATTGCCTTAAGCCCAGCTATAACTTTATCTAATTTGAGCTCATTTTCTAGCTCTTTTATCCTGTCTTTGAGGGCTTTCACCTCCCTGCCCTTCTCTGCCACCGCTTGCTTGGATTTATCATATCTGTCATTCACCTTGGCCAATTTATCCCTGGTCTCATTCAGCTCTGCCATTTGAGCTTCCAGGGCTTGAATCTCAATTTTTAGCTTTTGCATGTCCAAGCTAGGGGCCTGCTCTGTTGGTGGAGGTGCTGAAGTAGGTGGTGCAGCCTGATCAGTCTGTTGGGGGGGAGGAACAGTAGTTGGGGCAGCTTCCTCAAGGTTTATGATTTGAGGAGGAGGCTGAGAGGTCTGCCCTGCTTCTCTTTTTTTCAAGGCTGCCTGTAGTGCTGTTTTTGCAGCCTCCGATTCTCCCAGCTTTTCCTGAGTTTGGATTAGCTGCTTATACAGAGATATCAACAAGGTTGTGGCCTGTTGATCATGTCTTTGCTGGGCAACATCATTTGTTTGAGGGTGAATTGTGGCTGGGAGTTTGATCTTTCTCCTCAAGGCTGCCATGTCTGCATCCCTCAGTTTTAATATCTCTTGTATGCCCTTGATATCTTTGGGATCATGCCCCATCTCTATGATGATGTCCTCTAAGGACCTTATTCTGTTATCTTTTTCCTGGGATGATGCTCTCTCCAACTCTAACTGAGAGGCTGTATTGCTAAGGCTATTCTGTAGCCTATAGTTATCCAACGTTTGGTCTGCCAAGGAAGCATAGACCATCTCACCCGTTTGTTTATGCAGTTCTATCTTATCCATAGGGTGGATATCCTTGGCAAGGACTTCCAGGTTAGTCCTCAAGTAGTCAGAGGCAGATTGGGGCTGCACTGCTGTTGGCATAAAATGACTCATGATCATTTTGCCTTCCTGCACATCATATGCAGACATGAGTCTTTGTTGACTGGTGGGAGCCATGTTTAACAGATGGTTATACAGCTGTATCTTGATGGGCTCATTTCTCCTCTTAATGTCGATGAACTGCTGTTTAATGCTAGGTCCACCTTCTCTTTGCTGATTTGAGGAACTTACTTCTCCTCCCATTGCTCTATCTTGTTCCTGTTGAAAGGAACTTGCTGATGCTTCCCTGCTGGGTGGGATCATACCAAAAGACTGTCTTATTGGAATTTCTTCCTTTGAGAAGGGATTGATTATCTGTCTTTTCTCCCCATGAGATGCTGATGTTGTAAGGGGAGTCTCTCTGTCCCTTTTCCTGCTTGTATCCTCCTTTTGTGGAGTTTGGAGGATTGATGCCTTAGCTGAAGTTTCTTGCCTTGGAGGCACAGTTTGTTCAGTGGATTTAGGGGCTTCCACTATCTGCTCTTGCTGGACATGCTGTTCCTGCCTTTGTTCTTCCTGTTGTTGCTGTTCTTCTTGCTGCTGCCCTTCTCCCTGCTGCTCCATTTCTTCTTGTTGCTGCACTAGGGTTTCCATTTTCTCTTCAGTCATGGGAGGTGGCTGTTCCACCTGCTTTTCTTTGCCTTTGTTGGCTGTCTGTGGATTATTCATGGCAGCTTGCTGATGTGTTGTTGATGATGAGGCAGCTGCTCCAAGTTGTCTTTTATATAAGAAGGGGACCTGTCCACAAGTTTCTAAGTCAGCTTCTTTTTGAATATTTCTAGCCTCTCTTTCTAGCAGCTCTTCACTAGTGATTTCCCCTTCTAGGGTGCCCTCTTCCCAGCTCAATGCATTGGCATACTGCTCAATCTCAGGCTGCCTCACATGTGAATAGGTACCCAATTTGTATCTTATCCTCCTGAGGGAAACAAAATGATTGGGGTCATAGGGTATCCACTCAAAGCTAGTTTGCAGTTTGAGGGCCTCTAGGATACTGTTTGCCTCTTTCCATCCCTCCTCTTTTTTGTTATATAGGAAAGGGCCCAGCTGGCTCCTTACCTTCAACTGTGCCTTCTTGTTCTTACTTTGGAAGTGGAGGTAGTCGGCATTCCCAAATTGCCTGAAGTATTCGAGGGCAAAAAGCCTCATGGGGACATACCTTGGCAGCCTAAAAGGCTTCAACTCACAGCCATATACTCTGATGACTGTGTGGTCTTGTTAAAAGTACCAATTACCAATGCTGTAGGTTTTGTTTAGATGGAGAATTCTCCTCATGTCATCAGTTAACCTTGGAGGAGGAACACCATACAATAATGTCATAGCTGGATGTATGAATAAGTATATGAACTCATAGTATGTGTATGGTGATACAGAGGTGCAATGAAAAACAGAGGTCCAAAACACAACTGACCTTGGATTCCCCTAGGCATTAACTTGTTTCAGGGGAATGAAGAAGCTGCCTGGTTGATTAAACAAGAATAGATGGTAAATGTAGGAAGTATATCTGAACAGTCTTTCCCTTTGCAGATTCATTAGCTGGTCATGGATCCTATCTGCAATATAGGTGGCATAGTCATAATGTACAGCTGGAGGCTTTCCAAGAGAGAATATAGACAGCATTGCCATTATAATTTCATCCACATCCTCCATTCCCTTGAACCCTAGGACATAGCTGATCAAATCCACTAGCATTCTGCCCAATTCATTTAAGTAGGCATATCCAATGGGAGGAGTTCCGATGGCTCCAGAGCCTGGTTGTACAAACAACTGGTTGATTTTGATGATCTGGTCATTTGACAACTTATTCCCCTTCTTTATCAAGTTCTGCATGTAGAGAGGGGTCAATGGTTTTGAAGTGTCGAAATACAGCATCTCATTTATGCTCTCTGGGGTGATATGGAACAGAATTGAGCCTGTAGGGCTGAGGACAACTCTTTGGCATGGATCATAGCACTCCTGGCATCTGTGGATCAACTCTGGCATAGGATTTACCTGGGGGAGGTTGTAGATGGGCAAGTTTGAGTCCCAAATCCCTAGGATATCAGCTCCACTAAGGTGCTGGGCTTTCAATTCATTTAGCAACTGAATATTGTATTTGAAGCCTAATGGAAACCAATCCAACATTTGATAATCCATATCTCCCAGAGCTTTCCATTCTACTTCCCTATGAGGGGCATTGAGAGGCTTGATGTTCAGTGCAATTGGAGTTTCCATGGTCTATTGAGCTTCTGTCTTGCAGGTGAACTGGTTGAAATAGGCAGAACAACACAGAGGTGATTACTTGTAATGAAAGTGTGAATTTCAGGGACCAGAGGGTGAAGTGGGTACACAGCACTTGAAATACTGTTTGAACTACGGATAAGACCAATGTCTGGTCTCACTTTGTCTTCTGTGGTAGGTTTTTAATGGATTGACCAACTGTCTCACGATTGCGCGAGCAGTTTACAGTTTTTGATAAGAACTCGGGAAATCAAGGCTCAGCTGGTGGTTTTCGAGCTTGCAGTTGGGAATAGAGGCTTTGCAGAGGGAATTTGCCGGTAAAATGATGAGTTTTAGTGTCCTTTGAGCCTTCTGAGTAATTTACAGACAATTCAGGCGTATGGAGGATAAAAGATGAGAAATACCTGGTAAACAGCGAGCAGTGGTCGTAAATGTGGGCAGAATTGGTGCTCTGGAGGTCTCCAGGTCGATTCCAGCGGGGTGGCGCAGTTTTGGACGTAACAGACCATGCAGCGGAAACAATAGCGAATGAGTGAAAAAGTATGTAAAACGTGATTTTGGGCCAAAATATGGACCTTTTGGAAATTTGGCGCTTTTTCTCGGATGACGTCAGCATGACGTCATAGGGTGGGGTCAAGCTCGGATGACGTCAGCATGACATCATCGGGTGAGGTGGCGAGCTACTATTGGTCCACGGGGATGATGCGGTGGCAGACACGTTGGCACAGGGGCGGACAAGAGTACTGATGCGATGGCAAGGTGTCGATGACGTGGGTCTGACGTGGGACCAGCAAACCGGGCGGTAAGCGCCATAGCGGTTACGGTTAAGTGCCATAGCGGTCACGGTTTCTCGGAGCGCTGATGATACGGCCCTGGTTTTGTCAGAGGCCGCTCCGAGAGACCCGAGAGGGTGACGCGTGGCTGCGCCATGACGTATCCCTTCGTCATTTTCTCGGGCGCTAATCGTCTGTCGTGGGGGCCGCTCCGATATGAATGAGGGCCGTCGGATCCCACGGGTCCGATCCGACGGTGGACGGGAGGGCGATGTGATCGGTGGATACGGACGCGAGCGGAGGAATAAACAAATATTTCTTTTGGGACACGTGCTCAGCGGGAAAGGTTTAGATATGGTATTTTTCAATGTTTTTCAATATATTTCGAAAAATCAAATGTATGCGCCAACTTTGGTTAAGCGGCAAAAGTGGGTTTTTTGGTTTTTTTCATAATTTCAAAGGGGTTATGGGTAGGAGGGGCTTTTACAAGGTTTTTTCTTTACAAATGAAGGCTCAATGGGTGGAATGACTTCAAACAAGGGAGAGAGATGAGGTATAGGTTCATCAAAGTGACCAGATGTCGTTTTGATCCCTTTTTAGAAAACATATGGCTATAATGCCAAGGGGAGGGATATTTATACAAAATTTGGGGTTTATACACCATGGTGTTAATACTAGTAGGGGACAGGTAATATAGGGGATTTACATAGTAAAGTTAGAGTTAATATGGGGGGAAGATGTGAATGAGGAGGGAAAATCACTAAGTTTATTTGAAACTTACTTAGTTTAGGGAGTAGATCAAAATGAAAAGAGTTTAGACAAGAAATGTGGCTTCTAAAAAGATTAAGAACCACCATGAAACCATAATCTCTTCCATGAATCTCAGCCGATGAGGGAGTGTTAGTAATGAAATGGAGAGGGGAGGAAGGAAGGTTAGACATGCTTCCTGCTTGCTGCAACTTGATGAAGAATGACACCTTCTCAATTCATTGATTTTGCTTTGGTAAACAAAGTTAGCACACATGCAACTGATAAGAAATGGCCCTTCTGCAACCCCAACTGCCTACCCATCTATTTGCCTAGCATTTTTTATTTCTTCTTGGAGGGTGCACTTGGACTTGCAAACCCTTACTTGCCTTTTCTTTTCTTTGGATTTTCTTTTGTTTTTCTATCTACTTCTACCCTTATTTCTTTCAAGGTCCCAGATTAAGCTGTTGGGAGCCTTTTTTCTCTACCTAAACTACTTGTCTGCCAAGATTAAACAGTTTGGACAGACTCCTTTCTCTATTCTACAACTGAAAATTTAAAACATGACATGATCCAGATTAGACTGTTGGACCATTCATCAAAATTCGAGTCCATACCAAGCTATAAGCACAGATTGGATGCTCTTGGAAATATGTGATCTTTGAATCATCAAAGCAGAGCATATTTGGACCTTTTCATAGCCAATCATGAAATATGAAACCTATTGGTATAGGTAGCTAACAGTGGCTCCACATGGGGATGGTGTTTCATTTGAAAGACCAAGAACAGCAGGTCAGATTGCCTTGCTCCTTGACTCCTCTTTCCAATCTTGAAGTTTGCTGCTTTGAAATGCCAAGATTGTGTGCTTCCCTTCTTGGTAGACCTCTGATTCTATTTACCTTTTGCTGGCAGTTTTGAGAAAACTTTGAGAAATTTCATATTTACATGTTGGCAGAAAATAATATATACATCTGGATATGTACAAGGGAAAACTCAGGGTGCACTTATGGGTGGTAATCAAAATAGTGCTTCAGCATCCTACCATTCACAGGACCTTCATCCAAGTCAGTTTTAGTTAGACTTTTAAGGAAATAGGTATTGTTTCCTTGCACTGCTTGGACAACAAATGGTCCTCTCCAAAGGGAATCAAATTTTCCATGTTTTCCCTTATCCTCTCTTCTTGAATCCCACTTGAGGACTTTGTCACCAATGTTGAAGTCTTATGCCTTGGTCCTTCTGTCAAAGGCCTTCTTTAATTTCTCTTGTAAAACTTGGACTCTGCTGAAAACTTGGTCCCTAGTTTGCTGTAAACAGATTATTTGATTGATCCTTCTTTGCATATCATTTGGTTCAGCTTGGCTTTCTTGAAGAAGTTTCATAACAAGAACCCCTAGTGATGAAGGAAACTTGGCTTCCAGTCCATAAACCAACTCATATGGGCTGGTTCCAATTGATCTCTTGGTTGTTAGTCTATCTGCCCATAAGGCATTGACCAGCTTCTTGTGCCAATTCTTCTTGTTTTCTTCCAGTACCTTCTTTATGATGTTTACCAGGCTTTTGTTTGATGATTCAGCAAGACCGTTTCCTTGGGGATAATATGCAGTAGAATGGCCCAAGGTGATGTGAAATTTATGGCAGAAGTTCACCATTTTCTTGGATCTGAAAGCAGCAGCATTGTCTGTTATTATTTTGTCAGGACAGCCAAATCTAGCCAATATGTTGTTCTCCAAGAACTGAATGATCGTGGAATCATTTGCTTGTCTGCATGGAACAGCTTCAATCCACTTGGTGAAGTAGTCTGTGGCTGTTAAGATCCATCTATGTTGGCCTGAAGATGAGGGATGAATTTCCCCAATGAAATCCAAGCCCCATTGTTGAAAAGGTCTCTCTATTGCAATAGGCCTCAAGGGAAGTGGCAACAACTGTCTCTTTCCCTCAAACACTTGACATTTATGACATGAGGTGGTGAATTTCTTGACATCAGAGAACATGGTGGGCCAGTAATACCCAGCCCTTAGTATTTTATCCACAGTGGACTTCCAGTACAAGTGTCCACCACAGTCACCTGCATGAAATTCTTTTATGATTTTGTCAGTTTCATTCTCAATTAGGCAGTTTAGCAATATTCCTTCATGGTTTTTCCACAGTAAGTTCCCATCCATAACACAAAATTTAGAGGCCTTCATTTTAAAAACCTACATTTAGTTCTGGACAATCCTGGAGGAGCACACAGGTTTTGCAATACATAACATATATCAGAGTACCAAGGGGACTATTCAAAGGCTACATTGATCTTTGGAGTCGCCAGCTCCTGTTCACTGTCCAGCTGGTTAATGTCTAAGGCTTGGAAATTTGCTTCTGTCATTAATTTGGCCAAGCCTTGCCCTTTTATTAGTTTTGTAGGTTTTATCTCAATGTCAAATTCCAAGATGTTGGCAATCCACTTTCCTCTTCTGCCCTCTAAGTTTTCTTGGGTGAGTATGTCCTTCACAATAGGGCTTGGTACATAAGCTATTACATGCGAATAAAGGATGTAAATCCTAAAGTCTTTAATGGATTTGACCAAAGCATAAGCTTGTTTTTCCATGATTTGATATTTTAAAGGTGCATCTCTAAGAGCTCTGCTAAAGAAAGCAATTGGCTTTTCATTTCCTTGGTCATCTTTCTGTAACAGGACAGCAGCAATTGTGTGCTGGGAAGCAAAAGAAAATATGATGAACTCCCTATCAAATTTAGGATTTGTTAGGACAGGGGTTTGAGTGAGGGCCAGTTTTATTCCTTCAAAGGCTTGGTTTGCTTCAACTATCCATTTCACTTTTGAATCCTTTTTTAGCATGTTATTTAGTAATCTGATTAGTTCTGCTAAGTTTGGGATAAACCTTCTTAAGAAATTGATTTTTCCCAAAAATCCTTGTAACTCTTTGATATTTCTTGGGTGGGGCATTTGTAGGATAGCCTGTATCCTATCTGGGTCAATTCTAATGCCATCTTTAGAAATGATGTGGCCCAACAGCTTACCCTCCTCTAAACCAAACAGGGATTTCTTGGGATTCAAGGATATTCCATATTTTCTGCATTTTAGGAAGATCTGTCTCAAATGTTTTAAATGTTCCTGGTCTGATTTTGAGAAAGGTGTAAGGTCATCTAAGTAAATGACCAAAAAGTCATGGATCTCCTGGGAAAAAGCAATATCCATGGCCCTTTGAAAAGTTGCCCCTGCATTTTTTAATACAAAAGGCATTTTTACATATTTAAAAGTTCCCCATGGGGTAGTGAATGTTGTTTTATCTTGATCATCAGGGTGCACCAGGATTTGATTGAAGCCTGAAAATCCATCCAGTAACGAGATCCTTGAGGCCCCTACCACCCTTTGGAGAATGTGATCCATCTTGGGTAAAGGATAGTTGTCTTTGAGGGATACTTGGTTCAGATTTCTTAGGTCCACAGACAGCCTGATTTCCCCAGTCTTCTTTCTTGTAGGGACTAAGTTGGAGATCCATTCAGAGAATCTGATTGGTGCTATGATGCCAGCCTTGAACATTTTCTGTACCTCTTGTTCCATTGCTGGGAGAAGCATAGGATTGATTCTCCTCAATTTTTGTTTAAAGGGCTTTTGATCAGGTTTGAGAGGGATTGTATGCTGGATAACAGAGGTGTCATAGGACTTTAGGTCCTCATAAATCCATGCAAAGACATCCTGGAACTCTTTAAAGAGGTCAATGTATTTAGGCTTTTGGTCAGGAGGTAAAGAAGCAGACAATTTAATTATTCTGGGTTTGTCAATTGTTCCTATATTGCATTCTTCAATGGCTGCATTTAAGGGCTGCATTTTTGGTTTTCTGGGAATATCATTGGAATCAAAGATGTCTTCAAGGGGAGTTAGGCCTGTTGGTAGAAAATTGTCTTTGAGTTCTATGATTTCAGTTTCAGCATTGGCCACTTCCTCACAATTGCTTGATTGAATTTGCTGAATGTTTTCCTTATTGAAAATAGTTGGATTTAGCATTTGTTTGGCCGTTCTAGGTGACATTGGGTGAGTAATCTGTTGAAACTATATTTGTGATGGACTTGCTCCATCAAGTGTTTGTGATTGACTTGCTGTCTCAAGTATTTGTGATTGACTTGCTGTCTCAGTGTCAATATTTAATCCTGCAAATTCTTGTTGCAGAGTTAAAAACTGGTTTATTTGCTTGTCATCCTCAAATACTTGCCAATCATTAACATTGTTTGGAATGGAGGGTCTGTGTTTTACCTCAGCTGTAAAACAATGATGGGGCTCAAAAGGCAGCTTGCAGGTACTTGCAAAGGTGGCTAAACTATGAGCATGTAGATTGTGGGTTCTAGGAATTTTAGTGATTTGAAATTCAGAGAAAAAGTTTAGTACTTCAGCAACAGCAGACCTATAAGTCCTTAGTCTTTTGTCATTGGTGACAAAGTTTCCCTTCACTTGTTGAATAACCAAATCTGAATCACCCATGATTGAAACCCTGGCAGCTTGTAAGAACTTTACTAACTTGAGGCCTAGTAAAAGAGCTTCATACTCTGCCATGTTATTAGTACATCTCAAATTCAGTCTATAGGCTCTGCCTTCTGCATGACTATTCTCTTTATTGTGTACCCAAACTCCAGCTCCTGCCCCTAATTTGTTGACTGAGCCATCAAATTCAAGGAACCATAGAATATCTTGTTGTGGGGGAGATTTGATGATCTGTTCATGGGCTGGCAATGTGAGTAGCAGTTGTGGTTTTTCATCCAGCTTGGCTTCTAGGACAGTTTCATCATTTCATTGGGTATGCTTGATAACTAGGGCAGCAGCAACATCTAGTGTTTGATTGATTGTTGTTTCATGGGTGGTAATACTTTCATTTGAGTCTTCCTCCTGTATGAGTATCTTGGTTTCAACCTTACCTTTTGAGGGAGTTGTGCTGTCATTGAAGAGAATGTATGAGTCTATGTCTGAATGGATAGCATATATGGGGAAGTTTTGAGGCTTTTCTTCACTGCTGACCATATATTTCATAAGTGTTTCTCTGTACAGCCTTTTTGGTTGCCCAAAAACAGAGATGGTGGCATATGACATGTCTAATTGTAGGGAACCTTGGAGTTTAGCTCCCCATGATCTTGATAACAGCATCCCATACTTAGGTGGGATATCAGCAACTACCACATCCATTAGGATTGTCTTGTTTGGGTATTGAACCAGAGACACACATAAGTCTTTTATGAGACCTAAACACTTGACTTGGCTGGAGTCAAAGGAAAACAGGTCCTTGTATGGTCTTGTTATGTCTAGATTCAATCTCTCCATGACCGTTTTTGGCATGAGATTGTGCGAGGCACCTGAGTCAAACATTGCGTTATGTAATATTTTATCATGAATATGTAAACTGACATAGAAAGGTAATACCCCTATGACTACTGTTTTTCCATCCACTTCTGGGCCAAACAGGAGTTCTGGGGTGTCATCCAACACATTGACATCATCTTTGTTGCTAGTGAGTTGAAGGGACTTCTTGATCTGTAGTTTATAGATGTCATGCTTGGCTAGTTCCAAGAGAGGAATAGCTATCTTTATTCTGCCAATTTCAGTTTCTAAGTCAAACGATTTTTCAGATTGGGTCTTGGGGTTATAGGTGACGGTCCTTTCCTTGTTCATTAAATCTTCTTCTTGATTTTTATCTTGACTTTGGGACTTACCTCTTTTACTCATCTCTTGGGGAGTAACATTCAAATTAGGCTGAGAGGGTGAAGTAGCCACAGGCTGCTGTTTTGAGGACAGTGGTTCAGTGATCTCTTCAATAATCACTTCTTCTACAGGTGAATTTTTTTTATCATTAGGCTCTGTGATTATGACTCTTTCAGGCTGCTGATTATCCTTTATCTTTCCAGGCTGGTTAACATTCACAGTTCTGCTCCTCAGCTTGTATTGTTTATGGACTTCATAAACAGCAGTGTCATAGCCTTGTTTAAAGTCGAAGGATTCACCTGATTTAGTTTGGAACAGTTTGATTTCATCATCCTCATGATCTTCTTGTGTTAAGAAAACTTGACTTTCACCATCTAGACCCATTAAATTAATCTCAGGATCTTCATTGGGCTCTGTTGATGTGGAAGTTTCTGCATAATTTTCTTGGAAAGGGGGTCTTATGTCTTGATCAGCACTGGGTTTGCCAATGCCTGGGTTTTGAGTTCTCCTAAAATTTGGATTCCTAGGAGGGTTGTTTTGTGCTGGTTCCCATGATGATTTTCTTTCAACCGATTCCACTCTATCACCCAATCTTTTCATGCCATTGAGTATGGCATCAAGCTTTTGATCAAAGGCAGAGGGTTCCTCTTTGAAAGCAGTCCTCTTTTCCAACCTTGCCCTGTTTCTTTTGGCAATTAGGTTGGCTTCCACTGTAACAGCAACCCTTTGGGCCTCTGCAAGGGATTGAGGGTCTCTTTCCTTTAACTGATAGGCCATGTCAGGGTCAAAGCCATCAGGGAATTTGTACAAAGCTAAATCAGGAGGGGGTCTTAAATTTTGTGGGATTGCGTTGTATACATTGTTGAATCTTGCACAATACTCCAAAACAGTCTCTTGGGGACCTCTTTAGATGGTGTCATATTCCCCAAGTATGTGCAGAGGATCTTTCTTCTTCTCCCATCTACTAGTAAAGGCTTGATACAGTTCATCAGGAGTTGTAATATAATTTGCAGTCAGGGATCTAAACCAAGTTCTCACATCCCCAGTTAGGCTTTGAACAAACATCCTCATTCTGACACTGTCATCATCTATTTCGTAGGTCTCAAAATGGTCTTGCATCCTCTTAGCATGCTGGACAGCTGTCAGAGGGCCATTGGAGTCAAAATATGGGATTTTGGTTTGGTAATCTTGGGGTAGAGCTGCAACATTAGCTGGTATCTGCAAAGGTGCATATCTGTTAGCCATATTTACAGGGTTTAGAGGATTAACAGGGGCAGCTGGGATAATAGGAACAGTGGGTACCACAGGGGTGACAAGTAGGGGTGAACCTAGAGTGTTGGTCAAGGGGATATGTGCAGTGGATGAAGATGTGAGAGGAGGACTTTGAGATGTGGATGGTGAACTAGGGGAATTAGGGGTAGACCGGAAGAGGACCTTGCATGGGGTAGAGATAAGGTTAGGATGATATGAATCTGAGGTTAAATCAGCAGGCTGCTCCTGCTTTTGCTGCCTCCTAATGTTTCTTGGGATGGTATTTGGATTATCAACAATGATGGGTGGATTAGGGTCAGGATTTGCCCTAGTGTGCCGTGGATTTTTCTTAGGAGCCAGTTTCTAACTGTTTTTCAGGATTTTACAGGAAGTATTTATATCTGCAAGGACTGGATGAGGATTTTGGAATGGATACATATATTTCAAAGCTAAGATGAAGATTCCCTAAAAAGCTCCTCCCTAAAGCTGTCAATGTGATACAAAAACAGTTTAAAGGCCTCTTGACTGATTGCAGGCTTGATAGTAGCTATGGAAGATAGATAGTAATTGAAAAATCTCAAACATTCCCCAGTGGAGTCGCCAATTATGTTAACACCCAGGTTGTTCCCTATGACTCCCAAGGGAATACGGCCGGGGTAACCACTAACCAATCTTTGGATCACAGTTTCTAGCCAAACTGTAATCAGAGAGGGCTCTCTCTTTATGATTTGTCTCTGTTATGATGGTGTTTTAGGCTAGGTATTATGCTCAGGTTTTGGTTTATGTTTTGGTTGAAGGATTTCTTTCAGGGCTTAAGATGTAGTGTTTAGAGAGTAATATATCATTGGGCAATGGAGTCTGGAGTTGTGAAATGCTTTGAAACGCAGGATTGGTGGTGTTCAAACTGCAGGGCCGATTGTGTATCTCAGACAAACAAATTTAACTTGAATGGTGAGGCATGTCAGCCAACAGAAAGCAATTAAGAATTCTCTATTAAGCTGGTGATGTGAAAGTGAAACACGTTGCACAGGAGCAAACTTGAATTCCTGAGACAAAGGTCACTGTGAAAGATGTATTCTGAAAGTGCAGCAATTAAGAATTACACTTATCAAGATTACAGCTGAAGAAAACATTCATTAACAACATAGATTGAACTCAGGGTATTTCTTGAATAAATCCCGAAAGTTATTCTTTTTCCTTGTTGCTAAATATTCAGAAATTAGAAACATATATGGATTTTAACAAATCAAAAATACATAACAGAGAGAGTTACAAAGACTTATTGTATTGTGTAATACACAGGAATCCAGCAGTTTTCAACAGACACCAGAACGCATTCAACACTTCAGAAATCCGAGAAATTCCATGACTTTCTTTATTAAACTTCTGAAAGGATTACAGCATAAGAACTTCTTCAGGAGAAATCAACAACAACCCTTGCAAACTCATGCGAAGGGGACTTTATAGGAATGCTTATACAAAATATCTCAGGCATTGAGTCATCTGAGAGAGAAATATCTTCATTACTTCGTACAGAAAGTAGAAAAGAAGTTATTACAGCTTTGAATGCAGCATAACTGCTCTTTAAGTCTGTCAGAGGATATTTTGACCCTTGGAGGTCAGTGAGTCGGTTGAACCGCTTTGCTTTAATGCTGGAAAATGTGCCTTTAAGTTTGCTGCGCTGTATCTTCTCGGCTCTGCCAGCTGTGGTTTCCTACTTTTGCTTCGTTGGCCGAAATTTTTGCTGAGTTGGCTCAGCTTTAATCTTTAATGCATGCTGATTTTGTTAAACTGTGCTTTGCATAACAATTCATATTTTAAAAACAAAATTTGGTGAATGGCTCACTGTCTATAAAATTTTCTGTATTGTATTTGTCCACCAGTCTTGTGTAGGGAGTTGATGCCTGAGAATTGCATCCATAGTCTCCTCTGCCTCTGTATACTTGTAAAAATTGGGAGCCACATCAAACAGGTGATTTATCTCATTCATTATAAAAAATAGACTTTCTACCTTGTTGTAGATAGTCTGTCCTGTAGCTGGCCCTGTTTCCTCTGAGCTGCTGGGCTTCTCATGAATTTCGTTTGTGGCAAATGCATTCACTCTTTTGGCATACTGCTCATGAATGAGCAGTCTCCCTGCGCTGTTCAGTAAGCTAGGGAGTCCTCTGTTTTGCAGCACCAGGAATTTATCCATGAATCTTTTTACCTCGGTCTGCATGTCCTGGGTTCTTCTTTCCAATGTCTGCACCAAATTTCTCAATGTGAGAACCCTTTTGATCAGCTGAATGGTCTCAGTTCTATTGGGAATTCCCATGTTTGCCAGCTGAGTACTTGTTCTATTATTCAGCACATTGATCATCCTGGTGGCAACTTCAGGCATGTTGCCTAGAGCAGCACTTGACTTGTGAATTTCAGCTTGTGCTTTTGGGATGAACTCTAGCTTCTCATGGATTGTCTCTATATACTGCCATTGGTCAGTGATAGATTGGCCAATGTTGGCCCATATCATTGCCTTAAGCCCAGCTATAACTTTATCTATTTTGAGCTCATTTTCTAGCTCTTTTATCCTGTCTTTGAGGGCTTTCACCTCCCTGCCCTTCTCTGCCACCGCTTGCTTGGATTTATCATATCTGTCATTCACCTTGGCCAATTTATCCCTGGTCTCATTTAGCTCTGCCATTTGAGCTTCCAGGGCTTGAATCTCATTTTTTAGCTTTTGCATGTCCAAGCTAGGGGCCTTCTCTGTTGGTGGAGGTGCTGAAGTAGGTGGTGCAGCCTGATCAGTCTGTTGGGGGGGAGGAACAGTAGTTGGGGCAGCTTCCTCAAGGTTTATGATTTGAGGAGGAGGCTAAGAGGTTTGCCCTTCTTCTCTTTGTTTCAAGGCTGCCTGTAGTGCTGTTTTTGCAGCGTCCGATTCTCCCAGCTTTTCCTGAGTTTGGATTAGCTGCTTATACAGAGATATCAACAAGGTTGTGGCCTGTTGATCATGTCTTTGCTGGGCAACATCATCTGTTTGAGGGTGAATTGTGGCTGGGAGTTTGATCTTTCTCCTCAAGGCTGCCATGTCTGCATCCCTCAATTTTAATATCTCTTGTATGCCCTTGATATCTTTGGGATCATGCCCCATCTCTATGATGATGTCCTCTAAGGACCTTATTCTGTTATCTTTTGCCTGGGATGATGCTCTCTCCAACTCTAACTGAGAGGCTGTATTGCTAAGGCTATTCTGTAGCCTGTAGTTATCCAACGTTTGGTCTGCCAAGGAAGCATAGACCATCTCACCCGTTTGTTTATGCAGTTCTATCTTTTCCATAGGGTGGATATCCTTGGCAAGGACTTCCAGGTTAGTCCTCAAGTAGTCAGAGGCAGATTGGGGCTGCACTGTTGTTGGCATAAAATGACTCATGATCATTTTGCCTTCCTGCACATCATATGCAGACATGAGTCTTTGTTGATTGGTGGGAGCCATGTTTAACAGATGGTTATACAGCTGTATCTTGATGGGCTCATTTCTCCTCTTAATGTCGATGAACTGCTGTTTAATGCTAGGTCCACCTTCTCTTTGCTGATTTGAGGAACTTACTTCTCCTCCCATTGCTCTATCCTGTTCCTGTTGAAAGGAACTTGCTGATGCTTCCCTGCTGGGTGGGATCGTACCAAAAGACTGTCCTATTGGCATTTCTTCCTCTGAGAAGGGATTGATTCTCTGTCTTTTCTCCCCATGAGATGCTGATGTTGTAAGGGGAGTCTCTCTGTCCCTTTTCCTGCTTGTATCCTCCTTTTGTGGAGTTTGGAGGATTGATGCCTCAGCTGAAGTTTCTTGCCTTGGAGGCACAGTTTGTTCAGTGGATTTAGGGGCTTCCACTGTCTGCTCTTGCTGGACAGGCTATTCCTGCCTTTGTTCTTCCTGTTGTTGCTGTTCTTCTTGCTGCTGCCCTTCTCCCTGCTGCTCCATTTCTTCTTGTTGTTGCACTAGGGTTTCCATTTGCTCTTCAGTCATGGGAGGTGGTTGTTCCACCTGCTTTTCTTTGCCTTTGTTGGCTGTCTGTGGAGTATTCATGGCAGCTTGCTGATGTGTTGTTGATGATGAGGCAGCTGCTCCAAGTTGTCTTTTATATAAGAGGAGGACCTGTCCACAAGTTTCTAAGTCAGCTTCTTTTTGAATATTTCTAGCCTCTCTTTCTAGCAGCTCTTCACTAGTGATTTCCTCTTCTAGGGTGCCCTCTTCCCAGCTCAATGCATTGGCATACTGCTCAATCTCAGGCTGCCTCACATGTGAATAGGTACCCAATTTGTATCTTATCCTCCTGAGGGAAACAAAATGATTGGGGTCATAGGGTATCCACTCAAAGCTAGTTTGCAGTTTGAGGGCCTCTAGGATACTGTTTGCCTCTTTCCATCCCTCCTCTTTTTTGTTATATAGGAAAGGGCCCAGCTGGCTCCTTACCTTCAACTGTGCCTTCTTGTTCTTACTTTGGAAGTGGAGGTAGTCGGCATTCCCAAATTGCCTGAAGTATTCGAGGGCAAAAAGCCTCATGGGGACATACCTTGGCAGCCTAAAAGGCTTCAACTCACAGCCATATACTCTGATGACTGTGTGGTCTTGGTAAAAGTACCAATTACCAATGCTGTAGGTTTTGTTTAGATGGAGAATTCTCCTCATGTCATCAGTTAACCTTGGAGGAGGAACACCATACAATAATGTCATAGCTGGATGTATGAATAAGTCTATGAACTCACAGTATGTGTATGGTGATACAGAGGTGCAATGAAAAACAGAGGTCCAAAACACAACTGACCTTGGATTCCCCTGGGCATTAACTTGTTTCAGGGGAATGAAGAAGCTGCCTGGTTGATTAAACAAGAATAGATGGTAAATGTAGGAAGTATATCTGAACAGTCTTTCCCTTTGCAGATTCATCAGCTGGTCATGGATCCTATCTGCAATATAGGTGGCATAGTCATAATGTACAGCTGGAGGCTTTCCAAGAGAGAATATAGACAGCATTGCCATTATAATTTCATCCACATCCTCCATTCCCTTGAACCCTAGGACATAGCTGATCAAATCCACTAGCATTCTGCCCAATTCATTTAAGTAGGCATATCCAATAGGAGGAGTTCTGATGGCTCCAGAGCCTGGTTGTACAAACAACTGGTTGATTTTGATGATCTGGTCATTTGACAACTTATTCCCCTTCTTTATCAAGTTCTGCATGTAGAGAGGGGTCAATGGTTTTGCAGTGTGGAAATACAGCATCTCATTTATGCTCTCCGGGGTGATATGGAACAGAATTGAGCCTGTAGGGCTGAGGACAGCTCTTTGGCATGGATCATAGCACTCCTGGCATCTGTGGATCAACTCTGGCATAGGATTTACCTAGGGGAGGTTGTAGATGGGCAAGTTTGAGTCCCAAATCCCTAGGATATCAGCTCCACTAAGGTGTTGGGCTTTCAATTCATTTAGCAACTGAATATTGTATTTGGAGCCTAATGGAAACCAATCCAACATTTGATCGTCCATATCTCCCAGAGCTTTCCATTCTAACTCCCTATGAGGGGAATTGAGAGGCTTGATGTTCAGTGCAATTGGAGTTTCCATGGTCTATTGAGCTTCTGTCTTGCAGGTGAACTGGTTGAAATAGGCAGAACAACACAGAGGTGATTACTTGTAATGAAAGTGTGAATTTCAGGGACCAGAGGGTGAAGTGGGTACACAGCACTTGAAATACTGTTTGAACTACGGATAAGACCAATGTCTGGTCTCACTTTGTCTTCTGTGGTAGGTTTTTAATGGATTGACCAACTGTCTCATGATTGCGCGAGCAGTTTACAGTTTTTGATAAGAACTCGAGAAATCAAGGCTCAGCTGGTGGTTTTCGAGCTTGCAGTTGGGAATAGAGGCTTTGCAGAGGGAATTTGCTGGTAAAATGATGAGTTTTAGTGTCCTTTGAGCCTTCTGAGTAATTTACAGACAATTCATGCGTATGGAGGATAAATGATGAGAAATACCTGGTAAACAGCGAGCAGTGGTCGTAAATGTGGGCAGAATTGGTGCTCTGGAGGTCTCCAGGTCGATTCCAATGGGGTGGCGCAGTTTTGGACGTAACAGACCATGCAGCGGAAACAATAACGAATGAGCGATAAAGTATGTAAAACGTGATTTTGGGCCAAAATATGGACCTTTTGGCAATTTGGCGCTTTTTCTCGGATGACGTCAGCATGACGTCATAGGGTGGGGTCAAGCTCGGATGACGTCAGCATGACATCATTGGGTGAGGTGGTGAGCTACTATTGGTCCACGGGGATGATGCAGTGGCAGACACGTTGGCACAGGGGCGGACAAGAGTACTGATGCGATGGCAAGGTGGTGATGACGTGGGTCTGACGTGGGACCAGTAAACCGGGCGGTAAGCGCCATAGCGGTTACGGTTAAGTGCCATAGCGGTCACGGTTTCTCGGAGCGCTAACGATACGGCCCTGGTTTTGTCAAAGGTCGCTCCGAGAGACCCGAGAGGGTGACGCGTGGCTACGCCATGACGTATCCCTTCGTCATTTTCTCGGGCGCTAATCGTCTGTCGTGGGGGCCGCTCCGATATGAATGAGGGCCGTCGGATCCCACGGGTCCGATCCGACGGTGGACGGGAGGGCGATGTGATCGGTGGATACAGACGCAAGCGGAGGAATAAACAAATATTTCTTTTGGGACACGTGCTCAGCGGGAAAGGTTTAGATATGGTATTTTTCAATGTTTTTCAATATATTTCGAAAAATCAAATGTGTGCGCCAACTTTGGTTAAGCGGCAAAAGTGGGTTTTTTGGTTTTTTTCATAATTTCAAAGGAGTTATGGGTAGGAGGGGCTTTTACAAGGTTTTTTCTTTACAAATGAAGGCTCAATGGGTGGAATGACTTCAAACAAGGGAGAGAGATGAGGTATAGGTTCATCAAAGTGACCAGATGTCGTTTTGATCCCTTTTTAGAAAACATATGGCTATAATGCCAAGGGGAGGGATATTTATACAAAATTTGGGGTTTATACACCATGGTGTTAATACTAGTAGGGGAGAGGTAATATAGGGGATTTACATAGTAAAGTTAGAGTTAATATGGGGGGAAGATGTGAATGAGGGGGGAAATCACTAAGTTTATTTGAAACTTACTTAGTTTAGGGAGTAGATCAAAATGAAAAGAGTTTAGACAAGAAATGTGGCTTCTAAAAAGATTAAGAACCACCATGAACCATAATCTCTTCCATGAATCTCAGCCGATGAGGGAGTGTTAGTAATGAAATGGAGAGGGGAGGAAGGGAGGTTAGACATGCTTCCTGCTTGCTGCAACTTGATGAAGAATGACACCTTCTCAATTCATTGATTTTGCTTTGGTAAACAAAGTTAGCACACATGCAACTGATAAGAAATGGCCCTTCTGCAACCCCAACTGCCTACCCATCTATTTGCCTAGCATTTTTTGTTTCTTCTTGGAGGGTGCACTTGGACTTGCAGACCCTTACTTGCCTTTTCTTTTCTTTGGCTTTTCTTTTGTTTTTCTATCTACTTCTACCCTTATTTCTTTCAAGGTCCCAGATTAAGCTGTTGGGAGCCTTTTTTCTCTACCTAAACTACTTGTCTGCCAAGATTAAACAATTTGGACAGACTCCTTTCTCTATTCTACAACTGAAAATTTAAAACATGACATGATCCAAATTAGACTGTTGGACCATTCATCAAAATTCGAGTCCATACCAAGCTATAAGCACAGATTGGATGCTCTTGGAAATATGTGATCTTTGAATCATCAAAGCAGAGCATATTTGGACCTTTTCATAGCCAATCATGAAATATGAAACCTATTGGTATAGGTAGCTAACAATATGCATCAATAGAAAGCTCCGATTTCTTCTTCAATTAATTAATTGCATTTGATTGGATTTGTTTTAATGCCAGAAATGGCATCTTGAATTTATTGTTGCGTCTTAATTCATTTTGATTTTCTTTTGCAGGAAAATAGTAGAAAATATATGGAGAAAAAGATATTAATCAATGAGAATGCTTACAACAATTAAAGAGTGAAATTTTGAGCAAATAAAAATTGATTAGCAGATTTATTCTTCAACAAACTTTCTTCTCAAAAATACCTTTGGAAATATTACAAATAGAAGATTGCAGAATGTAATCAGGGTTGCTCTCCTCTGTAATTTTAGACTTCTAAAAGCACTTATGTAATAGGAATTTAGAGTTGTAGGAGGGAGGAGAGAAAATCTCAGATCTGGGATTATTGAGGATTTTTCTTTTGCATCTTGAATTATGTATGATGGGCAGAGTTTGCATTATTGTAGCTCTAGTTTTGAAAGCAGAAGTTCAAGCAATGTAAAGGATTGTTGGAGACCAGGGTCAGAGAAATGGATTCAATAAATTGGTATTTCTAATACTACTGTTTCAAATACTAGTTTCATTTTATGATAACAGGAATGTGTCATTTTATTCATGTTTGTGCACTTTTGTCGATATGGGTAATTTGTCTCAATGTTGTTATTATTTATCTCTGCTCTTATGGATTAAATTTTGATTTCTGAGTAACTATTTACTCAGAAATCTGTCTGGTAAAAATGATTTATTAAATAATGATGTGTTTTGAACTATTTCCGCATATTATTCTTTGATTATTGGATTTACTGATTTGACAATCAATATCATTTTTTGTGAACTACTTCCTAAGTGTTGTTGGTTTATTATTTCAGTTAAGAGGTCTCAATAGGATGTGTTTCATTATTCACAAATGTCAGTTAATTGAACTACTTCGTTAACTTGATATTAATTAAAGGCTAGACATATTTAAATCCCTATCATTTAATTATCTTGCTCTTAGTTGGGTTGGATCTATATTTGCCTATTTGAGATAGGATTAGAATTATTTTCTTTTGCTTGCATTATAAAATAAGTTTGCATTTATATTAAGTTTTATATTCTTTTAAGTCCTCTTCTCAAAGTGGAAAAATTTTAGTTGTGGCTTGACTGAACCAAATCAGCTTAAGGGTCATTCTCTTGCCCAATCAGCAAGAAGAATTGATGTGATATCTATGTCTATAGGTAGTTAAAGATACATCGTAAACCAATAGCGATAGGGAAAATGTAATTAGACCTAGTTAAACCAGTCAGAGCCACTACTACAAATGGAAAAGGAACTGCTTTAAGGTCCGGACCGGGTGGTTATCCCCCAATGTTGAAGCAGACATTTTTGGCCCTCAACATTTTTGGCACTAAAAGGAGGGCCTGAAGCTTGTTGTCTATTGGAGTTTTTTGAATTTTGGTATTTGGTTTAATCATAATGGTTCCTCCCAAACTTCCAGTTTGGAGCTGTATCTATGGACGTGCATCTTCCAATACTCCACCCAAAGTGGTAAGACTCTTGTGTCAGGTAAAGTTTAATGGTAAGAGAAATTCTTCTGCTTTTTATCATGTCTTTCAATTTATTCAAAATGTTTCTAATTTTGATTTTCAAGGAATTGATGAAAGCATTTTATGCAGAATTTTTACTCTCAAATTCATGACAAAAGCCAGAAACTGGTGTAGAACTCTTCCAGTTGCCTCAATTCACAGCTGGGATCAATTTGTTACAATTTTCATTTGTAAATTTGACGGCTATGATTATGAATAGGTATGTGATGAAATTGAATATCTATGAAGGTTTGAAAATGAGTCTGTTAGAGATTTTAATATTCGATTTCGTTTGAATTGTTTAAAATTTAAAGTCAAAGATAAACCTCTGGAAGAAGAATCACTAGATTGGTTTGAACATATTTGTTCTCTTCCTCCCATTCCCAATCCATATGAAATTAGTTCAAGCTTTGTTCCATCCCCTTCCAACATAAATGATAATTCCAATAAGGATGTGCCAATAAATTATGACAATCTGGCCTCACAAAGCTTGAAAAATGTTTCTATCCAAATGCAAGAAGACAACAACAAATTTTTTGAAGAAAGAGTTGCCTTGAAATCTGAAAATTACTCAGCATTAAATTCAGAAAATCAGATCACAAATCATCAAGTACAAGCATCAATCAAAGTAAATAATAACATGCAAACTGTTGTACAAATTTTTGAATTTTTTCATGATGAACAAATGCTAAATTCAGAGAAGCAAAGCACAATTCTTTAAGAAAGTACGAGTAGACAAAGAATGATCTACAATCTGAAATTTATAATGAGCATAATGCACAAGAGTTCTCAACAAAGACATTTTTAAATGCATTGTTTCAGATTCACATTTTTCCCTTTATCCTGATATTTTTACTGATGGTAATTTTCCCCATCTTGTTAGTAATAATATTTCATAAAATAAAGAGGTTGATCTAAATAAATTACCAATAAGGTTTTATCAAGATAGAGAAACAATTATTGATCATTCTTTTTCCATTAATGAACATGAAATTTTCATTCCACCTTGTTTTGATATATTGGACAAGATCGAAGGGAATTCTAGAGAATATTGTGAAGTCATTTATGATAATTACTCTGACATTGAGGATGTTGATTTCTATTCTTCTTAAGTGAATCCACATGAGAAAATTCAAATAACATCTGAGACTGAGGAACGTTTAAATTTAGAAATTATTCCAACCAACCCTCATTCTAGAGCAGCAAATTATCTTCATGATTTTAGCATTCGAGAAAACATTCCAATTTATTATTCATATCATGATCAAGCTCTCATTCTTACTCATAATCATAATTCTCTTTCTAATTCACAATTTGGAATTGACAATTATTCAAATTCCATTATTCTGGCCAATCCTTGTGAAACAAATTATTTCAAAACAATCCCAATTGTGTTGTAACATTAGTTGTACCAATACTGATTTCATTTCATTTTTTCTTTTTTTACTTATTTTCTTTAAATTTAGATTTATTTTCTGATTTTATTTTTCAAACTTTTGACACTTTATGCTGGCATATTGAGCACTTTACTATTGAACACTCAATTGATGCATTTCCCTATTGGGAAATTGAAGTTTCATATTATAACCATGAACATCAAAAGCTATTAATATTTCAATTTCAATCGATGTTCATCTCTTATCAATTGCGTCTTTCTTCTCAAAGACAGTGTCAACAAGAGAGTGCATTTTCACAACCTGACCAACAATCTAATCCAATTAATAATTTTCCATTTTATTTAATAGATTTCCATCCATTTTTCATTGGCCTATTTGAAAACTATTTGGAAAGTTTTCCTTCAAGGAAGATTGTTAATAGTTTAACATTTGCAAATAACACTAACAATTTTTTTCAGGCCTTTGGATCTAAAAGCTCAACTCCACAATCTAGCATGTTATCTTCTCTTTTCAAACCTTTCCAATCATTAATAGAAATCCATCCAGATTTCTATGATTCAATTGGTATTCAATTGGAAAGGAAATTTCAAGAGAACGAGATTTTAATTAAGTTAACAATAACTGTGAATTCTACTTACCGATTTATTTAAATTCTTAGTTGAATTAGACTTGTATTTTTATTACTAACATTTGAACTATATATATATGAAGGAATTAAAATGAGAGAACAGTTACACTAGAAATATGACTATACCTAGTCATTTTCATGTATATGGTTAGAATAACAGTAGAATTAATTTAGTTTGTTTGTTTTGTGTAGTTAATTTATTCTTAATAGTTCTGCAGATAAAAAAATAAAGCAAAGCAACCAGCAATTCTCATACACGTTCAGTCAAACATTTTCTTCTCATCGGAAACTTTTTTATTCTTGCTTCCCATTTTTAAATCAAAATCTATTGCAACAATACCTCTATTCATGACTATATCTCTGCCTATTTTGAATAATGCCTTGACTAAATTTAATTGAGTTTGCACTTGGCACCGATCACCTCAAAGCCAATTTTCTTCATTTTGAGATTTCCTTCTAAGATTTTCTTTTGAAATTTATATATCGAAGGTTTCGATGATACAAAGCTTCTTGACATCATTATCTTGTGAAAAATATAACTATTTGAGCTCAAAATCTTAATACCAATTTGGTTATTATTAATTAGTCTAACTTTTCGCTATAATCACATGAAGTTTAGGTTATTTTCCTCGAAATTGGTTAAAATGACCTTAAGGGTGTCCATGCTACTATGTGCACACATTTGAATCTGTAATTATATTCTTTCATAATGAGTGGCTTTATCTTATTCTGATCTTTAGTTTATGATCTGATGTTGCAATACGCATCATATTTATTTACTAAAGGCATTATTGAATAGTCACTATAACAATACAAATTTTTCTCAAGTTAATTCGGAATGAGCAGAGGTAATAAATTGTTGTTGCAATTCAAAGGAGAGCATATTCTCATTTACGTTTCTAGTGAATTCTATGAATTTCAAATTTTCTGAACATGAATAATTGATTTCCTTTAGCTTGATTGCCCACTCTAATTTAGAATAAATAATGAGATGATTTTGAACAAAGTCATAATTTTGATAAATCCAAGGAAGAATTTGAAGATTCATGAGGTAAAATTTACAGACAATTTCCTTCCAGGTATGCATTTACAAGTTCATTTTCATTTAGTTTCTCTTTTCCTTAGTTTATTTCTGATTCTTATTCTGTTGCATTTACAGGCTTTCATTTGTTTTCGAAACTTGAAGTAAGTAGCCAACCCATTTCAAATTAAAGAGAAATTTTGTTTGTTGTTCATTAGAATTTGAGCATTCCTTAACTTTTCTTTCATTCATTGGAAAACCCAATAGAGATTTAAAACAGTATCAAAAGATTCATATTGGAACATTTCATATCACCAATACTACAAAGTCCATACATCTCCGATGTTCCTTTTCACTCATTCTCCGATAAAATGACTTTACCAATATTGTGATGTTCACACAATTCTAGACCCGATATGAAATTTAAATCAAGTTCATAAAAAATATCACGTCCATTCAATTGCGATAATGGTAGGGTCATAAGTTTAAAAGTACCGATGTCTCGGAGCCGATATGATATTAAAATTCTCATAATAAATTTATCGGGTCCATTCTTCATCGCATATCGGCGTATCAAAAATATTACATCCTGTACTTAAGTTTTTCGATCACTGATTTCTTTTGAGATCCAAAGTGGTCCCACCTAAGAGCCATGTCATCCATCACATTCTCGCTATCACAAGAATCATATTGGCATTTCCAACATGACTATTTTCCAATATTCCAATATGCTAATATCGCAATTGCTTCATCGCATTTTTATTATTATTATATATGCTCATATCACAATTCTGAATCTGTGATGTGCGATGTGCAATGTACGATGTGCGATGTGCGAAGTACAAAGCACGATGTGACTATTCCCTGATCCTCGATATAACAATTCTTCAATATTGTGATCACTCCATCTCATCGCATATATTCTCATCGCATGTTCTCATATCGCAAATTTGCCATTGCAACAAATATATCGCATCGCAAAATTAAAATGAAACCTTATCTTAAGATTTTCCAATGCGATAGACTCCAATGCATGTCTCTATGCCATTAACATTTAATCGATATATGTCATATCAACAAAGGTGAAATTTTGCAAATTAAACTTTAAGCATGGTGAAGAAACATGTAACGCGAATCATCTGATAAGGCATTGTGTTATATATAATATTTTAAAGCAATCTTGGGTAACCACTATGGTATTGAAGCAATTGATAACAAATTTGTAGCATGTTTAAATCATTCCGATTTCTCATATATTTCAGTTTTAAATATATAATTCCATAATTAATATGAAATTCAAAACCTCTCTATCTTCACATTTAAATTTCATTATCTTGGATTTGGTCTTAATTCTGGACAATTTATAAAAATCACGGAGCTTATATGAAACTTATAATATTTTGAAAACATTCATCACTGCATATTCTCATTCTCATTTCTGATGCATTTATTTTAATTTCGGTTCCCTTGAATACAAAGCATTCCCTTTTTTATATTTTACTGCTCGCTTTAGTTTAAATAAAATAAATAATGATTTTGGGTTATAAGATTTTCGCTACTTTGACTTCTTCATGTTTTTAATGTTAACTAAAAGAAGAAGTCGGTTAGCATTGGAGAAACTGATACCTCTCAGGTAAGATCAAATGCAATTATCCAATAATAAGATTCATGTATGCACTTTCATTAATTTCCATTTCGTTATTTTAGTTTTAGTTTTGTTTTTAGATTATGTTGATATATATATCTGTTTTGCAGCTCTTCATCAAAGCTTTCAATCCTCCACCAGATCATATTTTGAAGTCCTATACTCTTTTCCTGGTTTGCTTTCAAGAAGCAGTGATAATCTTCGTCGAAACAGCTACACTAGGAAGTTTCTGAAACTTTAGTTTGTTTCATTAAATATTTATTTTCTTAGAAACTATTCTGCTTTGAAACAAAATGATCGACAACAAATAGAAATTTTCATTGCGGTTGAATTTTTATCATCTGAAGCCTAAAATGTTTATAACCTTGCAAGGCAAAATTTATCTGACTCTCAACATAAGCAGGAATGGTTACATGATTTTTTCTTTTACTTCATTTTGTCGAGACATTGGTATAAACATTCTTATTGGAGTTTATTTAAGAAAAACAACAACAACAACAACTTGGATTTTGCTTTCTGCTCTTACATTTTTCATTTTTATTTTTGTTTTTTTATTTCTTTTATCAATTCAGACTATGAATTATTTTCATTTTATTTTTCAGTTCTGGTTTTGGTGACTCTGCCATAATTTATACGAAAGGCCTTTTTGTTACCTAACAATGGTCATCATACGCAGAAAAAGAATGTTAATAGTCTACTATTGGTTTTTTCTTAAAACTCTTAATAAAGTTTGTTTTTCTTATTATAAAGGTAGACATACTTAGGGAAGAGATTACAAAACAAGAGAAGTTGACAAAGTATCATAAAATCTGAGAAATTTCTTTTTTCATCAAATTGTAATTATTTTGAGATTACAATATTTTATTAAGATTTTCAAAACTTTATTATCAGTCAAGAAAAGTTATTTTTAACTCAAGTAAAGACACTTTATAGCGAAGCACCTGTAACTCTGAAATTTTCATTCTTAACTCTTAAGGAATCAATAATTCTCCCTGTCCAGAAGGTCTTTTTTTTCTAGAGTGTAATCCAAAAATATATTTAAACTTAAAATATAAGAGGTCTCATCATGAGCCTGCTTACCATGATCATAGGGGAAAAAGAAGCTGACATTACCAACACTGCTAAACAAACCAAAGTAATGGCTTATGATTGCAAACAATTGTAAGACAAGGGGTCTCATCAAGAGCTAGCTTGTTCAATCCAATTATAATCAGTGAATGGCATTGTTAACTATCTGGCTAACAAACCAAGACAATGAATTTTAAGAACTAAAAAATAAAAACAAATACAAAGAAAATAAACATATATAAATGGATTTATCTCTAGGTAAATAATTCTTAAATACATGAGATTCTGAATTGTTGATAATTAAAAGGTAACCCTGTCAAGACTATAGATGTTTGCTGGCAGTAGTGGCTCTACCTGTGACAAATGAGTATATTTTAAAAGCTAAGCTGTAAAGTGAACCCTGCTTTATCTTTACAACTAATTAAGGACTGATATAGAGTTATGAAATATTTTAATTTATGAGGAATTTTAGGAAAATTAGAGTTAGATGATTTTTATTTCTATTCAGATTAATGAACCTAGTCAAACATTCTAAAAATAATTCTCTTCTTTAATTATTTTTTCTTTAATTTTAGGAAAATCTCATTCATATCAAACAGAGATAACTAGTTCTTCTCCCGTGTGTCGCCATTGTTGTGATAAAACACAACCCCACCATTATTGACTTGTTTACTTCAAATAATGGGGCACTTTCTACAAAGTTTTTGGCTAAACGCCTTTTATGACTTTTATTATCTTACGATTTTCTTAATTTTTCATTTTTTTTTAGATTCTTGTTTTGATTGCTTTGTTGAAATCAGTTTTTTATAAGCTTTCCATTAATACTTGTTTTACCTCATTTGATCAACTAGTTTGTAAATGACACTCATTTGAAGCTTAATCAATTGTGTCTCCAAGGTTAAAAAAATGCATTTATTGTAAAAAAAAAAATTTCTATGTAAAGGCTAAATCTATTAATAAAGAGAAAATATTTATAGAGAGGTTAAGACCTCAGAGGAGGCTAAAGCCATCCAACAACCTTGACCCAGAGACCATAAGACCAGATAACTGGAAAACCAGATAACCCTGTGACCCAATTCCGAGATTGAGATGACCCAATACATAATTCCCAGAGTCCATACATACAAAAATGTTGACCAAAGTGGTAAACAACATTACAGAGAAGATGCGAACTATGACCATGATAATATCTGTGTTGCCCTGATAACCATATGCAAAACTTAACAAAAACAAGGGCTTGATAGACTTGCCGAGCCAAGACCTGATACAGGGCATAAGACCAAAATGGCTGATAACTATACCTAGCCAAGATAAAAACATGTTTGAAAAAATCCAGAGTAACATAACACATAGGATATAAAAACCAGAAGAGGAGCTGCAATCAGTAGGCGCGGTACCGGGGGTGTCATGCATGTTGCAGAGGGTCACGAGCATCCTTCTCCACCCAGCAAGGAGAGCCCATCCACATGTCATCGACATTGTCCCCAGCACCTGTGTCGCAGCCACCTGGAGGAGCTACCAAATTCAGATTGCCATCAGATGGGTGCGCCGACTCGACCGCGTTCAAATTGTTCTGAGCATTATCTTCTAGAGGCATAGGGACCTCAGGAACGTTCCCCACAACCTGCAAATCATCATAATTAAACACAGTTCCTACCACATGTCCCTGGAGCCCACTGTCATCCTTAGACTACGAAGGTGAGGTATGGACTGAGTTGCTGGGCCTGTCTTCTTCCTCAGCTAAAATCACTGTAATGCTAGCTGAGAGAATTGGTTTATTGAGCCGACTGTGAAATTTAAAACGGGTGGTTTGGAATGAATTATGTAGGAAGGGCTTGCCATGATCAAAGGACGGGGAAGCCGAAGCCAGAGGAATGATATTCTGGGGAGCAGGCTGAGAGTGACCATGATTACCACTAGTGCCTCCACGGCGAGAACAACCACAGCGTCGCACCATCTTTAGGAAAACAGAGAGACTTGAGGAAAGAAATAAATAGGACCAGACAAAACAGGGACGAGGGTGGGCAAGCTAGGTAAGGAACAAACACCATAGAAGCCACCAAGCTACCAGAGCAACACAGGGATGCAGGAATAAAGACAGGCGGATGAAGAGAGACCCGATGAGAATGACAACCAAAGCCAGAGACAGAGCCATGAATAAAACAACATGCACCAAATCTCGAACAGGGAGCGCATTCAATGCCAAATGCTTGACAAGTTGCTGGTACCAAAATAAATTCATATCAACTGCGGGAGGGTAATGAATGCCGTGCCAGATCACCAGGTGCGTATCCAGCAGCCAGCGTAACATGAGCCTGCAATGAATGTGCCTCGGGAGCACCCGCATCCGGGTGTGTATCTGCTTCCTGGTTCATGTCATTCTTCACTATGGTGTGGTAAGTTTAGAGTTGGTCCTCTGAGGCAATACTAAAGATCGGTCCTACAAGAAGTTCCAACCCACATTCCACTCCTATATTAGCAAGAAAGTCTGCCAGTTTGTTTCCTTCTCGACTAGTGTGCTTGAATGAAATAGCCCTGTGTTGAGAAAGCCATTTGTCAATTAGCTCAAGCCTTTGAGCCATTCTCCAGTTGTTGCTAACCTTGTGTGAGGGAGTGCCTTGCATGATTTTTGTAACCATATTTATAATAATCTGCGAATCCCCTTCTATGATGAGTGGGAAAAATCCTCTGTCATGTGCTAGGGTGAGACCTTGCCATAAGCCTTCCAGTTCCGCTGAGTTGTTGGTATCCCAGCCTTTTGAGCCAAGAAAAAGCAGTAAAGGAGTTCCTTGATGATCTCTAAAGACTCCTCTGAATCCTGATTTTCCTGGATTGCCTTTTGAGGCTTCATCGAAGTTGAGCAGTATCATATTGTTGGGCAGTGGGATCCATTTTGTCGGCATTCGATCACACAGAGATGGATTACCTTTGGAGGTAGGCTCTTGATTCAAATGTATATTCCAGTTAGCCCAAATGGATTGTTCTTGCGGCAACGATGGAAAGTCTTCCTGGGACCAAGACTTGATGGAGAGGGATTCTTTAATATTTTGGCATAGCATAGTCCAGAGCTTCTCTGTAGACATGGATTGGTCCTTGAATACCCTGCGATTCCTTTCCTTCCAGATGTTCCACATCAGGAGACCAGGAATGAGCTTCCAAAGAGTATTTAGGAGTTTTCTTTGATATGGCACTTGAATCCAATTGTGAACAGTAGCTTTGATGTCCCCATGAATTCTGCCTTCTTTTTGGCAACGAAAGCTAACTTTTTCCCACAGCTTGCGCCCAATTTGACAAGTCTGCATAAGATGTAAGGTTGATTCCTCTGCTTGCTTGCAGTTGAGGCATATGGAAGGGCCATAAAAATTCCTTTTCCTGAGGTTATCCCAAGTGAGTATTTTATTTTGACATAGGAGCCAAAGAAAGGTGGATACCTTCGGCCAATTGGAGGGATCCCAGATTTTACTCCATAGAACATCTTTGATTATGCGTTCCTTGATGATTATATTGTATGCTTCCTTTGTGGTAAAAGTGCCCTTTTCTTCATATCCCCACCTTAGAATGTCCATTCCTCCTGAAGAGAGTATTTTCCTTTTTTGTAATTCTGAGGAGAGAGAGGTCTGAGCCTGTTTAGTACTATGCCTAAGAATCTGATTTGCCTCAATCCAATGTCTGTAACCTGTGTGGAGGAAGGATTCCAGAATTGACTGACCTTGTCTAGCTTGTGAAAATCCTGCTCTGGTAAGTGAAGGTGAGAGAGGATGTCCTTGATCTTCGGGAGCTGCTGCCAGGAGTCCTCCCAGAACCTAGCTGTGTTGCCATTCTTGATTTCCCAGAAGCTATGCTGTTGTATTAGGTTCCTGTGTTGCTTGGCTGAATTCCATATCACTGAGCCCATACCTACTTCTGACATTCAAATTCTTTCTTTGATTGGGCTGTTGCTTGCATATTTGGCTGTCCATAATGAAGCCCAGGGTGTGTTGGGGTTTGAGAGCCATCTCCACCAAATTTTGGCTCCCATGACCTCATTGATGTGCAACGGATCCCTTAGGCCAATGCCTCCAGCCTTGTTCAAAAGACAGACTTTATCCCATTTAACAAGAGCCCATTTACGGTTGGGACCAGAGTTGCCCCATAAGAAGTTGCGTTGGAGCTTCTTTATTTCTTTGAGCACCCATTTTGGAGCGGCTAAGATTGAAAAAGATAGAGAGGCATGGAGTGAAGAACAGCTTTAATAAGAACTAGTCTGTTGGCCATGTTAAGAGCCCTGTGAGTCCAAAGGAAAAGACGAGCCTCTAGCTTTTCTAAAAGGATTTTCCAGGAGGAATGCTTAAGAGCCGAGGCAATTAGGGGCGCTCCCAGATATTTGGAAGGAAGAGAGGCAATGGTGAATCCAAGAATATGAGCTATGGCATTTTGGGTGATTACAGGAGTGTTGAAGAAAAAAATTTGAGACTTGATTTTATTAACATTAGCTCTAGAGGCTTCGGAGAAGTCCGACAGGAGAGCTTTGAGTTGGTGAGCTTCCTAAACAGAAGGATGGCCAAAGAGCATGTTATCGTCTACAAATTGCTGATGAGAGTATGTGGGGGAGTTGAGAAAGGATAAACCTTTGAGTAGCTGAGAATGCAGGGCTGATTTGATGCTCCGTCCCAACCCCTCTACCATAATGACAAAGAGGAAGGGAGAGAGGGGATCTCCCTGCCTGATACCGCTAGAGGACGAAAGGTGGGCGATGGTATGCCGTTAATGAGCACTGAAAAGAAAGAAGAGGATAACAAACTCATAACCCACCTGATCCAAGGAGGAGCAAAGCCAAAGGCATTTAAAATTTTCTGAATGTAAACCCAACTTAAGCTATCAAAAGCCTTGGATAAATTAATTTTAAGCAGCATACATGGTTTCTTGGATTGCTTCAGAGAATGGATTATTTCATGAGTTAGAATAATACCATCCGTAATTTGTCAGCCTTCTACATAGCTAGATTGCTCTGGCGATATGATGAGAGGAAGAAATAATTTCAATCTGGAGGCTATAATTTTTGAGGCAATTTTATAGATAATGTTGCATAGAGCAATGGGTCTATACTTATCCGGTGTACTGGACTCCTCTTCCTTGGGAATCAAAGCAATGAAGGTAGCATTCAGCCCTGGGTACATCCATCTTAAAGTACGCGATTCCTCCACTACTTGCCAGACCTCCAGTTTGATCAGGTCCCAAAAGTTATGAAAAAAGTTGGAGGTGAATCCATCCAGACCCGACGCTTTACCCACTTTCAATTGTTGCACAACATTCTCAACTTCCTGAAGGTCTGTGGGCCGGAGAAGGAGTTGATTATGCTCCTCTGTGATTAGTTTGGGAATGTTCCTAAGGACTCTGTCAATAGCAGGCATTCTATCTATATTAGGCTCTTGGTGAGCTTGTTTGAAATATCTGAGAAATTCACTTTCAATACCTTCGTGAGTCTCAATCCTTGCTCCCTGCTCATTTTTAATGTGGGATATGTTGTTGTTCATTCTGCGCTGCACTGTGGTTCTGTGAAATAACTTTGTATTTTTTTCTCCGTCCTTCAACCACTTTACTCTTGATTTCTGTCGCCACAAAGTTTCCTCCTGTTTTGCTCTTGCTAAGATTTGTGCTTCAAGCATTTGTTCCTGTTTTGTCAGGTCCTCATATCGTCCTTCGATTATGATCTTCTGCTGCAAATTATTCATTTCCTTATTTAGGGCATTCTGAGCTTGAAAAATGTTACCAAAAGAGGTGTGATTCCAGTGTTTGATTTCGCCTTTGAGATGCTTGAGCTTCTGCTGGAACTGAGACATCTTAGAGCCATTAGAGGAGTAAAGTTGCTCCATGTTGAACTGACTAATTTGTTGAAGTCCGGATGAGACATCCAGAAGGCTTAAAAACGAAAGTGACCGGGGCGGTTCCACTGTAGTTCTATTGGCCAGTGATCAGAACCCGATATCGGCAGTATAGAAGCTACAAATTCTCCACCCAAGAGAATTGCGTTATCTGATAATAGGAATCTGTCAAGGCGCGAAGCTATCTGTTGCAATCCTTCTCTTTTGTTATTCCATGTAAACAATCCATTGTTTGAGGGAATATCTATCATCCAATTATTCTGTATGAAGTCTTTTAGAATGTTCCCGTCTCTGTTACCTCTGTTTCTTCCTCCTTTCTTTTCTTCCAGTCTTGCAATCATGTTGAAGTCGCCTCCAGAAATCCATAGGGGGTGCAGCCTATTTGAGTTGAGCTTCGATAGGGTGTCCAGGATTTCAAATTTGTGCATAGTTTCCTGAGGGAAATACACATTAGTCATATGACCATGGATGTTAGTGCCATTTATGTGAAATATTGCTTGGATGAAGTTCTTGTTTGCATGTATATTGTTAAGCTGGATAACTCGCGCATCCCAAAGAATTGCAAGGCTGCCCGACGCCCCTTGAGCATCTACAGCTGTTACCATCCCACCTGGCCAAGCTTTCGCTGCCATTTTTTCCAGTACAATCGAGTTGCATTTTGTTTCTTGCAAGAAAAGGATATGAGGTTTTTCCTGCATGAGCATATTTTTTAAAAGTCTGCCTTTCCTTGGGCTATTGAGCCCTCTAATGTTCCAAGAGATCAGCTTCATTGAGAAGAGTTGGGGTTGATGTTGAAGTACTTAGTCAGCTTAGCATATCTGCCTGACTCTACTGACACTTCTCCTATTCTGATAGTTCTTTGGAGAGTAGTTTTCCTCCCTCGCTTTTTGTTGTCTTTGGTAATAAACTTCCCATCCCACGAACTACCACTCTGTACCCCAAGAGAGTGATTCTTTTGTGCTCGTGTGAGAACCTCCACCAGGTTGTCTACTTGCCGATCTGGTATTTTATCAAAATTTTTTGTTTTGCAGACCTGCTCTAGTCCTAAGATATCCAGTTCACCAATGTCGATATTCTCAGGATCTTCCTCCATGAATTGGGATTCTTGGAAGTCTTCAGTTGCTTCTTCCACTGTCTTTGAGTTGGGTGCTGGATTATCAACTTCCATTCCTTGAAAATTCCAGGCTGGGATTTTGATTTGGGTATGAGGGATCGATTTGCTAATCTGGCTCTCCTCTGGTAGTGGTAAGGCCTCTTTTTGTTTTTCTTTAGTGATTTCCTTCTCATTCGGAGGTGGGTTTTCGAGCTCATGATCATCATTACTTGCCAGAGCAGCAAAGCTATTGCTAGTTGAAGGTTTTGAAGAACTAGCTAGAAGGGTCCTGGTATTGGCTGCCGATTTCTTATGGTTTCTTCTACGATTAACCACTTTAGTAAACCCATCAGGAGCAGGTTTGTCTGAGTCCATTTGGGATGGGGGTTTTCTGTTTAGAGGACAGTCCCTGAAGAGATGGCCCAGATCATGACATTTCCTACATCTAAACGGTACATGCTCATAATCTATCAGCTGAACCCATTCAATATCATCATGGAATAGAATTACCGCATCTGGTAGGGCTTGCTTGAGGTCCATGTAGACACAGATTCGGGCGTATGATGTGTATCTGCACAGTTTTGTTTCCTCTGCAACTTTGATGAATTCGCCCAGGGCATTTCCAATTTCTTGCAAGGAGTCTTCCTCCCAATATTCCCATGGAAGCGAGTAAAGCCTTATCCAAACAGGAGCCCAACTGAGATCTTCCTTGTCAGGATTGAAACGTTCAACCCACCCTCTGAGATATAGGCCCGCGACGTTGAAGAAGTATGGACCTCCATCCAGAACCCTGTTACGATCCTCCAAGAAGTTAAATATGGCCGTGAAGAAACCTTTTGGCCCTAGTTGCAGAGTAATGTGACCCTTTGGATTCCATTTGGAGTTTATCCAGCCTCTCAGTGCTTTCTCAGTCGGCCAAAGTCCAATGAACTTGCCTATTAACGCATGATCCCGCATGAACTGTATTCTGGCGTTGATTTAATGGCTTGGAAATTCCACTTTTGGCCTTTGAGTGGTGACTGGCTTGCATGTGGATGAGCTCACTTTGGGCTGATCCTTCTGAGCTTGATCTTTGTCCTGATGCCCATTATTGTCCATATTGTCCTCATTCTGCTTCTCTTCATTGTCGTTAGCTTCAACTGGTTGCTTTTTGCCGTTGTCCTTTGGGGGAGGCGCATCACCCTCCCCCTGAGGGGGATTCATTATTCCTACGATCGCTTGCAGGAAATGTGAGGCCTCAGATCAACCCAAGTCTGTCAAGGCTGACCTCTGTCAGGAGGAGACTGTCGTAGCAGGGTTTACAGAAACCCTAGACAGAGTGAAGCCGTGCTCTCATCTTCGACAACGAACTTCCATTCCTACTCCCTCTGAGGAAACTATTTTGGGCTAGTGCATTTATTGTAAATATTAATCTTTATTTGAATCTTTATTAATTTTTTAATTTTTCTCTAACGATCTTACTAAATAACTAAAGCCAAATTGTAGTTCATTTTTAAAATTATCAATTACCAAAAATGCCTGTTGTTTATAACAGGAAATCTAACTACAAATAGACCCCACTTAATTTCATTTTAAACTTAACCAAACCTTATTAAACTTGAACCACAAATAGAATAATAATAAAAAATTATAACACAATCACGTCCGTCGCAAATCGCATTTCGCAGGATTCACAACGAAACAAGTTTTACAAACCCCGATCCAAGGTTTCATGCGATGCGATATGAAGTCAGACCATGACTTTCATTTTAAAGCCATTCTCACATTCGTTGTTCTGAATTGATTTGAAAATAGCTTATGTAATTACATTAACTTATGTTGTAAAATGTAAATTAATTTTAATATAAATAATAAATTAATATATCTATATCTATATATATATATATATATATATATATATATATATATATATATATATATATTAATTAAAATTAATTATTAATTAGATTAATATTAATTATTTAATTAGTTTATAAATAATTAATTTGTTTTATAGTTAGATTAAAATTAATTATTAGATAATTAAAATCTAATTTAGGATTAGAATTTAATTAAAAATTCTAGTTTTTTTTAGCCCAGCAACAAAATTTCTAGAATTATGCTAGATTTGACTCATCAACTTTGGAGGCTCATAGATTGAGTTTTACTTGGCCAAATGAGGCCCAAGACGGCTCATTGGAAAGATAAAGTCAAGGAGAACATTTATGAGGAGGTTTTACTAACAAATTTGGTTATTTATTGGGTCTAAAATCAGGTAGAAGATCAAGCTCCGAATTTTTAAACAAAATCAATTTTCTGAGTTTTATTTTCTTCATTTTCATTTGCCCAAGCCTCTTCTAAGTGCAGATTCATTCATCAATAATATCCTTGGCCAATTAAAATCATCATATGCATCAATAGAAAGCTCATATTTCCTTTTCAATTAATTAATTGCATTTGATTGGATTTGTTTTAATGCCAGAAATGACATCTTGATTTTATTGTTGCATCTTAATTTATTTTGATTTCTTTTTGCAGGAAAATAGTAGAAGAGATATGGAGAAAAAGATCTCAATCAATGAGAATGCTCCAGCAATTAAAGATTGGAATTTTGAGCAAATAAAAATTGATTGGGCAGATTTATTCTTCAACAAACTTTCTTCTCAAAAATACCTTTGGAAATATTATAAATAGCAAATTGCAGAATGTAATCAGGGCTGCTCTCCTCTGCAATTCTGGACTTCTAAAAGAAATTCTATAATAGGAACTTAAACTTGTAGGAAGGGGGAGATAAAATATCAGATCTGGGGATTATTGAGGATTTTTCTTTTGCATCTTGAATTATGTATGATGGACAGAGTTTGCACTATTGTAGCTCTAGTTTTGAAAGCAGAAGTTCAAGTAATGTAAAGGACTGTTAGATACCAAGGTCAGAGAAATGGATTCAATAAATTGGTATTTCTAATACTACTATTTCAAATACTAGTTTCATTTTATGATAACAAGAATGTGTCCTTTTATTCATGTTTGTGCGCTTTTGTCGATATGGGTAATTTGTCTCGATGTTGTTATTATTTATCTCTGCTCTTATGGATTAAATTTTGATTTCTGAGTAACTATTTACTCAGAAATCTATCTTATAAAACTAATTTATTAAATAGTGATGTGTTGTGAACTATTTCTGCATATTATTGTTTAATTATTGGATTTATTGATTTGAAAATTAATATCATTTTTTGTGAACTACTTCCTGAGTTTTTTTGGTTTATTATTTAAACTAAGAGACCTCAATAGGATGTGTTTTAGTATTCACAAATGCTAGTTAATTGAACTACTTCGTTAGCTTGATATTAATTAAAAGCCAAACATATTTAAATTCCTATCATTTAATTATGTTGCTCTTAGTTGGGTTAGATCAATATCTGCCTAATTGAGATAGGATTAGGATTAGTTTCTTTTGCTTGCATTATAGAATAAGATTGCATTTAGATTAATTTCTACATTCTTTTAAGTCCTCTTCTCAAAAAGGCAAACTTTTAGTTCTGGCTTGGCTGAACCCAAATCAACTTAAGGGTCATTCTCTTACCCAATCAGTAAGAAGAAGTGATCTGGTATCCCTATCTATTGGTAGTTAAAGATACATTTTAAACCAATAGTGATAGGGAAAAGGTAATTGGACCTAATTAAACTAGTCAGAGCCACTACTCCAAATGGAAAAGGAGCTGCTTTAAAGTCCAGACCGGGTGGTTATCCCCCAATATTGAGGCATACATTTTTGGCCCTCAACAATACCACACGCTCATTCTCCACCAATGATCAGTGAACCGAAACCATTTGTGGTTTCACACCGATCCCAATCACGGATCCCCATTGTTGTTAACTATTGACAACCTTGGGGGGAGGGGAGCACACTCAATGTACGCCATAAGATTTAACGACTTGCATGATCCACCTTCAAATTTGTGCATTGTCTAACATGTGGGTGGGGCTTTACTCTTGTGCAACTCAAGAGCCCCACATGACATTGATCTATTACAGTTGTGAGATCTTCCTATGATCACCTTCCAAATTGCACACATCTTACCAAATTTGTGCTTTTCCTCCACACACCCAAAATTTGGGGTTACTCATACATAAGAAATTTTGGGTATTTTTTTAAATGAATAAAATATATAAAAATAATAAAACTAGTAATAATGATTAATTAACTAATAATTATTAGTGAATAGGCATGTATCTATGGATGTGATCGTTCGCTAAAGGGTACATGCCTAGCTATATATACAATACCTTTAGTTGTAATCAAATAATTTCACTTGTATTCAAATATTCTTATATAATATATTATCTATTCCATGATGGACTTTCTTATATACTATATATTTTGAGTATTCCGATGTGTATATGAAATTTGTTCGCTACATTGGTATTAGAGTTGCTTGATCCTCTGGTTGCTCAATTGTAGAACAAAGCCAATCTGATCCGGCCTTTGGCCATCAACTCTTTGTCAAGTTTACTGTCATTGGAATTGAAGTGTTTCACTACAAAAAATTGGAGTCTCTCCATCGTCGGCCCTTTTGGCCACTAGAAGAAAATGAAAAAAGAAAAGAAATAAAAGGAGAAATAAAAGAATATATATAAATTCAAACAAAAAAATAAAGGAAAAATAATTTACATCAAAAAGGGAATTTTTTTTTTTAAATAAATAAATAAATAATTGGAAAAAAAATCCAAAAGAAAAAAAAGGAGTTATATTAAAAAAAAATTAAAAATAAAAATATAAATTCAATGACATATATATATATATATATATATATATATATATATATATATATATATATATAAATAAAAAAAAACCAACGGGATGCACAGACACCACCGATGATTCTCTTGCCACCTTTGTTCATATTCTTCCAAATTCAAAAAAGAATATTAAAAAGAAAAAAGAGCTTGAGGAGGTCATATCCAATAAAAGCGAAGAAAATTGTCGTTTAAAAGATTATAACCAGAAAGTACTTGCACAAGTTAGGAAGTGTAAAGATAAAAAAACACAACTTAGAGCAAGAAAAAGAATGTATCAAGAAGGAATTCAACAAGAATCTATCAGAAAAGGAAGAAGAAAATTTGTGTTCAGAAACCCTTAATCAAAATTTATTAGAACAAATCAAAGAGCTAAAAGATGAGAAACTTGAAAGCCAAAACATTGAAAATAAGGTTGATGAATCATAAACCAAATAACTCTTACATATCAGAAGCCATAATCAAAGTCTACTCACTTAAATTAAGAAACTTAAGGATGACAATAAATCATTGAAAAACAAATTAGAAGAAATTCTCACAAAAGAAGTATCAAAGTATTCATATGTAATAGTCCAAGTCAAAGAAAAGAAAACAAACACAAAAGCCATTAATCTCACTTGTATTCAAATATTCTTGTATACAATTAGTTGTCTGTTGGCTTGAGGGGGCTTGGATCCAGGTTCAAAGTTAGCTACGCTAACCAACAAACCCTACACTACCGGCCCTTTCGGCAACAATGCTTGGCGCAGTTTGTAGTCTCACCCAAGGTAGTATTGGGAGATGCTAGAACTAGGTTTTTGCATCCAGAAGGCTATGTGATGTGGGGGTAAGACGTTTCTTTAGTTTAAGGCTTGATCTAACCTTACGAACCCTTATCCTCAAAATCCACAAACTTAAGCAATTTCCAACTAAACAGAGTTATGAACTTCGCCTAAGGGTCTAATCATGCATAAAATAACATATAATAGTAGATCTAGATCTTCATGGAGTAATTCAGACAAGCTTACAAATAAATGGCATTCAACTTAGCATAAATACAGAAAACACATAAGTATATAGTTAGTACACAAAATTGCTTCAAATACTCTTTATTATTCCAGATCTTCAATACATATACTTTTCAAACCTTGCACACACAAATGCAGGGGCCTACACACTCAGTTGCGGACTTACCAAGGTATCCATGCACACAATAGTAGGAGCCTTCCCCTTCACCCAAATATAGAAGATTACAGACTCTAAAGACAAGTATCACCTATTCTATTTTCTTAAACAAGCTAAGACACCCCTTTATATACTTTTTTGTTTTACAATACCATGGTCCACAAACCATGGGAGGAGCTCAAAACAACTCATCCCTTTACAAAATAAGGGGCTTTGACTTGCCTAAAAGCCACTTTGAATTTTAACAACCTACGTTACTTGCACTTCACTCCTCAAAATGTGGAGACTTTACAATATCAAAATTTGACTTAAGAATTAGCAAAACTTAACCCCGGGGGACCCCGTCCCGACAGCCCCCCAACAAAAATATGTGACTCCACTAAATTTTGACTTCAAGTCCACTAAATTTTGACTTCAAGTCTTAAAGTTATGTTGTACTCTACAAGGCGGCTTGTCGAACCTCTTCAACCAACTTCTTTGTAGTTGTCCCTGCGACTGCTAATCTCATCATCCTTTGCATCTACTGAAGGGGTTTCAATTTGCTTTGGACATTTTGCCACAGTTGGCTTACTTCATCAGCCCATGACTGCGTCCTTGCTAAAATGATAGAGGCCTTTCGGCGAAGCTCATCGATCCGAGTCTGAATGAATTTCCCTTCTTGGAGTCTAGTGAAATATTGCACAGGTGCTAAGGTTCATGTTGTCACCCTAATCTCATCAAACTGTAGTTTCTTCTCACGGATGTCAGCTTCAAGTTTCTTCAATTGTAGGTCCTTCTGCAGTGAGGCCCACATTTCCACCATACTTTCAAAAATTTTGCTGCAGTCGTTAACTACAACGATAAGAACTTCCATCTCAGCTTTGATAGAAAACTCACACTTCTCCCGAACTTTTGTAGGGGTGGTAGGCTACAGCCTCATCTAAAGCACTGAAATTTGCAGTTGTAGCTCAAACTATACCTTTCCCACCTAGGCCTTATATTCTTTCACTGTGTTTTCCAGCTTTTGTAATTTCTCGGTCGAAGCTACCTCTACTAGAATTTGGAGCTCAGGAATCTCAATGCATACCTTCGTTGTCACTGTTGGCTGCGCGCAACGACCTCTTATCGTTCTTTAAGTGCTTGTGCCATTTCCTCTAACATTAGCTGGTTGTTAGTCTTGACTTCACTGATAACCAATAATACCCATTGTTCTCGTACCTTGAGCTCATCTAATACTCCTTGATGCAACTCATGCAATGACTGAATGGGGAGTGTCACAAGATTGAGGCTCAAGTTATTCATATGCAATAGGCGCACCCTTTCTCTGAAGTTTCAACATGTAATGATCCCTCTAGCATCTGCATTGCTCAGAGGTCTGTGGTAAGCTCTATTGTTGAGGTTTTCACGCTTGCTTGCTTCAGGCTCACTTGACCCATGCTTGCTTGACCCAGGTTCGCTTGTGTAATTCTTGTCTATACCTACAATTCCTTAAGGCCCTGTTGGACCTTTGTCAATACGAATTGGTATTGCTCTTCGATGTGTCCCCATATATCTTTCGTCATGGATTTGATAGTATCCCCAATTTCATCAAGTTCCCTTTCTGTGAGGTCCAGTGGTTTGACGTTGGCAGACTTGTCTGATTTCTGTTTCTTCTGTGCACCATTGGCATTCTACTTCTGCTACTTCTTGATAGTGAATGGAGATTCGAAGTCCTCCGTGACCACAAAAGGGCTTGTGCCACCCTCTTCCTCCCTGGAAGTTTCTGTGTCAACTATGTGCTTTGTCTCTGGCACAGTGGGTTCCTCTAGGTCAATCATGACCTTCTTTGGATCTTTATTGGGGTCTATATTCATATCTTTTCCCTCAGCGTGCATCTCTGTAGTGTTCTTTCTTGTGCCTGTTGCTATCGTGTCAGTCGGGGTGAGCCAATCGCTCACCCACTTACTGATAATAGCCAAAATATGTTCCTCTGCTACCAGATATGACAACATCGCGGTACTAAGAAAATAGGGTAGGTGATAACCACGACCATTGGTTAATCACCATGCATAGCTCCACTTCGAACAATGCCCAAAAAATCTTATTTTCCATGGCCCTTGTAGTGTCTTTGGATGCCCACAACGAGGAATATCGTGTAACTTCACAGATATCCGGGTCTACTATGGGGAAATGAGATTACCTAGTGCTCTCCAAGCTATTAATGCAATCAGAAGTAACAACCATGCATAATGAAACAACATTCCTTCCTCTTGTGCTTCGCAACAATCATTAAGGAATTCTTGACAGAGGTACCTTTCCCAGTTGAACTGGAGCCCTTGGTTGCACTACACAGCCAAGGAGACAACAGGGGCTGACACTTCATTTGCATGACACTTTCTCATAATATTCCCAGCCAAAATAGAGGTGACAAACCACACAACCTCATCACTGATAGAGCTAACGACGTAGTCCCTATACTTCTTGATCAGTCAAAAGTCACTCTTCATTTGATCTACTAGTTTCATCTCCAGATTCACCCCCTGACAAGGTAGCGCGGTAATCTATTTGGTCAGCATCTCATCAATAGGGATGGGTGTCCCAAGCCAAAGACACTCATCATGCACGAGAGCTAGAAATTGGCACGCACAAATAGTATTGATATTACTATGCCTAAAATTCAGAACATACAACATGTTCAACAATCCCGCACACTAAATTCTAGTAGCCCACTTCATTAGTTCAACTCGTGTGACGCCTGCTTCTTCATAACAGACAGATTTTAGGTACTCACTAGGCTCAAACTGTGGGTCTTTACTTCGATCATTTAAATCCCAATCTTCCATTTTCAGGTACGGTACCCAAGCCAACAATTCTCCCTTAATAGGTATGTCTTCAGGTAACAGGGGTGTGAAAACCTTATATTTAGTAGGATCTGGATCCTTCATGACCTTGGATGTTGGCATCCACGGTGGAAAATACGAAGGCAACCTTGAAATGGGTTCTACTTCTTCGATGTTGATGTCTTCAAGGCCACCGAAAAATTCCTCCACATACAAGTCCCGCAGTTCCATTGGTTGGTTGTTTTTATCCACTTTTCCCTTTTTTCTCTGCTTGGTTGGAACTTTCCGTGGTGATTACCGAACTGAGATCTGTTGTGGCTTTTTTTGCTTCTTAGCTATTACTACTAATGCAACAAGCTTCTTTGTACGGGATATCGGTATTGTAGTATGGCCAGGCGATGTAACAATCATGATATATCCAAGCCCTCTCTATAAGAATTCCATCTCCAAGTATGCCCAATTCCACTCAGACATATAACAATTCTCTCAGCTCACATTCAGGTGCAAAATCACAAAATAAACTCTTTGAAAGAAAAGTGTTCGAGTATGGAGTGGGGTTCCATATATATAGCCTTTTTCAAATTAAAACCACTTTATTACCTCCAAATATCCCTCATTAATAGGCTTTTGGGAACATATTTTCATAGATATGGTCCTTACATGCATTTCCCCTGCTCCTTTTAATGACAAAATCGTTGTCAAATCAATTGTAGTCATACCAACGGTCAATTTTTGGGTAGGCTACACGGGAGCCCTGCTTATGGCACAACTACGTCATCACAACTTCCACCTGTGCCATCTTCCTAAGCATCACACAACCCTCCTTTTTCGATAGAATTTTTCCCTGACAGAGTAGTTTATAGTCATGCGCTCTCTTTCAATTGCCAGAAGCACTAAGCCTTTCTTGTTGTCATGCAATCATTGTGCAGGGGTGGGATCATCCCTGTATAATTTCAATCTTCTCCCATTAATCCTGCCAGGAAACACTTCCCCATTTAGCTTCACAAGATGAATTACACCACCATCCAAAATATCCTTAATCAGGTACGGGCCTAGCCTATGCATCTCAAACTTCCTCGAAAATTTGGAAAACTTGTTATCATACATCATTACCAAATCTCCATTATTAAAAGTATGTTGCTTAATGTGATGATCATGCCACACCTTTTGTCTAGCTTTTTGTTGTACCTCCTGGTGAAAGCCAGCCAAAAAATGATCTTCCTCTAATGCAAGTAGTTGCGCTAGGCATTCCTCCATGATGTTGTTATCTACCATCTTAGTTACTACTACAATCCTTAGGCTGGGTACTATATATTCCATCAGCATCACTGCTTCTTGTCCATAAATTAGTCAAAATGGTGTTTTCCCAATCAATTTCTTACAAGTAATCCTATATGCCCATAGAACCACTGGTTTGCGCACATCCCAATCATTCTTATTAATGTTACAGATCTTTGTCAAGGCATTCTCCAAGATCTTGTTGAAAGCTTTGATAGTTCCATTCACCTGGGGATGATACGTCATACTCGTCTGACGATACATCTGGAATTCTTTTGTTAAAGCCTCAATTGTCTCGTTCAGGAAGTGTGAACCTCTGTCATTTATCAAAATCTTTGGACATCCAAACCTTGATAGAATAAATTCGAATATAAACATTGTAGCAGTTGCTGCACTGCAATCCTTCACAAGTTGTGCCTAGACCCACTTGGTTAAGTACTCCGTCGCAATGATAATATAACATACTCCTATCTTCTTCCTTTGTGGTTTAATAGGTCCAACGAAGTCAATTGCCCATTTATCAAATGATTGTAGCGTGACTTGTGGATTTAATGGTAGTTCATCCCTTCGCGATGGCCTCCCAGTCCTTTGACACACATCGCACATATTGCAGTACTCCTTAGAATCTTTATGTACCATAGCCCACCAAAATCCTTATTGCAAAATCTGTTGGGCAATTCCATTTCCTGCATAGTGTCCTCCAATGACACCACCATGTGCTTTAGCTAGAATACCGTGTCTTTCATATTCAATAACATATTGGCATAAAACTTCATCTGATCCCATCTTATATATGTGTCCTGCAATCACGGAAAAATTTGCAACCCTGAAAACTAATTCCTTCTTTTGTTATGTCGTATAACATTAAGGAGCTACGCTAGTAGATAAAAAATGAATAATGTCTACAAAATTCTCATTCACAACTCTAACAACAAAGAGTTACACGTCAGGTAACCCTTCATCAATATTAGTGGGTTCTTCGTCGTTCTTAATTGGAGAGAGGTGATAAGGTCCAACATTCAATCTCTCAGGCTTAACTATCACTTCAAAATCATACTCATGGAAAAGAAGAAACCACCTACAGATTCAGCCCCCCCAACACAGGGTTATTGACCAGGTATTTAAAATAAGAATGGTTTGTGTACATTTTAAAGTTTGCACCTAGCAGATAATGCCTAAATTTTTGTAGTGCATAAACCATGGCCAATCTTTCTTGTTCTGTGGTTGAATATTTCTTCTCTGCCTTGGAGAGTTTTCAACTGACAAAGGAAATCAGGTGATCAATATCTCTTGCCCCTAGTTGAGTTAAGATAGCTCCCAACGTTATACAAGACACATCCACATGTACATGAAATTCCTTCTTCCAATATGGGAATACTAGGATTCATGTCGTAACCACATTTTCTTTAAGAATATCCAAGTTATTTTGACAATCATCGTCCCAGTAGAACGTAGCATCCTTATTTAACAACTTCTCCATGGGCACAGTGATATGTGCATACACCTTAATAAACTTCCTATAGTACTCAATATGACCCAAAGTCGTGCGTAGTTGCTTTACGTTCTTAAGGGGGATCCAAATTGATAATTACAACAATCTTAGGAGGGTTTGCCATAAATCCCTATTTTGTGCGCACAGGTTGTGAGATATTAGTAAGATCTCCACATCAAGTCCAACAACTTCATGCAGTCCCTCTGACTCAGGGATATTAATATTCTGCGGATCCTCATCACCTTCTTCCATAGTAACATTGTAATATTCCAAAGCATGTTGTAGTTGTGTACTCCAGTCGGGTTGTACATAAGTGATAGGATCTATGAGTGTTTGGAAGATTGCTGCCTTAATCTCCTGAAGCACTTCATCAATGCATTTGAACCCATATTCAAAACTGAATGTCAGAAAGAAACTCTCCTTCATTTCATCCTAATCAGCAGTCCCATGTCACAACTTCATCTCGAAATACCAATTCCTTAGGATAAAATCCAAGGTATGAATAAAGATATGCACCCACTCTAGTTGAAGTACCTCACCCCTCGCCTTAGTCCATCAAGCCAGATGTTCGTGCCGATCATCCTTTCCTGTGTAATTTTCAGTGAATCGGGGGTTTGTGTAGCTAAATATTAATCACATCATTCTACGATATTCCTTCCAATCAGCAATATTATCCTTGTGCGTACCCCACCATCTTGCCGACGTAGCTTTCAACGCTAGATCTACAGCCTGAAACTGATTCTCCTCTGGTACATCCCTTTCGAAATGGTCAATAAACATATTGACATCTTCCAAGCCATCATAATAAGGTAGTTTACGCACCTCATTAGATATACAATGTAATGATTTTGTAAGTTTATTACATCGTAGCGTAGAGAGCTCATGCAATTGATTATGTGAACTTTCCAACTCTTCATCTAAATCTGATTGGTAGGAACTGTCCTTCTCCCAACTGATCTTTCCATCCATAGTGGGATTGAACCAATATTCATTTCACACAGTTATCTTATATATGTGTTCAATGTCTTCGTCTTCATAATAATCACGAACTGGTTCAATGTATCGCACACCTTCTGCTGGATCCAAGAGAACAATCACTCAAATATCATTCTTTTCAAATACCATGCTTCACTTCTTTAAATTAATGACTGTGTTCACGTCGGAGGCCCAATCAATCCCAAGAAATGTGGGGTATAGATTATTGTCATCTACTATTTCAATAACTTCACATTCTGCTACTGCACTTACGCCTTCAATATCTACAGTTACTCCATGTAGGTGACCCATTCGAATTATCTTTTGCTGGTTTGCCATGTGCAACTGAATTGGCGACCACTGTAACTTAGGCTTCCCCATATGTTCCTAGGTTTGCTTTGGTAGTACGTTAGCATCACAACCCAAGTCTAAGAATACCTAGTCCATTTCAAAATCACCTATTTGCATTTTCAACCGCATCTCCCTACTAGTTTTATTCTTGCTTCGATTCACCTTATTGACTGCGCGTTGTTCTGGTCATGGTTTATCCTTGCTGGCATAGTTATCTATCAGCTCTTGCAGTACTTCCACTACCTTCCAATCCCGTAATAAATCCATGCAGGTATGTAGAAATTATTTTAACACTGTGGGATTTGAATCCTGCATCATAGTAACTTCTTCAGGTTTCTCCTTTAGCAACATCTCATTCTTAGATGTAGAAGCACCTGGATCCATAAAAAAATTTCTTGCCTCCATGAATGTTTCTTTTTCTTTATGTAAATCAAAGCCAAAATTATTCCCCCAAGCTCTTTAAAAGCATAGATCCGATAGTAGTTGTTTGCCTTCGACCTTGTCTTCACCAGTGGCTATACCACTTCCTGTGATTATGTTGATAATAGGATTGTCTTCGTGTGGCTTAGATCTCATCATCTGAATATTCTGTATCGATTGTTGGTTCTTCTTTTCATGCATCTTCACTATTAGTACCAGGGAATCTTCTATAACATGATCAAATTGCTAACAATATTGACAAGAAAGGTGAGTTGGATTCTGATAGTCACGCATAAAGTTTAGTGGTTCTCCACAGTTGTAGCAAATGATATGGCCTTGACCTATTCTAGCTCCTCCTCCTCCTCCTCTTCCTTGTCCTTGGAATCCTCCACGAGCCGTAGGTGAGCGTTGATTGTTTTGCGTGTGGTTTTCATCTCGCATTCTATACATCAAAGTTCTATCCATCATCAATTCATAGCTTTGACAATTCCTTTCATCATGACCAACTGATTTAAAAAATTTACAAAAGAGTTTCTTTGGAGACTGTACACATTTTTGTAATAGAGAACAATTATCTATCGAATGTTGTCCTAACACTTGGCAGATTCTACACTAGGCACTTGCTCCAGTGCTTGATCAAGGGAAGATTATGGTTTCATCGAGTTGGGAACCCCCCCCCCCAAGCTATATAATCCCGAAGCATAGGCACTGACCTTTATGATGACCTTCAGTCTTTCAGATCGTGCACCAAAATTCAGAATGTGTTTCTGATTTAACCTCCTTTCCCTTCTTCAGATACTACAACTCTATATGCAAGCTTGCTAACTGCGACTAGATCTATTCAACTCCTATATTTGTGTCTTGGATCGGTGAAGCCTCTAGCTTCATCATGATCTCCAATTCTTCGGCCTGAGACCCAATCTTCTACTAAGGTAACGACAATATTAAGTGAGGTGATAACATAGCTATGTGCTAGTCCCAATGTTGTTTGTCTAAAATCTGAAGATTAGCTTGGCTCATTAAACACTTCAGTCATTGATCAATATCCCGCATAGACTCGTTAACTCTCTACTTGATCTCCTTTATTTCAGTCACACTTTGAGCTTGCGACTTCGGCTTCCTAAATTATGCATTCAGTGCATCCTTCATATCAGCTAACGAAGTTGCAGGTTGAGTCATACTATATCTAATGTACCAGGTAAGCACTCTATCCTGTAGAGATGTAACTAGTTGCACTTTCTTCATGTCATCATCGCTAACCTTCTATGCCTTCCACACAACTTCAGTGACGAATCAAAACTAATTGGGATCCTCTGATCCTTGACCCTTGAATATAGGCATTTTCACTGTATTCACCATACTAAATAACATAGGTGGAGGTGGAGGTGGAGGTGGAGACATAGGTGTATGAGGAAGAGGTGAAGGCGTAGGTGGATTAGATGGATGTGGAATTCTAGAAGTATCCTGATCTACTGACTGCGTCGCACCTCTAGGCGTACTAGTGCTACTTCTTTCTCTTTCACTTTCAGGTTCTCCCAATGAAGGACTGTATTCACTCCCGATGAATTTGTCTAGGTCTACTCTGAATCGCTTTCCACTTCGCGTAGATCCAATATGACCTCTCTTAAATATTAATGTAAAGGTATAACCCCTTTTTTGCACAATGTCATTTTAATCCAAGTCTTTAGCGATTTTAGGTACTTACCTCTTGGACCTTTGAAGAATCGACGTTCAGATTCGCTATAAGACATAGATGTATCAATTGCAAACTCAGTGATTAAGCCACCCAAGATACTATCAATCTAGTAATCAACAACACTTGCAACCTTATAATCAGATCCTTCAAGATGTTTGACTAATTCTAGAGTCCCACAATAGGATTTTCTTGCTTCCAAGTAGGTTCGTTATCTGATAATTTGGACATCCACTCGTGTAATTCACAAGGGAACATTGAAAATAAAACTTCGTGCACTTATGTGTAGAGATATTTATGTAACCTCCTTTATTTTGACAAACATAGATTCTCATTCTCCTAACGCAGCTTCTGATCTATCCACTTCTCAATTTATTTCTTAGTTGGTCTCCACGAACGCCACATCACACATCCCTTAAATAGATTCTTGTCCTGACAATGGAACCATTTGTTGGATTGAAGGGGCTTGGACCAAAGTTCAGTGTTAGTTGTGGTAACCAACAAAACCTACACTACCGAGCCTTTCAACAACAATCTACTTGGCGCAGGTTGCAGTCTCACCCAAGGTAGTATTGGGGGATGCTAGAACCGGGTTTTTGCATCTAGAAGGCTATGTGATGTGGGGGTAAGGAATTTCTTCAGTTTAAGGCTTGATCTAACCTTCACGAGCCCTTATCCTCAAAATCCCCAAACTTAAGATATTTCCAATTAAACAGAGTTATGAGCTTCGCCTAAGGGTCTAATCATACATAAAATAACATATAACAATAGATCCAGATCTTTGCAGAGTAATTCAAACAATATTACAAATAAATGGCACTCAACTGAGCATAAATATAGAAAACACATAAGTATATAGTTAGTACACAAAATTCCTTCAAATACTCTTTATTATTCCTTATCGTCAATACATATACTTTTCAAACCATACGTACACAACTACAGGGGCTCGTGCACTCAGTTGCGGACTTACCAAGGTCTCTGTACACACAACAATAGGAGCCTTCCCCTTCGCCCAAATACAGAAATTACAAACTCTAAAGGCAAGTATCACTTATAACATCACCTAGTTTGTTTAATTAGACAAGCTAAGACACCCCTTTATATACTTTTTCGTATTACAATACCATGGTGCACAAACCATGGGCGGAGCTCAAAACAACCCATCCCTTTACAAAATAAGGGGCTTTGACTTGCCTAAAATCCCCTTTGACCCTTAAAAACCTGTGTTACATGCACTTTGGTCCTCAAAATGTGGAGACTTTACAATATCAAAATTTGACTTAAGAATTAGCAGAACTTAACCCTGGGGGACCCCGTCCCAACATTGTCCTACAATGGATGTCCTTGTATTCAAAGTGTATTAAAAGATCATTGTGGAGTAGGAACTTTTTTTGTTATATTTTTTCGCTATGGCTCAAAGGAATTTGGGGTTTGATCCCTTTTTCATTTCTTTCCTATGGAACCCATTAAGCACATTCTCATCACATCATTTGCACAAGGATGGCCATTAGATCTTCTTAAAACACTAAGCTACCTTCTTAATCAATCAATAATGATAACACATGCACTATTACAATAGAAAACCTACAAGATATTCCTTTGACATCAATTAAAATAACGTCATCAATGACAATACATTGGTTAATAATATCCCCCTTTGTCATTAATGGAAATTCTTCAAGACATTGTTAATCATTGATGATTATGATTATCCTATCATAGCTCTAAAGATCCAACGTCTCTTCACTCTCCCCTTTTGAAATCAATGGCAAAGGAGTTATCTCCCTGTAACACTCCCACCCACCCCCTTGGACTTCCTAAATATAGTGTAAGGTGTTTCTTTCATCTAACCCAACCTCCGTGGTTTCATCATTGAAATGGGATTACAAAATTTGTCCTTCCCCAAAGTGTTTAGAACTCACTTTGGAAAACACCATTGCATTTAGATTGTCAAGAGATTTCTAGGGATATAAATTTTATCTTGATCCAAATCCTGGATCAAAGGTTATGGCCATTTGAATTTCACCCTTTTAAACCCCTTGTCACATCAACGAGTCTTATCACATGGAATTCCGAGGTCATTTTATATAAAAAATTATTTAATTGTAATTAATAGTTTATTAGGCAAAGGGAATGATCAAATATCATGCCCATTCACCAAGAGGCACCTAAGGCAGTATAAAGCCAAGGGCCTCCCACAAATTGTATCATCATCACCCATCTAATTAATAATTGTAAAATATGTTTTTGTTGAATAGCTGAATTCAAATATTCCATCTCATATGAGAGTAGGTAGATCGTTTCCTTCTTGCTTCCGTCCCATGCCACACTGCCTCAGTCGCTTTCTGTAGCAACCATTTCAATCGCATCATCCACACATGCATTGTATTGAGTCGATTCACCACTTTACCCACTGTGCACCATTCATTGTCACCATTCCGTTGCCCCCTCGTCTTCGCCATCCAACCGTCCCAATCATTCGTGTGACATTTCCCTTCCGTTGTGTTGTGGGTTTGAGCCACATCCAACAGCTTTTCCGATTACTGCCTTCTCTTCCCTGTCATCCTCCGTCATTTTTTTTTCCCACGCTGTGCATCCTTTGTCTCCCTTCTCCATGTCCTCAGTCATTGTTCTTCCACCATCACTCCTCTAACTAGTTACATGAATCGCTTTCTAACTATATTATATAGTTATAAAAGGTAATATATATATATATATATATATATATGTATATAATTAAATTATTATTTATTATTTAAAAAAAGAATTCAAATTAAGGAAGAAAGCTTAAATTGGCAGACAAATATACACCCCCACAAACCCGTTCAATGCCATCGATGACAATGACCGATTTTAGCAAAAAATTGATTGACCTTGAGAATAGGATTACTATCCATTCTGATGATTTTAACCAAAAATTAGTAGATCTCAAGAGTAAGGTTACCAGACATTCTGACGATATAAAAAAGCTTTAGGATACAAAAAATCAAGTAGGAAAACAACTAGGGCAGAACCATACCGAATCCAAAATGAATCATAATCAAAGAATTACAATACTAACTGCTATTTGTGATAGGATGAAGATTACACCCAAACAAATCTTCCAGGATGATGAAGGTAATAAACAACACAATTCATCAGATTCAGCAAATTTAGCAGATTCTCATGAAAAAAATGAGTCTCCAAACAAATCATCCATGGACCATAAAGAAAATAGTAATGCGAATATTCAAAATAAGCAGCTCTAGAATTCATTCACCAACCAACACCCTTTTTTCACTCCATCATTAGTGACATATCAATGAAGAGAAAATCGAGCTACCCAAGTTCGATGGTAATGAAAAATGCAACCTTGTGTGGCTCAATAAAATAGAACAATATTTCAAGATTCACGATATTGACAATGATGACGAAAAGATTAGGAACACTTCCATGAAAATGGAAGGAAAAGCATATAATTGGTATATGTGGTGGAAGAAGACAACACTCGCTATTAGTTGGAGAAAATTTTGGGATGCATTCTTTAAAAGGTTCCAAGGTGTCAAGGAAGAGGAGTTCTTTTAAACACTCGTCAGATTTTGACAAAAAGGAGATGTGGATAAATACACTCAACAATGGGAGACCTTAGCAACACGAGCACTTGGGATACCAAAATCTCATCTAATCCAATCATACATCTCCAAACTTAAAACCCATCTATGGGTAGAACTTGAACTTCATGACATTACGTAGATAGAAGTAGCAAGACAAAAAGCAAAAGCTGTTGAAAAGAAATTTGAGAAGATATTGTGGTCAAAACTAAAAAAGTATATTCGAGACGAATAATTCCAAAGTTTGTGAATATGGATAATACAAAATATGTTCCACCACATCTTCGTGAAGGAGAAAAATCTAACATGGAAATGCAAAGGATGAAAGAGGGCAAGTGCAAACACTGTGGCAAAAAGTGGGACCCTAAACATAGGTGTGCTAAAGGAAAAGAGACAAAGAGCCTATATAAATGTGAAACAACTAATGATTCAAACAATGATGAATCAAACATAAAAGGAATAGAAGATGCCCCAGAATTCTCTCCAGAACTGGATGACAAAAGCATTCCGCAAGTGCCATTATCGGCTATGACATGTATATCACAACCCTAGACTTTAAAATTAAAAGGACATATCAAGAAGAACAACGTAATGGTTCTCATCGACATCGATAGAACCCACAATTTTTTAGACTCAACCATGGCAAAGAGAATTAACATTTTCATATTTGCCATGCCCAACATGAAGGTGATGGTAGCTGACATTAATAATATTGAAAAGGTAGGAAAATTCCATAAGGTCAAATTGTAGATTCAAGACTTTACTTTAGAATCTTCATTCTACATTGTACCATTAGGAGGAGTGCATGTGGTCTTCAATATCCAATGGATAAAAACCATATGCACTTACTCTGCCAACCATCAAAAGTAGTTTATAAGCTTTTAATGGGAAGGGAAGAGGTACAAGTTATATGGATTCCAAGCACCAGAAAATCAAATTGTGTCGTCATCCCAGATGATGAAAATGATTCGAAAAGGAGCACCAACCTATGTAGTATGATTCCCCCAATTAGAAATGTTATCTACAAAACTAATCAGCGAAGAGTCACTAGAAGTACAAGAGCTAATTCAAAAGCACGAAAAGGTATTCCACGACCTGCCCATGAGAATGTCGTCTAATAGAGAAATCAAGCATACAATAGAAGTCAAAGTAGGATCAAACCCCGTCAACATCAAACCGTATCGATATCCACATCACCAAAATACTGAAATTGAGAAATTAATCCAAGACCTTTTAAAATGTGGGATCATCTCAAAGAGTAAGAGTTTATATGCTACTCCAGTTGTATTGGTAAGGAAGAAGGATGGATCATTCAGGCTATGCATTGATTATAGAGGATTAAACAAAATAATGATTAAAAATAAATTCCCAATTCCCTTTATCGATGAAATGTTGGATGAACTACATGGCGCAAAATACTTCTCAAAATTAGATTTAAGGTTAGACTATTACCAAATTAGAATCAGGTTGGAAGACATACCAAAAATTTCATTTCGAACACATGAAGGTCACTACAAATTTAAAGTAATTCCCTTTGGATTAACCAATGCACCAACAAAATTCCAAGCCACTATGAATGATTTATTTCTTCCATATCTTAGGAAGTTTGTATTAGTATTATTTGATGATATTTTAATTTATAGTAAAACTTGGAAGGAGCATCTACAACATCTGGATAAAGTTCTTACACTACTGGAAGAGCATCAGTTCTACGCCAAGAAATCCAAATGCACCTTTCGGAAGGAAAAAGTAGAATATCTTGGACACATAAGATCCCATGAAGGAGTAAAAGTGGACCCTAATAAAATCAAGGATATAAAGGAATGAACCAAACCATTTAATATATCCAAGCTAAGAGGGTTCTTAGGATTGATTGGATATTACCGAAGATTTATTAAAAAGAATGCACATATCACTGTACCTCTAACAAACCTTTCAAAGAAGAATTTATTTCAATGGAATGAGGAAGTAGGAAGGTGTTTTAAAGAATTGAAGGAAGTTATGTCTAATGCCCTAGTATTGGCAACTCTAGATTTCTCTAAACCATTTATCATTGAGTGTGATACTTCCAGGTTTAATATAGGTGTAATGTTAATGCAAGAGGGGCATCCAATATCTTTTGAAAGTAGGAAGCTCAATAAATGAGAACGTCTTAAATCCACACACAACAAGGAAATTCTTGCTATTATGCACACATTGGCCAAGTGGAGACAATATCTTTTCGGAAGTAAGTTATCCATTCAAACATACCATAATAGTCTCCAACACCTCCTCCAACAAAAAATACTGTTTGAAGAACAACAAAAATGGATTGAAATTTTTTTTGCCTTTGACATGGAGATATTACATAACAAAGGAAGAGACAATGTAGTAGAAGATACCCTGTATAAGAAGGATGAAGAACCAACATTACTTGCAGTCTCAGTTGTTGTTCCCGAATGGCTTAATGAGATTCAAATGAATATGCCAAGGATCCAAAAATAACTGCGATAATCAATAACCTTCTAGAAAACTCAAAATTTGAATGGAAGAACGATATTCCATGGTAGAAATGAAGAATCTATCTGAATTCAAACTCCAAGTTTAAATCCAAGATACTCAAGGAGTCACATGATTCACTATCAGTCAGACATGTAGGATTCTTTAAAACTTACTACAATGCGCATCAATCATTCTTTTGGAAAGGGATGAGTCACGATATTCAAAAATATGTAGCAGAATGTGACAAACGTCAAAGAAATAAAAGTGAAAATATTATGACACCTAGATTACTTCACCCCTTAAACATTCCGAATCAGAAATGGGAAGAAATATCAATGGACTTTATTGAGGGATTACTTGTATCCGATGGCAAGGATAAGATTTTCATAGCAGTTGAAAAACTCACCAAATATGCTCACTTTATTGCAATGAAGAAATCAGACTCAGCTAAACAAATATCTAATATATTTTGCGAAAATATTTATAAATTACATGGTTTTCCGAAAGTCATTGTGAGTGATAGAGATGCCAAGTTTAAGGGTAATTTCTAGAAGGAATTATTCAACCATATAGGAACCTACCTAAATATGAGTTTTTCTTACCACCCTCAAATAGATGGAAAAGGGAATGTTGTCAATAAATGTTTGGAAGCCTACCTACGTTGTTACGCTACATAAAAACAAAATAAGTGGGTTCAGTGGTTGCATCTTGCTAAATGGTGGTATAATTATACTTACCATACGTCAACAAAAATGACTCCATTCAAAGCTTTGTATGGGTATGAATCTTTGAAATGGAAGGACCTAGCTACCGTCCAGAAAAATCTACCAGCTAATAAAAACCAACTAGAAGAAACCCAAAAAATCATACAAACCCTAAAAGAAAAGAAAAATTATGCAAGAAACCATATGAAGAAACAAGCTAACCAAAACAAAATTGAGAGAGAATTTGAAGTTAGAGAATGGGTATTTGTCAAGCTCCAACCATACAAACAATTTTCCTTGAAACAAAAAGGAAAAAATAAATTGGCACCAAAGTTCTATGGACCATACCAGATCAACAAAAAGATCAACCAAGTTGCATATAGTTTAAGCCTTCGAGATAAAACTCATGTTCACAACGTCTTCCATGTATCCTAACTTAAAAGGGCACTTGGTGACCATCAATCAGCACAAACAATGCTTCCATTCTTAGATGATGAAGGAAGGGTCATTTTAGAGCCAAAAGGTATCATATCCACTAGGGAAAAGAAGCTCTAAGCTTGTGTAATCAAGGAATACTTGATCAAACGGAAGGAATTACCAGAAGAAGAAGCTTCTTGGGAGACTTAAGAATTTCGTCAAAAACATCCATCATTACGTATGCTTTGAGGACAAGGAACTTTTTTGGGAGGACAACAATGTTATATAAAAAATAGTTGATTGTAATTAATAGTTCGTTAGGCAAAGGGCATGATCAAATATCATGCCCATTCACCAAGAGGCACCCAAGGTAGTATAAAGCCAAGGGCCTCCCACAAACTGTATCATCATCCATCTAATTAATAATAATAAAATATGTTTTTGATAAATAGCTGAATTCAACTATTCCAACCAACATGGTGCCTCCACGTAATTTCACAGCTTAACGTGGCATTCAACATAGAATATTATTGTTGGTAAAATTATATGTATTCTAATTCCAATATTTAATTATCGAATCCAAGATCATAATAATTAGAGACGCAAGCACAGTAAACGCAGGATTAGAGCCTATTATAACCTATGCTAAAAACAAACACTAGAATAACTAATCACTAAGGATCATAACTTGTCACTAGACTGTGGCACTCTAATGCTTATCGGGTTTCAAACTACAATATTTCATTACCAACAAATGATGTTCATATGGTTTTATTTATGTATTTTATTAGGTCTTGAGACTTCAATGGTTCTAATCCTATCGTGATGAAGAAAAAACTCATTAAACATGCTAGAGAAAAGAAAATTGCAAAAAATAAATGCCAACAACTATAAGAAATAAGAAAAGGCAATAAAATTGTAGAAAAATAATAAGAAAAACATCACTAGAAAATAAATGCTAAACAAGCTTAGAGTCATGATGATATACTGTAGGTTATTTCCTGCTATAGAATATAGAATCTGAAATTTCAAGCTACAAATTTTTCACTACTTTGATCTAGTACAAAACTTGGGTATCTAATTGTAATAAGGAACCTGCAAGCTATAGATTTTCAGTACTTAGAATCTAGTACAGAACCTGAGTACCAAATTATATCAAGAATTCAGATTCATAATTTAACTTAATTTTGCATCTTAAAAAAACCAATTTTATTACTTTATAGGAAAATGAAATTCTAAATTGCTATGAAATGTAAAAATGATGAAAACTATAATGAAATACGAAACAAAATCCTGAGAACTACAATGCTAATTCGATTAAAAAACTCTTAATAAAACACCTACAAAACATAGTATGCATTTAAATTTGATCCTACAAAAATCAATCATTCAACTAATTCCATCTCATAAAATTCAATTTGTAACAAACTTTAGAGCAAAAATATCTATCTTTAATTACTGAATCAGAAATGTATAGTAACACAATGAGTACAACGAAGCAATACTTTCAATTCTTGGAAATGATAAATGATGACAAGTAAATAAATACAATTAGTTTAAAACACAATTATGCATGCCAAATATTAACTAAAGTTATCCCTACAAGAGTTTTTTGTGATCGATGGTGGGCCTTTACCAATGATTTCAAGCAAGAAAACTAACTACAATTGATTAAAAAATCCCTTAGCAACACATTAATTATTAAGAAATAGCTACTTCGATATTTTATTAGAATCCTTCAAAACTTGTTCACATTTAAACAAATTTTAGAAATACTCTAGCGGTGATTTGTTTTATCCTCCCTTCCTCTGTTGTGCAGATCCATTTCTTTTTATAATATCATAAAGTGGAGGAAGTGATAACATCAACTTCCATAGAACTCTCACTTCTATACTATGTTTAAAATAAAAGATATTATTTTAAATGATTTGTTATGATTTAGGATCGTTTTAAATATTTCGTTGGAAATGGAAGAGAGGACCACTTAGAATTAGTTTGAAATTCTCCCAAAACTGGACATAAATGTGTAACTTCACGTAACTTCCTGTGGCTGTTGGTACCGGAATCCAATAGGTTGGTATTGAACTGCTGTAGGTGGGTATCAAACAACTTGTTTGGTGGAATTTGGGTTTGAATGTAACTTTGACTAAGGGTTGGAGCTTCACACGTGAGATAAGTGTGATTCAACAAACATAAATCCATCTATAAACATGTAGTTGCAAAACCCATTTCATCAAATTGTAACTTCAGAAGTGCCAATATGCCAACCTTTACATAGTGTAGAAACTTGTATAAGTACCGAATTCTCAAATTCTAGTACTAGAACTTGTTGTTTGGGCACATAAACATATTAGTAAACCTTCATTGGAAAAACCACTTTAAAAAGTCATTTAAACATAAAGATTACAAGAAAACACTAATAATTAACCACAAGGTAAAATGAATGCATTTAGTGAAAATTGGTAATATAATATTTACAAAATATGTTGTAAAGGTATGAATATGGGTTGTAAATGGAAAGTTTAGATAGCTAATAATATAACATATCTGGGGCCCAACAAGTACCTTATTTCCTTCATGCCATTGTGGCTGACCCCAAGAGCCATTAGTTCCATGTTAGATGTCATGGAATTCCCCATCTAGTGCCCCTGTCAGGTTCCACAGATTATGTCTACACATCCTATTATAAAAAGTTGCTCCAAACACATTATTGGAGAGCCAAGCCTCCCCATGACGTGGAGCTTGACATGTAAACCTTACATATGTACAACATGACACCCATAGCCATTTGGAACCACAAATAATTTCCACGTATCAGGTGGATTGAACTATTTAAGTACCCAAAAACACCAATTCCCACTGCTACATGTCACAATATTAACGTGTCATGTTAATGCCCTTGCCATGTCACCAAACCACATCCTCAAAATATCTTGCATGGATTCCAAAATTGCCTCATATTTCCTATGTGTCATTTTCTAACTCAACTTAACACGAGGGTTCCATAGGGTTCAGCCCTTCTCATCTTTTTTGAAACCTTCACGTAATAACATTTTATGTCCCACCAAAGACTTTAACATTTCCATGCATTTTTGTTCCCCGAGATGTGCATATCTCTATCCCTTGGAATGTCAAGATTTACCATTTTGCAGAGAACTATCTTTTTCCCCCAGAACATATGACTTACCATCTGATAATAGGGAGGATTTCCTATCCTGTGCTACAATTAACAATGCTAATGACCATCACCTGAAACTTTCCAAAGGGGTGCAGTGTGACGTAATTCCTCTCGTCAATTTACTGGCATTAGGGGAATTTTGAGGTCTAAAATGTCCCACCAAGGAAATTATAAAATAACAATGGAAATAATAAAATAAGATTACATTACATTATCAAATTTTAGAGGGGAAAAAAACCATTTTTTCAACTCATATTTTCAAATTATCTCCCTATGGGTTTACTCAAATTTCGAGGGGAAACACTCACTGGATGCAAAAATTGATTCATCATCCAAGGCATACCCATATTGCATATTTTCGATGGACCCTACTACACGAAAAATGAGAAATACATGAAAAACATTATTGCAATCACATTTTTTCATGTATTTCTCATTTTTCGTGTAGCAAGGTCCATCGAAAGTATGCAACATGGGTACTCCTTGGATGAGGAATTAAATTTTGCATCCAATGAGTACTCCTAATCGAAATTGAAGTAGAACCTTAGGGATCTAAATTGAAAATACTAGTTGAAAAAACAGTTTTATTATTTTTTTAAATTTTTACTTTTTTACTCTAAAAATGGTGAATCATCCCCCATGGTTTCATCATCTTGAATCCTATTGGTCCTTATAAAGTACATTTTTCTTAGGAGGCCCGTTTTAGACGTCAAAATTCCCCTAATGAAAATATTTGTCCCACATCAATCCAATTGGCAGAAAACCAAAGTGATTTTATGTATATATCTATTCAATGGATTATATAGCTAGAATATAAGACCAATTATCTGCACTCCAAGACTTACATGTTTGTTTACACATACATGCATCTAGTTATCTTCTGATATACACTATTTCAATCATCATATTTAAGCAACCTATATACTACAAGAATCCCATAATATTTATAGTATATCAGATAATGGAAACCACCAAAAGTGACAATCATAACTATGACACATCCATAAGACCATTGACATTCCCACCAACTGGCACTAGAATTCAAACTAGTATTTCCCAACAATTTCAATCCCAACATCAATATATATAAATATCACACACACACACACATATTAGCTTCATTAATAAGCATACATCACACTATGGAGACAAACAATAATTTCAAGTAGTTAATAACCATAACCAAGCCAAGGAATGGAGTCCACATGCTATACTAGTTAACATAGCTCTATATTTCCTGAAATTACCAGCAACTGAAGGATATACATATTCCTCGAACCATGAGAAAATTCACACAATCATCTCAATGTAAATAGCTAGGAATAACACATTCTTCCATTAACAACGCTGACGCATTCATGGTCCTCATACAGGGTAATATCATTTACTATTTACAATGCAACACATGGAAAAGTAGGTATACTTATCTGAGTAACTTAAAGACTAGACATTGAGGAAGGGACTTCAAATATCCACTCAACCATAGGCCAACTACACTAGAATCTGTTGACGACATTTTTCATCAACGTTTTCTAATGCAGACTTAACTAAACCCCTTTTCTCACTGCACCAAACTTTTGCACCTCAATATTGAAATTGACACCTCATAGCACTTCCACACCTATCTCTTAGTTGTGTTCATGTACCATAGACTATATATTTTTCATGTGACTAAAAATGGACTCCTTTCCTAGAGAAAAGAACTCATTCTCCATTTCCCAAAAACTGCATAAATTGCGAAGAGAGAGAGAAAGAGAAATCTTCTTAGTGATATTAAAGTTCTCTTTACCCTAAATAATAAACACCATGTACTAAGTGTTCATTATAAACAAAATTACCCTTTTTAAGCTCCCAGATCCTTTGGTGTATCATCAAACCTAATCTATATTGCAAAGAAGTGCTTGACCGTTTTTATTATCAGGTGCTCGATCCTCTACCATTATAAATGTTTAAAATTCACACCTCCCTCTCTGTCCTCTTTCTTATTATCGAGTTCTAATATGTATCAAAATACAAATATTATACCTATGCATATACGCAATTCAAGTATTGGGACCACCCTATGGAGCCCATCAAATCGAACAATGAAACAACGAGAGGCATATATGAATAACACATGGTTGTGCCCACTATAAAAGTGGAATATTGTTGAAATTGTAACTAGTTTTGGTCTTCATAATGCATAATTTGTCATTGATTATTCAATTAAGCATGTTATTCATGTTAAGAGTTAAAACTAATTTGTTTTTGTCATGTCCCTTTTGGACATTGAAAAAGAGCAGAAAAAATTATTTTTTCATAGTATAATTGTGTCCTCAAGTTGATGAAGTCAACCCTCCATACAATAAGTCATATTAACCCCTTTTTGGCAGACATTCGCCTCATTGATGAATATATAAAGAAGGAATTCATCCTCCTTCATGAGCGCTCAAGATACACATCATTTGTCTTTGTAATCTATGAAGTACACAAGGAGTGAAGAAGGCTGAAGTATAAAAGGATAAGATAAGATTTATATACCCTCGCTCAAGTAAGAAGTGAAGGTTGAATAATAGTATGAGTCCCTATGACATTTTTCTGTGGTATCTGAGCTCATTGTGGAAACATATTTCTGTGATATCCGAAGTTTAATATGGCAACATATTTTTATAATATCAGAGCTTGCTATGGAAACATACTCCTGTGGCATTCAAGCTTACTATGACACTACAACTCTATGACATTAGACATATTAATGGCACTACATATTTGAGAATTCAAGCTATATGTGACATGACATATCTATGGCATCTTAGCACTACATATCAAAGGCATCCAAGCAATCTCCTATGGTTATATTTCTCCTATGACTATGCGAGTTTATGAGGCACCTCATTTTAGTAGCACATGCCATTTTATGGACAAAACAATCTTGTAGACAAACATGAAGAGGGATGACTTAACACTTGGTCTATTGGTCAAGTTAGGTATGACTTGAATTTCTCTTGTTGACTAAGATTCTATAAGGACATGATTGTTGGGCTTTCCCCTTATGGGTTTTTCATTGGCCTCTGGCCTAATCTATTGTGTCTTTTGTATCTTGTGCACTTTGTTTATATATTTTAATGTATAATTGCTTGATGACATAAGTAAATGAAGTAAATACTAAAAATAAACATAGATAACAATCACAAGTAATTATCATGCTCAAAAACTTGACCATCCATCCTAATTTCATCATGGTATCGATGCTAGAAAGAATTAAAGGAATGACATTTGAGCCACATTTCTATGAAGAGATCCATGTTACCTTAAATGATCAAAGCACCTCCATGTGGATATCTTTGTGATAAGTACAGGCCTTTATGGATAGTAAATTATGAAGGCATTGAATCTTTGTAGAATAGTACCTTTGACATTATACTTCTACAACTTAGGCTGAGTTCTGTGACACTTCTTCTATGGTTCATACGAACTACCTAAGGCACCTATTTTCCTTGAAAAACAGACTTGCAGATTTAAGGACACGAATATGAAGTATTCTATCACTGTAAAGTGACACGAACTCTGAGGCCAAATATAACTACGCATATCATGATGCAAGCCCGAGGAACTATGAGAACGAAGAAACTTTGTTATATCTCTGTGAAAGAAGAATTGTGATTTGAGCTATAAGAAATCCAAATTTTGCTCGAAGTCTATGGAAATACAAAGGCTCATCTATGTGTCGCACGAGTCTCCAAATGAACCGTATCATCACAATAATCATTAGAGAACTTTTGAGATCTAAAATGGGCCTCCTAATGAATATTACAAAATAATAGTGGAAATAATAAAATAAGATTATATTACATCATCAAATTTTAGAGGGCAAAAAATAAAAAATTACTTTTTCAACTCGTATTTTCAACTTATCTCCTTACGAGTTTACTCAAATTTAGAGCAAGAACACTCATTGGATGTGGAATTTAATTCCTCATCAAAGGAGTACCCATGTTGCATACTTTTGATGGACCCTGCAACACAAAAAATTGGAAATACATGAAAAACGTGATTGCAATCATGTTTTCCCATGTATTTCCAATTTTTCATGTCATAGTGTTCATAGAAAGTATGCAACATGGGTACTCCTTTGATGAGGAATTAAATTATGCATCCAGTGAGTGCTCCCACTTGAAATTTCAGTACAATCGTAGGGACATAAGTTGAAAATACAAGTTGAAAAAGTAGTTTTTTAATTTTTAATTTTTTACTCCAAAATGGTGAATCATACCCTATAGTTTACATCATCACCTTGAATCCTATTGGTTCTTACAAAGTTTATTTTGGTTATGCATTTTTATTTTGAGGCCCATTTTCGACCTCAAAATTTCTCTAATGACTCACCAACATGCAACAAGAATAATAGTGGTCCCATTACACTTGAAGAGCAGTTTGAAGTATGGAGCTTCAAAACCACTTAATTCTATGAGCATCTATGAGCATTATAATAGATTATATGAGGTTTATATGGCAGTGAGTTCATTGGTATTTCGGTCCCTATTATGTTGGTTATGTATGTGTTTTATGACAACATCTATGTATGGATTTCATCATGTTTTTACATGTAATTGAATGATCAATGTATCTATGACCTAATGGATAGAATGGCAGTTAATGTGTTGAGGCATCAATGCTTCATGGTGAATTTCAGATAAGTATGAGACCCTTATGCTTAGATCTGTAATTTACACCTGTAATTTACATATTCGTGATATTGTGATGAAATGCCTGTCATGGCTAATAGGGGTCCAGTTAAGTTCTTAGACAAGTATTTGCTTCAGTACTGTAATTTCCATATTACTTTACTGATTTGAAGAGATGGTTCAATTTTGGGTAGTGACCTGGGCTCTGGGCCTGACTTGGTGGCTCAAATCCTAGGGACGTTGGCATAACATTGACTAAATGAGTCTCTCAACACTAGTGGGCAAGCCTATGAGAGTGATTCAGGGTTTCTGGACATTGTCGTGCATATAACTTGATATCGCATGAGGCTTAAGTTGTCCAAAAGCTCAGTGGGACCCAAGGGCAAGTTATCTAAAGTGTTGGATTGGTTCTTGAGGGTCCTGAAGCTGATGTTGAATGTTTGTATGTGTGTTTCGGTCGGTTCCACTTCCTTAATGTGACTTCGGAGGTTGAATCATATCATAGTGTCCTCTAGTCACATGTTTACCCCAGTTGGACGGTTGATTAGGTAGATTTGGGAGGAGGGTGTTAGAGAGTGGTATCTGAGCATGGTTCACCCCTCGAACTGGATGTGTCGTGTGTTGTTAATGCATTCATGTTGGTTTCATATGTGTTTCTTATGCTTGTAGTTCATGTGTTTGCTGCATTTGCATGGTGTTGATCATGGTTGTAGTGATGGCGCCATGTGAAGGTTGAAGGTGTTGTCATGGAGTATGTCTTCATGTGTGTATGGTTGATTATTAATTGTTATGCACATCAGTGTTCACATGTTATCAAGTGCACATGATGTGATTGTTGTTGTCATGGATGAGTTCATGGTTTGTGTAGTTGATATGGTCATGCATTAATGATTGGACTCTAGCTAGAATGATGTGTATATGGTTTTGTACTCATGTGTTATATGTCTATATGCATTTGTTATGCATGTATGGTCTTGGTTATAGTTATGCATGAATAGTAGGTCAAACATGCCTTGTGAAGTCATGATATACAATTTAGGACATCATGTTGCTATTAGTTGTTATGGTGCTAATGTGTTGGCTAAGATAGAGCAGGAGATGTAGATCATCATAATGAGGTTCTAGCATTGGACTTTGGTGTAAGAGCAGATCGTCATACATGTATTGTATGTTTGGCATGCAGGTATGTAAGTTAAGGATTTTTATATGCAATAGGGTTATATACATTAGGTTTAGGTACTTGTCTTTGATGTTATGGTTACATACATGATACATGATAGTTGATTAGTATAGTCATATGCACATGTATCAAATATTGAAGAATGATAGTAACCTGTAGTTTTATGCATTGTTATTGTTGTTTCATATTAGATAACTTAATGATTATGTTATATGTTGTGAATGAAGTATCTTATAGGTTAACGTGTTGTTGTTAAATGATATTTAGCTTGATGATTAGGGTTATTTAATTAAGATATTGATGTTATATGTATCATGCTAACTTGGATTGGCCTATGCATATGGTTAGCGTTACGACATTCAAGTATGAGTCAACTTATTGTGACATCTTGTTGTATTAATCTACACTGATCGTACATATGTGATTGTTATGCATGAATGACAAATATTTATGAGCTTATGATGTGAACATGTTATATAGTGACTATTATGGATATCATGATCTTATTTATGTTTGAGATGATATCTCGTGAAGTTTTATCATGCTAACTAGATTGATTGTGCAGACAAGGTAACCTCCCTTGAGATACATTAGGGTATGAGTTCGCTTGTGTTATATACTTGGTGCTTGACTATTTGATTATGTCGTCTATTGGGTGTTTGAAGTGTTTAGTGTTTATTACATCATCTAGTGTATTTATTTAACATGGTATGTTTGCAAGTTGGTTGAATGTTTGATGAATTTCATAATATGAGTATGTGTTTAAATAACATTGTTTCAAGATGGCTATACCAACACATATGTGTCGAGATAGTTAATATGTACTTGCATGTAAGTAGGTGAAAGTTTTAGCACTATGTCTAATGAATATAAGTTGACTATGGATTATGAAACGATTGTTAGTCCTGCTAAATGTTGATTTCAAATTGATAGATATGATTGTCTTGATATTTGGTACATGTGGTTGACATGTGTGAACAGTTGCAGGAAGCATGCTGGTATTAGCTTGACAAGGTAATGGTTGATATGTTTATATCATTAACAGTCGGGTGATGTGAGAGTGCATAGTAAGCCTTGATTGCATCAAGGTAAAAATGTAAAGGAAAGGAATTGGGAAATAATTCCTTTGTCTCTGTTTGGAAACCCTAATTCCAAAATAATCTGTGTTTTGCATACAAGAATTCTTCTTAACCTTAATCTTGTCTGACATTATGTGGATGCATGCTATATTCATGAACATGTACTTGACAGGTATATTAGCTAGTCTTTAGTTACAGGTGGATCTGTCAAAGGATTGGAGTCCCTTGAGAGATGGCGTGGATGTGATCAATGGCAAGGAAATGTGCTTGGCACAACAAAGTAAAGTAACCAATATGTTGTTATGTTTATTTATGCACTGACAGTTATGTGTTTATGGCAGTATGATGTAGGGAGTTGCATGGCAAGAGAGGTTGCCATGAAATTGTGAAGCAGGCTTCGGTTTAGATTTCCATGGGAACCATGGGGATTGAGTCATGGTGTCTGTGGTTAGTCTTTTTCTTTTGGTATTTTGCGATTTTTGCGCTTGATTTGCAATTTTGCATGTGTTTGGTGCATAGCTATGCCACTTTATTGCGGTGTCGTGTTGTTATTGGTTTTCATGGTTTTCTTCTTGGTTGTTTCTTGGTATTTCCTTTTATTGATTTGAGTGCCTTAGGAATTGGTTGGGAAAGAAGAAAGTTAATGGAGCTCGGGGAGAGTTGTGTGCTACCCGAAAGGTATTGTAAGATTCATATGAAGCTCAGTGCATGAGTAAGCGTAACGGAAGGTAAGACGATGACAGTTGGTAAGATTGGTGGGATCCATTGTGGTAAATGGACAGTGGCAGTACATACATGAGAAGGGTAACTAGAAAAGGTAAAGTAAATGTACCTAAGGTGTCATATGGTTTTACCAAGTTGGGAAATATGGTTCTCAATGTTGTGCACAAATAAGAAAGTTCTCTTAACCTAGACCTTAGGTTATCTGGTAATTATGTTATGATCATGATTATGTTTATGTTTATGTTTATGTATGTATGTCATTTTTTGACATGATTATTATTTTTTTATGTTAATGATTATATATGTATGTATGTATGTATGTATGTTACTTTCTGGTAAGGTTGTCAGGGATTGTTTGTGTGAAGGAATGATTTCTTATGTAGGATAATGGCATGAAGAGATTCCTGGTTCATGAGGAATCAAGTGGGAAGAGTAGCCTAACACATATACGTGGTCAATATCATGTGGTTATGAGTTTATGTTATGTGATTATATTATTTCTATGTTATGGAAAGGTTATACCAAGGGATGCATCATCAGAATGAAAGTCATGTGGTTCGTGGCAAGCTAGGACAAGCATGGATGGTGGAGAGACACTAGAAGCAAGGTTACCTCGTAGAGACAGTGTGGTTTGGATGTGTGGTACTATTGTTGTGCATATGTTGTATATGTTGTACATGTTGCATATGTGTTTTTGTGTGCATGCAGTGTTGTGTATATATAGTGTTTTTACAATTTGTTTATGAAATTATATGTATGGGATGGTATAGATAGTGTTGTGTGAATATTGCATATGTAGTGATAGGTATAGATGGTGCTATGTATAGGTTGTATATGCAGTGATGTGTACATATGATGCTATGGATGTGCTGGATATGCAGTGCTATGTACCTATGGTTTTGCATGCATGTTGTATAGATGGTGCTAGGTACATATGGTGTTGTGCGCATGTAGTTTTGCGTACACTTTGTACAAGTGGCATTGTATGTAGGTAGTGTTGTGTACATGTCATGCATGTAGTGTTGTGGACACGTAGTGTCATGTACATGTCATGCATGTGGTACTGTGTACATGTCGTATTGTGTACACATTGTACAGGTAGTGCAGTGTACATGTGGTGTTGTGTTCACATTGTGCAAGTTGTGTTGTGTACATGTGATTCTATGCACACATTGTGCAGGAGGCACTTTGTACAGGTGGTACTGTGTACGCATTGTACATGTGGTATTGGTGTACATGCGATATTGTGTGCATATCGTACATGTTGTGTTGTGTACATGTGGTACTATGTGTGTGTATTGTGTAGTTGTGGTATCATGACATGTGTACTTGTTGTGTTGTACTCTGTGTAGTACATGTATTTTGTTTTGTTGTATGCCAGGTGTAGGTACATGTATTCTGTGGTGTTGTACATCAATTTGTTGTGGGGAAAAATGCCTATGCAGGATGATCCTATCCACCTAAGGTGTGACAGTTCCTTAGCAACAAACAGAGACAGCTATTCTAGTATTCTTCCTTTATGAATTAAGAATGAAGAGAGAGATAGATGGACTCACCGGTGTCTTCTGTTTGTCCCTCGATCCAGCTTCTCTTCTCTTGGAGAGTTCCCAACTACTTGCCTTCTCGCTCGCCCACCTTCAAGAGGTTTCTGCAAGATCACAAGAAAAGAACACTACACAAGACATGGATTCATATTCATAACTAGTTCAGGATTAGAAATAAACCAAATACACTAATGCAATCATACATCAAGAATACACCAGCATATAGGAGAAACCAAGATAGCTTTATTGATGAATAACAAGGTTCAGGAAGAGATACAACCCGGAGGGCTCCAATCCAGCATCTCCTTCCCAGCAAATGGAATTCCTATCTTCACCCCCTTCAAAGCATTAAGCACCCAATAGTTCCAGTCTCAAACCAACAACAATTCTTTGCAATAACAAAATTCCAGCCTCTAGATCTCATGGAGGAGAGATCCATATATAGATGTTTGGAGAGAGGATGAGTCAGCTTGAGATCTAACTAGTGTCCTCTCCCTCTGTCAGTTCTTGATTCCACTTGGAGGTTCTTGCTTCCACTTGGAGATTTGGAACCTCTTACTCATCACTAGTCGAATTCCCTGAGGCAAGTGTCATTTTGGAAGCTTCTTGGGTTTTGACACCTTGAGAAATGAGCTTGCCACATGTCCATTCTCGTTCAGTGCAGGTAGCCAGTGTTCCCTTTGACATTCAACGCAGGTAGCCAGTGTTGGCTTTGACATTCAGCGCAAACAGCTAGTGTAGCCACTGAAATGATCCTGAATTGACTTGTTTTTGAGCAGTTTCTTGTGGAGAACTTCTGTGAATTGCTGTGGTTTGTTATCCTTGTTCCTCTAGGGGTAGGAACAACATGTTTAGGGACTTTGGATCCCTTAGAGTATGGACATTTCATGCTCAATGCTGTAAGGCACAAAAATGTCTATAACAGTTGCCCCCTAAAGTATGAGGCCGTTTATCGGGTGAAATGCTTTATCAGGGGGATCCGAAGTTCATCCAATGCTGGGAGGAGACCTGTAATACAATACAATACAATACATTATTTTTCGTACTACTTTCATGATCTAGCTGAGGCGGGCATTCCCATGCTCAGCTTTATAAATTCATTTTTCTGTACATAGAACAGACAATCGTCTGATGGTAGACTGATAATTTTGATGAAATTATCATCCTTTGAGTAGGATGATTATCTGCTGCAATGATGTACATGTCAATGTCTTTATCTTTCCTGAATATATATCGCAGCCCGGATGGATGAAACTAGATCCGGGGTCTTCAAACTCGTTCGATCTTCACTCTAAGTACAAGTCGATCCATGTGAGAAATGTTCTGAAGTCGAACATGGAAAGACATCGCTTGATTACCGGTCAATGATGTAAACCATTAACAAGCGCGAGAGGAATCACCGATAATGATAATGACCCTCAAGGTACTGCAGTACAATTCACGTGGTGTGAATAAAGGACTTGGTGTCGAACACCACGCAAAATCTTTCGGTCGAAGGTCATTGATGTATACCTGTCGCCGGAAGTGAGAAACTTGCCATTGAGGCATGCAAGCTTCAAAGTACTGAAGGGGTTGTTCCTAGATCAACTTCTTGGATAATGAGCTGATGTCGACAAGAAGTGATCCGTCAAAGGAGGGCCTTAATGAATCCCACATCAGTGACACAGAACGGAGCTAATGATTTTAATGGAGGTGAAAACGATCTGTGACATATGATTCAGGGTGGCGGTCATGAAAGGACGAAGGATAATGTATGGCAGTGGATGGGACACGGTTGACTTTTCTGAACGACTTCTCTTGAACATGTGGTGACACTGATGCGATGGATCGGTAGCATTACCCCAAATATGGATGGTATGGTGAGACCATGGATGTGACCGGTGAATGAAACAACCCAACCCGATTGTGGTACAGAGGAAAAGTGTCATGTTCAAGAGCGACTTGCTACCATCAAAGTTTTCTTTAGTTTCTCCCAATTTTTCCCCAGTCATTGCTGACCAGTACCTCTTTATTTTTGTCAAGCTTGAGGAGGATAACATATGCTTGTTCTATAACCTGCCCTTTGGGCAAGCCCATCGCTATGTTTTAACAAGCCTAGCGATAGTGAAACGCGTTCTCGTCTAAAGACAAGTTTGTTGCTATTTAATGATTTTAACGAGTCTAAAGATAAGGATAACTCGGTCCTTTTTATTTTTAGAGAGTCTGAAAAGGTACATAAAGTTAACTCCAAAATTCCTTTTTCGTCATCTAATCCCTTAAGTCCGAAAAATTATAAAACAATACAGAAGGGATGAGTTTTCGATAGTTTTAACGAGTCGAATAAAACATGCGCTCGATATTTTTGTGCAATAATCCCTCAGGTCCAAAAATATTAAAATCTAGAGGAGGGATAGCACTTCCTGTCCCTTTAACGAGCTGGAAGGCCAAGGACTCGGCAATCTTTTCATATTTTACGAGTCAGTTGAAAAGAGCTTAAAGAAGACTCGTCTTTTGAGGAATGAGTGATAAACAGGGTTAGCAGCTGATTCCAGGTACAGGTTGGAATTTTCCAATCACGGCAGTGTCACAAGGATGGCTAGGTGAAATCACTCTTCGCAGCTGTTCCTCAAAATAGGTAAACAATCATATGGAGGTGAACGATCGGCCAAATGAAAAGTGGAGGTGACGGTGCAAACACGACCAAGGCTTTAATGGCTGATGATATTACATTCACAGTGGTTATTTACTGGGATAGTTCATTTTTTAACGAGCTTAAACGCGGGTGGAAACATTTGCTCGATCTTATGTTTATTTTTTAACGAGCATGAACTATGTGCTAAAACTGCTCGGATCTTGCGTTTATTTTTTAACGAGCATGAACTTTGTGCTAAAACTGCTCGATATACCAGTCATATGATAAGAGTGTCTCATCAAGATTCTATTTTTTATGGAGCTTCATCTCACTAAGCTTTGCTCCGGATCCTTTCTTCATGCAAGTTCGGAAACGACTAATCCTACGAGTTTAAAGGGTTAGAGGTCCTAAAAATCTAAAAAAATAAATAGCCGCCCCTTGCTAACACTCCAAAAGGTTTGCATGCCCCCAGGCATAAAGTACGATTTCAAGGTTACCCCTCAATTTGCAGATAAAACATTTGTTTTACCGGGAGAGGCCTACCTCTTTCAGGCTACCCAAAGATTGTTCTGTTATTCTTTCAACAAAACACTTCTTCGGTGATATCTACCGAAATAGAAAAAGGTGAGTGACGATGCCCGCCAACTCACATAACTTTGACAAAAGAATCTTATTCTAGAACAACCCCTCTTCCACTCACGGACGGGGTACGGACTAGTCATATTCTCCCGCGGAAACCTACCCTATACCCAAATTTTTCCTGCCGAAGCAGACCAGGACGCATGCCCCATGGGTTCCAGTCATACCCTCCTGGATTACTCGCGCTCATCAGGAGGACGGACCGTGGGTTGAGACACTTCTTGCGTGAATAGACCATTTAGGGATGGTATATGACTATTTGCGATGCGTGATCCGGGAAACGAAAGTTGGTCCACGAGCTTGACCACTCTTCCTTCATGCGGAAAACACATTACTCTAAAGAGTGAGGAGACGATGGCTCCCATGCAATATATATAGTCTCGTCCAAGGAGTAGGTTATAATCCAAGGGTCCTTGAACCACCATCACGTTCATTTGAACGGTCTTCCCTTTTAATGTTATGGGCACATTGGGGAGGATCCCTAAAGGTCGACTGGTTCCTTTATCAAAGCCTGATAGATTTCTCATTTCAGGCAAAAGCGCTGGCGAACCAAGCGCTTTCCAAGCAATAGAGAAAAGGATACTCACAGATGCCCCCTCATCAATGATAGTGCCAACCATTACCATTCTGTATATTTGAACGATAATTCTGAATGGTATGCTTGCTGGCAACCGGGGTCTGCCTAGTTGGTTCCAGTCGAACGAGACAACTAGGTTGCTTGGTGGTGGGACCGAATAGATGGCCGGATATGACTCTGAAGAAGTTCCTTCCTGCGACAAAGGAATGGGCAAATTGCCCCCTTGTTCGTCGGAGTCTGTGTTGATGAAGAGAATTTGGACGGTGTCGTCTTTATTCTCCTCTATGACGGTATCATTCGAAGATAGAGCCTCTGAAGGAAAAACCGGGTCAACTGCCGTCTCAACCTTTTGAATTTCGTCAGGCATGGATCCAGACGGTTCATCTTCAATGATAGGTGCTTCGGCTGACCACCTGAGTAGGCCAGCCGGGTTCTCAACTAGTGAAGGACTTGGCAGGAGTTTTTGATATCCAGGAGGAAGTTGCGCTCGTAAGATCGGGCGATCTTCCAAAACTCATTTAGCCTCGTCTAAGAAGGGACAACGGTGGATGGCATGATCGCCTTCACACAGTTTGCAGGGAAATCTAGCTTTCCCTCTCTGTCCTGGGACTTCACTTTCACTAGTCGACGGTGAGCAGTCAACATGGCTATCAGAGGTTGATGCTACCGAATTGTGAAAACGGGGAGACCAGTCCCTTAGTATCCGAGGGATGCAGGGACAATCTCTGTGGAAGTGGTCTCCCTTGCATATGACACATGGCGATTTAGGCCTGGTCAGTGCTGTGTGTGGATTTTTGTCAGACGACACTTGTTTGCCCCCAGTCGCTTTTGGCTCCTTCTTCTTCTTCTCTTTCTTCTTCTTTCCCTTCTTCTCCTTAGGAACTTGGTTTTTTTTTTTACCAATTCCGTCAAGCGAAGAGGAAGGAGGAGAGGAAGAGTTAGATGAAGTAGAAGGCTGGTTGGCAACTCTGGTCTGGTCTAACTGTTGACTCGACTGTTCAGGAATAGTGGTGGTTTGAACGACATTGGTTGAAAAGAGCCAGACCGGCAGGCCAATTTTCAGTCCTGGAAGCGACAATGTGGCCATATGGGGCGCACCAACATCTCCCCAAGAGGAGAAGGGACTAGGATTACCACCAAGGGGAATTCCTTGGTTGGTGTGCCCCATTTTTTCAACCTAAAGATCAACGCAGGAATAAGGGTGATTGTTCCGTTTAAAATAAGTTTTAACGACGCTTTAGACACAACTTGCTTTTTCAATTTTAAAGAGTCGAGAAAAAGCTAAAGATGACTCTAGTCTCCTTCGATGTTTTAACGAGCCCGAAGTGACAAATGCTCGGATGGAATTTTTCCGTTATAGAGTCCGAAAAAGGCCAAAAGGAACTGCTCTGGAGTTCTAGGCAGAGGGTGTGCCAAACTTTTCGCAAAACCACAAAATACTTTTTAGGGTACGGGCGGTCGATCTTCCTGAATGCTGTGTTCAGTGCATTGCGATCAGTAGGGCGGCCGACACGGCTTCCTAAGGATAAAGGTTTTATGCCTATAGGGGTCTCCCAATATATACACGACGGTACGTGGGAGCACAATCCGTACTGGCACTATCGTCCCTCAGGAGGAATCACCCACCATCAACGAGATCGACAGTCACCAGGCTTTACGACGCCGGAACACGTCTCTAGCCTAGAGCTCTATGTTGTGCGTTATGTTGCAAAGCGTTGTTAAGTTCATTCAATTTATTTTAGGTTGATCTTTTTAAAGTTTGCCTTTCAAGGTTCACCACAATATGTATGATACAAATTCCTAAATGCAGTCTAAAGATGATAAGCAAGCTTTATATCTTTTCAACTTTGAAAATCCTAGCTACTAAGGGAAAAGAAAGACACCATCTTTTCTCAAAGAGCAATTAGCACACTCTAATGCACTTTTCCTAAATCCAACATGCAAACTATCAAATGCAAATGCACAATGCAGGTGTTTGTTTTCCGCTTTCTTAGTATTGATGCCTACAAAAGAAAGCTTTTTGCACAACTTTGAATTTGCTTTTAAATGACCAATACAAACAAGTTTACTTTTCCGAAATCAGAGAGGGTAGAAGAGATTACAACACTTAACGATTTTCGAAATGAATACTTGTTTCGACACTTAAAAGAGACAAACTTAAACCAATAAGCAAAAGCAAATGAATAATCAACTGTAAACATCCAATGAACTCTCTCCTAAGATCACAATCAACAGATCTAAATCAAAGGCTACAGGATGACTATTTCACTCATGCAAAGGAAGACTGCAAATGACGCCACAAACACATAAAAACATTCACAGTCTTTTTGTACAAAAGGAGGCGGAATCTAAGCAGAGAAAAGGAGTTACCAGACTGGTACCTATGCTGGTTACAGGCTGCAAAAATTAGAGATCAAAACAAGGAAAAACAGAGCAGAGAACCCCAGCTGCACAAGGGCAAACTGGTTCAGCGCAACCTCAACACAGGGGTTTTGACATTCAGTGCAGGTAGCCTTCACGGGACCTGCGTTGAAATGCAGAATCCCTTCACTGGGTCTGCATTGAAGGAGAAACTCTCGTTTCTCACTGGTTCTGGGTCACAGATTGCTATTTGATCTACTGTTTCAGGCCAAATAAAAGCAACAAACAAGGTACAATCAAAGGGATGCTTTGAGGGAGTACTAAGATCTACCACAAAGGATCATCAAATCATTTGTGAGTCCATTGTTCAGATCATAGACAAGTCCAGTGATTGGATCAAAGTAGCAACTGTCTACTTTGCATCCGGGAAAAGCAGATGCAGTTCGATTGTTGCTGTCAAGTCTATGAAACAAACAATGATAGAAACACAAATAAAATGACTAAACAGATCTCCCCAGCGGAGTCGCCAATTTTTTGTGGGGAAAAATGCCTATGCAGGACGATCCTATCCACCTAAGGTGTGACAGTGCCTTAGCAACAAACAGAGACAGCTATTCTAGTATTCTTCCTTTATGAATTAAGAATGAAGAGAGAGATAGATGGACTCACCGGTGTCTTCCGTTTGTCCCTCGATCTAGCTTCTCTTCTCTTGGAGAGTTCCCAGCTACTTGCCTTCTTGCTCGCCCAGCTTCAAGAGGTTTCTGCAAGATCACAAGAAAAGAACACTACACAAGACATGGATTCATATTCATAACTAGTTCAGGATTAGAAATAAACCAAATACACTAATGCAATCATACATCAAGAATACACCAGCATATAGGAGAAACCAAGATAGCTTTATTGATGAATAACAAGGTTCAGGAAGAGATACAACCCGAAGGGCTCCAATCCAGCATCTCCTTCCCAGCAAATGGAATTCCTATCTTCACCCCCTTCAAAGCATTAAGCACCCAATAGTTCCAGTCTCAAACCAACAACAATTCTTTGCAATAACAAAATTCCAGCCTCTAGATCTCATGGAGGAGAGATCCATATATAGATGTTTGGAGAGAGGATGAGTCAGCTTGAGATCTGACTAGTGTCCTCTCCCTCTGTCAGTTCTTGATTCCACTTGGAGGTTCTTGCTTCCACTTGGAGATTTGGAACCTCTTACTCATCACCAGTCAAATTCCCTGAGGCAAGTGTCATTTTGGAAGCTTCCTGGGTTTTGACACCTTGAGAAATGAGCTTGCCACATGTCCATTCTCGTTCAGCGCAGGTAGCCAATGTTCCCTTTGACATTCAACGTCGGTAGCCAGTGTTGGCTTTGACATTCAACGCAAACAGCTAGTGTAGCCACTGAAATGATCCTGAATTGACTTGTTTTTGAGCAGTTTCTGGTGGAGAACTTCTGTGAATTGCTGTGGTTTGTTAGCCTTGTTCCTCTAGGGGTAGGAACAACATGTTTAGGGACTTTGGATCCCTTAGATTATGGACATTTCATGCTCAATGCTGTAAGGCACAAAAATGTCTATAACACAAGTATAGATGTATGAGTTGTGTTGTATATCGAGGGTATGTGTATGCATTTTTCATGTTGTGTGTGGATGTATGTCTTGTGATGTACATTGTTTACGTATATGTGTTTTGTTGTGTCGTACATCGAACGTAGAAGTATGTATTGTGTTATGTTGTACAATGGGTGTAGATGCATGTATTGCATGGTGGTGTATGTCATGTGTGGTGGTATGGGTGTGATGCACACTATGTATATGTGCACATGGTTGAGGAGAAGGCATTGGGTGTTTGTTGGGTGTGGCAACCGATCAAGTGTGTATATGAAATAAGGACAAAGGTGGAAGCCAAGGATTGATTAAAGGATAAGTATCTTTATTTTATTTAGCTTTACTATTCATGTGATTTATGATTCTAGTCTATGATTATTACATGTGATCTACGATTCTAGTTTATGATGGTTACATGCGATTTATGATGTTGATATATGATGGTTGTATTCTCAGCTAACATGATGTCATATGTTTATACATGATGATTTGATTAAAGATGCTAGTTTGACTTGTTATGACAGGAAGTAAACAAGATTGCAAGTGTACCTTATTGACAATTACCAATGAGGTATGATTTGAAGTTATTTCAATTTATTTTGAATCTAATGAAAGTTATGTGCTTGGTACAGGATACATGAAATGCCTAGTTGGGTGATTGAAACCAACTATAAGAATTAGCAACAATAGTGAAAGAACTTGAAACATGCAATAGTATGTTGGTAAAGCATTCAGGGGCAGGGCCATTGTGAGACATTGGTACCCAATAGTGTCCACTAATTTCCATGAGCATGTTATGACCGGTATGATGGTTTTAAGGCAGATAAATGTCTTGGTTTTTGCATATTCTGATGTGAGGAAGCCTTGCCAAGGGATGGACTGCCCAAGATGGTGATACCAGGGGAACTTGGAAGGTGAGTGACTGCACAAAATGGGATGACTGGATTGCCCGAGGGACTGTATAGTAGAGAAGGGAAATTCAAGGATATATTTGTTTTTGTCATTAGCATTGCTAGATGGAATTAGATGCACATTGGGAGTGTGTGCTAGAACAATGATTCGGTAACTATTCATTGAGTGGACAAGTAGCGCGAGATTCTAGTGATGAGCCCTAGTATTGCAGCAAGGATGTTACAACTCCTAGGGTGATCAACTTTACTTTATTAACCCGGGGCTCATACAAGCTTGGAGGTGACAGTGCTATATGCACAACAGATGCAACAGTCTACTCTTGTCACTTCTCAACTAGGGTGATAGACAAAATCTAACCATGCAAACAATAATCAATTTTTATTTTAAATAAAAGGAAAATAAATCATGGATTTAGAGTGTATTTAATTTGTGATATCTTTTTAACCATGCAAACAATAACCAATTTTTATTTTAAATAAAATTGTGTATTTAATTATGTGATATTGGTTAAAAAAAAGAAATTTATATTCTCTATCAATTCTACATGCTAAAGTTAAGAGCACTTAAAATAAATGATTTTTTAAATATAAAATTAGATATGTAAGAAAATAAATAAATTTTGTTGTGCTTTCTAAGAAGTGAGGCGTTTGTCTGCACGTGGTAGCACAATTAGGAAAAAAACATGTTTCTGTATTCAAGCTTCTATGATCCATAATGAATTAAGCAAAGTCTTTTGGTAGAAATCACATAAGAGAAAGTTTTTGCCAACGTGTTTTGAACCAACAAGTGTGGTTCATCATCAGGACCATATGAAGAGGCAGACCATGGCAAAGGCTTAAGTAGAGAGCAATGTATAGACATAATTTCAAGTAACGGCTATATTTGAACAATAATATTTAAATTATTATATTAATTTATTAATATATTAAAAACAAATATTATTCAGTAATGGCTATATTAAATGACTAGTTTTTGAAAAAAAAAATAATGATATTATTTTATTAATTTATTAAAAATATTAATAGGTAACGACTATATTAAACATCTAGTTTTTGAAAACTAATATTTAAATTAATTTATTAAAACCAAATATTACTACTTTTCGAAAAGTAATATTTAAATAATGATATTATTTTATTTATTTATTAAAAATATTAATATGTAACGACTATATTAAACAGCTAGTTTTTGAAAAATGATATTTAACTTAATTTATTAAAATCAAATATTACCAGTTTTTGAAAAATAATGTTTAAATTGTGATATTAGTTTATTACTTTATTAAAAACAAATATTAATAAGTAGCTACTATATTAAACGACTAGTTTCTGAGAAATAATATTTAAATTAATTTATTAAAAGAAAACTTTAAAGAAGTTGACTAAAAAATTGTAACAACGAGTAAAGATCCTAATTGAGACAAGATCATTTGATAAATAATTAATGGAAATAAAATAAGCTAAATTAAAAATATTTAATGGAAAAATAAAAAAAAATAAAACAAAAATATACACAAGTTAAAAGAAATATTGGGAGAGAAGCGCATGGGGCCGAAAGGAGATCACAGGTCGATGCCAGGGTAGGCGTAGGCGTGGCCGCCCTGGCCAAGGGCGTAGAACCTGGCAGGAGCTGGAAGGAATGATGTGGGAAGGTGTCAGTACGAACGAAGACAACGTGGAAGCCGTGGAACGATAGACAGAAGGAAGACGAGACTGTGACAGGCGGGGTTTTTTTAATAGGGTTTCTAGGTGGGAAAAGGGTTTCCATCCAAAAGGTCTGATACCCATGTGCTGGCACCGGAACCGGAAGTCACGATCTATTTCATTTAGCGAGGAACAAGCCACTGGCAGTTTCTAGGGTTTGCATGCAGGTTTTAACCATGGTTAAACATTGGGAGGCTCTCGACCTGGAACCATCGCCGGAGGACATACTATCTGTTTGGGGGAAGGAACTTACAGCTCAAAATGTGGAATGGTATTTCGGGGCAGTAGGCAGCCAGGGGTGTGTGAATCCTTCTGTGGAAGGAACTGTTTACAATATAAGCCCTAGAGTTTCGCTGGAAGAAAGATTCATCCGGAGGTTCAAGACAAACCCGACACAAAGGGGCTTCAGGAGGAGAGCTTAAGGAATGAATACAGTCAATGCGCTATCCCTCGGCTGATTCAAGGAAGGAAAGGGAAGGGTTTGATCTCGAGCCCGATACTTTCAGGGGGACTTGAGGATATTGTAAACTTTGGGGCGGTCCGAGGGATCCGAACCAGTGCAGATAATGAACGAGGCCCGGCAGTAATCAGATCCGTTAATGCCGAGAATCTAGTAAACCCTAGCCGGATCCCAGTTGTGGTTATTACTGAACCTGGAGAGTATGTGGATCCGAGGTCCAGTCTCATTAGATCCGGCAATGAGAGACACGAAGAGGTGCATGAACCTATAGGTGGGTTAAAGAAAATTTCAGGAGGCGATGCAGATCCAGAAATTAGCACGCAGAGGACGTCCTCAGACTAGCAAGAAGGGGTACCCCAGAAGACCGTAAACACTCAGGCCGGGGAGGAGGGTTTGGTGGTAAATAAGTCAGGGGAAAAAAGGAAAAAATCGAAACCCATTAAGAAGAAGGACATTTAAGACAATTTAGTGTTGGGGATGGATGTTCAGGTGGAGGAGGCTATAGAAGTGGCCGAATGCACCCTAGTTGGAAGAGCGAGGGGGAAGAAGCATACAACTCAATTCATTAAAAAATGGGGAGAGCAGGTATGGCAGACGGACCTAGTCAAAGAATTCAAGGTCACGGCTCTGGCAAAAGGATGGTTCAGGGTGAGATTTGAAAATAAAGAAGCGGCGGACTGGGTGATGGCGAGAAACTGGGCTTTTGGCAATTATCCGATATTATTCAAGAGATGGAGCCCAATGTTTGATGCTATGCATGAAAGGATAGATGTATTTCCAGTTTGGGTGCGAGCCCCAGGATTGCCCTCATTCCTCTGGGTAGAATCAGTTTTTAGGTCTATTGGGAACAGGTTGGGCACCTTTCTGGAGGCGGACATGTCGTTTCTTCAAACCCAAAATATGGCGATGGCCCGGATACTGGTAAATCTAAACCCCAGGGGAGGACTGGCGGAAAAGATAAACATCCAGTACAGAGAATATGTTTTCGAGCAAATTCTTGACTATGAGCATCTCCCTTTCAGATGCCATAGATGCCATGTCTACAGACATCTAGCAAGAGACTGTCCCATGGGGAAACGCAGAAGAAGGAACCAGAAATCGCCGGAGGAAGAAGGCATGTACGCGGATCAGGAACAACATGTACAGGAAATGGAAATAAAGAAGAACCCGGTGATGGAGTCGATGGAGGTGGACTATCAGCTGGGGGAGAAGGAATTAGAACAGATCCCAGTCAGCTCTCCAGGCAGGGATGGAAGGAACGGAACAGAACCCGATAAAGAAAGAACGCCTGGTTCAGAGCCTGTCAATGAAAGCCCGATTCAGAAGCCTATCAATGAATTTCCAGCTTCCATGAGTACAACTCCAGCTGAAGACCTTTCGGGTATGAGACTAGACTCAAGTAACCCATCTTTAACTCTTTCTGAATCTAAAGATGATTGCTTGATTACTAGTTTGAATACTAAAAAACGCTCGCTTGATGATCAATTACATATTGAAAATTTTGTTGAAAATATCACGGCTGCCATCCCCTCCATTGATCTGAATTGTGAGGATGAACCTCCTGAGGAAGCTAAACCGGTTTCGGCCTCCCTTACCTGCCATTATAACCTAAGATCCCTAGATAAAAAGCCTAAGCGTCTAGGATCGTTTGGAGGAATAGGTCGAACCTCTCCTCAAATAAAGAAAGTGAGGGGTAGGAAATTGAGTTTATCTAATGCCAAGGTTAGAGCAAAGATTGATGTTGCAGATGGGAAAAAAATGATAATTCATGGGGCGCTTAGAGCTGTAAACCCCAAAGAGACAGTAATAAAATGATTTTGTTATCCTGGAATTGTAGGGGGTTAGCCAGTAAACCCAAAAAACTGGCCTTAAAGGAGCTGGTACTGAGTTCGAAACTGGACTATATCCTTCTGCAAGAAACTTTAGGCAACAGGACTGAAGTAGAAAAAGCTCTTACAGCTCTACTTCCGGGGTGGCGGTTCTGTGCTATGGACTCTATCGGCCACTCGGGAGGGTTGGCTATAGGGTACAAAGAAGGAAGAGTGAGAATTTTAAATCAGTGGGGTTTGGAACGTGCTATGGGAGCAGAGATTCAATCTACAGATCTTGATGTTCCTCTTACAATTGTAAATATATATGGGCCCTGTCAGGGAAGGATGGAGTTCTGGAACGACCTTCTGTCAAAAGATATAATGGGAAGAAGCAACATGGTTCTGGGTGGAGACATGAACTTCTCTTTAGGGAGGGCCGAAACCTGGGGTCCGACGGCTAGAGAAGATATGCTATCAGAATTCTTTCAAAGCTCCATAACCTCTCATAATCTAATAGACATAAATCTCATTAAAATGAAACCCACATGGAGGAACCGAAGAGTGGGAGAGGCCAGAATTGCAAAGAGGCTGGATCGATTTCTTTTGAGCGAAGACTTGACTGCCAGTATTCCCATGTTTCGGCAGTGGGTGGGAGAGGGGGGAAACTCGGACCATTTCCCGATCTTCCTAGAGTTATCCAAATTACCTAGGAAACTAGCAACGCCTTTTAAATTCAATGCAACATGGTTGCAAGAGGAATCCTATGAAAAGCTATTCAAGGAAACTTGGATCCATCCAGATGGAAGCTCCCAGGAGGGGAAAGGTTTTCAGTTCATGGAAAATTTAAAAAAGTTAAAAAAAGAAACTATTGAATGGGAAAAGTCAAGGAGGGAGAGATAGAAAGAGGATTTAGTCCTCATTAATGAAGAGCTCCAAAGGATGGAATGTACAGAGACAGATGGCTATAGATCATAGGAGACAAAAGAGGAAATTTTACTGCTAGAAAAACAGAGGGACCAAATTCTATTGGCAAAAGAAGAGGAACGGAGGCTAAAGAGCAGGGCAATATGGTTGAAGGCAGGGGATGAAAACACGAAGTTTTTTCACAACTATGCAAAAGGGCAAAAAAATGAAAATACAATATGGAAGCTAAAAAATGAGGAGGGTGAAGAGGCTAACACTTTCGAGGAACTTTCTCTCCTGGGGAGGAATCACTTTCAGAGCCTGTTTGCGGATCAAGGGGAAATCACATTAGCAGAAATTATCAGGACTGCCCAATGCTTCCCCAGATATGTAGAGGATGAGGAGGCAGAGAGTCTAATGTATGAAGTCTCAAAGGAGGAAGTAGAAAGTGTTATAAAATCAATGGCAAAAGATAAGAGCCCAGGTCCAGACGGATGGACCATAGAGCTATTCCAACATTTTTTTGAACAAATTGGGACAGAACTAACAGAGGTAGTGGAAGAGTCTAGGAGGAAAGGAGAGGTATACAACCCCTTCAACGCAACTTTTATAGCACTTATCCCGAAGAAGGAGAATCCAGACTCATTTGAAGACTTCAGGCCTATATCTTTATGCAACAGTATTTACAAAATCATTGCCAAATTGATAGCAGTAAGGATAAAACCAATTCTTTCAAGATGCATTACAAATGAGCAGTTTGGTTTTTTGGATGGTCGGCAGATACATGAAGCTATAGGAGTGGCACAGGAAACTATCCACAGTGTCAAGCAAATGAAAAGAAAGGGAGCAGTGATAAAAATTGACTTATCAAAAGCATATGATAGAATAAATTGGGTTTATATAAGGATGCTACTCACCCATTTAGGATTTAAATATGAATTCATCAGATGGATAATGGGATGCATCTCCAATGTAAACTTTGCAATTCTAATAAATGGTGCAGCCACTCCTTTCTTCAAAAGCTTCAGGGGGTTAAGACAAGGGTGCCCCTTATCGCCCCTGCTTTTCCTTTTGGTGGCAGAAGGCCTGAGTCACCTGATTCGATCAGCCAAAAGAGAGGGAGCAGTAAAAGGATTGGAAGTAGCAGTCAACATGTTTATCACACACCTCTTGTTTGTGGACGACATCTTACTATTCACAAATGGAAGTCTAAATGAAATTAAGGAATTAAAAAATATTCTGGATCTGTTCATGAAAGCGACTGGAATGCAAATAAATTATAGAAAGTCCCAGCTTATCACTAAAGTATTAAATAGAAATGAGAAAAACCAGATCTCCGCCCTTCTTCCCTTTGAAGTGCACAGCATGGAAAATCCTTTCAAATAATTAGGATTTTACTGAAGCCTAGCACATATAGGAACCAAGACTGGAACTGGCTGGTGGCCAAAATTGAATCCAGAATATCTCAATGGAGTTATTAATGGCTCTCCCGAGTAGGAAGACTGACTTTAATCAAATCAGTGCTCCTAGCCATGCAAGTATATTGGGTTGCTTTAACATGGGTTCCAAAGGGGATTCTAAAGAAAATAAATAGGATTTGCAGTAGGTTCCTCTGGGCAGGCTCAAAGGAGGAATCTGTTCTTCCATGGGTAGCCTGGGATAAAATAGCAAGACCAAAAGAATGGGGTGGATGGGGGATAAAAAACCTTACAGATTTCAGTACATCTCTGGCAGCAAAATCAGGATGGAGAATAATCAAAATGGAGAATCTCTGGACAAAAGTGGTAAAAAGGAAATATATTGACCCCACCCCACTAGAAGAATGGATAAGGAAGGAAAGTAAGAAGGAGAAAAATGGTTCGGTGGTGTGGAAAGCCACTGTGGAGGCTTTCAAGGTGATAGAACAAGGGCTGGCATGGCAGATTGGGAATGGGGAAAACCTGAAGATAGGGAAAGATCCTTGGGTTGGATGTAATGAAAAATATGCTCTTTCTCCAGGTCTAATCAGACATCTAGAATCCAAAGGTATCAGGCATCTAAGTCAAGTTGAGAAAATTGGTTTCTCAACGATTTGGGGGCAAGCCTGGAAATCTGGTGAAGAGCTAGGTCTTCGCCCAGCCTGGTGGAACGAATGGAAGGTATACACCGAGGAATTAACTCGGTCCAATGTAAGGTTAAGGGACAGACAGGATCAGCTGGTCTGGGCACACGCGGAAAATGGATCGTACTCCCCAAAATTCGGATATAAATATCTAATGAACAGAAAAGGATGGGGAGACCCAGAATGGTGGGACAAGCTGATTTGGAAACTAAAATGCCCAGCAAAAGCTAGACTATTCTTTTGGTGCATTTTAAAAAGAAAAATTCCTACTTGGGACTTGCTTCAAGCTAGGTACAAGCAAGGGCCGGGGAGATGCTCTCTATGCAAGTCGGATTCCGAGAATATAAGCCATATTTTCCTCGCATGCCCTTTCGTCAAAACAGTCTGGGCAGAGGTCGGGAAACTCATAGGGAAAAGGATTGAATGGGAGGGGGGAAATGTTCAGGAGGTTTGGGATAAATGGTGGCGCAACTATCCCGGTTGGAAAATGAGGAATCTTCCTCCTATCATATGCTGGGGAATTTGGATTGCAAGAAATCGGAGTATTTTCATGGAGAAGGAAACCACAGCTGAATCAATTGCAATTCAAAGTACTGCTATCCTTGAAAGTATCCCAGATTCAGAGGAAGGAAGCAATACCAGGCAGATTAGGGAGGAGCAGATCCGAGAAGGGATTCCATGGGCATATTTCGACGGGGCCTCACAGAACAACACAGCAGGAGCAGGAATGATCATACATTTAAGCAAAACCAAGTCTTTAAAAGCATCTGTAGGGCTAGGCACAGGGACAAATAATTATGCAGAACTTTCAGCCTTAAAACTCCTCCTATGCTGGCTTATTCACAGGAACATACTTACAGTTCAGATCTTTGGAGACTCTTTATCTGTTGTTAATTGGGTCAACGGACAAAGTAGATGTCACAGTTATATGCTTAGACCTTTGCTTGAAGAAATTATGTCCTTAAAGATCTCTTTTAATGTATTTTCAATCTGTCATATCTACAGGGAGTGAAACGTTACAGCGGATACCTTTCTAAAGAAGGTTTACAGCAAGCTATGGGCAGTTGGAAAGTAGTGGAAGAAGATCAGGGACAGATCCGTGTGTCGGATCAACCTCCATGCACTTAATGTCTATCATCCTTACAGTTAAATATTTTGTTTTGTTTTTTTTCATATGTTTTAGCATAAACAATTGGAACCTATGGTATTATGTTCTGAACTACTTGTTTGTGAAACATTGTCACAGTTTTTGAAATATGTCTTTTGCTATTTTCGTTTTGGGCTGTTTTCCTCTTAAGAGGAAGCCCAGGAAATAGTAAATGGACATACACAGTTGGATCACTTTATTTTGGCTTGTACTGAGTGCATAATGGGCTGAAAACGAAACTGATAATTCGTCCTTTCAGCTGACCTTAAGCCAGATTTTGAGACACAGAAAGGTCTGTTTCTTTTTGTAGCAGCTCTATGACTTCGTCATACAGCAAACGGAATGCCTTTGGCATATACTTGTAACTTTTTATGTTTAATGAAAAGTTCGCTTTTTTCCTTGGAAAAAAAAGTTAAAAGAAATATAAAAATAAAATAAATAAAGAATATATATATATATATATATATATATATAGATATAGATATATCCAAAGAGAAGTAATCAATAAGTAAAATGGGGTCAATAATAAAATATGGGGCTTAAGGCCATTAAACAAATAAAAAATACTAAAAGGAGTTAAGAATGAATAGGATGATAAAATACATAAAACACACGAAGGATCAAGAAAATAAAATCTAATGAAGAATAAATAAACAACAAAGACTATAAAAAGGACGTCAATACCTACATAGATAAACAAACAAACAAAATAAATCCAAAAAAGGAGCCTAAAAAACTAGGAGGATAGGACAAGGACCCAACTTCTACTAATATTCCAACCATCATCTCTATTCAAATTATTGGGTCTTTTTTCAATTTCTAGGGCCTCTGTCAATTTACGATGTTGTAAATGAATAACCTTAGCAACGACTTGGGCCTCCTCAATGCATATATGATGCTTAGATTTATCTGCATGCTCCGCCAAAGCAGAGGAGCGGGTCCTACAATGCTTGATGTCAGCAACATGCTCACGAATGCTTTGATTAATCGAGCAACCAGTCTCACCAATGTAGGGAGTCCCACAAGAGCATGGGATAACGTAAACACCCTTCATATTCTTGGGGTCCACTGGGTCTTTTATAGATCTAAGGGAGCTCCATATGGTATTTAAAGGCCTAAAGGTTGAAGCCACCTTATGCTTCCTTACGATCCTCACAATCGTGTCAGTGGTCCCTTGGATAAAAGGAAGATGAGCAACAGAAAAATGATCCTTGGTTTCTTTCTTAGCACTAGGACCTTTTTTAGCTCTGAGGAAAGCCTTAGTACATTGTTGTCTAGTATACCCATTATTAAAAAACAAAACTTAGGAGATGTGCTTTCTCTTCATTGAGATGGTTCTCATCATAAACTCTTAAAGCTCTAGTCACTAAGGTGTTGAGAACACCAAGCTTTTGAGCTAGGAAATGATGAGAATTAACATGAATATATTGTTCCATATGAGTTTTCTTACGAAATACCTGATGAGAGAGAGAGCCATCATCATTCCTTGAGAGGAGGACGTCAAGGAAGGGAAAACTACCATTACATTCAAATTCCATGATGAACTTTATAGAACTAGATTGATTTTTAAGATGGAGGAAAAACAATTCCAACTTTTCTTTACTATGGGACCAGATGACACAAGTATCATCCACAAACCTCTTCCACATCTCAGGCAGAAGACAAGAAGAAGCTAAGGCCTTTGATTCAAAATCCACCATGGATATATTAGCTACCACAGGGGAGAGGGGGGAACCCATGGCGACACCACAAGTTTGCTCATAGAATTCCCAATTGAATGAAAGGAAAGTAGAAGTAAAACAAATACTAGCTAAATAAGTCGTATCAGGATCTACGATGCGCTTGATGACTTCGATAGCCTCGTTGACATTGTCTGCCTCTTCATCTGGTCTTGATGATGAACCACACTTGTTGGTTCGAAACGCGTTGGCAAAAAATTTCTCTTATGTGATTTATACCGAAATAGTTTTCTTAATTCATTATGGATCATAGAATCTTGAATATAGAAATCACTACCCTATACGGAAGGGAAACTGTTATTAAAGTTCTTCACTTTAAACGGTCTCGCATAAGGTTTCCAAGTTGAAGACAGATCTAGCTTTTCTAAAACGATGTAGAGACTCTACCCTTGTTCCTCAATTCACTCAGATTAAGCACCCTCTTAATAATTCTAATGGATGTTGTATTTTTCTTAATGCTAGCATGGCATTGGTTCGTTTGGAGATTGGCAGGTGAGAAAGGTTTTGGATTTCATTTATCATAATTTGTTGTCTCTCCATTTGGAACTTTCAAATGAGATATATACTCCCCTTTGGTCAAGGATTGAGGCATGCTTGGCTCTGAAATCTACTCGTCTCGAAGAAATATAAAAAGTAAAGAAGTCCAAGAAGTTCAGTAAGCTCTTGGAGAAATTCATCTCGCGGCCTAATGATTCTAGTTGCTTCCGTGGTCCTTCCAAAAGTAGAATTAATTCTAATCAAATCTCTACTCTCTGATCTTGGGTTGACGGTGTTTCTCACCCTTTCACCATCGAAGGTGAAGTTGGAACAATCTTGTATTCACCAGGTTAGATTCCCTTAGTTTTGTTGTCCGTTAATTCTTCTTTGGTTTTTGTTGGTTTCGAAAATAGTGGAAGTGGTTCTAATAATAATAATAATAATAATAATTGGTTTACTAGTAATAATAATAATAGTGACTGTATTTTCACCTCAGATAGGAATAATAATATTAGGAATAACAATAATAATTTATGTTTGGATGATAATAATAATAATAATTTGTATAATAATTATATCACTGGGCTTAATAATAATAATAATAATAATAATAATGTGGTTAGTGACTCTATTTTCAATTATGATAATTGTAATAATAATAGGATTGGTAATAAGACTCTAGGTTTGGATAATATTTTTTGTTCTAATTTTCTTTCCTCTAGTAATAGGGTTGTCAATCTCTCTAGATTTTCTTTTGAGCCCCCTGTATTTAGCCTTTTGGAGAAAGGTTTAATTTTTTCTCTTTCTCCTAGAAGGATCCCAGTTGACGATATCATATGTGACATTGAAAATGGTATTAGAGACTTATCGGACGTCACTAAAGATATCATTCGTCAAGAATGTGCAGTTGTCTTTAGAAAGGCAAAGCCCCCAAGAACAACATCAACAAACCTGAGTTTGATGCTCTCAAATCATTAAACAATAATAAGAATATTGTTGTTCTCAAAGCCGACAAAGGTGGTGATGTGGTTATTCTTGATAAATATGATTACCGTCGGAAGATGTTGGACCACCTCTATAATAGTGGGAGCTACAGGAAACTCAACAAGGATCCCTTGAAGAAGATTTTGAAAAGTGTGGCTCTTGCTATAAAGGCTATTAGCTCAGTCAGCTTGTTCAATCATAATCTTATTGAAAGTTGCCCTCTTACCCCCAGAATTTATGGTTTGCTAAAGATTCATAGGAAGGGGCTCCTCTGAGACCCATTGTCAACATGATAAGAGGGCCAACTTATCTTCTTGTTAAATATTTAGCCGAGAAGCTTAAGCCCCTTATTGGCCTTACATAATCCTTTGTCAAGGACTCTGCATCTTTTGTTAATTAGTTAAAGATTTTCAACCTTGATCCACATGACAAGCTTGTGAGCTTTGATGTGGTCTCCCTCTACACTAATATCCCTATCAATGAGGCTATTGAAGTCATCAAGTGCATCATAGATCCTGATACAGCTTATTTAGTTGGTATTTGTCTTCTACTTTCTTTTCATTCGATGGGGAATTCTATGAGCAAACTTCTGTTGTCGCCATGGATCCCCCCTCTCCCCTGTCATAGCTAATCTATTCATGGAGGATTTTGAATCAAAGGCCTTAGCTTCTTCTTATCTTCTGCCTAAGATGTGGAAGAGGTTTGTGGATGACACTTGTGTCATCTGGTCCAATGGTAAAGAAAAACTTGAACTGTTTTTCCTCCATCTTAACAATCAATCTAGTTCTATAAAGTTGATCCAAAATGGATTCAGTTTTGCCTCAAGATAAAAGTCTTCAAATTTAGTTTAAAGTTGAATCAAATCGAAGTGCTCATTGATACAATTCCAACGGTGTGAACAATGCGTAAATCTGAGTCTGGATGAAGAAGTTAAAGCCAGTCAAAGTTTCAAGGCAAACTAGGGAAAAATGAGGAAAAGTCAAAGTCAAATAGTCAAAGTAAAGGGTCAACAGTCAACACAGGGTGATGTAAGAAAGACACTTGCTGTCCCGAGAATGCGCCATATGTCCAGGGTGATGTCATCAAGGTTGGTGATGTGTCGTGATTTGATTGGTTGATATGGGCCAATCCGGTGTTGACACGTGGCAGCCTAGATTTGCCCAATGTTGGCATGTAATCCCAAAATTTTGGGGTCAGGGAGGATCGAACCCCTGACCTCCCAGAAAGGCTAAGATTTCGCTAGATTATGCTCACCGGTTGAGCTATGTTATCGCTTGTTATGGAAGGTGCAGATATCAAATTTATTGTGAACAAGATTTGACTACTGGAGAAGGGTCAGACGATCGGAGTCAACCCCACGACCATCGAACCCTTAACATTTATTGCTAACCACTGCAATATATTGTTATCAAAAGTGTTGAACCAATCCCACATTCCCCATAGTATTAAATTCTATATGGTATATATACCATATATATGTAACAATATAATCAACAGAGATATGGCGGAAGGGTCGGGCAGAGGTTTCGAACCGCCGCCCTTCTAAAATACCATATATACCAATGCCTTAACACAAGTCCGGGAGCCAATAGACCAAGTGATGGAGCTTGGTAATAGGTATTCAAGCTGCCAAAACTGTATTTAATTTTTATGTAGGTGTCGAACCCGCCATACCATAGCGCGCATTCCAAAAGCAGTTTTGTATTACAGAGAGTGATTTTCTTGCAGGCAGAAGCGGTTTTGTAGGTATAGAGGTGGTTTTGGACCATTCCAGGCGTTCTGGAGGTCACTGTGGCTAAATATGGTTGAGTTTATACTTGTTTGACTCAAAATTTCGAGTTGGACATAGTGGTAATGTCCATTTTCTTATTTGAGACTCTATTTTCGAGCTCATACATGTAACAGCATATTGAAGCCAAAATAAAGAGGTCAGCACTGGAAGTGGAAGGACCAGGAGACTTAGCCAGAAATTCTGGTGAATTCCTTTATTAATTTGGCTGTGTTGATCTATTTAAAAGTGTTTTCAAATTGTTTATGTGTTTACGTTATTCGCAATATTTTTGATCCGTTGCACTAAGTAACATAAGCAAGCTCACACATAGTCTATAATACCTTTTTCATTAACGAATCAAGTGGTATCAGTGCAACAAGGTTTGACAGGTTTGTGTGAATATTTGAAGTCTTACTAGGTTTAGGCTCAGATGAGGTGAAGGTGAACTTGTTGAGGTGAATCCAGAGATTGGAAGGGTCTTTTCACAAAGAAGGATGGCAGATGAAACTCCACTTGGGTCAGAATCTCAATTCTTGGATAGTTTCATGAGGATACGTGCAATGGTGGAAGAGATGTATTGCGAGTTTAAGAAGAACAAAGATGAAGGCACTTCATTACCTAAGCCAGAAAAAGGAGCAGATGAACCTTTTATTTTTATTCCTCTAGATAAAGAAGATAAAGGAAAGGGAGACAATCCCCCTCCATCTCCTCCATCATCACCATCATCGTCATCATCCTCTTCTTCTCATAAATGTAGTCCTTCTAAGAAGAAGAAAAAGAAATCCTCTTTGATCAAATTAGATGTAAAATTGGATTTGCCAATTTATGATGGAGAACTTAACACTGAAAATATTGATAATTGGATAAGGCAAATTGAAGTATATTGCAGGGTGTAGAAAGTTGTTTCAGAAAGGAAGAAGATCCATCTTGCTAGCCTTCGACTTGGAGGAACCGCACTTGTATGGTGGGAAGGCAAGACACAAGCAGATCTCCAAAAGCATGATAAAATCATTTCAACTTGGAATGAATTTGTTTCTTCTATTAAAAAGCAATTTTATCCTTTGGCTTATATGCAACAAGAAAAGATTAGTTGGCAAACACTACGTTAATTAAAAGGTAAAAGTGTTCAAAGTTATACTCAGGAATTCCGTAAGAGAGCTTTAACATTAGGCATATCATTGGACTCACCAGAGACATTGTTGAAATACATAGGTGGTCTTCATACTTATTTGAGGCATACCATACTTATGTTTAATCCAACTAGCTTAGATGATGTATCAGTTCAAGCAACTCATCTAGAAGCTAGAGGCAAAAATGAACCCATGATGTTGGGAAATCATCCAAACCTATTGAAAGCAAGAATAAACTGAAATGGAAGGAGAAGAAAGCAAACACTGTGAAGAAGGATAAACCTTCATGCACTCATTGTAGTAAGGAAGGACATGATGAGGCACACTGCTAATCATTGCATCCAGAATTGAAGCCTAAAAATTTTGGGGGTAAAGAGCGAAAGAATGTTGCTGCTATTCAAAAAGGCTTAGGATGAGATTTAGGTGATGAGACAACGGTTATAGCTACAGGGATAAAATTTAATGATTCTAAAGAATCTTCTTCACATTATATTGATAATGATAATGATGAGAGGAAAAGAAATGAGCTATTTCATATAAGAGTGATTTCCAAACATACAAAAATTGATACTTTATTTGATAGTGGGTCACAAGTTAATTTGATTTTTGAAGCAATTGTAAAGAAGTTGGGTCTAGAAACAAAAACTCATAAAAAGCCATATCCATTAGGTTGGGTGTGTGATAAAAATAAGCTACAAGTTACGAAACAATGTAAACTTTGTTTTGCTATTGGGTCAAAATTTTTAGATTAGGTTGAGTTAGACATAGTCCCATTGAATATATGTGGAATTGTATTAGGAATTCCATACTTGTACGATAGAAATGCTATCTTCTATCGAACTAAAAATAAGTATCAACTCACTAAGGATGGAATTGAATATATTGTAAGGGCTCATAAACTCAAAGATAACTTCTCTCTCATAAATTCTGGACAGATGAAAAGAATTTTAAATGAAAGTAAACAATTTTTACTTATAATTGTAAAAGTAAAGGATATTGATAAATCTGATGCTTTCCAAGGCTGTAATCCTAAACAGAAAGCAGATCTAGTTAAAGTTGTTTCCGATTATGATATTCTGTTTCAAGAGCCTGAAAGGATTCCACCCAAGCGAGAGATAGAACATGAGATTTATTTGCATTAAAATGCTCCACTACCTAACATTGGAATGTACAGGTTATCAGCTCTAGAGAATACAGAGATAAGGAAGCAGGTACATGAGTTGCTCGATCAAGGGTTTATTCGACCACACACATCACTGTACGGATCACCTATTGTGTTAGTGTGAAATAAAGACGGTTCGTGGAGAATGTGCATTGATTTTAGAGCATTAAATAAAATCACAATAAAGAATATTTATCCTCTTCCTCATATTGATGATTTTTTAGATCAGTTAAAGGATGAAGTTTACTTCTCTAAATTGGACTTGCGAAGCAGCTACCGTCAGATCAGAGTTGTAGAACAGGATGTGTGGAAACTGCTTTCAAAATGAAGCAAGGACTCTATGAAATGGATGGTTATGCCTTTTGGCTTAACTAAAGCTCCAACTACATTCATGCGAGTCATGAATGATGTATTTATATCATTCATTGATGATTTTGTAATAGTCTATTTAGATGATATTCTTGTTTTCAGTAGAACATGGGATGAACATGTTAAGCATGTAAAGAAAATTTTAAATGTTTTGAAAAGAGAAAATCTCTATGTAAAATTGTCAAAATGTGAATTTGGCAGAACATCTTTAAACTATTTGGGTTATATTGTAGGGGGTGGTGAATTGAAGATAGATCCCTTTAAGGTCGAAGTCATTGTAAATTGGCCTAAGCCCAATACTACTACAGAAGTTAGAAGTTTCTCAGGGGTAGCGCAATATTGGAGAAAGTTTATTGCTAACTTTTCTTTGATTGCAACTCCTTTACATGCTTTGACAAGTGTGAAACAGGTGTTTCAGTGGGGAGGCAAACAACAGAAAGAATTGAACACATTGAAAGAAAGGATCAGTACAACGCCAGTAATAGCACTGCCAGATCTTCAACATCCATTTGAGATCGAGACAGATGCAAGTGAATATGCCATGGGGGAAGTGTTGATGCAGCATGGAAAGCCTATATGCTTTCATTCCGAGACATTCACATCAGTAGTAGTTAACTATCCTACAGATAATAAGGAATTATATGCATTAGTTCAGAGTGTTAAAAAATGGAAACATTACATAATGGGTAAAGAAACAATCATACACATAGATCATCAACCACTTCAATATTTATACTCACAAACTAAATTGCAACAATCATGACATATTCATATGTGGATGGGTTTTCTACAGCAATTTCATCTTGTTATCATATATAAGACGGGCATACATAATAAGGTTGCATACATGTTATCAATACCAATCATAAATGCATCCACAATACTTAAGCATAATTCAATAATTCATGAAAGTTACATTGAACAATATGCTCAAGACACAGATTTTAAGGATGTATATGCAACTTTAAGTCATGGAAAGTAGGTAGAAGAATTGGATTATTATATAAAGGACAAAATCTTATATCATTTGGGAAAGTTATGCATTACACAAACTGAAAGAGTTAATATAATTCGAGAAGCACATACTTCTCTCATATCAGGTTATTTTGGTGTAAGTAAAACAGTTGCATAATTACAAAGATTCTGCTATTGGCCACGAATGAATGAGACAGTTTCTAGATATATTAAAGGATGTACTATGTGTACTACAAGCAAGTCAAAGTAATAGAAAACTAGGCTTGTATAATCCATTACCAATTCCTTCTCGTCCTTGGGAAAGTGTTTCCATGGATTTTGTTGGGGGATTACCAAAGTCTAGAAAGGGTCATGATTATTTGTATATAGTTGTGGATAGGTTCAGTAAGATGTGTATTTTGACACCATGTAATAAACAGGTCACAACTAAAAAAACTGCAAAGTTTTTCTTTCAAAATGTATGGGTCCATTTTGGGTTACCCACTTCTATTGTATCCTATCGATATTCTTGATTTGTTGATAAATTTTGGTCAAGTCTATGGGAGTTAATGGACACAAAGTTAAAGAAGAGCATGGCATTTCATCCGCAAACAGATGGTTAGACGGAAGTGGTCAATAGGACAATGATACCGTTGCTTCGAGGATATTGTAGCAAGCATCCCAGACTTTGGGATGAGCATTTGTATTATGCGCAACATGCTTACAACCATGCAAAACATTCTTCTACTCAAAGATCTTTGTTAGGTCCCTATAATACTAGTGATTCCCCCATTACTATTGCCGTTGTATCCCTTATTAATATTGTTGTGCCACTATTGTCCGCATATTATTATTATTGTGCCCCATAGAATCCCTCTATTGTTATTTTTGTGCCTTTATATTATTATTGTTAGGTCGGCTTAGTTATATTGTCACCCCTTAGACTCCTATATATAGAAAGGAGGTTTTGTCATTTAAAGCATCCAAGAATTGTTCACTTGTGTAATGTAAAGGAGGTTGCCCCCTCGAAGAGGCTAAATTATAAGGTGTTGATCTATCTTTTCTATCTTTTTGTGAGCTGGTTTCGTAACATTTGGTATCAGAGCTTTGGATTCTAGGGTTTCGCTACTCCAAATAGGTCATCGTGGCATTTTCACTATAACCTTTTTTTCTGCGACATTTCAAATGCTCAAAAACAAACCCATTTGGGTTTAAGTCGTTCTAAACCTCAGATCCGAATTTCAGATATTTTCACACTATATTTGCAGAGATATGATCTGAGCAATTTGGCCTTTTTGCAGACTCCCGAATTACATTCCAAATAGGTGACCTGGGAAAAATAGTCATAACTTTCATTTTGAGCATCATATCAAAATTTCGTAAGATGTTACAAAAAGAGGACAGGCTGTAGTTTCATTTGTATATTTTTCAGATCGTAAGGTCAAAACAGTGATACGTGTCACTTCATAGAAGTTCTCTCTTCGGAAAAGGTATATAATTAGGCCATCTTGGGAGATTGTGCATAACGCTTTCTTGGAGAATCTAAATTCGATCAAACTAGTGGCATTGGAAAGAGGACGCAGCTAAAGGTAGAAATTTCAGAACTAGAAGACCCTAAATTACAGAGATACATCAGATGCAATATCAAGCTCCTACAAAGTGAAAAAAGATGTGTAGATTTTTTAAATTTTTGCATAAGCTTGGTTTGAAAAATCAGTTTGAAGGAATTCAAAGGGAATAGTGAAGCGTTATTATTGGTAATTGATGCCCCAAAGAGAGAAAATGGAAACACCTAGTAAGAAACCTGAAAGCTCTAGCATGACTCATGAAGAAGATGAAGAAATGCAACATGATATATAAAAATTATGAGACCAAGTGCAACAAATGTCACTGGCACAAAAAGTAACAGAATCTAAGATGGATGGTTTAAAGAAAGATGTAGAAGCTAAGATGTATGGTGTGGAAGCTAAGATGAATGGTTTACAGAAAGGCATGGAAGCTAAGATGGATGGTTTAAAGAAAGGCGTAGAAGCTAAGATGAAGGACGTGGAAGCTCAGATGGATGATTTGAAGATAGATTTGAAGACATATTTGACAAAGTTTCTACAAGAAATGCTTACTAATGACAAAAGAGTAGTAAAGGAAACTCATGATGAAAAAAAAATAAATGTTAATCATGATTTCATAGACTGTAACGTTGGATCGAAGAACCACCATGTTCCAAATATCGATATGAGGAAGTTTGATGACAAGGGTCCCAAAACATGGATACTACAGATGGAGCAATTTTTCGATCTCCATAATGTGCAAAACACACAAAAAGTACGTATTGCAACTTTATATTTAGAACCAAATCAGTTTATATGGTATTGATGGCTTTTCTCTCGTAAACAAATTGTCACTAGGGAAATTTTTATGGAAGAAATGATAGTACATTATGAGTATACAAAAAGAAACACTTTTTTTAGCCAATTGATAAATCTCAAACAAAAGGGTTCAAAGATGGAGGACATTGAGGACTTCCAAAAATTGAACATAAGGGTAAAAGATATTCCGGAGGAGCATAGGATTGATGTGTTCATAGGGACTTTAAAGGATAATATCCAACATGAGGTTCGTCTTTGGGAACCTGATTCATTGGAGAAGGCATTCAGGTTAGCAAGAAAAATGGAAAGCAAAATTATAGCAACCATGAAGCCTACCACTCACAACTATAAAGATGGAAGTGTTGTTGCCTCTAGCCTTCCATAACCTACAAGGTTGACACCACAACAATTGGAAGAAAAAAGAGCAAAAAGGCTTTGTTACAATTGTGATAGAAAATACACTAAAGGTCATAAGTGTGCTGAGAAGAAATTATTCTACATAGATTGTGAAGAGGAGGAAGAAAAGGAACAAGAAATTTCAAAAGAAGAGGATATACTCTAGGAGAAAACCCTAGATAAAGAAGAAATGAATCCAACCATATCTTGTAATGCATTGGCTACAATTACCACTCCTCAAACTATCAAGATAGAAGGACATATCAAGAAGAAAAAAGTAATAGTGTTGATTGATTCAGGAAGTACCCACAATTTTATTCATTGTAAGGTAGCAAAAGAATTGAATTGCTTCTTATATCCAGCACCAGAGTGTCAAGTGATGGTTGCAAGAGGAGGAACCATAAATTGCATTGGAAAGTGCCATAATATCAAGATATCCATGGGAGAATATGTATTGAATAGCCCAATGCTTTCCATTCCAATGGGTGGTGCTGATGTTGTACTAGGAGTCCAATGGCTACAATCATTGGGTACAATAGCTTTTAATTTTCAAGAACTTTTCATGAAATTTTCTGTGGAAGGAAAGGAAGTTGAATTAAGGGGTATTGTAAGGAAACTAGGAAATATAATCATCTCTAACGGTATGACAAAGCTTCTAAAGAAGGAACAATGAGGTGTAATTACACAATTGTTCACTAGATGTTTCCACATCGAAATCATCTATTTCTCCAAATCTCCAAAAAGTCTTGGACAAGCATTCCAAGGTATTTAAGACTCCCAAAGTTCTTCCACCTATTCGTGATCATGATCACGCTATTCATTTTATTCCAAGAAGTTTTCCTCCAAACATCAGGCCGTACAGATATCCCTATGCCCAAAAGAGTGAAATTGAACGTATGGTTGCAGAAATGCTAGAGGCTAGTATAATTCAACCTAGTCAAAGTTCTTTCTCTACTCTAGTAGTATTGGTGCACAAGAAGGATGGATCTTGGCACATGTGTCCAGATTATACAGAGCTCAACAAGCTCACTATTAAAGATAAATTTCCCATTCCTGTCATTGATGAATTATTGGATGAATTGCATGGATCAATTTACTTCACCAAGTTGGATCTTCGTTTAGGATATCATCACATTAGAATGAAGACTGAAGACATTCTAAAAACAACATTTAGAACTCATGAGGGTAATTATGAATTACCTTCTACATTTCAAGGTTTGATGAATTATATTTTCAAACCCTTCCTTAGAAAAATTGTGTTAGTATTTTTTGATGATATACTAATCTACAACAAGTCTTGGAAGGATCATGTTGAACATGTTGACAGGGTGCTCAAACTATTGAAGGAGAAACAATTATATGCAAAAAGCTCCAAATGTTTCTTTGGAGTACAAGAGGTGGAATATCTGTGTCATATTGTATCTCATGAAGGTGTTAAGGTAGACCCTAGCAAAATTAAACCCATTAAGGAATGGAAAATCCCCACATCCATGAAGCATATGCGAGGATTTCTCAGGTTGACATGGTATTATTGCAAGTTTGTTAATAATTATGGTAGAATAGCAGCACCTCTAACAACATTATTGAAGAAAGATGCATTTTCATGGACTCCAGAAGCAACAAAGGCCTTCGAACATCTTAAAGAGGCAATGTACCAAGCACCAGTCTTAGCTACACTAGACTTCACAAAAACCTTTATTGTGGAATGTGTTGCTTCAGGAAATGGAATTGGTACTATTTTAATGCAAGATGAAAGACCCATTGCTTTCGAAAGTCATCCAATCAAGGGAAAGTATTTACACAAAGCTATCTATGAGAAGGAAATGTTGGCAATACTACATGCACTTAAGAAATGGTGACCCTACCTAATGGGAAGACACTTCAAGGTAAAAACAAATCATGATAGTGTTAAATACTTTTTACAACAAAGATTATCCTCTGAAGAGCAACAAAAATGGCTCACAAAGATGTTGGTTTATGACTTTGAAATCATCTACAAAAAAGGGAAGCAAAATGTTGTGGCAGATGCACACTCAAGAAACGATGAGGATGTGGAAGCATTATTGTACGCCATTTCTATTCTCCAACCAGATTGGATAAACAAAGCAAGGGAGGAATGGAAGAATGATGAAGAAGTGTGGGCACTCATTCGAAAGTTACAACAAGATTCTAGTACATCTAATACATTTAGTTGGAAAAATGATTCGTTATGGTACAAATATCACTTATACCTCTGTAAGAATTCCCAACTCAAACAAAAGATTCTTATGGAATTGCACACTTCTCCCTTAGGAGGGCACTCAGGGTTTTTAAAAACTTACCACAGGTTTAAGAAGGAATTTTTTTGGGATGGCCTTAAATCGGATATTCAAAAGTTTGTGGCAGAATGTTTGGTTTGCCAACAGAATAAAGTTGAAACAATTAAGACCCCAGGTCTATTACAACCTTTATCCATTCCAAGCCAACGTTGGGAGGAGGTTTCAATGGATTTTATCACAAGTTTACCCAAGTCTGAAGGAAAGAGTGTCATCATGGTGGTAGTTGACAAACTTACCAAGTATGCACACTTTTGTGAATTATCACATCGATTTAAAGCCAGTATAGTTTCTACTGCATTTATGGAAACAATTCAAAGGCTACATGGAAACCCAAAGATAATAGTAAGTGATAGAGGTCACATTTTCACTGGAAATTTTTGGACATAATTATTTTCTTGTCTTGGTACTTAGTTAGCTCATAGCTCATCTTATCATCCTCAATATGATGAGAAAACTGATATAGTAAACAAATGTTTGGAAGGATATCTTCATTGCTTTGTATCTGATAAACAAACACAATGGATCAAATGGTTGCCTCTGGCTGAATGCTGGTATAACACTTCCTTCCATACTGCAGCAAAAATGACCCCATTTATGGCACTTTGTGGATATCATCCACCATCCATCTCATCATATTTAAGAGAAAATTCTAAGGTTAAAGCAGTGGAACATCACATCGAGCATCAACAACAAGTTCTCCAACTATTAAAGGATAACCTCACGTTGGCACAAAATAGAATGAAACAACATGCAGATCAACATCAGAGTGAAAGAAGTTTTGATGTAGGTGACTGGGTATTCCTACGGTTACAACCATATAAACAAATGTCCCTCAAGTAAGCTAAGATGGATAATAAATTATCAACAAACTATTATGGTCCGTACAAGGTGTTGCAAAATATTGGTACTATGGCATGCAAATTGGAGCTTCCTGCAGCTTCTCGAGTGCACCCAGTTTTCCATGTTTCATGTTTAAAGAAGGTTATAGGCAACAAGCTCCCGGTTCAAACAATATTACCAGAACTTGATGAGGAAGGAAAAATTATATTGGAACCGGAAGCGATCACAGAAACAAGAACTCGACAGCGATGAAATTGATCAATTTCAAAGTATCTCATCAAGTGGAAGAACTTATCTGCTGAAGTTTCCACATGGGAGGATGAGAATTTTATACAGAAGCATCAAGAACTACTCAATCATTGAGGAAAACACTTTTTTGAAGGAGAGGGGCATGTTAGGTCCCTATAATACTAGTGATTCCCCCATTACTATTGTCGTTGTATCCCTTATTAATATTGTTGTGCCCCTATTATCCCCATATTGTTATTATTGTGCCCCATAGAATCCCTCTATTGTTATTTTGTGCCTTTATATTATTATTGTTAGGTTGGATTGGTTATATTGTGACCCCTCAGACTCCTATATATAGAAAGGAGATTTTGTCATTTGAATCATCCAAGAATTTTTCATTTGTGTAATGAAAATGAGGTTGCCCCCTTGAAGTGGCTGAATTATAAGGCGTTGATCTATCTTTTCTATCCTTTTGTGAGCCGGTTTCATAACAATCTCCTTTTGAGACTTGTTTTTGTTTTATACCAAAGTCTCCCTTGTATTTTGTCTTTGGTAAAGACATAACAATTGATGGGCACAGTGATGTGGACAAAGCAACCAATTTCATTGAACAAATCCAGGAAATTCACCAAGCAACATAGAAACAACTAGAAAGAAGTCAAGCACAGTATGACAAGCATCGAGTTGAGAATAGTTTTCAAGTTGGTGATCAAATCTGGTTGTACATCAGCAAAGAAATACTACAAGGGGAAGGTAAAAAGTTGAAACCAATTAGATATTGTCCTTTCAAAATACTTGATAAAATTAGTGAAAATTCTTTCCACCTAGATCTACCAGCTTATATGCAGATCTACTCCATTGTAAATGTTGAAAACTTGCGATTGTATGAGCCTTCATTGATTGAAGATCCCAAAGAGCAAGGTTCTCTACCTTCCATTGAAGATATTTTGCTTGAGTATCTCAATGAGCTATAGGAGGACACAGTTCCTGATAGAGGATAAGGACTGCATGACAGGGAAATGTTGAGTATCTTTGAGTTGGACTCAAAGGTACAAATCCAAGTAAAGCATGATGGATAGAGATTGGAAAAGTGAAGGAAGTCTATGCTCACTTACTCGACAGCTAAAACCAATTTGTGGTGGTCCAAAAGCTTCCAGTGGGGAGGAGTGATCAAAAATGGATTTAGTTTTTCCTCTAGATAAAAGTCTTCAAATTCAGTTGAAAGTTGAATCAAATCAAAGCGCTTGTTGATATGATTCCAACGATGTGAACAATGTTTAAATCCAAGTCTGGATGAAGAAGTTAAAGCTAGTCAAAGTTTCAAGGAAAAATGAGGAAAAGTCAAAGTCAAAGAGTCAAAGTCAAAGGTCAATGGTCAACATAGGGTGATGTCAATAGGACATGTGTTGTCCTGGGAATGTGCCATGTGTCCAAGGTGATGTCATCAAGGTTGGTGATGTGCCGTGATTTGATTGGCTGATACGGGCCAATCTGGTGCTGACATGTGGCAACCCAGATTTTCCCAATGTTGGCATGAAATCCCAAAATTTTGGGGTCAGGGAGGATCGAACCCCTGACCCCCCGAAAAGGCTAAGATTTCGCCAGATTATGCTCACCTGTTGAGCTATGTTACTGCTTGTTATGGAAGGTGCTGATATCACATTTATTGGGAACAGGATTTGATTGTCGGAAAAGAGACGGACGGTCAAGGTCAACCCCACGACCACCAGACCCTTAACATTTATTGCTAACCGTCGGAATATATTGTTATCACAAGTGTCGAACCAATCCCACATTCACCGCAGGATTAAATGGTATATGGTATATATACCATATATATGTAACAATATAATCAACGGAGATATGGCGGAAGGGTCGGGCGGAGGTTTCGCACTGCCAACCTTCCAAAATACTATATATACCAATGCCTTAACACAAGTCCAGAAGCCAATAGACCAAGCAGTGGAGCTTGGTATTCAAGCCGCCCAAATTGTATTTAATTTTTATGTAGGTTTCAAACCCGCCATACCACAATGCGCATTCCGAAAGTGGTTTTGCATTGCAGAGAGTGGTTTTCTTGTCATGCAGAGATGGTTTTATAGGTACAAAGGTGGTTTTGGACCATTCCAGGGGGTCTAGGGTTCACTGTGGCCAAATATGGTCGAGTTTATACTTGTTTCATTCGAAATTTCAAGCTAGACACAGTGGTGATGTCCATTTTCTTATTTGAGACTCTGTTTTAGAGCTCATGCCTGTAACAACATATTGAAGACAAAATAAAGAGGTTAGCACTGGAAGCAAAAGGACCAGGAGGCGTAGCCAGAAAGTCTAGTGAACTCCTTTATTAAATTTGGCTATGTTGATGTGTTTAAATGCATTTTCAAATTGTTTATGTGTTTCTGTTATTCGCAATCTTTTTGATCTATTGCACTAAATAACGTAAGCGAATTCACACATAGTCTATAATACCCTTTTCATTAACGAATCAAAAGTTCACCGTGGAATTTGAATGTAATGGTTGTCTACCCTTCCTTGACGTCCTCCTCTCAAGGAATGATGATGACTATTTCTCTTATTAGGTATTTTGTAAGAAAACTCATACGGAACAATATCTTCATGTTAATTCTCATCATTTCCCAACTCAAAATCTTGGTGTTCTCAACACCTTAGCAACTAGAGTTTTAAGAGTTTCTAATGAGAACCATCTCAATGAAGAGAAAGCACATATCCTAAGTGTTTTTTTAATAATGGGTATAGTAGACACCAATGTACTAAGGCTTTCCTTAGAGCTAAAAAAGTTCCTAGTGCTAAGAAAGATACCAAGGATCATTTTTCTCGTGTTCATCTTCCTTTTATCCAAGGGATCATTGACAAGATTTCCAGGATCCTATGGAAGCATAAGGTGGCTTCAACCTTTAGGCCTTTAAATACCATCCAGAGCTCCCTTAGATCTGTAAAAGACCTAGTGGATCCCAAGAATATGAAGGGTGTTTATGTTATCCCATGCTCTTGTGGGACTCCTTACATTGGTGACACTGGTCTCTCGATTAATCAAAGGATTCATGAGCATGTTCCTGACATCAAGCATGGTAGGACCCACTCCTCTTCTTTAGCAGAGCATGCAAATAAATCTAAGCATCACATCTGCATTGAGGAGGCCCAAGTCGTTGCTAAGGTTAGTCATTTCCATCATCGTAAATTGAAGGAGGCCCTAGAAATTGAAAAAAGACCCAATAATTTGAATAGAGATGATGGTTGGAATATTAGTAGAAGTTGGGTCCCTGTCCTGTCCTCCTAGATTTTAAGGCTTCTTTGTGGGATTTATTTTGTTTTTTTGTTTATCTATGTATGTATTGGCATGCTTTTTATAGTATTTGTTGTTGATTTATTCTTCATTAGAGTTTATTTTCTTGATCCTTCATGTTTTTATGTATTTTATCATCCTATTCATTCTTAACTCCTTCTAGTATTTTTTATTTGTTTAACGGGCCTGAGCCCCTTATTTTATTGTTGACCCCGTTTTATTTATTGATTACTTTTCTTTATATATATATATATATATATATATATATATATATATATATATATATATATATATATATATATTTCTTTTGACTTGTGTATATTTTTGTTTTATTTAATTTATTTTTAATTTAGTTTATTTTATTTCCATCATTTATTTATCAAACGATCTTGTCTCGATTAGGATCTTGACTCGTTTTTATAATTTTTGACTCAACTTTTTTAATTTTTTTTTTATAAATTAATTTAAATATTATTTCTCAGAACTAGCTATTTAATATAAAGTTACTTATTAATATTTTTTTAAATAAAGTAATAAACTAATATCACAATTTAAATATTATTTTCAAAAACTAGTCGTTTAATATAATTGATACATATTAATATTTTTAATAAATTAATAAACTATTATCAATATTTAAATATTATTTTTCAAAAACTAGTAATATTTGGTTTTAATAAATTAATCTAAATATTATTTTTCAAAAACTAGCCATTTAATATAGTCGTTACTTATTAACATTTTTAATAAATTAATGAAATAATATCATTATTTAAATAATTTTTTCAAAAACTCGCTGTTTAATATAGATGTTACTGAATAATATTTGTTTTTAATATATTAATAAATTAATATCATAATTTAAATATTATTGTTCAAATATAGCCATTACTTGAAATTTTGTCTCTACATTTCTATCTATTTAAACCTTTGCCATGGTTTGCCTCTTCATCTGGTCCTAATAATGAACCACACTTGTTGGTTCTAAACGCGTCAGTGAAAAAATTCTCTTATGTGATTTCTATTGAAAGACTTTACTTAAAAAAGCATGTTTCCAAGCCCTTGTGTATCCATGTGATTAGAAGTTCAATCCCCCAGACATGTCTCGCTAGTCGAACTTAAAAAAGAAAAGAAAAAAGGAGTGAGGTGTTTACTCCAATGCAAAAGGCGTTGGTTTTTTTCTTGAATTGTTGCGTGTATCAACAATATTATCCCTACATGTCCTGGGGCCAACTCAATTGGTGATCAAAGTGATATGAAATCATGGAAACTAATGGATCTAAGGTTCATAACCCATACTATGGAGAGGAGGACAAGTTGTAGGCCCTAAAGTTATAGTGGTAGTGGTTGGAATCAACCTCATGTCACGTGAATATTTGAATGACCTACTTGTCAATTCCTCTGGTTATCACTCCAAGCTCAAGCCAAATACGTGGGGTTTCGAGAATGAAATTATAAATGAGAAGAGGAAAGGAAAAATGGCTATAAATTAGCTAGAATTTTTAGGAGCTTAGGGAAAATCATGGATAGCCAAGGAGTCTAATAAAATAGAGGGGAGGATAAAAGCATATAAAGTAAAGAGAAAGGGGCCCTAAAATTGGGTTGGAAGGGAAGATGGGAGAAATTCTTCGAAGGGTAGGTTGAAAACTTGGAAGAAAGTTTGGGAACTTGCTATAAGAAATAAGGAGGAAGAATCATTATTCCATTTTTATTGCCATGTTTATTCATTGATCGGGTCAATGGGTGATGTCCACATTGCAGTAGACCCCTTCTATTTTCAGTCTTTTATCATTGTCCCCATGAAGAGGATGCAATGAAATATTTGGTTCACTATTATTGCACTGGTTAATATACCCGATATGCTTGACATTAGTGGTGCTATGTAGCATGTGAGTTGTGGGGGAAGCTATGCCACATTGCAAGTGGGGGTTATGGACATATGGGTTGCAAAATCCTAAGATTTGTAAATTGAAGGGTAGGGAAGTTCATTTTCTCTAGTGAATTTATTACATAGTTTGAATTGAGTTTCCAGAGAATGGAAAGCCCAACTTTATGTTAAAATACAATTTCTAAATTTTACATGTAATTAAGGATGACAAAGACCATTCTTTCTTGTTTTTTATATGTATATATCCATGTCATGAAATTTAGAAATGTGTATTTGGATTACATAGGCTTTTTTTCTCATTACTCTTATGTTACTAAAAAACCTAACATTAATTTATTAATCTTCAAAAAAAAGTGAATCCAAATAATTAAGTGTTAGACAAACATGAGAGGTGGATCACTTTACAAATTTCTATTTTTGTCTGTTATAAAATCCTATAACTCTATTATATCTAAAATATTTAGAAAATGGATTGAAAATAAATATGTGATTCATAATTAACATTAAAGATAAAGTCAGTTGACTTATATGTTATAGATAAATTAAATACATTTACGTCTTAACAAAGTTTTCAAATTGTCCAAAAGAAAATGAGAATCATAATATACTAAGGATGAAAATGAGTCCATTATTGAGGAAAATTAATCCATTTTCATGTTAATTATTAAACTAGAATAAGTGGCATGGACCATTTCATTATGGTACAACCACGGATGAGGAGGAGGAGAAAGAGGAAGATTACTTTTAAATGATATTCTTTTTTCTTTTTTCTTTTTTCTTTCAAGTAATTCTCCTCTTTTTGAGAATGGTATTTAAGGTAAACTAGTTGTTTGTAGTTTTGACAATGTATCCCAGTGGGGAAATTGAATGAGGTACACAACATTCATAAATTCAACTAGCCTAAATTCTTGACCCTATAGCCACTTGCTTACAAGTCATAGTACTCTACCACTTGAGTTAAGAAACTGGGCTAAGACTTGTTTTGATTTATCATATTTATAAACAAAAGTATTTACATTTATTTATTAAGTTTGAAGTTGCTTATTTGATCAAACCATTTGAAAATGAATTCCCAAAACTATAAATTTTACGTTGAGTTATCAACTTAAAACTATTTCTATAATCAAATAAATTGGAGATAAAAATTATGATATCTGTAATTTTTATGAATTGACAAATTATAGAAATTGGTATCATAGAAAATATTCTGAAAATACAAACCAATAAGTTCCATCATTTACTCCAACAAAATTTTCAAAATCCTTTTTGTAATTTGTAAAATCCTTGGCCATCATTCATTCAAGAAGGATATTCAAAATCCTTTGTAAATTGGCTTGTCTTTTATCAGCACATGCTTGTTGTACAATAGTCTTGAAGGATGTTCATATTCATAGAGTAAATATAAACTTGTGTCAAGTAGACTTGGAATATCAAAAGAATTGAAAATGGAAAACCATTGTTAATATATTTAGAATGGTGAAATTGTAAGGGTAGCAAAAAATATAATAAGAATCGATATCCATGCACACTTGATTCGAGCGACTAATCAATTGATGTGTCAATTACAAAATTGTTCTAAACTGGCCTTAGCCATGCCTTTTTTATTATAGTGGTGCTCATGCATTATAAACATTGATCATTGATTTGAGAGGTGACAAGACTTGTAGTTTTCTGTATGGATGCAATGATTATAATTAGTTGTAGTTACATGTTGTTACACCAACCATTATCAAGTCGTCTTATGCATTGCTTTAGGCAAGTGTGGAATGTAAAGTCGACATGAAATTTCTCCAACAACCATTAAAGAGAAAATAAAATTCAAACTTTCATTTCTGTTATATGTGTAATTTTCATATATATATTTATTTATATTTATTTTTTTTAAATTTAATATATTAATATAATTAATTTTATTTTATAATTTTTGTGTATCAAAATGAACCTTGTTGTTTTGTTTACTTTACAATTAGGTTTTTTAGCTCTACTTCAACCAGTTTAGATCCATCTTAACTATGGACTATCAAACGGTAAATTTTAATTTTAAATAATTTGAATTTTATTTATTTTATTTTTATTTGACCGAGTCAAAATGTTTACATAACATAATAAAATAGGACATTGTAACATATCTTCCATATTGAATTGAAGTGTGCCTCTCAACATAATACATAACATGAAAATGAATTATGTATTCCCACTTTACTTTTTAATTTCAATATATTATAATTTTAATGAAAATAATTGTATTGTGTGATTTTTTTTTTTCAAAACTTTGATAATATCAAGATATTTTTAATTTATTAATAAAATATAACTCAATTTCTAGTATTAATTTTGAATTACATAAATAGAACAATGACAAGATTAAACACACAACATACCATATGATGATTTTATTTGAAATGGACAATTAAGAAAGTATAAAGAAGGAAGAAAGAACAAGCATTAATTATAGAACCATGTGGATAGTACAAAGAGAACTAATTTTCACCTCTTATTAAACATTACCTCCTCTTATTAAAGATTACCTTGTATTATCCACTCACGGTTGTATTTTTTTTTAAACAAGATATGAGAAATTAATATAAATAGTAAAATTAAATAATTTTAAAGAATTGTTAGTCAATGTAGTTTTGATATTTATTTACATGATTTAAATTATGGTATAAGTATCCTGATATGAAGCATGTAGGGGTTGTGGGATATGGGGCATTCAAATAATTGTGTTCCCCTTTGCCACCAAATAGAAACCACCCCCTTTTCCTATCTGGAAATTATCATTCTCATGATTTTGCAAATCTACATTCTTTTCCAAGAACCATATATATTCCTTTCTCACAAGCCTACATTCTTGTGCATTGATAATCGTGAATGTAGATTGAGGTGATAGCTCACCATCAACTCACAACCCCCTTTTCATTAACATCAACCACCACTTTTCAGTAACACTGAACTACCACCTCATTGTAATTTGAAATTCAACCACAAACTGAGACTGAGACTAGGGGAACTACGATTTTTTTTTTCCCATGAATTGGAATGCTTTAATAGTGCTTAGATTGGTTTCTCACATATTGGTGTGCTTTATCAATGCCTACTTTTGTTATTTAAGGCTTGAATCTAGAAAATCTAGGACATGACCTAATTTCCCCTCATCGCCCACCATGTTCAAGAATTTGCATGGGAATGCAAGATGGAGGTATTCAAAATCAAACTCCTTTGTGTGACCTTGAGTCGACCCTATTTCTCCCATCATTGGATGAGGCCACTCATGAGACTCCACTCTCTCTCTCTCCCCCCCCCCCCCCCCCCCCCCCCCCCCCCCCCCCCCCCCCCATATATATGTATTTATGTGTGTGTGTAGATATATATGTATGTATGTATGCTATGAATTATTTTCATTAAATTAACTTGAGAAATAAAAGAAATAATATTCATGTATGAGTAAACTAATATGAAGTTTACCTTCTTTCCATTTAGTGTTTGGATTAAGAAGGGCCCCTTAGGGGAGTATCGGTTTATTCCACCCATAAGATCTTCTTGGAAGCCCCCCTTCTTTTAGATTTTTTAGCTCTAGTTCACTTGTTGTTTGCAGCCCAAAACCTAATTTAAGAAATAATAATCATGTATGAGTCAACTAATATGAAGTTTACCTTCTTTCCATTTAGTGTTTGGATTAAGAAAGGCCCCTTAGGGGAGTATCGTATTAGTCCACCAATAAGATCTTCTTGGAAGCCCCCTTTCTTTTAGATTTTTTAGCTCTAGTTCACTTGTTGTTTGCAACCCAAAACCTGATTTATTTGTTGCAAATATTGTAGAAAAGGTAAGATTTATAGTAGAAAAAAGGAAGATTACATTTCAATTCTTAACATTTTACTCATCGAACTAGTCTCCTTTTTAGACATTTTTTCTTTAAATTGTTTGAAGCCCCTAGTTTAGGATAAACTACCATCTTTGTAATCTAATCTTACCTTCCAATTTTTGACTAAAAATTAAAAGTAATTTAAGAATAGGAAAGCATATTTATTTCAAGTACTTTATTTTTTTGTTTAATTGTTATCTAGTTATATCTTTGATTTGCAAAGTATTTTATTTTATTTTATTTTTACTTTTTTATTTTTATTTATTTATTTATTTTAATTTTTTTTCAAGTAATTTGATTTTCATCTGAACTCACCATAGGTGCACCTGACCCACACTACTCTAACTCAACACTTGGTACATGAACCTAAGTAGAGCCTCTGTAAAATTAACTCTAATAAAAAAAAAATATTTAAGCTCACTTGGGAAACCAATATATCTTTTTAGCTAGCATAGGACCTTGGGGATAAGAGTTGAAATAATTCACCTCAGTTTCTTTACATTGAGACATAGCAGTTGATTTTGTGGGAAGCTAGAAATCTTTCATCATGTTGTGTCCAAAAAATAGTGGTATGAAGAAGCTTGTAAAGGGGGTAAGGATTAAACCTATGATTTCTTGGTTCCCCTGGAGGCTCCAACTCTTGGTTGGGAATATGGATACATGGTTGAGACCCATAAGTTGAGACTCCATTATTTTTAACCTCTGGGTAAATTAAAGTTCATTATCTTCAATCAGAGATAACTGGTTCTTCTCCCGTGTGTCGCCACTGTTGTGGTAAAACACAACCCCCCCTTTTTTCACTTATAAATCTCACATGGGGACCCTTTTAACTGATCATTTGGTAATATTATCATTGGATTTTGAGAATGTGGATGGCCTAAATGAGTTCAGCTTGTCCTTATATGTCTATCTAAATGTGTTTTACCTCATTTGGATTAATTGTTTGTGAATTTCGCTTATTTGAATATTGGATGTGTTTTAGCTGCTTGACTTTGTGGGTTTTTCATGGGTTGATCATGTCTTGATTGTTGCAATAAGCACCTTGTATGATTGGTGGTTAGCTTTACGATCATGACAACATCCTATTATGAGTCACAAGAATGCAATGTGGCACCTTCAGTTGCCACATTGCCTCACATTTCACATTTGATCACGTGTTGCTTTGCTCTCTTCAACTAGGTGACTTGATACATGCATTAACAAAACTTGACTCGTTGTAAATAACATACCTCATATTATATTGTAACATAATATAATATTGTATATTATAATTTGAACAAATATATATAACAAAAAAATAACTTTATTAATATCATTATAATATATATAATGCATCATATATTATAATCGTTTTTCTATTTAGTGGATTATATTATTGTATATAAAACATTATATATAACCCAAAAACTTTGTGCATATAAAACACATATGTAAAAAGTATATTGTATATAAAATGAGACTAAACAATGTTTCGACTCCAAATTTAACTTCTCCAAATGCTTTAATTCATGGGATGCACATAACATAAAACGCTACAGGCATACAATAAATAATGTCGAAGTTCCTCCAACTGAAAACACAACAAATGCTAAGGAATATGCTTCAAATCCCTGGTTTAAAGTCCGTTTTGGTGGCAATATAAACACCCAAATCTCATTGTGTAATTTGCGGAAGAAATGTGCGCCATGATTGAAGCCCATGTGAATGGGAACAAATCTTCTTAATTCAAATTCGTCTTCAATTTTAATACACAAATTTCATACGAGAGCAAGGTATCTACGCATCATTTTTTTTTAAACATAACGCCAAATGAAATTACAATCCAAACACATCACGCCATAAATATTGGGATAAATCCTCAACTTCTTGCGTTATTATATTGCTTCAACTATTTTCAGCACGAAAAAGCTATATTTTCTATTATGAAAAACATATAGATATGATAATACATAATTAAGATTATATATATATATATATATATATTATATATATATATATATATTTGTACATGTTTATCAGAATACAGGGCAAAATATGGGGAGAATAAAAATGCTAGAAAACATTGGAAACAACAGATTGTTTGTCATGTTCAGAAAATATAGATAAGATATGAGGTCTATATAGTCAAAATGCAGGATATAGATTATAACAGAGGTCATCCAAGATGGAAAAGAAAAAAGAAAGGTCAATGACACATACCGGATCTGAGGTCATGAGAAAGGAGAGTTATATACTCGGCATGAGAAAATCCTAAATCTGGAAGGAAATGTTTTCCACTGTGATGCACATCGACCATATACCATGTTGAGAAAGGAGACCTTTCTTCGATAAAGCATCCGCAACTGAGTTTTTACCCCTGTCAATATGATCAATGGAGTAGTCCTTCCTGCTGTTCCATATTGAACCAATCCTTTCCAGCCATCCTGATAAATTATAGTTCCTAATGACATGTTTGGATCGAACGTGGTCAATGATCATCTTAGAGTCTCCATATATTTTCAGCCCTTGGAAAATGAGAAAATCACATAAGGAAAGAAGTCCAGCAAGAGCCATAACCTTCGCTTTATTATTAGTACCAGTCCCTCCATTCCAATATATCTCATATTGCTGCCCAATAGTAGGGATGATATAGACTCTGCAAGCACAAATACCCTATTGAGTTGCGCCATCAAAGTAGGCACGCAGGAATCCCGATGGATCCATGGTTGAAGCCTTCCTCGAATCACTGAACCGAGATTGTATTGGCATGTATAGGGAATTGTGCATATGCAAAATAGAGCCAAAAACTGATAGATGGCAATCCATTTTAGAGTCAAAAATACATGCATTCCACGACTTCCAAATAGCCCAAATGACCAGCAATGGAATTGGTCTCATGTCACTATTCATGCCACTCCACCAACCAAAAGCATCAGCAATAGAGGGGAAAGAGATTCTATTAAGGTTGAAATGTGCTACCAAATTGATTGAGATTGCGGACAGAGAATGAACAAATGGAGATTGTTTTCTACGTTTTCCCTACATAGGGGACAAAAGGCCGACCCACACCACTGTCTCTTCTGGAGATTTTCCCATGTAAGGTTCCTGTTATGAAAAACCAACCAAGCAAATAAAATGATCTTAAGGGAACATCCTGATTTCCAGAAAGAAACAGGGAAGATGGGATTCCACTTATCAGTTCCTGATTGAATAAGAAGCTGGTATATGTGCTTAACATATACATTAGTTCTGCCGCCAAGCCCCTTCCATATTAAGAAATCCTCTTCCTTAGATCGATAGATGCCTCTATCCCGCATATTTAATATGATCCCGTTCCATTGATGAGCCAATGTATTTCTAAGTCCCAAGTCGTCAGCAGATTTCCATATCGGAATGGCTCCCTCCCATCTGTGAATGACCTTATCCCAAAAAAAGATTCCCCTATTGTGCAAAGCCCCAATCAGTTGTGGGGAGAAATGGATCCTATCAGCCCCACCAACAAAATCATCCAAACCAATAATAATTTTTTTTCCAGATTGAAATTTCCAGATCAGATTTTTTAAGAAAAATTGTTGAATCTTCCTGAAACTCCTCCATATGGCCGAACCACGAGGGGATCCAATGTAACCCATTCGGAACCAAAATGAAATTTCTTTGTTCTCCATATACTTCGATCTAATAGTATTACTCCATATAGAGTCCCCCATGACAGCTTTCCACATGGATTTACATAACAGTGCCTTTCGAAACAAATTTAAGTCCATTATGCCCCATCCCCCCATCTTTTTTGGGTGGGCCAGCATCTCAAGTTTTACTAAATGGAATTTTTTCTGGTCTTTGAGGCCACCCCAAATAAAGTTGGCAGTCATCCTGTTGAGCCTGCTGATAATGGAAGATGGAATGAGGAAGGGATGTGCCTCATATACCATAATCTGAACTAGCGTAGCTTGGGTCAATAACACCCGACCACCAATGGACAGGCATTTGTATTGCCATCCTGAAATTTTCTTATAAAAGCGCTCAGGTAACCAAGACCAATCAATAGCTGAATATCCAATAGATTTCAAGCTAAAGCCAAGGTATTTCAATCCTTGATTGATAGGATAAACTTTAATATTGAAAAGTTGAGAAAGAAAATTAATAAGTTCCCTGTGTATATTCTCAACATGAAATGATGATTTATCTTCATTTACAGACATCCCGGAAGCTTTTTGAAACCTTTTCAAAATTTCATGTAAGCAAATCCATGTCGCCCTACAAAGCATAGCCGAGAAAAGTATGTCATCAACAAAAAAGCTGTGGGAAATGAAAATACCTCTGCAAATAGGGAGAGGCCTGCATCTATTTTGTTGAATCGCTCCTTTTATATGAAGGCTCAATGAATCCATGACTAGAATAAAGAGAAGAGGAGACAAAGAGCATCCTTGCCGCAAGCCCCTAGCCGCCTTGAAAAAAGGAGAGGGAATGATATTAACGAGGAAAAAAAAATTTACATCAACCACACATGCCATAATCCAATTTGTACATTGGCCATCAAGACCGATCTTAAAAATAAGACATCTTAAGAAGCCCTAGTCGACACAATCATAAGCTTTTTTAAGGTCGATTTTTAATAATGTTGCCTTGTCTTTTTTAAATGCATGGAATGAAGGCATTCTTGTGTGAGAGCCACCGCCTCCAATATGTTGTGATCTTTTAGGAATCCATGTTGCTCGGGGGATAAGTGAATGGATAAAGTATTCCTCAGCCTAACAGCAATAATCTTGGAGATGATCTTATACAGAACATTGCACAAGGAAATAGGCCTAAAGTCCATGAAAGAGATGGGCACCTTTTTTTTGGAATCAATGCTATATATGTGGAGGATAATTGTCAATTGATATGTCCTTGCAACCTGGATTCCTCCACCATGTTTAGGAGATCGCTTTTGAATAAATCAAAGAAATGTATGAAGAAATCAATAGACCATCCATCCAGGCCAGGACACTTATCTTTTTGGAAAGATTTCATAGTAGCCAGCAACTCCTCCTCAGAGACCGCCGAAAAAAGAGAGTTGTTCAAATTTGCATCAAACATAGTAGGATATGGATCTATACCCCACAATATATCCTCAATATCAGATCCGACGTCCCTACTATAAGCCTGTCTGAAAAATTTGACCGCTTTATCCAAGATCTGGTCCTGTGAAGAATATGAAATGTCATCCTTGTCCATAATCCTCCATATATAATTAGCTTCACTACGCATATTAGCATATTGATGAAGAAACTTAGTATTTTTATCACCCTCCTTGAGCCATATAGCTCGAATTTTAAGGTGCTAGGTAGCTTCTTCCTCTGATAATATTTTTTGCTTCTTTTTTTCCAATGTCCAAATTTGAGAGTGAATAGCCAGTGGAATAGTGGAAGCTTTTAAGTGGGCAGATAATATTTCCAATTTCTTGTAAATGTCCCGCAGAGTGACTCTATTGGAAATTGCTTTTTCCTTTGCCACTTTTTTACCCCCTTCCTAAGAGCAGACAATCTATCCAAGAAGGATCGGGAATCAGCCTGATACGACAGAGATATGGAATGCCAAGAATCTTGAATGAATTTGTTGAAAAGGGCATCTTCAAGCCATGTGCGGTTGAATTTAAAGGGATAACCAAGTCTATGTCCAGATTGTTTCCAATGTATGGAAATAGGCCTATGATCCGAAATGAATGATGGAATGATCTTAACCAATGGAATCCCAAATCTATCAATCAAAGATTCGTGCAAGAGAAATCTGTCTAGTCTCTTAGCAAGGAATGCCACATTCATCCTTCCATTGTCCCAGGTAGGGCCAAAATTAGTAGGCTGAACATCCACATAGTTTTGTTGAATGATGGCATCACGAATGAGGCATCCAACAGAGTCATTTTTCCTTCCATTTCCCCATATTTCATCACTGCTAAGAGTACAATTGAGGTCCCCACCAATCAAGAGGGAGTTTAATTCAAGAAATTCTGAAGAAAGAAATTGATCCCAGAAGGGGATACGATCTTTGTAAGGAGCATATATATTCAAAATATGGACAGGCTCTGGAGAACCACAAAAATGGGCAAGGAGAAAGATGCCTGCAAAACATTTGAAAGCCATCGCTTTAATCCATTTTGGATCCCATAAGACTGCCAGGCCCCCCGATAATCCAACCGCATTGGTGGCAACCATATGCCAAGTTGGGAACATACGCCTGAAGTAAGTAATAGATTGTAGGCTATCGTGCATGGTCTCTTGAATGAGAAGCATCTTAGAGCTAGTAGACAAAAATAGATCTTTTAGAGCCAGATATTTTGGGCCTACCCCAAGACCCCTGATGTTCATCGAAAGGATATCAATCATTTTGAAACCATCCTAGGCCTATTTTCTCTAAGGGGCCCCAGGTCAGAGAAATCCTCGCCAGCTATATCAGTAATAGGAATATCAACAAGAGATAGATCTCGAATAGATACATCCTGTCTACTTCTTCTTCCCCTGAAGTGTCTACTTCCCCGATTATTTTTACGCCTGACAGTGATATTCCCAGTAGAGTTTGGGCTAATAACGGAGAAGGGGAATGGGATGGTTTGTGGATAGTCAGCGGCTGTAATTTCAAGGACTCACGTTGGAGAAGGAGGTCTAAATCACAATCAAAAGAATTACAGGGCGATGACTCAGGAGAATTTAGAGGGGTTATCGATGTACAAGGAGCTTTTCCTTTGTGATCATCCCAAGGAAGGTGAGAAGGAGGGGTGGGGATCCTATGGGAGGGGGAATGGTGAGTGGGGGGAGATTGGGGGGATGAGGAAATATAGTGAATGTGAGAGGAAGAAGGCAAATCCTGAGAGGGCTTGGGGATGGAAGGAAGAGGAGGAATAGCAGGGTCTGGTTCTGGTTTCGGAGGGGAAGGGATAATAGTGAAAATCGGCTGTCAAATAGAAGGGGCCTTCTCAGACACCACCGAGGAGCATTGAAAAGAGGTGAGTCTTGGTAGAGAACATAGATCCTTGGAAGGACTATTTTGTTGGACGAGATCCGCAGACAGAGATCGAGAGATTGGCCTGGATGAAGATCGATCCTGAGAAATTCCCTTAGGCGATGAAAATTGTGCCGAAGGGAAATCGACATCAAAGGAAAACTTTGAATGATTATTGTAGTTCGGTTCATCACCTTCAATCTTTGTGGAATCAGGAATCTTTTGAGAATGGCTCTTCAACTTATATCTTCCACCAAGACGGCAAGGGCATTGAGGAAGGAGATGACCTGTTTTGTGACAAACAGAGCATCTAAATGGAATGCCCCAATAATCCAGACGTTGTTGAATATTTGACATATCCCAAGATAGATCTATAAGTTCAGGGAATCCACCCTGTACTCCTTTTCTATAAGGATCCAAGCGACACGCTTGTCCTTGGACCCAGTGCACTTTGGATCAACATAGATGAAACGACCAATAGAATTTCCAATTTTTGCCATGGATTCTTGAGTCCAGAGCTTAATCGGAAGGCCAGGCAACTTTAACCAAATATAGTTGTTTTGTGGGGTGCATCTAAGAGGATTGAATCCAATAAACCATCTATGCAGAGCATGGAAACTCCATTCACGAACCCATGGCTTGGCTAGGATAGACTTTAAATCCCGAATCTTAAGAAAATGGAAGTTGTACCAATTGTTCATGAGACAAAAAATGGTGGATTATATCCCAGGAGAGGAGTCCACTTAGTAGCAATCCAGGATCAGAGCTGAGCATCATCCATCGTTTTAAAGTACCAACAGCCAACAAGAGCCCTCCTTTGCAAACTAGCAATTCTGTTAGATAAAAAGGGTTCGTCCAAGTTGATAGCATCGGGAGGAGGAGATGTTTTAACAGGGCAAGTATGCTTCTTTTGCCGCAAAGGGATACTGTTATTGACACCACCTGTGTCCACACCAGGAAGTGAATGGCCAATGATGTCATCAGCCAGCGTGGATTTCCAATCAGCTTTGAAAGCTGTTTTGTTAAAAGACATCTTCGTAGCCATGGTGGCACGTACCATAGCCGACACAATAGATGAATCAGATAAGGGGTCCATATGAGGAATAGACACCAAACCCCAGGATATCAAAGTAGAAAATCCAAGAAGATTGGTAAAAGGACAAAGAACCCTCAGATATTAATGGAAAGATGAAAAATAAAAAGAAAATAGACGGATAATCAAACAGGAGAAAAGGGTAAACAGTACTAAGTGGTATGCTAAAACAGGTTCCAAAAAGATATAAGGAATGTCGGCCTACGAACCCATATGAATCAGGATACGAAATCTCCGGAAACTTCCCATACTGACAAAAGAAGGAAAGGATGGGAAATGTGGTCAGTGACAAAAGAGAGATTTCAAAATATGGTGGCACTCATTGAATGGGAAAGGAGGAAAAATCATCTGATCGATGTGACCAACATGCATGTCAGAAAGATGTTCAAATTAAAAAACCGGGATCGGAAAAACCAGAGGATGCCATTAACGATGGCATCAAGGGGAAATATCCAGAAAAACAACGCAGCAACAACAAAATTCACAAATACACCACCATGGCCCAATTTTTACTCAGATATCTGAGCAGGGTTTAGTTATGATAAAGTATCTCTTTAGGTTGATAGTGGATACCCAAATCCAGCTAAAAAATTCAGACCAAAACATTGAAGACCAGAATTGGGAAAAGGAACGCCTAAAGAGAAGATATGGAGATTTGAAAGCAATATTATTAGAGAAAACCAACTCTAACCGAAGTAAAAAGCCCCTGAACTACTGAAATGCAATTGAGATGAATCTCATATAAAATCTTATCGCATCTGCATTGAAATAGAATTCTCTACAATAGATGTGATAGAACAATATACCAGAAAACAGAAAGAAGAGGTTGAGTACTGACCTTAAAAACGAGCGCCCTCCGACTGATGAGCACCGTGCAACCACAAGCTGACCAACATCTTAAACTTGAATCAGACACTGATAGGATTTAACCACAGACAAAACTGAGGAATATGAAAAACCTTAATAGAATATTTGCATAGGGAGAATTCCTGGTCAGATGGATGGGAACAGAAAACTTCTCAAGGGAGAATATGTTTAGCAAGTCGTCTTCCCCTGCGTAGAAGCATAGAGGGAAGAAGTAAACTTGAAAAAAGAAAAACCTTACACAGATCCAAAATGGCAAAAATAACTTGATAAGGCAAAAGCAAAAACGACAAGAAACAATAAAGATAAAGAATGCGAACATATACAAAGAACTAAACAAAAGAAATCAGCAAGAAACACAGAATACAAGAAAGCAAATAAAAATAAAATAAACTAAGAAAAGAAAAAAGCTGCACTATAGAATGAACATAAAAAAGACAATGTGCACCAGACAAAGACAAGAGAAGATGAAGAGTAAGAACAGCAGACGAACAATCAGAAAACCAATTGGCATCAGAATCATGATATGTTAAAACAAGCCCGCTGATATGCATGCCGGAAAGAAGGAGAGTAGCATACAGATACTATGGGACAAAGCATATGGAAGGAGATAAGAAATGAGACGTGTCACCAACCAGCATCAACGCGTCAATGTGCGAGCCGATGGAAGGCCGATCAAGGAAGATGATTGGTCTTCATAATACCCTAAATCCAGACTGGCTCCATCAATGGTTACCTCTGGTTGGTCCATTGCGCGGCACTCACCAAGTCAAATGAACACAATATCCCCAAGCAAGCTCGATAGACGATGAGAATGAAAATGATAACTCTGCCATGCATCCAGGTCACAATTTATTTCATGGTTAAATATTAAATATTGCATAGAGGTTAAGGTGATATCCCTATTTTGTAGAATTGTTAAGATATATAGCATTGTAAAAATGAATATTGCCATGATTCTAAATTTAATTTGTTGGTTTTGCTGGTAGGGTTTTCATAGCGCATGCACAATGGGAAGGATGTCGATGCTAGAGGAACATCGAAGGAACTTCACTCCGATCCCATGATTCTAGATCTTTTCTTCACGTATTCATTGCGAAGGAAGAGGAAAAATGCAGTAGACATCAGTCAAAATTCTAAAAAGTTGCATGAACAGTTTCGATATGGAACAGTTAAGCTTTAGAGCTGGAGTTTTCTTATTCAACCGATCATAGAAATACAAGGGTGATGTGACATTAATTATTTTAAAGGGAATTTTTTCGATATTTTTCCATGAGGTCAACTTCCACCTTCTCATTTTAACTTGTAGATCATTCCCATGTTTGATAAATGGAATCAAAGACTCAAGCTCGAATTTTGGTGAAATGGTTGGAAAGATCAAAATGATCGAGAGTGAAGGAGAGGCATGAAAGCATTATGAAGATTGTTTAAAGAGACACTGAGCTCTGCTTTGGGGGGGGGGGGGGACGCTATCATAATTTTTCAGTGGGGATCCAGATCCACGTACAGGGGGAGGTCGTGATCCAACATAAGGGATTCTCTACTATGATTCAATTTTTGCTTATGCACTACTATTTCACACAAAGAGAGGGATTGTAGAGATGGAAAGAGGGTTTTTGGCTCTGTCTAATTTCTTAGCACTATTGCAGGCAGTAAGATCATAAGACTGAAATTCTCAAGGACTACATATTTTGTAATAAGCTTTGGCACTATTTAAATAAATTCCCATTCTTGTGCACTATTACAGAATGTTGATTTTTTTTATTTTTTTTATTATTATTATTATTATTATTATTATTATTATTATTATTATTATTTTATATTTCTGTAAAAGTTTTGTAATTGATTTCAATATTTATTCTAAATAGTATTTCTTGTTGATATCTAACAGTATTATTGGTTCAATTTTGATATGTTGTTGAATCTTTACAAGATCTATCTCCAAGGGGCGGAATGGGATCAAATCTATAATGAATTCATTGAAGTATATATGAATTAAATGATAACTATTTATCATTGAATCGCAAATGTATTTTTCGTTTTTATTTCATTAATTAATATGAACCATTTCTTTTAGTTAAAGGAAATCATATGGTGGATTCATTCATAAACTAGTCCTTCCCCCTATTTTATTTAATTTTCTCGATTAGAAGAGGGATATCCCATTCTAGTTCAAGATAGGATTTTCGTTTTAAATTAGCTTTGCATTTGTAAATTAATTTTGCATAAATTCATGTTTCGTTAAAGGCAAACATCTCAGTTCTTAGTGGCAAGATTGAGTCGTTATATCAATCAACCTTCTTGATTGATTTTAATCTTTATTCAAAACACTAAAAAATCAATCATAAGACTTAATTTAACATATTTTATATAAATTTTGTTTCAATCAATAACATTTAATATTTGAGGCATTTGAAACTACCTTTTTCATTTTTAGAGTTAATTTTACTATGTTAATTATTAATTAGTATTTGAACTAAAAGCCATAACTTTAATAGATAATAATGTATAATAATAATAGGAAATAGATAAATGCATTAACATTAGAACAAATTTAGTTATAATGTTACATTTCGAATAAGTAATTAACTATTACTTTTTAAAGTTAGAATATATAATTTTAGTGTTAATGTAGTCTAGCAATATTTGTAGTATTATAGGGTAACATTAATATATCATAAGTATTTAACATTATAATATAATTACATACATTAATATTGAATATAATATATAATATTATTGTTTAACATAGTTAAACAGTTGTAGTTTAAATTACAAATATATATATATATAAAAGACCATATATATTAGGATTATATCACAGGTTATGTTAAGATTTATTTAACATTAGATTATATCAACTTAATTTCACTTAGGATATATTAACATTAGAAACTTAACATAACATTAGTATTAGGATCACATTAACATATATTTAACATAATTTTACTTTAGGATTAACAATTAATATTAACTTGGTATCATAGAGTTAGTTAGGTTAGAATAAGTTAGGTTAATTTTAAGGCACAACTTAGTCGTGGCTTGGTTGAGCCCTACATCATCTTAAGGATCACTTTCTTGCCTAATCAACAAGAGGGTTGATTTGATGTTTCTTCTCCATTGATGGATGACATTCATATTTTAAGTCATTGGAGATTGAGAGAAGGTAATTGGACCTAGTTAAACCAGTCGGAGCCACTAATCTAAACAGATAAGGGACTATATTCAAGTCCCTGACTGGGTGGTTTTCCCCCATGTTGTTGCAGTGATTTTTGAGGCTTCAACATTTTGGTGCTAGAAGGAGGGCCTCTAAAAAGTGTATTTGTTGAGCCTTGAATAATAAAGTCTAAATTTTCTAGATGAACCATACTAAACATTTTATTTGGAGTTGTATCCCTCAACCCTTGAATTATAACACTTCGATCGAAATCACAAAATTCTTGACGAAGGTAAAATTCGACAGTGAAGGTAATACCACTGCATTTGAACATATTCTTTAGTTTTCTTTAGATTTTTATCATTTGGTATTGATCTTGATGAAATTGTCTTATGCAGGATTTTTACCATGACTCTTATAAGCATTGCCAAACACTGGTGTGAATTGCTTCCAGTTGCCTTGATCCATAGTTGGGATGAGTGTGCATCGATAGTCCTTCATACATTTGCAAATTGTATTCATGATCAGGTATGCGAAGAAATTGAGAATTTGAGAAAGTTAGAAAACAAATACTTAGTTGATTTTGTTCTCAAATTCAAATTGGAATGTTTAAAATTCGATTATAAAGATCAACCTACAAATGAGGAATTTAAAGAATGGTTAGAAGAATCACTTTCTCTTCCTTATCCTTGTGAGATATTGGTTATTGAATATCCCTCCATTTTAAATAGCACATCTGAATTAAATTAAATTAATAATGCACAATCTATAAATGATAAATCTCAGCAATGCATAGATCTAAATCTTACTGCTGATCTTAATCTTCCTCTTGATAATATTGCTGACAGTTCTAATCAAGAAAATCAACAAGTGGAAATTATTAATGAAAATGATATGCATTGTACAAATGATACTTTTGGTTTATCTCATGCTATTGACCAAACTCAATTAGAAACTCAATGTCAGGAAAATGAAAACATTTCACAAGAGCTTGAAAATGGAAGATGTTTAAATGAAAATGAAACATGTTTAGATTAAAAATATTTCATGTTCATCTCTACAAATAATCATCACTCCCTTTACCCAGATTTGTTCAACAAATACATTTCCTTTACTAAATATTTATTGATTCCTTTTAACACATGCGATTTTAAACAAGACAAAGGAATCACTTTAGATATTATTAGTAATGAATTGTCATGCAAATTTAATTAGGGTAATGAGTTATCTATAGGTTACAATTTCCAAGATTCTGAGAATTTTCTCAAATTTGAGTGTGATCATTTTGATTGATCTAAACTTTTTGTAAAGGAGGAGAATTTCAGTTATGCAGAGCATAAGATAAATAATTTAATTTCTCATATTTCTCATAAATCATGTGTGTTTCAAGATGAATATTTTCCGTTTACGGTTACCAATAAAGAATGTCATTTTGTAATGCCATCAAATCACAATAACCTTTATATTCCCATTTTTAATTCTCAATTTCCTATCTTTGATCTTGACCTTGAACCTTTATCATCTCCACAAGTAGATGCTTACACTGATAGCAATTATATTATTCAGATCAAGACTTGTGGAAATGAATTTTTTGTAAATCAATCTCAACTGCACCCTAACCATAGGGTAAATACTAATGGTTGGCATTTTGAAGAACTTGAAATTAAATACTTATCAAGTGTATCATTAAAAGTGCATAGAGTTCAAAATCCAATTAATCAACACTTATTTTTTCAAACACTTGATAGTATAAATTCATCATTCTGCCAATCACCTCACTCATCCAGTGATCCGCTTAAGCATTCATTTCAAGGTCATTTGGATGACTCAATTCATAATTTCTCTCATGCACATAATATCAATGTTTTTTCATCCATTATTCCATTGCATATCCTTCAATCTCTAATGTATGTTCATCCATACTTTTATGATCCATTAGAAATTTGGTTGGAGGACATTTTTCAAGAAAGGGTGATTGTAAATAAAATAATTCCTGTAAATACATTAACAATATATGCACATAAGTCTTCTTTTAATATTTTGATATTTGCTGAATTTTTGTTACTAATGTACATGATGTATATTTCTATAGGTAGTAAGGAACTTTTTTTGCTACATTGGAAGTTTGATCTTACGTAGCCATAATCCCTTTTTTGATTAGATTATGAATAGTTTAAATTTATTTTTGTTTTATAGCTTGAATGAAAGATGATTCATAATAGATACATGGAAGAAAACAAACATCTATGAGGTAAATTGTTTCTTGAATTCTTTCAGGTATGTATCATTATTATCATTTGTTTGTTTTTATTTCAGTTTGTTTAAGTTCCAATTTAGATTTTCTTCCTTATCTTTTGTGTACTTTTTGTAGGTTTGTATTAGTTCAGTTTTTGTGAATAAGATGGTTGTGATGAAAAAAAATGCTTAAAGAAGAAGTATTTAAAGACTTGCTCTGGGAGTTTTCTTAATCTGATATTTCCCTTATCATTGTTATGATATGTTTTTAAATTAATTCATGATTAAGGAAAATTATCCTTGTTAAAACTCACAAAAGCAATTGTTAATCACAACTCATCATTAGTTAATTTTTAATAAACTCAGGAACACGACAACTCTTTAAACAAGACAATAATTTAACTTGACGAATATTTATAAACATAATTTTAATGCTTTTATGTCAAGTCTTCATCATCTTATTTGAGTCATTTTCATTCCATGCTTTTGCTTTTATCAACTTGTTTGTTTTGATTCTTAGTTGGTTTGTTTTCTTTTTCGCCCATTTTCATGGAGTTGATTTCACAATATATTATTTTTTATCCATTTGAAAACACTTGTGCATATTCTTTTACTAATATTATCAACTTTTAGTTAGAGGATTTTTCAACCCAACTCTGGTTTCTTAGATGGGAAATCTCTTAACTCTGTCTATTTTAGTGAGTTTCATTTATCATTAAAGGCATATCCTTATGGAACCATAAGACCATATTGCTTCAAATCTTTATCATGTAGGAACACACATCCTTACTAAGTGATTGAGTTTATTTTTTCAAGGAAATAACTGATTTGAGTTTAACACAAGGAATCGCTCCCATCCCTCCACATAAAAGCCTCTGATTGATAATTCTAGGGAAAGATTTTGGAGTAAACATTATGAAAGTATTATGTCCAATAAACATAAATTCTATTACCATCCCACCTATTTCACTCAAATACATCATAAACTAAAAACTTGCAAATGTACTTATCAAAAGGGTGATTAAAGAGGAAGCATGGGAAATACAAGTAAACCCGTTGGGGCTATGGATGCTCGCTGGCAGCGGAACTAGGCTTGTATGGCATAAAATACAACTTTGCCAGGGTACTATTCAAGCTCGCCGGCAACGAAGTGATGTCAGAGAAAATCATAAAATGGATATATGATTTACAAAAAACTCCTATCTCTACCTTCTTCTGTTTTTTATGAGGTAGTTTTAAAACAAATTTTCCCAAATTTGGATTCATGACTTTTACTAGAATCTGTTTTTGAGTACTTATCTTTACAAACTCATATTACTTAATATATTTATGTGGGACCTATGCAAATGTTTTAATGTTAGATGGTTTCATGAACTCCATTATTTTTAACCTTTGGGTAAATCAAAGTTCAATATCTTCAATCAAAGATAACTAGTTCTTCTCCTGTGTGTCGCCATTATTGTGGTAAAACACAACCCCCCCATTTTTCACTCATAAATATCACATGGGGACCCTTTTAACTGATCGCTTGGTAACATTATCATTGGATTTTGAGAATGTTGATGGCCTAAATGAGTTTGACCTATCCTTATATGTCTATCTAAATTTGTTTGACCTCATTTTGATTAATTGTTTGCGAATTTCGCTTGTTTGAAGATTGGATGTGTTTTAGCCAATTGACTTTGTCGTTTTTTCATGGGTTGATCATGTCTTGGTTGTTGCAATAATATCCTTGTGTGACTGGTGATTAGCTTTTATGATCATGACAACATTCTCTTAGTAGTCACAAGAATGCAATGTGGCACCTTCAGTTGCCACATCACCTCACATTTCACATTTGATCACATGTGTTGCTTTGCTCTCTTCAACTGCTTGGCTTGATACCTACATTAACAAAAATTGACTCATTGTAAATAACAAACCTCATATTATATTGTAACATGATATAATATTGTATATTATAATTTGAACAAATACATATAACAAAAAATAACTTTATTAATATCATTATAATATATATAATGAAACATATATTATAATCGTTTTTTTATTTAGTGGATTATATTATTGTATATAAAACATTATATGTAACCAAAAAAGTTTGTGCATATAAAACACATATGTAAAAAGTATATTGTATATAAAAGGAGACTAAACAATGTTTCGACTCCAAATTTAACTTCTCCAAATGCTTTAATTCATGAGATGCACATAACATAATGTAGAAAATATGGTGATAGGTTAACCCAATAATGCAATATAAATCAATGCAGAATATACTATAACCTACTTCTACTAACAATTTGCGGAAGCTTAAAGATCGAGCTGAACAATATAACCAGAAGAAGAAGAATCAATGGCACAATACACATGAAAATACTTTGGGGAAAGTCTCAGATAAAAACCCCACACTATTGTATTATCATACATGGTGGAAATGCATAGGAATTATACAAAGCCTTAGCTCTCAGAGCTAGCCAGCTCTCAGTACAATCCTCACAGATGCTCACAGGCAATCTTGGCTTCTCTCCAGCCTTCCTCTCTACCCTCCAAGCTCATATTTCATTGCATTGTTCCTTGTGGAGGATTAGCTTATTACCAAGTGGAAAAACAAGCCTTCAAAATTATGCAATCCTCAAGGATGAATCCTTGACTGCATTCATGAGTTTTCTCCATGAGAAAACATATGCAACTGATAGTACACTGTCCTTGAACATTAATCTCAACTTGGTCTTTCTCAAAATAGACATGCATGAGTTTCTGATGAGGGAATATTCAGTTAACTGGAGTAGCACTAGTTGAGAGCATTAATGCATCAACTGACTGTTAACTCACTATTAGTTCCTCAAATAGTTTGGAACTAATTTAACTGGACTTAAGTCAATAAAATGAGTTAACTAATTACAACTCAAATATAACTCAATCTTATCTCCTTAATTTTAGGGATATGACTTCAGAAATACTTCTAACTTGAATTTCTCCAACTAATTAATTTAAAATAAAATAATTAGTTATTTCCAAGTAGCTATTAAGAATAAATTTGATTTTAATTCACAGTTAATTCAAGGGAAAATTAAATTGGAATATTCTTGTTGCCATATTTCAACACTCCCTCTCAACAAGAAATGGATTATCTACCACCTCGATCTTGTCTCTATGGAACTCGAATTAACACTTTGACAATGCCTTTGTCAAAATGTCAACATCTTGCTCCTCTGTAGAAATATACTGCAGCAACATGATCCTCCTCGCTACAGTCTCTACGATGATGATACCAGATGTCGATGTGCTTGGACCTATCATGAAATACTGGATTCTCAAAGAGTTTGATACAATTCTGACTATCACAATAGATCATAGTTGGATCCATCCTATGATCAAACAAACCAACTAAAATTTTCCGCATCTAGTTGGCCTCACATGCTACCTGACTTGCAGCCATGTATTCTACCTCTGCCAAGCTGAGTGCAACTAACCTCTGTTTCCTACTATACCAAGAAACTACCACTGACCCAAGGTTGAAAATCCCTCCTGATGTGCTGTTCCGATCTGATGGACTCCTTGCCCAATCTGCATCAGTGAATCCCTATAGATTCACTTGCTCTGTCTCCCTGTACCATAATCCGTACTAAGATGTGCCTCTAAGGTATCTTAATACATGCTTTGCTGTCTTCCAAAACATCTTGGTAGGTTGAACCATCGCTTGACTCAACTAGTTCACCGCATAGCACAAATATGGTCGTGTGTTTATTAAGTACATCAGTGCACCCACAAGCTTCCTGTACACAGTAGCCTCTACCACTTCTCTTGAAGTAGCAACCTCCTTCCTCCAATTACCTACTATAGGAGTTTGCATTGGCTTGTACTTCTCCATGTGGAATCTCCTGAGTATCTCATTGGCATACTTTCCCTGAGACACAAACAACTCCCCATCCTTCTGCCACACTTCCATTCCAAGGAAGTAATGCATGAGACCCATGTCTTTCATCTCAAATTCTCTTGCAAGGTCCTCCTTGCAACGCACGATCAACTGATCATCTCCATTCAATATGAGATCATCAACATAAAGTATGATGATAAACAACTTACTTTTCACCACGATGTAGTACAAGTTTGCATCTACTTCACTCTTTGTGAAGCCCAACTTGGTGAAGTAGTTGTTGTTGGAAATAATACTAAGAAGGGGAAGGGGGGGGGGTGAAATAGTATTAGTCAAATCAATAACTTTTTCATTTCCATAATTCTAATTCCTATACGCTACTTCAATGAGGGTAACTTGCGTGTACTCACAACTCTATTTAAGGAAACCAACGTATATCCAGCAAGTTGATTCAGTTAATTTATCATATGTTGATCTTTAATCAATGCATCATTACTTCATTAACCATATAAACAGTAATCATGTATAGTAATAACAGAGAAAACCATCATACATAGTAAACACACATGAACACCAATATTTAAGGTGGAAACCCAATGCGGGACAAAAACCACCTGTTGTTGTCTTCTTTTAATATAAGAAAAACCTGTTTACAATCTTTTACTGTCGCAGACTCATACCAGTATGCAAGCACCCACCTGTAGAAGGCTACAACCTTCTCTCGTTCTCTAGCTTCTATTGGAAGGGAGCTCCAACCCCCTGGCTATTGTACTGGCTGATATGTTTACCAGTACGTAGGTGCTGGCCTACAAAAGGCTACAACCCTCTCTCGTTTTCTAGCTACTACTGAAAGGGAACTCCAACCCCCTGGCTCTTGTACTGGCCGATATGTTTACCAGTACGTAGGTGCCGGCCTACAAAAGGCTACAACCTTCTCTCTTCCTCCAGGGACCATGTTTCGTAAATTTTCAGACTAGATACACCTGGATCACAACATCACAATCTGAAGGCCATGTTTCATCCAATTTTCATACTGGACCCATCAACAACATTGAAGTTCAAAATCAATCACCAATGCAATACAACCATTGCATTAATCAATCATTGAATACTCAATCATCAATCCTTGAATCACCCAACAACTGAATCATTGAAGCCCTATCATCAAAACACAGTCACCAGAACGCAGAGCAGAACCCGGAACTCTGGAACAATCACTAGAACCAACTGCAAATTCAGATATCATATTTCATAATGTATACGCTACTCTGATGAGCCAAAATAGTGTGTATACACACTTTTATCAAAGCGAACCCCCATACAGATTTGCAAATACTAACTTAAACACTTCACAGCTATTTCAAAATTCAGTCATATCCAGATCATAACATTTGCAGAATAAAACATGCGTCAGTATTCAGATCTAGTCTATCCATGATCAAACCACATAATGATAATACATTCCAAGCCTTAAGATCCCGATCCATCATCCATCATCATCCACATAGGTGCATCCTTGCTTCAAATAAAGCAAAGCATCACAAACCCATAACCTACATACTGGATCTCACACTTCATCAAATATTCAATACTTGCACCCCTGGCCTAATGATCTTCTCCTCCTTTTATAGTTTTAGGCCTTTCTCAATACCATGGAACAAAAGCACTTAGGACCAATACCTTGGACCAAACACCTAGGGTCAATACCTCGGACCAAATACCTTGGACCAATACCATGGATCAAAATACCATGGACCAAATACCGTGGACCAAAACTTAGTTTTCCAAGATATACGTGTGTTTCCTTCCGTGAAAGTGCATGTGTACATTATACACTCCTTTTGGTCTATTAACCCACGTGTATACGCTCTTTGTCAAGGTGAACCTGCGTATACCTCTCTTTATTCATTCTTTGTAGTCTGATCATTAATTCTTTGCTATTGACCTGTTGCACTATGATCTGTCATCTGAGTGAGCTACCTTCTGAACTGATTCCTTGAAACTACCCTGTAAGTACAGCTGTCATGCATTCTATCACATCTGATATCTCTTCTGTAGATTCATCTAGTTACCATATACAAGTGAGTTGTTCTACTACAAGAGGGTTGCCATCAAGTACAACACATGCATCATAATGCCAACAGTTGTCTATCCTGGTGTATCAAGCACGAGGTGCTTGCTTCAGCCCATACAACGCTCTCTGGGGTCGGCACACATGTGACTCACGATTGAAGGTCTCAAAACCTTCCTGCTACTCTATGTACACCTCTTCCTCAATTTGACCATTGAGGAATGCAGTCTTCACATCCATCTGATGGATCTCCCAAGCCATCTGTGTTGGTAGTTCCAACGTAGATCTAATAGATGAGTACCTTGCGATAGGAGCAAAAATCTCATCATAGTCAATCCCCTTGACCTGTGAAAATCCATGGGAAACAAATATTGCCTTATGCTTCTCCACACTACCATCAGTAGCTTGCTTTACCTTGTAAAGCCATCAGGAACTCAAAATTGACTTGTTCTCCGGTCTCGGAACCACGTCCCAAACACTGTTACGAACTATGGAGTAATACTCCTCCACGATAGCATCAACCCAGATCAGCTGTTGCACTACTTCCTCAAAGGAAGATGGCTTGGTCTCAACACATTCCCCAGCAAGGGCCATGTATCTAGTGTACCTCTCATGTGACCTCCTCTGTCTGCGCTAAGAAGATGGTGCTCCCACATTCTCTCTCATATCCTCCAACAATCTATCAGCTTCTCTTGTGCACTTTCATCCATCTCTAGAAGACTCTACTTGAGTGGATCTATCCACTCTTGGAGCCTCTGCATGTGGCTGCTCCACATCAATCTGAGGCTCCTCCTCCTCAGGAACCAATAGTTCCTCCAAAGCCTATAGTTGGAGCTCCCTCTCAAGGGAAACTTGCATGGCCTTTTTCTCATCAAACTTGAGATCTCTGTGAACCACTGTCCTCCGATTGGTAAGCAAGCACACCCGATAGTTGTGAGGTGTATTAGTGTACCCCCAATATCCCCAACTCTGTTGTCAGCTCAAGCTTCTTCTGTGCATCCTTTGTCACATGGCAATATATCGATGAGCCAAAGATCCTGGAGTGACCCACATCTGGTCTCTTATGGGAGAAATCTTCCTCTGGTGTCTTCATCCCAAGTATGCAATGCGGGCTTCTATTCTACAAATAGACCGATGTGTTGCATACCTCAACCCACAAGTGAAGTGGTAGGCCTTGGTCATGCAACATTACCTATGCTACCCTACAAGAGTTCTGTTCTTCCTCTCGGCCACCCCATTCTATTGTGGGTTATGAGGTGCCGTCAACTCTCATTTAATTCCTTCTGCTACACAGAAGTCCTTAAACTCTTAAGCGACATATTCCCCACCATTATTGCTTCTCAAGGCTTTGATCTTCTTCCCTAACTCTTTCTCGACCAAAGCTTTGAATTCACAAAACTTTGTGAAGGTTTTGTCCTTCTTCTGCATGAAATAAATCTAGCATTTACGAGAATAGTCATCAATGAAAATCACATAATACCTTTGCTTCGCTATGGATGCCATAGAGAATGGTCCACACAAATTAGTATGAACTCGCTCTAAGATAGCCTCTGCTTGACTGTCTCAATCATGAAAGGAAGACTTGGTGTACTTTCCCAAGTTACAACCTTTGGATGTGTCAACTTGCTCAAGTTTACCTTTGGGAAGTCCTGTAGATATATGCTGCATTATCTTCAAAGCCCCATGATGCAAATGGCCTAACCACCTATGCCACAACTCGTCAATGTCTTGGCTTTGCACCAATTCTGCTTTCGTACTCAATGTTGCATAATCATCTACCTCTAGTTTATAGAGATTCTTCACCCGAATCCCTATCCTCTTAGTCTGACCCATGGCTATGTCTCTTAGGAACACCTTTCCTTTACTGAAGACAACATCATAGCCTTTGTCCTCCAACATCACGACTGATACCAAGTTCTTCTTCAGTCTAGGCACATACATCACATCTGTTAAGGTGAGAGGAGCTCCATGCTCCCTCTGAAAAGTAACTGTGCCCACTCCTGAAACACTATACCTTCCGTCATCACCCATCTCTATGCACATCTTGAGGTCTTTCTCCTCCAAGGCACTGAATAAATTTTTATCATTGGTCATGTGGAATGGGGCTCCACTGTCAAGATACCAGACACAACCCATCATCGATGACACCATGCATGCGATGAGGGTAAATTCCATTTCGAACTAAGAGGCTAATGCCTCACCTTCCAATCCTTCTGAGGATCCCCTCTTGGACTTATTTGATGGGAAATTAGTCACATAATGTCCCATCTTATGACAATTAAAGCATCTTACTTTAGACATGTCACCCTTCTTCCCTCCATGAGAAGAATTTGATTTGAAATGGGAAGCCTTCCCCTTCCCTTTCTTTGCCTTACTTGCTAAGGCCAGGTTTTCTTCATCATCATTCTTGGATGAAGAACCATCTCGTGTGCTCCTCCTGATCTCCTCGTGCATAAGATCCGACCATAGTTATTCCTAATCCGACAATTTCTCCCTTCCATTCACAGAGTCTTGTTAGCTATTCCAACTCTTTGGAAGGCCAACGAGAGCGAGGCTCACCATATCATCATCGGAAGTAGTTATTCCCACACTGCAAAGCTCATCTCTATAGGTGGTGAGCTTGTTTAGATATGTGGAAATAGTATCGCCCTTCTGCATCTTTATTCTCCGAAGCTTATCCTTGAGTGCCAACTTCCTGTGGTCGCTATTGTTCTGGTAGAGGTCCTTCAATGTCTTCCACGTTGAAAATAGAGTATCCTTCCGATGGATACTCGAGACAATATGGTCTTGAACTCCCTCAAGGATGATCTGTCTCACCTTCACCACACACTTCTTCCACTTAGCCAACTATTGTGCATTAGTTGAAGCTGGCTTTAGGATTTCTTGATCAATGAATTCCTTCAAGCCATTGTCTTCTAATACAGCCTTCATTCTATCTTTCCATGCTATGTAATTCGAGCTACCTTCCAAGGCATACTCGAGTTTCAAGCCATAGAACGCCATTGGCCAACCTTGAAGTATGATATGAATTCGATTTGCACCTGCAACCCCGAACTTCAAACTTCGAATTCTCTTCTCAATATACTATTCACAGCTCTGATACCATGAAGAAAATTTGGTGATAGGTTAACCCAATAACGCAATATAAATCAAAGAAGAATACTATAACCTACTTCTACTATCAATTTGTGGAAGCTTAAAGGTCAAGATGAACAATATAACTAGAATAAGAAGAATCAATGGCACAATACACATGAAAATACTTTGGGGAAAGTCTCAGATAAAAATCCCACACTATTGTATTATCATACATGGTGGAAATACATAGGAATTATACAAAGCCTTAGCTCTCATAGCTAGCCAACTCTCAGTACAATCCTCACAAATGCTCACAGGCAATCTTGGATTCTCTCTAGCCTTCCTCTCTGCCCTCCAAACTCCTATTTCCTTGTGATGTTCCTTATGGATGATTAGCATATTACCAATTGGAAAAACAAGCCTTCAAAACTACGCAATCCTCAAGGATGAATCCTTGACTACATGCATGAGTTTTCTCCATGAGAAAACACATGCAACTGATAGTACACTGTCCTTGAACATTAATCTCAACTAGGTCTTTCTCAAAATAGACATGCATGAGTTTTTGATGAGGGAATCTTCAGTTAACTGGAGTAGCACTAGTTGAGTGCATTAATGCATCAACTGACTGTTAACTCACTATTAGTTCCTCAAACAGTTTGGAACTAATTTTGCTGGAATTAACTCAGTAAACTGAGTTAACTAATTACAACTCAAATATAGCTCAACCTTATCTCCTGAATTTAAGGGATAACTCTTGCATGACTTCAGAAAGACTTCTAACTTGAATTTCTCCAACTAATTAATTTAAAATAATTTAATTAATCATTTCGAAGTAGTTTTTAAGACTAAATTCGATTTTAATTCACAATTTATTTCAAGGACAAATTAAATTGGAATATTCTTGTTGCCATATTTCAACACATAAAACACTACAAGCATACAATAAAGAATGTCAAAAGTTCATCCAACTGACAACACAACAAACGCTATAGAATATGCTTCAAATCCCTGGTTTAACTTCGAGTTTGATAGCAATATAAACACCCAAATCTCATTGTGTAATTTGCCGAAGCAATGCATGCCATGATTGAAGTCCATGTGAATGGGAACAAATCTTTTGAATTCAAATCCGTATTCAATTTTAATAAACAAATTTCATGTGAGAGAAAGGTATATACACATCATTTTTTAAAACATAACACCAAACAAAATTACAATCCAGACACATCACGCCATAAATATTGGGATAAATTCTCAACTTCCTGTGTTATTATATTACTTCAACTATACACAAAACACCAAGTCAAATGAACACAATATTCCCAAGCAAGTTGGATAGACGATGAGAATGAAAACGATAACTCCAACATGCATTCGGGTCACAATTTATTTCATGGTTAAATACTAAATATTGCGTAGAGGTTAAGGCAATATCCCTATTTTGTAGAATTTTTAAGATATATCGCATTGTAAAAATGAATATTGCCATGATTCTAAATTTAATTTGATGGTTTTGCTGGTAGAGTTTTCATAGCGCATGCACAATGGGAAGGATGTCGATGCCAGAGGAACATCGAAGGAACTTCACTCTGATCCCATGATTCTAGATCTTGTCTGCAGGTATTCGTTGCGAAGGAAGAGGAAAAATGCAGTGGAGATCGGTCAAAATTCTAAAAAGTTGCACGAACATTTTCGATATGGAACAGTTAAGATTTAGAGCTGGAGTTTTCTTATTCGACCGATCATAGATATACAAGGGTGATGTGACATTAATTATTTTGAAGGGATTTTTTTTCAAGATTTTTCCAAGCATGAGCTCAACTTCCTCCTTCTCAATTTAACTTGTAGATCATTCCCATGTTTGATAAATGGAATCGAAGATTTAGGCTCGAATTTTGGTGAGATGGTTGGAAAGGTCGAAATGATTGAGAGTGAAGGAGAGGCATGAAAGAATTATGAAGATTATTTAAAGAGACACTAAGCTATACCAGAAGGGGGAGGAGGCTATCATAATTCTTCGGTGGGGATCCAGATCCACGCACATAGGGAGGTCGCGATCCAACACAAGGGATTATCTACTATGATTCAATTTGTGCTTATGCACAACTATTTTGCACATAGGGAGGGATTGTAAAGATGGAAAGCGGGTTTTTGGCTCTATTTAATTGCTTATCACTATTGCAGGTAATAAGATCATAGGTCTGAAATTCTCAAGGACTACATATTTTGTAATAAGATTTGGCACTATTTAAATGAATTCCCATTCTTGTGTGCTATTACCAGAATGTTGATTTTATTTTTTTTTTGTCAAAGTTTTGTAATTGATTTCGATCCTTATTCTAAATAGTATTTCTTGTTGATATCTAACACTATTTTTGGTTCAATTTTGATATGTTGTTGAAGATTTACAGGAGTTGTCTCCAAGAGGTAGAATGAGATCGAATCTATAATGAAGTCATTGAAGTATATATGAGTTAAATGATAACTATTTATCATTTAATTGCAAATGTATTTTTCTTTTTTATTCCATTAATTAATATGAACTATTTATTTTAGTTAAAGGAAATCACATGGTGGATTCGTTCATAAACTATTCCTTCCCCTGTTTTATTTAATTTTCTCTCGGATTAGGAGAGGGCTATCCCATTCTAGTTCGAGATAGGATTTTCATTTTAAATTAGTTTTTCATTTATAAATTAATTCTGCATAAATTCCTCTTTCATTAGTTGAATCAAACAACCTGCAAAGTCGATATACCGTTTGTGGTTTTTGATGGTGGATCTGGAGCCTGGAGCCGGAGCGAGAGCAACCGATGTGCAGGGAGCCAACCAGAGATCTTTCCACCGTTCAGCCAACCAATGGAACTCGCCACCTCAAAGAACCAATCCATAGCTTGACATCTCAAGGCCTGCACTAAAACATGCCGAGGTTTCTGCCACGTTACAGCTCCATCCCCGGCCATTTTACGCATGCAGAATCCTCCTCCACGTTTCTACTCGTGGAAGCTCATGCATGCATGTTTCTTCCCTGTCTTAACGCCTGGACCGGGACGTGCTCACAGTCTCGAAACTTCTTATCATCTATAAAACAATACCTCCCCCTGCCGCATACGTTTTTGGCCTCTCGGCCTTCTGGCCATTCACCCCCCCTGCATTTTCGTGGGGTGGTAACCCAGCCTCTCTGTCCGGTATTCCATCCTTTCCCTAAGCCGTAACCAGATTCTCAGATTTTCCTCTGAAGGTGTTGATGGTGTTCTCGCGCATGGAGCCTTCGGCGCTCTCGCTCGCGGTGGAGGTGATGGTAAAAAGGTCAGTTTTCTTTGGTTTTTTCTTGTTCTAAAGTGAAGCCTGTTCTTTTTCTGAACATATTAAAGTTTTATGGTAAGGAGTTATGGTGAAATTCAGTGAGCTTTCTGTCTGAGTGTTTCCATGGAGGAATGTTGTTAAATGCTTTTTTACCAGTATGGTGAACTGTTACTAATATGCTATTTAATCAGTATGGCGAACTGTTGTTAATATGCTATTTTATCAGTACATCTGTATAGAATTGGGAATTGGATTTTGTTTACTCGTCCTCCTTCGCTCCTGGCTTGAATGGTCAAAATGCTCAAGGCTCTTCTCCTTAAACTGAAGAAATCCATTGTTATTTATAAACCATGTACAGACTTCCATTTTAGAATCGGGGAATGGTGGTGTATACTTGAGATGTACTGTTGCTGTATAGATTGCAAGGAAACCTCCTCCAGTTAGATGCCTTCATCCCCTGGTGTCATGCGACCTTGATCTGTTGTCTATAATGGCTTCCTATGGGATGGCCGGAAGTGGTTTCTGGTAACTTTTTTCCGGGTAGGAGTCTCCCGTATTCCTCCCTCCAATGTTTTTTCAAAATTCTGCAGAGTTATGGATTGTGTCCTTCATATGATGTGGTTTTGGAACTTAAGTGTACTGTCAATCTAGGAACATCCCTCTTTGTCAAATTGACGGTTAGCTATCGTCATTCTTTGCATATTCCCCTGACATAAAGTTTTTCTTGTAGTTTGTGTCTACCTTGTATCGACTAAGCTTTCCCTCTGGAGTATTCTAGTCGCCGATTCCAATGTCTGCTCTAAACCATCCTACTTAATTTCCCCCCATCCGACAATTACTCCATCCTGGTGTTATGTTCAGTTTTGGATCGGGGGAAGATTTATTTCCTGTACAATCCTGACCTCAACTTAATTAGGGAAGGGGATTTTCTGCCAGGGGTAAGATTTTCTCTAGGTTCAATGGAAGGTAAGTCGGACGCATCTGCCACGGAGGCCATGATTCGTGCCACCATCCCGGCGGAAAAGACTTGTGAGAGGTCCAAGGTGTCCGTTGGGTGGCAAGCCACGGTGGATGATATGATTGTTAAACTTGCATGGCATGAGAAGGACGGGCCCCCCTTTGACCTCCCATATCAGAACGCTTTTTGCAAAAGAGAACCCCATGTGCAGGAAGCACGAGTGAATGAAAAGGCGACCCATTACAATAAAGCCAGAAATTCGGTCAAAACTTCCTCTCCACCTAAAGCTATCTCTCTGGATAGTTCTTATCTCTCAGACAGAATCGGTAGTCTTCAGAATCTTGCATTGGTTGGCAGATGGCATTTCCCCAAAATGGATGATGCTACTATGAGGAAATGGCTCGATGAACGGTGGAAGCCTTTGATAGGTTATACCCCCATCATCTCTCGCCTCATGAAAGAATGGTATTGCTTCCATTTCCTAAAGGCTTCAGACTTAGAGGTTGTCTTCAAGAGTCCCTGGGTATGTGGTAGAAGCTTTCTAGCCCTCTACAGATGGTATATCGGGTTTGATCCATTAAAAAACACACCTTCAAATAGTTTGATCTGGGTTAAACTCCCAAATCTTCCTCTGGAAATGTGGTCCATGGAATCCCTCACAGAAATAGGAAACTCCATTGGCAAATTCGTTTATGTGGATCCATGGTGCCGAGGAGAAAAAGATAAAAGGATAGCATGGATTCTCATCGAGAAGGCATATAAAGGGGGATACCCTGATCATATTGAGATTGCATGGGGACGCACAAGAATTAAACAAAGGTTAGACTTCGGGGTATTCCTTTTAGGTGCTCCTCTTGCCACAGAACTGGGCACCTGATAAAAAATTGCAGGCGCCATGCAATTCCGAAAACAAGGTTGATCCCTCGCAGAATACGGGTGGACCCTTCCATTCCCCTTGCAGAGAAGCTTTCTTCATCCTCAGTAAGTCTACCAGCGATTGATCCTATTGATGAACAGACTCCGGAGCCAACTCTGTCTCATTGGCTATCTCCTCTGGACCTTTCTATAGGGCCTGATATCAGACAGACCTCCCTAGCTAATCCTGTTGGTCTCGATATTAATAGGTCTTCATCAAATTTCTGCGCGCCCATCCCCGAACCATCGGATGACAAGGTTGTTCCTTCTCCTCCGCCAATGCAATTAAGAGATTTTATCGTTGGCTCCCATTCTATCACGATCTCATCCTCCTCCCCGACACCGGATAAGAATACTCGACCATCCCCCAAAGGCAAAGAGCCTTGGGTGGCAGCCACTCCGTTCAATTCCCCTGAGTCTTCTCCGGTGAATCGCTATGACAGTGATATTGATTTTCTGCTCAGTAAAAAATCTCTCGAGCTGGAACCTATGACCATTCATAAACCGAATAGCCCTGCTTCGCCTTTCATAAGCCCTAATTCCACAAGAAATATTACTGTTAGGAAAAAACACAATGGAGGTAGTCGGCATTTTAGGGGGAGAACGATTGCTTCAGAGTCTGGAGTAAGGAACTTGGCCCTTGTAGATGTTCCCATTCATGATATGACTGATCTTCAGCCCCTTAGAGCGAGCATGGCTGGTGAGCCTTCCAAATGACTTTTATTGTTTCCATGAATATTAGGGGTTTAGGTGCAAACCCAAAATTCTTGGCGCTAAAGGAAATTTTCCAATCAACTCATCCAAAAATTATTTTAATCCAAGAAACCATGCACAGCAGTCGGGCCTCCATCTCCTACTTTAGGAAAATGTTTCCTACATGGTTTATGGTTGCTTCTGAGGCAAGAGGCCTTTCTAGGGGACTGGCAGTCTTATGGGATCCTGATTGGATCAATGCCAAAGCATATAAGTGTTTTGCTGGTATTCTTATCTCGGCTTCTCTCAGAGGTCAAAGCTTCCATATTAATATTCTAAACACCTATGCGCCCTATAAGAACAGGTTCCCCTTCTCAGAAAAAAAATTTTCCTTCGTAATTTTTGAACTTGAATTTTTGATAATTGCGGGAGACCTAAATTTAACCTTAAGCTCTGATGAATGTTGGGTTAAATGCAGAAAAAGAGACCCGCTTGCTGATCGTTTTAAGATGGAACTTCTTAACAAAAATCTTGTGGATATTGCTCCTACTAAATTGATGCCAACATGGGACAACAGCAGATCAAGACAAGCATATATTGCTTAGAGGATTGATCAGTTCATTCTACATGCGAGCATTATAGACAAAATGAGCATGCCCATTTCATTTATAGGGTCGGCCTTTACTTCAGATCATAGGCCTATTTTCCTAAGCTAGCGGGAGAAGGGCTTCAGAATGGGATACCCCTTCAAATTTAATAGAACTTGGTTAGAGGTCCCAAATTTCAATGAGATTATATCCAAAACATGGAAAGATCTATCGACAAGAGATTTATCCCCCCCATTTATGAATTTTAGAGAAAATATGGTGGTATTGAGAAAGGTGTCGAAGGAGTGGCAACAAGACAAAAGAAAAAAGGACAGGTGCTTCAAGACATTCAAAAGGAGCTGGACAACATTTTAGGGGATGCGAATGTAAATGATTTTCCTCTCAGTATCAAATGCCGCATAAGAGATCTGGAAAAAAGAAAACAAAAGCTTCTGGAACAGGAGGAGGCTTCTTGGAGGCTCAAAAGTAGGGCAATCTGGCTAAAGGACGGCGATCGAAACACTAGATTTTTTCATAAAGTTGCAAATGCAAGGCGGGAAAAAAACACAATCTGGAGAATTTCTGATGGCAAGGGTGGTTATTTCGTCTCCCAACAGGATATTTCAAATGAAGCAGTGAGGCATTTTAAAAATAAATACAAAAGGAGGGAAGTCTATGATTTTCAGGATGTTCTTTGGGGGATCGAATTGGCTCCAAAAATGTTTGATGATGATAGGAATGCGAGTTTCTTCTAGCAAATCAGAGAAGAGGAACTTCTTGGCATTATCAAAGCTTTTAAAAAGGATAAAATCCCAGGCCCAGATGGCTGGACCATAGAATTCTTCACCCACTTCTTCGACATCATCAAAAAAGACCTGCTGAGGATGGTAGAGGCATCCCATATGTCTGGAAGTATTCACCACATCATATCATCCACCCTGATTGCTCTAATCCCAAAAAAGGATGAAGCGGAATCTTTTCATGATTTCAGGCCGATATCATTATGCAATATCTCTTTCAAAATCATTTCCAAAATTATTGCGGAGAGATTGAAATCGACGCTGGCCTCTTTCCTCTCCAAGGACCAACATGCTTTTTTGAAGGGACGCAACATTTTGGATGTTGTTGCTATCACTCAGGAAAGCCTATTTTCAATGATATCAAGGAAGATGGACGCGGCCATTTTTAAAGTCGATTTGCAAAACGACTATGATTGTTTTGATTGGGGATTCATGAGGTGTTTATTGGCTAAGATTGGTCTAAACTCTCAATCCATAAATTGGATCATGTCATGTGTAGAGAATGTCCATTACTTGGTGATTACAAATGGAATGCCTTCTCCTTTCATTCCAGCGGAAAGGGGGCTTCACCAGGGGTGTCCCCTCTCCCCTCTTCTTTTTATTCTGGCGATGAACTCTCTTAGTCTACAAATCAATAAATCCGTGGCCGAAAAGCGATGCAAGCTGGTTAGGATATGTAGAGATATCTATTTATCTCACAATATTTTTGTTGATGACGTGCTCATCTTCGCCATGTTGTGTAGGGCTTCCTGGATCTGCCTCAATGAAATTCTTAATAGATTCCAGAGGGCCACTGGGTTATATCTTAACAAAGGAAAATCTTCCCTTTACCATAATGATACAAACATGGAAATGGTGATCTGGATTGCCGATTTGCTTGGTATTGTTCCGAAATCGATTAAAGAAGGCCTGAAATATCTGGGATTTCAATTAAAGGCCAAAGGCTACTCCAGTGCGGATTGGCAATGGGTACTGGAAAGATTCTATAAAAAAATCTCGGCCTGGGAATACAAGGCTCTTTCTCTGGCAGGGAGATTTATTCTATCACAGTCGGTTTTAGCACAATTAGTTGTTTATTGGGCTCATATTGTTTTCCTTCCAGCCAGCATTATTCACAATATGAATAAATTGTTGGCAAATTTTATATGGGGTGGAAGTTCCAGTAAGAGTAAAATCCACTTGTCAAAGCTGGAGAAGATCTCTCTACCAAAGAAGCTTGGCGGATGGGGCTTGCTTGACATGCGATCTTTTGGCAGAGCGCTATTATGCAAATCGATGTCGAGAGGCATTTATGGAGAAGGTCTGTGGAGTCTAACTATTAGAAAGAAATATCTGCAAGATAAAGATCTGGAATTTTGGTATAGGAGGGGATCAATCGGAGTTAGCCAAGGTTCTGCTATATGGCTCAGTCTTAGGAAAGTCCAGCAATACTTCTTGGAGCACCTGAGTTGGAAACTTTTCTCTGGAAACCGAATCTACATCGGCATAGACTCCATTGTGGGCGAGCGCGATCGCATTTTCTTCCCTGAAAATATTATTCTTTTTCTTCATAGGAATGGTATTTTCACATGGGATAAACTAATTTCTTCCTAGAGCGGCCCTATCCCCTTGTGGAAAGACGCACACGATCTTCACTTGCCTGTCTCACTTCTTCCAGAATGGAAATCAGTTAAAGATGCTCTTTGCAGCATGGGAATCCATCGCTCTGGAACAACGGACCAGCTTATATCGATTGTTCCAAATGCAAAGTCGCCTACTAGTGTTAAAGACATATATGCTGACATGATTTATTCCAAGGCTTCAATCTCCTGCTCTATATTCCCCCAAAGCTTCTAGAAATTGGGATGCCCTCTTAAGATGATCTTGCTCTCGTGGCTGGTCTTCAACAACCGCAATCTGTCATGGGACAATTTGAGGAAGAGGAGCTGGCATGGTCCGAGTAGATGTTCTATGTGTGAAGCTACGGACGAATCCAACCTTCATATGTTCTTCCAAAGCGGCTCCTTCCTACAGATCTGGTATGAATTGTCTCTGCTTTATGGCTTTCCTCATGTTGTTTTTGTTTCAGTCCAGGTTGCTTTTCAATGGTGGTGAACGCAAAAGGATTCTTGGCGCTCTCTGTTTATCATAGTCTTATGGAGCTTCTAGAAATGGAGGAGTGCCAAGATCTTCCAAGACTCAAAAGAGCCTCTAATATCATCCATGCATCATATTTTGTCCACTCACGATATGTTGCCTGTTAAAAAGCTCAAGATGAAATCACATCGCAAAAAAGAGGTGGCAGATCCTCTCAATTGTATGCCCTGTGCTTTCTTTGATGGGGCCGAGCAGAACAATATTTGTGGATGTGGGGTCCACATAATCACGGATGAGAAGCTACAATATTTTTTATCTTGGAACGGGGGGAGTGGTACAAATAGCTTGGTTGAGGCAAGGGCTCTTGCAGGACTGGTTGCCTTCTGTGTGTTTTTTGAGATTCAGAACATTTCAATACTCGGTGACTCTAAATCCATGATTGACCATGTTAGGGGAGCCTGCCACATTAGCTTTCCTCATTTATCACAGTAGATGGATAGGATTATGTATTTCTAGAATAATATGGAATAGTGCTCAATCAACCACATCCTCCGCTCCCAAAATGTTCAAGCTGACCGTCTGTCGAAGGAAGGACTGTCTTCAGAGCCTGGTTCATGGTATTTGATGATTTCTGATGATGACCGTTCTTGCTTCATTCAAGACTTTTCCATCCCTGGACTATGATCTGATCTTTTGTTCTTCCTTATCCATACTAGCTATTCAGATAGTCTCCTTTTGTTATAAGTATTTAGTCATCTGTTGATCTTTGCATTTGTAAAGACTATTTTTGCTCAGATTTTGATATGATGTTGTTCTGATCTCCTCAGGGAGGTCCTATATCTGTAATTTTTGGGTTTCATATGCTCGCAAGGACACTAGTTTTGACCCTTGCTGTCTCTTATATGTACTCTTTATATTGACTCAATATAATACTATGAAGATTTTTCTCTCCGAAAAAAAAAAAAAAAAAAAAAAAAAAAGTCCTCTCTCGTTAGAGGAAAACATCTCGGTTCTTAGTAGCAAGATTGAGCCCCTATATCAATCAACCTTCTTGATTGATTTTAATCTTTATTTAAAACACTAAAAAATCAATCATAAGGATTAATTTAACATATTGTATATAAATTTGGTTTCAATCAATAACATTTAATATTTGAGGTATTTGAAACTACCTTTTTTGTTTTTAGAGTTAAGTTTAGTATGTTAATTATTAATTAGTATTTGAACTAAAAACATTAACTTTAATAGATAATAATGTATAATAATAATAAGAAATAGATAAATGCATTAACATTAGAAAACATTTAGTTATAATGTTACATTTCGAATAAGTAATTAACTATTACTTTTTAAAGCTGGAATATATAATTTTAGTGTTAATGTAGTCTAGCAATATTTGTAGTATTATAGGGTAACATTAATATATCATAAGTATTTAGCATTATAATATAATTGCATACATTAATATTAAATATAATATTATTTTTTAACATAGTTAAAGAGTTGTAGTTTAAATTATACATACATACATATATATATATATATATATATATATATATATATATATATATATATAGGACCATATATATTAGGATTATATCACAGGTTATGTTAAGATTTATTTAACATTTGATTATATCAACTTAATTTCACTTAGGATATATTAACATTATAAATTTAACATAACCTTAGTATTAGGATCACATTAACATATATTTAACATAATTTTACTTTAGGATTAACGATTAATATTAACTTAATCTCATAGAGTTAGTTAGGTTAATTTTAAGGCACAACTTAGTCGTGGCTTGGCTGAGCCCTAGATCAGCTTAATGATCACTTTCTTGCCTAATCAAAAAGAGGGATGATCTCATGTCCCTTCTTCATTGAAGGATGAAAGTCATATTTTAAGTCATTGGAGATTGAGAGAAGGTAACTAGACCTAGTTAAACCAGCCAGAGCCACTAATCCAAATGGATAAGGGACAGTATTCAAGTCCTTGACCGGGTGGTTTTCCCCCATGTTGTTGTAGCGATTTTTGAGGCTTCAACGCCACACTAGATGAAGGTATCCTAATTTCCACTCTTGTAAGAAAAACACCATGTAGGAGGTAGTTGTAGGAATAAACTCCACCTAAGGAAGATACTGATGAGTCAAATGGGTTTCATCAACTCTCAATTTTAAGGATAAATATCTCTTCCATGCCTTCATTCATCCATAGAAGGATTTCATCACCTTATTGTTAGGTTGCTTGGATATTAAACCTTAGTCTAGGGCTTCATTATGACAATGTCTTTTTATTTTATAGGATGAGGATTTCTTGGAATATGTGAGTAGAAAACTAATACATATGAAACCACTTATTGTACCACATACACATATAGTGTTTGTTTTGAGTGCTCTCTACTTACGTGATATGCTACCCTATCCCTTTGGCCTTTTAGACTGAATTATTGATTTTAGAGTGATTTTTTCTTGACACCATAGCTCCTCCTATAAGACAATTATGATGATTGAGAAGTTTTCATCCTTAATTTCTTAGTGGATGAATTATCTCACCTATTCAACAAGTTAGGATTCCACCCCCTAACCCACCTCTGAGCTCCATCTCTTCATCTTCTAATCCCCCCTCAACTTTGAGGGGAGATGTTCCTTTTTGTTCCACTTCTTCTAGTACAAACTAGCCACAGTCTACCATGGTAGGGATCAATCTTGGAACCAATGTTGAAGTTAATTCTAGAACTAACAACACACAACATTTCCTTCCATATATGGCTAGTTTGAATATTCCCAATTTGAACTAGCTAGCCATTGGTATTCTTTTCCATAACCCTATATGGCATCCTATATCAACTAAGATTCCCTCTAACATCCCCAAATTTGAGGGAAATTGTGTAGAGGATCCCATAAACCATATTTGGCTCGTAAACATGTGGTTCTCTTCGAACTCCATTATGGGAGATTCAGTCCATCTATGGTTATTCCAATGCACATTCTTTGGTGTTGTTCCTCGATTCTATGTCAATCAACCTTGAAATACCCATTTTACATTTGCATCAAGAATGAATTTTTTTATTTTGTACTTCTAGTTACCCATCCTCCATGGAAATGACATTAAGATCTTAGCCAATTTCAAACAAACTATAGTGATTCACATAACAAATCATATCTAGGAATGGTGTAGAAGAAAAATCCTGTATGAGATCCATTATCTAAATGATTTATTTTTTATGGACTACCTTTTGAAGTCCCTCCCTTCTCCCATCTCCAAATATGTAGCCATGACCATCCCTCAAACTAGGGAGGAATCAATCCAAAAAGTGTAATAGTATGTCCTAATTTGAGCCTAATTTGGATACCTAGATACCATCCTTCCTTATGCTACTCATTCTCATTCAGGTGACTTGGTCATACTTGGAGCATCCCATGCAATAGATGGTTTGATTAGATTGTTTACCTATAATTAGCCACATCCATGTCCACAAGGACCAAATGGGTATGACCAACCATATGGGGGAATTGGTACCTCCTACAAGTATTCCCCACTAGATCCTTCTTACATCACCTCCCAAGAAGGAACTAGCACTTTTTACACCTCCACCTATCCACATCACCAGGCTTGTGTTGGTATCACTTGTCCAAGTGTGATGATAAAACCTTACTATATATTTCCCTATAAATAGCCTAATGCCCCAACTCCTCCAAGAGAAATAACCTAGATCCCCACTCGTCAACTTACACCTCCACCCTAAGGGTAGAATTATGCACAAAATAATGTAACCAATACCCCCAATATAAATCCTAAGAAGAGGAAAAAGGGGAAGGGCAAATAGAATATCTAGAACCAAGGGGTCCTAGGAGGTCAAGATTAGTAACCCAATGTTAACATTAGGGGCAACTAGAACACCACCAACCAACCTCAAGATTCCAAACCTAAGTACGGAAAACATATTTAAACCAATAAATCTTATGTTTGTTTTGGTGTTTATGGGCATTCCATTCATGAATGTTCCCTCCTTCCAAAAACACATTGTGCATGGGAAATAACTAATAACGTCAAAATAAAAATCCAACCAACCCCCTCTTCTACCCAACCCTCATATTTAAAATCGATTATGTTATGAAACCCTTTCCCCCTATAGGGCTTCATGGCCACAAATTAAGGAAATCCTTCTATTCAACCCTAAATTCCCAATCAAATTGAGAATGAAACATATAAAATTCTTTGCATGGATTCAGGAGATATCAACTTGACCATGGGGTCACGTAAATATGGTCCTACCATTAATCCACAACCCAAGGTTGTAAATAGCCTATTTAGATGAAATGCACCTAATTCCCATGCATAGGCCACCCATCGCTATGTCTTAACCTAATTCCTTGGATGACTTAACCTATTCCCTTATCGCTATGTCATCCTTGGATGTTCTCTAGACATGCCCTATGTAAAGGAAGGCACTAGTATCTGATCTAGAAATTTTCATTTCATTAGATTGTCACATGGTTTTCTTCAAAATTGATAAAGGTTAGTGCCCTCTCTTGTCTCCTTCCATCGCCCTTAATATCCCAATTTGCATTAAGAATGTTATCATTCAATGATCCAGTGATGATGAGGTTGTATCCACTTTTATGATGTATGCCCAAGTATGTAAGGAATTAGGGTTTCATGACTTAATCCTATCTACAATCACCCTCCATGTGTATGATCAAAGACCTTGTCAACCTAAAGGGTTGTATTACAATGCCCCACCCAAGTTGTAAGAAAGTGATTGTAGAGGTTATTGATGCACCATTAGGCTATAACCTCATCTTGGGCTATGGATTCAAGTACACCATGAAGGTGGTTTTCTCATATATATACCACACTGTTAGTTTCTCTCATATAGGTAAAATCATCATGATCAACTAGCTCATGTATTATGACCCCTAGACTCATTTTAATCCTAAGAATGCAATCTCCTCCATGGTTGGGAGTCATGCCACTTTTTCACTTTTAGAAATCATCCCACGAATCTATAAAGAATCTACCTTGCTTGGTGCATATTACTATCTCATGTATGATGACCTCAAGACTAAGGTTAATCCTAAGGATGTAATATCTTCCATGGATGGAAGTCATGCCACCTCTTCACTTTCATACATCATCCTAGCCTTGATTGGTGAATATTATGGCTCATCACTTATCTCAGATGCACCAAGATCATCTCAAGTTTGCATGGTGTCAACCTCTTAATCCTCTCAAAGGCTTGAGATCTCTTTATTGTAGCCAATTCCTCATTAATATACACCCTCATTTTTTTTTTGTTAATGCAAGAGTCGTGCCTTCTATTCAAAATGTCCAAAGGATAAAATTACATAAAATACAAACAACCATAGGCTAAACCTTTTAGCCCTAGGTATAAACCTCACCAAAATATTAAACCCGCCAACTAGGTCCTAAAGACCCAAACAACAGACCCGAAGTAACTCAAATATGAAATAAACAATGTGTGAGTGGCCATCCTGAACACCTAGTGACCCACTACGAAGCTATACACGCTTCAAGACCCGGACCCACCAACATGCACGTTGTTCCCTGACCGATGATTCTCCTCACCTGATCCAAAGGCAGAGGATCATATCGCATGATCAAAAAGCTCAGAGAATTACCACGCGATGAGGGCGGTATTCTCTCCCCAACCTTGGCCACATGTTGTGTGGTGACTGGAATCATGTTCAACTCCGAGAAACTTCTCCCAGCTTTAAGGGCATGCGATAAACTGGAAACAACCCTGAGGGTAGTATTAACACCACAGGAAGTAATGCAGGGGGTTTTGAGTCTGCTGAGAAAGCCTGGACTCTAGTCCATCGCACCACCCCTACTCCTTAAGTGCTTGAACCAAAGGAAGATGAAAATCTTCTTACCATTCTTGATGTTCTCCGTCCGATCATCCGTGAACCTAAGACTCATGTGTTTGCACTTACTTGGGCGAAGGAAGCGGACAAAGACCTGCATCCCAATTGTAACATCACTTCTGAAATACCACTTCATATTGAACCTGAATCAACTAGACCCCATCTCTGCGACTGTTACCCAACTCTGTTTCGACATAACATTCTGTCCTCATCCTCCTAATTGAGACAATGCTCCCTCAATCTATCCTGAGGCATCTCTTGTCATCTCAACTTGACACTGCTTTTGGTGCAGAGCACCCCTTGATTAGCTAGAATGTCCGCCAATTTATTTGCCATCCTTCGCACATGACTGAAACTCACGGTTCGCAAGCACAGAAGCTGAAACTGTATCCTTTGAAAGACCTGAAGCAGCCTCCAATGTCTTAAGACCTTTTCTGGCTCTGTACCATAGTAGATTCTCTTGACTGAGTTGATGATTAACTCAGAATCAACATCAATTATTATATTCCGAAGATTATCCTGCTTCAAAATTTCTAAACATTGCTCTAGTGCCATTAGTTCTACCATATTGCTTTTAGCTCTTCCCAAATGGCAATGAAAAATAAAAAGGATGTAGCCATTTTCATCCCTTAACACCCCTCCATAACCAGCGATGCCTAGGTTTCCTTTTGAGGCCCCATCAATGTTGCATTTCAAAAATTCTTGAGGAGGAAGATGCCAACAGTCTGGCTTATTGACTAGTTTCTTCACCTTCCTGACCATGCCCTGTGGTATAAGTCCCTGCATACTCAACTGAAGAAGTATCTGCATTTCAGCTTCTGAAGGTGGATTTTTTGGGGAAGTTTGCATTAAATTTCCCACCGTCTCCTTAAGTTGTCTTAAGATCTGCACCATAATGCTCTAGGAAGAACGTTTTTCATTTTTGAAGATTCTGTAGTTCCTTTCTTTCGAGACATTCCATATTATGAAGCTTGGAGTTAAATCCCAAGCTGTGCAAGGAATTTCATAATCAGAGAAGTTTCCTCTCCAGTTATTAAGGGTACTGACAATGCTTCCTTTGTCCCTGTTTGTCTATTTCAAAATTGTGGCAAAAGTATCCCACAACCTGGAGGTGAAAATGCAGTTATTGAGTAGGTGCTCCATCGTTTCCTCTTGAGACTCACAAAGCTGGCATCTACATGTTCCCAGAACACCTCTCTTCTGAATGTTTTCCCAAGTCAGAATTGTCTTATGATGTACCAGCCACATGAAAAGTTTGACTTTCATCCATCCTTGATGCCTCCATAGGTTCTGCCAAACCCTATTCTATTCATTAGAATCAAGCTCCAGGATTATGCTATTTGCCTCCTTAAGATTGAAGGTACCTTCATTATTGTTGCCCCATCTAAGTTGGTCATGCCCCTCTGATACCAGAATTTTCCTTTGGTCCAACAATGTTATAAGTGCATCAGCTTTTTCTTTCAAGGGGCTATCATCCCTGTGTTCCATATTCTTCCAGGTTCACCATTTTCCTTCACTATTGGTTTGATCCCAAAAATATTTTACCCTAAGTAACCCTTTGGTTTCAGTTTCATTCTCGAGGTCCACAAAGTCCTCTCTTAGTAGTGTAGGTTCTTGTTGCCATTTATCCTCCCAAAACAAAGAAAGATCTCCCTCTCTGATTTCCCAGAAGCTATTTCTTTGCACTAAGCCTCTATTTTCCCAGGCTTTATTCCAGATGTAGAAGCCTTTTATGATGCCAGTCATCCTTATGTGGTCACTGTCTTGCCAATTTCTAGCGTATGTTTCTTTCCAAATATGAGCCCACTAAGCCTTTAGACCTTTTACCCAACACCACCATATTTTTCCCCTAAAAATTTTCTTAGCACTTCCGGATCATCCAGTCCAAGACCTCTGTGGATTTTAGGTTTGAAAATCTTATCCCAAGCTACCAAGGCCCATTTCTTTCTCTCCTCCCCCTTACCCCAAAGAAAGTCTCTTTGAATGGTTCTAAATTGTTGCAAGACTCCTTTTGTATCTGGAAGGGCTAAAAGCATGAAGACAGGGATTGATTGAAGTACAACTTTTGTAAGCACCAGCCAGCCTGCCAAGTTCAAAGATCTAATAGTCCATTTACGGGTTTTGTCCTGCATCTTGTTAATCACCAGCTCCCAAATACTCTTGTGCAAAGGTTTATCAGTTAGAGGAACTCCAAAGTATTTGGAAGGAAGGATATCCCTTTGAAAGCCCAGAATTCTGGAGATATTCCTCTGAACAGAAATATTAGTGTTAAAGAAGAAAATCTTAGATTTCGAGAGATTTACCTCTATACCCGTAGCCATGGCAATGTCACTCAGGATTTGTTTATAAGCTAGCGCTTCTTTGACCATGGGGATGCCCTGGAGCATGGTGTCATCAACAAATTGTTGATGGGTCAAAGCCTATCCAGTCTCCGAGAGTTGGAGACCCTTGATGTTACCCACTTCTTTAGCATGCTTGATTGTTCGACCAAGTCCTTCCATCATGAGGATAAAGAGAAAGGTGGAGAGCAGATCTCCCTACCTGAGGCCTCTTGCAGGAGTAAAATTCTTGGATGGAGAACCATTAACCAGAATTGAAAAGCTATATGAAGTCACTAGGGCCATAACCCATCTTACCCAGTTATGGTCAAATCCAAAGGCTAGAAGGACCTTCTTGATATAGGTCCAATTCAACTTGTCATAAGCTTTGGCTAGGTCCAATTGCATAATAATTCCCGCCTTCCTATTGCTTAACAATGAATGAACCACCTCATGTGCTTGAATGATGTTATTGAGAATTTGTCTACCCTCCACATATGTTGTTTGCTCCACAGAAACTAGAGTGGGAAGAAGGGGTTTGAGTCTATTGGCAATAACTTTGGATATTATCTTGTACACCACATTGCACAAAGCTATGGGTCTAAACCTATCTGGAGTCTGAGCAATGTCCCATTTAGGGATCAAAGAGATGAAGGATGTATTGATCACCTTCAAAATGGTTCTATTCATCCAGGAGTCCTCCACGACATTCAGAATATCTTGCTTGAAAATGTTCCAGCAAGCTTTAAAGAAATCAACATTGAAACCATCAGGGCTTGGCACTTTACCATTTTGCATTTCTTTGATGACCTCACTAACCTCCTCTTCAGTCACTGGCCTATCGAGATTGAAATCATCCTCTCTTGTTAGTAGCTTAGGTATGTGCTTTGTTAAGTCCCTTATAAAATGAGATCTATCTAAGATGGTCTCCTCTGCGATACTTCGAAAGTGCTGAACCAACACAGCTTCTATATCTTCATGGGTATTGAGTAGTTGACCTCTGGAGTCCTTGATCGATGAGATCTTGTTATGAGACCTGTTCGCCATGGTGGATCTGTGGAAAAACCTAGTGTTTCTCTCCCCTTCTTTTAGCCATTGAACTCTTGATTTTTGTCTCCAAAATATCTCCTCTTGTTTACATAAGTTCTCCCAATCTTGATGATGCTTGGTGACTTGATCATTTCTAACTCTATCAAAGCCATCCGTGATAAGGGCTTGATTAAGTTCCCACATTTTACCTTCAACAGCTTTTTTCGCTTCAAAAATATTACCAAATTCATTCTTGTTCCAATCTTTGAGTCTAAGCTTGATGTGTTTTAGTCTTTATGTAGAAGAAACATTCTCGTACCCTAAATATGTAGATCTTTTGTACACGATTTTGCAATGTTGCTGATAAAAACTAGGTGGGTGAGCCAGATATTTTCAAATCTAAAAGGTATGTTTTTGGGGTTGCCAATTCCCTAAACCTCAAGCTGTACAGGCCAATTGTCCGAGCCTCCAAAGGGGAGAATTCTCACTGTCATTTCCCTGTCTGTGAGCATAAGGTCCTCTGAGATTATGAATCTGTCTAACTTTGAGGCTACTTGAGACTCTCCTCCTCTCTTATTGTTCCATGTAAAGAGGCCATTACTCATATCAGTGTAAACTAGCTTCATGTTGTCTATAAAATTCTAAAATGCTATAGATTCTTTGCTTAAATTTCTGGTCCCACATTTTTTCTCTGACAGTGATTTTGATAATGTTGAAGTACCCACCCATAGTCCATGGTACTCTTGCGTGTCTGTCTCTTAGTTCCACAAGATAATCTAGAATCCTGAGTTTATCATCAAATCTTTGGGGGCCATAAACATTTGTAATTAAATAAATCTCCTTGTCTCCCATAGGCTGAATAACACTGATAAATAATTCCTAGATGCCTCAACATCTATTATGCCAATCTTTTGGGGTTTCCAAAGAGTTAGTATACCTCCTGCTGTTTTATTTGCTTTGACATCTAGAAACTCATATTTATTGAGCCATTTACTGTGTATTTCTTTTATTTTTTGAATGGAACATTTATTTTCCTGGATAAAGATCATATCCAGAGCTTCTTGTTTCATTCTATTGCTAAGTATCCTTTGTTTTATTTTACTTCCTAGACCTCTAATATTCCAAGATGTGAACTTCATTATGAAAGATTTGTAAAGGAGTAGCTGGTTAGATCTTTCATCTTACCAGAATCTATCATTAGCTTTCCACATTCCATCAATAACTCATTCAGCTTTTTTCTGCCTCTTTTCCTTCGTGGATTTCTAAGAGCTAATCCTGGTGTGGTTTTCATAGTTTTTACACCTTCGTTGCCCTTCCTTTCATTGTTTCTTTGCCTTTCTATCCCTTTAGCCTGAGTTTTCCATAGGAACAGTTGTTGTACTCTGTTAAACTCTTCTTGATGTAGTGAGTCTACCCCTCCCATGGTCCCCTGTTTCAATAATCCTTCCAGATATAGGTGTTCTCTATCAAGAATATCCTACAGTTCATGATCCTCCATTTCCATCTCACTCTGGGTTATTTCTTGGTCCATTTCCAGTTCCCCATCGCTCAGCGTAGTCTCTTTCTGTTTATTAATATCTTGTATTTGCTCACTATTTTCTTCCTTCTCCTTCTCCCCTGGGCTGCCTTCAATTACCTGATCTACGTTTGTTGTCTCTTCCTATTCTTCTAGTACTTGGAACCTGTTCGGACTGGCCTATTGCCCTTCTGTTTATTGTTTCTTTGGCCCCATTTTCCCCCCTTCCTCTATATCCCACTTTGTGAAAGTTTTTAGTGTCTTTCACTGTGGTAGCTTTACTTTTATTCTCTATTTTACTGAGAGGGCAGTCTCTAAATAGGTGCCCATGCTCATGGCACCTGCGACATCTGAAAGGAATATTTTCATAATCTATTGTTTGCGCCCATTCTTCATCAAAAACTTCCAAGATGACCTCATCCGGTAGAGCTCCACAGAGATCCATCTCCACACATATTCGTGTGAATGAAGTGTATTTTCCCCTTTTGGTGGCCTCAGATGCTTTGACAAAATGCCCTAATGTATTTCCTATGGCAGATAAAATGCCCTAATGTATTTTTTGAATGGAACATTTAGTTTCCTGGATAAAGATCATATCCGAAGCTTCTTGTTTCATTCTATTGCTAAGTATGCTTTGTTTTATTTTACTTCTTAGACCTCTGTTATTCCAAGATGTGAACTTTATTATGAAAGATTTGTAAAGGAGTAGCTAGTTAGATGTTTCATCTTACCTGAATCTATCATTAGCTTTCCACATTCCATCAATAACTCATTCTGCTTTTTTCTGCCTCTTTTCCTTTGTGGATTTCTAAGAGCTAATCCTGGTGTGGTTTTCATAGTTTTCACACCTCTGTTTCCCTACCTTTCATTGTTTCTTTGCCTTTCTATCCCTTTAGCCTGAGTTTTCCATAGAAACAGTTGTTGTACTCTGTTAAACTCTTCTTGACGTAGTAAGTCTACCCCTCCCATGGTCCCCTGTTTCAAGAAACCTTCCAGATATAGGTGTTCTCTATCAAGAATATCCTGCAGTTCATGATCCTCCATTTCCATCTCACTCTGGGTTATTTCTTGGTCCATTTCCAGTTCCCCATCGCTCAGCGTAGTCTCTTTCTGTTTATTAATATCTTGTGTTTGCCCACTATTTTCTTCCTTCTCCTTCTCCCTGGGTTGCCTTCCATTACCTGATCTACGTTTGTTGTCTCTTCCTATTCTTCTAGTACTTGGAACCTATTCAGACTGGCCTGTTGCCCTTCTGTTTGTTGTTTCTTTGGCCCCCTTTTGCCCCCCTTTCCTCTATATCCCACTTTGTGAAAGTTTTTAGTTTCTTTCACTGTGGTAGCTTTACTTTTATTCTCTATTTTACTAAGAGGTTAGTCTCCAAATAGGTTCCCCTGCTCATGGAACCTGCGACATCTGAAAGGAATATGTTCATAATCTATTGTTTGTGCCCATTCTTCATCAAAAACTTCCAAGATGAACTCATCCGGTAGAGCTCCAGTGAGATCCATCTCCACACATATTCATGTGAATGAAGTGTATTTTCCCCTTCTGGTGGCCTCAGATGCTTTGACAAAATGCCCTAATGTATTTCCTATGGCTGATAAAGATTCAATTTGCCAGTAATCTAGAGGTAGGGAATAGAGTCTTACCCAGACCAGGACCAAAGTGAACGTCTCTCACTCTCAGACAAAATTCATCATCCAAGGCTACATGTAGAGGCCTGCAGCTGCATAGAAGTAGAGCCCTCCTTCAAACACCCTGTCTTTGTCCTCGATATTTGTAAAGACCATAGTGAAGAAACCCTTTGACCCAAGATGTAGGTCTATGCCTCCTTTCGGTTTCCAGTGGTATTTAATCCATGCTTGTAGTGCCTTTTCTGTGGGCCATAATCCCATGAATTTACAAATGATAGCATAGGTCCGCATGTGGTCCCTGTGCACCTGCAGAGCAGGATCATTTAAAACTACTCTGGGTGTGACCTCAGCCTTAGGTTTACATGGACCCTTTTGCGTTTTGTTTTCTACTTCCTGTTTCTTGTCTTCTTCCTTGTTTTCTTTTGTTCTATTTTCCTTCCTTGTATTGGTCAAATCTTGTTCCTCTTCAATGTTCCTTTTCCCTTCTCCTGAAGGACCTCTGGCAGTTTCTATCGGTTTCTTACCTCGGTTGGCTACTGCCTGACTGTAGGAGGGAGTGGAGTTCCTCCCTTTGTACCCCTCCATGGAGCTCAACGCTTGCAGAATCCTGAAACCCTTTCTCTTACCAGTTGTCTACACACTAAGCCCTCAAAATCTAATATTATACACCCTCATTTTAAACAACTTGGATTGGGGGAATTCCCTCATGACACTATCCATTTGGACCCTTCCTATTTCTACCATTTGGACCCTTCCTATTTCCACCATTTGGACCCTTCCTATTTCCACCATTTGGAATAGTAAGCACATTAGTCATGGACACATTAAATTTACCCAACTTGAAATTTGGCATACCAGTGTGATACTTAGGTCCCCTTACCCCTACCCCTCACTCTACTCAAACCTCATACTTGGATTTGACATTCGTAAAACCCACTATTAATTTATATGCAATTATTTCAGTACCTATGCAACCCCAGCTAAGAAAGGGGGCACCAATAATACAAGCCAAGTTATGTTGACTTGGACCATTGTACCCAAAGTTCCACCTACATGTCGTTAATGTAATTTCCCTAACCATGCTACTAATAATTTTCCTTCTCTCCCTAATCTTTACCACACATTAACTGGAATAATATGGATACTAATTTTTCCATTGCAATGGTCCAAGTCCCTCAGCTTTAGGCCTCCAAGTGAATAAAATCCTTACGCACAAATCACCCTTGTGCTCTTTGTGATACATATGGACATTATTCTCACCATTGTCCCAAACTACCTCTATTTTGTTATGCTTTTATTATTATGAGGGAGTTGAAATGTACTCGTAAAGCATCCATTCTAATAGTTAAGGACCTCACTAGTTATCATGAGAGGTTTATCTAGGAGAATCATCATCCAATCATCGATATTGGTCCCCCAGATGTACCTATGGAGGAGAATATCATGTAGATCCTTTACCTCTCAACTTCCATGGGATTGTTTTCTTAAAGGAATCCTTCTTTCTCTAACCAAACACATCATAGAATCCCTTGTATGCCTTATGTAATTTTGGTCTCAACATTGGTGGAACTTTCATCTATTGGTATTCAATCTACCTTGGTAGGTTTCATATATGTGAACCATTCTTCTCATTCCCATGGCATTGATTTAGGATATACTTTCTCATATGCCTTAGTATCCAATGGCACTATAGCTTATGATATACCATTCTTCATTCAGATGGGGAAATTCTTGAGCTCCTCATGACCCCAAATTACTCTTGGGATGATCTCCATCATCATTCCTATTTTTTATCACAACAATTATGTCCAGTTGACTAGTATTCTATAGAATCAAAATATTTCATCAATGGTCAAATAGATTGGTTCAATAATACCATTCCCACTCCAAATGCTTTCAAAGAAGGGATGGCCAATTTTTCACCTACCATGAAGGTGAATATTTATGGAAAACCAAACTTTGAAGAAAACATCTTCTTAGGGGGGAGCTACTCTCCCGAAAAGGTTACCTTCTACACATCCTTGTTTGAAGAGTTTTACGATGTATTCACTTGGTCCTATTTCGAAATGCCTAGAATCAATCCTACCATTTTTTACCATTAAATAGACACATGGCCAGATGCCATTCCTGAACACCAAGAGAAAAGGCCTATTCACCTTGGTAGAGCCCCTATTATTAAAGTCGATATTGACAATCTCGAGAAAGTGATTTTAACTACCCAAATCACTGATACTTCTTCGGTTACTAACCTTGTCCCCATTATGAATAAGTAAGGAATTATTCATGTTTGTAATGATTTTAGTGATCTTAATAAAGAATTTCCTAAGGATAATTACCCAACACCATTCATGAATCAAATTATTTATGAATGTGTGAAGCATGAGGTATTAACATTCATGAATGGATTCTCGGGCTACAACCAGACCTATATTGAGCAAAAAGACCAATATAAAACTCCCTTCAGCACTCCTTGGGTTATTTTTTCATATAAGGTGATGTCATTCAGGTTGGAAATTGTAGGAGCCATTTTCTAACATGCTATATCATACTGGTTTCATGATTCAGTTCATATCATTCTTACCTACCTAGATGATCTCACTACTAGTTTAAAACAATGGTCACAACACTTAGAATATTTTCATGACATATGCCTTTAACATTGTAAATATAACATATACCATTTCCCTCTTAAGTGCATCTTCTATATGCTTTTGGGAAAAATTTGGGATTAATTGTATCAAAGTTTGGTATTACCTTTGATGCTCTTAAGGTTCAAGTGATTCTTGAACTACCTCGCCCTCACAACTTATTATAGTTGCAAAACCTTCAAGGTAAAGTTATATTCTTTCGTAGGTTTGTTCTAGACTACGCCGCCATCTCTCATGGGTTTTTTCACTCTTACGTTTATACATTCCTTTCACTGGAATGATTAGGATCAACAATCCTTGTATGTTCTTAAATGCACTCTTACCTCTACTCCTTTTATTAACCCCCCAAACTTTGATAATAAATTTATCCTTTTCCTCCCTATTTATACTTATGGTGTTGTCAATGTTTTGGCTCATGAAGGTATCTAAGGATGTGATTATAACATATATTATGTGATCAAGAACCTTACAAGACCTCTTGTGTCAGATTCCCATAAGGATAAATTAGCTTTGAAAGTCATTTTTTTCATTCATACGTTGTGTGATTATATTTTTATGTGTAAATACAATGTTGCTACAAATTCCAATCCCACATACTTCTTATTGAGTTGACGAGTGATCAATGGGAAGTACGCTCAATGGATCATTATCCTTCAAGAATTTGACTTGGATTTTTTCACCTCAAAGAGTAAGAAGGGCTTAGTTCTTGCCAAGTTCATTTCTATATTTCTCACTATTGTGCAAGACTCATCTTTGAATGACAATATTCCACATTAAAATGTGTTCGCTAGATCATATGACAATCCATGGTATGGTGGCATTCTCACATGTCTCCAAACCTAGAAATTGGACCACACTTATCTTGTGATGATCGACAATGTATTTATTGTCTGGGCCCTAACTATCTCCTCACTGGAGATGATATTTATTGCCACAGTGTCAATACCAAATTCCATCATTTTCTCAACCATGCAAAAGAAAAGCAAGTCTTAAATTCCATCCATAATAGCGCTTGTGGTGGTAGCCTATTGAAAATAGTGGTTGCACAAAAAATAATGCATCTCAATTATTTTTGGCCTTCTTTTTTATAGATGCTTTGATTCAAAATCCCACTCCTAGATTCTTTGCTCAACTATGGAAAAATAACAATACCAAAAATATGAACCGCTTCCTTTCCTAGTGGCTCGCTTTTTAACATAGCATAATAACTAGTTAGAGTTAGGGTTAGGGCTCTTACACGCCTCAATCCTCAATTAGTATAAGGTTATTTGGACCCTTAATGAGAATGCATGGCAAGATGAAAATGTATAAATTGATTTCATGATAAAGGGGAATGAATTCCAATAGGTCAAACATCTTCCCCCTCTCTCACACAAAGAAGACCTACATAGTGATTCCCCTCCAACGTTAATTATTGGGATGGTTGAATTAACTATTAGTTGATTTCAAGGTTCAATATTGTAATGCTCTCATTGAATAATTTAAATTTCATATTGTAACTAAGATATTGTGATTGGATGGATATATTCAACATTTGAAAAAGAATGGAAAAGGGGGAGAAGCGGGGAGAATAAGAGAGGAAGATGAGTATTGATAAGACATGCTTAATAGTATTGATAATTTGTTTAATTTGTTGTTAGTGTGAAATTCAAATAAACGGGTGATTAGAGGTTGTTTATGTCAGGTAGGTGTCACCACACTCAACTCTAGTTATAAGCCAAATCTACTTGGCACAAGTTTCTATTTGTTTTATAAGATTATGAATATCTCTCATGAATGTTGTTCTACGCAAAAGTTGTTCTATAAATCATAAATCAAATTTGCTTGGCACACAAATTTCTATTTGCTTTAAATGAGATTATGAATATCCCAAATAAAATATACTTGGCACAAGTTTCTATTTTCTTTATAAGATTATGAATATCCCTGATAAATGTTATCTTGGAAGAATAAAATCCCTCATAAATGTTGTCCTAGGAGAATAAAAGATGGAATACATTGAATAATATTTCCTAACATTTGGAATGGCATTAATTTTGAATAAATTGTTAATTAGAAATTTGTTGAGCTATAAAAATCAAAGAAATTTTGGACTTTTCATCTTCAACTTATTTTATTATATAAATTAATATTAATAGTCATTATAAAACTATGAAAAAAATTATATATGTTTTTTCTTCATTTTTAATTTATTTGACAATAAAATCAATTTCTAACTTACTAAATAAAAAAATTATATAAATATATATATATATATATATATATATATATATATATATAGTCTAATTTGTAGATGAAATGACATTTTTTCACAACATGCTTTCTGATTAATTTTAATCAAAATTGAGCAAAGACTTTTAAAAACATCAAGTTTAAGTTATTTAATTTGTATAATGGAGTGACCCAAGGGATTTTTATGGAGTTTAATCCATTTATACATTCTAAAATGTATTTTAAGAAATCACAAATCACAATATTGATTGAAATTGTATCAGTGGGTGAAAAAGTCATTTAATCTATAAGTTAGACTATGTCTATATATATGTTGAAAATGCAACAATAAAATTTCAATTTGACTTTGCCTCAATCAAACTAGAGAAAATTTGAATTTCTATTTCAGTAAAAATCTTGGAGGTAGTTAACTGAGGTGACATGGCACTTGTCACTCAGTTAATTCGAGTTGGGGAAGCTTGAGTTCAGTTCAATATGATTGATTTCTAATTTGTAGAAATTTGTTTAAGTTAATTTGAGTTATTGTCAGTTTAATTAGTTCTAACTGTCAGAAAAACTAGTGGAGGTCAAGTCATGAAAGTGGAACTTCAACCACACTTAGTGATCACCTAGTTAACTGATCAATGAGACCAAAATAATTTTTGTATGCGGAGAATTTGAGTTACCCAGTTGAGATGGAGATTCCAAGGCAGCATACTATCAATTGTAGCATATTCCAATGTGTACATGTGGCGCATGCATTTAGAGGAAGGACCTAGAAGAATTGCACAATTTAATAGTGGGAAATTCCTAAATATTAGGGGCCAATTTCTTGGAGGAATGGCACAAGGAAATAGGAGCTTTGAGGGTTTGAAAATTGGCTAAGTATTGGCTAGAGGAAGTTGGTCAGGCAGAGGGATAGACTATACACTTGCAAGGTGTACTCAGGCTTGAGCAAGCATATGTGTTTCTTCTCTATTTTTTTATTAATGCAATACATGTAGGAAAGGGTTTTGAGTAGTTTCTTTCCCCTAGATAAATATTTTTGCATGTTTGAAAATGCTTCTTGCATGTTTAAGATTTGTGTTCTCAATTGTGAATTGAATTCCATAGAATAATAGAGTAGATTTGAGTCTTGTGTTTTAGTAAATTTCATGAGCAATTTCAAATCTACACAATGATTTCTACATGGTATCAAAGAAATTTTACACAATGTTGTGATGAACTTGGAAGGGTCGATGTTAATGTCCCTGAAGAAGACCTAGTAGCTCTATCCCTTCTAGGCCTTCCCAAGAGTTGGGATAGCTATAAGGATTTAGTGAATGGGAGGGATAAACTGTCGAGTTGGGAGCACCTATGGTGTGACCTAGTACAAAAGGAAATAAGGTGGAATACCAGAGATAGGACTTCATCCAAGGGTGGGGATGAGGAGAAATGTGCATTGGATGGAAAAGAAAAGAAGGGGAAAGGGAATAAATCCCAATCTAAAGCAGAATCTAGTCAAGAGGGAAAGAAGAAAGACTTGTCCAGACTCAAGTGCTTTCACTATCACGAATTCGGGACTATGACACAAAGTGTCCACACAAGAAGACGAGCAAGAAGGCCTTAGGAGGAGAAGTAGGTAAAGCTTTGGCTTCATAGTTCAATCTTGATTTTACTCTCATTGCATGCATGGCCAACATAGTGATGGGGAGCGTGTGGTACTTGGACATCGGTGTCTCATTCCATATGACAGGGAATATATATTTTTTCAGTAATTTGGAGGAGAAATATCTCCATATGCAAATTGAAATGGGAGATGATGGAAGGTATAGCGTGAACGGGATTGGTACAGTCACCTTTTAAAGGGAGACATGCTCCCCTCTTAGACTCAAAGGACCTGATGTTTGTTCCAGGTCTAAATTCCGTTGTAGTTTTGGAAGACCATGGTTATGATGTGATAATCAGGAAAGGAAAAGAATTCGTAGGACACATAACCATGGGATTGGTAAAGCAAATGGGGGTTCGTGAGAAGAACCTCTATAAGCTAGATGTGGAAGATTGTGTTGCATTGAACACAAAGATAGAGAAGGTGCAGAGTCACGATGTCGGTGAACTTTGGCATAGAATATTTGGCCATTTGCATCATGGCACTTTAAAGATCATGCAACAGATTACCACAGGCCTCTTCAAAGGAGCACTAGAGCAGCAGGATGCATGTAAAGGGTGTACTTTGGGAAAGACACAAAAGCCACTTTCCATGGATGGGATAGAAGAGTACATGCAGTCCTTGGAAGGATCCACTTTGATGATTGTGGACCTTTCTCGACAGCCTCCGTTGCCAGGCACAAATATTTTGTCATATTTATTGATGACTTCTCACGGAAGTGTTGGATATTCTTCATGTGGAAGAAGGATAAGACTTTCTCCAAGTTCTTGGAGTTCAATGCATTGGTCAAGAAAGAAATAAGCAAGAAGGTGAAGACTCTCAAGAGCGATAATGGAGGTGAGTACGTGTCGAATGAGTTTAAAATTTCTTTGCAAAAGAAGACATTTGATGAGAGTTGACAGCACCCCACAACCCACAATATAATGGTGTGGATGAGAGGAAGAACCACAACATTGTGGGAGTAGCAAGGGTGATGTTGCATGACCAAATCCTACCTCTGCACTTGTGGACTGAAGCATGCAACAAAGCAGTCTATTTGGAAAACAAGAGTCCTCATCGGATTCTTGGCATGATTACATGAAGGAGGCTTTCTCGGGGAGGAAGACGTATGTGTCACACCTCAGCATTTTTGGAGCCTTTATTTACTGCGGTGTGTCCAAAGAATCACGGTAGAAGTTAGAGTTGACAACAAAGTTAGGGGTATTTGTGGGTTACATAGAAACTCCCCACAACTACTGTGTGTACTTGTCATCCCTTAGAATGACAGTTGTGTGAAGAGATGTATAATTTGACGAAGACAAAGTCGTGCGGTGCTCTCTTTATAGGGAGCTTCAGATCCCACCAGAGGAGGAGCTTTTAGCTCCAAAGGAGGAGCCTCACGATGTTGTGGAGAAGTCACAAGTTGAGGAGAAGAGAGTGGAGACAACCACTCAAGTAGAACCATCCATAAAAGGTAGGAAAAGAACAAGGGAAGTTGGGAGACTTGTGCAGGATGCGAGGGATAATGTGGGTGCTCCTTCAAATTATCATAAGTAGAGAAGATCACTAGATCGGTACACTAGATACATGGCTCTAATGATTGTGCTAGTAGAGGTTGAGCCATCCTTTTTGGAGGAAGAAGTAGAGCAACTTGTATGGGTTGATGAAATGGTGGAGGAGTATGAATCCATTGTAAACAACAGTGTTTGGGAAGTGGTCCCAAGACCAATAGACAAATCAGTTGTGGGTTTGAGATGGATCTTCAAGGTGAAGCATGCAATAGATAGAAGCATAGAAAAGTACAAGGCCATATTTGTGGCCAAGGGGTACTCTCAGGTTGAGGGGATTGACTATGAGGAGACCTTTTCTCTTGTAGCATGGTACTCAACCATCATATCAATCCTTGCTATGATTGCACAGATGGGGTAGAAGATACACCATATGGATGTGAAAACAACATTCCTTAATGGAGTAATTGAGGAGGGGGTGAATATCGAGCAACCAGAAAACTTACAGACTTTTGATCAAGAGTCTCATGTGTGCATACTCAAGCGAGCATTGTATGGTCTCAAGAAATCACCCCATGCTTGGTACACCAAGATCGATAACTATCTCACTGATTTGGGCTTCACGAAAAGTGAAGCAGATGCCAACCTCTATCATATTTTGGTAGAAGGTAAATTATTGATGATTGTCATATATGTTGATGACTTTATTTTGACTAGTGATGAGTAGTTGATCAGATCTTGCGATGAGGACTTTGCAAGAGATTTTGAGATGAAGGACATGGGTATCATGCACTACTTCTGCGGATTGGAAGTATGGAAAGGTGATGGGGAATTGTTTGTCTCTCAGGGAAAGTATGTGAAAAAGATACTTCAGAAGTTTCACATGGACAAGTGTAAACCCATGGAGACTCCTCTAGCGACCAAATGGAGGAAAGAAGATACCACTTCAGGTGAGGAAGTGGATACGACTATTTACCGATAGTTGTTGGTTTCATTCTTGTATCTTGTGAACAAATGACCGGATATGTGCTTCGAAATCAACTAGCTGAGCCAAGCTATGATTAGGCCAACCAAATTTTTTTGGAGGGAAGCTATGCATGTTCTATGGTACCTCAGAGGCACTACCCAGTTTAGACTATGGTATAAACGAACAGATGGAGTGAAGTTGTGTGGCTTCATAGATGCATATTGGGTGAAACGTTTATCAGACCGGAAGAGTACATCAGCTGGAATTTTCAGTGTTGGGTCCGCAACAGTTTCTTTATACGACAAGAAGCAAAGATTTGTGGTACTTAGCTCAGCAGAAGCAAAATACATGGATGCAAGTCAAGCATCATGTGAGGCGATCTGGATGAGAAAGATACTTGTTGGCTTGTTTGGTCAGATGATCGATCCAACTGTGATTTACTATGATAATTTGAGTTGCATCAAACTCTCTGAAAATCATGTTTTCACGATCGATCCAAGCATAGTGATATCTGATACCACCATCTACGGGATTGTGTGCAAATGTGGATTATGCTATTGTAGTACATTCTGACAAAGGCCTTGTCAAGAGGGAAGTTTGAGTTCCACAAGTGTATGATAGGGGTGGTTGATAATCGCTTTCTTGCTGAGAAATAGTGTTGAAAATGCAGCAAGAAAATCATAGTTTGACTTTGCCTTGCTCAAACTAGAGAAAACTCGAATTTCTATCTCAGCAGATATCTTAGAGGTAGTTAACTGAGGTGACATGGCACTTGTCAGTTAATTAACTCAGTTAATTCATGTTGGGGAAGCTTCAGTGCAGTTCGGTATGATTGATTGCAAATTTGTAGCAAACTATTTCAGTTAATTTGAGTTATTGTAAGTGTAACTAGTTCTAATTATTAGAAGAACTAGTGGAGGCCAAGTTGTGGAAGTGAGACTTCAACCACACTCAGTGATCAACTAGTTAAATTATCAATGAGCCCAAAATAATTGTTGCATGCAGAGAATTTGAGTTACACAATTGAGATGGAGATTCCAAGGCATTGTACTATCAATTGTAGCATATTCCAATGTGTACAGGTGGTGCATGCAGTCAGAGGAATGACCTAGATGAATTGCACAATTCAATTGAGGGAAATTCTTAAATAATAGGGGTCAATTTCTTGGAAGAACAGCGCAAGGAAATAGGAGCTTGGAGGGCTTGAAAATTGGCCAAGTGTTGGCCTATACACTAGCAAGACAACATTTAAAAATGGTCCATCAACCATTTTTAAAAGCTATAATGTCCAGACCATTTGATAAAACCTCGTAAACAAACACCATTTAGAAATGGTCCATCAACCATTGTTAAAGGTTATAAAGTACAAGCCGTTTGATATATTTTCAAATAGATGAGTTGTAAAAAAATAGGTGTTCCAAATTCAAGTAGTCCATCTAACATTTTCAAATTCAAGTAGTCCATATAACATTTTCAAGTTTTATGTTTTGTATTGTTGGCCCCATTGAGAAATGTAAGTCTTCAAAAATTGGCATATGCCGCTGAGAGTGGCCAACACACAATATTCTTTAGTAAAAAACGAAAGATTCAAGTAGTCCATATAACATTTTCAAGTTTTATATTTTGTATTGTTGGCCTCATTTATAAGAGAAATGTAACACACCGCAAAATTCAAGTAGTCCATATAACATTTTCAAGTTTTATATTTTGTATTGTTGGCCCCATTTATAAGAGAAATGTAAATCTTCAACAATAGGCTATAACAGAAATGTAACACACAATATTCTTTAGTAAAAGGCGAAAGATTCAAGTAGTCCATATAACATTTTCAAATCAAGTTTTACACACAATATTCTTTAGTAAAAGGCGAAAGATTCAAGTAGTCCATATAACATTTTCAAATCAAGTTTTATGTTTTGTATTGTTGGCCCCATTTGTAAGAGAAATGTAAGCCTTCAAAAGTTGGCATATCCTGCTAATAGTGGCCAACACACGGTATTCTAAAGGCAAAAGAATAGTTCGCTCTATATTGACCACACGGTATTCGTTAGTAAAAGGCAAAAGAATAGTTCACTCTGTGTCGACCAAACGGCTTCCGGAACTTTATCTTATGCCTCCCGCCTACTAATACTTCCTTCTTGGTCCACTTAAGATGGTAAATCAATGTGGGACAAGATGGTCAACCTTATGCTCCATGTTTGATCTTGATAGCCTTCGCCGAAATTTTCTGCAAGATTTACTTTATGACTTAAACTAAACTCACATATTCATCGCTAATGAAGTTATGGTCTCTTCTTTACTTTATGACTTAAACTAAACTCACATATTCAATCGCTAATGAAGTTATGGTCTCTTCTTCTTTTCGACTAAATTTTGGACCATATTAAACTTCGAGATTTTAAAGCTCATGAAATGCATGCGCCATATTTTAAATTTTATGATTAGGTTATTTTATTCACAATTTAATGTATTGGCAATTTTCGCTCTCGAGTCCAATATGTATTTGGCAATTTTCGCTCTCCAGCCCAATATGGTAGAGATGTTGTAATATAATGTTTAACATTCTGATTAAATCAAATCACATATAAATAAATAAATAAAATTAATGTAATTTAATGTAAACATTTTAATGAAATAAAAAAATAAAAATAACTCTATAAAAGTAAAATAATAATAAAAATAAAAATGACCTATGACATTGACTCGTGGCATTGAGGATCCATGGTAATGACCCACATTATTCATGTAGAATATACTCCTTTTAAAGGGGAGAATTAAACTAGCCTAGAGATATTTGCATCTCAAGATATTTGATGCCTCTCGGCCCTTGGTAATCCTGGTTTCATACAAGGCAATTTTTGTTGTTCCAAGAGGCTCATTCTATAGCCGGTGATGTAATTTTGTTAGAACTCAATATGGAGTTGATACATGTCCCTTTAAAAATAAAAATAAAATATTCTTTAAATTAAAAAAATAATATCATCTATAACAAAAATAAAAAACAAATATACATATTTAGTTACGTTTACTTGAAAATATTATAAAAGGTACTCCTACTCTAACTGTACTTACTTTTATTGGTTGTTGATATTAAAACCCAATACAAAGGAGATAAGGTAAAAATATTTCACTCTCACTCTTTGTTATACATAAAATGTTTCCATTTTCATATCAAAGAAGATAATTTTACATCAACTTTTAAAATTATTTTAAAGTAATTTAAACAAAAAAAAACAAAAAAATTGATATTATTTATATTTTCATATTTCAATTGTATAAGTAAATAAACCATTTATTTTAATATCAACTTTAGAAAAACATAAACATATATGTATATATATGAACCCCAATAAAATATTTCAATATGCAAAGAGAATAAATAACTTATTTTAATATCAACTTTAGAAAAACATAAACATATATGTATATATATGAACCCCAATAAAATATTTCAATATGCAAAGAGAATAAATAACTTAAACTAATATTGAAATGTATTTAAAAATATATTAATAGAAAAAAATTGCAATGTAATTCATAAATAAAATATCTCAATGTCAAGGATTTACATATTATACATGGTTGTTAATAATAATAACAATAATAAAATGTCTATATATTATATAAAGTAATTAAAAAATTAAATTCTTACTATTATAACATCTCAAGTAATTTTATAGTTTGCCCTTTTTATTAATGGTTAATTTTAAATAAAGCACATATTTGTTGGAATTGCATGGTTAAACTATTCTATTCCATGTATTCAAGAATTTTCAAGGGTTGAATACATTTATGCATTCAAAATGCAATTTAAAAATGAAAATTTATATATATTTATAGAGATAGATGGATAGGTATTCATCTTAACCCTCATCTATCAAGTTCTTAGAGTGATGCAATCTTTGGACGTGAAATTATTTTAAGTTTTGCACCATAAAAAGGTTCATCTTAAGTTTGCACTCTGAAAAGGTTTTTCACTTCAAGAGCATTGATCCTACTAAACTCTTCTAAATTCATAGTTAAAATGGATCTATACTGTTTTTTATATAGGTCGTTTTCATTTTAGTTCACTTAATGTGGGAGAGGAGAAAAACTAAGAAGTCATATTGTAAGTTGCATTCAATATAAATAATAAATGATTTTATTTATTTATAACTAGCTTAGATCTATCTTAAGCTATTAACTTTGGTAGATGTAAATTGCATTCAATATAAATAGTAAATGATTTAGTTATTTTTACCAAGCTTAGAGAAAGAGATTTGATCCCTCTCTTGGATCTAGGCTAGTATTATATAAATTTCACATATCTATGTATAAAAGTATTCTCATTTTCAATTTTATCAATAAGATGGATCTAGGCTAGTATTATATAAATTCCACATATCTATGATTAAACGTATTCTCATTTTTTATTTTATTAAAACTTTGATTTAATCTCTATGGAATATCCATGAAATAATTTTATTAGTACTTAGAGTAGAGGGTTTAAATATATCTCACAAGTATACCATTTTTTCTTTGAGATTTAATTAAAAAATATTATAAAAATAAGTAAAATAAAATATTTTGATTGTGAAATGAGTTATGGTTTTTGGGCATGTGGTATTTATAAGGCTTGGTATTGGTGTAATTGCAACAAAGCCTATTTACGAATTAATGATAGCCATGGTAAAATGGAGGTGAATAGAATCTTCTTATTGTAAGTATTAAGTTTTTATGTGCTTATTAAAAAATAATGAGTATTCCCTACCATTATTAATTTAGTATTGACCAATGTAACTTATAATGTTTAATTTTGAAAATAAAATTTATTTTTCAATATTATTAAAGAAACTATTTTTCAAACATTTGATTGGACCATAACTTGATGGTCTTATTGTAACATTTGCATACTATAATGCCATGTGGATAAGTGCATCACATATTTTATGCCATATGGTTATTCATGCATGACTTTCAGATATTTGTGTAGTGATTTTTTAATCCAAATATAAAATTCTTGAAAATAGCTCATACAAAAATAAAATATTTACCATGAGTTACTTCCCACCATAATTTAACTAAGTCCTTACATAAAAAATGGATAGATCCATCTTAACTCTGGATCTACCAAGCACTAATACAAATCCGTTTTCACTCTAAAAAGCTTGCATTTCAAGAAATTTGATCTCTCTACCTTTAGTAGTTATAACCATAATTTTTAATTTTATGTACTATGTTTTATTTTTATTTTTAATTTAACGTAATTTGACCTAATTAAAATGTTTTAATAATAATTATAATTATTAATGTTTTGATTTCTTTTCAACCAAATTAAAATGTTAAATATTATAATATTTTTATCATATAAAGTTAGAGAGGGTCTCTAGACACATTTATTTATAAAAATAAATATAAACCAGATGATTATAAAAACACTATTTTAAGATTATAAAAATAAATATAATCAATATAATAACAATAATTTGAAAAAAAAAATAATAATAACTAAACAGCATTTTTTAAGTGTTTTGTTAGTTGGTATTTATGGGCGGATGTGCCCTTGCCAGCTTTATTCCTTGTCATCCACTCAAGTGCCTTCATAGGAAATATCCTTGGCAACCACATAGTGAATGATCCCTTAAGTGTGTTGCTCAAAGGTAGTCATAAAACAAATTTGTTAGTGAATGGTCCCTTAAGTGTGTTGCCCAAAAGTAGTCATAAAAAACGTTGTTCCCTGTCTCATTGTGTATTAACGTGAGAAATAAAATACTAAAGTTACAGGCTTTTCTAAGTTTCATCCCCGCGTTAAAATACTTAATATTAATTGTGCAGTGGATTTTGAAACATTCCTAATTTTCTATAAGGGACGTCTTTTTTTTTTGTGATATCAAATTATTAAAAACTTAAATGTAATAGTTTTACTTGATTTTTTATGTAAATAAAATAAAATCAACATCATGGTATACATATTTCAAGTTGAATGTTGAGCAAAACATAGTGATGGGTATCACCAGTGATTAATTAATAGCATGCCAATCCCCAAAGTGATCCTCGGTTTACCATCCTAATTAATATGTACCGGTGATTAATTAATAGCATGCCAACCCCCAAAGTAATCCTCGGTTTACCATCCTAATTAATATGTACCGGCTCACCAACCTACTTTTTTTTTATGTACATGTTATTTAAAATCTAAGGTTCCAATTAGGGTGTTAAACATTCTAGGTTCAATCATGAAGAATAAGGGAACCAATAAGTTGGTAACATGAAAGAGAAAGAAATAAAAAGTATAATAATATTTATTTTAAATAATAAGTGCAATCTAAACTACCAGAGAAGTGCTCAAGAAGGTCATGTCATTGTAGCTAGACATTATTTGAAGCAAAGAAATGGTGATAGGTATGAAGAGCCAAATGAGCTCTTGGATATTGGACTCAAATATTCTATGCTGCAAGAGAATATTTAGTATGGGTACAAAAGATGCCAACATGTAGAGAAGAGATGTAGGAGTCATGACCATTGCAACTAGATATTGTATACAGCTTAGTGATAATAATAGGGATAAGAAGCAAAGAGAAGTTACCAAAAAATGAATGACATCAATATACATAGGAAGTTGGCGTAAGTTTTTTAACAATGAATATAAATAAATGAAATTAAATAATAATATATGAAAAACATATTTTTCAAAAAGGAAGGTGATGGAAGTTGGTATGGTAGATGAAATCTCTCAAGGAAAAAAACTAAACAAAAATTCCATGAGGTGATGTATAGCTCATGGGATAGGTGAATCATCTATGTGGGAAAGAGTATGAATGCTTGGTAAGGAAACTTTTAATGATGGAAAATTATCTAAAAGTTTAGAAATTATGGTTAATCTTAATATTCTCTAATATGCAAATTGTAAAATGTTTGGTGATATTTTTGTAAAAATATTCAAATTTCTAATGATTTTATATAATCTCAATAAAAGTTTGGAAAATTTTAAAGTAAAATAGTTTTATAATATAAAATTTGGGTGAATTCTTTTTAGAACAAATGAATGTTGGATAATCTTTCTTTATTTTTTTCTTTTTTGAACAAACATGGAAAATTAGCCCACTTGCAAATATTAGCCCCTAAAATTTTCCCTGATGCTTGGAAGTGTTGCAAGCAATGAACCGTCAACTTACGTCTAAAGAATTCATAGCCAGAAATCCACATGTAGTATTAGAGTGCACAATAGAAGCATGGCACAAAGTGTAAACTTTTTATGAAGAAGATCATGAATGCTCATTCATTTTAAAGGTGCCAATGCAGGAATTGTTCATAATTGAACAAGTTCACATATCGTACTATAGATAACAATAGATTATGCCATAATGTGGATGGTTAAGATGGTTGGAAGATATGAAACACTAAAGGAATGCTTCTAGCACTAAATGAGCATGAATAATGAGAAATGAAGATAGGGAATGTTGAGTGCATTCCAAGTGTATAAATGGATAACCAATCAAAGAACATAAAAAGTGTAATAATTCTCAATAAGGAAATATTAAGAAGGCCTATGACAAGAAAATATGTCTATGCTTGGTAGTGTTACAAAAGAGAATGGAATTTAAAAGAGGACCATATGAATATGGAAGGGAATTAATTTAAATACTATGAAATGGTAGAAGGTTTAGTTAAAGTTATTATTGGTAGCAAAATAGAATAGAGAAACTAAAGGAGTCTATATGAAACTAAAAAATACATAAATGCTAAAAAACAATTGTCCCAATGTTGATTAAAGAAGTCAACGTTAAGGCCAAATTGGTCAAAGAAGAAAAGAGTGGTTAATAATATTGTGATATCAATATTAAGTTGGAGTAAATACAAGTTACAACATCATATGGGTTGGAAAGTTTAAGCAAGGGAAAGTTGGGAAAAAATTACCTATAAAATGAAGCAGATGTTGAGGAAGGAATAGTAATATGATATGTGGCTAGAAATTTGAATTGGTTACAAAGTGCTTGAAAAAGGGAGAGACAATGTACAACATGATTAGAGTAAAAGTAGAGAATGTTGCAAGAACCTAATAGGGTTTGAGAACTAATCAAGATAATAGAGGAAAATTGAAAATGATACAAAAAGTTACAGGATGTTAATAAAATTGTTGTAATAGAAAATGATGATAATGGCTAGCAAGGTAGTCATGATCATGTGGGGGAAGTTCTCGGCCCCTCTCTTGCTATATGAGTATATATCTTTATATTGAAATAGTGGTTATATGTTAGCATCTTAATAACATAACAATGTTGGAAATGCAAGAGATTAAATAGCTAGAATGCATACGCACTGGTAGGCATGTTGAGAGTTAACGTTTGGTGCGTAAAGATATGTTGTTAGTGCATATGTAAATACGTAGGCATATATATAACATGATTATAGAATAAGAGTAGTCAATTATTATATATGAAATAAATATGTTATAATGATAAAATGTGGCTAATGATGGATTATGAAACTAGGAAGATATTGATAATATGATTGAAGTTGTTGATGATGTTGTTACTTCTCATAAACAATATTATGAAAAGAAAAGAGGAGGACAAGAAAAAATTGATCATGGGGTTATTGAAAGTAGTAAATGAATCACTATTATGCATTAATTGATTAAACAGGATCAAATAAATTAATTCCAACCATCAAGTATGGATTTAGTGTGTTTATGTTTCATGGATGTTGAAGGGAAGTTAGGGAAGAATTCCCTAGGTTACGATTTGATATCTAAATTGATATATTTTTGTGATTTGAATGCATTATAGGCATCATATTCCACTTGGTGTGGTAAAAGTGGAATTCCTTCAACATATAAAGGTTATTTAATCTTTGAATGAATTTATATGAAATAAATGGCATGTCAAATTGTGTTTGTTATGAGTTAGTAGCCAAGGCATGTCAAGATATATAATATTATTATAGAAGTGAATTCTATAAGAGATAACCATTTTTAGTGCTACATAAATGGATGATGGTATCCCTACTTATATTAGCGTATTTCACTATAATCTTCTTGTTACCATTCACAAGAACTTTAGAGGAGAAGGGTTCCTAAGGGACTACAATGTAGGGAATGGAAATGCCTTTTAGTACACCCAAGAGAATTCTTAATATATAAGGGTTATATACTTGGTGTTATGTTGCACTAAAGATAAAGGTGCCTAAATGGTTGGTGTTCAGTATGTGCTCTATTTTTTCCATGACTAGTTGTAGGTGTACCATTTTTTTTATGTGGACGGAAGGACGGTTGGGCGGACCCAAGGATTGTTATGTAGACCCCAGGATGGGGGACAGATCCAAGGATGGTGGGCAGACCCACCTATGATTTTTCTCATGGTTTTTTGTGCATGGTTTTGGGCATGTTGTTTATGCTGATGGTATTTTGTAGATCAGGTCAAGGGAACTATCGTTATGTTCTAATCCAAGGTTAATGGATTGGGGGTTTATTAATTATTCGACATGTATATAATCTAGTATAACATGGAAAGGAACATAATGAAAAATCAATCTGGATTTCCTGGTTTTGGGTTCTAGGAGAAAAATATATGTGTATATTTATGTTCTCGCTATTGTATATTTTCTCTATTTTTAAGAATTTGTTTGCAGTAATTTTTGTACAAGGTTAAAACCTTCAATTGGGCAAGTAATGGGGGATGATGTGTCAAGGTGTTGGCTAGGCCTTTCAACTCGTCATGGTGGAATACATGATACATGAATATGATATTACTGAATTAATGCAAGAATGCATTTGATAGATGCACAGGAGTAAATTTTGTAAGTGTGCAAGTTGTGGTTATGCACACTATATGTTGGCATATGTGATTGAAGGTATTGTTGGAATGCATGAATGTAATTGTATTTCATTGAAATTAGTATGTTAATAACAAAAATGATGGAATTTCTACCAATTCATAAGTTTTGAGATCATTCCAAAAGTTGTTATAATGCAATATTGAAATAATTGAATGCTAGAGTAGTCATATTTGGATGTACTACATGAAATATCTATCAATAGAACAGAGTTATGGAAAATGATGATGGTTGAAATATGGAAATATTAGGATGAAGGAAATTGTGATGACACTAAAACCAAGGGGTTTCCATAAGTTATGGATTACAGGTTTCAACTAAATGCTTGGTAGTGAGTTGGCGATTTCCTATAACATGAAAACCTTATCAACATGGATCACTTAAGGAATTTTTAGTAGTGAAGGGGATGGTTGAGCCTAGAAGGGTGAGTGTACCAAGAAGGAGGAAACATACATGAATGAAATTTCAATGACAAAATGAAAGCGACATGATAATTGAAATCAATAAGATCGGTGTGTCAAAAAGAACAATGAGATAAATTATTTCTTGTGGCAACTTTGTGAAGCAAAGAGTAGTCGTGCAAACAAGCATTGAACTGATATTGCACACTCATTGTTTTCGAATGAGTGTTTACAATGTGAAGTTGAGAATTCACGTGAATAAGATAATTGCTACATGAAGATGAATATATCGTGAATATTTTCTCGATGGTTGTTATAGAAATAACTGAAGAATCAATACATGAATTGAGTACCTAAAATAAGAACATTGATGATAATATTATATCGAGTGGAAAAATAATGTAATACCCCTAGGAGCATGAACATATTATGTGGAATCTGAAGAAGATTCTAGCTATAGCCAAAGTTCATATTGGATGAGAAGCTCATGATGCTCCAAAACAAATCCATAGGACAAGTGAAGGTCCAATAGATGTACTATAACTTAGAAGAAGTGACATGGGAACTTGAGGATATGATGCATTTATTTTGAAATTTGATGTAAAAATCAATTTTATATAATGGTGATGTGCCCCAACGACTATGAAAAATACAGGGGATTGGAATGTAATTTCCCCATATTGACTCCATATTAGAAATGTATATATGTGTATGTGATGAAGGGATAACATATGAAGAATGTTATAATGTGTAAATTGTATATTGATTGATAATTAACAAACATCATAGAATGCAAGCATAGAATGAAAAAATACATGGGGTTGTTTGATTCCACAAATGAGGGAAGAAAGGGGGTTTAGGGAGCTTGAGGGGGTCCAAAGAAAAATAGTAATATTTTATTCCTAAACCAAACTAATTTACCTTCTGTTATCCTAATTCATATCAACCTTGAATTTTGTGGGCTAGTGAGACACTTATATACATGGCATAATTTTCGACAACTTTTGGATAAGAATTCGATGAATACACCTTAGTTTTCCAATGATTCTGATTAGGAGTGTTCGTATAAAAATGTTAGCACACTATAAACCCTCATAACCTCTTGGTTATTTATGTTCAACCCATAAAGTTTCCATGTGGTAGCTATGGATTGATTTAATAGAACTAAAATTTCGACAAGCCTTTTTGTTAGGCCTTCAGAAAAAGCATTTTGTTGTCATGCATTCGACGAAAAAGAACTGTCACATGGAAAATTTGGAGAGATTGAATCCCCCAAAATTTTAACATGTTTGGCGATCACAATAACAATGATATCGTGTGTGTATTTTTCAGAATAAAGATGAAGGGGAGGAAATTTGCGAGGTAGATCGGACAGGTATGTTTCGTCAAATTTTTGTCGATCGTGTTGGTGTTATGACGAAAGAGTTTTTTTAAGTAAATAAATAAATAAATTTATTGTGTACTCTAAAATCCATACTTTTGATGCATTGGACATAGAGCCCTTAAATAGTTTTCAGGTACATGCATTTGTAGTAGATGTCATGTTGTATTTCATTTTAAGTGCTTGATTTGCTTCATTAAAAATAGTTTATCATGGCATATGGACCTTCCCTCATTCAATCAATATGTTACTCACCTATTTGAGGTTGATAAAATTTTATATTTCTAATGGAGACTAGAAAATGTTGACAATGATGAAGATTCAACTTATGGGCCTTGAACTAAAAATATAATCAAACAATATTTAGTATTGAACTGGATGTCATTGTATTACCTTCACTATGCATGGATTCCCCTAGAAGATTTTGAGAAGGTTTTCAAGGTATAGCTATACCTCATGATAACAATAAACAACTTTAATAACCAATAGATTCTATGAATATTTTAGAGGACAAGTGGGTTCCAATTCGATCATAGTGGACAATTGGATAGATCATTGCTAGCATGATGTCTAGATAAAACTTGTCAAAAGTTAATTTGTTAAAGCATCACAATTAGGGTGTTCATTTTTTGAGGAAGGGCATGCATTTCCTCAGATAGGGTTGCATTTGCTAATGGAGGGCATACATTTCTTGAGGCAAGGCATGCATTTCCTAAGATAGAGAGTGGCAATGTTTCCTAAGGTATGGTGTGAATTTATTAAGCCAAAAAAAAAACCAAAAAATGATGTGATGAATCCAGATAAATAGATGTATAATGCGTGCACAACATTTACAACTAATTCATCGTGCATAAAAATTGGAAAGTACAAAATAATGGTCAAAATTCACATTTCATTAAATAAATGAAAAATGTATCCCAATAACATATTTCAATTAGAGGTCACAAAGACTATACATGAGATTGTCCCATACACAATGTTAAAGTTGCATGACCGAATTTTTTTACCTCATTCTATCACCAGCCACTTTTGCGAATCATATTCAACGTAATGCCATCCATGAAAAATTGATATCATCAACCCACATCACTCTCCCTCCATGAGGTAACATGGAAATTTAATTTATATAATATCATATAAGATTTTGAGATTCATAAATAAGCATGGGAATTTAATTTATATAATATCATAAAAATATTTTGACATTCATAAATCTACATTTGGCGTAAAATGACAAGTAGAGAAAACAAATAATTGTCTGTATTAAAGTTTCAATTATCAAGTAGAGTGGATTTTAGATTCCATACATGGGATAATCTATCTAAAGTGTGTATTGGGTGATTTCATGTGGCATTTACGCTTTATAACTGCCATAGTCTCGTAATGATGATACAATTTATGATTTTCCAATGAACTAGTGACTTCTCTTGGTATTCATGGACTGAAATGGTCAAGGCCACCATCTTTCATGCCCTTTCCACTCCCTTTTTTATTATTGGTCCATAGAGTTTTCTCAACCTTATTTCCTCTTGGTTGCTCTAGTGTTCTATCATATTGTTGCTATGGGCGTGAATTCCACGTCCTCCATAGCCTAAATCCCCATTCCCTCCCATGCTTGATGCATCATGCCCATCTTTTGTAGAGCCCCCCCCACCCTCGCTCTTTGCTTGACAAGACACCTCTGTCCAATTCAAAAAATCATATTGTAGGTACCTATCAATTAAATTCTAAAGTCCAATTATTAAGTGAGAATTTATTATATCCAAGGCACCTTCATTTTTCCCATAATAAAGCTCGTCACCTCAAAATGATGTCAATACAATACTCTATCGGCATATGGAGCATATATCTTTTCATTGAAAAAAGAAAACAAAACAGTGAATCACAAAATAATTCAATCGGTCTCCCAACCTCACCAAACATCTTTTGAAGATTCTAATGAAAGGATGGAAGAGGCCAAATCAGAGTTAATGAAGCAAGGACAAAACATGTATACTCCAAAGCAACTCATAGGAGATAGCCCACTAGTCAATTTAGATATGAAATTGTAACCGTTAACTATTTTTATGTGTTTTGTAAATTAAGTAGTTCTCCTAAAGAATAATTACTCATAATTTTGTAATGGAAATTTCTTCTTAGGAATTCAAATTCCCTCAAGCTTATTTTTTGCACAAGGACGGACAAAAAACACAGGAACAATTTTGGAATGGAAAATGCTACAAATTCGAAGAAATCATAAATATAAAAAACACATTAATTTTGATTTAAATGTTGTTAAATGAATGAAGTACTTATACCTATATTTTGATTCAAATTATTATTGATTATCACATTAGTCACTATGGAATTCTTTCAGTATTCAAGGTAGATAGTGTTCTTATTTACAACATAATTTATAAATTTCTATATATTAATGTTGTTTCATTTAAAGCTAATACTATATATGTAGTACCACATCAACTAGTGTGAGTTTTTAATAGGGATATGAATTCAACATCCAAGATACCCTTCCTACAAATGTAAATAGATAATAATGATGGGACAATTATCTCACATATGGAAAAATGGATTCTATGAATATTTCATAAGAGGATTAGGTTCCAATTCGATCATAGTGGAAAATTGTGGACATAATCATTATAAGCATGATGTTTAGATAAAACCTATGAAAAGTTAAATTTTTGAAGCATTAAAAGCAAGGTGTTCATTTCCTTAGGAAGGGCATGCATTTCCTAAGGTAGGTCATGCATTTCCTAACATAGGGCGTTCATTTCATGAGGTAGTGCTTGCGTTCCTAAGGCAAGGTGTGCATTTTCTTAAAGTAGGTCGTGCATTTCCTTGGGAAAGGTGTTCACTTCCTTAGATAAGGCATGCACTTAAGTCAACTAAAACCAAAACATGGTGTGCTCAAACCACATCACATGTGTTAGTATCTTGTTTTCATGTAGACAAGTATTGATCAACTTTACCAGTGTCCTCAGGGTTACAATCTCCCACCCCTCCCTTTTTTTTCTTTTCATGATCCAGACTTAGTTATTTTTTCTAAATATTTTAGACTTATTGAAATGATATTTTACCTCTAAAGTGTATTTTCCTAAATATTCATGGCACTCACATTCCTTTTGAATTCCCACGACATACATTTTGCACCTTTAATTTCAAACTCCTAGAAATGATCATTTACCTTTGAAGTCAACTTGCCTGAAGTTCTATGGTACTCACTTTATGCCTGAAGTCATGTAACACTCATTTCACACCACTTTGACACTCATTTTTGTTTCATGTATGATAATCATATACCTCCCTCATGTAATCTAGTAAGTTTGAAGTTCCAAAGTAACATTGATCCATAGTACATATGTTATCAACAGAGATAGTTTTAACAATTCATACATTTTTATGATTTCCGAGAATGTACCCTACATGTTATCACCCATGTGTCATCCACATAATTCATCCATGTTTCATCCACATCATCATTCACATGTTAGTATTTTAACCTTGAAGCCACCAAAAAATCATCATTTTCAAGGATAATTGAAGTATCCAATCCAATTTGATCTCACACAACATGCCCCGATCATGTCTCATAGTTATCAGATCTCCTCATTCTCCCCAACATAGGAACAATTGATGTGAGACTTGCATTAATCATTTGATTTAGAAACCCAAAGGCTTTCTAGTTCTAAGAAATGACATGTCCCACATTTATCTAGGTTGTCTCCCATGCATTGGTCTCTCTCTCTAGGGTAAGGTCATTTCAACCATGTTATCTAATACTAAAAAAGCACGTTTAGAAATCAAGAAAATCAAGAATTAATTCTATTTTACCCAACTTGAGGTCCGATTGGGAAATTAAGTAGTATCTAAAGGAATATTATCTCTTTACTGAAGAATGTACATAAGATCAGTATAAGGATTGTAGAATACGATGGACCTAGAAGTTTAATCTCCAATATACTAATTTCCTATTTTCTTCCACAATATTCATCAATTTCCCTTCAAAGTGTATACTTAACATTTGTGATACTCCCAATATGTCCACCTTCATTAATTCCATAAATGTTTTGCTCAATATTCCAAGCCAACATAAAGGGTTTGTGCCCAACCCAAAGTCCCTCTTCAGTAATACCATGAGAAAATTTAAAGGGCGCAATGGTATTCCAACATAATGGAAGGGAATGGGAGGAAGTGTAAACCCAAGTATGCCCCCTTGAGTTTGTAAAGGGATGTGGGAGATTATCACCTCACCTAAGCCAAAATATCCCCAACTACATGTCATTTACCAAAAACAATATGCACCCCGCAATAGCACACCCAATGTTGTATAAGTCAGGATATATACCATTTAAATTCAACAATTTATATACTAATCTATGAAACATTTGATACCGACTTGAAAGGGGTTCATATTGTTTACCATGGATGAATCTCTGCCCTATAATTTGTATGGGTTGGAGAAGTCTTTCACAGGGAGAAAGGTATTCATCAACAAAATTTGGTCTAACTAAGTCAACCATAAATTGGAAAGGAAATTCATGCTAAGATTTATGGATTTCTAATAAATTATTAGTAAATCCACATTGGAAGCCAATGGAATTAGCATCCTAATTTCCCTAGATTAACTCACTCTTTTTTCATGGTATTTATGTTAATATTAAGCTCTAGTTTCTATTGTTCATCAGGTCATACAAACAAAGGCACTTAAATTCACATCAACGAATAGGAACCACAGGTCTGAAGGGTTGGGAGAAAATAAAAATTAGGGGAAAAAGTGGGAGAAGACAACAATAAAGAGATGGAAGTGCATGGAAAAGTACTTAAAGACTAGTAGTGTGTTGGGTTGTGCTATATTCTTTCCACGACTAGCTCACGTAGTTAACCGGGGGGTTAGAGGTGGGGTTGAGCCCCCCCTTCATTGCGTCGAATGCGTAGCGGGGGGGTCACAGGGGGTTTGAGGGGTGCAGGTAACCCCAAATTTTTTTGGCTTTGGAACCTATGTTAGGTTGATCAGGCCCACCTATGGTTTTCTGCATGATTTTTGCACATGTTTTTGGATGCGATGGTTTTTGGTCCATGGTTTTGGACGCGATGGTTTTCAGTCCATGGTATTGGATGCTTCGACATGTATAAATATGTATTGTAACATTGAAAGGAACATAATGAAAAATCAAGCTGGTAGTCCTGGTTTTGGGATCCAGGGGAAAATCTCTGTGTATATGTGTTTTATGTGTTATGCTCTCACATTGTTTATTTTCTATGTTTTAGAAGTCGTATGCATGTAATTTCTGTATGGGGTTAAAACCTACATTTGGTATCAGAGTTGTTTTGGCTTCAAGGGGATGCATTTGTTGCTGAGGGGTTTCGCTCAGGCCTGTGGTAGACCCTATACATTGGGAGATTTGTGAGATCGATTCTGGTGGTAAAAGAAGATGGCGAGCAGTTTAAAGATAGAGATAGAGAAATTTAATGATCAGATTTTTGAGTTGTGGAAACTCAAGATGGAGTATCTGTTGGTGGATAAATATTAGTGGATTGCAGTAGATCCGGGTACTAAACCAACGAGAGTGTCCGATGAAGAATCGAAGAAGTTGGATTGGAAGGTAAAGAGCACAATACAATTGTGTGTCTCAGATTCAGTATTGTTGAATGTATTAGGGGAAGCTACGATGAAGCCTTTGTGGGACAAGTTAGGGACTTTGTGCCAATCTAAGTCTTTGGTGAATAAAGTGTTCCTACAGAAGACATTGTGTAACCTGAGGATGAAAGATGGAGACTCAGTAACAGAGCATCTAAACGCATTTAATACTGTGGTAAGTTAGTTAGCATCTATTGATATTAAAATTTTAGATGAAGATAAGTGCATCAGTTTGTTGTGTTCTCTACCAGATTTGTGGGCTAGTCTGGTTATTGCAATAGGTAGAAATGCAATTGCCTTGCAGTTTGATGAAATAGTCTCATCCTTACTGACGGAGGAGATGAGATGGAAAAATATGGAGAGCCAGAATGGTGATGCCTCGTCTGTATGAGGACAATCCCAGAACAGAAACAAAAATAAGTCGTCAAGTGGGAGATCTAAATCTACAGGAAAACTAGTAAAGGTGGTGTGCTGGAAATGTAGAAAGGAAGGGCACTACAAAAGGGACTATAAATCTAAAGCTCCTGATAAAGGAAATGGATCTGATGATGCTCCTTCTGCAGAGGCGAAAGCCACCTCAGATGAAGGTGGGGATGTGTACTTGGCTTCTTCAAGTACACATGTAGATCATGAGGCATGGTTGATTGACTCAGGTGCATCCTTTCACTTCACTCCCCATAGAGAGTGGTTCTACAAGTATGAGAAATATGACGGCAGTGATGTATTCTTAGGGGATGACAGGAAGGCTGAATCATTGGTCGTGGAAAAGTAAAGTTGAAGTTGCAAGGTGGAAGCGTTAGAACACTTGCGGCTATTCTGCATATTCCTGCATTGGCCATAAATCTAATTTCTATAAGTAAGTTGGATGATGCAGGTGTAAAAATAGTTTTCGAGAAGATACCTGCAGGATGGTTCGGGGAGCACTGGTATTGATGTGGGGAGTTCGGATTGGAACTCTATACAAGCTGCAAGGTAGCACGATTTTTGATAGGTGCAACAATTTTGTGGTTCCTGAAAGTGGAGCAGAAAATCTAGTGGTCTCTGGAGAGAATACCATGTTGTGGCATCAAAGGCTTGGACATATTGGAGAGAAGGGCCTTCGAATACTTCATGGTAAAGGTATGGTAGAAGGTATGAGTAATAGCTCTCTGGATTTTGATTTCTGTGAAAATTATGTATATGGGAAGCAGAATCAGGTGAGTTTCCCCTTTGGTGGTAAGAGGGTGAAACATATATTAGAGCGTGTGCATAGTGATGTGTTTGGAACTGTGAAGGTTCCATCACTGGGTAAGTATGTGTACTATGTATTATTTATAGATGACTTCTCAAGGAATACATGGATATATTCCCTTAAGAAGAAATCTGAAGTCTGAGATAGGTTTAAAGAATTTAAGGCTCTAGTGGAAAACCAAACAGAGAAGAAGATAAAGGTGCCGAGGACAGATAACGGTGGAGAGTTTTGCAGTAAGGAATTTGAAGAATTTTGTAAGAAGTGTGGTATAGCATGACAGAAGACTACTCCATATACACCTCAACAAAATGGAGTTTCAGAAACAATGAACAAGACGTTGATGGAAAAGGCAAGAAGCATGCTCATTGGTGTCGGGTTAGGACAGGAATTATGGGCAGAGGTGGTGGAGACTGCATGTTACCTGGTCAACAGGTCACCTTCATCATCATTGGAGGAAAAGACTCCACAAGAGGTATGGACTGGTAAGAAACCCTCTCTTTCACATCTAAGTGTATTTGGATGTGATGCATATGTACATGTTCCAAATGAGAAAAGAACAAAGTTGGATAGTAAATCTAAAAAGTGCATCTTTATTGGGTATAAGGATGGTTTAAAGGGTTATAAGCTTTGGAACCCAGTAGCAAGGAAGGTTGTGTACAGTCGAGATGTGGTGTTCAGAGAGGTGAAAGATGTTATTAAACATGAGGTCCAACCAAAGGAACTTGAGAAGATAGAGTTTGAGCTAAAGGAGGAAGTATCAGACTCTATAGCAGAGGAGGAATCAGAAGATGAAGAGCCACAAACTCCGAGTGTGAGAAGATCAATTCGAGAAAGAAGACAACCAAAAAGGTATAGTCCATCTGCTTTCTATTCAAATTTTGCTTTATCTATTACTAATGATGATCCCAGAACTGTGAAGGAAGTAGTAGATTCAGAGGATAGAAAACTCTGGAAAGAGGCCATGGCTGATGAAATGGCATCTTTGCACAAAAATGAAGCTTGGGATCTGGTGGAGTTGCTGGTTGGAAGGAAACCCATTGGAAGCAAATGGGTGGGTGTTCAAGAAGAAGACAAATGTAGAAGGAAAGGTGGAGAAATACAAAGCTCGGTTGGTAGCCAAAGGTTATTCCCAGGTGCTAGGAATTGATTTTAGTGATATTTTTTCTCTTGCTTCCAAGGTAACTTCTATTAGATTACTTTTATCTATTGTTGTTGCATTTGATTTTGAGTTAGAACAGATGGATGTGAAGACAACATTTCTTCACGGGGATCTAGAAGAGGAGATCTACATGAAGCAACCTAAAGGTTTTACGGTGAAGGGTAAGAAAGAACTGGTATGCAAGTTAAAGAAGTCTCTGTATGGGTTAAAACAGTCACCAAGGATGTGGCATCATAAATTTGATACAATTATATGGGGACTTGGCTTCACCAGAAGCAAAGTAGATCACTATATGTATTTTAAATTAATTGATGACTGTGTTATTTATTTGGTCTTGTATGTTGATGATATGTTGCTGGTTGGAAATGACAAAGAAATTATGCAGGTTTTGAAGACCCAATCGTCCTCCAAATTCAACATGAAAGATCTTGGTGCTGCAAACTATATTTTGGGCATGGAAATTAAAAGAGACCGGGAAAAGAGGAAGCTCTGGTTAAACCCGAGGAAGTATGTCGAGACAATACTATAGAGGTTTAATATGCAAGATAGTAAACCAGTGAAGGTTCCTACTCCTGTAGGTGTAAAGTTATTTGCTGAACAGTGTCCCAAGACACAAGAAGAGGAAGTGGACATGTCTCGTGTTCCATATGCAAGTGCAGTCAGTAGCCTGATGTATGCAATGGTCTGTACTAGACCAGACATTGCACATGCAGTGGGAGTATTGAGCAGGTTTATGTCAAAACCAGGAAAGGAGCATTGGACAGTAGTGAAGCGGGTTTTCACGTATTTGCATGGAACTAGTGATTATGGTTTGTGCTACCAAGGAAGACCACGATTGGACAGAGTGTTGGATATTTGTGGCTTTGTTGATGCAGACTAGGTTGGAGATCTGGATCAGAGAAGATCTACAAGTGGGTGTGTGTTTAACCTATTTGGAGTTGCAGTCAGTTGGATGAGTAAGAAACAATTTGTAGTGGCACTATCAACTACAGAGGTAGAATACATGGCAGCCACTCATGCAAGCAAGGAAGCAGTTTGGTCATAGAGATTGTGTTCAAGTATGGGGTTAGTATAGGGAGCTATAAGGATAGACTGTACAACCAAAGTGAAATTTTCTTGGCAAAGAACCCTGCATATCATTCAAAGACAAAGCACATTGATGTTCAATATCACTTTGTGAGGGATATGATAGAAAATAGAAAGGTGTTGCTAGTAACGGTGGACACTTTGAAGAACACTGTAGATGCATTGACAAAATTTGTGAGCTCTGAGAAGTTCTCTTGGTGTAGAGAAACAATGGGCTTTGTAGGGCTGGATAAATGACTAAGCTCTCTTATGGCCCCTTGTGGAAAGAAAACAACAAGAGGGAGAATGTTGGGTTGTGTTATATTCTTTCCACAACTAGCCCACGTAGTTAACCAGGGGGTTAGAGCGGGGCGGAGCCCCCCCTTTGTTGCACCGATTACATAGTGGGGGGGGGGGGGTCACAGGGTGTTTGAGGGGTGCAGGTAACCCCACTCTATGGGGTCTAGGGGAGTGCCCCGGAAAATTTTGGTTTTGGAACCTATGTTAGGTTGGGTGGACCCACCTATGGTTTTGTGCATGATTTTCACACATGTTTTTGGATGCGATGGTTTTTGGTCCATGGTTTTGGACACAATGGCTTTCAGTCCATGGTATTAGATGATTCGGCATATATAAATATGTATTGTGACATTGAAAGGAACATAATGAAAAATCAAGCTGTTAGTCCCCATTTTGGGATCCAGGGGAAAATCTGTGTGTATATGTGTTTTATGTGTTATGCTCTCTCATTGTTTTTTTTCTATGTTTTAGAATTCGTATGCAGGTAATTTCTGTACTGGGTTAAAACCTACATAGTGAAATATTTTTTTAATGGACACACTTCACCAAGACCATCGAACAAATACCTGGTCTCACTACTTATTAGCATGGCAAAATATGTGTCAGCAACATATTAAACTCATCCCCGCCCTAACTAACATATGGTGACTAATTCTAACATGCCAAGGATGCCACGTGACCATTATGCGAAACATCAATACGTAACTTTAGTTGGTTGAGGTTGTTCCTAACAAGTATGTGTCAAATTTGAGCACCAAATTTAGTTTCTAGATTAGACCTTACCCGATTTGGGGTTGGGGGGTATGGAAATGTTTTTAGTAATATTATATATATGAATTGTGCCCCATGGACAAGGGGTTGGGAATTTTTCTTTAAGAGAATTTAAGTATGTTGTAAGAATTACTTTTGCTCCATGCTTAATACTAAGATATTAGTTTAGTTTATTATCTTTATATTACTTATAATAATTTGTTTTTTCTAGAGGTTTGCATGTTAGAATGAAAAATTCCTTAGAATTATTATCACAAGAAAAAATAATAAACCATTGTAGCACCTAGAATTAAGGAATTAGAAATGGCATGCCATGGAGCAGTCAATATTTAATGATTGGGGTAATTTTTTGTTTGGAACCATTGCTTGCCATAAATTCAAAGAAACCAATTATGCATGAGGAAATTGTATCCACACAATAGGTACATGAATTTGCAGGGGGACTTACTGGAGCTCCACCTGAAGCCAATGATTCCCCTATTTATTAAGCTACAAATGAGACTTTATTACATGTAGGAAATAACATGAACACAAAGCTAGAAGTTAGACTTACTTCAATGCATGTGTATGTTTGTATTTCATGACACATGATCTCTTGTACCAAAAAATCATCTTGTAACCCTGTTAGTTGGTTGAACAACACCAATGGGAAATGGAACAAGAGCACTAGAACACTATAAAACTTGATAATTATGTTATTAGTAACAATCATATGTGAATAAAATTATTACATGTAGGAAATAGCAAGAACACAATGTTGATATTTATTGGCATGTGATGTCCTATGCCAATATATCCTCGTATAATCCAAATAGTTGGTAGAACAACACAAATGGAAAATGGACCAGAAGCACTAGCATGTTGGAAAACTTCTGACTTTGGGCCAAAGGAAATAAGTTGATAAATATGTTATTAGTAACAATCATAGGTGAAAAAATTATTACATGTAACCAATAACAAGAGAAAAAAGACATAAGTTAGAATTACTTGCATATATGTGTGTTGATATTTCTTGGGATGTGATCTCCTATACCAACATATCTTATTCTAATCCAGTAGTTGGTTGAACAAATCTAATGGTAAATGGACCAAAAGCGCTATCACACAAGAAAACTTGTGAGAATGGGACCAAAAAAAAAAGTTGATAACCATGCTATTAGTAATAATCAAAAATGAAAAAATTAATAGATGTAGGAAGTAGCAAGAGAAAAAAGTTAGAAGTTAGACTTACTTAATCTGACGGTTATCGTGTCACCCGATCATCAACTTACTCGGATGATCTCCACCGTAGATCAATCCTGCTTGATCCAATGGATATCGCACAATCTTGCTCTCCAACTAGCACGACCGATCAAATTTTGGAAGCACGTGAGAAAAGTTGTTTTGCTGTGCTACGTGTCGCCTCCATGTTTTATCACGTAGAATTTTGAAATACCACTTACAGCCCTTAGGCTGTGTGAGATACCACTTCTGCCTTTAGAAAACTGCCCACGTGCTTGAATCAAACCCTTTAAGGAAGTCGCCTAACCAAAGGTTTAGCGCTTAATCTCAGTGTTAACCCTTAATGCTAACACGTAGTTTACTCTCCGACATTCCTCTTCCGTCGTTGTTATCTGTCGATCTGGCCAATCCGACGGTTCCCATGCTTTGTTGTTTAATTCTTTCTACATCATTGATCTTCCCTTTGACTCCTTCCTAAGCTTAATTATAGTCCATCATTGGAGCTGTTTAGCCTCCAATTTTCTATGTACACTTTCTCGGCGCTCTGTCCTTCTTGATTTCATTTGCACACACATATCTTATGCAAGAACACTTCATTTATAAATAATTACAATTTAATCACATATGTACTCTACACAGGTTTAAAATTAAATTTCTATATTCGTAAACAATTATTTACACAGTTTCTTCTCTTAGGCCTAATTTCCAACATCAGTGGCCTCTGTTTCCCTATCTACCCATAGGCTTACAATCAAACTCTATCTAATCTTTGACTCTCTAACTAATTAACTAACTAACTCTCTCTGTGCCTTTTAGCCTTACATTTATACAAAAGGTTTTGTAACCCATTTTGGTTCAGATCCTTAATAATTTCAACTAAATCCTAAGAATCCTCTCAATCCCATAAATCATGAACTAATTCCTATTTTAAGATCTACAATTAATTTCGAAATATATCAATCCCTATGAACTCTCAACTATCTTGATTCTCTCATGTTCCCCTTTATCTGAGAACATTTACAATATGCGTCTCAATACTTATTAGATCCTACTCTCATAAAATCACTCAAAAACATTAGAATTACATTAATTTGATGCATAGGAAACCAACTTCCTTGAAACACAAGACTCCCTATGTCTACTAAAATACAATGATATTTATGAGCTAAATGCTCCTGCATTAGGCTCCCAAGGTTGAAAACATTCATGATCTCCAGATCATGTGTTCTCATATGTTGACAGAAAAACCTCGAGGGTCCCAAACTTTAGTTTGTAACTACCCAAATGCCTTGCACCTTTGCTGTTGCTGTATATCTGTTGTCTTCTGGTTCATCTTCCTCTCTTAACGAGTTCAAATTCTGATTGATCACTCCTCCTGCTATCATTTTCCTCAACCTAGATTGTTTCATCATCAACTGCCATAATTCTTCAATCACCATCTCCAGCACATCCTTGGGCTGGTACATACTCTGCCATTGCATCTCACTACACGTTGTCAATTCATATTTAAACTGTTGATTACTTTCTTCAGTTTTTTCTACTTCAACATCTGTTATTACTCTTGAGATTGCTCCAGGTACTACTGTAGATATTGCTTCCATCCAAAGTTCTTGAATATCCTTGAAGATATCTCCCTTTGCAACATCTAATTTCTACTCTGTGTCTGCAAATTCACTTTCCAATGATTTAATGTTTTCATTCCATGGGCTAAGTACTATCATGGAATCTTCCTTTTCCTCCTTCATTTGACTGTTCTCCTGTGCCAAATATTTTTTTGTCTTTGCAGCAGTATCTTCATCACAACCTCTAATAATACACCAATTATCAAAATTAAAAATATAAGGCCTCATTGCCTTTTCCTTCTCTGGAAACATCTCAATTTGATGTTCTTCTTTTTCCTCTAACTCCTTTATCAGCACATCAGTATGCTGATTTAAATTCTCAAAATAATTCACGATACTGTCAGCTAGTCTCTCTTCCACACCATCTGCTTCGATGACGTCTTCTTGCTCTTGTCCACTATAGTGAGCTTCTTCATTCTCATTCAGCTCTGATTTTACAATCTGAACACTTACTCTTTGGTTTTCTAGCCTTTTCTCTAAAAGACTTATCTCATGCCACAAATTTTCCATCTCACTTGGGATTTCTCCTAAAAGCTCCATAGAATCCTCACTAACTTCTTATTTGTCACAAGTGTAATTTCTTGGTGACACTACTTCTTCATTCTCGACCAAAATAAAATTCTGATCCTCCATCTTTGTGATAGTTTTAGATGTTTGTCCATCACTCTTCCTTTGGCCATTTAAGAAAATCAATTTTTCTTTATCCTTACTAATAACAAATTTCTTATCATAAGATATAACTGTCTCATCTCTACTGAAGATATTTCCTTTACTAAGCAAGGAATTTATGAACTCCTTTTGTTGTAATAAATCAACTTGATCTTCATTTGAAAGACAGTCATCATCATACTTTTCTTAGCAACTTTTAGCTTCACTCAAGACAGTTCCAAAGGATGATCTTTCTTCTGCAATACGTGCATTCACACACAACTTGTTAGTTTTAAAACCACAAGACCTCATGATTTCACTTGGTGATTCAATCATCAAGTCCTCCTGTTGTTCCAAGTCCTCTACATGACTCAGAAATATTTTGATGATCTTCTCTTCAATCTCCTCAGTTCCTTCACTTGGCTGCTTGATATCCTCCCCTACTTCTTCCTACTTTTGGCCATTATCATGAGTCAAACTTCCTCTGCTTTCAGTCCTTGCAATATACTGAAAAGTAAAAATTTTCCCCAATTTTGTACAGGCATTTACATGAGACCTATCTATCTCATCTTCTTTCAGAAAAGAATTTAGATTCTGCCTGTCTTCTTCCTCCTTTATGACAATATCATCAAATTGTCCTTCTTCACATGTTTCACCTGCAACAATATAAATTATCAGATTTAAAATCATGTGACCTTTTGGTCTCACTTGAAGTTTCAGTCTTCAATTCTTCGTCCAAATACTCATTTATTCTAAGTAATTCTTCCTTCAGTCGAGAATTCATCATTTGCTCTTTCCTCTTCTGTAGTTTATGCCACCTTATCTTTCTTCTCATAAGAAAACTACACCTCTGGTCTTTCTCATTCCTCTGTAACAATTCCATCAGTACTTCAAGATGTACTATTATCTCAGCCTTCTCCCTCTCATATTCTTCATCATTCATCTATCTCCATATGCCATTTGCTTTGGCATCTTTTTTCTTCACTTTGTGGCTTTTCTCTGAACCTCTACAAAGACTATCAGTAGTCATCTTCTCATCTCACTTTATGAGTTCCTCACTCACTATGAGTTGCACAAGTCTCTGCAATAGCAAGTCCTCCCTACTGCATGATACGTCACTAATCTTCTCTCCTCTGAGCTTAGCCTTTTGGCATCTCTCTGGTTCTCTCCTCTGGAACCATATGAGCACTCTATGCTCTAGAGTTCAACTCATCTGCACTTTTGAGAACACAACTGTCCTCTTGTATTTCAAACCCAAATGAAATATTAGATTCTAGCCACTCTCTCTCAGAAACCCTTACCGGCTTCCTTCATCATTGCTCTTCAAGTTGCGATATTCTTGCTAAGATGCTTCCCTAATTATTGTTACCTACATATCAATGATATTTAAAACAAATATCATTCCCAAGCTTTCAAAAGCTTGCTGCTGCCAAATTTATATGGCCACTTTAAAATGCTTCTTCTTAGTTTCCTCCTCAAAACACTCTTGTCCTCTCTGTCCAACCTTCAGCCTGATTCTTCAGGTTCACTGCCACTTTTTTTACAGTCTTTCATTCAATTTTTCTTTAGAACACAACTTTCCTTGTCTATTTGCTTTTATCTATCTTTACTCTATCTTTAACATACAAAACTCAAACTGGAGTTAAATTAAACAATACCTGTATGATTTCACAAGCAGTCCCCATCCACTCTTCACATTTGAGTGAATCTCCATTTTCCTCAAGAAAACAAACATCGTTGTGCTTTCTTTATGCTTCTGCAATCTCTTCTTAAGAGTATCACTTACTCTCATCTTATGTCATGCCTTCTACTTATCAGATTCAAATAACTTGATCTCCTCTTTCTTTCGCAATCACACTTACATTATGCACAATTTTGCTTTAATTAAAAAGAGCTTTGACCATGCTCTGATACCAAATGATGCAGCCTTAGCCACAAATATCCACAATATGCATACAAATGCATATCATATTCATGTCCCAGGAATTTTAATACTCCTACCTAGTAAAACCTTCTTTCACTAAGGTTTAATGCTCCTAATAAAAATCTATGCGGAAACGCTTGGTTTAACTATTCAAAGTCTTAAATTTAATAAACCTTTGAGCGGAACCTTCATAATCTTTGGTTAACTCTTATTAACATCGCATATCAATAGTACCCTTTTAAACTCTGGTTTCGGTTTAACCTAACATTAACCATAACACAGTTATTCCGCTTATTTCTATTATAACTCTTGTATAATCGAAATATTTCATATAACACTTAAACCTCACCTTTTCGTTGATTCACATGACTTCAAACATTTCCCGATGCTCAACCTGTGCTTCAAATCTCCGTCATTGATCTCATTCCTTAATTTGACGGTTATCACATCACTCGATCATCAACTTACCTAGATGATCTCCACCGTAGATCAATCCTACTTGATCCAACAGATATCGTGTAATCTCGGGCTCAAACTAGCATGACCGATAAAATTTCGTAAGCATGCAAAAAAGTTGTTTTGCTGTGCTACATGTCACCTCCACGTTTTATCATGTAGAATTTTGAAATACCACTTACAGCCTTTAGGTTGCGCGAAATATAACTTCCGCCTTTAGAAAACTTCCCACGTGCTTAAATCAAACCCTTTAAGGAAGACTCCTAACCAAAGGTTTAGCACTTAATCTCAGTACTAACCCTTAATGCTAACACGTAGTTTACTCTCCACCATTCCTCTTCCGTCCTTGTTATCCGTCGATCTGGCCAATCCGACGGTTCCCGTGCTTTGTTGTTTAATTCTTTCGACATTGTTGATCTTCCGTTTGACTCCTTCTTGAGCTTAATTATAGTCCATCATTGGAACTGTTTAACCTCCAATTTTCTATATATGCTGTCTCGATGCTCTGTCCTTCTCGATTTCATTTTCACACACATATCTTATGCAAAAACACTTCATTTATAAATAATTGCAATTTAATAACATATGTACTCTACACAAGTTTGAAATCGAATTTCTATATTCGTAAACAAGTATTTACATAGTTTCTTCTCTCAGGACTAATTTCCAAAATCAGTGGCCTCTGTTTCCCTATCTACCTGTAGGCTTACAATCAAACTCTATCTAATCTCTCACTCTCTAACTAATTAACTAACTAACTCTCTCTATGCCTTTTAGGCTTACATTTATACAAAAGGTTCTATAACCCATTTCGGTTCAAATCCTTAATAATTTCAACTAAATCCTAAGAATCCTCTCAATCCCATAAATCATGAACTAATTCCTAATTTAATATCTACAATTAATTTCCAAATCTATCAATCCCTATGAACTCTCAACTATCCTGATTCTCTCATGTTTCCCTTCATTCGAGAACATTTACAATATGCCTCTCAATACTTAATTAAATCCTACTCTCATAAAATCACTCAAAAACATTATAATTACATTAATCTGATGCATAGGAAACCAACTTCCTTGAAACACAAGACCCCCTATGTCTACTAAAATACAATGATATTTATGAGCTGAATTCTCCTGCATCAATCTATCTTAAATCTGCCGCAGGAGCAATCAAATATCTTTTCACTCTAAAAGATATTTGCCTCTCAAGATATTTGATGTTTCTCAACCCTTGGTCCGTATTTAAGTTGAATCTAAACTGGTTTCATACAAGGCAATTTTTATTGAGCCGAGAGGCTCATTCTATAGTGGGTGATGTGTAATTTTGTTCGTACTCAACATGGAGTTGACAAATGTCCCTTTAAAATTACAAATAAAACATCCATCTTAACTCATGAGTTACCTCCCACCATAATTTAACTAAGTCATTGCATAAAAAATGGATAGAAACCAGCCTAGATCCATCTTAACTCTCGATCTACCAAGCACTCAGAGGGTTCAAATATGTTTTCACTCTAAAAAAGGCTTGCATTTCAAGAGAGTGTTCAAATATGTTTTCACTTTAAAAATGGCTTGCATTTCAAGAGATTTGACCCTGGTCGGCCCTTGGTAGATCCATAGCTAAGAAAAATCTAGGATGGTTTAATAATTAATTATAATTATAATTTTTAATTTTATGTATTTTGTTTTATTTTTATTTTTAGTTTAATGTAATTTGTGTGAGTTAAAATGTTTTAAAGATAAGTATAATTATTAATGTTTAGGTTTTTTATTTTTATTTTATTTTATTTTGACCAAGTCAAAATGTTAAACATTACAATATTTTTATCATATAAAGTTGGAAAGTGTTTTTGGACACATTTATTTATAAAAATAAATGTAAGCAAGATAATTATAAAAACACTATTTTAATATTATAATAACAATATTTTTAAAAATAAATATTTAATAATTAAAAAACATTTAAAAAGTAATTTTAAAATGAAATTTATTTAATAACTAAAAAGCATATATTTAGGTGTTTTGGTAATTGGTATTTATGGGCACATGTATCCTCACCAAATTTATTCCTTCTCATCCACTCAGGTGCCATCATATGAAATATCCCTAGCAGCCACATAGTGAATGGTCCCTTAAGTGTATTTCCCAAAGGTATTCACAAACAAAATTGTTCCATGTCTCATTGCGCACTAGCGCCAGAAATAAAATACTAAAGTGTTACTAAGAACTCATAAATCCCATGTGTGAGCTATAGACTTTTCTCAAGTTTAACCCCAAGTTAAAATACCTAATATAAGTTTAACCCCAAGTTAAAATACTTAATATTGGTTGTGTAGTGAATCTTGAAACATTCTTAATGTTTTTTGTTTTTTGTTTTTGTTTTTTTTGTTTTTTGTTTTTGTTTTTTTTTTTTTGAGTAAGACTAATTCTATTAACAAGGAGGATAAATATTTACATAGAGACCGAAGTCAATACACTGCTCTGATAAGAGGCAGAATTTCCAGGAAAAAACAAGTAAGAAGACCATGTACAGAACCCACGTAGGGGACCAGAATGATACTCTTCTGGTTCTTCATAGTGAACAAAACAACACAAAAAATAGAGGAAATCCACAACATAGTTAACATAGCAAACTTTCCTGGTGATAGCCATAGCATAACCAAAAATACCGTCGCCAAAGAGAGCATGCTAGTCAGCTTGTGGTTCTTCCACAATTCGGCACCATCCGAATTCTGGCTCACCCATAGTTGGAGCAGCGTTCTGATCAGAGGGTCCGGGATCGACAGGCAGCATCTCTGCATCCTGAGTGCTGCAACCAGGAGCATTCTGAACTTGCTGAGGCACCATACCAATTCCAAGCTGAATCGAAGGAGAAGGACCAAAGACTACCCCCGAGCCTCCCGGATGAGAGTCTGAGTCCTCCATCTGTGTAGTCTCATGGAAAACCACTGTAATGTGGGCCGTTATCTGAGGCCAATGCAGGGAACTGTTAAAAGAGAAAATTGCAGAGCTGGTCGAGGAAGGAGGCCCACGGTAGTGACTGGAGGCACGATGCCGCCCTCTCCCACTTCGAGTGCTGGGGTATCGACTAGTAAAAAATTCACTGGAGGGGGCAGGCGAATCTGAAGACGAGCTTGTTGGAGCGTGTCGGGGTTGGCCTCTACGGCACCCCATTCTTTGTCGAAGTCGAGCCATCTTTGAGGGAGCGTTAGATAGGTTGCGGACAGGCTGGGCAATTATAAAGCGAGCAGAGCAACAAAGACGCAAAGACTCAGGTGAGAACCTATGAAAGCCTTTCGTCGGCGGGAACCAATTGAGCACAGAGTGATATTTTCCAGAGTGAAAACGAGCGACCTTTGAATTGACAGGACCAATCTCCCACCCCCTAGTATCAAAGACCAGGCCTAAGACCAAACAATTGAACAAGGGGATAGAGGCTGTGAAGGAATGGCTCAAAAACCACCCGCCAAAGCCAAAGGCGAGACCTGAGACCAGGTGATGAAAAGCCAACACGAAGACCGCCAGACTATAGCCCAAAACCCCCTAGAGGAGAGAGAGGAATAGCAGTAGCTGCCCCTGGATAGCCGAGCTAAGCTTCAGACAGGCTTTCCTCGGCAAGGGCCAAGAAACTACAGAGAGAACCGTGATTTGAGCAGAAGCGAGGGGAAGAGCCCAAAGAGACAGCTCGAAAGGCTTCAACGTAAACCCAGAGCAGTGCCTCGCCTTAAACTTGCCAGACCTTTCTCGAAAAACCACTTCCATAACTGCAACATTGATGATCGTCGCCATCTCTTGTAGGTTGTAGTGTGTGGAGGGAAGAGCCGTTGCAGAGGACAGGAAGAATGAACCAGGGCCACCTGAATGAGAGCTGTTATGACTTGCCTTGCGTGCATGCCAAGCGCTCTCCCATTTAGAAGTATTTAACGCTGCGTACTGGGTGGGCAGGTGTGAGTTGCCTCGCCCACCCCAGTCTTTTCACTTTGAATGCCGCTTCAGTCACCTGCATCTGGGGTGAAACATTCTTAATGTTACTTGGATTTCCAAAATTGAATTTTTCCTCTATAATTATTGCTAGGGAAAAGTGTTTCCCCTTGGGGAGGTTAAGAAACATTTTAACCAATGATAAGTTATAACTCCATCATTCATCTCAACTATTAATCTTGAATCTTGCATGGGGAACATGTGCACTAGTAGAGGATGGGCTAGACATGAGATCCCTACCCATCCCATTAGCCAATATCAACACACTATGTGGAGGTTGTAGGGATAGAGTAGGACCCCTTGTCATATTTATGGCTAATATCATGTTGAGTGGTAGATAAATATTAGGGATACAGGTGACCCACGAATTAATTAAATATAATAAAGAAGTTAATAAAGTAAATGTGAGAAAGATAAAGCTGGCCACAGAGGAATGACCTAGTAGGTAAGAGGCAAGGGAGATGATATGGAAGATGTGGGTGATGAATATAGGAGCCTACTAGCACATCATTAGCCACATGCTATCCAATGTTAGCAACAATTTCACATGAGTAACATAAAAGGTTTTATTAAAAAAATCTCGAGCCAAAATATTATTTTGGCCATAGTATAACTAAGGAAGCTAATAACCATTTCAAATTTCAAGTGTAGGTCTATAGTGATGAGTGCCATAAGAGTGCCTTTAAGGTTCATTTGTTGATTTTCCTATAAAATTCCAAATAACAGAATTTAGTGGTGTTTAATGAACCTAGTTATACTCATAAATAGAGGCCTCATTATTGAAAATATGGATACTAAGGAATAGGACCAGATATGAAAAAACCTAGTGGATCATTTGACCAAATTTCAAATGGTTTGGAGGGTAAATGTAGAAATAAAATAAAAACCACTATTCCATGAGACTTTTTAGTGGTTTTTGGTATCTCCAACGAAGTAAAGGTGACCTAATATCACCAATCTAGAAAACAAAATCCTATCTTATATTTGATGTCCTCAATAATCTAGAAAAGTTTGTCTTGATAAAGTATTTCTAGTGTTGTTTTGTCTGAGAGAGAATAATTTTGGTTAAAAATTCTAAGTCTATACTAAGAGCAAGAAGGGAAAAGTTGGCAATTCTAGATATATGTATAAATTGACTAGAGCGTCAAATCACTAATATAGAAGTTGTTGTATACTCATAATCATTAGTATTATCTACACCCAATACAAATGTATTCTTTGTTTTTGCTAGATTTTCTTCTATATATGGAAGAAACTGGCCTTCAAGCTTGAATGTACTAGTGTTGAAAAGTGCATAAATTTTGCAAAAACGACAAATTTAGAGAGCATTCCAATTCAAAGCTCATAGTCGCGAATAGTTATGCCCAATGAAAAGGTAATTCATAGGAGAACATGAAATATGTTTTACATTTTCGAAATATGTATTTGATCGTTTTATAAAGTTATAGGAATGAGACCTTTTACCTTGAATGAACAATGAAAATGTGGATGATTTTCAAATCAATTTTACATTTTTGGAAAAGAGCTTAGTGTGATAGAGGTCCATATTAGATGTGAATATTAAGCAAGGAAGGCTAAAAATGCTTCATGATGGTCCTTGTGCAATGGTATCAAGTCACATTCGGAGGTGCAACAATATGATAGTGGGAAAGTGGCTAAGTTCATATTAACAAGGTAGTGTTATTGATGAGTAGACACACTTAAGGAGAGCGTGTTATGGAAAGTTTTATTACAAATATTACTATGTAATTCCTCTAGCCACCTGCTTAGGAATATCCATACACTTGTAACCCTCTGTAGTGTGGCTTTATAACAAATTTTCATTTATTTTACTTCTAGTGGCATATGTTATACATGTATAATGCATTTTATAATGCAATGCACTCACCTACAGGGATATAATTTCATAATAATATCGTTAAATTCACAATTCACACATAGCACAGGGAAATTGCATATTTAATTGTAACATAATTCAAATTCATACTAACAATAGCACTTGTTTGATAAAAATTTCCAACTCACTATAGACCTTTCATGTTCCTCCCAACCATAGACCACGTTGTACATTTTCTATCAACAGTGGGTCAACCCCAAGCTTGGGATTTGACACCATAGGGAAATACCTCACCCAAAACTAGGTACATGTCTAGTATCATAAATAAATAGGGCCAAGGTACCAAACCTGAACAACCTCCAACCTCCAAGCTCACATCACCCATCAACCCTACACCCAAGTAGTGCTCCCCCTTCTTTGGACCTACATCCCCTCGGGATGTGTCATTAGCTCTAGGGTGTCTAACTCGACTAACCAAGGATACTCATAGCACTATGGCTCGATAAGTTCTTGTTACCACCAGGGGTCTTCAAGCAGCCTCGAGGTTCTCACACCAGGAAACCTATCCCACTTATCATAGGGTCATCCCTTATTTTCCACTAAGCCCCCCCCCCCCCCCCCCCCCCCCCCCGCTGCCCCCCCACCTTCCCATTTTCAGTTAGTTTCTCCAGGATGTCCCTCCATCTACCAACATCCTTAATTTTATGTGCACGTCTCTTTCTTGACATATGGCACTGCTCAAAGTCACTTGATGGAGTTTTTGTTAAAATCACATGCACTTTTATAATTACTAATTCATGTGAAGACGCCTTTTAATACACATGGAGTCCTAGTCCCCTATACTCCTTTCTTCTGACTCGGTCTCCATTAGTAATGTATTTTTATTAACATTCATGAAACTTCATATCTATAAAAGGAGGCTCTCTAACCTTAAAAACACATAAAAACATATGCACATGGGCATGCTAGCCTTAAAATACATACGCACATATGCACATGGGCATGCCAACCCCCAAAGTAATCCTCGGTTCACAATCCTAATTAATATGTACCAGCTCACCAACCTACATTTTTTATGTACATGTTATTTAGAATATAGGGTTAGAGTTGGGGTGTTACACATTCTAGGTTCAATCATGAATAGTAAGGGAACCAATAAGTTGCTGACATGAAAGAGAAAGAAATAAATCGTATAATAACATTTGGTTTAAATAATAAGTACAATGTAAACTACTAGTGAAGTGCTTAGGAAGGTCCTAGTCATTATAGCTAGACATTATTTGAAGCAAAGAAATGGTGATAGGTATGAAGAGGCGAATGAGCTCTTGGATATTAGACTCAGATATTCTACGCTACAAGATAATATTAATGTTTAGTATGGGTACATAAGATACCAACATGTAGAGAGGAGATGTATGAATTATGACCCTTGCAACTAGATATTGTATATAGCTTAATGATAATGATAGGATAAGAAGAAAAGAGGAGTTGCCATGTAAAGAATGGCATCAATATTCATAGGAAGTTGAGGTAAGTTTTTTAACAATGAATATAAATAAAGCAAATTAAATAATAATATATGAAAAACATATTTGCAAAAAGGAAGGTGATGGAGGTTGGTATGGTAGATGAAATCTCCCAAGGAAAAAAAATTAACAAAAATTTCATGAGGTGATGTATAGCTCATGGGATAGGTGAATTGTCTATGTGGGAAAGTGTATGAATGTTTGGTAAGGAAAAATTTAATGATGGAAATTTATCTAAAAGTTTAGAAATCATGACGAATCTTACTAGTCCCTAGTATGCAAATTGTAAAATGTTTGGTGATATTTTTGTAAATATATTCAAATTTCTAATGATTTTATATAATCCCAATATTTTTTTGGAAATTTTTAAGTAAAATATTTTTATAATATAAAATTTGGGTGAATCATTTTTAGAACAAATGAAAATTGGAGAATCTTTCTTTATTTTTTCTTTTTTGAACGAAGATGGAAAACTAGCCCACATGCAAATATTAGCCCCTAAAATTTTCCCTAATGCTTGGAAGTGTTGTAGGCTATGAACCGCCAACTTATGTCTAAATAATTCAAAGCAAGAAATCCACATGTAGCATTAGAGTGCACAACAGAAGCATGGCACAAAGTGTAAAGAATTTTATAAAGGGAATTGAATGAATTCTCATTCATTTTAAAGGTGTCAATGGAGGAATTGTTCTGAATTGAACAAGTCCACATATCGTACTATAGATAACGATATATTGTGCCATAATGTAGATGCTTAAGCTGGTTGGAAGACATGCAAAACTAAAGGAATGCTTCTAGCACTAAATGAGCATGAATAATGAGAAATGAATATAGGGAATGTTTAGTGCATTCCAAGTGTATAAATGGATAACCAATCAAACAACATAAGAAGTGTAATAATTTCTAATATGGAAATATTAAGAAGGATTATGAGAAGAAAATATGTCAATGCTTGGTAGTGTTACGAAAGAGATTAGAATTTGAAAGGGGACCATATGAATATGGAAGGAAATTAATTGCAATACTATGAAATGCTAGAAGTTCTAGTTGACGTTATTATTGGTAGCAAAATAGAATAGAGAGTCTAAAGGAGTCTATATGAAACTAAACACTTAAATGCTAAAAAAAAATTGTGTCCTAATGTTGATTAAAGAAGTCAAGGTTAAGCCCAAATTGGCCAAAGAAGAAAAGAGTGGTTGATAAGATTGTGATATCAATATTAGGTTGGAGTAAATACAAGTTACAAAATCATAAGGGTTGGAAAGTTTAAGAAAGGGAAAGTTGGGAAAAAATTACCTATAAAATGAAGCAGATGTTGAGGAAGGAATAGTAATATGATATGTGGCTAGAAATTTGAATTGGTCAAATTAGAATTGGTTACAAAGTGTTTGAAAAAGGGAGAAACAATGTACATCATGATTAGAGTAAATTTATAGAATGTTGCAAGAATCTAGTGGGGTTTGAGAACTAACCAAGATAATAGAGGAAAATTGAAAATGCTACAAAAAGTTACAAGATGTTGATAAAATTGTTGTAATGACAAATGATGATTATGGATAGAAAGGTAGTCATGATCATGTGGGGAATTTGCTATATATATATATATATATATATATATATAGATTGGTTATATGTTAGCATCTTAATAACATAACAATGTTGGAAATGCAAGAGATTAAATATCTAGAATGCATATGCACTGGTAAGCATGTTGAGAGTTAATGTTTGGTGCATAAAGATATGTTATTAGTGCATATGTAAATACCTGGGAATGTACATAAAATGATTATCGAATAATAGTAGTCAATTATTATATATGAAATAGAGATTTTATAATGATAAAATGTGGCTAATGATGGATTATGAAACTAGGAAGATATTGACAACATGATTGAAGATGTTGATGATGTTGTTACTTCTCATAAACAATATTATGAAAATAAAGTGGAGGACAAGAAAAAAATGATCATGGGGTTATTGAGAGTAGTAAATGAGTCTCTATAATGCATTAATTGATTAGACATGATCAAATAAATTAATTCCAACCATCAAGTATGGATTTAGCGTGTTTATGTTTCATGGATGTTGAAGGGAAGTTAGGGGAGAATTCCCTAGGTTAAGATTTGATATCTAAAATGATATATTTTTGTGATTTGAATGCATTGTAGGCATCATATTCCACTTGGTGTGGTAAAAGTGGAATTCCTTCAACATATAAAGGTTATTTAATCTTTGAATGAATTTATATGAAATAAATGGCATGTCAAATTGTGTTTGTTATGAGTTAGTAGCCAACGCATGTCAAGATATATAATATTATTATAGAAGTGAATTCTAGAAGAAATATCCTTTTTTAGTGCTATATAAATGTCTCATGGTATCCCTAGTTATATTAGTGTCTTTCACTATAATCTTCTTGTTAACATTCACAAGAACTTTAGAGGAGAAGGGTTCCTAACGGACTACAGTGTAGGGAAGGGAAATGCCTCCTAGTACACCCAAGAGAATTCTCAATAGATAATGGTTATATACTTGGTGTTGTGTTGCACTAAAGAGAAAGGTATCTAAATGGTTGGTGTTGGGTATGTGTTATATTCTTTCCATGACTAGTTGCAGGTGCATCATTTTTTTTATGCGGACCCAAGGATGGTTGGGCAGACCCAAGGATGGTTGGGAAGAGCCAATGATGGGGGCCAGATCCAAGAATGGTGGGTGGACCCAAGGATGGTGGGAAAACCCACCCATGTTTTTTCACATGGTTTTTTGTGCATGGTTTTGGGCATGTTGTTTTTGCTGATGGCATTTTGTAGATTAGCTCAAGGGAACTATGGTTATGTTCTAATCCAGGGTTAGTGGATTGGGGGTTTATGAATTCTTCAATATGTATATAATGTATTATAACGTTGGAAGGAACATAATGAAAAATCAATCTGGTTTTCCTGGTTTTGGGTTCTAGGAGACAAATATCTGTGTATATTTATGTTCTCTCCATTGTATATTTTTTCTATTTTTAAGAATTCTCTTGTAGTAATTTATGTACAAGGTTAAAATCTTTAGATAGGCAAGTAATGGGGGGTCGTGTGTCAAGATGTTGGGTATACCTTCCAACTCATCATGGTGGAATACATGGTACATGAATATGATATGATTGAATTGATGCAAGGATGCATTTGATATATGTACATGAGTGAATTTTGTAAGTGTGCAAGTTATGGTTATGCACACTATATGTTGGCATATGTGATTGAAGGCATTTTTGTAATGCATGGATGTAATTGTATTTCATTGAAATTAATATGTTAATAACTAAAATGATGGAATTGCTACCCATTCATAAGTTTTGAGATCATTTCAAAAGTTGTTCTAATGCAAGATTGAAAGAATTGAATGCTAGAGTAGTCAACTTTGGATGAACTACATGAAATATCTATCAAGAGAATATAGTTATCGAAAATGATTATGGTTGAAAGATGGAAATATTGGGATGAAAGCAATTGTGATAACACTAAAAGCTATGGGTTTCCATAAGTTATGGATTACAGGTTTCCACTGAATGCTTGGTAGTGAGTTGGCGCTTTCCTAGCACATGAAAACTTTGTCAAGATGGATCACTTAAGGCATTTTTTAGTAGTGAAGGGGATGCTTGAGCCTAGAAGCGTGAGTGTATCAAGAAGGAGGAAACATACATGAATGAAATTGAAATGAAAGAATGAATGTGGTAGGACAATTGAAATCAATAAGTTCGTGTGTCAAAAAGAACAATGAGATAAATTATTTTGTGTGCCAACTTTGTGAAGCAAAGAGTAGTCATGCAAATAAGCATTTAATTGAGATTGCACACTTATTATTTTTTAATCCATGTTTACAATGTGAAGTTGAGAACTCGTGTGAATAAGATAATTGCTCCATTAATATGGATATATTGTGAACATTTTATTGATGGTTGTTATAGAAATAATTGAAGAATGAAAACATGGATTGAGTACCTAAAATAAGAACACTGAGGATAATATTATATCGAGGAGGAAAATAATTTAATACCCTTAGGAGCATGAACTTATTATGTGGAATCTGAAGAAGAATCTAGTTATAGCCAAAGTTCATATTGGATGAGAAGCTCATGATCTCCAAAACAAATCCATAGGACAGGTGAAGGTCTAATAGATGTACTATCACTTAGAAGAAGTGACATGGGAGCTTGAGGATATGATCCATTTATTTTGAAATTTTGATGTAAAAATCAATTGTATATAATGGTGATGTGCACCAACGACACTGAAAAATATAGAGGATTGGTATGTAATTCCCCAGATTAACTTCGTATTAGAAATTTGTATATGTGTATATGATGAAGCCATAACATATGAACAATGTTGTAATGTGTAAATTGTATATTGATTGATAATTAAAAAACATCATAGAATGCAAGCAGAGAATGACAAAATACATGGGTGGTTTGATTCCACAAAAGAGGGAAGAAAGGGGTAGGGGGATTGAGGGGGTCCATAGAAAATTAGTAATATTTTATTCCTAAGCCTATCTCATTTACCTTATGTTATCCTAATCCATATCAACCTTGAATTTTGTGGGCAAGTGAGACACTTATATACATGGCATAATTTTCGACGACTTTTGGATAAGCATTCGATGAATACACCTTAGTTTTCTAATGGATCTAATTAGGAGTGTTTGTATAAAAGTGTCAACACACTATAAACCCTCATAACCTCTTGGATATTTATGTTCAATGCATAAAGTTTCCATGCGGTAACTATGGAGTGATTTAATAGCACTAAACTTTTGACAAACCTTTTTAATAGACCTTCAAAAACAACATTTCATCGTCATGCATTCAACGGAAAAGAACTGGAACATGAAAACTTTGGAGAAATTTAATCCCCCAAAATTTTAACAAGTTTGGTGATCAAAATAGCGATGATATCATGTGTGCCTTTTTATAAAATAGAGACAAAGGGGAGGGCATTTGTGAGGTAGATTGGGCAAGTATGTTTTGCCAGATATTCATCGATTGTGTTCGTGTTATGATGAAAGAATTTTTTTAGATAAATAAATTGATGTTGTACTCTAAAATCCATACTTGTGATGCATTGGACATAGAGACCTTCACTAGTTTTTAGGTACATGCATTTGTAGTAGATATCATGTTGTATTTCATTTTAAAAGCTTGATTCACTCCACTAAAAATAGTTCCTCATGGCATATGGAGCTTCCCTCATTCAATAAATACGTTAATCACCTATTTGAGCTTGATAGAATTTTATATTTTTAATGGAGACTAGAAAATGTTGAGAATGATGAAGATTCAACTTATGGGCCTTCAACTAAAAAAATAATCAAAGAATATTTAGTATTGAACTGGAATTCAATATATTACCTTCACTATTCATGGATTCCCATAGAAGAGTTTGAGAAGGTTTTCAAGCTATATCCACAACTCATGATAAGAATAAACAAATTTCATAACTAAATGGATTTTATATATATTTCAGAGGAGAAGTGAGTTCTAATTTGATCATAGTCGACAATTGGATAGATCATTGCTAGCAAGATGTCTAGATAAAACTTGTCAAAATTTAATTTGTTAAAGAATCACAAGTAAGGTGTTCATTTTTTGAGGCAGGGCATGCATTTCCTGAGATAGGGTGTGCATTTTCTAATGGAGGGCATACATTTCTTGAGGAAAGGCATGTATTTCCTAAGATATAGAGCATGTTCCCTAAGGTAGGGTGTGCATTTCTTGAGCTAAAACAAACCCACAAATGGTGTGCTCAATCTATATGGAGAGATGTATATTGCGTGCCCAACATTTACAACCAATTTATCCTACATAATAATCAGAAAATACAAAATAATGGTCAAAATTCACATTGCATTAAATAAATGAAAAATGTAGCACAATAACATATTTCAATTAGAGGTCATAAATATTATTCATGAGATTGTCCCATACACAATGTTAGAGTTGCATGACTGAATTGTTTTACCACATTCTATCATCACCCACTTTTGTGAATCATATTCAACGTAATGCCATCCATAAAAATAATTCTCATCAACCCACATCACTCTCCCTCCATGAGGTAACATGGAAGTTTAATGTATATAATATCATATAAGGTTTTTACATTCATAAATAAGTGTAGAATTTAATTTATATAATGTCATAAAAATATTTTGACATTCATAAATCTACATAAGGCATAAAATGAAAAATAGAGAAAACAAACAATCATCCATATTAAAGTTTCAATTATCAAGTAGGGTGAATTTTAGATTCTAGACATGGCATAATCTATCTAAAGTTCATATTGGGTGAGTTGGCATTTATGCTTTATAACTGCCCTAGTATCCTCATGATGATACCATTTCTGATTTGTCAGTGAAATAGTGACTTCTCTTGGCATTCATGCACTAAAATGGTCAAGGCCCCTGTCTTTCATGCCCTTTTCACTCCCTTCCATAATATTAGTCCATAGAGTTTTCTCAACCTTATTTCCTCTTGGTTTCTATAACGTTCTATCATATTGTTGCTATGGGGGTGAATTCCACATCCTCCACAGCCTAAATCTCCATTCCCTTCGATTCTTGATGCATCATGCCCCTCTTGTGTAGAGTCCCCCACCCCTACTCTTTGCTTGACAAGAATGTGGTGTAGAGTTACACCTCTGTCCAATTCCAAAAATCATATTGTAGGTACCTATCAATTAAATTTTAAAGTCCAATTCTTAAGAAAGGATTTATTATAGCTAAGGCACCTTCATGCTTCCCATACTCAAGCTCGTCACCGGAAAATGACGTCATATACAATACTCTATTGACATATGGAGCATATATTTTTTCATTGAAAAAAGGAAGTAAAATATTGTATCACAAAATAGTTCAATAGGTCTCCCAACCTCACCAAACAAATTTTGAAGATTCTAATGCAAGGATGGAAGAGGATTCAATCAAATAAGAGTTAATGAAGAAAGTATAAAACATGTATACTCCAAACCAACTGACACGAGATAACCCATTGGTCAATTTAGATATGAAATTGTAATCGTTGACGATTTTTATGTGTTTTGTAAATTAAGTATTTCTCCTAAAGAATAATTACTCAATATTTTGTAATGAAAATGCTTCTTAAGAAGTCAAATTTCTCAAGCTTATTTTTTGCACAAGGAGGGCCAAAAAACACAGGAACAATTTTGGAATGGAAAATGCTACAAATTCGAAGAAGTCATAAATATAAAAAGACACATTAATTTTTGTTTAAATGTTGTTAAATGAATGAAGTGCTTATACCTATATTTTGATTCAAATTATTATTGATTATCACATTAGTAACTATGGAATTCTTTCACTACTCAAGGTAGCTAGTGTTCTTATTTACAACATAATTTATAAATTGTTATTTATTAATGTTGTTCCATTTAAAGCTAATATTATATTTGTAGTATGATATCATCGAGTGTAAGTTTTTAATAGGGATATGGATTCAACATCCAAGATACCCTTCCTACAAATGTATATAATTAGTAATGATGGCAAAATTCTCTCACATATGGCCAAATGAATTCTATGAATATTTCATAAGAGGATTTGGTTCCAATTCGATCATAGTGGAAAATTGTGGACATAATCATTATAGGAATGATGTCTAGATAAAACCTGTCAAAAGTTAAATTTTTGAAGCATAAAAAGCAAGGTGTTCATTTCTTGAGGAAGGGCATGCATTTCTTGAGGCAGGGCATGCATTTCCTAAGGTAGGGAATTCATTTCATGAGGTAGTGCTTGTGTTCCTAAGGGAAGGTGTGCATTTCCTTGGGAAGGGCATGCATTTCCTCAGATAAGGCATGCACTTAAGTCAAGAAAAACCAAAAAATGGTGTGCTCAAACCACATCACATGTGTGAGTATCTTGTTTGCATGTAGACATGTATTGACTAACTTTACCAGTGTCCTAAGGGTTACAGTCTCCCACCTCTCCCATTTTTTTCTTTTCATGATCCATACTTAGTTATTTTTTCTAAATTTTAGACTCATTTAAATGAGAATTTACCTCTAAAGCATATTGTCCTAAATTTTCATGGAACTCACTCCCTTTTGAAGTCCCATGACATTCATTTTGCACATTTAATTTCAAACTCCTTAAAATGAGCATTCACCTTTTTGAAGTCCTATGGTGCTCACTTTATGCCTGAAGTCATGTAAGACTCATTTCACACCACTTTAACACTTAGTTTTATTTCATATATGATAATAATAGACCTCCCTCGTGTCATCTCGTAAGTTTGAAGTTCCAAAGTCCCTTTAATCCATAGTACATATGTCATCAACATAGATAGTTTCAACAATTCATCCATTTTATGATTTACGGGAATGTACCCTACATGTTATCACCCGTGTGTCATCCATATAATTCATCCATGTTTCATCCACATCATCATTCACGTGTCAATATTTTAACATTGAAGCCACCAAAAAATCACCATTTTCAAGGATCATTGAAGTATGCAATCCAATTTGATCTCACACAACATGCCCCCATCATGTCTCATAGTTATCATATCTCCTCATTCTCCTCATCATACAAACAAGTGATGTGAGCCTTGCATTAATCATGTGATTTGGAAACCCAAAGGCTTTCTAGTTGTAAGACATGACATGCCCCACATTAATCTAGGTTGTATCCCATGCATTTGTCTCTCTCTCCAGGGTTAGGTCATTTCAACGATGTTATCTAATACTAAACAAGCACATTTAGCAAGCAAGAAAAGCATGAATTAATTCTATTTTACCCAACTTGGGGTCTGATTGGGAAATTAAGTAGTATCTAAAGGAAGATTATCTCTTTACTGAAGAATGTACATAAGAAAGATCGAGATAAGGATTGTAGAATACGATGGACCTAGAAGTTCAATCTCCAATATAGTAATTTCCTATTTTCTTCCATAATATTTCATCCATTTCCCTTCAAAGTGTATAGTTAACATTTGTCATACTCCCAATATGTCCACCTTCATTAATTCCATAAAGTTTTTGCTCAAGATGCCAAGCCAACATAAATGGTTTGTGCCAGCCCAAAGTCCCTCTTCAGTAATACCATGAGAAAATTTAAAGGGTGTTATTGGTATTCCAACATAATGGAAAGGAATGGGAGGAAGTGGAAATCCAAGTACGCCCCCTTGAGTTTGTAAAGGGTTGTGGGAGTTATCACCTCACCTCAAGCAAAAAGCTCCCCAAATACATGTCATGTACCAAAAACAATATGCACTTTGCGGTAGCACACCCAATGTTGTATAAGTAAGGATATATATTTTTGGATCTATACCATTTAAATCCAACAATGTATATACCAATCTATGCAACATTTCATACACTTGAAAGCAATGCATATTGTTTACCATGGATGAATCTCTTCCCTAGAATTCGTATGGGTTGGAGAAGTATTTCACAAGGAGAAAGGTATCCATCAACAAAATCTAGTCTAACTAAGTGAACTATAAATTGGAAAGAAAATGCACGCTAAGATTTATGGATTTATAATCAATTATTACTAATTTATGGATTTATAATCAATTTCTTCGTCATAGTTATGCAGAAGATAAAATAATTAAATCAATTTTTCATATCTCTCATAACTCATGCATGTTTCAAAATGAATATTTTCCTTTTACCAATGTTACCAATGAAAATTTTGATTTTGAAACTGTATCAAATTGTAATGACCTTTCCCTTCCCATTTTCGATTCTAAACTTCCTATCTTTGATCTTGATTTTCAACCTTTATCATTTCCACAAGTTGATGTTTACACTGTTAATGATTATATCATTCAACTTGAAACTCGTGGGAAGGAAATTTTTGTGAATTGGTATCAATTGTCATTTAACAATAGGGAAAATACTAATGGTTCGCAATCTTAAGAAATGAACATTAAATACTTATCGAGTGTATCATTAAAAGTGCATAGAGTTCATAATCCAATTAATCAACGCTTATTTTTTCAAACACTTAATAATATAAATTCATCATTCTGCCAATCACCTCACGCATCCAATGATCCCCTTAAGAATTCATTTCAAGGTCATTTGGATGACTCAGTTCATAATTTCACTTATGTACATAAAATTAACATTTGTTCATCCATTCTTCCATTTAATCTCCTTCACTCTCTAATGAATATTCATCCATACTTTTACGATCCATTAGAAATTTGGTTGGAGGACATTTTTCAAGAAAGGGTGATTGCAAATAAAATTCTTTTTGTAAATATATTAACAATATATGCACATAAGTCTTCTTTTAATATTTCGATATTTGTTGAATTTTTGTTACTAATGTACATAATGTATATTTTTGCAGATAGTAAGGAATTTGCTTGGTTACATTGGAAGTTTGATCTTACGTAGCCATAATTCTTTTTTCGATTAGATTAGGAATAGTTTAAATTTCTTTTTGTTTTATAGCTTGAATAAAAGATGATTCGTAATAGATACACGGAAGAGAACAAACACCTATGAGGTAAATTATTTCTCGAATTCTTTCAGGTATGTATCATTATTATCATCTGTTTGTTTTTATTTCAGTGTGTTTTAGTTCCCGTTCTGTTTTTATATATATATATATATTTGGTTTCCTTTTTGCAGGTTTATATTAGTTCAACTTTTGTGAATAAGACGGCTATGATGAAAACAAAATGCTTAAAGGACAAGTATTTAAAGGCTTGTTCAGGGAGTTTTTCTTAATCTGATATTTCCCTTATCATTGTTATTATATGTTTTTAAAGTAAGTCATGATTAAGGAAAATTATCCCTATTAAAACTCACAAAGAAATTGTTAATCACAATTTGTTATTAGTTTATTTGTAATAAACTCGGGAACACGATAACTCTTTAAACAAGACAATAACTCAACTTGACGAATATTTATAAACACAATTTTAATGCTTTTATGTCAAGTCATCATCATCTTGTTTGGGTCATTTTTGATTCCATGCTTTTGATTCTATCAACTTGTTCGTTTTGATTTGGTTTGTTTTCTTTTTCGCCCCTTTTCATGGAGTTGATTTCACGATATATCTTTTTCGATCCCTTTGAAAATCCTTGTGCATATTATTTTAGTAATATTATTAACTTTTGGTTAAAGGACTTTTCAATCCAACTCTGGTTTCATATATAGGAAATCTCTGAACTCTTTCTATTCCAGTGAATTTCATTTATCATTAAAGCCATATCCTTATGGAACCATGAGACTATCTTGCTTCAAATATTTTTCATGAGGGAACACACATCCTTACTAAGTGATTGAGTTTACTTTTTCAAGGAAAGAATTTATTTGAGTTTAACACAATGAATCCCTCCCACCCCTCCACATAAAAGCCTTAAATTGATAGTTCTAGGGAAAGAATTTGGAGTCAACGTTATGAAAGTATTATGTCCATTAAAAATAAATCTCTATTACCATCCCACCTTTTTCACTCAAATACATCATAAAATAAAATCTTGCAAATGTGCTTATCAAAAGAGTGATTAAAGAGGAAGCATGGGAAATACAGGTAAACCCGTCGGGGCTATGGACGCTCATTCGTAGCACGACTAGGCTTGTATGGCATAAAAGACAACTTCACCGGGGTACTGTTCAGGCTCGCTGGCAGCGAAGCGATGTCAAAGACAATCATAAAATGGATATATGCTTTATCAAAAACTCCTATCTCTACCTTATTCTATTTTTATATGAGGTAATTTTAAAACAAATTTTCCCAAATTTGGATTCATGACTTTTACTCAAATTTGTTTCTGAGTACTTATCTTTACAAACTCATATTACTTAATCTATTTATGTGGGACTTATGGAGATATTTTATTGTTAGACGGTTTCATGAACTCCATTATTTTTAACCTTTGGGAAAATTAAAGTTCATTACCTTCAATCAGAGATAATTGGTTCTTCCCTGTATGTTGCCATTGTTGTGGTGAAACACAACCCCCTCATTTTTCACTTATAAATGAAAAATGGGGACCCTTTTAACCGATTACATGATAGTGCTATTTTATGGAATTTCAAAATGAGAAAAGGCATAAATGAGTTTGATTTCTCCTTATCTGTCTATATTAATTTGTTTAGACCTCATTTTGGATTAGTTGTTATGAAATACACTTGTTTGAAGATTGGATGTGTTTTAGCCGCTTTGGTCTTTTATTTTGTATATTACCCCATTTGTTTGATTTTAGATTTTTGTTATCACAAAGAACACTTCATTTCCCAACTCCCTTCTTTATTGGCATTTAAAAAAAAAAAATCAACTTTTTGTATCCTTACCACTTGCCTCACGGTTGTACGATCATGTTGGTTTTGATAATATTTTGCAGCTCCCTGTTGCCTTGTTCATTCATAGAAATATTTTCATAAATGATCAATTGAAGACAAAGTGGCACCTTTGATTGCCACATCACCTCGCATTTGGTATTTGATTTTATTGGTTGGCATTTCCTCCACATGACTTGGCACATCATTTCGCATTCCAGGTTTAGATATATTGATCGTTTATCTCCTTCACTTGGTTTGACCAACAAGTAATCTATCCCAATGGAATCTACTTCACTAAAACTAGAACTAGCTTAGGAACTCTAACTAAACTTCTCTAACTCTAACTAAACAATATAACTTCATTACTTTAATAATTTATAAAATCATTACATTAATTTAAAACTATATTTTTTTTCTTTATTTAAAACGTCAAAATCCAAAAAATAAAACATTTTATTTTGAACATTGTAAACAAGCATTCTAAATATATTACATATTATAGTTAGTTGTAATTTTAAAATTATTATAAATAAAATACAACAAGCGTTGTGTAAATAAAAACATATATTGTAGATATTTATATATTGAATCCATATTAATAATATTATGTATTAAAATACAGTGTGAATAATAAAATATTGAGAACGTACATAAATGGTATATTTTGTAATAAAATTATTATATAAAATTAACCTTTTCACCGCATTCAACACAGCAACGAATGTAAAAGTAGTGGCTGGAGACGTTGCATATAATTAGAACTTTGCACGTTAGGTATTTATGTGCTCACATGGCTACAAAAAAGTGATAACACGAATTTATATGTAATTATTTCCTGAAATAGGCCATGTACTTTGCCAAAGCGTGAAGAGGACAAATATAACCATGATTTTCGCAGCAAAATTGTGATTGTAATTATACCAAAAAACAAATCTAATCCAATCTTTAGTCAAGCATATCATTACTATTTAATTTCCCTTAAATTCTGGACCGAAGATCTTGACATTCGAACAGTGGTTCCAGATAGAAATTTTATGAAGTTTCGATATGTTGTTGCAACGGAAAAAGGAAAGAAGCCACTCACTATAATTATCGCAGGTTCGACGGAATCCATGTAATCATAATGATATGAAATAAATCAAACAAGATTTGATTGAAGAAATACAATACGAAATTTGAAGCATCATATTAAATATGAAAATCTAGTTAGAGAACTTGCGGCGAGGGAATACCAAATCCAAGAATAAATGCTGCAAACAATCCAAAAATAAACGCTGCAAACAAACTATTGATGATCTGTTTCATTATGTCGTTTGCAAGCGCGCAAATTGCGAAGAAGGAATATAAAGATCACACAGTGATCGCCATGCATTGGACCATAACAACTTAATGTAGAAATCAACGCTGAGAAATAGAAGGGATTCACCAGCGCTCGGAATGGAGAAAGATACCACCAATCTTAGATAATCTGAAGAATTCATCGACGAATTGGTTGCAGGACTCTCGAGGAAATGGTTGTATTAATTGAGAAGACTTATGAACAGAGAAGAGAGCGGGAAGAGATGGGTCTTCACCCTATAAATCTGGCCATAGCACAACACCAATAGGGACTGGGACACAACGCAGAGGAGGGCGATTTAGATCCAAGCACAGAAGGAGTTGTGTTCCAGCTAAGGGGATTTTCTACTCTTAATTCAATTTGTGCTTATGCACTTCTGTTTTGCGTTGCTTGTAGAGAATAAAATAGAGTTTTTGGCCTTGGTTAATTGCTTAGATTAAGATCATAGGTCTGAAATTCCTAAAGATTGCATATTTTGTGAGAAGTTTCGGCACTATTTTAAATAAATTCTCATTCTTGTGTACTATTAACGGAATGCTGAATTTTTATATTTCTGCCAAAATTTTATAATTGATTTCAATTTTTATTTTAAATAATATTTCTTGTTGATATTTAACATTATTGTTAGTTCAATTTTGATATGTTGTTGAAGCTTTACTGAGAGCTATCTCTAGAAGGCAGAATGATGAGATCAAATCTATAATGAATTCATTGAATTCATGGAAGATAAATGATAACTATTTATCATTTAATTGCAAATGTATTTTGTTTTTATTCCATTAGTTAAAATGAACTATTTCGTTTAGTTAATGGAAAGCACACAGTGAATTCATTCATAAACTAGTTATTCCCCTTTTTTTAATTCATTTGCTCTCGGACTAGGAGAGGGCTATCCCGTTCTAGTTCGAGATAGGATTTTCCTTTTAAATTAGTTTTGCATTTTTAAAGTAATTCTACATAAAGTCCTCTTTCTTTAGAGGCAAACATCCTAGTTCTTAGTGGCATGATTGAGCCTTTATATCAATCAAACTTCTTGACTGATTTTAATCTTTATTAAAAACATTAAAAAAAAAATCAATCATGAAGATTAATGTAATATATTGTATATTAATTTATTGATTAAAAATCTTTATTCAAAACATTAAAAAAAAATCAATCATGACGATTAATGTAATATTTTGTATATTAATTTATTTATTTTTAATCAAACGTTTAACATTAGAAATTACTTTTCTCATTTTTTTTCGAGTTAATTTTAGCATACTAAATTACTAATTAGTTTTTTAACATTAACTTGCAATAAATAATAATAACTTAAGGGAATTAGAATAATTTTAATTTTACTTAAGTAGTGTATTTAACTAGATCTTATTTTAATTGAATGTTTCCTTAAAATAATAATAGCATTATTTAGTTTAATTAACATTCATTTACAGTTTATCATAGATATATTATAATCTTATAATAAACTAGATTAAATATTTAATATTATTGTTAGAACTATATTAGTGATATTTAGAAATATATTATAGTATAAGTGATTTTACTATAGAATAGTATTAGTATAGTATAAGGTATATTTCTTTATATAGTATAATTAGTTAATTAGTATAATAGCATATGATATATTAGTTTGGATTTGGTATATGAGATAAATAGGAGTACTTTAATACTTAACAAGACTTTAATGATAGTGTAGTATTAACATTGTGTTACTTTAGGATTAATAAATAGTATTAAACTAACAAGTTTCATAGAGATAACATTATCATAGTATCATATAGGATTAACAATTAATATTAACTTAATACCATAGAGTTAGTTAGGTTAGGATAAGTTAGGTTAATTTTAAGTCATAACTTAGTCGTGGCTTGGTTGAGCCCCAAATCAGTTTAAGGATCACTTTCTTGCCTAATCAGCAAGAGGGTTGATCTGATGTCTCTTCTCCATTGATGAATGAAAGTCATATTTTAAGTCATAGAAGATTGAGAGAAGGCAACTCGACCTAGTTGAACCAATCGGAGCCACTAATCCAAACAGATAAGAGACAGTATTCAAGTCCCTGACCAGGTGGTTATCCCCTAATGTTGAGGTAGACATTTTTGGCCCTCAACATAGGTATAATAAAAATAAAAAATAAATATGCATATTTAGTTACTTTTACTTGAAAATATTATTAAATGTACTCCCACTCTAACTGTAATCAATGAAAGTAATATCGAAATGTATTTAAAAATATATTAATAGAAAAAAGTACATTGTAATTCATAAATAAAATATCTAAATATTATTTCAATGTCAACGATTTACATATATAATAATAATAATAATAATAATAATAATAATAATAATAATAATAAATGTCTATATATTATATAAAGTAATTAAAAAAATTAAATTCTCATTGTTATGGCATTTAGGTAATTTTATAGTTTGACCTTTTTATTAAGGGTTAATTTTGGATAAAGCAAATATTTATTAGAATTGCATGCTTAAACTATTTTATTCCATGTATTCATAAATTTTCATGGGGTTGAATCCGTTTATGCATTCAAAAATGCGATTTAAAAATGAAAAGTTTTGTTTATTTATTGAGATAGATGGATAGATATTCATCTTAACCCTCATTTATCAAGTCCCTAGAGGGATGCAATTTTTGGACGTGCAATTAGGTTTTGCGCTTCAAGAGAATTAATCCCGTCAAGCTCTTGCTAGATTTGTAGTTGAAACGGATCTATACTGGTTTTTTATGTAGGTTTCTTTCATTTCAGTTCACTTAATGTGGGGGAGGAGAAAAACAAAGAAGGCATATTGTAAGTTGCATTCAATATAAATAATAAATTATTTTATTTATTTATAACTAGCATAAATACATCTTAAGTTTACACTTTAAAAAGGTTTTGCACTTCAAGAGCACTTATATCCATCTTAGGTTTGCACTGTAAAAAGGTTTTCCACTTCAAGAGAATGGATATGGCTAGGCTTTTGCTAGATTACTAGTTAAAATGGATCTATACTGGCTTTTATATAGGTTGCTTTCATTTCAATTCACTTAATGTGGGAGAGGAGAAAAGCGAAGAAGGAATATTGTAAGTTGCATTCAATATAAATAATAAATGATTTTATTTATTTATAACCAACTTAAATACATCTTAAGTCATTAACTTCAGATCTACCAAGTCTAGAGAAAAATCAAAGAATCCATTGAAATAGAAAAAAGACAAAACAACTTGAAAGAAAAATCAAAGAAGCCATTATCTTAAAAGAAAAATCAAAGAAGCCATTGAAATGGAAAAAATAAAAAACAACTTGAATCAGGACGATGGATTAAAACTAAGCAATACCTATAAACTATTACCTGAAATCCTTAAAAACCAATAATTAACTCTCATTACACTGGTCCCTTAGAAATAATTGCATTCCCTTATCATTTTTAGTTCCTATAATTTAACTTCATTATAGTGCATTTACTCTCATTTAATATAAAAATAATTTACTTAATTAATTTAACAATCTCCACGAATCTTGCTCATCCTAAAGGGTCATTCCTTTAATTTGATAAGAAACTACAATATATATAAATCAATCATAGTCCCTCTAAATTAACAACTCAATAAATTAAAGCTTAAAAAAAAATCTTTTAAATAGTAATTATTAATTATAATCTTATAACCTCATAAGAAATCATTTGATTAAAAATCAAATGATTGCAATAGGATTTATAATTTAAATAAATGCAAAAAGAAGCATAACAACCTTAATAACTAATTAACCTTGATTTTATATTAAATAAATATATTATATTAGTTAGTAATATTAAATCTAATTAAAATAACACTTATTTTTACATGCTAATGGTATATTGTTAAATTATAATCCTATAAGAAATCCTTGGATTTAAAACTAAATATTGTAATTAAGATTCATAATCTAAATAAATGGAAAATGAAACATAACAATTTTAATAATTAACTAACCTAGATTTTATATTAAATCAATATATTATAATGGGTAGTAATATTAAAATATCATTTATAATAAAATCCCTATTTTTAATTAAATCTCTAATGATCTTAACTAACCTAGATTTTATATTAAATCAATATATTATAATGGGTAGTAATATTAAAATATCATTTATAATAAAATCTCTATTTTTAATTAAATCTCTAATGATCTAAACCTCAATTCTATTGATATATTAATAAACTATATAGAATATGCAATTCAAGATAACTAATAACCATGACTGACTAAATCACTTATATTGACCCTCTTCATAAACTATATATATACGATTAAGATTAGCTCCATGATACATCATTAATCTCCTCTTAATCTATTGTTGTATGCCCTAAGGATGGACTCACTTGGAAGTCTGAAAAGTTGGGTTAACTAAACTCTATAAATAGGTTATTCTTCTATTATCTAAAAATTCTTGATGCAGGAGCATCTAGACCTAGCCAGCAATGTGATGGTGTGGTCACATGTTGTGGCTAATGAAAGTTTGGAGGAAGAATTGGTTATTTAAATTGTATTAATTTCAAATTATATAAGTGGTTAATTGTTGCCTAATTCTGAACAGAATTGGGAATGAAATGGCAAATGATTCTCCCTACATGGAGATCAAGCCAATTAGCTATATTGATTAGTTAGAATAGGATGTGATTTCTAAAAATATTGTGAAGTCCTTCATTTATGGAAGGAGATGGTTAGCTTAGGCATATATGTATTTTCCTGTCTTTTCTGGAGACACATAGAGAGGGGACAAAGAGATAGGATTCACGATGGAATTGTAAGCCTACGGGTAGATTAGGAACAGAGGCCACTAATTGAAGAATCAGGCCAAAGAGGAAGGATTCAAGAGAGCTGAAAAGTGTGTGGATTGTAAACGAAATAGGGGTCTTTTAATTTGTGTAATCGGCCTAGGCGAGACTCTGTAATCGTTTTATGTTGAATGAATGATATTGTTGTGTTTATGATTGATTATCGGGCCTGCGGAAACCCCCGTTGTGCTTTTGTTTCCTTTGTATTCAGGCTGGGTGAATATCCCTTAGTTTTGTTATGTTTAATGCCTAAACATATGATTGATAGAATTCGGGGGGGTTTCTTTTAAATATCATTGTTTGATGCGGGTCGACGAAGTCTTTTTACATAGGTTCGGTCCCACAAGCGAAAATCCTATTTACACTAAGAATCATCGCAAAACACAAAACCAGATCCAAAATCAGGATTTGAAATTTCATAAAGGGAAGCTTATATCCATATCGGGTCCATAAGAATATCGGATCGACGCTTTAGAGTGGACAGAGCCTGGCTTGGAGGATTGTGACTATCTAATATGCGATTAAATCGTAGCCATCCGATCGTGATCAACCGTGGTCGTTGGATAGCGGAAGCGGTTTTGTAACAGTGTATGGTATTTCGGGTGGTGGAAGGACTGTAAGTGGTATTGAGTCACAGTCGCCTGATCCCATTCACCCTTCGACACGTAGAAGTTAGGGTGAATAGGGAAACTGCTTTATCAGGCGGTTAATCCCCGTATAAATTGTCCACCTGAAATAAGATGTGGACCGTCGGATTCACTACGCGTAGATCGACAGTGGGGAATTCGTGTCAATTAAATATTCAAAATCAATACTAACCGTTAGATCAGATAAGAATCAGACGGCAGAGATCAGTCGATCGGAGATATGGAATGACTGCGGGAAAGTGATGGACCAAAGGACGGATCCGACAATATATATTAACGTAGATGTATAATATTTGAGATGCGGGTATATTTGTGGAGCAAAGTGTTATAGACATATTTGGGCACTGGAACCCCAAACTCATATATCCATAAACTAAGGGCTCCTTAAGTCCCTAAGAGTGTTGTTTCACACCCTAAAGGATCATGGTCAACTGATTACATCATTTCATAGAAGTTCCACCTGAAAAACTACTCAGAACTGGCCAAAGCTAGACCATACAGACTGCTCCATGGGCAAGGTGCGATGCATACTGACTTCCTAACTAGCCCGATGTGATGCATACTCAAATGGCCTTATGTGGGGTGCAATGAGCGAGAATAAATAAATGGCAGAGACAGTTTTCAAGGTGGATGATCATGGAATCTTCCAAAAACTTCTCTTGTGACACTTGCCTCTCTGAATTTGCCCAGGGATGAGTAAGAGACCATGAAATCTCCAAGTGGAACCAAGAACTATCAGTGGAATGACACTAATAAAAAACCTGGAGCTGACTCACACCCTTGCAAGACATACATAGATGGATCCCTCATCTGAGAGATCTAGAGGCTGGAATTTTGTATTTTATAAGGAAGTGTTGTTGGTTTGTTGGCGAGAAGAGACATTGCATTGTTGGGTGATTTGCTTGTTCATGAGGTGAAGAGGGCTTCTACAACTGGGAAGATGATGCTGGATCAGACAGCTGGGTTGTAATCCTCTCTTACATTACTATTAATAAAGTTCTTTGAGTTTTCCTCCATATGATCTTGTATGTGTGAATCTTATTGTTTATAAATGCAATTGCATGGTCAATGTGTTTCTGATTCCACATTTTTTATGATGTTTTAGATAGAGATGCTTTGATAGTTTGTTGCTACTTTGACTCTACAGGTACTCTTTGAAGTGGGACAAGTAGGAGAGGAGTGGAAAATTCTATCAAGGAAAAGAGAAATCAAGCTAGCATCAAAGCGAAAGATCCAGGTTGGTCCTCTTTTCTTCTCTTCCATCTATCACACTTAAAGGAACTCTTGGAAATCTTTCATTGTTTGTTTCTAAGATAGCTACCCGTCTTAGTGGGACTACCATTTCGAATCGACACTAGTTTTCCCTGAAACAAAATGGCGACTCAACTGGGGAATGAATAGTTTGTTTTGTTTGTTTATTGTTTTCTTTATAAACTACATACGGAGCCTGAAGTTAGCCAGCTAGACTTCGAAATGCCTTTTCTATGCAATTTCAAAGTAGATAAACGCTGCTTCTGTCAATCTATGGGTTGTTTTATGAACTGAACATCTGACTTACAAAGCATCTTAAGTGCCCTTGTGGTAGCTCAGAACCTCATGAGATCCTACCCTTATGCTTTGTGTTTACTTTCCATCATTACTCAGCCTAAATCACTGAACTTAGCTGCAAGTTTTGAGCAAAAACCAAGCTCAGTTTCACTCCCTAGCCCATCACACTATCTGTAACTATGCAACTTGGATGCATCGCACCTCCCGTGTGTTGCAAGTGAGATGCACCCCTGTTTCCCTGTGTTGCAGGTGCAATGAGTGAGTGAACTATTTTTCTTCTTTGAAATTTGGTTTTTTTCTCTTTGTTTTCAACTTTATTCAGTAGTTTTGCTGTTCATGATCAGTACCTTCTTGCTGTAACCATCTTCCTTCACATTATTTCACATCAGTTAGGAATTGTAAATGTTTTTTGTGTATTTTTCAATCATTTACAATCTTCCTTTGTTGAAAGTAGCCTAATCGAACTGTCGTTTTGATGCGAGTGTCGTAATTGTCATTCTGAATCAAAAGAAAAGTATCTTAAAGTCTCCCTCTTCTAGATAGTTTATTGTACTTTTTTCATTGTGCTTGATTTTGAAATTATTAGTATTTCAAGTGTCAAAAACAGTTGTCAATTTTAAATCTAAAAGTGTCGTCTTAGTCTTCCTTTCGTTTTGAAAAGAAAAATTGTTAGTACTGTCGCTTTGAAAGAAAATAGTTCAGATTTGTACTTAGCTTTCTTTTTGTCATTCACACATTAAGAAAGCGGAAAACAAATACATGCATGTGCATCTGCATTTTGACTTCTTGCGAAATTTGATTTAGGAAAGTGAATTCATTGTGTGCTCTATGCTCTCTGCTGAAAGAAAATCATTATCTTCTTTCCTTTGTAGCTAGGATTTTCGTTGCTAAAAGAACATAAACGATTTTTTATCATTTCAGATTGCATATTTAGGAATTTCACATCTACATCACGTGGTGAACCTTGAAAGACAAACTTCTAAGCAAGATCAACTCTAAAATAAACCTCAATGAACATAAAAATGCTTTGGAATCTAATGCAACACATCTAGAACTCTAGGCTAGAGATGTGTTCCACTATTGTAAAACCTGGTAACTATCATTTCCATCGAAGGTTGGGTGATTCCTCCTCTTTGATAAGAAAAGTGCCAATACGGACTTGTGCTCCCCGTACCATCGAGTATATATTGGGAGACCACAATAGGCTGATATCCTTTATCCGTAGGAAGTTGTGTCTGCCGCTCTATCGATTGTAATGCACTAAACACAGCATTGAGGAAGATTTACTGCCGTACATAAGTCCTTGGTAATTTCTCTATCATTTATCACCAAGGTGTATTTTGCAGTTTTACGATCGATTTGGTAAACCCTCTGTCTAGACTTCTAGAGCAGTCACTTTCGTTCCTTTTCGAATCCTTAAAAGAAAAGGTCCATCTGAGCACTTGTCACTTCAGGCTCATTAAAAACCGAAGGTGACTAGAGTCACCTTTAGCTTTTTCTTGACTCTTAAAAATTGAAAAAGCAAGTCGCGTCAAAGCATCTTAAAATTTATTTTAAACGGAATAACATCCTTGTTCCTACATTGATCTGAGGTTGAGATAATGGAGTCTACCAATCAAGGAATCCCTCATGGAGGGAATCCTAGTCCTTTCTCCTCTTGGGGAGATATTGGTTCTCCATAGATGGCTACATTGTCCCTTCCAGGAATCACAATCGGCCTACCGATACGGCTTTTCTCAACCTCTATCATTCAAAACACCACAATTCCTCAACAATATAATTAGCAACCAGATGATACTGAAGTTACCCCTTCACCTTCTACTTCGTTTGTTTCTCCTTCCCCTTCTTCCTCTTCACTTGGTGAAACTAGTGACACTAAAAACCAAGTAACTGAGAAGAAAAAGAAAGGGAAGGAGAAGAAGAATAAGCCAGCTAAACAAGGGAACACCAATGCATCATCTAGCGAAAATCCGCACACTAAATTTTCCAAACCAAAGACTCCATGCGTAATTTTCAAGGAGAGACATTACCATCGAGATTTCCCTTGCATCCCACAGATCTTGAGGGAATGGTCTCCTCGTTTTCACCATTCAGTGTCATCAACCCCTCACAGTCAGGTTGACAGCGCACCATCAACTAGTGAAAACGAAGTCAATCGACTGAAAGGAAAAGTTATAGTTCCATGTAGGTTATGTGAAGGTGATCATACTCTTCACCGCTGTCCTTTTTTGGACGAAGCCAAAAGCATTGTGGATAAACGTCCTGCTTCACTGCAGCAACTTCCACCTGGATATAAGAAACTCTTGCCAAGTCCTTCACTAGCTGAAAACCCGATTGACATAACTCAATTGTCGATCGAATCACCTATGATTGAAAGTGAACCTTCTGAGTCCATACGGAATCAAAGTCAACTGGTCGAGATGGCAGTCGACCCAGTCTTTCCTTCAGAAAATCCACCTTTAGATGATATAGTTTCCAAAGAGGATGAGAATGACACCATTCAAATTCTTTTTGTCGATATAGAGTCTAATGAACTTGGGGGAAATCAACCCATTCCTTCACAACAGCAGGAGACCCCCCTAGTTCATGAAACTTATTCGGACATTTATTCGGTACCTCCTCTGAGAAGTCTAGTCATTTTCTTTGATTGGAATCAACTAGAAAAACCTCGCCTTCCATCTAATGTACCATTTTGAATCATCGTACAAGTTTACAAAATGATCGTGTCTGCCACAATCATAGATGAAGGGGCTTCAGTGAGTAGCCTTTCCTCAACTGCTTCAAAAGAACTTGGTTCACCATCGCTTTTGCCTGAAAAACAAAATTTGTCGGGCTTCAACAAAGGAACCAGTTGACCATTAGGGATCCTTCCAAAATTACTGATAAATTTGAGAAAGAAAATCATTTATTTGAACGTGATGGTAGTCCAAGGTCCACTAGATTACAATCTACTCCTTGGACGTGATTATATATATAACATGGAAGCCATTGTTTCCACATTCCTTTGAGTGATGTGTTTTCCACATGAAGGCAGACTGGTGCAACTTGTTGACTAGCTTTCATTTCCTGGTTCAAACACAGCTATAAATTAACCATCATCCCTAAATGGTCTCTTCGCATCAACAATATCTCATCCATCTTCAACCCATCCACCTAATTACCGCGAGTAGTTCGGTGAGTGTGATGAAGATTAGGGGGCATGCACCCTAGTCTGCTTCAGCAGGCGAACCCAAAGGAAAAGAGAGATTTTCTTGAAAGGTCATAATACTTGGACCAAATATTCCCGTATAGGTTATGTGATCAGTCTGACACGATTATTTCCTTTGTACGATTATCAAGCTCATAGCATTCACCTTCGTATGTTATGTGATTCGAAGCTCACAACAATCACCTTTGTCTATTTCGATGGACATCACAAAGGAAGAGATTTTGTCTCTCGACAGAAACGATCCTGCCTAACCACAAGGACTTCCATTTGATAACCTGGAAACTCTCCTTTTACTGAAAGACCTGGGGGCATTCAAACCTTTGCATGCAAGTGAAAAGTGACCTTTGATTTTCTTAGTTTGTAGGTTCTTAACCCTTTAACCTCGTAGCTCGGTCATTTCTAGCTTACATAAAAAGGTCATGAGCACTTGTTATAGTATTGATCAAGCTCATTAAAAAATAAATCTACCAAGAGAAATTATCAAAAGACTGGTAAGAGCAATGTTCCCACAAGGTTCAAGCTCATTAAAAAATCAACTTTCACTGAGCACATGTTGGCACAAGGTTCAAGCTCATTAAAAAATAAACCCACCTCTGGTAAATGACCTTTGTGATCGCTTTGCTATCTGCCCTTCTTGAACTTTGGTTGTGTTCCTTCCATCACCTCCATTTCATTCGGCCAACCATATTCTTCCACTTGATTGTTTACCCTTTTGAGGAACATCTGCGATGAGTGATTTTGATTGCCGCCCTCTTCACACTACAATGTTTTGAGAAGTTCCAAACTTACTTGGGACTAGCTGCTACGCAGAAATATCACTCATTCCTAAAAAACGAGCCTCTTTTAAACTCTTTTTTAGACTCGTTAAATATAAAAATATTATCGAGCTATTAGCCTTCCCAGCTTGTTAAAGTAAGGGGAATGCTATCCCTCTCATACATTTTAATCTTTTTGGACTTGAGGGATTATTAAACAAAAATATCGAGTGCTTGTCTTTATCAGCTCGTTAAAACTGTCGAAAAGTCATCCCTTTTGTATTATTTTACAACTTTTTCAGACTTAAGGGATTATGCCACGAAAAAGGACTATTGGAGTCTCGTTTTCGTCCATTTTCAAACTCTCTAAACATGAAAAGGACTGAGTTATCTTTGTCGTTAAACTTGTTAAAACAATAGTGACAAAATTATCCACCCAGACAAGAATGAGTCTCACTGACGCTAGGCCTGCTAAACACAAAGCAATAGGTTTGCTCGAAGGCCAAATTATAGACCAAGCATATGTTATCCTCCTCAAGCTTGTCAAAAATAAAGAGGTGCTGGTCAAAAATGACTACGGAAAAATGGGAAGAAAACTTAAAGAACTCTATTGGTAGCAAGTCGCTGTTGAACATGACACTTTCACTCCATCACCATGATTGAGTTGGGTTGGGTTTTTCTGTTCACCGTCACCATTGGTCCGCCATGCCATCCATGGGGTTAATGATACCAGTCCATATCAGTGTCACCAATATGTTCAAGAGAAGTCATTCAGAGAGTTCACCATCTAGCAAATGCCTCATCCACTGCATTACATCCATGCTTCATTTTTCATGACAGCCATTCCTGAACCCCATATCATCAGATCATTTTCACCTCCACAAAAATCATTTTCTCCATTTCACATTGTAGATGTGGGATACATCAAGGCCCTCCAATGATAGGTCACTTCTTTTTGACGTCAGCTCATTATCCAAGAAGTTGACTTAGAAACAACCCTTTAAGTACTTTGAAGCTTGCATGCCTCAATGGCAAGTTTCTCACTTCCGGTGACAGGTTTACATCAATGACCTTCGACCAAAAGACTTTGTGTGGTGTTCGACATCGGCTCATATATTCACACCACGTGAATTGTACTATAGTACCTTGAGGGTCATCATCATTATCAGTGACTCCTCTCGCTTCTGTTAACAGCTTACATAATTAGGCGATGTCTTTCCATGTTCGACTTCAGAACATCTTTTCACATCGATCGACTTGTACATCGGGCGAAGATTGCACGAGTTTTGAAGACCCTGGGTCTAGTTTCATCCATCCGAGCTACGATATATTCAGGAAAATAAAGACATCAATTGTACACAGAAGCTACATAGATGGTCATCTAAACTAGAGAAGATGACTCTTCATGCGAAGAAGCACAAGTCTGCAACAACAGATGATTGTTTGTCCTATGTACATCAAAATGAATATATAAAGTTGAGCATGGGTATGCCTGACTCAGGTAGATCATGAAAATAATATGATGATGATGTATTTTATTGTATCTTATACAAGTCACCTTCCAGTTCGAATACCTTCGATCCTCATGAATAAAGAATTTCACCCGACATCAGAAGGTTTATGACCTCATGCTTTAGGGGGCAGCTGTTATAGACATATTTGGGCACTGCAACCCCAAACTCATATGTCCATAAACTAAGGGCTCCTTAAGTCACTAGAAGTGTTGTTTCACACCCTAAAGGATCATGGTCAACTGATTACATCATTTCCCAGAAGTTCCACCTGAAAAACTACTCAGAACTGGCCAAAGCTAGACCATACAAACTGCTCCATGGGCAAGGTGCAATGCATACTGACTGCCTAACTGGCCAGGTGTGATGGATACTCAAATGGCCTTCTGTGGGGTGCGATGAGCTAGAATAGACAAATGGCAGAGACAGTTTGCAAGGTGGATGATCATGGAATCTTCTAGAAACTTCTCCTGTGACACTTGCATCTTTGAATTCGCCCAGGGATGAGTAAGTGATCATGAAATCTCCAAGTGGAACCAAGAACTATTAGTGGAATGACACTAATCAAAAACCTAGAGCTGACTTACACCCTTGAAAGACATCTATAAATGGATCCCTCATTTGAGAGATCTGGAGGCTGGAATTTTGTATTTTGTAAGGAAGTGTTGTTGGTTTGTTGGTGAGAAGAGACATTGCATTGTTGGGTGATTTGCTTGTTCATGAGGTGAAGAGGGCTTCTATAATTGGGAGGATGATGTTGGATCAGATAGCTGGGTTGTAATCCTCTTACATTACTATTAATAAATTTCTTTGAGTTTTCCTCCATATGATCTCGTATTTGTGAATCTTATTGTTTATAAATGCAATTGCATGGTCAATGTGTTTCTGATTCTGCATTGTTTATGATTTTTTAGATAGAGATGCTTTGATATTTTGCTATTACTTTGACTCTATAGGTACTCTTTGAAGCGGGACAAGTAGGAGAGGAGTGGCAAATTCTATCAAGGAAAGGAGAAATCAAGCTAGGATCAAAGCAGAAGATCCAGGTTGGTCCTCTTTTCGTCTCTTCCATTTATCACACTTAAAGGAACTCTTGAAAAGATTTCATTATTTGTTTCTAAGATAGCTACCCATCTTAGTGGGACTAGAAGTTTGAATCGATACTAGTTTTCCCTAAAACACAGAGTTTTCCCATGTATTTCTCGCGTTTCTGTGTATTTCAATAAAAAGTGTTGCGAGGGATTCTTTAAGGTGAAAAGTGGAATAAAACACTTACAATAGTGTTGTGGAGTCCCGATAAGTTTAATTGGTCCTGGCTTAAAGTAAAAGCATATGAGAGCACTTCCAATATATATATGAGAGATAAATCTTTCAAGGTTTATAAGGGTGAAATAGTCTCGATAAGTTGTGAGGGTGTAGCAGCCGTATGGTTGCATCATTTTTGGTATCAGAGCAGGAAAAGGGAAGAAATTTCCTGCAATAAGTATGTCTTTACTACAAAGGTATGACAGTTGTAGCAGTTGAATGAATGGCAATGTTGGGCAGAGGACTACAGAAGTGAGACTATAGAAGAACTTTTGGAAGTTCTTAGAGATTGTAGCAGAACCTCGTTCCAGCTGAGGCTTGGAATATATAGGGACAAAGGAGTCCTTAAGAGAAGTGAGTGGAGCAACCAAAGAGAGAGAGAGCAAGATTGATCAGTGCAAGTTCTAAGGAAAGAGGACTTGGAAACCAGGTAGAGGAGAAGCTTGGTGAGAAGATCAACTTAGAAGGAAGTTGATTGGTTACAGGTGTAGAACTCACATAGAAGTGAAGATGGCTATGGAAAGTCATATGGAAGATTCAGAAGAAGGCTACAAGATGGAGGAGAAGAGTGCTCAAACAATCCATAGGAAACAGATGAGTGAAGCAGAGATTGACAAGGAAATGGCTGAGATAAGAGAAAAACTCGATGTGTTAGTAATGATGCTAGAGGAGAACCAAAGACAAGGTTGTGTCTTGAAGAGGAAGCCATTGAAGTGGCCTAAGTTGTACGAAAGGCTACAACAAGAACAGGTAAAGTGGTTGATAAAGAACCTCAGAGAAGCAGAGGTAGAAATGGAAGTTTCCATTTGTAGATGAGAACAAGGTGAAATGTTGGGTGAAGAGGATAATGAGAGATCAGTTGAAGATCTCATGGACTATTGGCATAGTTCAGAACAATTTGAAGATATGATGACAAGGGAAGCGGATGAGGCAATGAAGCCTTGTGATTTTAATTCTCATAGTTTGTGTATGTTTGTAGGATATGTAGAGGATGATGGACATTCTGGTGAAACTGTCACAAACAGGAATGAAGCTCTTGAGGTGAAGTATGATGGAGAAAGCCTTTTAGAGGAGGAAGGTGCTGATTTATTGCAGCAGAGAAAAGTCATAGATGAATTTATGTTTGGTGTAAGACAGTTAGATGAAGTTGATATGGACCAGAATCCTAATGAAAATTCCATAGTGGTATTCTAAGAAGGTAAACAAATGAATTTGTCTAATGGAATTAATGAAAAAACTTTGCAATATGATAGTGTAGAAAATAGGATAACTCAAGAGGATTGCCAAGAAAAGAATGAAGTTGAGAATGGAAGTTGTGATGAACTACTGGAGAGATTTCATATGGAAATAGAATTCTTGGAAAGATTTCTCAAGGAACCTAAAGGAGAAATGAAGCTTTCAGAACCTAATAAAGAAAAGGATGTGGTTACTATGCATGATAGGGATGAAATGTCTCTAACATTTATAGAGTTAAGTAAATGTTTAAAATCTTTAGTTAATGATGTGACTGTAGGTATGGAAGACAACATTAATAAATATGATGCTGAAATCAAATAAATTGAGCAGAGATTATTTGAAGGTGAAATGAAAGATCAGGAACAACAAGGAAGTTATGTCCTCAAAGACATGAAGGGAATAGAAGTATTAATCCAACAATATAAAGATGCAAGGAACCAACAATTTAAAAGAGATGATTAGCTACATGAGAATGAATTTGAGGAAGGCATTAGATTGCAGAAGTATAGCAACTGGCAGCAGAATGAAGAACAAGAGATTAGTATGGAAATACAAAGAAAGACAAGTGAAGACTGAAGATACATATGGAGAATGAAGAAAATATTCAAGTGGAAGCTATTGCAACATAGGTGGAATGGCAAGCTGATAAGAAAGTTCAGGGAACTTGAACAAATTAATATTGATTTGTTGGAGAAGGAGAGACTCAAGGGAAGGGAGTCACAAAAAGAAGGATCTACTGAAATCCAAAAGATCTATGATGGAAGATTGGTGCTTGGAGCATCAAAAGAGGATGAACGATCTTGTATTTTAAAAACTGATGATTGTTGTATGTTTGCAGGTCATGTAAACTTGAAGGAAGACAAGAAGTTAATGAAAACTGTGAAATCAACAGGTGAAAAGATGACTACCCATAGTCATATGAAGAATAAAGAGAAAAGTTACAGTCAAGTGAAGGAAGATGTCCAGTCAGATGACATCCAAAGGATAAGTCAAAAGGAGGATGAAAAAGGAATTATTGAGATCAAAGGAATGTTTGGAAAGGAAGAGATCCATTCATATGAATATGGAACAAAGAGTTTTCTTAGGAGAACTGATGAAGTTAATACAAACCAAATGGAGAATCTTATGGTGTATTCAGAAAGATACACTAAAGTAAGGCAACGGTTTAATGCTTTCATAAGGGAAAGGAAAAGCAAAGATATGATTTTTTAGAAGTTAGAAGAAGGAAATTCACATAATCTTGTGATGCAGAGGAAAGAGCAGTTGTTAAACATAGATGTAGTGAATTATGCAGATATTAGACAACTATTGAAGACTGAAGCCAAAGGAGAGCAGCTACTGAAGATTGATACAAAAGACTTTCTAGATATCAAACAGTTATTGAAGATTATTGACCTTGAAGGAAGCCAAAATAAAGAAGGAATAAAGATAGGTGTTGCAGCCAATGAAGTTAGTAAAGATTGTGCAGAGCTTTTGGGAGAAATTCCAAATGAGTTGGCATTATGGCATGAGTCAAGTCTTTTGGAGAAGAGGAAAGAGAACAAAAGAATAAGTGATTAGATTGTACAACCATAACTGAATGAGAATGAAGTTGTCATGGAGGACAAATATGGAGAAGAAGTTGTCAGAAATGTTGGCATAATGAGGAAACAAGGTAAAGCATTTGTGTTTAATGAATTGATTGATTCTGGTGAAGATTTATATGCAGGAACACAACAGTGTGGAGTGAATTTGAAACAAGGAGTTGATTCTAAAGATCAGATCAAAGTAAGGAAGGATGAGATTAGAATGCCTCAGAATGATGAAATGATGTTGAACTTACAGTATGGAACTGTTGAATTGGAGATGAGTTCAAGAGATGATAGTAAAAGGATTACTATTGTACTACAAAGGGTTATTGATGAAGAAGAGGCTGAAGATGACATTTCAGAAGTAAACAAGTATGATGCCATGATCCTTAAGGGTGAAGAAGTTAAGTTACTAGAAGAAGAGGTATTCCAAGTATCTAAGCAAGCAGGAAGAATTCTTAGTTTTCAAGAAATTTGTGGAGTTGCAGGTATATTGAGAATTGAAGTAAGAATAGGTGAAGCCATGAATGAGAAACCAAAAAAAGGAAATGGAATTGTTATAGGGGATCAATGGAGAAGGTATTTGTAAATTTCAGAAATGTATATAAAAAAATATTGGCACAAGGATTATGATGTTCTTATGCAAGAACACATCGAGTTGCAGGAGAATAGCATTCATCAGTTGAGAAGTGAAGTGGACAAAGAAATTGATGAGTTGTGGGAACTCATACAACAACATTCCAATAAATTGAATAGAGGACAAAATAAGGAAGGAAGGAGGGCTGAAAAGAATGGTACAGGTGAAGGTAATGGTAAATTGCAAATTAAAGTGTGGAAGCCTGACATAAATTGTGATGATGAGAAAAAAGCAGTAAGTTATATGAAAAAGACAGCAGCAGACAGTGAAAGCATAGCTAATGGAGTACTACAGCATAAAGTATGGAGACATGGAGAACAACAAACAACAACAACAACCAAGAACAGACTACCAAACAGAGTATGGGATCCAGGAGGACACAGATCAGAAGCACATGATCAAGAGATCATGATTATTTTTAACCTTGGGAGTTTAATGTAAGAGCATCTAGACCTAGCCATCAATGTGATGATGTCGTCACATGTTGTGGCTAATGAATGTTTGGACGAAGAATTGGTTATTTAAATTGTATTAGTTTCAAATTATATAAGTGGTTAATTGTTGCCTAATTCTAAACAGAATTGGGAATGAAATGGCAAATGATCCTCCCTGCATGGAGATCAAGCCAATTAGCTATATTGATTAGTTAGAATAGGATGTGATTTCTAAAAATATTGTGAAGTCCTTCATTTGTGGAAGGAGATGGTTAGCTTAGGCATATATGTATTTTTCTGTCTTTTCTGGAGACAGATAGAGAGGGGACAGAGAGATAGGATTCACGATGGAACTATAAGCCTACGTGCAGATTAGGAATAGAGGCCACTAATTGAAGGATCAGGACAAAAAGGAAGGATTCAGGAGAGCTTAAAAGTGTGTGTATTGTAAATGAAATAGGGTTCTTTTAATTTGTGTAATCGGCCAAGGAAAGACTTTGTAATCGTTTTATGTTGAATGAATGATATTGTTGTGTTTATGATTGATTATCGGGCCTGCAGAAACCCTCGTTGTGCTTTTGTTTCCTTTGTATTCAGGTTGGGTGAATATCCCTCAGTTTTGTTATGTTTAACACCTAAACATATGATTTATAGATGTTGGGGGGATTTCTTTTAAATATCATTGTTTGATTTGGGTCGGTGAAGTCTTTTTACATAATTTTGGTCTCACAAGAAAAAATCCTATTTACACTAAGAATCATCGCAAAACATAGAACTAGATCTGAAATCCGGATTTGAAATTTCATAAAGGGTGACTTATATCCATATCGGGTCCGTAAGAATATCGGATCGACGCTTTAGAGCAGACAGAGCCTGGCTTGGAGGATTGCGACTATGCGATATGCGATTAAATCATAGCCATCAGATCACGATCAACCGTGGCCGTTGGATCGCGGAAGCGGTTTTGTAACAGTGTATGGTATTCAGGTGGCGGAAGGACTGTAAGAAGTATTGAGTGACAGTCTCCCGATCCCATTCACCCTTCGACACGCAGCAGTGAGGGTGAATAGGAAAACCACTTTATCAGACGGTTAATCCCCGTATAAAATGTCCACCCGAAATAAGATGTGGACCGTCGGATCGCTACACACAGATCGACGATGGGGAATTGGCGTCAGGTAAGTATTCATAATCAATATTGACTATCAGATCGGAGAAGAATCGGATGCTAGAGATCAGTCAATTGGAGATCGGAGATATGGAATGACTGCGGGAAAGTGATGGACCAAAGGACGGATCAGCTGATATATATTAATGCGGATGTATAATATTTGAGATCTAGGTATATGTGTGGAGCGGAGTTTTCCCATGTATTTCTCGCGTTTATGTGTATTTCAATAAAAAGTGTTGCCAGGGATTTTTTAAGGTGAAAAGTGGAATAAAACACTTACGATAGTGTTGTGGAGTCCCGATAAGTTTAATTGGTCCTGGCTTAAAGAAAAAGCATATGAGAGCACTTCCGATATATATATGAGGGATAAAGCTTTGAAGGTTTATAAGGGTGAAATAGTCCCGATAAGGTGTGAGGGTGTAATAGCCGTATGGATGCGTCAATTCTCCTCACTTGTATGGATTCATTATTTAAAAATATTTGATCCCTCTCGCTTAAGATGGACCTTGGCTAGTATTATGTAAATTTCACATATCTATTTATAAAAGTATTCTCATTTTTAATTTTATTAAGACCTTGATTTAATCTCTATGAAATATCCATGAAATAATTTTAGTAGTACTTATAGTAGAGGGTTTAGATATATCTCAAAAGTATACCATTTTTCTTTTAGATTTAATTTAAAAAATATTATAAAATAAACTTAAAATAAAATATTTATAAAATATTATGATTGTGAAATGAGTTATGGTTTTTGGGCATGTGGTATTTATAAATCGTGGTATTGGCATAATTGTAACAAAGCCTATTTACAGGTTAATGATATCCATAGTAAAATGGCGATGAATAAAATCTTGTTATTGCAAGAATTAAGTTTTTATGTGCTTATTAAAAAAATCATTATTACTCCCTACCATTATTCATTTAGCATTGACCAATGCAACTCATAATGTTTAATTTTTAAAAATAAAATTTGTTTTTCAATATTATTAAAGAAACTATTTTTCAAACATTTGATTGGACCATAACTTGAAGATCTTATTGTAACATTTTAATACTATAATGCCATGTAGATAAGTGCATCACATATTTTATGCCATTATTTACAGATATGGTTATTCATGCATGATTTTTAGATATTTGTGTAGTGATTTTTTAATCCAAAAATAAAATTCTTGAAAATAGCTCATACACGTAAATAAAACATTTACCATGAGTTACTTCCCACCATAATTTAATAAAGTTCTTGCATAGAAAATGGATAGAAATCAGCCTAGATCCATAACTCCGGATCTACCAACCATTGAGAGGGTTCAAATCTGTTTTCACTCCATTTTATTTACCATGAGTTACTTCCCACCATAATTTAACTAAGTCCTTGCATAAAAAGTGGATAGAAACCAACCTAGATCCATAACTCTAGATCTACCAACCACTGAGATGGTTCAAATCTGTTTTCACTCTAAAAAAGGCTTGCAATTCAAAAGATTTGATCCCTCTCGGCCCTTTTAGATCCAAAGTTAATAAAATCTGGATGGTTTAATAAATAATTACAATTTTTTATTTTATGTATTTTGTTTTATTTTTAATTTTACTTTAATGTAATTTGACTGAGTTAAAATGTTTTAATGATAATTATAATTATTAATATTTTGGTTTTTTTTTACCAAATTAAAATTTAAACATGATAATATGTTAACCATATAAAGTTGTAGAGTGTTTGACACATTTATTTATAAAAATAAATATAAACTTGAGATGATTATAAACATGTTATTTTAAGATTATAAAAATAAATATAATTATTATAATAACAATAATTTGACAAAAAATAACTAAAGAGCATTTAAAAAGTAATTTTTAAAAACGAAATTTATTTAATAACTAAAAAACATTATTTTATGTGTTTTGTTAATTGGTATTTATGGGAAGATGTGTCCTAGCCAAATTTATTCCTTGTCATCCACTCAACTTCCTTCATAGGAAATATCCTTGGTAGCCACATAGTGAATGGTCTCTTAAGTGTGTTGCTCAAAGGTAGTCATAAAAAAAAATTGTTATTGAATGGTCCCTTAAGTGTGTTTTCCAAAGGTAGTCATAAATAAAATGGTTACATGTCTCATTGTGCATTAGCGCTAGAAATAAAATATTAAAGTGTTACTAAGAACTCAAAAATCCAATGTGTGAGCTACAAACGTTTCTCAAGTTTCACCCCGAGTTAAAATAATAAATATTGATTGTGTAGTGGATTTTGAAACATTCTTAATTTTTTATAAGGGGCGTCATTAATTTTTTTGTGATATCAAAATTAAATTTACAATTACTTTGTATTTATTTTAAAATCATGAAATTATCAAAAATCTAAATGTAATAGTTCCTAGTTGATTTTCCATGTAAATTAAATAAGGTCAAGGTCATGGGACACGTATTCCAAGTTGAATGTTGTGAAAAACATAATGATGGGTATAACTGGTGATTAATTAATGGCTATGGAAATTGGAAACAAAATAAAAGTGACATTAATTGACATTTTATTTATGAAATAAAGGAAAATAGGAGAAAAGGAAGATGAAGAGACATAGATTTTCATGAGAGGGAAATTGAAGGAAAAAGAAGAAAATAGAGGCATAAATGATAAAAAGGCTTTTGAGGATCAGTTTACATATTTTGTTGGTTAAGCTTTGGTCAATTGATCTTTTGTTGGTTAAGCTTCGGTTAGTTGATATTTTGTTGCTTAAGTTGTTATCAATTTAATCTTGGAGTTGTCATTTCATTATCTTATTCTTGCATACACTTTCACACTTAGAGTATTCTTGGAGCACTTTGGCATACAATGGATTTGGAGAAAGAAGGCAAAGGAAAGTAGGAAAGCGTAAGGGAACAAGTGGATCAGTAGCTACTGTTGGATTTTTTTTGCAGGTAATAGGTTGCATTTGTGATTTCCTGGATTGACAGTGGTTTTATCCTTTCCTTACCATTTCTTGGATAGCCATGGTGTTGTGGGTTTTTCCACTTGTTGTTTTTCTGATTGGTGCTCAGACTCCTTATGGTTGTGGGTTGGAACAAATGTTCTACATACATACATACATACATACATATAAAGAGAGAAAGATAGAGGAAAAAGCATAAAATTGGAAGAACTCATGCATTTAATGTTAATTGGATTTCCAAAATTGAATTTTGCCTCTGTAATTATTGTCAAGGAAAAGTTCCTTCCCTTGTGAAGGCTAAGAAGGATTTTAACCAATGATAAGTTATAGCTCCATCATTCATCTCAACCATTAATATTGAATCTAGCATGGGAAATATGTGCACTAGTAGAGGATGGCTTACACATGAGATCCCTACCCATCACATTAGTCAATATCAACACACACACACACACATAAATAGAGAGAGAGAGAGGGGAAAATGCCTAAAATCATAAGGACTCATGCATCCAATATAATTGGATTTCCAAAATTGAATTTTTCCTTTGTAATTATTTCCAGGGAAAAGTGTTTCCCATTGGGCAGGCTAAGAAATATTTTAACCAATGATAAGTTATAGCTCCATCATTCATCTCAACCATTAATCTTGAATCTTGCATGGGGAACATGTGCACTAGTAGAGGATGGGCAAGACATGAGATCCCTACGCATCACATTAGCCAATATCCACACACTATGTGGAGGTTGTAGGGATAGAGTAGGACGTCTTGTCATATATATGGCTAAGATCATGTTGAGTGGTAGATAAATATGTAGGGGTACATGTGACCCACAGATTAATTAAATATAATAAATAAGTTAATAAAGTAAATGGGAGAAAGATCAAACAGGCCACAGAGAAATGACCTAGTAGGTAAGAGGCAAGGGAGATGACATGGAAGATATGGGTGATGAATGTAGGACCCTACTACCACATCATTAGCCACATGCTATCCAATGTTAGCAAGAATTTCACATTAGTAACATAAAAAGTTTTGTTAAAAAAATCTGGAGCCAAAATCTTATTTTGGCCATAGTATAAGTAAGGAACCTAATAATCATTTCAAATTTCAAGTGTAGGTATATAATGATGAGTGCCATAAAAGTTCCTTTAAGGGTCATCGGTTTATTTTCCTATAAAATTCCAAAAAGTGGAATTTAGTGGTATTTAATGAACCAAGTTGTACTCATAAATAGAGACCTCGTTATTTAGAATATGGATACTAAGGAATAAGAGTAGATATGAAAAACCCTAGTGGAGCATTTGACCAAATTTCAAATGGTTTGGAGGGTAAATTTAGAAATAAACTAAAGACCACTATTCCATCAGACTTTTTAGTGGTTTTTGGGATCTCCAATGAAGTAAAGGTGACCTAATATCACCAATCTGAAAAATAAAATCCTAGCTTATATTTGATGTCCTCAATAATCTAGACAAGTTTGTCTTGCTAAAGTATTTATAGTGTTGTTCTATTTGAGAGAGAATAATTTTGGTTAAAAAATCTAAGTCTAGACAAAGAGCAAGAAGGGAAAGGTTGGAAAGTCTAGATATATGTAGAAATTGACTAAAGCATCAAATCACTAATATAGAAGTTGTTGTATACTCGTAATCATTAGTATTATCTACACCCAATACAAATGTTTTATTTGTTTTTACTAGATTTTCTTCTATAGATGGAAGAAATTGGCATTCGAGCTTGATTGTACCAGTGTTGAAAAGTGTATAAATTTGGCAAAATTGACAAATTTAAAGAGCATTACAATTCAAAGCTCATAATTGAGAATGGTTATGGCCGTTAGAAAAGTGATTCATAGGAGAACATTATAGATGTTTTACATTTTCGAAATATGTTTTTGATTGTTTTAGAAAGTTATATGAATGAGACCTTTTACCTTGGATGAACAATGAAAACGTTAAATATGGACTATTTTTATATCATTTTTACTTTTAGGTAATAGAGCTTAGTGTGATAGAGGTCCATGCTAGATGTGAATACTAAGCAAGGAAGGCTAAAAATGCTTCATGGTGGTCCTTGTGCAATGGTATGGAGGCACATTTGGAGGTGCAACAATATGATAATGGGAAAATGGTTAAGTTCATATTAACAAGGTAGTGTTGTTGATGAGTAGACACACTTAAGGAGAGTGTGATATGGAAATTGTTACTACAAATATGATTTTGTAATGCCTCTAGCCACCTGCTTGGGCATATCCATACACCTATAACCCTCTGTAGCATGGCTTTATAACAATTTTTCATTTAATTTATTTCTAGTGACATATGTTATACATGTCTAATGCATTATATAATGCAATGCACTCACCTACAAGGATATAATTGCATAATAATATACTTAAATTCACAATTCACACATAGCACAGGGAAATTGCATAATTAATTATAGCATAATTCAAATTCATATTAACAATATCACTTGTTTGATAAAAAACTCCAATTGGCTATAGACCTTTAATGTTCCTCCCAACCATAGACCACGTTGTACATTTTCTCTCAACAATGGGTCACCCTTTGAATCCATAGGGAAATAACTTACCCAAAACTAGGTACATCTCCATTACCATAAATAAATAGGGACAAGGTACCAAAACCCTGCAACCTCCAACCTACAAGCTCACATCACCCATTATCCATACACCCAAGTATTTCCGCCCCTTCTCCACACCTACAACCCCTCGAGATGTGCCACTAGGTCGAGGGTGTCTAACTCAACTAACCAAGGATTAATCAGAGCACCATGGCTCCAAAAGTTCTTACTACCACCAAGGGTCTCCAAGTAGCCTCCAGGTCCTCAAACTAAGAAACCTATCCCACCTATCATAGGGTCATCCCTTGTTTTCCACTAAGGTGTTTAGCCCACACACCCACCCTCCATTTTTCAGTTAGGTTCTCCAAGATGTCCCTCTATGTACCAACATCCTTAATTTTATGTGCATGTCTCTTTCTTGACATATGGCATTCCTCAAATTCACTTGATGGATTTTTTGGTAAAAGCACATGCACTTTTATAATTACTAATTCATGGGAAGCCCCATTTTAATACACATGGAGTCCTAGACCCTATACTCCTTTCTTCTGACTATGTCTCCATCAGTAATGTATTTTTATTAACATGCATTAAACTTCATATCTATAAAATGAGGCACTCTGACCTTAAAAACACCTAAAAACATATGCACATGGGCATACTAGCCCTAAAATATATATGCACACATGCACATGGGTATGGGGGAATGGGTATGCCAGCCCCCAAAGTAATCCTTGGTTCACCATCCTAATTAATATGTACCAGTTCACCAACCTACGTTTTTTATGTACATGTTATTTAAAATATAGGGTTTGAGTTGGGGTGTTACACATTCCAGGTTCAATCATGAAGAATAAGGGAGCCAATAAGTTGGTGACATGAAAGAGAAAGAAATAAAGTGTATAGCAATATTTATCGTAAATAATAAGTGCAATTAAACTACCGAAGAAGTGCTCAGGAAGGTCCTAGTCATTATAGCTAGACCTTATTTGAAGCAAAGAAATGGTGATAGGTATGAAGAGCTAAATGAGCTCTTGGATATTAGATTCAGATATTCTATGGTACAAGAGAATATTTAGTATGGGTACAAAAGATACAAACATGTAAAGAAGAGATGTAGGAGTCATGACCTTTGCAAGCTTAGTGATAATGGTAGGGATAATAAGCAAAGAGAAGCTACCAACTAAAGAATGACATCAATATGCATAGGAACTTGAGGTCAGTTTTTTAATAATGAATAGAAATAAAGGAAATTAAACAATAATATATGAAAAACATATTTTCAAAAAAGAAGGTGATGGAGGTTGGTATGGTAGATGAAATCTCCCAAGGTAAATGAACAAAATTCCATGAGGTGATGTATAGCTAATGGGATAGGTGAATCATCTATGTGGGAAAGTGTATGAATGCTTGGTACATAAGGAAACTTTTAATGGTGGAAATTTATCTAAAAGTTCAGAAATCATGGTGAATCTTATTAGTCCCTAATATGCAAATTGTAAAATGTTTAGTGATATGTTTGTAAAAATATTCAAATTTTTAATGATTTTATATAATCTCAATAAATTTTTGGAAAAGTTTAAGTTAAAGTAGTTTTATAATATAATATTTGGATGAATCATTTTTAGAACAAATAAAAATTGGAGAATCTTTCTTTATGTTTATTTTTTCTTTTTTGAATAGACATGGAAAATTAGCCCACTTGCAAATATTAGTCCCTAAAATTTTCCCTAATACTTGGAAGTGTTGCAAGCTATGAACCACCAACTTATGTATAAAAAATTCATAGTGAGAAATCCACATGTAGTATTAGAGTGCACAATAGAAGCATGGCACAAAGTGTAAAGAATTTTATGGATGAGATCATGAATGGTCATTCATTTTAAAGGTGACAATGGAGGAATTGTTTAGAATTGAACAAGTCCACACATCCTACTATATATAATGATATATTATGCCATATTGTGGATGATTAAGCTAGTTGGAAGATATACAACACTAAAGTAACGCTTTTAACACTAAATGAGCATGAATAATGAAAAATGAAGATATGGAATGTCGAGTGCATTCCAAGTGTATAAATGGATAACCAATCAAAGAACATAAGAAGTGTAATAATTTCCAATATGGAAATTATTAAGAAGCCCTATGAGAAGAAAATATGTCTATGCTTGGTAGCATTACAAAAGAGAATTTAGTTTTAAAGGGGACCATATGAATATGGAAGGGAATATGTTGGGTATGTGTTATATTCTTTCCATGACTAGTTGTAGGTGCATCATTTTTTTTATGCAGACCCAAGGACGGTTGGGCAGACCCAAGGATGGTTGGGCAAACCCAAGGATGGGGGGAATATCCAAGGATGGTGGGCGGACCAAAGGATGTGGGGCAGATCTGAGGATGGTCGGAAGACCCAAGGATGGTGGGCGAACCCATCCATGGTTTTTCAAATGGTTTTATGTGCATGGTTTTGGGTATGTTGTTTTTTCCGATAGTATTTTTAGATAATGTCAAGGGAACTATTATTATGTTATAATCCATGGTTAATGGATTGGAGGTTTATGAATTCTTCAACATGTATATAATGTATTATAACATTGAAAGGAACATAATGAAAAATCAATCTGGTTTTCCTGGTTTTGGGTTCTAGGGGACAAATATCTCTGCATATTTATGTTCTCGCCATCGTATATTTTTTTCCATTTTTAAGAATTCGTTCGCAGTAATTTGTATACAAGTTTAAAACCTTCATTTGGGAAAGTAATGGGGGATGACGTGTCAAGATGTTGGCTAGACCTTCCAACTCATCATGGTGGAATACATGATACATGAATATGATATTATTGAATTGATGCAAGGATGAATTTGATAGATGTACTTGAGTAAATTTTGTAAGTGTGCAAGTTGTGGTTATGCACACTATATTTTGGCATATGTGATTGAAGGCATTGTTGGAATGCATGCATGAAATTTTATTTAATTGAAATTAATATGTTAATAACTAAAATAATGGAATTTCTATCAATTTATAAGTTTTAAGATCATTTCAAAAGTTGTTCTAATGCAAGATTGAAAGAATTGAATGCTAGAGTAGTCATATTTGGATAAACTACATGAAATATCCATCAAGAAAATAGATTTATGGAAAATGATGATGGCTAAAATATGGAAATATTAGGATGGAGGCAATTGTGATGACAATAAAATCTAGGGGTTTCCATAAGTTATGGATTACAGGTTTCCACTGAATGCTTGGTAGTGAATTGGCACTTTCCTAGCACATGAAAACTTTATCAAGATGGATCACTTAAGTTATTTTTAGTAGTGAAGGGGATGCTTAAGCCTAGAAGGGTGAGTGTATCAAGGAGGAGGAAACATATATGAATGAAATTGCAATGACAAAATGAATGTGGCATGAAAATTGAAATCAATAAGGTCAGTGCATCAAAAAGAACAATGAGATAAATTATTTCTTGTGGAAACTTTGTGAAGCAAAGAGTAGTCGTGAAAATAAGCAATGAATTGTGATTGCACACTTATTATTTTGGAAGACATGTTTTACAATGTGAAGTTGATAATTCATGTGAATAAGATAATTGCTACATGAAGATGGATATATTGTGAATATTTTCTTGATGGTTGTTATAGAAATAACTAAAGAATGAAGACATGAATTGAGTACCTAAAATAAGAACATTGAGGATAATATTATATCGAGGGGAAAAATAATGTAATACCCCTAGGAGCATGAACATATTATGTGGAATTGGAAGAAGACTCTAGTTATAGTCAAAGTTCATATTGGATGAGAAGGTCATGAAGCTCCAAAAAAATCCATAGGACAAGTGAAGTTTCAATAGATGTACTATAACTTAGAAGAAGTGACATGGGATCTTGAGGATATGATGCATTTATTTTCAAATTTTGATGTAAAAATCAATTGTATATAATGGTGATGTGCACCAATGACAGTGAAAAATATAAGATATTGGAATATAATTTCTCTACATTGACTCCATATTAGAAATGTATATATGTGTATATGATGAAGGGATAGCATATGAACAATGTTGTAATGATTAAATTGTATATTGATTGATAATTAAAACGCATCATAGAATGTAAGCAGAGAATGACAAAATACATGGGGGGGTTTGATTCCACAAAAGAGGGAAGAAAGGGGGTTTAGGGGGCTTGAGGGGGTCCAAAGAAAATAGTAATATTTTATTCCTAAGCCTAACTCATTTACCTTATGTTATCCTAAGTCATATCAACCTTGAATTTTGTGGGAAAGTGAGACTCTTGTATACATGGCATAATTTTCGACGACTTTTGGATAAGAATTCAATGAATACACTTTAGTTTTCCAATGAATCTGATTAGGAGTGTTCGTATAAAAGTGCCAACACACTATAAACCGTCATAACCTATTGGATATTTATTTTCAAAGCATAAAGTTTCCATGCAGTATCTATGGAGAGATTTAATAGCACTAAACTTGTGACAAGCCTTTTTGTTAAGCCTTTAGAAAAAGCATTTCATTGTCATGCGTTTGACGAAAAAGAACTGGCACATGGAAACTTTGGAGAAATTTAATCCCCCAAAATATTAACAACTTTGGCTATCAAAATAGTGATGATATCATGTGTGCCTTTTTTCAGAATACAGTCAAAGGGGAGGACATTTGCGAGGTAGATCAGGCAGGTATGTTTCATCAGATGTTCATCGATTGTGTTGGTGTTAAGACGAAATAAAATTTTTAAATAGATAAATTGATGTTGTACTCTAAAATCCATACTTGTGATGCATTGAACATAGATCCCTTGACTATTTTTTAGGTACATGCATTTGTAGTAGATTTCATGTTGTATTTCATTTCCAGTGCTTGATTTTCTCCACTAAAAATATTTCCTTATGGCATATGGAGCTTCCCTCATTCAATCAATATGTTAATCACGTATTTGAGGTTGATAAAATTTTATATTTCTAATGGAGACTAGAAAATGTCAACAATGATGAAGATTCAACTTATGGGCCTTCAACTAAAAAAATAATCAAACAATATTTCGTATTGAACTAGAAGTCATTGTATTACCTTCACTACTCATGGATTCCCCTAGAAGAGTTTGAGAAGGTTTTCAAGGTATAACTACACCTCATGATAAGAATAAACAGCTTTCATAACCAGATGGATTCTATGAATATTTCAGAGGAGAAGTGGGTTCCAATTCAATCATAGTCGACAACTGGATAGATCATTGCTAGCAGTATGTCTAGCTAAAACTTGTCAAAAGTTAATTTGTTAAAGCATCACAAGTAGGGTGTTCATTTTTTGAGGTAGGGCATGCATTTCCTGAGATAGTGTGTGCATTCACTAATGGAGGGCATACATTTCTTGAGGCAAGGCATGCATTTCCTAAGATAGAGAGTGTGTTTTCTAAGGTAGAGTGTGCATTTCCTATGACAAAACAAACCAACAAATGGTGTTCTCAATCCAGATAGAGAGATGTATACAACGTGCCCAACATCTACAACTAATTCATCCTGTATAAAAATTGGAAAGTATAAAATAATTGTCAAAATTCACAATGCATTAAATAAATGAAAAATGTAGCCCAAGAACATATTCAATTAGAGGTCACAAAGACTATACATGAGATTGTCCCATACACAATGTTAGAGTTCCATGACCAAAAACTTTGACCTCATTCTATCACCACCCACTTTTGCGAATCATATTCAACATAATGTCATCCATCAAAAATCAATCGCATCAACCCAAATCACTCTCCCTCCATGAGGTAACATGGCAATTTAATGTATAGAATATCATATAAGATTTTGAAATTCATAAATAATAGTGGGAACTTAATTTATGTAATATCATAAAAATCTTTTGACATTTATATATCTAAATAAGGCGTAAAATGACAAGTAGAGAAAACAAATAATTGTCCATATTAAAGTTTCAATTATCAGGTAGGGTGAATTTTAGATTCCATACATGGGATAATATATCTAAATTTAGTATTGGGTGATTTCATGTGGAATTTACACTTTATAATTGACCTAGTCTCCTCATGATGATACCATTTCTGCTTTTTCAATGAACTAGTGACTTCTCTTGGCATTCATGAACTAAAATGGTCAAGGCCCCTATCTTTCATGCCCTTTCCACTCCCTTTCGTAATAGCATTCCATCATATTATTGTTTCTATGGGGTTGAATTCCACATCCTCCATAGCCTAAATCCCCATTCCCTCCCATCCCTAATGCATCATGCCCCTCTTTTGTAGAGTCCCCCACCCCCACTCTTTGCTTGACAAGAATGTGGTGTAGAGTTTCACCTCTGTGCAATTCCAAAAATCATATTGTAGGTACCTATCAATTAAATTTTAAAGTCCAATTCTTAAGTGAGGATTTATTATAGCTAAGGCACCTTCATGCTTCCCATACTTCAGCTCGTCACCACAAAATGACATCATATATAATACTCTATCGGCATATGGAACATATATTTTTTCATTGCAAAAAGGAAATAAAAGATTGAATCACAAAATAGTTCAATCGGCCTCCCAACCACACTAAACGTATTTTGAATATTCTAATGCAAGGATGGAAGAGGATTCAATCAAATAAGAGTTAATAAAGCAAGGACAAAACATGTATACTCCAATCCAACTCACAGGAGATAACCACTGGTCAATTTAGATATGAAATTGTAATTGTTGATGATTTTTATGTGTTTTGTAAATTAAGTAGTTCTCCTAAAGAATAATTACTCATAATTTTGTAATGGAAAATGCTTCTTATGAAGTCAAATTCCCTCAAGCTTATTTTTTGCACAAGGAAGGCCAAAAAACACAGGCACAATTTTGGAATGAAAAATGCTACAAATGTGAAGAAGTCATTAAAAAAAAAAACATGTTAATTTTGTTTTAAATGTTGTTAAATAAATGAAGTGCTTATACCTATATTTTGATTCAAATTATTATTGATTATCAAATTAGTCACCATGGAATTATTTCTCTAGTCAAGGTAGCTAGTGTTGTTGGGAAAGGTATCCAATTCGGAATGCCCCTATCCCACTCTAAGAGGTGATAGTGCCTTAGCAACAAACGAAGTAAACTAATTGAGTATTCTTCTTTATGAAATGTAAATGAGGAGAAAGGATCTAACTAACCTGTGTCTCTCGCTAATTTGTTGATCTGATTGCTCCTCTCTTCAGTAGCTCCCAGCTCCCAGCTCTCTCACCAGCCCAGCTTCACCGAATTCCTGCAAGATCACAAGAGAGAGAAACTACAAGAAGATACAGATATACATTCATAAAAAGCTCAAGATCAGATTAAGCTAAACATGTAAGCATAACAAAACATCATTGGTACACAGCATGTAGGAGAAACTCAAATAGTTTATTGATAGAGTAATAAAGTCCAAGAGGAGATACAACCAAGTGAGTTTTGATCCAGCATCTACCTCCCAGCAAAGGAATCCCTTCCTCTCCTCCAACAAAGCATAAATCACCCAATGTACTAATCTCAATCTCAAACCAACAGCAATTCTCTGCAAAGTACAAAATTCCAGCCTCCTGAACCTCTGGGTGAGAGATCCATATATAGATGTAAGCAGAGAGGATGAGTCAGCTTATGTTTTGACTTGTGGCTTCTCTCTGTCGGTTCTTGCTTCCACTTGGAGGTTGAGAACCTCTTACTCATCACTAGTCGAATTCATTGAGGCAAGTGTCATTGGAGAAGATTCTGGAAGCTTCCAGGGTCTTTCCACCTCGTTGAATGAGCTTGCCATTTGTCATTTCCCGCTCAGCGCACCCTGGTAGTGCTTCCACCTGCGTTGCAGTGCACCTAGTCAGTGTAGACTCTGCATTTCAACGCAGGCAGCGAGTGGAGCCTCTCAATTGATCCTGAATTGACTATTTCTGAGTGGTTTTTGGTGGAGAACTTCTGGGAGAAGCTGTCATTGGTTGACCTTGTTCCTTTAGGAGCTGTAACAACATATTTAGGGACTTTGGATCCCTTGAATTATGGACATTTCATGCTTATATCTGTAAGGCACAAAAATGTCTATAACAGTTTCCCCCTAAAGTATGAGGCCGTTTATCGGGTGAAATGCTTTATTAGGAGGATCCGAAGTTCATTCAATGCTGGGAGGAGACCTGTAATAAGATACAATACAATACATTATTTTTCATACTGCTTTCATGATCTAGCTGAGGCGGGCACTCCCATGCTCAGCTTTATAAATTCACTTTTCTGTACATAGAACAGACAATCGTCTGGTGGTAGACTGATGATTTTGATGAAATCATCATGCTCTTGGTAGGATGATTATCTGTTGTAATGTTGTACATGTCAATGTCTTTATTTTTCCTGAATATATATCGCAGCCTGGATGGATGAAACTAGATCCGGGGTCTTCAAACTCGTTCGATCTTCACTCTAATTACAAGTTGATCCATGTGAAAAATGTTCTGAAGTCGAACATGGAAAGACATCGCTTGATTACCGTTCAATGATGTAAACCGTTAACAAGCGCGAGAGGAATCACCGATAATGATAATGACCCTCAAGGTACTGCAGTACAATTCACGTGGTTTGAATAAAAGACTTGGCTTCGAACACCACGCAAAATCTTTCGGTCGAAGGTCATTGATGTATACCTGTCGCCGGAAGTGAGAAACTTGCCATTGAGGCATGCAAGCTTCAAAGTACTGAAGGGGTTGTTCCTAGATCAACTTCTTGGATAATGAGCTGATGTCGACAAGAAGCGATCCGTCAAAGGAGGGCCTTGATGTATCCCACATCAGTGACACGGAACGGAGCAAATGATTTTGATGGAGGTGAAAACGATCTGATGATATATGGTTCAGGGTGGCGGTCATGAAAGAATGAAGGATAATGTATGGTAGTGGATGGGACACGGTTGACTTCTCTGGATGACTTCTCTTGAACATATCGGCGACACTTGTGTGATGGATTGGTAGCATTTACCCCAAAGATGGATGGTATGGCGAGACCATGGCGATGTGACCGGTGAATGAAACAACCCAACCCGACTCAGGCACGGAGTGGAAGTGTCATGTTCAAGAGCGACTTGCTACCAATAAAGTTCTTTGAGTTTCTTCCCAATTTTTCCCCAGTCATTGCTGACCAGTACCTCTTTATTTTTGTCAAGCTTGAGGAGGATAACATATGCTTGTTCTATAATTTTCCCTTCGGGCAAACCCATCGCTATGTTTTAACGAGCCTAGCGATAGTGAAACTCGTTCTCGTCTAAAGACAAGTTTGTCGCTATTGAATGTTTTTAACGAGTCTAACGACAAAGATAACTCGGTCCTTTTCATTTTTAGAGAGTTTGAAAAGGTACGTAAAGTCAACTCCGAAAGTCCTTTTTCGTCATCTAATCCCTTAAGTCCGAAAAAGTATAAAACAATACAGAAGAGATGAGTTTTCGATAGCTTTAACGAGCCGAACAAAACAAGCGCTTGATCTTTTTGTGCAATAATCCCTCAGGTCCAAAAAGATTAAAATCTAGAGGAGGGATAGCACTTCCGGTCGCTTTAACGAGCTGGAAGGCCAAAACTCGGCAATCTTTTCATATTTTACGAGTCAGATGAAAAGAGCTTAAAGAAGACTCGTCTTTTGAGGAACGAGTGATAAAACGGGTTAGCAGCTGATTCCAGGTACGGGTTGGAATTTTCCAATCACGGCAGTGTCACAAGGATGGCTAGTGAAATCACTCTTCGCAGCTGTTCCTCAAAATGGGTAAACAATCAAATGGAGGTGAATGATCGGCCAATGGAAAAGTGGAGGTGACGGTGCAAACACGACCAAGGCTTTAATGGCTGATAATGTTACATTCACGGTGTTTATTTACCAGAGGGCAGTTCATTTTTTAACGAGCTTAAACGCGGAAAAACACTGCTCGGTCTTATGTTTATTTTTTAACGAGCATGAACTATGTGCTAAAACTGCTCGATAACATGGTCTAGTTTTGATTTTTTACCATAAATAGCTTTGCCTTTTCAAAGATAGCACTGTACCCTCAATTGCTGCATCAAACTAGTTAGAAATGAATAACATTTGCTTGAAAATGAGATTAAAACACTAATTTTTCACTTTGAACTACGTAAAAAGCTATTAAAAAGTGTTTTTACCTCTCATTTTACCATTTCATTTGAACTTGGTTTGTTGGAGCTTTGGAGGTGCCTCTTCCCCCTTGATTTTCATCAGCTGATTTCGGGAGATTCTGTGGACGATTCTCGGTGTCGTCTAGACCAGGTAGGAGCTAAACCTGAGCTCTTTCATTTCATGGTTTCCTTTCTGCATTCTGTGCTTGATTTCCTATTTTTCTGAGCCCCTGGGGTTTGATGGGGTTGCTCTGCCATTAGTGCACCTTGGGCACTCGAAACCTACGTTGAATTTCAAGCAGTATGAAGGCAATTTGACCTTCAATGCAAGTGGAACACTGTGCAGGTGCGTTGGGCGCAGAAAAGGATTTTGTTGCACAGTTTTTGATGAAAATTTTTGCCTGTTTCTCATCAAAACCAGGATCTAACTCATCTCACGTTTGTTTTTCAGAGATATTGGAGAAAAATGACCCTTACATGGCGAGAACGAGAACATGAAGAAGAGGACATGATTGCCCTACATGATCCGGTTACGGTAAACGCGCTGCGGATCTGTGGTCTGCTGAAGTTCTTCCGCATCTCTAGCATGAGACAGCAGATCAACCTATTGCAGTATTTTCTCGATGCTTGGGATCCTATCAACCAAGTTTTCCAGATTAGGGGAAAATCCATCCCCTTGACCGCAATAGACATTTACTTCTTGACTGGCTTGTCGAGGCGGGGTGCCCCCATCTCTTTGTCAGGTTCGGCCCGAGGGAGTGACTCTGTGAGAGATTATGTCTGCCAGTATTGCAGGGAAGGATCTTAGCCGAGTAAAGACGGCAAGATCGTTATCCGTGAGGTTGCTGACAGGTCCCTTAGGTCTATCCTGTACACCATTGGTAGGATGGCTGGTAGTGCATCTCTTCATGTAGCCAACAGATCCTATATACAGCATGCCTTGGAGTGCCTCCAACCGAAAATATTCAACTGGTGTGATGCAGTACTTCTTCAGATGAAAAGTCAGTTGACCAAGGTAAAGGACGGGAGGCTGAAGAACTTTGGGTTCGGTTCCATTTTGACCGCCTTTGCTTTGGAGAAGATACCACTGATGCAGCCACAGCACAGTGCACTTGACTTGCCTTCTCCTACTGAACCACGCATGCAGAGATGGGTTGACCACATGTCTAGGCATGCTGGTCAATCTCAGATTTCTTTTTCTGATGCCTTTGTTAGGTGGTTTGAGCGTCAGGAGATGGTCTATTCCGAGTATCCATATGTTGGCATGGACTTCCAGGGTGATCCGGATTTAGTGCTACCGGACGGCGAGCAGTGGGGTGCTATTGGTAAAATCTTCGACCATACCACTGTTTACTGTTTTTATTCATAATGTCCTTGTGCTTTATTCTATCAAGACTTTAATCAAACTCATGTGTGCGTGCAGATGTTGGTCTTGTTCGTCCAGTAGTTCGCCTGAGAGCGCCAGCTGCTGCCCCAGCAGGAGAGGCTGCCGGGAGGGTTATTCTTCATGACCTTGATGTGGCCGAGACCCTTACAGCTGTGCAGGAGTAGGTTGAGAGCCTTACTCTCGGCATTCCAGATGTGAGGATCGACGAGTTACCTTTACAGTTGCAGCGGCATACTACTGGTGTGCCTAGACGATGGGCTTGTCTCTTACGCATGATCGCACAGGCCGTGACGTGCTATCATGAGCATCACTAGACTAGGGTGCCCCGTAGCATTTTGAGTTTTTGGGTCATGTGACCGATTTTGTCTTGGTTACAGAACATTATATGTAAACCATAAACAGCTTATATATATATATATATATATATATATATATTTTGATTTTCGGGGTTTTATTCTGGTTGGGTTATGTGATCCACATGTACAACATTGATGATGTGTTTCTTTTTATAAATGTCACAAATGTCTATCTAACACATAGTTCACTAATGAGTCGGTTAATGTGTTTAAGTTTCTGGAAATATGTTGGTATTGAATTAAATCAAATTGTCTTTCCAAAATCCTAACCCTTAGGAACATGCGATAAATGGCTGGATTTCGGACGGAATATATACCATTGAGTTGTAGTATTACGAGTTGTGAGTCTAGCCTGACGATTAGTCGGTGTATACCATGGGTGATGGCATTAGAGAGCAGTTCTATCAACGCGCTATACTCAGCAATGTTATTCGCTGATTGCCCAATACATACACCTCTGAAACTTACTAACTCGCCGCTTGGATCAAAAATGGCCCAGGCTGCGGAGGACAGGTTCCGCGAACTACGACTCGCTCCGTCGGCATATCCAACACATGTCTCCAAAAGGTTTGACATCTGCAATAAGTGTAAAAAGGTGGATTACTCAACCAAAACAAACACTTTAGCGAAAACAAAATACAACAAAAGCATACTAGTTAATATTTAAGCACAGTAACGCTTGAGGTACAACCCATTACGGGGTTGTGCCAGTGGAATTCCGTCATAATCCATTAACTCGTAGGCTCCTTTTGCTAACACTCGTTTAACAATATAGGGGCCCATCCATAAAGAATTAAATTTACCTACCCCCAATTTATCGGATTCTTGGTCGTAAAGCAAGACCAAGTCACCTTCTGAGAAGACACGGGGTTTGACATTTTTGTCGAACTGCGCCTTGACTCGTTTCTTATGGGCTTCTTTAGCCAAAGCGGCATCACGACGGGTTTCATTCAATTGGATTAATTCCAAGAAATGGGCCTCTTCTTCAGAAGTTCCGGGGAGGAGGTCAATTGCGAGTTTAAGAGACGAGATTTCACACTGGACTGGTAAGACTGCTTCCAGGCCATATACTAGTTGGAAAGGCGTGAACCCGGTCGCATTCCTTACCGATGTTCGGTAAGCCCACAAGGCTGAGTACAGAATTAGGTGCCACCTTCCTTTGTGAACTCCGATCATCCTTTGCAACATACGCTTCAGGACCTTGTTGATCGCTTCAACTTGTCCGTTGGCTTGCGGATAATACGGGGTAGAGCTGTCGTGAGATAGCCCTAGCTTGGCAGCTATTTCAACCATCGTGTGATTGCGAAAATGCGATCCATGATCCGTAACTATAGCCTGTGGTACGCCGAATCTGGCGACTACATGATTGAAAAAGAAAAGGGCAGCTGTTTCACCAGTGTTATCTAATGTAGGCATCGCCTCGGCCCATTTGGTAAAATAGTTAACGGCGACTATAATATACCCATGCCCCCCGGTCGAGGTGGGGTTACATGTCATGAAATCGATGCCCCACTTGGAGAAAGGCCCAACAGCAACTATCGGCTGTAAAGGCGCGGGTGGTCTTCTGGATTTGCCATCAAAAATTTGACAAGCATGGCAACTTCTGACTGTGGTTATGCAATATTTGAACATGGTTGGCCAGAAGTATCCTGCTCGTAAGATCTTTTGTGCTGTAGCATATCCAGATTGATGCCCCCCACACGCTCCTGAATGACACTCATTCAGGGCTTTTTCGGCCTCCTCATGGGTGAGGCACCTTCTCAGAACTGTATCGATACCACGACGGTAAAGCGTATCACCGACGATCATGTAGTCTTTTGCTTGGTATCGTATACGTTTCTGTTCTGAGTGAGAGGTGTTAGGCCTGAACTTTTGGGTTTGGAGATAAATTATTATATCTCCATACCACTCATTGCTTGTAGATATCAGACACAAATTCTCGTCCACGATTGATTCTTCGGATGTTTCATCGTTGGACGACGATGGGAGATCGCACAATAATTCGGCGAAAACTAGAGCTTTCTTTGATTTGGATTTTACAAATTCCAGATCAAACTCTTGAAGAATCGCTATCCATTTTGAATATTTTCCCCCCAGCAACTGTCACGACAATATATAAGTCATGGGGTTGCAATCAGACAAAATGGTAGTTTTCCGAAAGAGGACATAGTGTCGAAACCTTTGTATCGCTTGAACAGCTGCAAGCGCTAGTTTTTCCACATAAGAATATTTACTTTCTGTATCATTTAAGTTTCTACTTAAATAATATATAGGGTGTTCGATTCCATCGACTTCTTGAACTAAAACCATTGCGATGGTCGTATCTGTTGCAGCCAGATACAGGTTAAAGTCTCTTTGATAATCGGGTGCGTACATTAATGATGCTTTTATTAAGGAATCCTTTAAAGCATCAAAGGAAGCTTGCGCAACCAGATCCCAGACGAAGGGTACTCCCTTTTTCAAAAGACGTGTATAACCTTTAGCGAGTTCGGCGTAATTTGGAATGAACCTCCTCAGAAAGTTTGCTTTCCCTTGGAGTTTCTGAATCTGAAGCAAATTTGAAGGTGGAGGCAAATTGATGATTACCTGGACCTTACAAGGGTTGAGACGAATCCCATCCTTTGAGACTACAAAGCCAAGTAAACGACCAGAACTAACGCAAAATACACATTTGTGCGGATTGAGTCGTATCTTGTAGTGTCGGCAACGTAGAAATATCGCTCTTAAGTGCTGCGGATGATCAGTCCGCTTTCGCGAATGAGCCGGAAGGTCGTCGAGGTATGGTTGAACGATGTTCTTGATGTCATGGAAGGCATAATTCATTGCCCTCTGAAACGTCGCCCCTGCATTCTTTAAACCAAAGGGTAATTTTCGATATGCGAATGTGCCCCATGGACAAATGAATGCAGTCTTTGACTGGTCCTGTGGGTGGATATTTATTTGATTATACCCAGAAAATCCATCCATGAATGAAAAGATTTCACATCCGGCGCATTCATCAATTATCTGGTCGATGAAGGGTGTAGGGTAGTTGTCTTTTGGACAAGCTCGGTTTACATCCCTATAATCGACACACACTCTAATTTTCCCTTGTTTCTTCATAACAAGGACAATATTCGATACCCAATCGGTTAGAGGAACCGGGGAGATGAAACTAGCATGGAGAAGTTTTTCAACTTCTGCCTTAACGGCACCGGCTTTCTCGGGGTGCACCTGCCTGAGTCGTTGTCTTACCGGTTTGACATTTGGATACATCTTAATTTCGTGTTCAACGATACTCGAGTAGATGCCTGGCATTTCATCATATGACCAAGCAAAGACATCTCTGAACTCGCGAAAGAGAGCGTTATATATTTCCAGTTCTGAAGGAGAACAACCTTTGCCGACATAAATATTCTCTACAACATTTGTCTTTGTCGAGATATTTATGGCTATAGTCTCTTCAATATTGGATAAGTTTCGCTCGGAATCCACTGTATTTACAGTATTTGATAGGAATTCAAAAACTGAAGGATGATAAAGGTCATATTGAGTATCTTCTTCATAATGCAGAAGAAGGGAACGATGGTGGTAATAATTCCATGGTGCCCCTTCAATCAACATTGATTGTAGAATTCCTTCGTCGGTTCTATGCACTCGCAACCAAGGATCTATAGGGGTACCATATTCTCTAGACCTATCTACCCAAACGCTTGATGAGCGTTGATTTAGGTTCGCCTCCCATGCCAGAAACATTGATTGCTATAATATTTCTATTGGGCTTGGGGGTAAAACCATTGCATGATCCATGTTGATATCGTCTTCTGAGATCTTCGTGGAAGATATCATATTGTAGGTACCTATCGACACTACTTCTGCCGAGTCGATTAGAGGTGGAAGAGCGAAAGTTCCCATTAGTATAGGATCTTTTAGTAGGCCTACTCCGATATTCTGAAGCGAATGGGGGCTTCCATGGATCATGGGAATGCTTCCTGTAACTTGTGAACCATTAGGGAGGAAGTTTTGTTGGTCGACGATCGTAATCCCCCCTTGAAAGGGGAATGCAATCTTTCTAAAATAGGTCGACACAATAGCTGCCATGGCATAGATCCACGGTCTTCCTAGTAGGATGTTGTAATCAAGATTCCCATCAATGACTTCAACATCTATTTCTACTGTTTTTCACCCTAGTTCAACCTTCAAGTTATTTAGGATACCATATGGGGTATATTTCCTTCCGTCGAATGCTTTTAATGTTGTCGAGGATCGCGACAAGGTTGGAGATCCTAAAGTTTTCCAGCAACTCATCGACATAATACATGTAGATGCCCCCTCATCAATAATTGTTCGATGAAAAGTTTTGTTGAGGGCTTTCACTTGGATAAGGAAAGCTAGTTGAGCTGGTAACTGAGGATCGTATCCTTTGTGGTCAAAGGATACAAGATTGGAATCCTTAGGATCAACCCCACCAATGGCTGATAACAAAGCCTGCCTTTGGGATGGGAAACTTTGTAGTACTTCAAGAGTCGACATAGCGGATGGCGATTGGGCCAAATCTTCCATTATGTTATAATGCTGCGCTGCTCTGGCGCGAGGATTAAATGTCGACTTGTGTACTACTCCCTTTGGCAGTTTTATTGTTAATTCAGGAATGATGGGTGGTACAACTTCTGTCGAAGTTGTTGTCGAACTGCTTGGTTGATCTTTACCTTTGTCGTTCGATAGTTGCGGATTCCCGTAATCTTTGTTCCTTGTCGAAATCAAAGCATCATTTTGCTGCTTCGAAATTGACAACATTAGCACTTGCGACGGGGAAGCATTTCCACTATCAACCAGATTTTGTCCTGGATTTGGAAACGGATCAATTAACACAGCTGAGGTTTTCGAACTTTTAAAGAATCTTTTAAGCTCAGCTTTGTATGGACAATCTGTTGTCCAATGATCCTCATCACATATGTGACACCCTGAGGGGGGTGGTTTCCTATTTCCATGAGGGTTAGAAGAAGTTTTTTCAGGAGATGATTCACCTTGTTTCTTCTTCTTTCCTTTGTTTTGTTTCTTCTTGCTTCCTGGTTGTTTGGTTTCTTTGCCCTTATCTGCTGATACGACATTTACTTCCGAAGCAAGAATTTCGTCTTTCGCATTTTGATCTAAAATCTTACGGGCTTTCTTGGAGGCAGCCTTTGTCGATTTCGCGTTTTTCATGCCAATCACGCCATCGCCAGCGTGAGAGTCATTGTTTGATTTAGGAGGAGGAGGAATTGAGAATTCCGGTCTAGGGGCATCAGGTATTTTGTCGTAGAGCGTGCCAGACTGAGTATAGACCAAGTCTAGATATTGCGCACGAGCGATAACTTGCTCTTCCGTTACGACTCCCCCCTTTGCCACATCTTCCGTTATAGCAGGAAGTAACGACTTGATAAACCATTCAGCTAGTAGCTGATCGGGAACGTATGTTTTTACCATCCTACGACGACGTCGCCACTCATGTATATGATCAGATATGTGAGTGGTCGTTGTCTGTTTGAAGTTGGTTAAGATTTCCGTTCCCGTTTCATACCTTATCGGTAATTGAAAATGGGTTAAGAAAGTCGTGGCTAAGGTGCTGAAATTATCGAACGAAGCTCTAGGCAATTCAATATACCCTTTTGCCGCTGGACCCGTTAACGTCCTCTGAAAAAGGCGAAGCCTTATCGAATCATCGTTTAGGGTGTTTGATGAACACCATAGATGAAAAGTCATCACGTGATTCGATGGGTCTTCTCCTGGATTTCCATTGAATTTAGGAATATCTGAAGGAAGTTTGTGAGGAATCGCTGGCCACCAAGGGGCGTAAGCAATTGGATCGTTTGTTAACTGGTGTAAATCGGGTAACTCTAAAGTTGCCACGAATGGTAACTGTTGATTCAGGTTAGGTGAAGCATACCCAGGATACGATGGAATCGCCTGAGCAGTTGGCCTTTGCATACCAGCACAATGTAATTGATGCTGGTATGATTGATACGGTTGGTGGACATAACCACCGTAAAGTGGTTGATTTTGACCGTTTTGAATGTACGGTTGTCCACTGTTCGCAAAGATCTGCTGCTTAGAACCTTGGTATACCTGTTGGAATTGTGGTTGTTGATATTGCACCAGCCACGGTTGCGAAGCCATGTTCTGTTGCGCTATACTAACCGTTGGACCAAGGTGTGGGGTAATTGTACCCGTTTGGACCTGTGTCGCCCCACCAGTCGGTGATTGTGGTTGAGTCATAGGGTCAAGGGGCTGTTGCATTACAACCTGAGAGATCTGAGGTTGACATACAACAGGCAACGTTTGAACTTGCGACACTGTCACAATAGCTGGTGTAGTCGGGATGTTCGACATAGGTACACATTGTTGCATAGAATACACAACCCTTGGTTGTTGGGGTAGCATAGGTACCCAACCACTTGATGTAACTCCAGTATAACCTGAATACTGTTGTGAACTCCCGTATGGATATCCTCCCAGAGGGGGTAATGAAAGGGCATACTGCCCCCCATACGGTGGCAATCCGGAAATCAAGGGGATTGTCTGCCCTTGGGGACTGGATTGCCCAAATTGACCTCCAAATGGATCAATTTGGCGAGTCTCAACATAAGAGTTTCCGGATATTATTCCGGAGGAACAAATAGGAACGGAACACACTGTCGAAATAGTCCCTGGGTGGACTCCTTCTAGCGGTTGTGAGCTAGTCGGGACAGATGGTATGCCGGCAAACATTGTCGGAGTGACGGCAGGGAGTTCTGCTGTCGCTGTGTCATTCGACACAGTCCTAGATGTTGACGTTTGTTCAGACATTTTGAGTCTATCCAAAAGATTACCTAGCGATTCTACAGGAACTTCCACTGGTGGTAGACTAACTTCTGATGTCGAAGGAAATAGAGTGACCCCGACTCCAAAATGTGTTGGAGTACTTGCTTGCGGATCTTCTATAATTTCCTCTATCGCAATCAAACCAGGTGGAAGGGGAAGACCGTCAGGTCCGTAAAATATTTCTGGTGCCGAAGAAGGGGTTGAATCAACAGCGACAGATGTTTGAGGAACAAGACTCTCTGAACCGGTTACAGATGGAATTGGTTCAGTAACACAAGTGTTTGCTCTCAGACTAGGATCAGTATCACTGTCCCTCTATGGCTGTTGAACTTCTTCTGTAGAGGCAGGGTTTCCATAAATGTTTGGAGTAACCAGAATCTCAGATGTTGTTGGAACACTTGTTCTAACTTTGATAGGAGATTTCGAACCGGTTAAACGAGTTCGCTTTGTCCGTACTGTTTTCGATTCCGGGGACAAAGACGGTTGACTCGTAAGCCTCCGCGAACGACGGGGTTTCAATTGACTTTCTTCCATGATTGCGGATTACTCGATCAACCAAAATACAAAAATGGGAAAGTGTGTTTCCGAATTAAATGAATTTTTAGACGCTTTAGACACAACTTGCTTTTTCAATTTTAAAGAGTCGAGAAAAAGCTAAAGATGACTCTAGTCTCCTTCGATGTTTTAACGAGCCCGAACTGACAAATGCTCGGATGGACTTTTTCCGTTATAGAGTCTGAAAAAGGCCAAAAGGAACTGCTCTAGAGTTCTAGGTAGAGGGTGTGCCAAACTTTTCGCAAAACCGCAGAATACTTTTTAAGGTACGGGCGGTCAATCTTCCCGAATGCTGTGTTCAGTGCATTGCGATCAGTAGGGCGGCCGACACGGATTCCTAAGGATAAAGGTTTTATGTCTATAGGGGTCTCCCAATATATACTCGACGGTACGTGGGAGCACAATCCGTACTGGCGCTATCGTCCCTCAGGAGGAATCACCCAACCATCAGCGAGATCAACAGTCACCAGGTTTTACGACGCCGGAACACGTCTCTAGCCTAGACCTATATGTTGTGCGTTAAGTTACAAAGCATTGTTAAGTTCATTCAATTTATTTTAGGTTGATCTTTCTTAGAAGTTTGCCTTTTTGGATCACCACGAGATGTATGATACAATTCCTAAATGCAGTCTAAAGATGATAAGCAAGCTTTTATATCTTTTCAACAATGAAAATCCTAGCTACAAGGGGAAAAGGAAGACACAAACTTTTCTCAAAGAGCATAGAGCACACTGTAATGCACTTTTCCCTAAATCAAAGCATGCAAACTATCAATATGAAAATGCACAAATGCATGTATTTGTTTTCTCTTTCTTAATATTGATGCCTAAAAAGAAAGCTGTTGTACAAATTTGAATTCGATTTCAAGTGAAAACATAAACAAGTTCCTTTTTCAAAATCAAAAAGACGATTACGACACTTTATGATTTACTTGTTTCGACACTAGAAATGCATAAATTCAAACCAAACGACAAAACTAAAAGCTCAATCAACTTGTGAACAACAAACAAACTCACTCCTAAGATCAAAACGACACTTACGACAGGTCTAGATCTAAGGGCGACAGTATGACTAGTTTACTTTTGTAATGGGAAACTGCAAATGATGTAACAAATACACAAAGAACAAATACAGTTTCTTTATACAACTGAGGCAGAATTGAGGCAAAGAAAAGGGGTTTCAGATAGGTACACTGACTGATAACAGGCTGCAAAAACAGAGATAAAACTGAGCAAAAGGAAGCAGGGAACCACAACTGCACAAGGCAAGGGCTGATCAGCGCACACTCAGCACAGAGAAACTGAACTTCAGCACAGGTAGCCTTCACGGGACCTGCGTTGAAATGCAGAACCTCTTCACAGAGTCTGCGCTGAAGCAGAAACGAGAGTTGTTTTTGGGTTCTGGGTCACGGTTTGCAGTTAAATCTACAGTTTTTGGCCGAATCAAAGCTATCAATTAGGTACAATTAGGAGGATGATTTAAAGGAGGACTAAGATCTATCACAAAGGGCTGTTAGAGCACTTATGGATCAGTTTGTTCAGATCATAAAAACAGGCCCAGTGAGTGGACTAGAGTGGCAGATCTCTACTTTGCATTTGAAAATGGCAAATGCATTTCGATTCAGCACTCGTGAGTTTATGAGAAGAACAACAATAGAAACACAAATAAACTAACAAGATACTATCCCCAGTGGAGTTGCCAATTTGTTGTTGGGAAAAGTATCCAATTCGGAATGCCCCTATCCCACTCTAAGAGGTGATAGTGCCATAGCAACAAACGAAGTAAACTAATTGAGTATTCTTCTTTATGAAATGTAAATGAGGAGAAAGGATCTAACTAACCTGTGTCTCTCGCTAGTTTGTTGATCCGATTGCTCCTCTCTTCAGTAGCTCCCAACTCCCAGCTCTCTCACCGGCCCAGCTTCACCGGATTCCTACAAGATCACAAGAGAGAGAAACTACAAGAAGATACAGATATACATTCATAAAAAGCTCAAGATCAGATTAAGCTAAACATGTAAGCATAACAAAACATCATTGGTACACAGCATGTAGGAGAAACTCAAATAGTTTATTGATAGAGTAATAAAGTCCAAGAGGAGATACAACCAAGTGAGTTCTGATCCAGCATCTACCTCCCAGCAAAGGAATCCCTTCCTCTCCTCCAACAAAGCATAAATCACCCAATGTACTAATCTCAATCTCAAACCAACAGCGATTCTCTGCAAAGTACAAAATTCCAGCCTCCTGAACCTCTGGGTCAGAGATCCATATATAGATGTAAGCAGAGAGGATGAGTCAGCTTATGTTTTGACTTGTGGCTTCTCTCTGTCAATTCTTGCTTCCACTTGGAGGTTGAGAACCTCTTACTCATCACTAGTCGAATTCATTGAGGCAAGTGTCATTGGAGAAGATTCTGGAAGCTTCCAGGGTCTTTCCACCTCATTGAATGAGCTTGCCATTTGTCATTTCCCTCTCAACGCACCCTGGTAGTGCTTCCACCTGCGTTGCAGTGCACCTAGTCAGGGTATACTCTGCATTTCAATGCAGGCAGCTAGTGGAGCCTCTGAATTGATCCTGAATTGACTATTTCTAAGTGGTTTTTGGTGGAGAACTTCTGGGAGAAGCTGTCATTGGTTGACCTTGTTCCTTTAGGAGCTGTAACAACATCTTTAGGGACTTTGGATCCCTTGAATTATGGACATTTCATGCTTATAGCTGTAAGGCACAAAAATGTCTATAACAGCTAGTGTTCTTATTTACAACAATATTTATAAATTGCTATATATTAATGTTGTTCCATTTAAAGCTAATAGTATATTTGTAGTACCAAATCAACTAGTGTGAGTTTTTAATAGGGATATGAATTCAACATCCAATATACCCTTCTTATAAATGTATATAGATAGTAATGATGGGAGAATTCTCAAATATGGCCAAATGGATTCTATGAATATTTCATGAGGATTGGGTTCCAATTCGATCATAGTGGAAAATTGTGGACATAATCATTATAAGCATGATGTCTAGATAAAACCCATCAAAAGTTAAATTTTTGAAGCATCAAAAGCAAGGTGTTCATTTCTTGAGGAAGGGCATGCATTTCTTGAGGCAGGGCATGCATTTCCTAAGGTAGGTTGTTCATTTCATGAGGTAGTGCTTGTGTTCCTAAGGCAATGTGTGCATTTTCCTAAGGCAGGGTGTGCATTTCCTTGGGAAGTGCATGTATTTCGTCAGATAAGGCATGCACTTAAGTTAAGAAAAACCAAAACATGGTGTGCTCAAAAAACGTCACATGTGTTAATATCTTCTTTGCATGTATTGATCAACTTTACAAGTGTCCTAAGGGTTATTGTCTCCCACTCCATTTTTTTTCTTTTCATGATCCATACTTAGTTATTTTTTCTAAATATTTTAAACTCATTGAAATGAGAATTTACCTCTAAAGTATATTGTCCTAAATTTTCATGGCACTCACTTTCATTTCGAAGTCCCACAACATTCATTTTGCACCTTTTAATTTCAAACTCCTTGAAATGAGCATTTACCTTTGAAGTCAACTTGCCTGAAGTTATGTGGTACTCACTTTATGCCTGAAGTCTCGTAACACTCATTTCACACCACTTTGACACTTATTTTTATTTCATATATGATAATCATAGACGTCCATCATGTCATCTCGTAAGTTTGAAGTTCCAAATTTCCGTTGATCCATAGTACATATGTCATCAACAAAGATACTTTCAACAATTCATCCATTTTTATGATTTCCAGGAATGTACCCTACTTTTTATCACCCACCTGTCATCCACATCATTCATTTACATGTCATCCACATATTTCATCCACATCATCATTCACATGTCATTATTTTAACCTTGAAGCCACCAAAAAGTCACCATTTTCAAGGATCATTGAAGTATCTAATCCATATTGATCTCACACAACATGCCCCCATCATGTCTCATAGTTATCATATCTCCTCGTTCTCCTCATCATACAAACAAGTGCTGTGAGACTTGCATTATTCATGTGCTTTGGAAACCCAAAGGCTTTCTAGTTGTAAGACATGACATGTCCCACATTTATCTAGGTTGTCTCCCACCAATTGGTCTCTCTCTATAGGGTAAGGTCATTTCAACCATGTTATCTAATAATAAACAAGCACACTTATAAAGAAAGAAAAACAAGAATTAATTCTATTTTACCTAACTTGGGGTATGATTGGGAAATTTAGTATCTAAAGGAAGATTATCTCTCTCCTGAAGAATGTACATGAGAAAGATCAGTATAAGGATTGTAGAATACAATGGAACTAGATGTTCAATCTCCAATATAGTAATTTCCTATTTTCTTCTAGAATGTTTCATCCATTTCCCTTCAAAGTGTATAGTTAACATTTGTGATACTATCAATATGTCCAACTTCATTAATTCCATAAAGTTTCTGCTCAAGATGTCAAGCCAACATAAAGGGTTTGTGCCCAGCCCAAAGTCCCTCTTCAGTAATACCATGGGAAAATATAAAGGGTTCCATTGGTATCCCAATATAATGGAAAGGAATGGGAGGAAGTGGAAAGCCAAGTATTCCCCCTTGAGTTTGTAAAGGGTTGTGGGAGATTATCACCTCACCTCAAGCCAAAATCTCCCCAGCTAAATGTCATTTACCAAAAACAATATGCACCCCACAATAGCACACCCAATGTTGTATAAGTCAAGATATATATTTTTGGATGTATACCATTTAAATCCAACAATGTATATACCAATCTATGCAACATTTGATACACTTTAAAGGGGTGCATGTTGTTTACCATGGATGAATCTATGCCCTAGAATTTTTATGGGTTGGAGAAGTCTTTCATGGGGAGAAAGGTATCCATCAACAAAATATGGTCTAACTAAGTCAACCATAAATTGTAAAGGAAATGTATGCTAAGATTTATGGATTTCTAATCAATGATTAGTAAATCCACATTGGAAGCCAATGGAATTAGCATCCTAATTTCCCTATATTAGCTCATTTCTTTTTCATGGTATTTATGTTAATCATAAGCTCTAGTTGCTATTGTTCATCAGGTCATACAAACAAAGGCACTTAAAATCACATCAACTAATATGAACCACAGGTCTCGAGAGCTGGGAGAAAATCAAAATTAGGGAAAAAAGTGGGAGAAGACAACAATCAACAGGTGGAAGTGCATGGAAAAGTACCTAAAGACCAGCAGTGAAATAGTTTTTTAATCGACACACTTCACCAAGACCATGGGAAAAAGACCTGATCTCACTACTTATTAGCATGGAAAAGTATGTGTCAACAACATATTAAACTCATCACCGCCATGACTAACATATGGTGACTAATCCTAAAATGTGAAGGATGCCATGTGACCATTATCTGAAACATGAATACCTAACTTTAGTTGGTTAAGGTTGTTCTTGACAAGTACATGTCAAATTCCTTAGAATTATTTACACAAGAAAAAATAATAAACCATTGTAGCACCTAGAATTAAAGAATTACAAATGGAATGCCTTGGAGCAATCAATAGTTAATGTCTCCGATAATTTTCATTTGGAACCATTGCTTGCCATATGTTCAAAGAAACCAATTGTGCATGAGGAAGTTGTATCCACACAATAGGTACATGAATTTGCAGGGGAACTTATTGGAGCTCCACCAGAAGCCAATGATGTCCCTATTTATTAAGCTACAAATGAGACATTATTACATGTGAGCAATAGAATGAGCACAAAGGTAGAAGTTAGAATTACTTGCATGCATGTGTATGTCTGTATTTCATGAAACATGGTCTCTTGTACCAAAAAATCCTCTTGTAACCCTATTAGTTGGTTGAACAACACCATTGGGAAATGGAATAAGAGCACTAGAACACTAGAAAACTTGATAATTATGTTATTAGTAACAATCATAGGTGAATAAAATTATTACATGTAGGAAATAGCAAGAACACAATGTTGATATTTCTTGGGACATGATCACCTATACCAACATATCCTTGTATAACACAAATAGTTGGAAAAACAACTCCAATGGAAAATGGACCAAAAGCACTAGCATGTTGGAAAACTTGTGACTATGGGCCAAAAGGAAATAAGTTGATAACTATGTTATTAGTAACAATAATAGGTGAAAAAATGATTACATGTAAGCAATAACAAGAAAAAAAAAGGCATAAGTTAGACTTACTTGCATATGTGTGTTGATATTTCTTGGCATGCAACCTCCTATACCAATATATCATTTTGTAACCCAAATAGTTGGTTAAACAACTCTAATGGGAAATGGACCAAAATCTCTAATACACTAGAAAACTTTTGACTACAGGAAAAAATAAATAGCTGATAACCATGCTATTAGTAATAATCAAAACTAAAGCCCACGGGGCTTTGGATTGATGGTGAATGGGTGTACTGTTAAGGCACTCCTTGTGATAGGTCACCGGTTCAAATCCCCCGTGGGTGCTTAGGTAGTATTATATAGAAAAAAAAATAATCAAACTGAAAAAATTAATAGATGTAGGAAGTAGCAAGAGAAAAAAGGTAGAAGATAGACTTACTTGCATGTATGTGTGTTGAGATTCCTTGGCACATGATTTCATGTAACAACAGAACTTCCTATAACCCCAATAGTTGGTTGAAAAACTTCAATGGGAAATGGACCAAAAGCACTAGCATCCTAGAAAGCTTATGGTTATGGGCCAAAAGGAAAAGGTGATCTGATATTCACCCTATGAGTGACATCAGTTAAAGATTTATTAAACAAAGGTATTACAGACTCATGTGCTGGTGTGTGTTCTATGTTATTTAAGCAACAGATCGATCAAATTGCCAATACACAGACATTTAAATGGAAAGACAACAGAGAAATACAGTAAGCAAACACAAAGACACAAGAAATTTAATAAGGAGTTCACCCTATTCTCCAGGGCTACATCTCCGGTCCAGCTTTCAGTGGTGGCCTTGTTTTATTGTGTCTTTAAGTAGAGAATTACAATGCAGGGACTCAAAGTGAGTTCTCCTAAAGCAAATTTGCTTGGCAGGGTGGTTCTTGGATTCCCCAAGCCACTTGAGTACAAAGACTTCTTCTTCCTACCAGCTCTGTGGCCTTCTGGTCTACAGGGGAGAGCCCAATGTGGTGCTTAGCCTAGACAGATCCTCTCTGGGATGGCTTGGATCTCTCAAGCCTCTGGTGCTTAATTCTGCCTCTGGTCAGCTCGGTCCTCTATCCTCTTATGTTTTGCTAACTGCCTTCTTTCTTTGTGTTTTGTCCTCCTCTTGGGATTCTGGTCTCTTTCTCTATATCTCTGGGGTTCTTTGTCCTTCTCGATGACTAATTAACTATGTATCTTGTCTCTATTCATGGATTTTAGACATCCATTCTAATGCCTATTCGATTCCTCTTCCACCTTTGTCGATTCACCTTCTGCAGCTACGCTTGGATTTCCCTGTTCGGTGTCATCATCAGTGCTCAGGGAGGTGGCCATGTGTCCTCCTCTAAACGGTGCCAGCCTGCTTCATCGGTTGATTTCTTTAGTTATGTTGTGGATGAGTCTTTCCTCCACCGTGGCAGTAAAATGGATTCCAAATCCTTACAAATCATGGCGTATTCCCTCGTCGATTCCGCTTCTTCCATCGGGCGCAATCTCAACCGTTCGATTTGGGTCCTCCAGATCCGACGCCATACGCATGTTTCACGCAGTTAACTTTCTCGACTGTTAGCGCATGATCAACGATGATTTTCTCTCACCTCTACTTGCCACATGTCGATCGATGTATGGAATCTCTCTGCTCTCGTCCAAAACCACTTACTGTTTGAGGTCGCCTTGATCAATACTGCCGGTTGCTAGAGCGCAGGTCCCGCCTTTGTACTTTTAGCACCTTTTATTTTTCTGCCCACAGTTCTTCGGCTCCCAATGCGACCGAGTGCTCGAGCTTCCTCCATTTTGGCCCTGTTCGCCCAGCCTAGCACTCGTGCATCAAAAATCACCTCCATTTCGCGAACCGGGGCTCCTAGGGGCTACTTTAACTGCCCGCGCAGTCTCCATGGGCCTCGATCAACGCGCTTTGACCGAGGTCCTCGTCATTCCATGTTGGCTGCCATTTCCACTGGTTTAGGGTGTTTTTGATTGTTGTTTTGGATTCTTTAGCGATTTGCTCTGCCCTGATACAATCATGGTTCTTTTGCAGTCTTTTATGGATCCAATTCGGATCACGACCTTCCCACTGAAGAAGCTTTTAGACCACCAAAAGTTGTTTTTCAAGCATCGACTAGTGAGGGTATTGCTTCTTCACTTGTCTAATCTCAATCCACTTTGCACTGCTCGTCTTCGAACCTTTGAGCTCAATTCTGAGGTATTTGACATCCCCCCTATGCGTTGTCCTCACCTTCCCGTCTAGCACTGTGTCTTCCTGCAATTCATTAAGATATTCAGGTAGCAGGTCATCAATAGAAGGCAATTGACTCTGTTATTTAGGGTCCTCAATCATTGAAGGTTCAAACAATCTCAAGCAATCTGCATTTATGACTAAGTAGATGTGCATGTAAGCTGGTAGATCAAGGCGAAAAGCATTTTCACCAATCTTCTCAAGTATCCTAAAGGGTCCATACCTGCTAGGCTCTAGCTTTTTACCTTCACCTTGCATCCTGTCCTTGCTGATATATAGCTAGACTTGGTCTCCAACTCGAAAACTATGCTCCATCTGATGCTTGTCATGCCTAGCCTTGTACTTGGCCTGGCTCTTTTCCAGCTATTCCTGTACTACCTGGCTGATCTCCTAGATTTGTTTAATGAACCTAGTTGCCTTATCCACATCACTGTGTCCATCAACCATGGTATCTTTACCAAAGACAAAATCCAAAGGAGACCTTGGTGTGAAACAAAAACAGGTCTCAAAAGGAGATCTTTGTGTAGAAGAGTGCTTGGCTCTATTGTAAGCATGCTGTAGATAACACAATTGTTCATCCCAAAGCTTAGGATGTTTGCTGCAATAACCTCTTAGTAACTGGATCACTGTCCTGTTTACTACTTTTGTCTGTGGATGAAAAGTCGTGCTTTTCTTTAGTTTGGTGTCCATTAGTTTCCACAGACTCGGCCAAAACTTCCCAACAAATCAGGTGTCTCTATCAGATACAATGGAAGTGGGTAATCCAAAATGAACCCATACATGTTCAAAGAACAATTTTGCAGTCTGTTCAATTGTAATCTGTTTATTACAAGGTATCAAAATACACATTTTGTTGAACCTATCCACAACAACATATAAATAATCATGACCTTTCCTAGACTAGGGTAGCCCTCCAAAAAAATCCATGGAAACACTTTCCCAAGGGTGAGAAGGAACCGGTAATGGAGTGTACAAGCTTATTTTTGTGTTACTAGGCTTGCTTTTAGCACACATGGCACACCCTCTTACATATCTAGAAACCGTCTCATTCATTTTCGGCCAATAGCAGAACCTTTGCAATTGTGCAACTGTTTTACTTACCCCAAAGTGACCTGATATCAGAGAAGTGTGTGCTTCCCTAATTATCTTTACTCTCTCGGTTTGTGGAATGCATAGTTTCCCAAAATGATATAAGAGTCCGTCCTTCACATGATAGTCCAATTCTTCTACTCTTTTGCCTTGAATCAAAGTTGCATATACATCCTTAAAGTCCATATCCTGAGAATATTGTTCTATGTAGCTCTCATGTAGCACATAATTATGCTTAAGTATGGTAGATTCATTTATAATGGGTCTATATAACATGTATGCAACCTTGTTATGTATGCCCTTTTTATATCTGATGACTAAATGAAGCTGTTGTAGAAAACCCATCGATCTGTAATGTCTTGATTGTTGCAACTTAGTTTGGGAGTGTAGATATTGAAGTGGTTGATGATCAGTATGTATTATTGTCTCCTTGCCCATTAAATAATGTTTTCACCTTTTCACACTCTGAACTAATGCATATAATTCTTTATCATATGTAGGATAGTTAACTACTGCAGGATTAAAAGTGTCAAAATGATAACATATGGGTTTACCGTGTTGTGTCAACACTGCTCCCATGGCATAGTCACTGGCATCAGTTTGGATCTCAAATGGTCTTTATAAATCTGGCAGTCCTAGTACAGGTGTTGTACTAATTCTCTCTTTCAAGGTGTCGAAGGCTTTTTGATGTTTGCCTCCCCACTGAAACACCTTATTCAATCCTGTTAAAGCGTGTAAGGGAGTTGCAATTGAGGAGAAGTTAGAAATGAACTTCCTCCAATATTGTGCTACTCCTAAGAAGCTTCTCACTTCTGTAGCAGACCTGGGTTTAGGCCAGTTCACAATGGCTGCCACTTTAGAGGGATCTATTTTTAATTCACCTCCCCCTACTATATGACCCAAGTAGTTTAGAGATGTTTTTCCAAATTCACATTTTGAGAGTTTAACATATAGTTTTTCTCTTTTCAAAACATCTAATGTCTGCTCAACATGCTTTAAATGTTCTTCCCATGTTTTACTAAAATTCAAAATGTCATCCAAATACACAATAACAAAATCATCAAGAAAAGTTTTGAGTACATCATTCATTAATCTCATGAAAGTAGCAGGAGCATTAGTTAAGCCAAAAGGCATAACCAGCCATTCATACAATCCCTGCTTTGTTTTGAAAGCAGTCTTCCATGCATCTTGCTCTACAACTCTAACTTGATGGTATCCACTATGCAAATCTAGCTTGGTGAAATAAACAACTTCCTTTAATTGATCTAAAAGATCATCTATGCGAGGAAGGGGATAACGATTGTTTATTGTTATCTTATTCAGTGCTTGATAATCAATGCACATTCTCCACGAGCCATTTTTCTTTCTCACCAAAACAATTGGTGACCCGCATGGTGATGTGCTAGGCCTGATGAACCCTTTCTCAAGCAACTCCTACACCTACTTCTTGATTTCGTCATTCTCTAAAGAAGACAACCTGTACATCCCAATGTTAGGCAATGGAACATCTTGCTGCAAAATAATATCATGTACTATTCCCTTTTTGGGTGGCAGACCTTTAGGTTCTTGAAATAAGACATCATACTCTGAAACAACCTTTTCTATATCAGCTTGTTGTTCAGCATTACAGCCCTCAAATACATTGGTTTTATCAGGTTTCTTTCCTTTACAACCATCAGTAAGAATTGTTTGCATGAATTTATCATTATTTTCATCTGCCCTGAGTTTATGAGAGTATAATTATTCTTGAGCTTATGAGATCTTACAAAGTATTCGATTCCATCTTTAACCAGTAGATACTTGTTCTCAGCTCTATAGAAAATAGTCTTTCTATCATACAAGTAAGGGCTTCCTAAAACAATTCCACATATATCCAAAGGAATTATGTCTAACTCAACCTCATCTACAAATGTTGAACCAAAAGAAAACTTGAGTTTGCACTGTCTAGTCACTTGTAGTTGTGCTTTATCATTCAACCATCCTAATGGGTATGGTTTCTTATGAGGTGTAGTTGCTAATCCCAATTTCTTTACAATTGCTTCAGAAATCAAATTTACTTGTGAGCCACTATCAAACAAAGTATCAATATTTTGATTTTTGGAAATAACTCGAATATGGAAAAGGTCATGTATTTTTCTCTCATTTTCTTCATCAATAACAGATTGAGCAGAATTACTATTAGATGCTTCATAATTCTTACCTTTTATACCTATGGCTGCTATAGTTGTTTCATCTCCTGAGTTTGACCCCAAATATTTCTGAATAGCTACAACAGTCTTCTTCTTCTTGCCCTCGAACTTCTTAGGTCTTAGCTCTGGATGCAGAATCCAGCAATGCTCATCATCATGCCCATCATTTTTATAGTGAGTGCATGAAGCTTTGGCTTTCTGTGCAGTGTTAGCCTTCCTTGCTTTCCACTTCTGCTTTCTTTTCTCCTTGCTCTTACTTACAATGGCTTGGGATGGTCCCCCAACTTCTGGATTTCCATTCTTTCCTCTAGCTTCTAGATGAGTAGCTTGTACATATACCTCATCTATACCAGTGGTATTAAACATGAGGATGGTATGCCTCATGTAGCTGTGTAGACCAACAATGTGCTTCAAAAGAGTCTCTAGTGAGTCTAATGAGATACCCAACATCAACGCTCTCTTTCTGAATTCTTGAGTATACACTTGCACACTTTGCCCCTTCAACTGTCGAAGAGTTTGCCAACTCATCATGGCTTGTTGCATGTAGGCCAATGGATAGAACTACTTTTTGATTGTAGAAACAAAGTCACTCCAGACAAAGATGGTCTTACCATGTCTTTTCATATCATCTTGGCTTCTACCTTCCCACAAAACCAAGGCAGTGCCTCCTAGGCATAGGCTTGCCAGCTAAATCTTACTCTTGTCTGAGTCCATGTTCTGTACCCTGCAATACACATCAATTTGTCTAATCCAATTGTCCAACTTTTCAGCATTTATCTCTCCATCATATATAGGCAAATCAAATTTAACATCTAGCTTAATCAAAGATGCTTTCTTATTATGCACAGGGCTATCAGGAGGTGTTAGAAAGCTTTCCTCTTTCCCCTTTCCTTTGGAGTGGTCATGGCAGTGAGACTCATCTTCTTCTTTATCTTGTTTAGAACCTGATGAATCTTCCATCTTATTCTTTCTAAAGTCTCTATACATTTCTTGTACCATAGACTTTATAGCTAGGAAACTCTCTATGAATTAAGGGTCTGGCCCCATAGAACCTTCCTCTGACATTGTCTTCCAAGGATAGAATCTCCCAATTTCAGGATTAGTTTCCACCAACTCTCCTTCTCCTAATTTGAGCTTTGATCTTGTGAGCATTCACAGCTAAACCAACACAAGCTTGTCTAACCTTAAAACCTAGAGCTCTGATAGCACTTGATCTGATATTCACCCTATGAGTGACATCAGTTAAAGATTTATTAAATAAAGGTATTACAGACTCATGTGCTGGTGTTTGTTCTGTGTTATTTAAGCAACGGATCGATCAGATTGCTGATACACAGACATTTAAATGGAAACACAACAGAGAAATACAGTAAGCAAACACAAAGACACATGAAATTTAATAAGGAGTTCACCCTATTCTCCAAGGCTACATCTTCGGTCCAGCTTTTAGTGGTGGCCTTGTTTTATTGTGTCTTTAAGCAGAGAATTACAATGCAGGGACTCAAAGTGAGTTCTCCTGAAGTAGATTTGCTTGGCAGGGTGGTTCTTGGATTCCCCAAGCCACTTGAGTACACAGACTTCTTCTTCCTACCAGCTCTGTGACCTTCTGGTCTGCAGGGGAGAGCCCATTGTGGTGCTCAGCCTAGACAGATCCTCTTTAGGATGGCTCGGATCTCTCAACCCTCTGGTGCTCAATGCTGCCTCTGGTCAGCTCGGCCCTCTATCCTCTTCTGCTTTGCTTTACTGCCTTCTTTCTCTATGTTCCATCCTCCTCTTGGGATTCTGGTCTCTTTCTCTATCTCTCTGGGGTTCTTTGTCCCTCTCGATGACTGATTAACTGTGTATCTTGTCTCTGTTCATGGCTTTTAGCCATTCGTTCCAATGCCTATTCGATTCCTCTTCCGCCTCTGTCAATTCACCTTCTGCAGCTGCACTTGGAGTTCCCTATTTGGCGTCATCATCAGCGCTCAGGGAGGTGGCCACGTGTCCTCCTCTAAATGGTGCCAGCCTACTTCGTCAATTTTTTTCTTCAGTTATGTCATGGATGAGTCTTTCCTCCACCATGGCGATCAAAACGGATTCCAAATCCTTACAAATTGCAGCGTATTCCCTCATCAGTTCCGCTTACAAATTGCAGCGTATTCCCTCATCAGTTCCACTTCTTCCATCGGGCGCAATCTCAGCCATTCGATCTGGGTCCTCCAAATCTGACGCCATATGCACGTTTCGCGCGGTTGACTTGCTCGACCATTAGTGTGTGATCAATGGCAGTTTTCTCTCACCTCCGCTTGCCACGAGTCGATCGATGTATGGAATCACTCTGCTCTTATCCAAAACCACTTACCATTTGAGGGTGCCCCAATCAATACCACTGGTTTCTAGAGCGTAGGTCCCGCCTTTGTACTTTTAGCACGTTTTGCTTTTTCACCTGCAGTTCTCCAGCTCCCAATGCGACCGAGTGCTTGGGCTTCCTCCATTTTGGCCCTGTTTTCCCAGCGATGCACAATTAGCACTAGGCACTAATCGAACATCAAAAATCACCTCAATTCCCCGATCCAGGGCTCCCAGGGGCTACATTGACCTCCTGTGCAGTCTCCATGGGCCTTGGTTAGCGCGCTTTGACCGAGGTCCTCGTCGTTCCACGCTGGCTACCATTATCACTGGTTCAAGGTGTTTTTTATTGTTGTTTTTGATTCTTTAGAGATTTGCTCCGACCTGATACAGTCATGGTTCTTTGACAGTCTTTTATGGATCCAATTCAGATCAAAAGGGTTGATAATTGTGTTATTATTAACAACCAAAGGTGAAAAATTTATTGGGGTGTATACATATGAATCAATGGAAAACTTTGTAGCCAAACCATGATGGGATTAGGCCCATAATCCAAATGGATATGTCATTCCCCATGCCTATACTCGCTTAGAACATAATTTATTTATTTTAAATAGTAATTAAAGTTAAACTTGAGGCTATAAAATGCTGAAGAGAAGTAAGAAAAATCTCAAACCTTCAATCCTTGTTATTCACATTTACTCTTTTATCATATTTATCGAAGTTACTCCCACATCAAGAGATATTTTACTTGTCATGTCTCCTCTTTTAAACTCAACATCAACAAAAACAAAGACTAAACAAAAGAAAACATTTCATTAATGTTATGGCCAATATTTTTTTTTTCATGGAAGGCATCATTCCTAAAATCTCTATTAAACATTAATATACATTATTAAAGAAAATATTAAAGTTTTCTTGTCATTGTTCTTATCCTAAGGCAACTTTTTGCAATATATACAAATCCTCGAATTATTTACGCAAGGGGTCAATGGAAGTTTACTCCCTAGGAATCCCTTTTTTTGTTACTCTTTTTATTTTACTTTCTTACCCAAAATATTACATGTACAATTATGAGCACAGGGCTATGAATGTTGAATGTCAATTCCACCATGGTCACCTATCACTAATTTAACCATGCTTGTTATTGGACCTTACATGTTTTGTGAGTCGTTACTTTCTTACCCAAAATATTACATCTACAATTATGAGCACAGGGCTATGAATGTTGAATGTCAATTCCACCATGGTCACCTATCACTAATTTAACCATGCTTGTTATTGGACCTTACATGTTTTGTGAGTCGTTGCATATGATTCAAACTTAGAAAAAGGGGTGGTCTAGTATTTTCACACTCTGTATATTTTCTTTACTTTGCGTAGATCTAAAATTCGACAACTTGATATTTCCAAGCTTCTACATCCTACTTGTGTCTCAATGGGGATTTTCTACATTAACATTTGCTTTAATAAAATTGAATATGAAGTAGGGTGGCCATCTTGAGTTGTATAGGTGGGATTATTCAATATGCATGAATTTATTATAGCATAATGTCGATGTGCCACTTGTATCTAGCATGTATTGTTATGGCTGAAGGGAATTCATTGAGTTTACATTTGGCATTAATGTATTAATTGTTATATCCTAGAAACATCTTGCAATTTATTTATTAAAATATCTTCATGCTCTTATCATTGATACCCACGCTTTAATCTTGGCCCCACATCTATCTGCCTTGGAAATCTATGACTGAGAATCTGAGATGTATTTTTCTCAATTCTAAGGTAACCACCCTAGGGGTTGCTGGTGTAATTCCTAATTTCGACCATCTCCTATTCGATGAGCTTTTCTCCTAGCTACGGCTACAGTTTGCTTCCCCCTATCACCAAATAATGCAGGAAAATAACTTCATTTTGATAGCAATATTCTCTAGAGATATGGTGTTCGCTCAACAACTATGAGGGTGAGAAGGGTAATTTTTCTGTTCTTTTGTTGTTTTGGCTCAATATTTTTCCTTTTCCCAATTATCATTTAATGATTTTTAACTTTGTTCTCTCCCTTTAGCTTTCAGGGTTATCATTGTGATGTATACCTCAAATATATAGGGTTTTTCCCTTTCAAGGTTGCTCAGTAATGCTTCCAACTAAGGTATTATCTCAATAATGTTTCCCACTCAACTCATACAGTAGTTTGTTGAGAATTTTTTGGTTTCCTTACTCACGACATTTGATTTCCTTTTGTATAAGAGGTGTTTGCAACCTAGGGTTATTTTTTTCGTTTTGTTTCCCTGATGTCCCCTACAAAATGTTCAATAATTGGGAGAACATTCAACCACTATAGCGGCTTCCCTCCTCCAAGCATGGGTAAAACCCTTATTTAGTGAAGGATTGGCCTGTGGATTCGCCTACGATTTTTCGGCAACTCCTAATCAGGTAATTGAGAGTTTTATTTTTCTCCTAACTTGTTTCAGTCCTTTTCTTAGGAACTTCATTTCATTGAAAAAAAATATTATATTTATTTAAGAGTCTTTGATTGCTCTGGTCACAATTGTGCTCTATATTTTTAAATTAGAAACGTTGTTAGAAAAATGGTAATTGTTTACTTAGTTGTATATTTAATATAAAAGGGGTTTCCCTTGCCCCTCTTCAACCTTCTTTAAATATATTTTTTTCTTTTTTTATGAAGAATACAGAATGGTGCAAGCCCTCATTTTCACTTTGCTTAAAGATTATGTTCTTCTTTGATGCTCTATTACAAAAGATAATAATTGCACTTGTGGAGAAAAGATGTTATAGTTCATTATAATATTTTCTTGGAAAAGAGAAGTTCTATTTTTTAAATTTATGCTTAGCTCTGTGTCTGGCAATAGGAGATAACACACTAATTCTTATGGAAGAATTTGAAATTACATTTTCCTCTCTGATATTTTGTGTTCCTTCGATAAATTTTATCAACTCTACTTGAGTGCCGATAAATAATTAGTTCTTTCTTGAGTTCTATTTTCCCATATACGAAAAAAACTCACCTACCAAGTATTGTCTAAACAAAATGGTTTTATGGGTTCTTTTATTTATTTCTATTTGTGTACTCGGATTAGGCAACAGTGGCTAGATATGTAGTTCGAGGGACTATGTCGAGCAAGTTGGCTACAACCGACATCGAGGCACTAACCCTTGAACCAATTCTTACATTTTTTTTTTTTTTCCTTAAGTTACATGGAGATAACTTTAACTAACAAAAAGGAATTAACTATGATATATTTATGTTTATCTACCATTTATTTCTACTCCAATAAGAAATTTTGATTCCCTATTTTGTTTTATTTAATAGTTCCTGCAGACACTACCAGTTACTTTATATAAAAAACCACAACATGCATACGTATACAATAGTTTCCTTTTGACAAGAATGAGGAGTAATTCTATAAAGTTACAAGGTTGTCTCTATCATAGAGGCACAATACTTAGTTGTATTTTTGATATGTGCCAAGGTTGCCTCAATCCTCCCAACAATAATTCAATTCCTCACCTGACTTCCCCCGAGCTCTAGCCCTTTTTCAATCAAGAACAACACCTTCCATAGGTCGAAGAAGCATGAAATATAAACCCACAAGCAGTACTTTGCTACAAAGGTTTACACTAGCATTTATCTCCTACTAGTGGCTTGGCAGTCACCATCCTTCTCTCCCACAGTGGCTCCAAGGTGAGAGTTCTAGGTCAACAACGTCTTTCTCTATGCATTAATATTTTCCCCAATCTCTTTGTCAGCTCCCCGAAGGCCTCATGGTATTTTTCTCTAGCCATTATTTCTTGTGTTGCCCTTCTTTTTTTCCTTGTCTGAGTTTTTTCTTGGAACTATTTTTTTTGTTATTTCCAATTCTTCAAATATAAGTAACTCCAACTTCCCTCTCACTGAAAAAATGATTTCAATTCCCCGAGTGGTCTTGTCACATTTATTTAACACACACACAGATATATATATCTATATCTATATATATATATATATATATATATATATATATATATATATATATATATATATATATATATTTATATATATATTTGTTTTTAACACAACTACATACTCACTTCGTAATGCTAACACATTAATCATATCTACTTGTAACTTTTCGTGCATAAATATATACAATTGTAACACAAGCATACAAACATGGTTGTTCCACACTCTTAAATTTTTGGTCAAGATGCATAACTCCTACCACCTTTAATTAACTAAATATTAACTTAATCATAAATTTTGAGTCATTTTCACGAGTGACCTTACACTTCTCCCCCCAGGAGGAATATCGTCCTCAGTGTTTTCAAGTTCCTTTCTTCTTTGGAATAGATGTGGAAAAACCTCCTTCATATTTTCTTCTAGTTCCCAAGTAGCTTCTTCAAGTTCAAAATGACTCCACTTAACCTTAACCTAAGAGATGGTCTTCTTCCAAAGAGTAATATCTCTTCTGTCCAAAATCTATACAGGCTCAACCAAGAGTTCTCCTTAGGTTTGAACTGTATCACATCCCAGTTTATCACGTTATTAAGATTAGGCGCACATGGTTTTAGTAAAGAAGCACGAAATACATTATGTGCCTTTATATGAGCAAGAGAAGCTAATTGATGTGCAATAGGGCCAAGTCGGGTTAGGATTTCAAATGGTCCACACTGTCGTGGATCTAATTTTGAACAACTCCCAAGTTTCAAAGCTTCTCTTTGGTTGTACTTTTAAGTGCACATGTTCCCCCACCTAGAATTCTCTGAAAATTATCTTCTTATGAGCATAGTGTTTTTATCTATATTGGACTTGTTTCAAGTTTTGTATAATTTGTTTTACCATCTAATCCATTTCTTGAAGCATTTCAAGCCCCAAAATCACTCTATCTTATAGTCGTCTCTAGCTCAATGGTACTTGACATTTCCTTCCATATAATGCTTTGAACGAACTCATTCCCAACGAGGCCTGGTGATTGTTATTGTAGGAAGGTTCTACTAAATGGATGAAGTCTTCCTATTTATGAGGTTGATTCATGCAATGCATATGCAACATATCTTCTAATACTTGATTTACCCTCTCAGTCTACCCATCAGTTTAAGGGTGGTAAGTTGTACTGAAAAAATGTTGAGTGCCCAAACTCTTAAATAATGACCTCCAAAAATTAGAGGTAAATTCCATATCTCTGTTAGATATAACCACCTTACGTATTCTATGCAGTCTAAAAACCTCTCTCATGAACACAGCTACCACTTCAGTAGCTTTAAAATCATATTGCACTGGTATGAAAATTGCAACATTGGTTAACTTATCCACTACCACCATTATTGCAACATGTTGTTTTTGAGTGCATAGTAACCTAGTGATAAAATCCAAAGTGACCACCTCCCACTTCCATTTAGGTATTGATAAGGGATTTAGCAATCTCGCAGGGTGCTGGTGCTCTTCCTTTACTAGCTGGAATTCATGACACTTATCTGGATATTTAGCCAACTCTTTCTTCATTCTAGACCAGAAGAATTCTTTCCTCAAAGATGAAATCATATTTTGATAGCCATGGTGTCCTGCATAAGGTTTCTAATGATATTCATTCATAGTAAATTTCTTAATTTCTTCTTGGTGAGGAACATATATCTCCCCCCTATAAATCAATAATCATTTATCATTAAGTGCATAATCTAGCCATTTCTTTGTATTTGCCTTATTTTCTAAATTGTTAGATATGTGTTTGTATTTCAAATCCCTTTTTGCAACTATCTTTATTCTCTTTGGAAAATTTATCTCGCTTTAACTGACCAAAATTTCATTTACATGCCTCCATTTCTAAATGAGTGCATCAACTACCTTATTCTCTTACCCTTAATATGCTTGATTTCAAAGTCGTATTAACTGAGGAAGGCTATCCACCTGGCTTTCCTAGGATTTAAATTTGGATGACTGAAAAAATACATAAGACTTATGTGGTCAGTGACCAAAGTGAATTTTTTCCCAACAAAATAATGGCTTCACATTTTTAGAATGTGATACTGTTGCCAACTCCAAGTCATACACTGAGTATTTTGTATTGTGTTCTTTCAACTTTCATGATTCAAATGCTACAACATGAACCTCTTGCATCAACACTCCGCCTAAACCTTCTAGACATGCATTTGTACAGACTTCAAAGTTTTTTTTCCAAGTCAGGTATTTTTAATATTAGTGCCACGGTAAGTAGATATTTTAATTTTTCAAAAATTTCATGGCACTATGGGTTCCATTCTAATTTCACTCTCTTCTTTTAAATAGAGGTGATAGGATGTTCCAACCTTGAAAATCCTTCAATAAGTTGGAAATAATAGCCGGTTAACCCCATGAATGATCTGATGTCTGCAACATCTTTTGGGATTAGAGATTCCATTATAGCTTTCACCTTTTTCGGGTCCACTACTATCCCTTCTTCTGAAATTATGTGACCCAAATATTGATTTTTTCTTTGATAAAATTCACATTTAGAAAATTTTGCATACAACTGATTTTCTCCTAGAGTTCTAAGTACTATCTCTAAATGTTTCTTGTGTTCATAATTAGTCTTAGAATATATTAATATATCATTAATGAAAACTACCACAATTTTACCCATGAATTTACTAAAAACACCATTCATTAAACACATGAACGTGGTAGGTACATTTGTCAACCCAAAAGGAAGTACTGTGAACTCATTGTGACCATAACGAGTTATGAATGATGTCTTTAGTATATCCTCCTCCCAAATTCTCAATTGGTGATACCTTGATCTAATAGCGATCTTGGAAAATACCACAACTCCCCCTACTTGATCCAAAAGGTCATCAATCCTAGGTAAGGGATATTTATTTTTGACTGTCAGCTTATTTAGTTGTTTATAATTTATACATAGCCTAAAATTTTCGCTCTTATTTTCTACGAAAATAATGGGTGCTCCCCATGGGGATACACTAGGTCTTAAATAGGTTTTTTCCAACAACTCTTGTAATTGGATTTTTAGTTCCATAAATTCCAGAGTTTCCATTCAGTAAGGAGATTTAGATACTGGTGTAACCCTAGGCACCATCTCTATTGAGAAATCTATATCTCGTTTTTAGGGTAACCCCAGAATTTCTTCCGGAAACACATCAGGGAATTTTTTCCCCACTTCTAACTCCTCCAAGGTTGTTGCTTTGCCTTCCAATTGGCCTTCCAATTTGACAACAAAAAGATGGAAACCTTTTTAAGTTGTAGGGTTGATATCTATCATAAGAAGAGAGACCTTAATATTCCCTTAATAATTTGTGGCCTCTCATCATCTGTTACATAAGAGATCATCTTCTCCAAACAATTTATGAGGGCTTGGTGTTTTTCTAGCCTGTTAATACCGATTAATACATCATATGAAACCAAATCTAATATGTTTAAATTCACAGAATTTGGCTTACCATCCAATTCTACTGCACAATCTTTAACCATACTAGTAACCCTCCTTTTTTCTCCAGTGGCCAATTGTACTAGCTAAGGGATCTTAAACTTTTTAGTTACCAATCTAGATTTTTCTATGATTTTAGAACTGACATAACTTAGACTAGCTCCTTGGTTAATTAATATTGAGACAGATTGGTTACAAATTTTACCTTCAACCTCCACCATGGTGGATTGGTGGTATGCCTGATGTTCCTCTGATGCCACACTGATGCAAGGAATATTCTAGGCGACGTCATTCATGCTAGAATTTTCTTATACATTTTGAATATTTTGCATAGGTCTCGGGTTATAGGGGAAATTTCGCAAGAGGTGAGGTTGTCCATAGCCCCAACACTTCAATGGCTCCTTAACGTTACCATTGGATACTTTACTATGATTGACTTACTTTAATGCAGTTTGTGTTGGAGTTTGTAATGTCTAGGGTTGTCCATTACTCCTGTTAAAATTTTGGCCCTGTCCTCCCTTACCGTTCTGTCGTGCTTGTACATTCTTTGCTCCTTTTCTATTTTATGAAGTTTGTTATTTTTTCTTGTTAGCCCAAGAATTTGAACTATCATTCTTTACTTTGCATACGGGTAACAAATTTTGGCCTTACTAATCACCTCATCCATAGTTTTTAGATTGTTGTATTGTATCTTCTCTTTCAAAGACAAAGGAAGGAAACTCATGATTTGTTGAACTTTGGCCTTCTCCTCTTTAATATAATGCATGTACCGCAACAGGTGGGTGAATTTGGTAGTAATTCATCCATGGTCATCTTACTCAATTTTAACTTGTGAGATTATCTGGCTCAGTTGTCGAAATATCATTTTGTTAGATATTTTTCTTTAAATAGTCATCGAACCTCCTCCCAATTGACTTATTTCCCTTTCAAACAATAGACTGTACATACTTCCTCCCACCATAAATAGGCCTTTCCCTAGAGCTGGTAGGTGACCAATTTAGTTTTTAACTCAGGTGTGTAGTCAAAAACCTGGAAGTAACGATTAATGTTCAACAACCATGACTCTATCACTTTCTCTGAATCCCCATCATAAGTTTGGGGCCAAATCTTCTTAAACTCCCTATGCAATTCCACCTTTGGTTTCTTCTCAATCCTATTCTCAACCTTGTATGAGCTTTGCTCCCCTTAAATTTCCAACCTCTTTCTTGTTGCCTACCTCTTTTTCTAGGTTTCTCCTCCCAACAATTTCCTCCTTTTTTGTCATCCACTGTCCCTTCTAGAGTGTTAGAGATGATTTGATAACTTTATGATCACTTGTTCTTGTTCCACATTTTCCTCTTGTAACCTTTCTTGATCCGTTCGAATATTTGCTAACACATTTTGTAGTTCTCACATCATGTCCATCAATTCCTTGGTGGGAATTTGGGCTTACTGCCCTAAGTGTACAAAGATTTCTTCTTCCCCAACAGGATTACCTTCCGTAAATTCTCCCATAATGTATGTAAATCGTCTTTAGAAAAATGAAAATTTGTACTTTCTCTCTCTATGTAACATAAATATTACCTATTAGTCACAATGCACAATGGAAATCACTATTGGCCAAGGTTCCTAGCTTTGGAAACTTGGCTTTGATACCACTTTGTCACGTCCCCATGACTCTACCTCACTTAGAACATAATTTTTTTTTAAAGTAATTAAAGTTAAACTTGAAACTATAAAACACTGAAGAGAAGTAAGAAAAATCTCAAACCCTAAATCCTTTTTATTCACATTTACTCTTTTATCATATTTATCGAGGTTACTCCCACATAAAGAGCTAATTTACTTGTCATGTCTCTTATTTTAAACTCAACATCAATAGAAAGACAAATTGAACAAAAAAAAACCATTCCATCAATGTTATGGCCAATATTTTTTTTTCCATGGAAGGCATCATTCCTAAAATCTTTGTTAAACATTCATTTAAATTATTAAAGAAAATAATAAAATTTTCTTCTCATTATTCTTATCCTAAGGAAACATTTTGCAAGATATACAAATCCCCCAATTATTTACGCAAGCGGTCAATGGAAGTTTACTCCCAAGGAGCCCCTTTTTTTGTTATTGTTTTTTATTTTTGTTTCTTATCCAAAATATTACATGTACAATTATGAGCATGAGGATATGAATGTTGAATTTCAATTCAACCATGGTCACCCATCACTAATTTAACCATACTTGTTATCAGAACTTACATGTTTTGTGAGTCGTTGCATATGATTAAAACTTAGAAAAAAGGAGTGGTCTAATAATTTCACATTCTATATATTTTCTTTACTTTGCATAGACCTAAACTTCAACAACTTGATATTTCCAAGCTTATACATCCTATTTGTGCCTCAATGGGTATTTGATACATTAACATTTGATTTAAGAAAATTAAATATGAAGCGGGGTAGCCATCTTGAGGCATTTAGGTGTGATTATTCAATGCGCATGCATTTATTATAGCATGATGTCATTGTGACACTTGTATCTGGTATGTGTTGTTTTGGTTGAAGGGAATTCATTAAGTTTACATTTGACATTATTGTATTAATTTCTAAACTCTAGAAACATCTCGCAATTTATTTATTAAAATAAATTCAAGCTCTTATCATTGATACACACGCTTTAATATTGGCCCTACATCTATCTGCCTTGGAAATCTACGACTACAATGTATTTTTCTCACTTCTAGGGCAACCACACCAGGGGTTTGTTATAGACATTTTTGGGCACTGCAACGCCAAGCATAAAATGTCCATAAAAAAAGGTCTCCTAAGTCCCTAAAAGTGTTGTTCTAACCCCTAAAGGAACAAGGTCAACTGATTACAGCTTCTCCCAGAAGTTCTCCATGAAAAACTACTCAGAACTGGTCAAAACAGGATCATTTCACCTGCTCCATAGGCAAAGTGCGTTGCATCTCACTTAAGTACACTCTGTGGGTGCGTTGCATTTCAAAAGGCCCTTCTATGGGGTGCGATGGGCGAGAAGTGACAAATGGCAGTGTCAATCCGCGAGGTGGAGAGGCATGGAATCTTCCAGAAACTTCTCCTGTGACACTTGCCTCTCTGAATTCGACCAAGGATGAGGAAGAGATCATCAATCTCCAAGTGGAAGCAAGAAATATTAGAGGGAAGACACTAATCAAATCACAAGATGACTCATCTCCCTTATAGATATCTATATATGGATCCCTCATCCCAGAGATCGAGAGGCTGGAATTTTGCATCTTGTAAGGAATTGCTATTGGTTTCTTCAGGCAACATCATAGTGTTGGGTGATCTAAGCTTTGCATGAGGTGAAGAAGGGCTTACTTGCTGAGAGGATGATGCTGGGTCAGAACAACTGGTTGTATCTCTCTTGGCTCTTTCTTGATTATCAATAAAGTTATTCAAGTTTTCCTCCATACTCTTGTGTCGTTTATGTTTTATGCACTTGTATGGTCAATTTACATCTTATCCTAGATTGTTTATGATAATAGATCCATGTTCTTGTATAGTGTTATGCTACTTTGATTCTATAGGTACTCTGTGAAGCTGGGTGTACAAGGAAGCAAGTAGCAAAGGACTATCAGAAGAGAGAGGGATCGAACTAGGAGCCAAGCACAAGACAGAGGTTGGTCTCCTTTATTCTTCTCTCATCTATCTTTCATAAAGGAAAATGAAAGTAGTTTTACTTTGTTTGTTTCTAAGGGAGCTACCACACCTTAGTGGGATTAGCAGTTCTGCATAGACACTTTTCCCTGTAACAAAATGGTGACTCCGTTGGGGAGCGACTAGGTTGTTTGTTAATCTAAATTTTGTTTATTTTATAAACTTACAGACGGAGCCTGAAGTCAAGCCAGGTAGCTTTCGAACTGCATTTGCTATGCAAATGCAAAGTAGATAAATGTCGCTTCAGTCAATCTCCGGGTTTTGTTTATGAATTAAACAACTGATTTACAAACTCTCTAATTGCCCTTGTGGTGGCACTAGTAACCTCCTTAGATCTGCCCCTGTTGTTGATTTTCTGATTACCACTTGCTCGGCCAAAATCCCTGAACTGAACTGCAAAGTGTGACCCGGAACCCAAGAAAAGTCTCGTCTCTGGCCTAACGCAGCCTCTATTCTGTGAATCTGAAATTCAGCGCACTTCTCGAGTGTAGTAGGTGTGTTGCATTTCAAATTCACTGTGTTACAGGTGCGCTGATCAGACTAGGCATTGTTCCTGAATGTTGGTTTCTGTGTTCATTCTTTTCAGTTCTATCCATGAATTTTGCTGCCTGTAGTCAGTACACCTCTGTTTGAAACCCCTTTCCTTGCTGATATTCCGCCTCCATTGTGCAAAGAACTGTAAATGTTTTTGTGTATTTGTTGAGTCATTTTTGGTTCTCCTTTGCAAAAGAGTAACGTAATTGTATTGTCGTTTCTTGATTTGAAAGTGTCGCAAGTGTTGTTTTCAATCATAGAAGAGAGTCTGATTGCTCTTGATAGTCGATTACCCTATTACTGTTGTAATTGATCTGAATTGGTAGTTTTTCTAGTGTCGAAAGCAAGTCTTCATTTCCAAATCACAAAGTGTTGTCATTGTCTTCATTCTTGATTTTGAAAAGAAACTTGTTAGTAATTGTCACTTGAAAAGTAATTCAGATTTGCGCATTAGCTTTCTTTTTATCATTCACATATTAAGAAGGTTGAAAACAAATACATGCATGTGCATTTGCATTTAGACTATTTGATTGGTTTGATTTAGGACGGTGCATATAGTGTGTGCTCTTTGCTCTTTGTTGAAAGAATTTTGTCTTTCTTTCCTTAGTAGCTAGGATTTTCATTGTACAAAGAAGATAAAAGACTGTTTATCATCTTAGATTGCATTTTAGGAATTGTACATCTACATCACGCGGTGAACCTGAAATCCAAGTTTCTTAAGCAAGATCGACTATAAAATAAATTTAATGAATCTAACAACGCTTTGGAACCTAACGCACAACATCGAGAAGTCTAGGCTAGAGATGTATTCCGGGGTCGTAAAGCCTGGTAACTGTTGTTCTCACTGTTGGTTGTGTGATTCCTCCACTTTGAGATGATAAGTGCCAGTACGGACTTGTGCTCCCACATACCATCGAGTATGTTTTGGGAGACCACAATAGGCTTAATCCTTTATCCATAGGAAGCCATGTCTGCCGCCCTATCGATTGCAAGGCACTAAACACAACATTTGGGAAGATTGACTATTGTACCGTAAAAAGTATTGTTCAGTTTTGCGATTGGTTTGGTAATCCCTCTGCCTAGATTTCCAGAGCAATCCCTTTCGTTCCTTTTTAGACTCCTTAACGGAAAAGGTCCATCTGAGCACTTGTCACTTCAGGCTCATTAAAAATCGAAGGCGACTAGAGTCATCTTTTGTTTTTTCTCGACTCTTTAAAATTGAAAAAACAAGTTGTGTCAAAGCATCTAAAATTTATTTTAAATGGAATAATCATCACCTTTCCTACGTTGGTCTTAGGTTGAGAGAATGGAGTCCACCAACCAAGGAATTCCCCTTGGAGGAAATCCTAGTCCCTTCTCCTCTTGGGGAGATGTTGGTGCACCCCATATGGCCACATTGTCGCTTCCAAGATTGACAATCGGTTTGCCCATATGGCTCTTCTCAACCTCTGTCGTTCAGAACACTGCAATTCTTGAACAATCAAGTCATCAACTAGACGATTCCAGAGTTACCCCCCAACCATGTACTTCCTCCAATTCTTCCTCTCCTCCTTCCTCTTCGCTTGATGGGGCTGGTAAAGCCAAAAATCAAGTATCTGAGAAGAAGAAGGAAAAGAAGAAGAAAGAGAAGAAGAAGGAAGAACCAAAAGCGAAAGGGGGCAACCAAGCGTCGTCTAGCGAAAATCCACACACTGCACCGACCAGGCCTAAATCGCCATGTGTCATTTGCAAAGGAGACCACTATCATAGATATTGTCCCTGCATCCCTCGAATATTAAGGGACTGGTCTCCTCGTTTGCACAACCCAGTGTCGTCAACCTCTGATGATCATGTTGAAAACACACCGTCGACTAGTGAAAGTGAAGCCCCAGGAAAAAAAGGAAAATATACATTTCCTTGTAAACTGTGCGAAGGTGATCATGCCGTCCACCATTGTTCCTTCTTAGACGAGGCTAAAAGAGTTTTGGACGATCGTTCGGTTTCACCGTTATGACTTCCTCCTAGATATAAAAAACTCTTGCCGAGTCCGTCACTAGTTGAAAATCTGGTTGACCCACCCAGGTGGTCGGCCGAAGCATCTATCATTGAAGACAAACCATTTGAACCCATACCAGACGAAAGTCAAAAGGTCGAGGCGGTAGTTGACCCGGTCTTGCCTTCAGAGGTTCCATCTTCAGATGATACAGTCACCGAAGAGAACAAGGATGACACCGTCCAAATTCTTTTCGTAAGCACAGACTCCGATGAACAAGGGTGCAATTTACCCATTCCTTTACCACAGGAAGGAAGTTCGTCAGAGTCGTACCCGGCCGTCTATTCGGTCCCACCTCCAAGCAACCTAGTTGTTTCCTTTGACTAGAATCAACTAGGCAGACCCCATTTACCAGCTAGTATACCATTCCGAATCATTGCTCAAATATATAGAATGGTTATGGCCGGTACCATCATAGATGAAGGGGCTTCTGTCAGTATCCTTTACTCGACTGCTTAGAAAGTGCTTGGTTCGCCATCGCTTTTGCCTGAGATGAGAAATCTAGTAGGCTTTGATAAAGGAACCAGTCGACCGTTAGGGATCCTTCCCAATAACATTGAGAGGGAAAACCGTTCATATGAACGTAATGGTAGTCCAAGGACCCCTGGATTATAATCTACTCCTTGGACGAGACTATATTTATTGCATGGGAGCCATTGTCTCATCACTCTTTAGAGTAATGTGCTTTCCGCACAAAGGAAGAGTGGTCAAGCTCGTAGACCAGCTTTCATTTCCCGGATCACACATAGCAAATAGTCATATACCATCCTTGAATGGTCTTTTCACACAAGGAATGTCTCATCAATCTCCAGTCCATCCACCTGATGAGCTCGAGTGATTCGGGGGACATGACTGAAACCCAGGGGGCATGCACCCTGGTCTGCTTCGGCAGGAAAACTTTGGGTATAGGGTAGGTTTCTGTGAGAGATATATGACTAGTCTGTACTCCGGTCCGTGATTGGAAAAGGGAGTTAGACTGGAATAAGATTCCCTCGTCAAAGTTATGTGAGTGGAGGCGTCTGCACCGCTCGCCTTTGTCTATTTCGGTAGGCATTGCAGAAGAAGTGTTTTGTTTGCGGCCCAGATAAAACAATCTTTGGTAACCTGAAAGAGGTAGGCATTTCCTTATAAAACAAATGTTTTGTCGGTAGAATAAAAGGTGACCTTGAAGCTTTATTTTATACCTGGGGGCATGCAAACCTTTTGGCATGCAAGCGAAGAGCAACCATTTATTTTTTAAATTTGTAGGTCCTCTAACCCTTTAAACTCGTAGGATTGGTCGTTTCCTAACTTGCATAAAGAAAGGATGTGGGGCAAAGATTTGAAAATTTGCCGTTTTCATATATGAGACATTCTTATTATACGACTAGATTAATCTAGCAGTTTTAACACGGACTTCATGCTCGTTAAAAAATAAACATAAGCAATGAGCAAATGTTTCCCCCAGCGTTTAAGCTCAATAAAAAATGAACCAATTCCCGGTAAATAATCATCGTGAATGTAGTACTTCAGCCTTTAAAGCCTTGGTCGTGTTCCCATCATCACCTCCACTCTGTATTGGCCGATCATTCACCTCCATTTGATTGTTTACCCCTTTTGAGGAACAACTACGAAGAGTGATCCCGCTAGCCATCCTTGTAACACTACCATGATTGGAAAATTCCAAACCTTACCTGGAATCAGCTGCTACCCAATTTTATCACTCGTTCCTCGAAGACGAGTCTCCTTTAAGTTCTTTTCAACTAACTCGTAAAATATGAAAAGATTGCCGAGCCATTGGCCTCTCCAGCTCGTTAAAGGGACCGGAAGTGCTATCCCTCCTTTAGATTTTAATATTTTTGGACCTGAGGGATTATTACACAAAAATATCGAGCGCTTGTTTTGTTCGGCTCGTTAAAAGTATCGAAAATTCATCCCTTCTGTATTGTTTTATATTTTTTCGGACTTAAGGTATTAGATGACGAAAAAGGAATTTTGGAGTTTCCTTTACGTCCCTTTTCAGACTCTCTAAAATTTAAAAGACTGAGTTATCTTTGTCGTTGAACTCGTTAAAACCTAATAGCGACAAACTTGTCCATAGCAGACAAGAACGAGTTTCACTATCGCTAGGCTCGTTAAAACATAGCTATGGGTTTGCCCGAAGGGCAAATTATAGAACAAGCATATGTTATCCTCCTCAAGCTTGACAAAAATAAAGAGGTACTGGTCAGCAATGACTGGGGAAAAATTTGGAAGAAAACTTGAAGAAAATTTGTTGGTAGCAAGTCGCTCTTGAACATGACACTTTCACTCTGCATCCAAGTCGGGTTGGGTTGTTTCATTCACCGGTCACATCACCATGGTCCCATCACACCATCCAAATTTGGGGTTAATGCTACCAATCCATCACGTCAGTGTCGCCGATATGTTCAAGAGAAGTCACTCAAAGAATTCACCTGTTGCTCACCCGCTGCAATACATTTACGCTCCATTCTTTCATGACCGCCACCCTGAACCTTATACCACCAGATCGTTTTCACCTCCATTAAAATCATTTGCTCCATTCCATGTCATTGATGTGGGATTCATTAAGGCCCTCCTATAACGGATCGCTTCTTGTCGACATCAACTCATTATCTAAGAAGCCGATCTATGGACACCCCATTTAGTACTTTGAAGCTTGCATGCCTCAATGGCAAGTTTCTCACTTCCGGCGACAGGTTTACATCAATGGCCTTCGACCGAAAGATTTTGCATGGTGTTCGATGCCAAGTCCTTTATTCACACCACGTGAATTGTACTGTAGTACCTTGAGGGTCATTATCATTATTGGTGATTCCTCTCGCGCCTATTAACAACTTACATCATTGGCTGGTAATCAGGCGATGTCTTTCCATGTTCGAATCCAGAACATCTCTCACATGGATAAACTTGTACTTCGAGTGAAGATCGAACGAGATTGAAGACCCCGGATCTAGTTTCATCCATCTGGGCTGCGATATATATTCAGGGAAATAAAGACATCAAATGTACATCATTGCTACAAAGATAATCATCCAATCAAAGGGATGATGGCTCTACCAGAATCATCAGTCTACACTCAGACGATTGTCTATCCTATGTACATGAAAATGAATTTATAAAGCTGAGCATGGGAATGCCCGCCTCAGCTAGATCATGAAAATATTATGAAGATAATGTATTGTATTGTATCTTATTACAGGTCTCCTCCCAGCTTGAAAGAACTTCGGATTATCATGATAAAGCATTTCACTCGACATCAAAAAGATTAACGACCTCATGCTTTAGGGGGCAACTGTTATAGACATTTTTGGGCACTGCAACCCCAAGCATAAAATATCCATAAACCAAGGGCTCATAAGTCCCTAAAAGTGTTCTTCTAACACCTAAAGGAACAAGGTCAACTGATTACAACTTCTCCCAGAAGTTCTCCATGAAAAACTACTCAGAACTGGTCAAAACAGGATCATTTCACCTGCTCCATAGGCAAAGTGCGTTGCATCTCACCTAAGTACACTCTGTGGGTGCGTTGCATTTCAAAAAGCCCTTCTATGGGGTGAGATGGGCGATAAGTGACAAATGGCAGTGTCAATCCGCGAGGTGGAGAGGCATGGAATCTTCCAGAAACTTCTCCTGTGACACTTGCCTCTCTGAATTCGACCAAGGATGAGTAAGAGAACATCAATCTCCAAGTGGAAGCAAGAACTATCAGAGGGAAGACACTAATCAAATCACAAGCTGACCCATCTCCCTTACAGATATCTATATATGGATCCCTCATCCCAGAGATCGAGAGGCTGGAATTTTGCATCTTGTAAGGAATTGTTGTTGGTTTCTTGAGGAAACATCATAGTGTTGGGTGATCTAAGCTTTGCATGAGGTGAAGAAGGGCTTACTTGCTGAGAGGATGATGCTGGGTCAGAACAACTGGTTGTAACTCTCTTGGCTCTTTCTTGATTATCAATAAGGCTATTCAAGTTTTCCTCCATACTCTTGTGTCGTTTATGTTTTATGCACTTGTATGGTCAATTTACATCTGATCCTAGAGTGTTTATGATAATAGATCCATGTTCTTGTATAGTGTTATGCTACTTTGATTCTATAGGTACTCTGTGAAGCTGGGTGTACAAGGAAGCAAGTAGCAAAGGACTATCAGAAGAGAGAGGGATCGAACTAGGAGCCAAGCGCAAGACAGAGGTTGGTCTCCTTTATTCTTCTCTCATCTATCTTTCATAAAGGAAAACGAAAGTAGTTTTACTTTGTTTGTTTCTAAGGTAGCTACCACACCTTAGTGGGATTAGCAGTTCTGCATAGACACTTTTCCATGTAACAGGGTTGCTGGTGGATTACTCATTTTGATTATTGCCTATTCAATGAACTTCGCTCCTAAAAACGACTATGGTTTGCTTCTCCTTCTCACCAGATGATGCAGGCGACTAAATTCATTTTGATAGAAATATTCTTTGTAGATGTGATATGGTGTTCGCTCTATAACTACGAGCGTGAGAAGGGTAATTTTTTTCTTCTTTTGTTGTTGTCGCTCAATATTTTTTCCTTTTCATATTATCATTGAACAATTTTTAACTTTTTTCTCTCCCTTTATCTTTCAAGGTTATCGCTTCGATGTATTCCCTGAATAGACAAGGTATTTCCCTTTCAAGATTGCCTAGTTGTTCTTCCAACAGAAGTACTATCTCGACAGTGTTTCCCAGGTAACTCATACAGTAGTTTCTTTGAGAAATTTTTGGGTTCTCTACTCATGACTTTTGCTTTCCTTCTGTTTAGGAGTTGTTTGCAACTTAGGGTTAACTTTTTCATGTTGTTTCCATGATGTCCCCTACAGCTTTTGCAAGCATTGGAAGAACATTAAACCACTACAACAACTTCCCTCCTCCAAGAATGGGTAAAACCCTTATTTAGTGAAGGATTGGCTTGTGAATTCCTCTACGATTTTTCTACATCTCCCAATTAGGGAAACAAGGGTTTTCCTTTTTTCCTAACTTCTTTCAGTGCATTTCCTAAGAACTTTAGTTCTTTGAAAAAAATTGTATTATATATATTTAAAGAGTCTCTGACTACTCTAACCACGATTGTGCTCTGTGTATTTAAATTAGAAATGATGTTAAAAAAAGTGCTAATTGTTTACTCAGTTTTATATTTAATATAAAAGGGGTTTCCCCTGCCCCTTTTCGACCATATATATATATATATATATATATATATATATATATATATATATATATATATGAAAGAATATCGAATGGTACAAACCTTTATTTTCAATTTGCTTAAATATTATGTTCTTCTTTGATACTCTATTACATAATATAAACAATTACACTTGTGAAAAAAAAATGTTAGAGTTCATTGTGATCTTTTCATGGAAAATAAAAGTTCTTTTTTTTTAGTTTTTTGCTTAGCTCTGTTTCTAGCGATATGAGAAGACACTCTAATGCTTATGGAAGAATTTGAAATTACATTCCCTCTCTGATATTTTGTTTTCCTTCGGTAAATTTTACTACCTCTACTCGAGTGCCTGTAAAATCTAGTCCTTTCTTGAGTTCTATTTTCCTATATATGAAAAAAAAACTCACCTTCCAAGTATTGTCTAAACAACAGAGTTTGACCTGTTCTTTTTTTTATTCCTATTTGTATACTCAACTTAGGATAGAGTGGCTAGATACCCTATTTCTAGGGACTGTATTGAGCAGGTTGGCAACAAGCTGACAATGAGGCACTAACCCTTGAACTATTTCTTACAATTTTTCTTTTTTTCTTTAATTTAAATGGAGATAAATTTAACTAACAAAAAGGAATTAATTGTGATATCTTTATCTTTATCTACCAATTCTTTCTACTCGAACAAGAACTTCTAATTCCATGTTTTATTTAATACATCCTGTAGGCGCAACCAATTAGTTTATATACAAAGCCACAACATGCATACGCATAAAAGTTTTTCCTTTTGAAAAAAATGGGTACTTATACACAGTTAAATGGGTACTTATACACAGTTACAAGGTTGCCTCTATCGTAGAGGCACGATAATTATATGTATCTCTGGTATGTTCCAATATCGTCTCGGGCCTCCAAACCATAAGTTAGTTCCTCGCTTGACTTCCCCTGAGCTCTATCCCTTTTTCAGTCAAGCACGTCACCTTCCACGGGTCAGAGAAGCATGAAATATAAACCCACAAGTAGTACTCTACTACAAAGGTTTACACCAACATTTATCTTTCATTGGGGATTTGGCAGTCACCGTCCTTCTCTCCCATAGTGGCTCCAAGGTGATAGTTCTAGGTCAATGGTGTCTTTTTCCATCCATTAATATTTTCCCCAGTCTCGCTATCAGTTCCCCAGTAGCCTCATGGCATTTTCTCCAGCCATTATTTCTTGCGCTACCCTTCTTTTTTTCCCTAGCCAGGTTTTTTCTTGGAACTATTTTTTTTGTTATTTTTAATTCTTGGAATTGTTATTCCCCACAATGTCCAATGCTGAGAGGAGATTGACGGAGGTAACCAAAAACCAAGCTTTCAGTTTAGCAGCCAACCCTTCTAAACTAGAGAGGGATCTCTCCATGAATTCACAGCCAAAGATAACTAGAATGGGAAAGGATTTTAGGCTAGATATACTAGGCTCGGATAGGGTTTGAAATTTTTAGGGTTAAATGTTGGATATGGGAGAAAAACCAGGTAGCTAGGTCAAAGGATCAAAGGGTTACAATAGAAAAGATATGGAGGAGAAAGGTAGAAATAATTTTGTGATGGATTTAGCGTTTGTCGCTGTAGTGTAGTGTTTGGGAGATGCAAAAGGTTCTTAATGAGCATGAGCACATGAATTCATTAAACGGGAAGGAAATTAACACATAATGATATTCCCATAAAAAAAGAGCTTTATGCAAAGAATTCTATTTATAAACTTTAAGGAAAATCACTGAAGAACTGACAAATGGAAAGATAAGATGAATATCTTTCATATAAAGCTATAACAGAGAAAAAACAACATCACAAACTTACTACACATGAATTCCTAGATAATATCTGCAAACTATATCATTTGAGTTCAAAAAAATGTCCAAGTACAAGCTATAATAGTTATCTCCTCTAATGTCCAACCTCTTCTATGTTTGAAAGATAGATACATATAGATCAAAATAACATCTCCCTTCTCTCAAGGGTTGAATACATCAGTCTAGGAACTTCTACATGAGGTGTTCCAACCAAAAACCTAAAGACTATGGAGGTTAAAACCACTCCAATTAACTTTGACTCCAACCACTCTCATAAATGAGGTTAAATTTACATAAAAAAAACCGTAACAAGAAAAAGTACTCGTTATTACATTATATTTACATTAGGATTTATCAATTATACCATAGAAATTTGAATCCAAGTGACCAAATTGGAGAAAAACGACCACAGGCAAAAACACAATGAATTTCTGAGAAAACACAATGAAACTGGAGAAAGCGTAGCAAATTTGGAAAAACTGGTTTTTGAAGGCCTTCTTGAAGTCCAAATTTTGACCTTGATGGCTCTTTGGAAAGCTAAGGATGACTGATACAAGATCGAATCTTCAAGAGTTGAAAAAGGGCCACTTCTAGCCCCTCAAAATTTCACTCTCCCACAAGTACTCTGGAAAACGCAACATGGTCTTCACCAAGGTGGCAGAAAGGTGGTTTATAGGTGGTTTTTGTAATTTTTCAACTGTAAAATCTTGCTAAAATTATGTTCCCATCAAGTCAAAAATGATGTATGAACCATGCAAAATCCAAATATGTAAGAAAAAAGTGAATTGGAGCTCTCCAACAGAAGCGCAACGTGGAGCATGCTGCATTTTTGTCTTCATGACTATGTCAAAATGTGCAAAACATTCTAGGTTTTTTAACAAAAATAGGGCTCAAAGATGGAGCCATATCTCTCTAGACATAAGGATTTTTGTAACACAAGAGAGTTTTTTGTTCTCTGGTATGTTAGGAAGAAAAACCTCCTCCAATTTTCAAAAATAGTTTTCATTCGTTCAGAATCGAAGTTTGAAGTTGGTCACTTAAAATTGGAAAAGTGTAGCATGCTCACAACAAAAACGCAGTGAAAAGTTTCGAGAGTGATTTGATGTCCTTCCCATACTACAAATTCATATATTTATATCTTATTGGAAATTTTTTTATGTCTAGTTATCATTTGACTCATCAAGAAAGTCATTTGGACACTCCATGACAAAGAAAAATGCATTTTCCCAAGACTACTCCCAGAAGTGCAACAACTCTCCTGTAGCAATTATATTTTGGACATTTCTCCAAAATAATAACACCTGGGTATAAACTGAAGAAGGTTTTTTTTCCTTGGCCTATAATTGACAGCAAGCTCTTTCACGTTTTCCAAATTCATCTCCATTTGGTCAGAAACATAAAACTGTCCCTATGTGCAGCAAATGATTTGTCTCTTGGAATGATTTCTTGAGAAATGGTGAAGACATGATCTCATGTGTTGAATTGGGCTCATACATGTTGATTAACCTCCCTTATTCCTCCTCTTCTCAATGGTCTCTGAATCCATAGCTAACCCTAGCTCAATGGAAGGGGAAATTAGGGTTTAGTGTAGGGAAAAATAAGGGATTTGGGCAATTTTTGAAATTGAGTGAAATGGAGGGGTTAGGGGGTCTCTAAATTCTTGGGAAAATTTGGTGAGATAGGGAGGGATGTTAGGGAGTAGGGGAAAGTGTAATTTCAAGGAAAGGATGAGGGGAAGGGATCCAAAAGAGAGAAAAATAGTCCTAGCCTAGGAATGTAGGGTCTAGGCTAGGGTTTTGGGAAAAAGGGAGTAGATGAGGGATAGGGGTGTGGGAATGTGTCTATGGGGATATATGGAAGCTGGGTAAGGGTAATTTATCTTATTTTTAATGGTTTTTCTTACTAATTCCACCAAAGAGACTATGAAACCAAACAAACCCTAGGAGAGGGAAATCAGATCTTTCCAAGCATGAACTGATGGTGCCAAGAAATCACTTGTCTGAGAGTGAAACTGATTTTTCTTGGTGGAAAGATGTCTTATAAATTTGGAATGAGAAAATTAACTTGTGTTTTGGTCTTTTATAGCTTGTGGAAATCAAATTCTTCATAATGGTAGGGTGGCCCACCATATGTTTTCACTTCTTCTTTGAAAATTATGTATCTTTGGAACATTTGAATGCAGCTTTAGAGCATTGAACTTATTACATAATTTTGAATAAATTACACTTGGAATGGAATATTTTGAGCAGAACCCTATCACTACTCCTTCATTTTCCGGTTTTATGAATGACATGATAGTTTGAATGACTCTATCCCTAATGAACTAATGGTGACACTAAGTGGAATGAACACCATGGTGATATGAATGAGATGATAATGATGATTTTTCAGTGATGGCACATCCAATTGAGTGATGGAAGTGACTGGAACATAAAAATGTTGAAGGAACAATAATAGACCTAAACAAACTAGCCAGTGACCAAATTTTATTTTCAAAACCTAGTGAAATGATAAAATTTGACTTGGGACCCCTAACAAAACCTTGTAAGAGCACATTTGGTCACTGTTGATAGGCAAAATTGACTAACACTAACAGGAATACAAGTAAATCCTTCAACTTCCCTCTCACTAAAAAAGAGATTTCAACTCCCCGAGTGGTCTTGTCACATTTCTTTAAGTGTGTGTGTCTATATATATATATATATATATATCTATATATATATATATATATAGATATAGATATATATTGTTAACAAATATACATACTCACTTTGTAATGCTAACACATTAATCATATCTACTTGTAACTTTTCATGAATAAATATATACAATTGTAACACAAGCATACATACATGGTTGTTCCACATTGCTAATTGTTCGATCAAGATGCATAACTCCTACCTCTTTTAACTATCTAAATATTAAATTAATCATAAATTTTGAGTCATTTTCACCAACGTCGTTATAGGAGAGATATATACTAGAGGCCCAACATTTGCAACATATTTAGCCTGCATAAAAGTTATCAAGTAAAGAATAATTGGTCTAATTCACAATGGGTTAAAAAATAAAGGACACCTTTCAATTAGAGGTCACAAAGATGATACATGAGATTCTTCCATATGCATAAATGTCGTACTAGGTACATTCATATAGAAAAACATTTCACAATCACAATATTAAACTTGTGGTGTCATTCATCTATCAAATGAAACATGATCTACATGTATAATCTAAGTATATAAAAAAAATGTAAAGCACATGTTGGTAACAAGTTTGGATTATGATTTTCATACTAAAATACAAACCCTAATTCTATCAATTACCCTTCCCCTTTTCTCAAGCAAAACATTAACTAATATAGTACTTGTTTACTAAAATAACATTCAATCGTGGCTTTCAATAACTTGCATGCTTGTTCAACTAATTAAAAACCAAGAATAGTTATTTTCCATAATCGTTTATGCATGTGTAGCATAACCCATCCTCATATCATTATAATGCATTTCAAAGTTGTGTGTGTGTGTGTGTGTGTTATTTTGTGCATTTAACCCCAACCAACATGTATATCTTACCCTTAACACCAAATTAAATTTCTATTGGTGTTGCCATCCATGCATGTTGTCACATTTTCTAGTCTCAAAAAATATGTGTGACATGGAATTATCTACCCTGAAAATTGAACAAGATGACAAGGGATTGTGCGGAAGACATACCGAAGAAATTCTAGGGTTGGTCCCTCCTTAGACAAGTAGATGGAGTAATTCTCTCCTTGGATGAGTATTCTCCTCTATATACTCCCCTTATTGGTAGGTGGGGTTTATCTAATGAAAAAATTAGTGGGTTTCTCCTCTACACTCTTGATATTGATAGATGGGGTGGACATATTGATATTTTAAGTGGTTTCTCCTCTATGCCCTATCTTTACTAGAAATTTGGGTCTAACATTGCATAGGTCAATTGGTTTGGGAGTGGGTTTATTTGGTTAGGGTTTTGGTACAAGAATGTATTTTATGTTTGAATTTTGTACTGTATTTTTGTTTATTTTTAATTTTTTATATGTTTGTAATATATTTTATATTTATATTTGTATAAAATATGTGTTATAAATTTATATGTAACCCCCTTAAGGCTTAAACCCCACTAACCCTTGAACCACTAAAGCCCCTAACCCTTAAAACCCTTAACCACTCAATCCCTAAATCCTAACCCCTCACACAAAATCAATTAGCACATGGTTAATATGGATAAGTTCGTAGGTTATGAAAGAAATCAAGGTCCATGGCTTCTAATCAACCAATGATACATACAAAGTGGTATCAAATAAATAAATAAATAAGAAAAAAAATGCTTCGAAGAGCATAATGCATAGAAAATATATAATCATATACCTCTATTGACAGTGTCAGACCTGCCAACATTCAAGGGGATCTCCCTGGTAAGAAGTCCCAACCAGACCTCGGACTGTCTGGAGTAGGAGTCCCAGAAGTGGGTGGTAATGTAGTGCCTTAACCGCGATAACGGGAATAGATAGTATGATGACTTTGTTCAGAAGCAAGTGTGTGACCTTGTAGTGAGTCAAGTTAGATGCATGGGGTTTCCAAAACACAGATGGGAAAAAGAAGTGTGTCCCTTAGAATCCTATAATAGTACGTAGCTTGAAAGGAACACACGAGCTGAATGACATCACAAGTGGCAATGCGAAATAGTCCACAAAAACAAAGTGATTGATTAATCCAAAAACATGCCTTCAACAAGATTCATACAATTTCATACAAAATAGTTCATAAGCAAATGTGTAAGTTAAATGACATGCATTGTTAAAGCAACCAGAACAATCCAACTACAATAACAACATATGCTTGAAAATGTGTTGGCTCAGTTATATTATTAAGTGAAGGTGCCATCCATACATACACCATTGACAACCACTAGCCCCAATAGTGGAACATTACAGTCAAGAACAATTTCTTCTCCAAAGAAGTATACTTGCTCTATGATGTGGAGAAGCCAAGGCTCGTCAAAATACTCCCAAGCCTAAGCCTAGCCAAAAGCTTGGCTCCCAAAATCTTGTTCTATGAGTTATGAGGTTCTATTTATAACAAAGTGTGGGGTGACCCTTCACATTCCCCTTTGTGACTCTTTGACTACCCTCATGACTCTTCACTTTCCTTTACAAATAACTCATTACATTGCATAGTGAATGTTCACATCCCACTAATGAAAGTTGGGATTTCACTTACAACATATTTACAAATAATATTCATTTTCCATATGTACCCATGTGAGACAAAAATATGCTAGAGACAGCTTAAAAAGAAATAACACTATGACTTTGATGTTTGGAGAAAGACCAACTCTGCAACTCCACTTGATGCTCCTCGGTCACGTACTGATGCCAAGCTTGGTAATGAGTGATGATGTCCCCAAACTGCTTGATGGTGTCTTTTTGATAGCGGAATCTTGCCTCCATAGCTTTTGAGTATATGGTCTTGGAACATGTGTCCAACTCATCCTGATGCATATGTAGCATGGTGTTGACCATGACAGGACCACCAATGTACTTTTACATGTTATATGTGCTCAGGGAAAATTTTAAGAACCCCCCTTAAATATATATGTATAATAAATGGGCGAATCTCCATGGTATATAGGAAAAATGGAAGGCGATTTTATCAATAATATAATATGTATATATAATTTTTTGGCGAATCTCTCACCAGGCATGGCGAATATTTCACTCAATTATAAAATCTTGAGTTTATTGAATACACAAATGAAATCATTGCATTTCTTTAAAATATCTTTTGAAATCAGAATTACCAAAATTACATATCGATAACCTAGTGGGTGTAGGATAAAATTCACCCATGTCATTCACAGAAAGCATGAGAAAAAACCTAATACTATATATAAAACCAAAACAAATTCAAATTCATCACTTCTAGGGGCCTCGTAACCACCCTGCCAATACACAAGTATGTTCCTATTTGCAGTTAGAAAAATTACCCAAATTACACTCTGTTTACTCCAGCATATGTTGGAAAGTTATAGAAGGATGACTAGTGCAATCAATCCATTCCTTTTAGCCCTAGATTTGTTTCAGTTTAAAACAGAAGTATACAAATATACTTGTCCAATGTCTATGCTTTAACCATTCGCCTTAAGATGTTTTTACAATATAATTTCCTAAGTCTATTTAATATCTTCATTATCATAAAAACCAACCTATATCCATCTTAACTCCACATCTACCACTCTTAGGGGGATGAAATCTATTTATCCCTCTTAGCACTTGGTAGACCGAGAATTAAGATGGATCTAAGATGATAGAATTTCACCTTTAAATAGTCTATGCTCACATCAATACCATGGTATTACCATGGGTTATCATAAACCTGGAGCTTAAAAATTACTATTAGTAATTTATAAAAATTAATAAAATTAATAGTTGATTTTTTTTTTTTTTTTTTTTAACCAAGCTAAAATGTTTAACCTACATTAAATTACAACATCCATTTTTACTCTTGATCCACGCCCCAAGAGGGATCAAATATTTTTTCACTCTATGCTAGTTTGCATATCACGATATTTGATACCTCTTGGGGATTAGTAGATCCGGAGTAAAGATGGATCTATGCTGGTTTAATTCCCCTATTTAAATAGGCTACATTCCAGGTGAATACCATGGGTCAATAGCATGTGCCATTTTGGTGAATACCATGGGTCAATACCGTGTGCCATTTTTATTTTTATTAATACTAATATTAGGGTTAGTAATGTTTTTTTGCATGGTATTAATAACAATCTAGTCCATGGTATTTGTCCCATAGTATTTTTCTCATAGGTTTCACCTAAATATAATGCATTTTTTGAGTGTTCATAAATATAAGGTGACTTACGGAGTAAATATAAAAAATGTTTTATTTGTTTACCATACCTCTTGTTTATTTACATTTTTTTTAATTTACCATACCTCTTTTACAAATATGGTATTTGGCCCATAGGATTCACTTAAATAAAACCTCTTTCTTGAGCCTTCATAAATAGAAAGAGGGTTATGGACTAAATATAAAAAGAGGTTTTACTTATTTACCATACGTCTAGTTTATTTATATTTTTATTTATTTACCATACCTCCACTTTACTTATATTTTTATTTGTCTACACCCTTGCATGTATATAAGGTGACTTATGGAGTAAATATAAAAAATGTTTTATTTATTTATCATAGCTCTCATTTATTTATATTTTTATTAATTTACCATACCTCTTTTATAAATATGGTATTTGGGCCTTTGGCCCATAGGATTCACTTAAATAAAACCAATTTTTGAAGGATTCATATGCTCATTGATCTCTAGTTGAACTTGGTTCTTGTGTTTAGCTTCGTTGAGGGAACCACGGGATCCGGTGCATTCTCATCATGACATTCAAGCTCTTGTATTACCGTGCATATGAAGCCTGTAGGCTAGCGAAAAATGAAGTGAGCTTCTGATAGTTCTATATCTACATCTGGATCTTTGATTTGTCTAGCTCTTCCTGCAATGTCACCATCTTGGGCAAGTGAAGCGGGGATCCTGTGTATCTCATTGTCCATTCTTGTTCGTGGTCAATAGCAGTGTGTATGTCTCTGAGATTTTGGACAATATTTCTACTCCGTTGTTGGAAACCAAATAGATGGGCAACCGCCTTATGCACAGTGACGAATCTATCATAGAGTTTTTGCATTGTGGCCTCAAGAGTTGACACTTCAGCAAGTATCACTTTCTTCATTTCTGTCATTACGGATCATGGAGATTGTTCTACTTTCTACCTGGCCGCTTGCAAGTTCTTTGCCATATCTTCATTCTCTGCTAACAAGAACTTGACATTTGAGCTCAGGACTCTTACATAGGCCATGGTGGAATCGACCATGGTGACTGGATGCTTTCTAACATTTGGCACTATCACCCTTTCCTTCATAAATGCAAGTGATGCCTGATCATCTGGGAAATGCTTTCTCCTGACCTATACAATCCGTTGCTGCAACTCATCAAATGAAAAATTATACACATCCATCACCGGATCATCATCAAGGAGAACAACCTCTCCTTGCTCACTCGAGACCGGTTCAGATATTGGAGGTGGTGGAGACTGAGGGGTGACCTTGGATGCTCTTGGTATGAGGTTAGTATCTTGGTCCTGTTGTTGTGGGGAAAAATGCCTATTTAGGACGATCCTATCCACCTAAGGTGTGACAGCGCCTTAGCAAAAAACGAATACAGCTATCATGATTACTTCCTTTATGAAATATGAAAGAGAGGAGATCGGCAGACTTACCGTTGTCTTCCGGTTGTCCCTTGAACTAGATCCTCTTCTCTTTGTGTGTCCACAGCTACTTGCCTCCTCGCTTGATCAAGAGAACAGCTACTTGAATCCCATGAGATCACAAGAGAACAGCTACTTGTGACAAGAGAACAGCTACTTGCAACAAGAGAAGAACACAATACAAAGGCAAATATACATATTCATAAATGATTCAGGATTAGAAGTAAATCAAATATACTAATGCAATCATTCAAAATACACCAGCATATAGGAAAGAATCAAGATAGCTTTATTGAAAGTAACAGGATTCAGGAAGAGATACAACCCATAGGGCTCCAACCCAGCATCTCCTTCCCAGCAGAATGGAATTCCTTCTTCAGCTCCTTTCAAAGCATAACACACCCAATGTTTCTAGCCACAAACCAACAGCAATTCTTTGCAAATACCAAATTCCAGCCTCCCTGACCTCTTGTAGGAGAGATCTATATATAGGGATATTGGAGAGAGGATGAGTCAGCTTGAGACTGGTATGAAACTGACTAGTGTCCTCTCCCTCTCATAGTTCTTGTGTCCACTTGGAGGTTCTTGATTCCACTTGGAGATTTGGAACCTCTTACTCATCACCAGTCGAATTCCCTAATCCAAGTGTCATTTTGGAAGCTTCCTGGGCATTGACACCTTGAGAAATGAGCCTGCCACTTGTCCAGTTACGCTCAGCGCAGGTAGCCTTTGTTGCAGTTGACATTCAATGCAGGTAGACAGTGGAGCAGTTGACATTCAGCGCAGATGCTCAGTGGAGCAGTTGACATGATCCAGAATTGCCTTGTTTTTTAGTGTTTTCAGGTGGAGAACTTCAGTGAATTGCTGTGGTTAGTTGGCCTTGTTCCTCTAGGGGTAGGAACAACATGTTTAGGGACTTTGGATCCCTTGATTATCGACATTTCGTGCTCAATGCTGTAAGGCACAAAAATGTCTATAACAGTTGCCCCCTAAAGTATGAGGCCGTTTATCGGGTGAAATGCTTTATCCAGGAGGGTCCGAAGTTCATCTATCTGCTGGGAGGAGACCTGTAATAAAATACAATACAATACATTATGATTCATTCTGCTTTCATGATCTAGCTGAGGCGGGCATTCCCATGCTCAGCTTTATAAATTCATTTTCGTACATAGAACAGACGATTGTCTGATGGTAGACTGATAATTTTGGCGAAATTATCATCCTTTGAGTAGGATGATCATCTGCTGCAATGATGTACATGTCAAATGTCTTTATTTTTTCCTGAATATATATCGCAGCCCGAATGGATGAAACTAGATCCGGGGTCTTCAAACTCGTTCGATCTTCACTCTAAGTACAGGTCGATCCATGTGAGAATTGCGCTGAAGTCGAACATGGAAAGACATCGCTTGATTACCGGTCAATGATGTAAACCGTTAACAAGCGCGAGAGGAATCACCGATAATGATAATGACCCTCAAGGTACTGCAGTACAATTCACGTGGTGTGAATAAAGGACTTGGCATCGAACACCACGCAAAATCTTCTGGTCGAAGGTCATTAATGTATACCTGTCACCGGAAGTGAGAAACTTTCCCTTGAGGCATGCAAGCTTCAAAGTACTGAAGAGGTTGTTCCTAGATCAACTTCTTGGATAATGAGCTGATGTCGACAAGAAGCGATCCGTCACAGGAGGGCCTTAATGAATCCCACATCAGTGACTCGGAACGGAGCTAATGATTTTAATGGAGGTGAAAATGATCTGTGACATATGATTCAGGGTGGCGGTCATGGATGGATGAAGGATAATGTATGGCAGTGGATGGGACCCGGTTGACTCTTTCTGAACGACTTCTCTTGAACATATGGCGACACTGATGCGATGGATTGGTAGCATTACCCCAAATATGGATGGCATGGCGAGACCATGGTGATGTGACCGGTGAATGAGACAACCCAACCCAATTGTGGTACGAAGGAAAAGTGTCATGTTCAAGAGCGACCTGCTACCATCAAAGTTTTCTCGATTTTCTCCCAATTTTTCCCCAGTCATTGCTGACCAGTACCTCTTTATTTTTGTCAAGCTTGAGGAGGATAACATATTCTTGTTCTATAACCTACCCTTCGGGCAAGCCCATCGTTATGTTTTAACGAGCCTAGCGATAGTGAAACTCGTTCTCGTCTAAAGACAAGTTTGTTGCTATTTAGTGGTTTAACGAGTCTAACGACAAGGATAACTCGGTCCTTTTCATTTTTAGAGACTCTGAAAAGGTACATAAAGTTAACTCCATAAGTCCTTTTTCGTCATCTAATCCCTTAAGTCTGAAAAAGTATAAAACAATACAGAAGGGATGAGTTTTTGATAGTTTTAACGAGCCGAACAAAACAAGCGCTCGATCTTTTTGTGCAATAATCCCTCAGGTCCAAAAAGATTAAAATCTAGAGGAGGGATAGCACTTCCGGTCGCTTTAACGAGCTGGAAGGCCAAAACTCGGCAATCTTTTCATATTTTACGAGTCAGTTGAAAAGAGCTTAAAGAAGACTCGTCTTCTGAGGAACGAGTGATGAACAGGGTTAGCAGCTGATTCCAGGTACAGGTTGGAATTTTCCAATCACGGCAGTGTCACAAGGATGGCTAGGTGAAATCACTCTTCACAGCTGTTCCTCAAAATGGGTAAACAATCATATGGAGGTGAACGATCGGCCAAATGAAAAGTGGAGGCGATGGTGCAAACACGACCAAGGATTTTATGGCAGATAAGGTTACATACACAACGGTTATTTACCGGAATAGGTTCATTTTTTAATGAGCTTGAATGCGCCAAAACACTGCTCAATCTTATGTTTATGTTTTAACGAGCATGAACTATGCTAAAACTGCTCGATGATAAGTTTGCATGCCCCCAGCATAATAACGCAAATCGAGGTGCATGCCCCCCAAGCTTCATTTTTTAATGAGGTTGACACAGTAAAAGAACTATCCTCATGACTCCTTGTTTCATTTTTTAACGAGGTTGACACGAGATAAGAACCATCCTCGGCGTCCAAATCCATTAGATGTAGAAGGTTTCATATTCCACTGTGGCCACTTCCGCCAGATTACTCGGAGGCGGTAGGGCAAAAGTACCCATTAAGGCAGGGTCTTTTAGGAGACCTACTCCGATATTTTGGAGCGAATGACTCCTTCCATGGATCATTGGAATGCTTCCTGTAACTTGCGAACTGTTGGGGAGAAAAGTTTGTTGGTCAACGATTGTAATTCCTCCTTGGAAGGGAAATGCAATCTTCCTAAAATAGGTCGACGCAACAGCTGCCATGGCATATATCCATGGTCTTCCTAGTAGGATCTTGTAATCAAGATTCCTATCGATGACTTCAACATCTATTTCTACCGTTTTTACCTCCAGTTCAACTTTCAAGTTATTTAGTATACCATATGGGGTATATGTCCTTCCGTCGAATGCTTTTAACGTCGTCGCAGACCTCGACAAGGTTGGAGATCCTAAAGTTTTCCAGCAACTCATCGACATAATGCATGTAGATTCCCCCTCATCAATAATTGTTCGATGAACAGTTTTGTTGAGGGCTTTCACTTGAATAAGGAAAGCTAGTTGAGCTGGTAACTGAGGGTCATATCCTTTATGATCAAAGGCCACAAGATTGGAATCCATTGGGTCAATTCCACCTATTGCTGATAATAAAGCTTGCTCTTGGGAGAAGTAATTTTGCGGTACCTCAAGTGTTGACATAACGGACGGCGATTGGGCCAGGTCCTCTATCTGTGCAATTTTCGCACAAGAATTAAATGTCGATTTGTGTACTGGTCCCTTTTGCGACTTTATCATTGGCTCAGGAATGATGGGTGGCACAACTTCGGTCAATGCTGTTGTCGAACTACTAGATTGTTCATTAGCCTTGTTGTTCGACAGCTTTGGATTCCTGTAATCCTTATTCCTCGTCAAAGCATCATTTTGTTGCTTTGATACAGACAACATAAGCACTTGGGATCGGGAAGCATTTTGATTAGCAACCAGTTCGGTTCTCGGGCTTGGAAACGGATCAGTCAACACAGCTGAGGTTTTCAAACTCTTAAAGAATCTTTTAAGCTCAGCTTTGTATGGACAATCTGCTGTCCAATGATCCTCATCGCATATATGACACCCCGTAGGGGGTTTCCTTTTTCTCCCTTTCTTTTTCTTCTTGCCCCCTGGTTGCTTTAGTCGTTTGCCTTTGTCGTCCGACACGGCACTTATTTCCGAGGCAAGAAGTTCCTCATTTGCATTTTGACCGGAAATCATACGGGAATTTTTAGATATAGCCTTTGTCGATTTCATGTCTGTTGCACCAATCACGCCATCGCCGGCATGAGGGTCACTATTTGATTTAGGAGTAGGAGGAATTGAAAATTCCGATCTTGGGGCATCAGGTATTTTATCATAGAGCGTGCCGGACTGAGTATATACTAAGTCTAGATATTGTGCACGAGCAATAACTTGCTCCTCCGTTACGACTCCCCCCTTGGCCACATCTTTCGTTATGGCAGGAAGTAATGACTTTATAAACCATTCAGCTAACAGCTGATCTGGAACGTAAGTCTTTACCATCCTGCGACGACGACGCCACTCATGTATATGATCGGATATATGTGTGGCCGTTGTCTGTTTGAAGTTGGTTAAGATTTCCGTTCCAGTTTCATACCTTATTGGTAATTGAAAATGGGTTAAGAAAGTCGTGGCTAGGGAACTGAAATTGCCGAAAGAGGCTCTAGGTAATTCAATATACCATTTAGCCGATGGACCCGTCAATGTCCTCTGAAAAAGGCGAAGCCTTATCGAATCATCGTTCAGGGTGTTCGACGAACACCACAAATGAAAAGTCATGACGTGATTCGATGGGTCTTCACCTGGATTTCCATTGAATTTAGGAATGTCCGATGGAAGTTTATGCGGAATCGCTGGCCACTAAGGGGCATAAGCAATTGGATCATTCGTCAGCTGGTTTAGATCTAGTAATTCTAGAGTTGCTACAAAGGGCAACTGTTGATTCAGGTTAGGCGTAGCATACCCAGGATAAGATGGAATCGCCTGAGCAGTGGGTCTTTGCGTACCAGCATAATGTATTTGATGCTGGCAACTTTGACAAGTTTGATGGGCATAACCGTTATTATACGGTTGCCCATTACTTACAAAGACTTGTTGCTCGGGTCCTTGATATGATTGCTGGAATTGCGGTTGTTGAGTTTGAACTAGCTCCGGTTGTTGGACCATTTGCTGTTGTCCAATACTGGATGATTGACCAAGATGAGGGGTCATAGTACCTGTTTGAGCCTGAGTCACTCCAGATAAGGAGGCACTAACCGGAGGTTGTGATTGAGTTGTCGAGACAAGAGGCTGTTGTATGGCAACCTGAGAAACTTGGGGTTGACATACCACAGGTAGCGCTTGTACTTGCGACGCAATCACCATACCAGGTATAGTGGCAACATTCGACACAGGGTGGACTGGTTGCATTGAATATGCAACCCTTGGTTGCTGAGGCAGTATCGGTACCCATCCGCTGGATGTAATTCCAGTTTGACCTGAACTTTGTTGTAAACTCCCATATGGTTGTTCTCTGGGGGGAACAATGAAAAGGCATACTTCCCTCCATATGGTGGCAATCCAGTACTTAAAGGGTAGATTGGCCTTTGAAGACACATTGGATCAATTTGTTGAGTTTCAACATAAGAAATACCATATGATAATCCAGATGAAGAAATAGGAACTAACCATGTCGTCGAAACAGTCTCTGATTGGACTCCAGCTTGTCGTTGAAAATTTGCCGGGACAGATGGTATACCAGCGAACATCGTTAGAGTAGCGGCAGGAGGCTCTGCCGCTGCTATGTCGGATGACACAGTCCTGGATGTCGACGGTTGTTCAGACATATTTAGTCTATCCAAAAGATTTCCTAGCGATTCTACAAGAACTTTGTGATGAAGGTAGACTAATTTCGAAGATCAACGCAGGAATAAAGGGTGATTGTTCCGTTTAAAATAAATTGTTAACGACGCTTTAGACACAACTTGCTTTTTCAGTTTTAAAGAGTCGAGAAAAAGCTAAAGATGACTCTAGTCTCCTTCGATGTTTTAACGAGCCCGAAGTGACAAATGCTCGGATGGACTTTTTCTGTTATAGAGTCTGAAAAGGCCAAAAGAAATTGCTCTGGAGATGTAGGCAGAGGGTGTACCAAACTTTTCGCAAAACCACAGAATACCTTTTACGGTATGGGTGGTCGATCTTCGTGAATGCTGTGTTCACTGCATTGCGATCAGTAGGGCGGCTGACACGGCTTCCTAAGGATAAAGGATATATGCCTATAGGGGTCTCCCAATATATACGCGACGGTATGTGGGAGCACAAGTCTGTATTAGTGCTATCGTCCCTCAGGAGGAATCACCCACCTTCCCCGAGATCGACAGTCACTAGGTTTAACGACGCCGGAACACGTCTCTACCTAGACCTCTATGTTGTGTGTTATGTTGCAAAGCGTTGTTAGGTTCATTCAGTTTATTTTAAGTTGATCTTTTTAAAGTTTGTCTTTCAGGATCACCACGAGATGTATTGGTACAATTCCTAAATGCAGTCTAAGATGATAAGCAAGCTTTATAATCTTTCAACTTTGAAAATCCTAGCTACTAAGGGAAAAGAGAGCGACTATCTTTTCTCAAAGAGCAATCAGCACACTCTAATGCACTCTTCCTAAATCAAACATGCAAACTCATCAAAATGCAAATGCACAATGCAGGTGTTTGTTTTCCACTTTCTTAGTATAAATGCCTACAAAGAAAGCTTTTTGTACAATTTTGAATTTGCTTTTAAATGACTGAAATAAACAAGTTTACTTTTTCCAAAATCAGCAAGGGTAGAAGAGATTACAATCACTTTGCGACTTTTCGAAAGAAATACTTGTTTCGACACTTAAAAGTGACAAATTCAAACCGATAAGCAAAAGCAAATGTATAATCAAATTGCAAACAGCCAATGAACTCTCTCCTAAGATCACAATCAATCAATCAATCAGATCTGAATCAAGGGCTACAGGATGACTATTTCGCTCATGCAAAGGAAAACTGTAAATGACGCCACAAACACATAAAAACACTTACAGTCTTTTTGTACAAAAATGAGGCGGAATTCAAGCAAAGAAAAGGGGTTATCAGACTGGTACCTATGTTGGTCAAAGGCTGCAAAAACAGAGATCAAAACATGGCAAAAGACAGCAGAGAACCCCAGCTGCACAAGGCAAAACTGGTTCAGCACAACCTCAACACTGTGGTTTTGACATTCAGTGCAAGTAGCCTTCACGGGACCTGCGCTGAAATGTAGAATGCCTTCACAGCAGTCGCGCTGAAGGAGAAACTCTCGTTTCTCTTGGGTTCCGGGTCATAAAATGCTCAAAAATAAACTGTTTCAGGCCAAATCAAAAACACAAGCAAGGTATAAACAGAGAGATGCTTTGAGAGGGTACTAAAGACTATCACAAAGGATCATCAAATCATTTGTGGATCTAGTTTAGATCATAGACAAGTCCAACAACTGGATCAAAGCAGCAACTTTTTACTTTGCATTCGGGAAAGATGCAGTTCAATAGTTGCTGTCAAGTCTATGAAGTAAACAAATGACCGAAACACAAATGAAATGAATAAACAAGTTCTTCCCCAGCGGAGTCGCCAATTTGTTGTGGGGAAAAATTCCTATTTAGGACGATCCTATCCACCTAAGGTGTGACAGCGCCTTAGCAACAAACGAATACAGCTATCATGATTACTTCCTTTATGAAATATGAAAGAGAGGAGATCGGCAGACTTACCGTTGTCTTCCGATTGTCCCTCGAACTAGATCCTCTTCTCTTTGTGTGTCCACAGCTACTTGCCTCCTCGCTTGATCAAGAGAACAGCTACTTGAATCCCACGAGATCACAAGAGAACAGCTACCTGTGATAAGAGAACAGCTACTTGCAACAAGAGAAGAACACAATACAAAGGCAAATATACATATTCATAAATGATTCAGGATTAGCATTAAATCAAATATACTAATGCAATCATACAAAATACACCAGCATATAGGAAAGAATCAAGATAACTTTATTGAAAGTAACAGGATTCAGGAAGAGATACAACCCATAGGGCTCCAACCCAGCATCTCCTTCCCAGCTGAATGGAATTCCTTCTTCAGCTCCTTTCAAAGCATAACACACCCAATGTTTCTAGCCACAAACCAACATCAATTCTTTGCAAATACCAAATTCCAACCTCCCTGACCTCTTGTAGGAGAGATCTATATATAGGGATATTGGAGAGAGGATGAGTCAGCTTGAGACTAGTATGAAACTGACTAGTGTCCTCTCCCTCTCATAGTTCTTGAGTCCACTTGGAGGTTCTTGCTTCCACTTGGAGATTTGGAACCTCTTCCTCATCACCAGTTGAATTCCCTGATCCAAGTGCCATTTTGGAAGCTTCCTGGGCATTGACACCTTGAGAAATGAGCCTGCCACTTGTCCAGTTACGCTCAGCGTAGGTAGCCTTTGTTGCAGTTGACATTCAACGCAGGTAGACAGTGGAGCAGTTGACATTCAGCGCAGATGCTCAGTGGAGCAGTTGACATGATCCATAATTGACTTGTTTTTTAGTGTTTTCAGGTGGAGAACTTCAGTGAATTGTTGTGGTTAGTTGGCCTTGTTCCTCTAGGGGTAGGAACAACATGTTTAGGGACTTTGAATCCCTTGATTATTGACATTTCATGCTCAATGATGTAAGGCACAAAAATGTCTATAACACCTGTGACTCCTATCCCAGCTCCATGTCATTCTTTTCAATCAACTGCTCAATCTGATGAGCCATTTCCTGATCCTACATCTGTTCATTATCTACCTTAGCTACTAGCTATCCTGACTCCTCAACCTGTATGGGTGTTGTCTACTCTGTCTTTGCACCTTGCCTTTCTTATTCCTCCTATTTTTTCTTTTCTTATCTTTTTCTTCTTCTCATCTCTTATTCCTCCTTTAGATTCTTCTCTATCTCTTACAACTTTAGTTTTGCTACCTACAAGCTCTACTTTTTCTCTTCCTCCACTTTGTTGTCAGTGTCCTCTGCTTCCTTTTGCTTCTGCTGCCAAAACTATCTGCATGAAGATTGAATGCACTTTTTACTCTGTAGCTTTGTTCTCCCTATATTATGTTAGAAAATTCCTCTTCCTGTGATCTTGTACTGGATTGTTTCCTTTCGCTACTACTATTGTACTTGATGCCATGTTAGTATCAACCCCTTTTCTATGGACAATTGAGTGTCTGCATATATTGGCAAGTTAACTAGCACTTGCTCAATTTCTTCCCCAATACTACTTCCAGTGGTCTCTCTTGAAGAATTTCTCTTTGGTGCCATGGTACGATTACTGCTCGAGAGAAGTGCTTCACGAGTGTGGTACCTTTGGGAAAGAGAGGACACCCATGGCAAGCAAAGTTTAGTTCCTACTAATATGACTTCACATCATGATCAACCAACAATCAAGGCATTTGATGAGAGGGATTGCACAATTTTTACCAACATGGGTGACTAACTAAATGTGGGAATTGTGCATTATGCAGTCCCAGCAGTCAGTGTGAAATCTTGATGACTGGAACTACGCAATGCGTAGTTCAATCTTGGGCAGAGCTTGGGAGAGACTGTGCATTGCACAGTCTCAGTGACCAAGTTGGGAGACTAACTCCTCAAACTACACAATGCGTAGTTAGAGCCAGACTAGTACAACCTCTGCGCAATTCCAAAATCCAAGGCAGAAGCCTTGAGCTTCCAAATTGCGCAATGCATGCAAGTGAATGTGGGATCTAGGCAAGGGGAGCCCAGATCTACCCAAGCAGAGTGTGAAATCAAGTATATCTGAAGGATGGTGTGATATTGAGTGCATATATGATTGAGAGATGATGTATGCAAGTAAAAAAGTGCAGGGATCAATCAAATAGAAGGATAATGAAGCATGTGGAGAGAGTCACTGCAACGATGATCGTTAGTGCGAAAAATAAGGTAATGCATGCAACACTTGGGAAAGGCAATGCAAAACTTGAAACAACACTTCTACAAGCTAAAACAAGTTAAAATTCCAACAGATTCTCAAAAAACCAAGTGAAATAACACTCTCACAAGCTAAATAAGCAAAACGTGACAAAAAAGGTGACAAAAGACGATAAAAGAAAAACTCACCCAAAAAAGTGACAATGATACTCTGAAGGTTCCTTGATCTCCTTAGGCATACTAGAGCTTGATGATCGAGTATAAAAACGAGCTCTAGAGGCATCTATTACATTGAGTTGAGAAAAATTGGAATTCATGACGTGCATGCCTGAGATCAAGGACAAAAGTGACACATGGTGGAAACTTCTAAAGATAGCATTGTGCCACCTTCAGAAAACTAATAATAGATCCTTACTTTCTAGGGATGCATTTTGATTTTCCAGGAAAAGCTGCCATGCATTGCCTAGAGAGATTGTGCAGTTCTGGGAAGGACTATTGAACCCTCTAGCTTATGTACTGAGCAACTTATGAGCAGAAATACTTATGCACAATTTCTGGGCTAAGAGACTTTGTTGGAAATAATACTAAGAGGGGGGGGTGAATCAGTATTATTAAAACTTTTCAATATACCATCCAAATTTATACTTCAACTTATTCTTTAGATATTGATGATTAGCTTATGCATAATAATGAACAAGAACATGAAAAACAGATAGTCACACCATAGAACACCAGATATAAGGTGGAAACCCAATGTGGGTGAAAACCACCTGCTGCAATATGTCTCTATCTTCTTTCAATTAGAAACTTCTTTTACAATGATTTTGTACTGGTGCAGTCCTTTACCAGTACGCAGGCTACAACCTGCGGAGAGCTACAACTCTCTCTAGTTTTCCAGTTTCTCCTAGAAGGGAGCTACAACCCCCTACTTCTTTTCATTCAAGGACCAATTTTCATTAATTTTCAGACTGGATCCAAGAACATCAAATAAACATCAAGTACATGTGAATCAACCAATGTCCTTATACAATCAAACCAATGAGCCACCCGAACTTCTCAGAATGTTGTAAACAGAAAACCAACACCAGTATCCTAAACCCAGAACACAGCAGCAAATAGAAAATAGACAGCCAACAAATATTTCAAAACAGGTCCGCAACTTCACCAATGTAAACCTCTGGATACCCGCACTTCACCTTCAGCTGTTCTGCGTATACCCGCACTTCGTCTTCTTTTGTACTGCGTACCCTGCACTGTGCCTTCAGCTGCTCTACGTATACCCACACTGTGACTTCCTCTGTAGTGTGTACCCGGCACTGCGCCTTTAGCTGCACTGCGTATACCCGCACTGCGCCTTCTTCTATACTTCGTACCCCCTCACTCTCGCTTTAGATCGCCTGCGAACCTCTGATTAGGGCCAAATTAACAGTCCTCCAATGTACTACAGATAGTCAGATCCACAGATCTGATCATGTGCCCGAGAGATCACGACTTGGCAAAGATTCGCCTTCAAATTTTACCTTGATTTAGATCTAGCTTTTAAAACTGATAACCCAAAATTTAGATCTTAAGATATTCAACTTTCAAAGATACCTTAGCCAAGTGATCTCCTTCCCTATTCATAGTCAAGCCCTTATTCACACCATGGGACAAAACCATCAATAACCAATACAAGGGATACAAACCGGGGCTAAATTAGATCCTATACCACGGGCCAAAACCATAGAATCAAGAATGGTGGGCTAAATACCACAGGCCAAACATAAGAAACCCCACGTGAGCGCGCTTCTCTGCCTTGAAGTGAGTGAACTGGGGGTCCGCACCTCATGAATGGGTAACCTGCGGATATGAACGCACTTCCTGGCCGGCGTACCTGCGGGTCCGCACTTTTTGAATCATTCACCTACGTACCTCTTAATTTCCAACATTTTGAGAGCCTGAACAGAGCATTGCCAGCATTGCCACTTGAGTGAGTTGCCATCAAGTACAACACCTGTAACATAGGGCCACACCAGAATCATAATGCCAACAATATCCCCTTTTGGACTTGATGGCAACCTCAAGATCCTCAACGTCATTCTCCCCCTTTGACATCAAGGGCAAAGGGTGATGATCCCCTTAAGAACATGCTCCCCATGACTATAAACCAGATCTGCAAAGAAGCACCATAATCCACCAAACACCATAAATGACCATGAAAGAGATAGAGACATATTGCAGCAATATTTAGACCAGCATCCATGATCTCCTTCTGTACTTCCTCCATAATGCCAACAATGCATTATATGCTCCCCCTGAACCTGTGCAATTCGCATATGTACGCATATACCCCAGATGAACCTTGCGTACAACCAACAATCAGAAGAGATTCAATCAAAAAGATGATGCATCAACAACCCCCATCTTTTGCCTGAGGTATTCAAAGGTCTCCCTGGGCAATGGTTTGGTGAGTATATTAGCAACTTGTTCCTTAGAAGGAACATACTCCAACTTGACCTTTTGTTCAAGTACTTGTTCCCGGAGAAAATGATACTTGATCGGTATGTGCTTGGTCTTTCAATGCATGACTGGGTTCTTTGAAATGCTGATTGCACTTGTATTATCACATAAGATGGAGATGGGTGGTATACAAGTGATTTGAAAATCCTGCATGGTTTGCATCATCCAAAGGAGTTGAGTGCAGCAAGATGCAGCAATAACATATTCCGCTTCAGCTGTAGACAAGGCAATCGAACTCTGTTTCTTGCTGAACCAAGATACTAATCTGGATCCCATAAAGAATGCACCACCACTTGTGCTCTTCCTGTCATCCACGCTTCCGGACCAATCTGCATCTGTATAAGCATGAAGTGTGAGATCTGTATCTCTAGGATACCATAAGCCATAATTTTGAGTCCCTTGAAGATATTTGAAAATTCTCTTCACTGCCTGAAGATGAGTTTCCTCTAGATTTGCCTGAAATCTTCCAACTATTCCCACTGCATGCATGATGTCTGGTCGGGTACCTGTCAAATAAAGTAGACTTCCAATCATAGACCTGTAGGTTGGTTGATGCACTGTTGCTGATTCATCATTTGCACTGAGGCTACATCCTGTGACCATGGGTGTACATACTGGTTTTGCATCTTCCATGCCACATTTCTTCAAAATCTGCTTGAGATACTTGTTTTGAGACAAGAAGATTCCTCCTTCCTTTTGTTGGATTTGCAAACCAAGAAAATATGTCAATTCTCCAAGCAAGGACATTTCGAATTCTTTCTGCATCACTGAGGCAAAGCTTTGACTCATAGATTCTTCATTGCTGCCAAAGATAATGTCATCTACATACACAATAAGTATTAGCAATTTGTCATTTTCAATTTTTATATAAAGATTGCTATCTGCTGATCCTTTTGAAAAACCTTGTTGATGAAGATATTTGTCCAACCGATAGTACCAAGCCCTTGGAGCTTGTTTAAGACCATAGAGAGCCTTCTTCAGTCTGCATACAAGATTTGGATCATTTCCAAGAATGAAACCATCTGGCTGCTCAACGTATACTTCTTCTTCTAAGTCTCCATTCAGAAAGGCTGATTTCACGTCCATTTGAAATACTTTGAACTTTTGAAAGCTTGAGAGAGCAAGGGACATTCGGATGGCCTCAAGTCTTGCAACAGGAGCAAAAGTCTCTTCAAAATCTATTCCTTCTTGCTGCGCATACCCTTTACAAACAAGTCTGGCCTTGTTTCTAATTACTTCCCCATTTTCATTCAACTTATTTTTGAAGACCCATTTTGTCCCTATAACATTCTTATCCTTTGGTCTAGGAACCAACTCCCAAGTGTTGTTCTTTTCGATCTGCTCAAGTTCTTCATCCATTGCTTTGACCCAACATTCATCTTTGCATGCTTCTTTCACATTTTGTGGTTCAGTGGAAGAGAGTAATGCCAGATAGCTTGAAGCTTCTGAAATTGTTCTTCTTGTTTGTACACCTACTTCTTTCTCCCCCAAAATATGAGATTCTGGATGATTCTTCTGAACATACCTAGATGGAGTCTTCTCTTCTATCCTTATATGTTCCTCTGGTGCTTCTTGAGGTTCTTCTTCTTCATCATTCTGTCTTTGAGGGTAGTCTTCATCTTCTTCGATATTTTCATGATTTACTTGCCTAGGAATGTATCCCTTTTCATCAACCACTACATCAATGTTGTCAATAATTCTTCCAAGTATTTTATTGTAGCACTTATATGCTTTGCTGTGTGGAGAATAACCAAGAAGAATGCCTTCATCTGCTCTAGGTTCAAGTTTGCCAAGTTGCTCATCAGTATTCTTAATATAGCATTTGCTCCCAAAGATTTTGAAGTGCTTTACCGAAGGAGTCTCACCATACCAGAGCTCATGAGGAGTTTGAGTGCTGTTCACTCGGTCATTTGTTTTGTTGAGAATAACAACCGCAGCATATGCAGCTTCACCCCAGAAAGTTGCGGGAGTTCCAGACTCATCAAGCATAGCACGAGCCATTTGTTGGACTGTTCTATTCATCCTTTCCACCACTCCATTTTGCTGAGGAGTTATAGCTGTAGAGAATTCTCTTCTTATCCCATGTTCTTCACAGAAATCGAAGAATTCATTTCAGGTAAACTCCCGACCTCTATCGGACCTGAGGCACTTAATTTTGTGACCTGATTCATTTTCAACCAAGGCTTTGAAGGATTTGAATTTTTTCAATGCTTCGTCTTTGTGCTTCATAAGTCCTAACCAAACAAACCTGGAGAAATCATCAATGAATAATATCAAGTATTCTTCTCCTCGAGGTGTCCTTTTCCTAAATGGACCACATACATCTGTATGGACTAGCTCAAGAGGCATGCTGGCTGATCCTTCCTTCTCCGGAAAGTTAGTTCTGGTTTGCTTTCCAAACTGACATGATTTGCATATGGTGTTGTCTAGAATTTTGATATCTGGAAGACCACGAACTGCCTGATATTTGCATGCTTTCCTTATTTGTGAAAAGCTTAGATGCCCCAACCTCCGGTGCCATAACCAGTGTTCATCATCCTTGCTCAAATAGCATTGTTGTTGTCCTTCTTCAAATATGTATAGATTATTTGGAGTTCTTCTACCTTTGATCACTGTTTCACCTGTATTAAGATCACGAACACGACATCCATTTGATCTAAATATTACCTTGGTTCTTTGATCACACATTTGGGTGACACTCAGAAGATTATGCCTCAGTCCATCAACATACAAAACATTTCCAGCTTTGACCTTTTCTTTTAACTGAGCAGTGCCTTTTCCTTTTATAGCTGTAGGAGTAGCATTTCCAAAAGAAACTTTCTTACCCTTTTCTAAAGCAGAATAAGATTCAAGTTTTTCTTTATCACCTGTCATATGCTTCGAACATCCACTGTCGATGTAACATAGATTTTCTTGTTCCTCTGCATAAAATGCTATCCCACATCTTTATGTTTGTGGTTCCTTTATTCTCCATGTTCTGGTGCTTGAGGCTTGTTCCTTTGTCTGCTGAAACCTTCTCCTGCATTCAGAATCTTCATGACCAAAGTTATTGCAAATAGAACATTCAACTTCATTTTCAAGAGCCGAAAAGTTGTTATAGGTCCTTTTTGTAAACCCGGTCATACTTCTTTGTTTTTGAGCTTCTCTAGTCATGATTGTTTTATATGCCACACATTGAGCTGCTTTGTGACCAAAGTTATGGCAAGAGAAACATTTTCCATTGAAGAAACTTCTGCGATTATCAAGTCTACTGGCCAAATGATTGTAATTTCTATTGTCATCCATTTTTGAAGCAAATTGAGAAGATTTTACCTGTGGCTGGTTGTAGCTTTTGTTCACCCTTAAGATGAATTTCCCCTGGTTTACCTGATAGTCTTTGTTTGTTCTTGATGTAATTCGTCCCTGCTTTACCTGGTGATCTCCATTGTGCTTTTGCTCATTCCTTCTTGCTACATCAAGATAATTCTTTGAGGTGGATGCTTGAGATGTTTCTCCATTATATCCCAGACCTGTCTTGTTTAGTGGAGAACGCTGTACATTGATGATCTCATCCAGAGTTTCAGATCCTTTGACAAACTTAAGATTTGTTTTCTCAATTTCTTTTCTAAGGCCAACAATTTCACATTCTAACTTTTCAAGAAGTTTTTCTTTTTCATCAATTTGAAATTGTAGGGTATCAATTATCACATTATTTTCTTCTATACATGTCTTGAGTCTAGAAATCTCTTCATAAAAGCTATCCACATCTATAGCATCCATGTAATCATCATCTTCAAATGCCATTAAAATTTTATAGTCATTACTTCGTTCATCTTCATCACTATTTGATAGACCATCACTGTCTTCATGAGTGTAGTAACTTTTCTTATTTGCATTCTGTTTCTTGTTCCATCTAGTAGGTTCCTTTCCTTTATCAATCTTATCCTTATGAGGACATTTGGCAGCATAATGACCTACTCTTCCACAAGAAAAACATTTAAAAGGTAACTTACCTCTGAACCTTCCAGTACCCCATTGAAGATTTCTGACAAAATTTGATTCTTCTTCTTCTTCTGGCACGTGACTTGCTTCATAGTAGTCTCCTTTGCTTGAAGCCTTAAAGGCAACTTCTCTCCTGTCTGATGGACCTCCTTTTCTCATTTCATAGGCAGTTAGAATTCTGTGTAGCTGAGACATAGTAAGAGTTCGTAGATTTTCCTTTTCTTCTATTGCAGACACTTTAGATTCAAACTTGGGGGACAATGATCTTAGAACTTTTTCAACCACAATAGCCTCTTTTATTTCTTCACCCAAGTTTTTCATGCAATTAACAATCTCGTCTACCCGAAGGAAATAATTAGCCAAACTTTCATCATTATACATTCTGAGATTCTCATACTGAATCCTGAGGGTTTGAAGTTTAGCACGCTTTACCTGTTCATCTCCTTCGTAGCTCAAGACAATCTTGTCCCATATTTCTTTTGCGGATTTATATTGCATAACTTTCACGAATTCTGTTTGAGATAAGCATCCCAGCAGAGTATTGACTGCTTTAGCATTTGTTTCATATTTCTTCTTCTCGGCCGGATCTATAGGAGTAGCTGAAGGAAAAGTGTAGCCTGTATCTATGATATCCCAAACTTCTGTACCAAGAGATTGAAGATAGGCAGTAACTCTTACCTTCCAATAATTGAAGTTTGTCCCATCAAAAATTGGTGGCCTGATTGATGCTTCCCTCTCGTAGTTGCTCATGATGAATGATCTTCCTTCAAGCGATCAAGCTTCTCTGAAGGACCTGCTCTGATACCAATTGTTGGAAATAATACTGGGGGGGGGGGGGGGTGAATCAGTATTATTAAAACTTTTCAATATACCATCCAAATTTATACTTCAACTTATTCTTCAGATATTGATGATTAACTTATGCATAATAATGAACAAAAACATGAAAAACAGATAGTCACACCATAGAACACCAGATATAAGGTGGAAACCCAATGTGGGTGAAAACCACCTGCTGCAATATGTCTCTATCTTCTTTCAATTAGAAACTTCTTTTACAATGATTTTGTACTGGTGCAGTCCTTTACCAGTACACAGGCTACAACCTGCTGAGAGCTACAACTCTCTCTAGTTTTCCAGTTTCTCCTGGAAGGGAGCTACAACACCCTACTTCTTTTCATTCAAGGACCACTTTTCATTAATTTTCAGACTGGATCCAAGAACATCAAATAAACATCAAGTACATGTGAATCAACCAATCTCCTTATACAATCAAACCAATGAGCCACCCTAACTTCTCAGAATGCTGTAAACAGAAAACCAACACCAGTATCCTAAACCCAGAACATAACAGCAAATAGAAAATAGGCAGCCAACAAATATTTCAAAACAGGTCCGCAACTTCACCAATATAAACCTGCGGATACCGGCACTTCACCTTCAGCTGTTCTGTGTATACCCGCACTTCGTCTTCTTTTGTACTGCGTACCCCGCACTGTGCGTTCAGCTGCTCTGCGTATACCCGCACTGTGACTTCCTCTGTAGTGCGTACCCCGCACTGCGCCTTTAGCTGTGCTGCGTATACCTGCACTGCGCCTTCTTCTGTACTGCGTACCCCTGCACTCTCACTTTAGATCGCCTGCGAACCTCTGATTAGGGCCAAATTAACAGTCCTCCAATGTACTACAAACAGTCAGATCCACAGATCTGATCATGCGCCCGAGAGATCACGACTTGGTAAAGATTCACCTTCAAATTTTACCTTGATTTAGATCTAGCTTTTAAAACTGATAACCCAAAATTCAGATCTTAAGATATTCAACTTTCAAAGATACCTTAGCCAAGTGATCTCCTTCCCTATTTATAGTCAAGCCCTTATTCACACCATGGGACAAAACCATCAATAACCAATACAAGGGATCCAAACGGGGGCTAAATTAGATCCTATACCACGGGCCAAAACCATAGAATCAAGAACGGCGAGCTAAATACCACAGGCAAAACATAAGAAACCCCACGTGAGCGCACTTCTCTGCCTTGAAGTGAGTGAACTGGGGGTCCGCACCTCATGAACGGGCAACCTGTGGATATGAACGCACTTCCTGGCCGGCGTACCTGCGGGTCCGCACTTTTTGAACCATTCACCTGCGTACCTCTTAATTTCCAACATTTTAAGAGCCTGAACAGAGCATTGCCACTTGAGTGAGTTGCCATCAAGTAAAACACCTGTAACATAGGGCCACACCAGAATCATAATGCCAACAGACTTTGGGCTGCTTCTCATGCTCTATGAAATTTCCCAGCTGAAGGTTGGCTATCAACTAGCTCTACGTAATTATGGAGTTGAAATCTCACTGCTAGCTTGGACTACACAATTCCTGAGCGCAAGGATGGGTGCCCTCAATGATTGTGCAGTTCACTAAGGAAAGCCTAAAACCAAGTTGAAACCAAGTTAAGAGATCGACTTGCAGGTTAGACAGTAAACTAAGTAAGAAAACACAAGACAAATTATAAAAGGTAAAGCACAAGTATGTGGATTAGTGTGAGATAAGTTGTTGTGATTTTATGAGGGAGGCTCCAAAACGAAGCATAGGAAAAATTTTGGACGGTGGTTGTAGCCACTAAAACATTAGTGACACACTGGTAGAACTCCATCTCTCCATATGGACCTTGTTGCGTGAAAATTGAGTCTAACTCTTCTAGAAGTATTATTCGATTCTTTGATTGTCATGGCTTCTTCACTAGTTTGAGTTAAAGATATAGTCCCTACCATTCTCTTTATCAGAAACGCACATACCAAGCGAAGTCAACTAAGTTATTTCGATTGGTGATGAGGGGTATATGGATGCACAAGTAATATATGTTGTCAGAGTTTTAGTTTCATTTCTGGTGTTGCTTCGCTGCCAGCAGGCCTAGACAATACTCTGACAGAGTCACTTGAAGAACACAAGCATTGCTCTGCTCCCAGCGAGCCTGGATAGTACCCCGACAAATTTACTTGCTTCACCTCTCTTTGCATGAAGCATTTCTCTTCTTTCACCTTTTTTTTTTCGTTTTTTCGTTTTTTAAAGAACTGTGCATAGGCACTTATTTATTTCATGAGACGGAAGAGGGATCCTGACTTATTAAGAGCAAAATAGGTTGTCCCTTTAAAGAAAGATGCCTATATATACGTCTGACATACTTTTTAAGGTTTTCCTCCTCACCTTACTCTACTTGACTGAGTTGAAAAGGGTTAACCAAATATAGAAATCCAATCAGAGTAGGCGGTACTAGTTAAAGTGCAAGCGTTGTGATTTCACCAAGACTCACTGTGAAAGGAACATATTTTCCATCAGGGTAACATCGACTAAAATAAACGCAAGATCTTCACAAGGACATGGAATAGACAGATAACCAAATGTTGATAGTTGTACAAGTCCCCTTGTATTTCACCCTGCTTTTCTAAAGAATCCAAACACGGTTTCATATGGAAACTAATCCCAAGGGAGCAAAAAACAATGAAGAAATCAAAGGAAAAAAGAAAAATAGAGTAAGCAAACAAAACAAAAATCAAACACTACTCCTACTCCTAAGCTAATCAGATCATGGGCCAACTCACGTGAAGTGATATTTCCAATGCAGCCATCGGTGCATTTGTTGACCCATGTGAGTGATGACATGACTAACAAGAAATATATTCTATTAAACCAACAAGAAAGAAAGATAAAGCAATGCAAACCAGAACGTTCGAAGTTTGAATGCGTCTACAGAAAATAAAAGATTGAAAGCACATGAAAGGCTCCCTATAGACATATCATGGTGTTGTGTCACAGTACGTATGGACGACAAGGATGTACACTCTTTTGAATGTGACAAATGAGAAAACATGAAGAAAGAAGAAAATTTTCATTTCACAATAGTGCTTGCTATGTATGACTCTTCCAATGCATGATTGATAGGATCGTGTGATTCTGGTGGAGGATGTGAAAACTATAAACCAGCTTGATTTTCAATGTGAATAAGAGAGTGATGAGGAACCCGGGGAGATTCAATAGATTTTTGATCGGAAGTGGAACTGACCTCAAGGCTATGAGAACCTGACATAACCATCAGTTCAGGCTAAAGTGCCTCGACAACTTGAGGGGTTTCCACTTCATCAGAAGATGGATCATCAAAGACCAGTGGCTTAGAAATATCAACAATAGATGAATTAGAATTGTGATAAGATGAATGAGTGAAAAGATCATGACAGCTAACATCAAAAAATTCAAGATAGACATCAGAATCCTCATGATCTAACGAATCATACAGAAGGGTTGATCATAAACAAAAAATTTCACCCTCCAAATGTCCAGAAATGAAAGATGAGAGGTCAAGTGGATTCGGGAAGAAATTTTTGTCCTCTCTGCCATCAAATGACATCCCGTGAATGATTGTAAGTGGAAACAATTGGGGATAAATTTTCACAAGAAAAATTAGAAATGGAAGAATCGTGAAAGATGTCAGGATAAAGTGGACGAGGTGTGGACAGAAGGAGGTCATCCTTCACCATGGGTTCTTCTTCAAATTCCCACACATACTTAACAAAAATGACAGTGCAGGTTGGTTGCTTGACACCAACTTCGTCCATAACTTGATCCTCATGAACACCACATTTGGAATCCAGAATGGATGAACACAACACACTAAAATTGAGACGACCAAAGGAACCAGTGGATGAAGGTCGAGGGGATGAGACCACATGATAATCATCATGCTTGCAATCCAATTCTACACAGAAATATAGTGTAGGTGGGGTTGGAGGAGGTGACAATTCAATAGGTGGATTCACAACTTCTCCCACCTCTTCCTGCAAAGCTAAAGTTGTTTGATGAAAAGATGGTGAAGAGTCACTTGTGACAGCAACCTTTCCTGTCTCATATTTAGAAGCTCTAACACCGAGGTATGTTGGGAGGGGCTCGAAGGATTCTAACTCGTGTGGATTTTTCGAGATGTGAGGAAGACACTGAAATCTTTCAGTCATAAATTTCCAATCAACTCCATCTTCTAGAAATTCAAAACAAATAAGATGAAATCATTGATAAAATTGCGCAATAGATTTGTTAGGTTCTTTTCGTAATCCTAAAATTGTGTGATTAAGTTCTTTATGGTCATAAAAAAGGAAAGCATGAACTAACTCTCTGATCATGTGATTGAAAGATTGAATAGAGGTTGGGGGAAATGTGAGACACCATTGCTTAATGTGCCTTTCGAACGTGTACGGGAATAATCCACAAGCAATGTCATCCAAGGGGACTTCATTCCTATCACAGAAACCTAAAAAGGAAACTCTGTGAATTAACAAGGTTGTTCCACCTTCACCATCATATTTAATTCGTGACAAGTCATCTATAAAATCCATTGACACATCAAAATCATGAGCATGAGAAAAAAATGTCCGGGTTGAGATTGTGATGTAAGTCATGAATGATGTGCAATGATTCAAAACAAACTTTGAGGAATCAGTTTGTCATCTGGCCCTCCTAGCACCAAAAATGTTAATGGTGTTGGACTCTCCAAAATTCAAGGGGATATGCCCGGTAATAAGTCCCAAATAGACCTCAGACCGTTTGGAGTAGGAGTCCCAAGCAGTGGGTGGTAATGTAGTTCCTTGACCGCGATTGTACGCAGAGATAAGTATGATGACTTTGGTCGGAAGCAAGTGTGTGACCTTGTAGCGAGTCAAGTGAGATGCATGGGGTTTCTAACACATAGAGGGGAAAAGGAAGTGTGTCCCCTAAAACCTTGTAATAGTACATAACTTGAAAATAACACACGAGCGGAATGACATCACAAGTTGCAATGTGGAATAGTCCACAAAAACATAGTGACGAGTTAATCCAACAACATACCTTCAAAAGGATTCATACAATTGCATACAAAATAGTTCATAAGAAAATGTGTAAGTTAAACAACATACATTGCTAAAGAAACCATAATAGTCCAACTACAATAACAACTATGCATGAAAATCTGTTGGCTCAGTTATATTATTAAGTGAAATTTCCATCCATACATACACCATTGGCAGCCACTAGCCCCAATAGTGGAATATTACAGTCAATGAAATATGCTCCTCCAAAGAAGTATACTTGCTCTATGTTGTGGAGAAGCCATCGCTCATTACAATACTCCCAATCCTTCTTTAAGCCTAAGCCTAGCCAAAATCTTGACTCCCAAAATTTTGTTCTATGCGTTATGATGTTCTATATATAACAAAGGGTGGGGTGACCCTTGACATTCCCCTTTTGTGACTCTTAGACTATCCTTGTGACTCTTCAACTTCCTTTACAAATAACTCATGACATTACATAATGATTGTTCACATTCCACTAATGACAGTTGGAATTTCACTTACAATATATTTACAAATAATATTCATTTTCCACATGTACCCATGTGAGACAAAAATAGGCTAGAGACAGCCTAACAAGACAAAAAATTATGACTCTGAAGTTTTTGGAAAGATCAACTAAGCAACCTCCACTTGATGCTCCTCGGTCACATACTGATGCCAAGCTTGGTATTGCATGATGAAGTCCCCAAACTACTTGATGGTGTATTTCTGCGAATGGACTCTTGCCTCCATAGCTTCTAGGTATATGGTCTTGGAACCTATGTCCAACTCATGCTAAAGCATATGCAGCATGGTATTGACCATGATAGGACCACCAATGTATTTCTGCATGTTATGTGTGCTCAGCTCCAAGTCATCCTTGGTGGCCTCTCACCTTAGCTACTCCATGTTCTCATTGATCTCTATTTAGATTTGGTTATTGTTTTTAGCTTCGTTGAGGGAACCGATTGACAGGATCCTATGCATTCTCACCATGACATCCAAGCTCTTGTACGATCGTATATATGAAGCATGTATGTTGTTGATGAATAGGGCAAGTTGCTTATAGTTCTGGATCTACATCTGGATCTTTTCTTTGTCTAGATTTTCCTGTGGCTTCATTATCTTTGGAAAGTGAAGCAGAGCTCCCTTGTATCTCATTTTCCATTCTTGCACGTGGTCGATAGAAGTGTGTATGTCTCTAAGAGTTTAGACAATCTTTCTACTCCACAGCTTGAAACCAAATAGATGCACAACCTCCTTATACACAATGATGAATTCGTCATAGTTTTTTTGCATGGTTGCCTCAAGAGTTGATACTTCAACAAGTATCTCTTTCCTCATTTCTGCCATTGCGGATCATGCAGATTGTTTTACTTTCTACCTGGCCTCTTGCAAGTTCTTTTCCATCTGTTCGTTATCGGCTAACAAGAACTTGAAATTTGAGCTCATGGCTCCTGCATAATCCATGGTGGCATCGGCCATGGTGACTAGATGCTTTCTGACATCTAGCACTATCACCCTTTCCTTCATAAATGCAGTTGATGTGTGATCATCCATGAAATAATTTCTCTGCGCTTGTATAATCCTCTGTTGCAACTCATCAAATGACAGATTTTACACATCCATCATCGAATCATCATCAAGGAGAGCAACCTCTCCTTGCTTGCTCAGGGCTGGTTCTAATACTGGAGGTGGTGGAGACTTAGGGGCGACCTTGGATGCTCCTGGTATGAGGTCGGTATCTTGGTCCTATGGCTCCTATCCTAATGTAACACCCTCCTCCCACATCTACCCAACCAACCTTCTAGCTGGGGTAAACATGTGATGAGAGGCTACTATGATATGATTCAACCTCCTAGGTGATCTTAAGGAAATGGAATCGATGGAAACACAGCACACAAACCTCCCTTAGGTGTTTCAGGAACTCTAGGTACTAATCCACCAGTCCAGGTGCCCAACCCCTAAGTTAACATAGCATTTAGATGAATTAAACCCAAATTAGCCCCCATGAAAAGGCATGCATGTGATTATAACCCTATAGTCACTCTCACGAGATTTCCTGTCAGTGACCATAAACCCTATTTGTCAGTCTTATGCTAGTGACTACAGGATTTGAGTCACTTTTTCATTCCCAGAGCCTAGGTCACTGCCGAGGATTGAACCATCTCTTCAAATCAGTAAAATAACATGGAAATGATAGTACTAATGAAGATACATGTTCAAGACCTTGAATGGAACCCTACTAGCCATGAGACACATTTTTTTAAATACATAGTAAATATGCAACCTACAGGTTTAAATAACATATATGAGCACAGGGGTACCATACTTATCTTAGATTCACTATGAAACATTGTCTCCTAATCAAATTAGCTTCCATTTCATCCATTAGGTCATAGATACATTGATCATTCAATAACAATTAAGAACATGATGAGATCCACACATGGATACTGTCATAAAACATGTAAATAACCAACATAATAAGGACAAAATTATTCATGAAATCACAACCATATAAACCACATATAATCCAACATAATGCTCATAGAAATACGAGAGATAACCTTTCATTAATGATAAAAAATCCAAACCCGAGATGGGACTTCCACATTCCACTCGACTGTAGAATGGTTGAACCAAAACTCTCTTCAACCATTCACCCTCATGCCATATTCCAAGCATGAATGTGGGATTTCGTATAACACATCAATAAAAAACCATCCAGGGCTTCCAAATGCCATCCACCTCAACCCATCAAACAATGATTCCATCTCACAGTTAGACATCATAAAACCATTATCAGATCGTTCTCTATCCAAGCTTTCTAGGGCTCAAGAGAATTTGTCCAACCAAGGCTCTAGGACTAGTAACTCAGCCCACCAAGGGCTCTAGAGCATTTTTCCAACCAAGGCTCCAGGACTAGTAACTCAACCCAAGTTGTTCCAAGGCTCCAAAGCATTTTTCCAACCAAGGCTCTAGGACTAGTAACTCAACCCAAGCTAAGGAAATATGAGAACCAACCAAAAACACAACAATGAAAATAAACCCACAATTGCCATGGATATCCAAGAAATCATAAGGCTAGGAAATCCACTATCAATCCTGACCATCCTCCATGGCAATGAAAGATCACAATAAAAAAATCACATGCATATGCCATGCATGGCAAAACTAGTGAAGGAAACATACATGTAACTTAGTACCTGCAAGAAAATCTGATGTAGCTGCTGATCTCGATTCCTTCTTGCACTTCCTTCTCTTCCTTTGCCTTCCTGCTCCAAGAATCCAAGTATGCCACACCCACTAAGAGTGCTCCAAGAAAACTCTAAGTATCCAAGAGTATGAGAGAGAGAGAGAATAATGAGAGAGCTCCAAAACTTAATTGATAAAGTCTTTCCCATTGATCCTCATAAGCCTTTTTATGAATGAGGCCTCTGTTTTCTTCATTTTCCATTATTTTCCATCAATTTCCTTCTCACATGCAACCTGTGACCTTTCACCTTCCTTTTCTCTTGAATTATTTTCATAAATAAAATGCCAATAAATGACTCTTGCCTTTCCAAAACCTTAGCCATTGCCTTTGCTAATTTCCTTAGCCATAATCAACTGAATCAACACCCACTTGGATGTTTCACCCACCATTCAACTTGGAATACATGTCCCATCGGTCATGGTATTGATATATAATTTACATGTAATTTTCACTAGGGATGTTATAGAACCCTCCTCATTGGGGGAACACCATCCTCGGTGTTCAATGACACCTATAACCAACAAGACTATTGAAACAAAACATATTGTCAATGGAGATTTATAACATAGCTCGTTGCAGTATTTACAATGACCATTGTTGAAACACGACAATCATACTGTTTACTAGATCTTTATAACATAGCTCATTGTAGTATTTACAATAACCACATATTCGCATAGGCATTTGCTTCAACCAACAAAGAACCATATTGTCTATGGAACTTTATAAATCTAGCTCAATACAGTATTTACAATAATATACACATATACACATTTTCTCAACTAGAAAATAAAAATATATGATGCCTGAATCCACAACAAGGGAATCTAGAGGCTCACACCTCCACCCTCAAGCAATACTAGGTTTCACTTCCTTCCCAGGAAGTTCAGAATCCACTGCCACAGTCAAACTGCATCCAATATTCAGTGCTATAATCTTGTGCCACTTGTCCTCTTAGTGAACAGTTACCAACTCATTGTTCCAGGGCGCACTCCCAATGTGCATCTGATTCCATCTAGCAGTGCTAATGACCAAAACAAATACATCCTTGGTTTTCCCTTCTCTGCTAAACAGTCCCTCAGGAAATTCAATCAACCCTTTCATACAATCACTCACCTTCCAAGTTCCACTAGCACCCATATCTCAAGTAGTCCATCCCTTGGCAAGCCTTCCTTGCATTAGAAGATACAAAAACCAGGGCATATCCCTACCTAAAAACAATCATATCTGTCATAGCATGCTCATGGAAATCAATGGACATTATTGGGTACCAGTGTCTCACAATGGCCCTACTCATGAATTACTTCACCAACATACTGCTTCCTGTTTCAATTCCTTTGTTACTGCTGCTAATTCTTGCAGTCGATTTCAACCCCTCAATCGGGCATGTTCATGAATTCCTGTACCAAGCACATAAATTCCATTAGATTTAAAATAAATTGAAATAAATTCACATCATACCTCTTTGGTAGCTCGTTAATAAGGTACATTTGCAATCATGTTCGCTACCTATCACAACAAGTCAAACTAGCATATTTGACCAAATCAACATGTATAAAAATGTCACATCAGGTTAGCTCAAAACATAACCATCATAGATCAACCATAAATCACATGTAACTATCATAAACCAAAATCATAATTCACATGTACTCATCATTTACCAGAATCATAAATCACATGCATGATAAAACTAAAATAATATACTGATATTTATCCTTTAATCGATCCTTACTTCTTCCTTTGTTCTTATTTTGTACACACACTGGATCATTTTCCACACCCGACAAACACCCAGTGCCTTCTCCTCAACCAGGTGCACGTATACATAGTGTGAATCACTCACATATGACCACACATGACATACAACTCCATTCAAGACATGCACCTACACCTGACATACAACACATACACTTACACCTAGTGTATACAATACAATACATACACCTACATCCCGTCCGTAACGTAATACATACACCTACACCGGGCGTACAACATAACATAATACATCTATACCCAATGTAAGACACCACACAATACATGCACCTACACAATGCACATACATAGTACCGCATGCCCGCATCACAGCATGTACAACATGAACTCAATCCCACATGTACACTAGTACCATATGTACCATGCATCACTGTTACACAGTATTTTGTCACACCTCCTACACTTCCCTGTGACATACCCCGAAGTGCTTGAAACTTAACATTATGTAGTGTACTCATTCAGATATGCATCTAAAATCCTCCCTAAGACATTTATTGGAAAATGCCTTGATCTTCCCCTGAAGGAAATAACTCTTAAACCCGAATTTGAGAATCATCGCTCTTATGAGACTAAAAACCATGATGGTCTCCTATTGTATTATACTCGACTCGTGATGGCATCTCTCTGTTTACTTGTATACCCATGATGATCCCAAAAAGGCAATTTTCACAAAGAGGATGAGAAGCTTCATGATCTAGAAGCTTCTAGAGCAGCGAGCTCGAGATTGTTCGGCATAGATGAGGTCGATTTCTCCCAACTTGGCCTCTTGATCTTATCCCTATGAGTTACCTCCTTGAGATGAGGGCCTACTCCTATCTTTGGAGAGATCCTAACTCCCTTTCCTAGCCTATATATTCATCCTCTCCCATTCCCAAATGGTTGGTCTATGTCTATTTGCACCCTTGCGCTAAGATTGTTCCTATATGCTACTCATTTGTCTTGGAGAAGGAGTGCTTGGAGAGATTAGCTTGGAATTGGACATTCATTCAAGGAGAGCCTATCAACATCAAGGCTTGGTTGTATTCTTCCCCTTCTTTTCTATTAATATACAATTGATGGCTCATTTTCCATTGATGTGTATGCTTATGTATCATCTATCTTAACATTGTGTGATTAGTTAAGTAGGTTTCTTTTGAATATGCTATTAGAATTTTCATGCCTTGTTGTGTCTTGATCTCTTGTGCAAGTGCATAAACGTTGTGAGAAGTAGGAACGAACCCATGACACAAGTGATTCAAGATCTTCAATAAAGGACAACTTGATAGCATTAGAATGAGGTAGGCCATCTTCTTCGTCTCTATTTTCAATTTTAACTTAGGAAAGTGTCTAATAGATTGTCACGTAGGTTGCTAGTCCCACTCATTGGGCTAGAGGGATCATCTCTGTCCGCAGAGAGGATTTAGATAGACAACAAAATGGTGACTCCACTAGGGAAGCTATAACCCTTTCCATCCCATCCTTCACCTTGAATTTGTGATGAGTTAGACCAATCGTCGATTTATCGACTTGTATGCATCAGTCTGGGTTTATACCATCACTGATTACTGCGTTAGAGTGCTAAGTCTGGAATGTTTCTTCGAATCTTTTTTGTGTTTTCCCATATTCCTTGCCCATCGTGGGTTTATCTCTAACAATCAAAATGGCATCGCAAGTTTTTACCGGTACAGTAATGATGAAAAAAAATATTCATTATTTGGTTGCGCTGAAATCATCACTACTTTTGCTATACAAGGTAGTGATGATGGCCCCGACCATCACGGGTTTGGCTATGCAAAGTAGCGATGATAACCCAATCATCAGGGATGTTGGTATATAAAGTAGCGATGATCCTTGAATGTGAGAATTTTTAAGTTTTCTTCCTTAGAATCCAGTGTGTCTTGGCCCCTAAGGTCTTTTCCTATCCTGTATGCTTGCATTTGTCAATTTTTGATTGGTTGTCTAATAGAAAATTATATATTACAGAGCAATTGAACACATAAAATATATTGCAGAAATATAAACACAGAAAACATATAAAACAAGAGAGACAGAGATATACGTGGTTCACCCAATTTGGGCTACGTCCATGGAGAAACAACCAGTCCTTCCTTTTATATTATCCAGCAAACTGAAGAGATACAACCTACAATAGATCCGTTGTAATTCCGTTTTCTCCTCTCTCTTTCTCGCTCAGAATACAAATCTACATAGACACAATAAAATTCCCTCATATATAGCGAGGGGTTGCCTTCTAGGGAAAAAAACCCTAAATTAAACATAACTTCTACCGTCAAATCTCTTCCTAATGAACGACCCAGATTGACTACAAAATTACAACATTTAAAAGGCAATTTTACATCTATTTTTAGCTTCAGGGCAATGTCCTCAATCCCCCACCAGGGGGGGGGCTCCTAAAGATTGTTGCTACCCCCCTGGACCCCCCTATCAATGCAAATATTATGAGCGACGTTGCCAACACATTACGAAATAGGGTCCAATGCGGTGATACCTTTGAATAAAGAAGATAATCAGGGTCCACACCCAACAATCTCCCACTTGGAGACTGATGATAGAAACTCCACTGCTGCTTCATTTGTTGGAAAATGACTCCACTTTGGACTTGCTTGTTTCTCATCTTCTTCATCATACTTGAAAACCAATTGAAACTGAGAAGAATCTCAGTTTCTCCCTCGTTACAACTTTTGTTAACATATCTGCAGGATTCTGGCTAGTGTGTATCTTTTCCAACTTCAACTGTCCATCTTCCAACACTAACCGTATGAAATGGTACTTGAGTTGTATATGTTTAGTCTTGGAATGAAATGCAGAGTTCTTTGGAAGATGTATGGCACTCTGGCTGTCACTGTATAACTTGCCCAACTCCTAATTTTTACCCAATTCATCTAGAAACCTTTGTAACCAAATCATTTCTTTACTAGCCTCTGTAGCAGCAACATACTCTGCATCCATTGTTGAGAGTTCAACAACACTTTACAGTTTTGAAACCCAATTGATAGTTCTTCCGCCTATAGTAAACAAATACCCTATTGTGCTCCTCCTATTATCTATATCACCCACCATATTTGCATCAACATATCCCTTTAGAGCAATGTTTGAACCACCAAAGCATAATGCTTGATTTGTGGTACCTCCCAAATACTTGAGAATCCACTTCACCGCCATCCAATGTTTTTTTCCTGGATTGTTCATGTACCTTCTTACAACTCCCACTACATGTGCAATATCAGGCCTTGTGTAGACCATTGCATACATTAAGCTTCCAACTGCTTATGCATATGGAACTTTAGACATATAAGCCATTTCTTCTTGAGTCTTGGGACACACCTCCTTAGTTAGTTTGAAATGGCTAGCCAAAGGTATACTAACTAGTTTTTCATTTTGCATATTAAATCTTTTCAACACCTTTTATATGTATTCACTCTAAGACAATGTTAATTTTTTATTCTTCCTGTCTCTAGTTATTCTCATACCAAGGATTTGTTTTGCAAAACCCAAATCCTTCATTGCAAATGAGTTCACTAGTTTTCTTTTGAGCACATTTATTTCCTGCATGTTAGAACCTACAACAAGCATGTCATCTACATACAATAAAAATATAATATAATTTCCATCATTTTTCCTTTTGAAATAAACACAATGATCATAGTTACATCTAGTATAACCTTGTTCAAACATGAACCTGTCAAATTTTAGATACCACTGCCTTGGAGCCTATTTTAAGCCATACAAGCTCTTCTTCGATCTGCACACTAGTTTCTCCTTCCCTTTTACCTCATATCCTTGTGGTTGCTGCACATATATCTCTTCCTCTAAATCCCCATGGAGAAGGGTTGTCTTTACATCTAGCTACTCAAGATGCAAATCTTCAGCTACTACTAGACTTAAAATAGTTCTTATTGAAGTCATTTTAACAACAGGAGAAAATATCTCATCAAAGTCTATACCATTTTTCTATGCATATCCCTTCACCACAAGTCTAGCTTTATACCTTTTTCTACCTCCATATTCTTCCTTCAACCTGTAAACCCATTTATTTTGCAATGTTTTTTTAGGGAAAATTTTAAGAACCACCCTAAATTTATATGTATAATAAATGGGTGAATCCCCATGATACATAGGAAAAATAGGATGCGATTTTATCAATAATATAATATGTATATATAAAACTTTTAGCAAATATCTCACCAGAATATATTATCTTGTAAAGTCATGGTGAATCTTTCACTGAATTATAAAATCTTGTAAGATCTTGGCAAATCTTTCACTGAATAATAAAACATTGTGAAGTCTTGGCAAATGTTTTGTTAAAGTATGAAACAACATATGGTAATAGGAAAACATATTCATTAAACTGTAACATACTAACATACATGTTTGGAAAAAAGAAACATAATTTTCTCTTCATATAAACAATGTTGCAAGTTTTAGTGGTCGTGTTTGTCAAGTTTCTTACTATACACTCTTTCATAACCTTCTATTAGTTTTGATAATATTCCACAACAAAGTTCTGGTAGGTGTTGATCTTGACCACCAGTTCTGTCAAGGTAGGAGATATTGATCTTTTCTCTACCACTTTTGTCAAGCTATGAGAGATTAATGTTTGTACAAATTTTGTTTTAAGTTTCTCCCAACTTTTGTTCCCTTGAGTGTTTCCATCACTACCTTGTTGATTCCATATCAAACCAATTTCTCAAATTTCAGCCTAACTGTGACAAAGGACTTTCTTGCTTCTACAAATTTGCAGCCTCATTGTAAGGAGAAGTTGTTATATTTGCAGGGGAAATTTATAAACACTTTCATTCACTCTCCCAATAGTTTTTAAGCCATCGACCTTCAGGTAGTTCATCCTTCCATATGAAATTTGGTCATTACACTCTGTTCTTCGAGAAATATATAAGTTACGAAACTCATTCTACCATGTCATGAAGTGTTGAATCGAGGGAATCCCATACCCATGAACCTTACCTGTGGTCTTACGATGTGATCTTTTGTTTTGAGTGATTGTGTTAAAGTCCCTCCCCTTTAAGCAGGCTTTATGCAAGTAGGAAAATGAAATAAGGCCCCCTTACTTACTGACCTTCCTTTCTCTTACCTGAATAGTTGTATCTTACCCAACCAAAAAATGGTTCCTACCTTGAATTATGGAGTTTAATAGACCAAAAATAAAATATTTATGTAACTCTGGTCCCCACCACCTAAACACCTTATGGCCCAGCACGAATGAAGGCATGTTAAGGATTTCTTCATTAGTCTTCGTAAAGATCATTTCAATTCATATTCATCATGGCTTCTGCTAACCACTCATGTAGGGTCACTTGGCTTGGCAATGCAAATTTCTCATTAATGCTTCCCATCACTCGACCACCTTCAATCATATTCATTTCAACAATTTCATTTTGATTAGCATTTGTAAAATTTGTATGTGGTTTTTGTCATCAACAACTACTATTTTTTCTTGAATTTCTCCATCATATTCTTAAGTAGCATTGCCATGTTCATCATCATCACCTAATAGATGATAACATCCTTGAGGTAGACTCAACATGTTTAAAACAACTTTGCATCTTTATCACCACGTATTTCAAAAACTTGGCTGCAAGCCTCATCATTGGTAAGAGCATCATAATTTACTAGCCAAATTCCATTGCACCTACATTCCATATTAATATTAGAGGGTGTCAAGGTCCTTTCAATAGATATGCTAGAAATTTCAACTATTTCAAACCTTTTTACCTCTCTCCATGGGTTCTTTGCCATCCAATTTATTCTCTCAAACCTTAAATAATTCTTAAAAGGCCCAAATGCACTTCTAGGGGTTGCAACTTATGAGAAATTTCTAAGCAGTGCTAACACTATGTATGCCTATCGTGTTTTCCTCAGTGGTTTGTAAAACTATGTTGTTGTGATGGCCATAAAAATTAACAAGTATATATTTGTAAGATAGACACCTCCAGGTAGAAAGTGAAAATATGGTATAGCCAAATCATAAACAATTATTTAGTCATCCATGCATTAGGATGTGTAACCATGGATATTCCTTGCTCACAATTCTTGACATGGTTCTTCAAATTTTTGTTTCCCTAAAACAAATATAGCTTAGACATTGATAAACCAATTGTAATTTCACAACAAAATATAGTTATCCACGTTGTTGTTAGGAAACACTTTGGCATGTTTTCACTCATTCTCTTGGAATTTATCCACATGCCATAATTCCTTCCAACTTGGAAAGGAAACCCATCACAAATGCATATATATTTTGTAAACTGCATGAATGATATTTGGATGCCTTGGATAGAGTGTAATAGAACTTGGTCAGAATTGTAGGGTGTAAATCCATAGCTTTGTCTCTATTTAGGATTTTAATTGTTCATAATGCCAACTCTTGATATATTTTCATAACTCCTGCACACCCTGATTTCCCCAAAATCCACCTTTGAATGGACTCAAAGTGGAGCAATGTTAGCCATAAGTTGTATCAACTCTAGGTCATGGCCAATTTCAATTATATCCTTACACCAATCAACTATTTCCTCCTTTTGCTCAATTAACACTGTAATAACCCCTTTTTTCTTCTTCCTTGCATGAGGTATTTAGCCAATAATTTATTTATGCTGGTGAGTTCCATATTTTCTCATTGCAACTCTTATTAAGCATCCATTGAAGTCAACATCATCGATTTCCTTCAGCATATCCTCTTTAGTTTGGCCTCTATTAACACTAATATTCTTGGTTAAACTCACACCTTGCACTATAATTCATGCAGAAGCACCACCTTCAACATCTACATCATATGCTCTTCATCTTTTATATGATTATGCTCTTCAAAACCTACCAGATTTAACTCCTCATTGGAGGAAGAGTTTTGTAGATGATCAACTCTTGTCACTTGCATTGTTACCCTAATAAGAGAAACACTATTTCTTTGTGCATGATAGAAAAACATTAAACAAAAAAATTATTGTAGAATAATAGAGGTTGATTCAGTGCCTAGCAACAAGGAAACGAAAATCCTTGAGGTAAACATAGGTGACAAGAAACAAAAATTTAAAAGAAGAGATTTTATGAAATAGTGTCGATCCCTAACTAAAGATTCATGGTGAGAGAATTGTTTGCAATGACCTATAGAGAAGTATTGTAAACTGAGTTGAAGAAATGGTGATTCCATTAATGATGGTTTAGATTTATAATGCTCCACTGGAAATCTTGATTGATGAGTCCCAAGAATAAAGATACATTGTATGGAATTATGACAATGATCTAGAGAGCAGTATTGTAAATTGAGTTTTTGCAATGGTGCTTCCATGAATTATAGATTAAACATATAACATTCCATTGGAAAGTTGAGTGGTGAATGGTCATTGACATGGATTGCATATGCAGAATGATGATATCTGTGTCTAGGATTGATTTGATTATGATCTTGGGGCTCTTAGTTTCTCCTAGCCAATGTTGGTGCTTCTAAAATGTTTAATGGCCCTGGCAGATTGATTTGATTAATGGTCATTTTGAACATAGTTGAATAAGTTACTCCTATACATTATAGAATGAAAACTTATGGGTGGGTCATGGAAAGCATTACCTATTCATGTCTCATCAAATGCACAAGGGGAAAGAAGCATTGGGCTCTATATGGACTTGAGGTTATACATATTGGAACATCATTTGCTACAGACATTCTCCAGCAATCAACCTCTTTGTCAGATGTGATAGGTAATCTATACATCAAAACTAAACCTTGTTGGACTAAACATTTGATTGTTCTTAATGTATAAGGATTTGAAGTGTCTTTATGTTAGAGCATTTAAAGATGTGTTTGGACATGATGTTTGTATGTTAGTGAACTAAGAGTCACTTTCTAGACAATTGTATGCCTAGTGATTTTATGGACTATTTTTAAACTTGTGAGCATTCTTCGTTATTTTAATACCACTTTTATAATGTGTTATCGGTGTGTTGTGTTCTGATTTGTTATAGCTTCAGAGGTCAAGTTCTATCTCCACTATTGGTCCCCATCCACTACAGGCTTCACTCCCCTAGTTTATCACCTGCTCCAGAATCACAAACTCATGAGGCATTGATTAAATTGAATAGAACCAATGAGAACTTGACAATAATATCAATGGAGTTGCAACAATAGAAAAACATAATTAGATCACTGTATCAGGACAATACATCAAGCATGCAATAATTCTTGCGAGAACGATCTCCATTACAGCAGGAACGACTGGCGATCATGACATCAAATACAAAAAGATTCAAAGCATTGATCAACAAGAGATGCTGCTTAATAATAATGTATTACCCCACAAATAACACCTCATGTTTAATTTCAAATGAATTATTACACCACAAACAACACCTTATGTTTAATTTCAAATGTATTACAAAGAACAACAAAGAAACTGCCAATATAAAATCCCAAGAATCAAATACGTGCATAACCTAATAGCAAGTTCTATGTTTTGGCAGCAGAGTAATGAAAAATAATCCAAACTGAAAAAAATGTTATCTTCTGATGAATGACATATCACAATAGTTGTGTAGGAATTAAAACAAATCATTCACAATCACCACATTATTAGACATAAATTCCCATTGAAAAATAGGAGTAGCTAATCAAAAGCAAAAAACTCTCAATTTTGCAGTCTGCGCCAAACAAAACAAGCACGAGAATTTGAGATGATGATTAGACACATGAAAATCATGGCTACTATGCAATAACCAAGTTTCCTAAATAATGTTACCTTATTTGACCAATAATACTCAAAACACAAAAGTAAATTCTACCATTTTTGAAAGAGTCGAGTTCGAATGTACATGCAGATGAAGGTTTCTCATTAAAACACGATTACTATTTGATAAACCATCACAGTTGTAGATGACTTTCAATCCTGATCTTCGACACTTGACCTAATGAAAACCTAAGCTAACTATATCATATTACTTTATGCCATCCATGAGACAACAACAAAGGTTTTATATTCTGCCATTTTCGTGAGAGCCAAACTAGGATGTATATGCAGATGAAAATTTTTCATTGAGAAAGAAATTATTACTAATTAAAAACATGCCAAGTTTTTACCTATAACCTGACACTCAATCATGATGTTGAGAACCTAAGTTAATGGAAACATCCCAATACACCATGCCCACCATTCACAAAAGATTTTACATTCTACTAATTCAAGGAGAGATTAGTTGGAATATATGTATATGCAAATGAAATTTCACCAAGGTATAGAAGCAATTACTCATATGTTTCACAATTCTAGTTTGGAAAACTCCTATTATTCTTTTCAACACTTCCAACTGAAAACAATCTCTAGCAATGTGAGACTACACTCACTATAATTTGCGCTACTTTGAACATCCAGTTGGTTGAAAGGCCTTGCACTTGGTGGTCACACAAAAATTTGAGCATTCAAGAGTCAAATATTTTGAAACAAAACTTAACCCATGTTCATCATTTAGATACTATGATTCCCTTGAATAATACCCTCTCCTATTAAGACAATTAAAACCAGAAGACTATTAAATCAAAAGCTAAACAATGTTGTCAACAGGGTGTTACCTGGTTAGTGAAAGAGGGGTGTTGTTATCATGCCCACTGGGGTTCAACTCCCCCAAGTGACATGTTCACCTCTCGTGGATTGGCATACCTCCACAAGGGGCTTCTTATTGTGTATGGGACCAGTTACAAGTCCTATGCAATTTTGGCAAAATAGATACCACCCACTCATGGTATTTTTTACAGTCCTCAAGGACATCACATCATGTCTCACAACCTTAATATGATAATCCTTGCACTTTTTTCTTGACCCCATAAAACTCCATAACAAATTATATATACAATTGTTTGGAATAAGTGAATCCAATAGTAATTGGATCAAATACTCCACTTATTTTTTTATGTTTTTGGCTCTGAAATTTATCTCTATATACTCTGCATTCCTCTGTCCTATAGACTAAATGAGAGTTTGATTCTATAGACTCAATAAACTCAGGATGTAGCTTCCTAATAGTGTAAGTCCCAATCAATCTAATGTAATGACTAATACTAATATAATTCAAAACAGTAAGAGTAGTCAACCATTGAAATGAAACACAGACAGGGTGTGTAAAGTGGTCAATTCAGTAATCAAACCCTATGTAAATACCTACTCAAGCTATGTCAGTTCTATCTATAAACCATGGATAGGGTGGTAAATTCATTCCATAAAGGGTGTGTAAAATAATGTAACAGTAGCACTTTATTTCTATTTATTCCTACCTAAGTCTCTATAAAAGAGGGTCGAAATAAATACTCAGGAAAATGAAGGATTAAAAGGGTGTGCCATACAAATTATATAGAAACTTTTTGCCAATAAATAAAATAGAAAACTCAACATCCAACACACCAAAACAAAATTTGTATGCTTATACTGGGAAAGCGCATAAATTCAAGAAAAATACAGATCTCAACATGGTTCATTGTTATAATCTACAAATGGGACCAATTCTTGCCAGCCTATGTGAGATGATGAATGTAACAATAAAATCTTAGAAGCCCAATTGATTGCAAATGTGTCATGTATACATGGAATCTGTGCATGTGTAGAAGTATCTTAGTGAACACACTTTATGAAACTGTGTAATTGACCCAATACCTAGACCCTTGAGAAGTATGGAATATTTCTTTCTAGGCTATATAAAATATCCATAGTCACACCACATAAATAAGTGCTATAATAGCTTCCATACAAGTTATCAAATTTTTTAAACCCAAAATTCTTATGATGAACAAAAAGAGAGTCATACATAATTGCCAATAAATAAAATGGCAAACTCAACATCCAACCCATCGGAATAGAATCTGTTAATGCCAATGTTGGGAAAGCACATAAATTCAGACAAAATTCAGCTTAAAACATTATTCATCATTATAATATACACATGGAACCAGATCTTACCAACCTAGTTATCGTCACTAAAGCCCAACCTAAAAGTTAATGAAGGAAACTTCTGATCTTGTGAGTATGTCATATATCTAACTAATATTTTTAGTGCCAACACCAGAGAATGGAAATTGGATAGCAAATTATTCAACCTGCTTTTTAAGATCAACAATGCTATTTCGTAGCTAGAAATTGTCTGACTTAATAAATTCTATAAAATCTTTTAATTTTGCACTTTTCATAGAGCTCTTAGCCTTAATGGCTATTTTCACCCCCTCATGGATAAAATCTGCAACCTTAATAAAGTCATCCTCAAGAAGCCCACCGGTGGCTAATGGAGGAGTCCCTATGCGTTTATCACCAGGAACCATAACACTTTTATCACTTAAAAATGTAAGGTATTAAAGTAAGATATATCATCCCATGGAGAAAGGAAAATTAATGAATCCCTTACATTTAAATATACAAAGTAAAAATTCATGTAACCTGGTACAAAATTCTTGTTCAGTGTGATAGAAGCAACATCCAAAACGCCCTCTACTCTTGCACCATCAATGCCCTATCCAAACCCATTAATATATACCATGTTACATTCAACCAACTAAATCCAATAGAAATCAATATACAAATAGCTTGTGTACTCCAACATATGAACAGATGATCCTTACCAAGGGCCTCGAATCAACTAGAACTAGGTGATTTTCACTACCACTAGACACCAAATTGTAACCCAAATTCATTAGGCTCTTTGCAAGGGCTCAGCAATTTGCTACAACTTACTAAAACTATTTTACCTTTGATAAGAAACAAAATCCATTCAAAAAATAATTCACATGCATGAATTTTACAGAACCTTAGACATGTGAGAGTGCTACATCTGTACTTGATAAGCCTTGAACTTTGTAGTTACATCATGTTTTAACAAACAACAAACCCTCCTATGGTATGGTTATGTGGTCCTCCCTAGAAAGCCACAAATTATTTCATGTATCTTTTAGAAACGAAATGATACAAAAAAACAATATATCCAATATTATGATATTAATGAGTAGGAGAACAATATGGATGATGGAGGAAAGGAAGGAGAACTCAAATTGACCTATAACCCTAGAAAAAATACATTTTTGATGGTTGTCTCTAGGTCGACCCGCAATACCGGTTCCTTCCTTAAGAATATCATGCCTCCCCAAGGACCTCATAAATAATAAAAATCACAACCCTGTAATCCAAAAATATTTTAGAATGAAAAATATCAGAAAGATAAAAATGAAAGGAAAAAAGTGAAACAATTGAGAAACAATTCAAGGAACATAATTAGTTTCATCGAAGTTTTGATCTAGTAGTGATAAGAAATAGAAAGAACATAAAAAATGAAAACAGGAAACTAAATCAAAGAACTTGAAAGAGAATCAAAAGGAAAATCTACACCTCGTAACTCTATAATCACTCCTCCTATGATGGGAATGGCATATTTGTTTTAGTTCTTCGTCGTTTCTTGAACATTAATTGGATTCTTTTTCTTCTACAAGGGGGGAATGGCACAAATATATATCATTAAGATAGATCCAAAAAAAGTTCCATCTAATATACTCATATTTTTAATCGAAAGGGTGAAGTGCAAAGAAAATTAATAGCATCAACTCACCTTGTGCGTTGTAGTTGTTACTACATCACAAAAATCAAATGGACTGACCATTATAGAAGAAACAACAAGACCATTTATTTGTGCCATATCCATCATTAAGTATGCCCCAACTATATTGGCAATCTTCCCAAACCACAAACTTTTTAGTACTAAAATCATAATAAAAACAACATTACATAATATAAGAACATATTAATAAAATATGCTAAAATAAACATTGTTGGAAAGAGAAATTTTTGAAAGGACTGCCATTATAATATTTAGAAATACCCAACTTCAATACTTGCCTCATGCGAGGGTAATCAATATCTCGGGGATATGCACTAGCACCAACAATGATAAGCTTGATCCTAAAAAGGGTGGCATTCTTCTCAAGCATCTCATAGTCAATGAATCCTATAACCCAAGAAAACAAACCTGACCATTAACACTTTGAACACTTCCCCAAAAGATTGGTTCAATATTTGTCAATGATGGAACTGTTTCCCTCCTAATTATTATTAGACTAGAAATGCAAGCTCACCTGTGGACTCATCTAGATGATATGGCATTGATTCAAAGTAAATTGATGTCGCAGATACTCGCTTTGTTATTGTGAATCCATGAGATAGATGCCCTCCATGTGATAAGTCCAAACCCTAAATGTTGCAAAGAAAATTTTCACGAGTTACATGCCCAAATAGGAATGATAATATAATCAAAGGAGGTTTGTAGTTCAGAACCATGCACACCATAATGCGATGATGTGGTTGGAGGAGAGTTGTATAAACAACAAAATTAGTTGGGGATCAAGATAATGGTTGAAAATTAGCATCATATGTACTATTGTTAAGATGGATTGCTTCTAGGGCCCTTTGCTAGCAAAGCCTCTCACATTGGTCAATGAATTCATTTCCAACATATTATATGCATGGCATATATCCCAACCCAACACAGTAGTGAATAAATATAGAAAAGTGTCCAACAACTGTATCCATCATTGTGATAACAGATACTCATGCAAAAACTACAGGTCTCTACACTATAATGCTGAACCCAGAAACCATTACACACATCTCCAACATTCAAACTAAAAATTGCAGGTCCAAAAGCTAAGAGAAACTGAGTTTAACAAGAAAAAAATACCAAGTGGCAAGAAGAAACTGCCAAGCATCTCAGACACAATCACAATCATGATGGTGCTATTCTTCACATTCCAAGTTATATCTTCAAGCACTTACCTCTTACCAGGGATTCCTTCTAAATACTTGTTTGTTAGACATGATCCAACAACTTCCATAACCACCCAGGATGTAAAATTTTCAGAAGAAATAAGTTCCAAGCCATTGAATTGTGACTGCTTTTCTTTCTCAATTATCACATTCATTTCAGGATCGAGCTCACTCAGAGGAGGATCTACAAAGCTCTGTTTTCCCTCTGTACGGAGTAATTTACAAACTAGATAAAGGAATCACAATAAATTTAGTACCCTCAGTAACTGAGGCATGGTTTGACCGAAGCATTAATTTTATTATTGAGGTCTACAATTTCCATTTGCTGGCATCCGAGGGGAATCCAGATCAAGAACAAAGTCTTTATCAAGCCATTCACTAACCATTAACTCAACAAAACTATAAATAAAACTGAGGTATTTGACATAGTTCATTAAATGAAGATAAGAAGCTTATTTGCAGCAACTCAATTCACAAATGAATCTTCTAAACACCTCTAAGTTAAACTATATTCAACTATGATCTGTGCTTTCTTCACTTGGTCTTCAAATGGCAATATTATCAAGGATGTCACATAGGCTATCTATACATGTAACAATTTCAACCAAAAACCAATACATAAATAAATAAATCATAGCATGAATTGTGAAGAACATGCACACCTAGGAAGTTGCAAGGTTGCACCAGCATGAACACCAAAGGATTTCCCATTGTCAAGCTTGTTGTGATACAAAAAGGTTTATATGATGGGAACAACCTCAAAGTTTCAAACCTCCTAATTTTCTTCTTTTCTATTTCCAAGGAACCCCCAAATCTACTTGTGAAGTTTTCGGCATCAAATTTGCAGTTGGGTTCAAATTATATTGACCCAACAAACCCATCCCTACTGTTCCACTACCCATTATGACCTGCAATGAATATGTTTGCACCTGAAACAAGAGCTATCCTCTCTGACCACTTCAAAATGTGAAAAATAATGAAATATCAGGAGACATGTGAATCCAGAACTTGATGTATTGTGGATAATTCTCGGGCAGAGGTAGACATGAAAGACACCAAAAGCAGCACCAATTCGAATTTGCCTCCTGCATGTTACTGACTTGGGTTCAAATTGCAGATAATATACAGAACAAGAATATCACACATGCAGGAGCAGCTGACTTGGGTTCGAATCGCAGATAATATATAGAACAATAATATCACACATATTCACAGATAATATATATAACAAGAATATCACCTTAGCAAGCACCAACAAAGAAAGGCCATGGATAAGTTTTATCAACCTCCAGATTGCAACCCACCTTGGAACTTTAACCTTTGGAGTCATTTTTATGCCTTCATATAGGTATTTTATTTGATGATGTACCTGAAAAGGAGGGATATCCTTGTCTACAAAATTTTTATTCCTTCTTTCCTGTCCAAATGGCTCTAGAGGCAATTAGGGGCAATGATCTATGTTATTTGATTTCTCTATCATCAAATAGTCCAACAAGGAAGCCTCCTACCAAGTACCCTATCCTCAAATAAGGGGAGAATAACACCCCATACCTCCTGAGAAAAAATACAAATGAACACCAACACGTGGTCTATTGTTTCCCCTTCACATTTGCATAGAGTACAAATTCCAGGACCCTACCTTGCCTTATTTTGTAGAACCTCTAACGTCAAAACAGTATTCGTTAGGTCCAACCACATAAAAATCATGGATTTCATTGAAGATTTGTCTTTCCAAATCTTCGCCACCACCAAGCTACTACTACCACTTCATCATCAAGGATAGCCTTGTACCGCAAGCTAGTTGTCAACAGTCATATGGCAGGATCATTGGACCATACAACTTTCTTGCATGAAGAAGACATGGAGACAACTCTTTGCTCCTAAATGCAACCAATGTTGAGTTTAAAAAAAAAAAAAAATTGCTTGATTTTGTACTGAGCAACAACAAAATATACAAAATTTCCTTGTGATAGAGTTGCTAAGATGGAATCTTCATCTACAAACATTTACCTATTAGGATGAGAAAATTCAAATCAAATTTCTTTCTTATTCCATATAATCCAAGTGCAAGATAAAAAAACAAAAAAAAAAAAACACATCAAGTTTGTTTACCCCAAAATGCCAACAAGTAGCAAGCCCCAACTATATAATATAAGAAAGTAGTAGGTATCCCAACGGAATGAAGGGGATCTAATGGAAAGAAGTGACCATTGTCAGAAGCCTTCCAATCAATATATAAATATATAAATGTAGATTATTATTATTTTAATTGGAAATCTTCAATTAAATAATAAAATTTAATTAAGTCTCTCCCAATCTAAATTGCTTATTAGCATAATTCACTACCTTCATATGTCTTGCATTTTCTAACAACGTTGTAACATGTGGATTAATTTCCTTTTTGGTGTACAATCTTAGCCTTTTAGGACAACATGGTTTAGTGGCCCAAACCCTACACATCATTACGACAAACTAAAAATAACAGAGAAGATGAAAGGTTGTACAAACCAGCATATTTTTCAAACAACTAATCCAACATCAGTACCTTAACTTTTTCATGAAGATATCATATTGAGAATGTTTGAAAAATGGTGGGAAATATGGGTAGCCACTATCTCTCTTCTGCGAGGTTGATGTCGAAAGAGTGATAAGATTCCATTGTTTTGATTTTTTTTTTGTTAAATCAGAAAAAACAATATTAATGGAGATACTGGTATTTTTTACTAACTTTTGTGAAGTGACTAAATGTAGCTTTAACCATTCACCTTAAGATGTTTTTTACAATATACTTTCCTAAGTCTATTTAATATATTCATTATCATAAAAACCAACCTATATCCATCTTCATTCCACATCAACCACTCTTAGAGGGATGAAATCTATTTAGCCCTCTCAGCACTTGGTAGACTCGAAATTAAGATGGATCTAAGTTGATAGAATTTCCCCTTTAAATAGTCTATGCTCACATGAATACCATGGTATTACCATGGGTTATCATAAACCTGGAGCTTAAAAATTACTATTAGTAATATATAAAAATTAATAAAATTAATAATTGATTTTTATTTTAACCAAGTTAAAATGTTTAAGTGACATTAAATTACAAGATCCATTTTTACTCTTGATCTACCATCTGCGAGAGGGATCAAATATTTTTTCACTCTATGCTAGTTTGCATATCACGATATTTGATCCTTCTCAGCGCTGAGTAGATCCAGACTAATAGTTGGTTTAATTCTCCCCTTTAAATAGGCTACATTCCACGTGAATACCATGGGTCAATACCATGTGCCATCTTTATTTTTATTAATACTAATATTAGAGTTAATAATGTTTTTTTTCATGGTACTAATAATAATTTGGCCCATGGTATTTGGCTCGGCACTGAGTAGATCCAGACTAATAGCTTGTTTAATTCGCCCCTTTAAATAGGCTACACTCCATGTGAATACCATGGGTCAATACCATGTGCCACCTTTATTTTTATTAATACTAATATTAGGGTTAATAATGTTTTTTTGCGTGGTATTAATAATAATTTGGGCCATAGGCTTCACCTAAATATAACGCATTTTTTGAGTGTCCTTAGATATAATGTGATTTATGGAGTAAATATAAAAAAATGTTTTATTTATTTACCATACCTCTTGTTTATTTATATTTTTATTAATTTACCGTACCACTTTTATAAATATGGTATTTGGCCCATAGGATTCACTTAAATAAAACTTATTTTTTGAGCCTTCTTAAGTAGAAAGAGGGTTATGGACTAAATATAAAGAGAGGTTTTATTTATTTATCATACCTCTAGTTTATTTATATTTTTATTTATTTACCATACCTTTGGAGTAAGTATAAAAAGACGTTTTATTTATTTACCCTAACTCCACTTTATTTATATTTTTATTTATTTACACCCTTGCGTGTTCTTAAATATATGGTGACTTATGGAGTAAATATAAAAAAATGTTTTATTTATTTACCATACCTCTCGTTTATTTATATTTTTATTAATATAGCATATCTCTTTTATAAATATGGTATTTGTCCCATAGGATTCAATTAAATAAAACCTTTTGTTTAGCCTTCTTAAATAGAAAGAGGGTTATGGACTAAATATAAAAAGAGGTTTTATTTATTTACCATACCTTTAGCTTATTTATATTTTTATTTATTTACCATACCTCCACTTTATTTTTATTTTTATTTATTTACACCCTTGCCATCGATGAAAACTAGATTAAAAAACAAGGAGTCGTTCATAGAAGAAATTAGGGCGATTGGGACCAAATACAACCTCCTAAACCACCTCCCAAACCAGAAAATGGGCGATTGTAAACGAATTTAACATTGCAAAGCAGAAAATCAAGTGATTGCAATGGAATATAACCTCCCAAACCAGGAAAATCAGGTCAAATGAGTCTTTTCATAGTTTATCCACCCCTTGTTTTGGGCTAAAATGAAATAAATAATTATTTTTTAAATAAAAGTTGGGCTAAATATAAGAAATGGGTGTTTTATAAAAATTTAGCCCCTCTAAAATGGAAAACCCCTTAAATTTTTCCCTTGGGCTAAAATTTGCCCCTAAAATTTACCATGGTTGTTTTACCTGCAGGAAACCTGACTAAGTCCCAAGTCTCGTTATGTGCTAAGGAGTCCATCTCTTCTTTCGTGGCTTGCTCCCACTTCTTCCTAGTTTCTACCTGCATTGCTTCTTCATAACATTCCGGTTCACCAGAATCAATCAACAATACATAATATAATGAAGGAGAGTAATATTGTTCAGGGGGTCTACTTATCCTAGTAGATCTTCTAACACCACTTTCAAGTGTTTGATGTGCTTGTTGCTGTTGTGGTTGTTGTTGTTGTTCTAGTTGCTGATCATTATGATTTTCAAGCACCTTCACTTTTTCTGTGATCTCATCAATTATTGTGTATTCTCTATTTTCTTTTTCCTGTTTCTTTTCTTGCATTTGGCCCTTATACAAAAACTTTGTAATTGAACATGACACCTCTGCTCCTAATGCTCCTAATGATTTTGTGTTTTTCATAATCATAAAAGCGATAACCAAAATCATTAACACCATATCCAATAAAGGTACATTTCTTTGATTTTGCCTCAAGGTTTGTTTTATTTTCTTTATTAATGTGGACAAAGGCTTCACAACCAAAAGTCTTTAAAAATGAGTAGTTTACCTTTTTACCTGTCCATGCCTCCTCTGGAATACCACCATCCAAGGATCTTGAAGGCCCTCTGTTTATTAGATAGAAAACAGTATCTACACCATCTGCCCAAAAATGTAATGGAAATCCTACATACAATCTCATGCGCCTTGCACACTCCATGATTGTCCTGTTCATCCTTTCTGACACACCATTTTCTTGTGGTGTTCCTAGAATTTTCTTCTCTCTACGAATTCCATTCTCTGAACAGTACCTATCAAACTCTTTGCTGCAATATTCACCTCCATTGTCTGATCTGAGACACTTTAACCTTTTTCCTGTCTCATTTTCAACCAAATCTTTCCATTTCTTGAAAGTATCAAATACATCAGATTTATTTCGAATACAATAAATCTAAGTTTTTTTGGTTGCATCATCAGTAAAAGTAACATAATAATGAGATCCACTGAGAGATGATACTTGAGCAGGTCCCCATACATCTGTATGCACTAGCTCTAATTTCTTGCTCTTCTTTTCTTTCCCAACTCCAAGGAATCTTACTCTCTTCTGTTTTCTGTACACACAATTCTCACATAATTTTAAATCAACATGCTTCAAACCTAACAACAAATTTCTTAAGTGAAGAATTTGCATCTCCTTCTCACTCATGTGCCCAAGCCTATGATGCCACAATGCCATATCTTCTCCTGTAGAGGTTAAAGCATTAACAGAATTAGAAATATCATTGCATAAATACAATGTACCAAGATTTTCTCCTTTTGCTATTACCAGGGCTCCTTTAGTGACCTTCCAGGTTTTATCTGTAAAAGTAGTTACACAACCATCACCTCCCAAATGCCCTATTGAAATCATATTTTTAATCAGATCTAGAACATGCCTTACCTCCTTCAATAGCCATTGATTCCCATTACGATGTTTCATGAAAACTGTACCCATTCCAATGATTTAACAACGTTTTTCATCACCCAATCGAACCTATGCAAATCTCCTTGAACATAATCATGAAAATTTTTCCTATCAAGTGTGGCATGGAATGAGGCCCCTGAATCTACCACCCAGGCATCACTAATATTTTCTAATGAAAGAATCAAAGCATTTTGCAACACATCACCAGTAACATTTGCTTCATGATTGTTTTCTTGCTGCACATCTCCCTCTTTTCCCTTCCGATACTTGCAGTCTTCCTTCAGGCGTCCTTTCTTCCTACATTTCCAGCACACTATCCCCGATCTAGACTTGGATATACCTTTCCTTGAATTACTACGATATCCTGGGCTCTTTCCTCTTTCCATTTTTCTTCCCCTAGTCTTTGTAGTCAAAGCATTACTTGATGTCTCACCAGAGCTTTTCCATCGCATTTCCTCACTAAGGATTGCACCAGCAACATTATCAAACTTTAAAGTACTAGATCAAAAGACAGAGTTACTAATGGACATAACTAAACCATTCCAACTTTCTAGCAATGAGCATAGAAATAATAGAGCCCTAACTTCATCGTCAAAAGTTACCCCTATAGAACTTAACTGACTAGTAACTGTATTAAATTCATTTAAATGATTAGCAACAGATCCACCTTCTAACATCTTCATATCAAAACAATGTAAACTTTGAAACGGGAACTGATACTGTTACCCGCTTTGTAGAGATAGCAAAAAAGTGACCCGATTTTGAAAACGGGTGATGCAGAACACACGTCATTTTAGAGCATAGTTTTTGGCACTTTAAATTTTTTTATGTACATTACATTTTAGAATGGTAGTGATTTTAATGCTGATTTTAAAAAGTGGTAATTCTGCATCAGGCCATTTTTTTAAAAGACCTATTTTTTTACTTTAAATTTCTAATGTATGAAATGTAAATAATTATTTTCTAAATTTAACAATTTTTGAAGTGGCCTTCTTCTTCATATTTTCTTGTTTTTATTTTATTTTTATTTTTCTAGTGAGGTTTTTATTATTTTGCATATTTAAAGAAGAAGGTCAATATTTTGAATTTTCGATATTCTACATATTTATATATTGTTAATTAATATTTCAATCCAAATGAAATAATTGTCTCTAAAAAACAATAATTTTAAACAATTGACAAAAAAATAACCATTTTTTTACATAAATATAACTAAAAACTACACATTTTGATGATTTTTTATAATTTTTTGCTAGAGATGACATGTCAAAATCACAATTTTTATAGGAAAATTTTAACTAAAAATGGTTAAATAATAGTTTTTTTTATGAATTTCATGTCAAAAAATAATAATAATCACTATTTTTTTTTCAAAAATAATGATTAACATAAAAATGAATGCGAAAATCACATAATACAAATATTGAACTCATAACAACCTTAATTGAGTTTTTATTCTTCTCATAAAATTTCAAAGTCAAAACATTACAAGTATAACTAATTAATAGTTTCCAAAAATGAGCTTTTTTTTGTAAATCAACATTTGTATTAATTCATAGCATACATATGGTACAAAAAGGTATACTCGCACAGACTATAGAGAGACTGCTTTGCCCATTTACAACACTTAAGAGCCGCAAAAATACTGTCTAAACGATCCCAAGGCATACCACGCAGGGTAGCATAAAGAAAAGTTGGGGCCTGCAAAACAGAGTGCCCTTTCTGGCGACTAGATAACTTATAGAAAACAGAGCAGATGGACATCCGAGACACTAAAAATCAAAACAGAAAGAAAACCAGTAAACTTAAAAACTAGAAACAAAAACAAGTTCTAAGCATCAATAGCAAACTGAAGAATTCAAAACAAGCCATTACAGCTTGAGGATGACATAATCTTTGCTGGTGGTACCCTGGTTGGCTGAAGCAAAGGAATTGCCAGGCAGAGTAAAGCGCTAAGGTGTGTGCTTCCCCTAGCTGGTTCCTGTGGCTTCCTCCACCCCTTCCCCTGCAGCAGAATGATCCTTGCTAATGGTGTTCCTGAGAAGGCTGATTAAAACAATCATTTTTTCATAGAGAGTGTCGACTTGCTGCACCAAGGCACTGAGCTTGAAATTCAAGGCTTCCAGTCTCGCTGTGTGATCAGTGGAAATAGTATCGATGGCTTCGTGAGCCTGATTAATGTAATCCCCTTGCATACTCATTGCCTTTGCTAACATTGTTTTCATTCTCCAAGTCTCTACCTGAGTACGCACGAATAGGGTAGCCCGAGTGGTTGCCATTCTAGGATCCTGAACCCACTCTACCTCCTTCTCCATGTCCTATTCATCCAGGTGCTCCTCTTCCTCTGCAACAATCACTTCAAGTTCCCCAATCTTGCGTTTTTCCTTAAGAGAGGTTCGTGTTTCATAAGCGTCCCAAGCATTCTATAGGTCTCTATTAGCCGATGCATTACGGCTACCCTCACGCACCATGCTTCTATGACAGAGAATAGAATTACTAAGTTTTTTGAGAACACAGATGAATGCTATGCTGAGTCCTTGGGAAGGCAGTGCATTACTTTTGCGCTGGGATCCCTTAGTTATAGTAAATGGAAACCTCAACCAGCCTAAGGCTTCCCACTTCTCCGTTTGATGATCCCCTATCCTGTCATAATAACTGCTACTCCGAACCCCATATTTTTGTTGATGATACGAATCCTTATTATAACATTTTCCATGCTTGAACCAATTCGTGGATTGCCAAGTGTCTCTTTTTGTGTTTTAATTCCGGCGCTGCCCATCTTTTTTGTTTGTGGTGCTCCTCAGTACCAACTCTACATTCTTGTGAATTAATTGCCACTTCCTTCCTTGTACTGCCTGAACCTGCCATCCACTTATCCTAATGTCTCTTCTAATGGTCGAATCCATTCTTCTCACAAGTGGAAATTCTTCGTACCCTTCCCCACTTCTTTCATTAAATGATATCCCGCCTTGAAAGAAGAGTGCACCTATTCTTCAGCTCCGAGCATGTAATCACCTGCCAACAGGTGTCCCAGTGGGCTGAGGGATTATCGACACCGTAATTTACCAAATGATCTGCCACTACATTCGCCTTACGTCTGATTGCATGAAGGATTAATTCGTCCAGGCAAGATATATGTTTTGCGATAAGTTATGTTACCTTGGCAAGCCTCTAGTGCTTCCTGACTTTACTTGGTTTAGCTCCTGTATACAGTTTTCTTACTGCCGTGACCGCTAGTTGAGAGTCCCCTTCCACCATTGTGGCTCCAACTTTCAATCTTTTGAGAATTCTCAAACCTTGTTCAAGCGTTGCAAATTCCATTTCGTTATTAGTTCCTTCACCCAGTGATTGACTATAAATATGCTGAATTTCACCTTTACTATCCCTGATAACACCTCCAATGCCTGTAGGTCTCAGATTTCCCCTGGAGGCTTCGTCAAAATTGAGTTTGAGGAAGCCTATCGGCAGAGGAATCCAGAAATTCCCATTGGAGTTCAGTTCTTGTCGGTGAATCGAAGAGGACGTGAAGGTTCCCATGTTAATTCCAAAAGCTTTCAAAATCTGTAAGTCTAAATTAGAGATGTTCTTGTCCTGTTCCATTCTCCCTTTGGCGAGAACTATTCTCTTGATATTTTGAAGAATTGTGTTTTTTGTGTGATTTAAATCTCTTGTTTCATTTAGGAATACTCGCCTATTTATTTCTTTCCAAATTGTCCATGCTATAAACCCTAGAATGAGTTTCCATATTGTGTTAACCGATTGGGTACTGGAGAAGTTACCTCTCCAATTCTCTATAGTTTCTTGAATTGAATTCATTATCCTGTCCATCCTTTTAAGAGTGGCTTCTGCCAAATTCCATATGTTGTCTTCCCATTCACAAGTATTGAGGAGATGATTCATGGTTTCCTCCTCATTTCCACACGTGGGGCAGCGAGGACCTATGAATCCTTTTTTCCAAAGATTTTCCCTAGTGAGCATTCTCCTGTGCATTAGAATCCAGAGGAACATTTTAATCTTCGACCAAAGTTGGGCATCCCATACTTTGTTGTGCCACTTGACTGTCTCTTCATGCTCATTACCTTCTATATGTGTTCTTGCTTCTTTGAGTGTGAAGTTGCCCCCTTCAAGCTTTCCCCAGCATAATTGGTCTTTATCCCTTGCTTGCCCTATCCTTCTTTTGGCCAATTGTGTTCGCAGGTTCCTTAAACTATTGTTTTCTTCTGCCATAGATTTGCCTCATGGAATAGCCATGTTCTCCATGCCTGGTCATTTTTTCTTTCCTTCTAGTAATGATTCACTGTGGTTCTACCTTATTCCTGGTTTCCTCTTTAGATATCTACGAATTCAGGGCTTTCCAACTTAGGGAGTTGTTGCCATGCATCCTCCCAGAAAAGGGTCGTCTTTCCGTTTCAAATTTCCCAAAAAATTTGCTCCCGAATAATATGCCGGTTAGTTCTCACCATGTTCCAAATTGGAGAGCCTTCCACAGTTTATTGCATTCATATTAAGTTCTGCAGTCTGTAATTTTGGGCATACTTCTCTTTCCAATGTTTGGCCCATTGTAAGTTGGGCTCTTTAATCCACCTCCACCATAATTTTGCCACACAGGCATGGTTAACCGTGAATGGGTCTTGCAGGTTCAGCCCTCCTAGATGTTTGGGTTTGTAAAGCTTATTCCATGTCATCAATGCCCATTTCTTCTTCTCTGAATTACTCGACCAGAGAAAAGCCCTTTGTATGACCCTTATCTTCTGCAGAATTCCTTTGGGAGCTGGAAGAATGGAAAGCATGTATTGTGGTATAGCCTGGAGGACTGCTTTGGAGAGGACCAGTCGACATGCGAAGTTCAGGGCTCTGTGTGTCCAATGATGACATCTTTTTTCCAAGCTAGCTAAAAGCTTTTCCCATTGCAATTTTTTCCAGGGCTTGTTGGTCAGAGGAATGCCGAGATATCTTGAGGGGAGGTTACATTTTTTGAAGCCTATAATGGAAGAGATATTCTTTTGAACAGCTAGGTGCATATTAAAAAAGAAGATAGAGGATTTTGAAATATTAAGCTCCATCCCTGAGGCTCTGCTAAAAAGATTGAGAATGCTCTTGAAACCTAGAGCTTCTTTAATGGAGGGTTTGCCATGCAGCATTGTATCATCTACAAACTACTGATGAGTCGTTGTTGGAATTGAGGGCAAGTGCTGAAGTCCTTAAATGTTTGCTTCTTCTTTGGCCTTTCTGATAAGTCTGATTAAACCTTCCATCAAAATGACGAAAAGGAAGGGGGATAAGGGATCACCCTGCCTCAAACCTCATGAAGGAGAAAACCGGGTAGTTGGGGCTCCATTAACCAGTATTGAAAATCTTGTGGATTTTACCAAAGCTAGGATCAAAGTTATCCATTGCTTAGAAAAACCAAAGGATTCCAAAATTGTTTCCAAATAGTGCTAGTTTACCTTATCATATGCTTTTGAGAGGTCTAATTTCATCAACATTCCTGCTCTCTTCAGTATTTTAAGTGTGTGAATCATCTCTTGTGCTAGTAAGATATTGTCCAAAATCTGCCTTCCCTCTACATAGCCTGACTGCTCTTCCGAAATAATACCAGGAAGAATGGGTTTCATTCTATTGGCTATGATTTTGGAAATAATCTTGTGCAGGACACTGCAGAGAGAAATTGGACAAAACTTTTAGGGTGTGTTAGCTTCCTCCTCCTTCAGAATTAGGGCAAGGAAAATAGAGTTGAGGGACTTGAGGATTGAAGAGGAGCATCGTGAATCCTCCACTACTTCCCAAACCTATGTCTTGACTATCTCCCAAAAAGCTTTGTAAAATTTGATGGTAAATCCATCCTGCCTAGGTGCCTTACCATTTGGAATCTCTTTTATAGCCTCGTCTACCTCTTCTAGGGAGGTTTCTCGAACTAAAGTTGTGTTTTTATCCTCTGTAATTAGTTTGGGGATGGAGGATGTAAGTTCCTTAATGGCCTCCTCTTTATTGATCCCAAGTTCCTGAGAAATTCTACTGAAGTGGGTCATAAGTAGGTTGGAGATTTCTTGGTGTGTCTATATTGTGGCTCCTTGTTCATCAGTAAGGCTTAGAATTTTGTTAGCCCCTCTATAGTCAATGACTGAACTATGAAAGAATTTTTTGTTCTGTTCACCTTCTTTAAGCCATTGGATTTGAGATTTTTTCTTCCATAGTGTTTCCTCTTGTTGGCATCGAAGTTGCCAGTCCTGCATGAGCTTCTTTTCCCCGTCCATAGTGTCTTGGTCTATGATACCTTGAATCCATCCTTCGTGAATATGTTCCATTTGCTCTTCTAGTTTCTTTTTTTCCTTGAATATATTCCCAAAGACTTCATGATTCTAGATTTTTTATTTTGGCTTTGATGTTTTTTAGCTTAGCCTACAGAAGATACATTTTGGTCCCTTGTATGCCCAATGGTTCTTTCCACCATTGTCTAATTTTCTGAATGAACTCAGGATGAGTAAGCTAGAAATTCTCAAATTTGAAAGGTTCATTTCTAGCAGTGCCTTGGATTGCAGCAGTAATTGTGATGGGCTAGTGGTCTGACCCTCCGCTAGGAAGAATATCCGGCTCAACACTAATACCATCTAGAAGAATGCTTTTTGTTATTAAATATCTATCCAAATGAGAGGCTATTTGCCTTTCACCTCCCCTTTTGTTGTTCCACATGAAAGTGCTGCTTTTGGGGGGAACATCAACCAGATTGGCTGATCTAATGAAGTCTAGGAAAGCTTCAGAGTCTCTATTAAGTTTCCTAATAACTCCTCTCTTTTCCATGAGTGAAGTGATCATGTTGAAATCACCTCCAAAGATCACCTTAGCTTCAGGATATCTTTGCTTCAGGTTGAAAAGAGTTCTTAGAAAATTAAGTTTTGCCTCTAGATTCTGGGGACCATAGACATTGGTACATAGATAAGTCTCAGAGTTCCCTACTACCTAGACTTCTAAAGCAATGTAGGATTTGGCTGCTTCAGAGGAAAGGAGTTGGATAACCTGTGGATTCCATAAAATGACCAAGCCTCCCTCCCATCCATTTCTAGTTGTCTCCAAGTATTCCATGTGTTTGCCTAGTTTTTTGCTGATATTAACTACTGTGTTGCTTGAGCACTTAGTTTCCTGCACAAACACTATGTCGGGTTGTTCCTTTTGGACCTTCTTCTTTAATAAACATTGTTTTTATTGGCTATTAAGCCCTCTAGCATTCCAAGAAAGAACTTTCATTTTAAATAGAGTTTAGGAGGTTAGTGAAAAATCCTCAAGGGCTTTCATCTTACCTGAATTTAAAAGCATTTGTCCTAGTTCTTGTAATGCTTCATTGTTAGTTCTTCTTCCTCTCTTTTTCCAGTGCTTGGAGTTTAAGGAGGTTTGATGCAATCCCTATGTGCGGATCCCTAGTCCCTTAGTTGTTCCTAAGCACTTACTCTGCAGCTCCATCTCTGCCCATTGCCGTACTATGAATATGTCATTGATTCTCTTTACCTCCTCTTCCAATATATGTTCCATTCCTTTCATTTTCCAGTTATCAACCATGTTTGGTGATCCATACCTTCTTGTTGTAGTATGTCGCTTAATTCCATATCTTCGAGCCCTATTTCACTGCTGAACATCTCCTAATATTCTTCTGCTCCTTCCGTAGTTTCTTGAACCTGATGGAAGATACTTGAAGGGTTCTCCTTCGGTTCCTTCATTTCTGTTGTTGTTGTAGATCTGCTTGCTTTCTTGGTTTCTTGTACTTTATTATTGTCCTCTAATTCCGTTTTTGTTTCTAATACTTAAAATGAATTGCTTATGTTTCCGTGTGAAGTACTTTCCTTGGTTTGGCATTTTTTACTTGCTCTCTTTTTTTCTTTTGGTCTAATAAAGGTGTCTTTGTTCTTTTCTCCCTTGTTTTCCTTATTTTCCTCTACTGCTTTATTCAGTGGGCATTCTCTGATTAAATGACCATGCTCATGACATTTCCTACATCGTAACAGGATTTTCTCATAGTCAATGGCTTGGAAATAATCTTCGTCTCTGTATTCCAGCCATAGGCTGTCATGCAATGCTCCCGGAACATCCATTTCCCCGCAGATTCTATCACAAGATGTATACCTTTTTTGTAATGTCACTTATGAGGCCTTGATGAAGGTCCCTAGCTTGTTACCTATCCGTTCCAGAGCTATGTGTCCCCAATAATCAATTGGAAGAGAAAAAAGGTGTATCCAAACTGGTACCCGCTTGAAGGTTTCCTTCTCTGGTACAAAGTTGGGTTTCCAAGCCCTTATGTAAAGTCCCGCAGAGGCAAAGAAATATGGTCCTCCATCAAATATCTGATCCTTGTCTTCCAGATTCGAGAAGACAATAGTAAAGAAACCCTTGGCTCCTAAGAGCAACCTAACATCTCCTTTGGGTTTCCATTGTTGCTTTATCCACTTGCACAATGCTCGGTCTGTTGGCAAAAACCCCATGAACCTACAGATCACTACATGTTTGACCATGTGATCTCGGTACAACTAAATTTCCAGATCAGAAATCACAACCCTTAGGGTTTCTGTGGCTTTGGGCTTGCACAGGCCCTGATTTTTTTTCCCATTGGTTGCTAATGTTGTTCCCCCATTTTCCTCTTTATCTTGATTTAGAACCTCTTCCTCTGCCATTGTCTGTTCCTTCTCCGGTTTGTTTCCTTGAGAAAACTATCCATGGGAGGGATTCTCGTTGTTTTTTTCCTCTGTGCTTTTGCTCTCATCATTTTCCTTCAATTTTTTGGTGTTTTTACCTTCATTTCTTCTCTTCCCCTTGCTGGATGGAATCTCCTTACCTGACTTCTCAGACCCTAATATTTGCACTCCATTCCTTGATGTTTTCTTGTTCATCATTATCTGTTTGTATGATGGGGTCCTAATGGACCCCACGTTTTCCATTTGTCAGGTCAGATTTTGCCCCCTTCTGTGAAGCTCTACTACTCTGGCCTTGTTCTTCTCCAGAGTTAGTACTTAGGCTATTGTCGAAACCGTGAACTTCAAACCCTAGTTCCCACCAGAGCTCCCGCCATACTCATCCCGACCCAAGGTTTCACATTAATTTTAGATTCCAAAAATGAGCTTGATTTCCAAGCATAACTTAAATTTAATCAACAATGTCATGTAATCCAAAATCTTAGTCCTCCGGAGTTTCGTCATTGTCTTCTTCCACAATATTGTCTGCTTCATTTTTCTCATTTTCCTCCTCTAATGGATCTTCGATGTCTGCGAATCTCCCAATCTATGCCTTTCCAATCATTCCATGTAATGGTGGTTGGGTTTCCTTTGCCTTTTTCTCCACACGTGATTCACTAAAGTCCCATTTATTCAACCCAATTTCTTTCATTGCATCTGGAAGAAATTGAAGAGCATTAATTCATTGCTAAATAAAATTGCACTGTATTGGATAATTTTCAATGGCAATGCAATTTCTTCCTTTTTGAAGGCAACATGTTAGTGTTGTACCTAATTATCAAGCACAAAAGAAATAATGAAGTAAATTAGTACAATGACATATAAATTAATAAATAACATATTGAACTTCAATTCCATAAAATAAAAATTACCTGAGCCAGAAAATAAATCCAAAACCCAATCTCCTTCATTTGATTGCCGCAAAGACATGGCTAAATCGAGCTCCTAAATAACATTGGGTTACATTGTTTAAGTGCTCAAACGGCTTGATCAAGCACTTAAAAAGGGCTCAATCGAGCAATCATTTTTTCCACCCAAACATGTTATCTCTTTCCAAAAAGTGTAACCCAACTCCATGCTTTCACCCTTATAGATTATGAATTTCTAAGAATCTATATCCTAATTATTATTATTATCCAATTTTAAGGTCATAGCCAAGCCAGACACCAAATTGGTGTATGATACCCCCTTGTTTGTGGGACAAGACACCCACCTCCATGCAACGATTTGATTATTATGCCTACGAAGGCATACCTATTCTAACCCCTTCTGGTTTTTGAACCTGTGACCTCTTAGGAGGAAACGCACGCTCTTAACCATTAGGCATATTCAAGCTCTAAGAAAGTGGATTTGATTAGCTAAAGATAGCAATCTAGAAACTCACATTTATAACTCACGATCACAATATATAACACACTTGTAACATTACAAATTATGATAATATGTTTGAGAATACAAGCATAACTATTTCCTTTCATGCATCTCCAATGGGAATGTAATTATGAACTAGAATCTAGCCTAGGTTTGGAGGTTGTGTTTTAAAAATTGATGCATTAATAAAGCCTATATGTGTAATCTTAAATGTATAAAATTGTATTTTATGCTATTTCAAAAAAACTGATTTGAACGTTCATTTTGTTAGGTTTAAAGGTTGCATAATTTAGCACAAAATTTAACATTGATTTCCAAGTTATTAATTTGTTTTAGTTTCCAAAAAAATTACATATTTGAATATTGATATAAACTATATTAACACTATCTATCTATCTATATAACATAATATTATATTAGTTTAATTTAATGATATATATTTAACATCTTCCCACATAACTTTTCCAAGAGTCATTGCTACCATCATATAACTTTGAAATATACTCTAAAATATCTATAGAAATCTTTTACTTTTCACAAAATCTCATATATATATATATATATATATATATATAATATATATATATATATCTTCTCAAGGAACTCTTAATCACAAACGCACAAAGTCATTACAATCATGGTATTATAGTCATCATATCAGTAGCAAAACCGGACTTTTCAAAGCATGTTTTAACAGACAACTTTTACTTATGAAGAGAAATGCCTTCATCCATATCTTCAAATTCTTGGTGAAAAAGAAAATTCCCACAGGTTTACAATAATTTTTTGCCATTGAATTCAAATACATTACCAATATTTCAGCTGGGGCGATTATGAGAATCGCGGGTGTATTTTTAAAAAAATTAATATTTTAAACAAAAATAATAAATATTACAGAATATGTGAAAATTTTATGTAGAATTTTACTAAAAATCAATAAAGTTAGTGTTCTAATATGTTCTAATGTGAAACGGTGATTCTGAGAATCGCCCCACCACCCAGCGATTCTCAGAATCTCCCTTTCACATTTTGTAAACATATTTATTATAATAGTAGCCAAATGAAATGCCTGTTGTCAATAATATTTTTGGTCTAAACTATTATAGTTTTAAATGGTTATAATGTTTTCGTTTTTTTTAAATATTAAATATATTTAAAAACCTATTTTAACTCAAGAAATTAAAAAAAAAAATCATTAAAAATATAATTAAATAAAAAATGTCCCCCAAATTCCAACCAAATATAATTGTCTAGCCTCAATAGCCTTATCCTATTTTCAACGTCTACTTTATAAATTTATATTTTTACAACTCCACTACTTAATAAGAGAGATTAAAATAAAAATTATAACACAACTTCACTCTAACCGGTTTAACTTTTGATTGTACAACCAACCCCTCCATGATTATACAAGCAAGAACCATTGAAACTACAAGAACGTGTTTTAGGTTAAAAGTCTGCTTCATTATCTCCCTTTCTATTTACGTGAAGTTGTCAAAGTCTGTGTCAGGCAAGCAGTTTTGTACGGGTGAAGGCACAGTGGCCGAAGAACAATAATAAATAAAGATAGTAAATGTGAAAGGGCGATTCTGAGAATGGCCGGGTGGTGGGGCAATTCTCAAAATCACCCTTTCACATTTACTATCCTTTTTTTTTGCCATTGAATTCAAATACATTACCAATATTTCAAATGGATCTCTTTCTAAACGAATATTTCAGCTGGGGCAATTTTGAGAATTGTGGGGCTAGGTAGCTATTTATCAAAATTTTGCGCGCTTCATGAAATCGAAAGCAGTGTTAGAGGAACCAGTCAAATTCAATTTTTTCAAATCTGCCAAGAATGGGGCTAGGAATATCTCTCCCTGCAATCAGTCGAATCCCTGGAACTTCAATCGGAAGGTCAACGTCTTTGAATGAGTTTTCAATCTTTTTAACAAGCACTGGAAGGTATAACATGAGGCAGAGCAGAGAATTCGGGGAAGTGAAGAATATGTAGGAAGGTATTTCTAGTTTGGATGTCACATCGAACATGGTGGTGCAGAACATATCAGTGATGAAAGCGCAAAAAGGAAACGAGGAGGATCTAAGAGCATCTTCCAGAAAAAATTTCGTTTTCTCCATTTGTAAAGATATGCGAATTCGGTGATTCATTTATGTAACGTCCCCTTCAATCTCCACATCAGGGAGCTCGACGAAGCGCATCCTTTCCACAGCCGAGGACACCAGGCGTTGCATATATAGGCTTTGGCGAGGAAAGGCCGTCATCCATTTGGGAATGATGAAGGCGACAGAGAAGCCATGGTGGAGTGCTAGCCTCTTTGCAAGCTCAACCATGGGGATAAGATGACCCATCACTAGCGACGGAAAGATTGCTACATGTTGCCTATGGCTCTCCATTTACACCTGTCGACCAAAAGCGATTCAGTTCTGTTTTAAGATCAGAAGGATTTGTTTCGCTGACATGAATTTAAACATGAACTCTACTATTCAAGAGCTGGATTGCTTTACTCTTCAGGAAACTTGATAAACATGGCAATAATAAGTGGCTTCCGATGTTATAAATGGCTTAATCCAAGGCGTTTGTCTCCAATTCTGCATGGAAATAGAATTAGTGGTCTATTCTATATTAAATTATTTTTCATAACATTTTTTAATAGTGGACAAAGTTTCATCATAGAAAATATGCTTATCACAGCAAAGCGAAAAAGAATAACTAGAGTTATACTAATAATAATAGTCAAAAAACAAATTTGTTGGATTGCATGCAGGCGTGGGCACATGGGGTGATTTTGAGAATCGCCCCGCCACCCCGCGATTCTCAGAATCACCGCAACTGAAATATTGGTAATGTATTTGAATTCAATGGCAAAAAAGGATTATAAACCTGTGGGAATTTTGACAGATCTAAAAAAATTGAATTTAACTGGTTCCTCCAACATTGCTTTCGATTTCATGAAGCACGCAGAATTTTGATAAACAGCTGCGAGGATATGGAGGTTGAGCCAATAAATGCAGGCGTGGGCACATGGGGCGATTCTCAAAATCACCCCACCACCCGACGAATCTCAGAATCGCCCCAGCTGAAATATTCATTTAGAAAGAGATCCAGCTGAAATATTGGTAATAGATTTGAATTCAATGGTAATGTATTTGAATTCAATGGAAAAAAAAAAGGATAGTAAATGTGAAAGGGTAATTCTAAGAATTGCCCCACCACCCCACAATTTCGAGAATTGTCCTGCCACCCCGCGATTCTCTGAATCGCCCTTTCACATTTACTATCATTTTTTCACATTTACTATTTTTATTTATTATTGTTCTCTGACCACTGCGCCTTCACCCCTGAAAAACTGCCTGCCTAACACAGACTTTCACAACTTCACATAAACAGAAAGGCAGATAATGAAGCAGACTTTTAACCTAAAACATGTTCTTGTAGTTTCAATGTTTCTTGGTTGTACAATCATGGAGGGGTTGGTTGTAGAATCGCAAGTTAAACCAGTTAGAGTGAAGTTGTGTTATAATTTTTATTTTAATCTCTCTTATTAAGTAGTGGAGTTGTAAAAATATAAATTTATAAAGTAGATGTTGAAAATAGGATAAGTCTATTGAGGCTAGACAGTTATTTTTGGCTGGAATTTGGGGGACATTTTTTGTTTAATTATATTTTTAATGATTTTTTTTATTTTTAAATTTCTTGAGTTAAAATAGGTTTTTAAATATATTTAATATTTTTAAAAAATGAAAACATTATAACCATTTAAAACTATAATAGTTTAGACCAAAAATATTATTGACAACAATCATTTCATTTAGATACTATTATAATAAATATGTTTACAAAATGTGAAAGGGCGATTCTGAGAATCACGGGGTGGCGGGGCGATTCTCAGAATCACCCTTTCACATTAGAACATATTAGAACACTAACTTTATTGATTTTTAGTAAAATTCTACATAAATTTCTCACATATTCTATAATATTTATTATTTTTGTTTAAAATATTAATTTTTTTAAAATATACCCCACGATTCTCATAATCGCCCTAGGTAAAATACTGGTAATGTATTTGAATTCAATGGCAAAAAATGATTGTAAACCTGTGGGAAATTTCTTTTTCACCAAGAATTTGAAGATATGGATGAAGGCATTTCTCTTCATAAGTAAAAGTTGTCTGTCAAAACATGCTTTGAAAAGTCCGGTTTTGCTAGTGATATGATGACTATAATACCATGATTGTAATGACTAGTGATATGATGACTATAATACCATGATTGTAATGACTTTATGCGTTTATGATTAAGAGTTCCTTGAGAATATATATATGAGATTTTGTGAAAAGTAAAAGATTTCTATAGATATTTTAGAGTATATTTCAAAGTTATATGACAGTAGCAATGACTCTTGGAAAAGTTATGTGGGAAGATGTTAAATATATATCATTAAATTAAACTAATATTATGTTATGTTATATAGATAGATAGCTAGTGTTAATATAGTTTATATCAATATTCAAATATGCATTTTTTTTGGAAACTGAAACAAATTAATAACTTGGAAATCGACGTTAAATTTTGTGCTAAATTATGTAACCTTTAAACCTAACAAAATGAATGTTCAAATCAATTTTTTTGAAATAGCATAAAATACAAGTTTATACATTTAAGATTACACATATAGGCTTTATTAATGCATCAATTTTTAAAACACAACCTCCAAACATAGGCTAGATTCTAGTTCATAATTACATTCCCATTGGAGATGCATAAAAGGAAATAGTTATGCTTGTATTCTCAAACATATTATCATAATTTGTAATGTTACAGGTGTGTTATATATTGTGATCGTGAGTTATAATTGTGAGTTTCTAGATTACTATCCTTAGCTAATAAAATCCACTTTCTTAGAGCATGAATGGGCCTAATGGTTAAGAGCATGTGTTTCCTCCTAAGAGGTCACAGGTTCAAAAACCAGAAGCGGTTAGAGTAATTATGCCTTCGTAGACAATAATCAAATCGTTGCATGGAGGTGGGTCTCTTGTCCCACAAATAAGGGGGTCTCATACACATTTTTGGTGTCTGGCTTGGCTATGATGATAAAGATTCTGAAAAGGTTGTTACCAGAAGGAACAGTGTTGAGATGGGAGTCTGCTGAAACCAGTCATAGATCTAGAACAATTTTGAAACCTGAAATGGTGGGCATGCATGTGGACTCAGATGGGGCACTAGTTGATGAAAGAGAAGAATATGGAACATCTTCGTTTGCATCCAGTCATTCATCTAAAGATGTGAATTCTGATGGTGTGCAAGAAAATATGAGTGATTTTGAATAGTTGTCTAAGACAGTTTATATAAGTGATGTTTGCACCGTATCTTGAAATAAAAATCTTTATTTCCATATGGTGTTAAATCAGAAGTTATGAGTCATTTTTATGTTGTTTGATTATATGTCTTAATTATGATCATTTTTATTGTTTATAATATCTACAATGCAACATTAAATTAGAGATATAATGTATGTTTCATTCAATATACAAATAATGACATTTTGATTCATTTAGTCATGTAATTTGTTCATAATGTCATGGTTTTTTAATTTTATCGTTGAAAAGATTCCAATTTATTTTGTATCTAGCATGTTATGGTTGAAAACATGTTGAATTTATACTTAGGAAAGAAAAATGTTACTCTACCAAAAACATTAGTATATTTTTTTCCTCATAAACCACTATTTTTTTGCACATAAAAATTCGGTTTTACTAGTTTTTTTTTAAAATGTTGAAAATTGACCCTTAAAAAAAATCGTCGTTCTAGTATCAACACTTTTTCGTTTTCAAGGTTTTTTTTGCACGAAAATTTCATTTTCACTGCCATTTTTAAAATGTGTTCAAAATTGACCCTAAGAAAAAACCATTGTTCTAGTATACACACTTTTCGTTTTTAGCACTGTTTTTGATGTTTTTTCGGGGTTTTTTGGCGAGAGTTCTTGTTTTGAGTTTAAAGTTCCCTTTTCAAAGTTTACATTGTTTTAAATAAATGCTTAATAATAAATACCTTATTTGAGGCCGAGGGTTTTTAATATAGTTTGGCCAATGCCTTCATTAAACCCTCTATTGTCGTGTCCTTTGAAATATTAAAGGCTACCGATGCCGCTAGGCATAGCCGTATTGTTCCAAGTGCCTTTCTGTCGAGAATATCCCATTCTTTATCTATCATACTCATCGACTGTTGGCACTATGACACAGGTTTTGCGCTATGACAAAGGTGTTTTCCTTGATGGCAACTCTCTCAAATGACAAATCATAGTTCAGGCTCTCAGAATTAAGGAAAAAGAGATATACGCAGGTTCCTCTTAACCAAGTCACGTATATACGTGGTATCGACGATCAAAAGGCACGTATATGTATGCACACACTTTCATGTAAGAAAAAGCGTGTACATGTGGGAAAACTTATTTTTGGTCCATGGTATTTAGTCCTTGGAATTTGGACCTATGGTTTTGAACCATGGTATCTCATCCGAAGCGTTAAACCCAGGTATTGGGTCCATGGTATTAATTCTCTATGGTTTTGGACCATGGTATTGAGTAAGGCCTAAGACTACAAAACAGGAAGGAGATCATTAGGCAAAGGCATTCACTCAAGTATTGAATATATTATGAAGAGCAAGATCTAGAATTGGGTTATGGTGCATAGCTGGATCTGAACCAAGGAGGAACCTGAGTGTTAAAAGAAGGATAAGTTCTATTGTTGGGTCAAGATCTTAAGACTTGAATAGTAGTATCTTTGTGTGATTTTGATCTGTTATATTTGGCGCATGACTTGATCTATAAATCTGATAATCTGGGTATAACTCATGTCTGAATAAGTGAAAAGGGTAAATTATCTTTTATAGATCTGTACGCAGGTTCGACACAACAAAGGCGCGTATACACGCTGGTTCAGTAATTCTAAACATCGTATACACTAGCTTTCCTTAATATAGAAGAGTATGCATGCAAGTTTCACATATTGAAGTAGCGTACGTCTCACAAAATATGTTTTAGCTACTTTTGTTTATTGCTGCAGTATTCTGGGTTCAGAATTGGTGTCTGGCTACTGTTATTGTTTTTTGGGTACAACATTCAGAGAAGTGACTATTTGATTCAGTTTTGTTTGGTGCAAAGGAAAATTGGTTGATGCAGATATATTTGATGTTTGGTTGATGTATTAATGGATCCAGTCTGAAAATTTATGAAACGTGGTCCTTGGAAGAAAAGAGAAGGTTGTAGCCTTCTGTAGATCAACACCTATGTACTAGTACATCAACTAGTACAAGAGCTAAGGGGGTTGTAGCTCCCTTCCAGGAGAAGCTAGAGAACAAGAGAAGGTTGTAGCCTTCTACAGGTAGAAGCCTGCATACTGGAATAAGACTGCACCAGTATAGAAATATTGTAAAAAGAAGTTTCTTATTAAAAGAAGATAGAGACGAATTGCAGCAGGTGGTTTTCACCCACATTGGGTTTCCACCTTATATCTTGCGTTCATGTGTGTAATGATCTGTTCTGTTTTACTGCACCTGTTTACTATTCTTAAGGTTAATGAAGTTCTGATGCATTGATTAAAGATCAACATTTAATGAATCATAAGTTTACTGATATACGCTGGTTGCTTTAGACACAGTTGCGTATATACGCAGTTTCCTATAACTGAAGTAGAGTACACAATTCTGATAGTGAAATGAAAATTAAGTGATTTAATAATATTGATTCACCCCCCCCCCCTCTCAGTATTATTTCAAACAATTGATATCAGAGCAGGTCCTTCAAAAAAAGCTTGATCGCTTGAAGGAAGATCTATCATCATGAGCAACTATGAAAAAGAGGCATCGATCAGGCCACCAATCTTTGATGGGAGCAACTTCATCTATTGGAAAGTAAGAATCACGGCCTATCTTCAATCTCTTGGTACAGAAGTTTGGGATATTGTGGAAGCAGGATACACATTTCCATCAGCAACTCCTACAGATACGGCTGGTAAGAAGTAGTATGAAACAAATGCAAAGGCTGTCAATACTCTATTAGGGAGTTTATCTCAATCAGAATTTGTCAAAGTTATGCAACTCGAAACCGCAAAAGAAATATGGGACAAGATCGTTCTAAGCTATGAAGAAGATGATCAGCTAAAACGTGCAAAACTACAAACTCTCAAAATTCAATATGAAAATCTCAGAATGCACAATGATAAAAGTGTGGCTAATTATTTCTTGCGTATAGATGAGATTGTTAATCGTATGAAAAACTTGGGTGAAGAGATAAAAGAAGTTTCTTTGGTTGAAAAGGTTCTAAGATCTTTGTCTTCCAAGTTTGAATCAAAAGTTTCTACCATGGAAGAAAGGTAGAATCTACAGAAAATTACCATGTCACAGCTGCACAGAATCTTAACTGCTTTCGAAATGAGAAAAGGGGGACCATCAGATAGCAGAGAAGCCGCATTCAAAGCTTCAGGAAAAGGAGATTACAATGAGTCAGGACATATGTTATAAGGAGAGGAAGAATCAAACTTTGTCAAAAACCTTCAACGGGGTTCTGGAAGATTCAGAGGTAAGCTACCCTTCAAATGCTTTGCTTGTGGAAGAGTCAGTCACTATGCGGCCAAGTGTCCTCATAAAGATAAGCTTGACAAAGGTAAGGAACCAGTTAGATGGAATAGAAAACATAATGTAAGTAAGAAGAGCTATGATACTCATGAAGGCAGTGATGGATTTTCAATTAGTGATGAAGATGAACAATGTAATGATTATAGACTTTTGATGGCTTTTGAAGATGATGATTTCTTGGATGCTATAGATGAAAATGATCTCTATGAGGAAATTTCTAAACTTAAAATATTTTTAGAAGAAAAGAGTATGATCATAGATACTCTGACATTCCAACTTTTTGAAAGGGAAAAACACAATGAAAAGTTAGAATGTGAAATTGTGGGAGCTAGAAAAGATATTGAGAAAACAAAAGCTCTTAATCTTAGATTTGCTGAAGGATCTGAAACTTTAGATGAGATTATAAAAATGCGTCGTTCTCCTCTAATCAAGACAGGTCTTGGATATTCAGAAGAGGCATCTCAAGCATAGAATCCATCCACCTCCAAAAGTTATCTTGATGCAGCAAGGAGAAGTGAACAGGTTGACAATTGACAGCAAAGGCATAAAGCAGCTCACCAGGTAAATCAGGGTCAATCTACTTCAAGGATGAACATAGATCACTAAGTAAATCAGGGGCAATCTACTTCAAGGATGAACAGAAGCTACAACCAACCGCAAGTAAATCATTCTCAATTTGCCTCAAGAATGAATGTCTATGGAAACTACAATCACCTGGACGGTAGGTTTGATAATCGCAGGAATTTCTTCAATGGCCAATGTTTCTCTTGTCATAACTTTGGACACAAAGTAGCTCAATGTGTTGCCTACAAGACCATCATGACTAGAGAAGCGTGAAATCAAAGGAGTGTGACTGGGATCATGAAAAGGGCCTACAATAACCTTTCTGCTCTTGAAAATGAAATAGAATGTTCTATTTGTAACAACTTAGGTCATGAAGATCCTGAATGCAGGAGTAGTTTTCGGTAAACAACTCAGAAGTAGCACGCTTCATTGAATCCCAAAACATGGAGAAAGAAAGAACTGCAACCAGAAAGATGTGGTATAGCCTTATATGTGGAAGGATAGGAAAATTAGTGGTATATCGACAGTGGATGCTTCAAACATATGACATGTGATAAAGAAAAACTTCAGTCATATAGTGCCTTAGAAAAGGAAAGGAAGGTCTCATTTGGAAATGACACCCCTGCACTCATAAAAGGTAAAGGTTATATTCTTTTGAAAGAAAAGGCCAAAGCTGGAAATTTTGTGTATGTTGATGGCTTAAAGCATAATCTATTGAGTGTCAATCAAATGTGTGATCAAGGAAATGAGGTAATATTTCGATGAAATGGATGTATTGTTCGTGAGCTTGATACAGGAGAAACAATGATCAAAAGCATAAGAACTCAAAATAATTTATACATATTCAAGGGAGGACAACAACAATGCTATCTAAGCAAGAATGATGAACATTGGCTATGGCACAGAAGATTGGGGCATCTAAGCTTCTCTCAGATAAGGAAAGCATGCAAATATTAGGCGGTTCGTGATCTCCCTGACATCAGAATTCCAGACAATACAATATGCAAATCATGTTACTTTGGTAAGCAAACTAGAACTAATTTCCCTGAGAAGGAAGGATCAGCTTGTAAGCCACTTGAACTTGTCCATACTAATTTATGTGGTCCATCCAAGAAAAATTCACCTCGAGGAGAAGAATACTTCATATTTTTCATTGACGACTTTTCCAGGATGTGTTGGATAGGACTTCTGAAGCATAAAGACGAAGATTTCAAAAAGTTCAAAGCATTCAAAGCCTTTGTTGAAAACGAATCAAATCGTAGAATCAAATGCCTCAGGTCTGATTGAGGAGGGGAATTTACCTCAGATGAATTTTTAGAGTTTTAATAAGAACATGGAATAAGAAGGGAATTCTCTACTGCAAGGACTCCTCAACAAAATGGAGTAGTGGAAAGAATGAACAGAATGGTTCAACAAATGGCTCGTGCTATGCTTGATGAATCTGGAACTCTTGCAACCTTCTTGGGTGAAGCTGCATTGGCTACCATTACTATTCTCAACAAAACAAACATCCGAGTGAACAACACTCAAACTCCTCATGACCTTTGGTATGGTAACACTCCTATGGTAAATACTTCAAAATTTTTGGAAGCAAATGTTACATCAAAAGAACTGATGAAAACCTCGGCAAGTTTGAACCTAGAGCAGATGAAGGCATTCTCATTGGTTACTCTTCCTGAAGTAAAGGATATAAGTGTTACAATAAAAGACTTGGAAAAATTGTTGAAAGTATTGATGTGGTGGTTGATGAAGCAGGAAACAGTCCAAGGTAGGTAAAATCTGAAGATTTCGAAGATGATGAGGACTATCCTTCAACATCAAATCAGACTAATGATGAAGAAGAAACCTATGAGGCACCAAAAGAACAGATAAGGGTAGAAGAAAAGACTCCATCCAGGTATGTCCAGAAGAATCATCCAGAGACTGAAATTTTGGGGTAGAAAGAGGCAGGTGTACAAACAAGAAGAACTATTTCAGAAGCTTCAAGATATCTAGCATTGCTCTCCTCCACTAAACCACGAAATGTAAGTGAAGCATGCAAATATGAATGCAGGGTCAAGGCCATGAATGAAGAACTTGAGCAGATTGAAAAGAATAAAACTTGGGAGTTGGTTCCTAGACCAAATGATAAGAATGTCATAGGGACAAAATGGATATTCAAAAACAAGTTGAATGAGAATGGAGATGTTATTAGAAATAAGGCTAGACTTGTTTGTAAAGGGTATGCTCAACAAGAAGGTATAGACTTTGAAGAAAATTTTGCACCAGTTGCTAGAATTGATGCCATAAGAATGTTCCTTGCTCTTTCTAACTTTCAGGAGTTCAAGTATAACAAATGAATGTGAAATCTGCTTTTCTAACTGGAGACATAGAAGAAGAAGTGTACATTGAGCAACCAGATGGATTCATCCTTGGAAATGATCCAAAACTTGTATGCATACTCAAAAAGGCTCTCTATGGCCTTAAACAGGCTCCAAGGGCTTGGTATTTTCGGTTGGACAAATATCTCCATAAACAAGGTTTTTCAAAGGGATCAACAGATAGCAATCTATATATAAAAATTGACAATGATAAATTGCTAATACTTGTTGTGTATGTTGATGATATCATCTTTGGTAGCAATGAAGAAACAATGAATCAAAACTTTGCTTTGGTGATGCAGAAAGAATTTGAAATGTCCTGTTGTTGGGAAAAGTGTCTACTCAGAACACCCCTATCCCACTAAGGTGTGACAGTGCCTTAGCAACAAACAAGGAAAACTACTTTCGTATTCTTCTTTATGAACTGTAAATGAAGAGGAATAGGATGAACTAACCTGTGTCTTGCGCTGGTCCTTTGATCCGCTCTCTCTCCTCTTTGAAAGCTTCCAGCTACATGCTCCCTTACTTTCCCAGCTTCACCAAGTTCCTGCAAGATCACAGAAGAGGAAAACTACACAAAGACATAGATTTACATTCATAAACAGCTTAGGATCAGATTTAAGCTAAACATGCAAATATAACAAAACATCATTGATACACCAGCATGTAGGAGAAACTCAAATAGTTTTATTGATATAACAAGAAGGTCCAGGAGGAGTTACAACCGATGATTCATGATCCAGCATCAACCCCCCAGCAAAGTAATCCCCTCTTCACCTCCAACAAAGCATAAATCACCCAATGCACTGATCTCTATCTCAAAACCAACAACAATTCTCTGCAAAGTACAAAATTCCAGCCCCTGGATCTCTGGGATGAGGGATCCATATATAGATGTATGAAAAGAGGATGAGTCAGCTTATGATTTGACTTGTGGCTTCTCTCTGTCAGTTCTTGCTTCCACTTGGAGACTGAGAGCCTCTTACTCATCCTTGGTCGAACTCAGTGAGGCAAGTGTCATTGGGGAAGATTCTGGAAGCTTCCATTGTCTGTCCACCTCGCGAAATGATACTGCCATTTGTCATTTCCCGCTCAGTGCACCCTGGTAGTGCATTTAGGTGCGTTGCAACGCACCTAGCTAGTGTACTGGGGTGCTATGCAACGCAGGTAGCTAGTGGAGCAGCTGAAATGATCCTGATTTGATTGATTTTGAGCGGTTTCTGGTGGAGAACTTCTGGGAGAAGCTGTAATTGGTTGACCTTGTTCCTCTAGGGGTAGGAACAACACTTTTAGGGACTTAGGATCCCTTGGATTATGGACATTTCATGCTTAGAGCTGTAAGGCACAAAAATGTCTATAACATGTCCTTACTTGGTGAGCTCACATATTTTCTTGGTTTACAAGTCCAACAAAACAAAGACAGTATTTTTCTATCACAAACCAAATACCTCAAGCAGATATTGAAAAATTATGGGATGGAGGATTCGAAACCAGTATGTACCCCTATGGTAATAGGATGTAGCCTCAGCGCAAATGATGAATCAACAGCAGCACATCAACCAACCTATAGATCCATGATTTGTAGTCTACTCTATCTAACAGGTACCTAACCAGACATCATGCATGCAGTGGGAATAGTTGGAAGATTCTAGGAAAATCCAAAGGAAGCACACCTTCAGGTAGTTAAGAGGATTTTCAAATATCTTTAAGGAACACAAAATTATGGCTTATGGTATCCTAGAGATACAGATCTCACACTTCATGCATATACAGATGCAGATTGGGCAAGAAGAGTGGATGAAAGAGAAAACACTAGTGGTGGTGCATTCTTTATGGGTTCCAGATTAGTATCTTGGTTCAGCAAGAAACAAAGCTCAATTGCATTATCTACAGTTGAAGCAAAATATGTGGCTACTGCATCTTGCTGCACACAACTCCTTTGGATGATGCAAACATTGCAAGATATTCAAATCACTTGTACTCCACCTATCTCCATTTTTTGTGATAATACAAGTGCAATCAGTATTTCAAAGAATCCAGTCATGCATACAAAGACCAAGCACATACCTATCAAATATCATTTTCTCTGGGAACAAGTGCTTGAACAAAGGGTCAAATTGGAGTATGTTCCCTCCAAGGAATAGGTTGTTGATATATTCACCAAACCACTGCCCATGGAGACATTTGAATACCTCAGATAGAAGCTGGGAGTAGTTGATGCATCATCTTGTTGTTGAAATTATCTGTTTTAGAGAACAGTGGTTGTATGCAAACTTCATGAAGCATATCCGCGTACATATGCATATTTCTATGGATACAATCATGTATATGTTGATTTGAAGACAAACAGTGGAGCAAGACTCAGGATGAAAAGAGTCTGATATGGGTCTGACAGAGACCATTTGGCACAGGTTCAAGGGGAGCATATACTTCTAATAATGCATTCTTGGCATTATCTTAGAAGATCTTGGTTTTTTTTCTTTTTTCTTTTTCTTTCAGGTGGAACAGGTGCAGAGGGAGATCATGGTTGCTAGTCTTGATGATGATTGACAGATGCTGCTAATGTTAGTTGCTGATGACTATCATAGTCTTGTCTCAGATATTTAGTCCCTATGTCATGTATTTTTTTTATTATCAAGGTCATGTAACGGCCTATCTTGGTTTCCCCACTATGCCTGGGATGGATGATCTGTGTAAACTATTGATATATCCCCACTTGGTTGGGATATGGATGTATGTATGAGTCTTTGGCGATAGGAAGGTCATTTATGATGTATAAAGTCATGTTTCTTCTTGTAGAACATCTTCTTATAGACCTTGCCTATAGTCAGGGGGAGCATGAACAACACAGCAAAGCAAAGATTTCAGCATGTATTCATAGGGAGAATAACCCTTTGCCTTTGATGACAAAGGGGGAGAATGACTTTGACTGACTTGGGGTTTCCATCAAGTCCAAAGGGGGAGATTGTTGGCATTATGACACAGGTTTGGCGCTATGACAAAGGTTTTATCCTTGATGGCAACTCTCTCAAATGACAGATCACATTTCAGGCTCTCAGAATGAAGGAAAAAGAGATATATGCAGGTTCCTCTTAACCAAGTCGCGTATACATGTGGGATCAACGATCAAAAGGTGCATATACGTATGCACGCACTTTCATGCAAGAAAAAGAGCGTACATGTGGGAAAACTTATTTTTTGGTCCATGGTATTTAGACCTTGGAATTTGGACCTATGGTTTTGGACCATGGTATCTCATCCGAAGTGTTAACCCAGGTATTGGGTCCATGGTATTGATTCTCTATGGTTTTGGACCATGGTATTGAGTAAGGCCTAAGACTATAAAAGGGGAAGTAGATCATTAGGCAAAGGCATTCACTCAAGTATTGAATATCTTATGAAGAGAAAGATCTAGAATTGGGTTATGGTGCATAGCTGGATCTGAACCAAGGAGGAACCTGAGCGTTAGAAGAAAGATAAGTTCTATTGTTGGGTCAAGATCTTAAGGCTTGAATAGTAGTATCTATGTGTCATTTTGATCTGTTATATTTGGCGCATGACTTGATCTATAAATCTAATAATCTGCGTATAACTCATGTCTGAATAAGTGAAAAGGGTAAATTATCTTTTATAGATCTGTACGCAGGTTCGGCACAACAGAGGCACGTATACACGCTGGTTCAGTAATTCAAAACAACATATACGCTGGTTTGCCTTATACAGAAGCGCATGCATGTAGGTCTCACAAAATATTTTTTAGCTACTTCTATTTATTGTTGCAGATTTTTGGGTTCAAAATTAGTGTCTGGTTACTGTAACTGTTTTCTAGGTACAACATTTAGAGAAGTGACTATTTGATTCAGTTTTGTTTGGTGCAAAGGAAATTTGGTTGATGCAGATATATTTGATGTTTGATTGATGTATTGATGGATCCAGTCTGAAAATTTATGAAACATGGTCCTTGGAAGAAAAGAGAAGGTTGTAGCCTTCTGTAGGTTAGCACCTGCGTACTAGTATATCAGCTAGTACAAGAGCTAAGGAGGTTGTAGCTCACTTCCAAGAGAAGCTGGAGAATGAGAGAAGGTTGTAGCCTTCTGTAGGTAGAAGCCTATGTACTGGAATAAGACTGTACCAGTACAAAAATATTGTAAAACGAAGTTTCTTATTAAAAGAAGATAGAGATGAATTGCAGTAGGTGGTTTTCACCCACATTAGGTTTCCACCTTATATCTTGTGTTCATGTGTGTGATGATCTGTTCTGTTTTACTACACTTGTTTACTATTCTTAAGGTTAATGAAGTTTTGATGCACTGATTAAAGATCAACATTTAATGAATCATAAGTTTACTGATATAGGATAGTTGCTTTAGACACAATTGCATATATACGCAGTTTCCCATCTGAAGTAGTGTATACAATTCTTATTGTGAAATGAAAATTAAGTGATTTAATAATACTGATTCACCCCCCCCCCCCCCCGTCAGTATTATTTCCAACATCGGCTTCTTTGTCTTTCTGCTCAATGGTAGGTACAAATCTCATTCATACATATAATCTTCCATCTGCATCTTTCATAGCTGGTAGTTTTGGCCATTAAATTTTTCGACCCTAAACCTACCATCTTCCGCCATTGCTCTCAATCGAACCAGGAACCCTTCTCTCTTGCAATTTTATCAGCCAAATAGACCTTTGGCTTTGATACCAGTTGTTAGAAAATTATATATTACAGAGCAATGGAACACATAAAATATATTGCAAAAATATAAACATAGAAAACACATAAAACAAGAGAGACATAGACATACGTGGTTCACCCAATTTGGGCTACATCCACAGAGAAACAACCAGTCCTTCCTTCTATATTATCTAACAAATTGAAGAGATACAACCTACAACAAATCTGTTGTAATTCCCTTTTCTCTCTCACTCAATCGGCTCTCTCTTTCTTGCTCAGAATACAGATCTATATAGACACAATACAATTCCCTCATATATAGTGAGGGGTTGCCTTATAGGAAAAAAACCCTAAATTAAACATAATTTCTACCATCAAATATCCACCTAATGAACGGCCCAGATTGACTATGAAATTACAACATTTTACAAGGCAATTTTACATCTATTTTTAGCTTTTGCGACGCTTCCCCCGATCCCCCACCATGGGGGGGCTCCTAAAGATTGTTTTCCCCCCCCTGGATCCCCCTTGTAGTGCAAATATTATGAGCGGAATTGCTGCCACATTACAAACTAGGGTCCATTGTGGTAATACCTCTGAATAAAGAAGATAATCAGGCTCCACACCCAACATTGTCTTGATTAATTTTCAAAATTTGTCTCATTGGCTTTGAAGTGAAATCTGATTGAGTTTTGGGGTTTTTAGTCAATTGGTCATCACTCACTACTTGTTGGTGTCATTGAGATGTTTATTTTGCTTATTGATTGAGTGTTTCTTTTTGTGGAAATCATTGGAAACATCATTTTGCATTTGTTTTAGATCGTATTTCGAAATTTACTTTTCATGAAAATGCATTAGATTAGTTGCGTTGAAAAGTTATTTTTTGAGATTCATCAATGAAAATAGATCACATTTTTCAGTAATTAAAAGCTAAAAAATGTATTAGGTGCATCAAAATCATTCAAGACGAAAGAAAAGAATAATTCATATAAGTGCATCTTAGTAAAGTTCAAATCATTTTTCTTTCCAAAAGTTGCATTTAGGATAGTGAAATGTGAAAATCTTTCTTACTTTTGGCATTGCATTTGGAAGATGAAAGTGAAAGTTAGTGGAAGCCATTTTTGCATGATGCATTTTGTTTGATGCATTATTGATTGAAATTTCTTCCCTTGAGTAGTCTAGCTTTCATTGAAACGAAAATTTTTCCTTTTCTCATATAGTTGCATCATAGGTGTTCAGGTGACATCGTTTTGAGCCTTAAAACCAAAACTTAATTGAAGATAAACATTAAAATTTAACTCAATTAACCTAAGGATCATTTGTAACTTAATGAAAATATCTAGAGGTCTAGACTAGAGACATGTTTTGACGTCTTTAAACATAACATATGTCGTTAACTGCCTACAGTGTATCCCAAGGGTGAAATCCCACCCCAGTACAGAAGTATATAGAAGGTTCTCTAGTACGTTAGGGTATATAAGAGGCACTTCAGTATGAAAAGTATATAAGGATGCTCTCATCAAATGATTTTGCATTAGACAGTGCTAACATGGACATGTGCTCCCCGTACCATCGTGTATATGTTGGAAGACCCAATTAGGTTGCTATATTTTAGCCATAGGTAATTGAGTCAGCTGGTAAATGTGATACACCAAACATAACATTTGAGGAGATTGGTCGTTGTACGTTAAGTCCTTGGTTTTAGTTAAGCTATATATTACGGTTCACAGATACTTGGTAAACCCTTTTTGCTATATTACCCCTTTTTATTTATTTTTGTTAAAGTTATAAAATCAATTAATTGATCACGGAACAACATCCTTCCTGTGGAAATACTCCTTAGGTTGATACCAATGGCAACATTTCCTGAGTCTACCAGTCAAGCAAACCCCTCTAACAGGAACCCTAGTCCTTTTCCTTCTTTTGGAAACACTGGTGCTCCTTATATGGCAATGTTGGCCCTTCCTGGATTGACCATTGGTCTGCCAATTTGGTTATTTTCGACCTTGGTAGTTCCGAGAGTTCAAACTGATTTTCAACCGAGTTCTCATCCACCTGAACAACATCAACTTCATGTTGATCCTAAAGTTGACCCCTCACCTTCTTCGCCTATTTATTCACCTCGTTCTTCCTCTTTTCTTGGTGAAAGTCTGGATTCTAGTAACCAGGGAGCTAAGAAGAAGAAGAAGAGGATGAAGAAGAAGAAACAAAATAAGCAAAGGGGAAACCAAGTAGCCATTTCTATGGATACAAATGATGTAGAAAAATATTCCAACCAGCCCCGAAAAGTAAAACTCCGTTGCATGTTATTCAAGGGTGACCACCTTCTTCAGAGTTGTCCTGGCATCCCCAAGGTCTTATAAGTGTGGTCGACATGTTCTCATCAACCTATGTAGATCACGCTGGTGATAAACCTTCAACTAGTGATAGTAAATCCCATGGGAAAAAGGGAAAAGCGAAATTTCCCTGTAATTTGTGTGAAGGTAATCATCCCATTCACCTTTGTCCTCTTATGGATGAAGCTTCCAAAGAGTTGGAAAACCTTACAGCTTCTCAACCTCATCTTTCGACTTGATATTGAAAGATTTCCCTTAATCCTTCACTAGTTGATCTAGTGATTGATCAAAAGTAATCTTTGGTCAACCCCAATCTCTCTTAAAGTGAGTCACGTGAGTCCATTCTCGACCAACCATTGGTTGAGAAAATGGTAGACATAACTCAACCTTCAGGTAATCGTACCTTTTCGGTAGAAAGTGAACCTCATACTACTCAGGTTCTTCTAGTTTCTTCAATTTCGAATGAACTAGAGGTAAATCCTCCTATTCCTGAGGTGCATGAGAGAATTTATCTTGTTCCCATCGTGCAAGAGGGTAGCTCTCACGTTCCTACGACACCCCCTCTGAGTAGTTTAGTCACTCCTTTTGATTGGAGTCGACTGGTAGGATATCGTCTTCTGTCTTATGTGCCTTTCCAGATTATAGTGCAGGCTTACCATATGCCCATACCTAGCACAATCATAGATAAGGTTCTTCTGTTAGCATCCTATCCTCAACTGCTTGGCAAGCTTTAGGTTCTCCTTAGCTTGTTCCTGTCACCTAGAATCTGTTAGCTTTTAACATAGGAGCTATTTAACCCTTAGGGATCCTTCCTAAGTTACCTATTACTTTGGGAGGAAGGACTATCTATATAGATGCGATGGTTGTCCAAGGCCCTTTAGATTTTAATCTACTCCTTAGCCTTGACTATGTTTATGTCATGAGAGCTCTTGTTTCTTCTCTCTCCCGAGTGATGTGTTTCCCACATGAAGGAAGCATTGTGATCATTGTTCAGCTTACATTCATTAGTTCTGAATCAGCTCCCTCTCAACCATAATCCCTAAATGGTTCTTATGTGAAAGAGGTATCACCCTTGCCATAGGTCAATTATGTGGCCACCTATTCCATGCCCACATCTACTGATGATCTAGTAGGTGATGTAGTACACCATGTACTGGGGGCATTGGGGCCCGATTTCTCATTTGGATGCCCAGACATGTATTCCTTCAGAGTGTTGTTCTCCCGTCTAATGAGAACCTCTTGGAAGCCATGGCCTCTTCTGGGTTGTCATCAAGGGTATGGAGCAGATTCCTTGTCTTGTGTCAAGCTTGTCAAAAAATGAAACCAGGACCATTATGATAGTTCTTTTACTATGTCAACCTCATTTAAAAATGAAATAGGTCTCTATGAGGATCGTTCTTTCACTATGTCAACCTCATTAAAAATGAAATAGGTTCTGAGCTTGGTTCCTTTTCTATTTCAAGCTCATTAAAAAATGAAACAAATCCCCTTCCAAGTCAAGTCTTTAATTAGATCTCGTAAAATTTGAGTCAAGTCTTTCACTTGATCTCATAAGAGAACCTTCTTTCTGTCCACCTGTTAGTAACCAGTAGCCTACTTTGGTGAATGAAATGAAGCTTGGGGGGCATGTACCTCAAATTGAATCATTATACAGGGGGCATGAAAACTCACCTCAAGCATAGTTTATCTTTGTTTCAAGCTTGTGTAAAAATGAAACCAAATCCAAGCATAATTTATCTTTGTTTCAAGCTTGTGTAAAAATGAAACCAAACACAAGCATAGTTTTTTTTCATTTCAAGATTGTAAAAAAGTGAAATGATCCTCAATTATACTCAAGCATAGTTTCCTGTGTTTCAAGCTTGTGTAAAAATGAAACCACTTCCCACTTTAAATCTCGTAATTTCCATTTTTATCCATCGATTTTTTCTAGATGAATCTTGGTTTTTCCATTCCATCGTCACCATCTCTTTGGCCAATCATATGCTTTCACTTGGTTGTTTTACCTGTGCCTAAGGAACATCTGCGATGAGTGGTCTTATTACCCAACCTCTTGGCCATTACATGTTTTGAGCAGTTCCATCATTATCGGAACGAGTGGCTATCCTTTTATGCCACTTGTTCCTCAAGGAGGGGTCATCTTTCAACTTTCTTCTGACTCTCAAAAAATGAAAATATCATCGAGTACTTGTCATTTTGAACTTGTTAAAATTAAATGAATTGACCTCGTCTCAATATGCATTTACCGCTTTTTCGAGCTGAGATTGACTATTTACGAAAAAGGTACACCTTGGTCGACATGGTCAAGAGGTTCTCTCGAATATTGCTTTCTGCCTTTCTGGGTTCGAGGGACAAATTAAGAAAAAGGAGATGATGGAATTTTATTTTTTGTCTCTTTTTCAAACTCTCTAAATATGAAAAATATACTTAGTTATTCTTACGTCGGACTTGTTAAAATTTTACGACGAAAGACTCATCACCATGATGAGACCGAGTTTCTCCTTCCTAGGACTCGTAAAACTTACTAGGATGGATTCATCTGAAGGGTGAACTTATATGACAAGCATATGGTATCATCTTCAAGCTTGTGTAAAATTAAATAGGTACTCACTAATAATAGTGCGGAAAAATGAAAATGAAACATGCTTTGTATAGGAAGCATGTCGCTCTTGAACATGACACTCTTCTGTTTTCGTGTCGGGTTTGGGATATCCTCACTCAGTCACTTGTCCTCCCAAGTTTGGGTGATCCATTTTTTCATCTCATCTGACTACTCCAATTGTCATCATGACCTTTAGTCCTATGTTGAGTCAAATGCTGCCACACTCCATATTCGTTTCACCAGTGTTCAAGAGAAGTCCTATCTGTAGTTATTTACCTATACATTGTCTGACCCATTGTTACATTCTTGGATTTTATTCATTTCATTCCATTTTATTCCTTGTTTCATGTCGATGATGGGGGATTCATCATGGCCCTCCTTCGACAGGTCAATTCATGTCGACTTCAGCTCATTATCTTGAAAGACAACTTAGAGACTCCCTTTCAGTACCTTAGAGCATGCATGCCTTAATGGCAGGTTCTTCGCATCCGATGAGAGGTTTCCATCATTGGCCTTTGATCAAATGATTCCACAAGTGTTTGACTTCATCTTCATTATCACATTCACATATTGTACTGTTGTGCCTTGAGAGCCTTTGTCATCATTGGTGGTTTGTCTTGTGCCTGTTAACGACCCACATCATTGGTCAGTAATCAGGTAGTTTTCTAGCATGTTCAACTTCGACACATTCATTCGCATGTTAGAATTCGTACTTTGATCGGGTTGGGATGGAGCGAAAGACCCTGAGTCTTGTCTGATATGACTTAGGCTATGTGGATTTATGTGGTATTCATGATTGTACACATGTTTTTGTTATACAGATGGTTGTGACCATACTCTGGGACTTTACATTTATGATAATCCTTCTATATTAAGTGGCTACATCCATACCTTGGGTCTTAGATTTACAGATGATCCTTCTCATTTGGATGGTTGCACCCATACCATGGATCCTTTCATATAGTCCTTATCATATGAATGGTTTCATCCATACCGTGGATTCATGTTTTGATATCAGCTATGTATATGTATATGTGTCCTTGATTTATAGGTCTCCTGACAGTGTTTGTCCTCATCCTTGCAAAAGCTCATAGATCATCTCAGCCATCACTCCCCGTTGTGCCTTCATGCTTTAAGGGGCATCTGTTACACAGTATTTTGTCACACCTCCTGCACTTCCCTATGACATACCCCGAAGTGCCTGAAACATGAACATTATGCAGTGTACTCATTCATATATGCAGCTCAGATCCTCCCTAAGACATTGATTGGAAAATGCCTTGAGCTTCCCCTGAAGGAAATAGCTCTTAAACCCTAATTTGAGAATCATCGCTCTTATGAGACTAAAAACCGCGATGGTTGCCTGTTATATTATACTCAACCCGTGATGGCATCACTCTGTTTACTTGTATACCTGCGATGATCCAAAAAAGGAAATTTTCCCAAAGAGGATGAGAAGCTTCATGATCTAGAAGCTTCTAGAGCAGCGAGCTGGAGGTTGTTCGATGTAGATGAGGTCGAGTTCTCCCAACTTGGCCTCTTGGTCTTATCCCTATGAGCTACCTCCTTGAGATGAGGGCCTACTCCTATCTTTGGAGAGATCCTAACTCCCTTTCCCAGCCTATATATTCATCCTCTCCCATTCCCAAATGGTTGGTCTATGTCTATTTGCACCCTTATGCTAAGATTGTGCCTATATGCTACTCATTTGGCTTGGAGAAGGAGTGCTTGGAGAGCTTAGCTTGGACTTGGACATTCATTCAAGGAGAGCCTATCAACATCAAGGCTTGGTTGTATGCTTCCCCTTCTTTTCTATTAATATACAACTGTTGGTTCATTTTCCATTGATGTGTATGCTTATGTATCATCTATCTTAACATTCCTTGATCAGTTAAGTAGGTTTCTTTGAATATGTTATTGGTATTTACATGCCTTGTTGTGTTTTGATCTCTTGTGCAGGTACACAAACACTATGATTGATAGGAATGAACCCATGATGCAAGTGATTCAAGATCTTCAACAAAGGACGAATTTATGTCATGAGAATGAAGTAGGCCATCTTCTTTGTCTATATTTTCAATTGTAACTTAGGAAAGTGTCTAGTAGATTGTCCGTAGGTTTTTAGTCCCACTCATTGGGCTAGAGGAATTGTCTCTGTCCACATAGAGGATTTACCTAGCCAACAACCACCTGCACAACATGTGTACAACGCCATATATACACTACACCACATGTACACAGTAACACACACGACATGTACATGACACCACATGTACACAGCGGCACATGCACGACACGTACACAACACCACCTGCACATAATGCCACTTCTATAACATGTACACATCACCATATGCACACAACACCACTTGCACATTCATGCACACCACACCATATGTTACATGGTACCAATATACAACATGAACGCAAAACCACTTGTACATAGCACTGCATATCTAATCTAGGTGGATATTGGTGGCCACCCACCAAGTCCACTTGGACCCCCACCATTGTTTCTTTCAGTTTTTCAGTTTCCTAAATTGTAGCACAATTTACTATTTTTAGCAGTTTTTTGGGTCCTGAACTTCCGGAGATGCTTTGATGCCCTAAGCGACGTTTTTTTTGGAAATCTGGGGGCAACATGGGTCCATGGAATGATGTTTCCCTTCCCAAAGTTGTAGTTCTTGGATAGATCTTTCTAATGAGATATTGTACGCATCAAACGGAGATCGTATGCCAAAGTTACGACCCCGGGAAGTTGATGTACCAATTTACACAAATGGGGCCCACAATTTGGTGTTTCATCTTCTAGGGTTAGGTTTTTGGATGTTTAGTGTTTTCCATTGTTTCTCAACAATAAATAGGCCTTCGAGCCTCATTGTAACATAGTTCAGAGGCATGTAGCCACCACATCGCTTCTCAAAGATAAGCTACCATCACCCTAGTTGATTATTTCCATTTTCTGTTTGTAAGCATATGTCAGTATTTTACATTAATGAAATGAAGTATTATTTCAGCTGCATCTTTGTGTTTATGGTTATCTCTGTAATTTGTTGCATTCCTGTTTAAATCCAGATCAGTGGTATCAGAGCGGTCTGCTTTTTCTTTATTTTTCTTTGCATGTCCCAACGAGGTCGGGATATAAGGAGTTAGGGCTTGAACTGGTCGAACCTTCGCAAGACCAGCCTCACAAAACTCGACGGCCTCCCATGGCGGATGAAAAGAAAGATGAGGGGGCAGGAGATCCTATCAGAATATTGCTCGAAGAAACCCTCGAGCGACAAAGGAACACGATGATGGACAACTCTGCCCAGATCCTTCAGCGGCTACCTAGGGGCGACACATCGGCTTCCCACAACTACTCTCAAAATGCCACACCGTTTAAGGTACAAGTTAATTTTGAAATCCCCATATTTTAGGGTTATATAGACATAGCTGTTGTCGATAAATGGTTAAATCTGCTAGAGGGTTATTTTTCTGTTCATGATTTTTCCAGTCAGGGATATATTATTTTCACTCTTCTCAAAGCAGCCCCCCACATCAAGGACTAATGGGAAACCTACTGTGAGCAAAAGGATGAAAATACCGGCTCACTATTTTTAGCCGCACCCACCTGGACTTCATTCCAGGATGCCATTAAGGAGCAGTACTACCCTGTTGCAAGCTATGAGGATCAATACATAAAGTGGACTACATTGCGGCAGAGAAGGGACGAACACGTGCCGGAATTTACCAATATTTTCCATACCCTTCGCACAAAGTTGGGTATCAAGGATTCAGAGCAGCATTTGATACTCAAATACCGCAGCTGCCTACACAAGTACATCCAGGAAGAAATAGAATTCCTGAAGATCTCCTCCCTTGGCATGGCATACCGATATGCCGTCAAGGTCGAGAAAAAGTTTAAATAGAAGAAGCGTGACTTTGGATCTATGAATCCGAAGCAAGGGAAAGGTGCCCCCAAACCGCAAAATAAAGGACAAAACCAAGGCAGGGTGGCCCAAGACAACCCGCCAAAGCTACAAGCAAATAATAGTGCCACGAAGTCGATAAAGGACACGAGAAAATGGTGTGAGTTCCATAAGAGCTCTACTCACAACACAAGCGTCGGGCCAAGTAGTCATTGGTGGCTAAGCTAAAGGTTTCAGAATCAAATGCATGTTCCGACTCTAAGTTAGAACCAGACAAGGGGAATGACAAAGGGAAGCAGATCATCGATGCAAAGCCCAACGCCACCATTGCCACCACGAAGATCCAAAAAGAGGAACCCGAAGATCCAGAGGAGGAGGAGCGTCTCTTCCACTCCCAGATGTGGGTAAAGGGATCCCCGCTGCAATTCATTATCGACAGCGGGAGCTAAAAGAACCTCATTTCAGTAGAGGTCATGAAGCAGCTGGGCTTACCGACCACAACACATCCAAAACCCTACACCATCGGGTGGCTTCACCAAGGATGGGATCTTCGCATGAGCCAACAGTGTCGCCTTCTATATAACATCAAGCCCTTCATGGATGAGGTATTGTGTGACATTACTCCCATTGAAGTTTGTGATGTATTATTAGGCCAACCATACTTGTGGAAGCGACATGCTGTGTATGAATCAAGGCCCCATGCTGTTATTATTACTTTAGGAAATAAGTTGTATAGGATACCGGATGTAGCACCGCCTACAACCATCTCTTTGGTTACTACAAAACAATATAGTAAGCTCATTTCCAAAACTGGGAAAAAAAATTTCCTAATGATACACCCTCAAGAAAAGAAGAAGACGGTGGCCACGACCTCCAGACAGGGCCCCTCCGCATGACAAATCCAGATGGACAAGGTCGTGGAGGAGTACAAGGACATCTTCACCTCCCCCGCAAGGGTTCCTCTGCATTATCTGGTCAAGCACTCCATCGATCTGACCCCAGGTACATCGCTACCCAATGGACCAATCTATCGGCGCTCCATTTTGGAGAACGATGAAATCAAGAGGCATATTCAGGAGCTGCTACAGAAAGGTCACATATGTCCGATTTCATCGCCCTGTGGGAGCCCGATCGTGTTGGTACAGAAGAAGGATGGGACTTGGAGAATCTGTATTGACTATCGGGCGCTGAACAAGATCACTGTCTGTAACAGGTACCTGATCCCACGGATTGATGACCTCTTGGACCAACTGAAGGGGGGAAAATATTTCAGCAAGATCGATTTGAAGTCAGGATATCACCAGGTACCAATCAAACCCTCCGATGTGTGGAAGACTACCTTCAAAGCCAAGAAGGACCTTTTCGAATGGTTGGTTATGCCTTTCAAATTGGCGAATGCTCCTGCAACCTCCATGAGGCTAATGGATGACATCTTACGGCCATTCACCAACTCATTTGTAGTGGTATACTTGGATGACATCCTGATCTTTAGCCGGAGTTGGGAAGAGCACCTCCACCACATCCGACAGGTTCTCCAAACACTGCGGCAACACAGGCTATGTGCTAATTTGGAGAAATTCACTTTTGGCATGACCCAGGTTCAGTATCTGGGATACATTATTGATGAACAGGGGGTGCATGTGGATACAGCCAAGACCCAAGTCATTCAGGATTAGCCCTCTCCAACCACTCTAACAGAGCTTCGCGGCTTTCTAGGTCTTGCCAACTTCTACCGCAGGTTCCTGTTGGGATTTTCCCATATCACTTGGCCCTCGAGTCAAGTCACCAAAGGAGGAGCGAAAGAAAAATTCTTTTGGTATGAATCTCAATAGAAGGCATTCACAGAGTTGAAAGATCACCTCTGCTCAGCACGAGTGCTTGCATTCACAGACTTGCAACAATCATTTGAGATGAAGACAGATGCCTCTAAGTATGATATTGGGGCAGTCCTTACTCAACATGGGCATCTAGTGGCATATCACAGTGAGACACTTTTAGACACAGTCTGGAAGTATCCCACTTATGACAAATAAATGTATTCCATTGTGCAAGCATGCCAACATTGGAAACATTACATTTTGGGGAAGGAAATGGTCATCCACATAGACCACCGACCCCTCTAGTTCATACAGACCCAAGGGAAATTGCACAATTATCGCCATCAAAAGTGGTCCACATATCTGCAACAGTTCCATTTGAATATCAAATATAAGAAGGGCAATACCAATAATGTTGCAGATTTCCTCAGTCGACCACCGATCATGTCATTAGCCACCCTGCTGAACTCTTGTGGGCACAAGACTTCTGATTGGCCACTTCTCTACAAAAGCGACCCAGAATTCGGCCACACATACCAGACACTCTTGGAGGGTTAGCATGTTCCAGATTTTCGCCTCAAGGATACCCTGTTATGCCACCTGGGTCACCTTTGTGTTCCTTCAAGCAAGCGTGCTAAGATGATTTGGGAAGCACACTACAGTCAAGCTACTAGGCATTTCGGGGTCAAGAAAATGGTGGCAGTACTACAGAATTATTTCTATTGGCCGAATCTTCGACAGGATGTCAGGAAGTACATCAGGTCATGCACTACCTGCACCATTGCCAAACTGACAGTCAAGAAGCAAGGCCTCTATACCCCGCTACCTACCCCTAGTTAACCTTGGGAATCCATCTCCATGGATTACATGTCAGGCCTTCCCTCCACTAAGCATGGAAACGACTTTGTTTTTATGGTCGTCGACAGGTTCTCGAAGATGGCCATTTTGGTGGCCTGCAAGAAGAATATCACGACAGAAGCCACTGCTAAACTCTTCTTTGAACAAGTGTGGGTGCACTTTGGGATCCCACAATCTATCATCTCAGATCGGGACAGCAAGTTCCTCAGTACATTTTGGTCCAGTCTGTCATCAATGCTAGACACCAAACACACTAAGTCCACAGCCTTCCATCCTCAAACTCATGGCTAGACAGAGGTTGTCAACAGGATGATTGTACACATTCTGTGCATGTACAACTCAAAGCATCCATGCGCATGGGACGAGAGCCTCCCTTATGTTCAACACAGCTACAACTGGGCTCTCCACAGCTCGACTGGCCACAACCCTTTTCAGGTGGGCTTGGGATTCCAGCCACTATGTCCCATTGATGTGGCCATGCCATTTGCAGCTACTCACGCAGATTTGGCTCATGTCCAGTCCGAAATAGATAAGTCAAATAGCTTCATTGAGCACATCCAACATATTCGCCAGCAAGTCCATGACATTCCCAAGAAATCAAATGCTAAGTACAAGCAGCGACATGATCAACATCGGGTGCCACACAAGTTTCAGGTGGGTGACAAAGTCTGGTTGCATTTGCAAAAGGAACGCCTTACCAGAGCCTATCAGAAACTCATACCACTTCGATATGGTCCTTACACCATTACCAAGGCTATGGGAGACAATGCATTTGAGCTCAGCATTCCCCCATTCCTTGTTCTGCACCCAGTGTTCAATGTGGACCGCCTTCGACCATACTTTCCACCATTACTAGACACCTCCGACATAGCAGAACAACTCACACCCACAGAGTCAAATCCAGATTGCATGGAACAAGCTGCAACTGATCGAATCATGGACACATAGATCAAGAACACTTGCCAGCAAAACATCCAATTATATCGAGTTGTCAAAGCAAGCCAACTCCTTTACCAGGGCAAGTGGCTCACCAGGGACCAAGTTTAGTAGAAGTTTCCTCATCTCATGGAGGAACTCAACGCAATGGGGACCATTGCTTCCTAAGGGGGGAGGAATGATCAAGGTGGATATTGGTGGCCACCCGCCAAGTCCACTTGGACCCCCACCATGGTTTCTTTCAGTTTTTCAGTTTCCTAAATTGCAGCACAGTTTCCTATTTTTAGCAATTTTTCAGGTCCTAAACTTCTAGAGCCGTTTTGAGGCCCTAAACAACGTTTTTTTGGGAAATCTGGGGACAATATGGGTCCTTGGACCGATGTTGCCCTTCTCAAAGTTGTAGTTCTCAGATAAATCTTTCTAACGAGATATTGTATGCGTCAAATAGAGATCGTATGCCAAAGTTACGACCCCGGGAAGTTGATGTACCAATTTACCCAAACGGGGCCCACAATTTGGTGTTTCATCTTCTAGGGTTATGTTTTTGGATGTTTAGGGTTTTCCATTGTTTCTCAAAAATAAATAGGCCTTCAAGCCTCATTGTAACATAGTTCAGAGGCATGTAGCCACCACATCTCTTCTCCAAAATAAGCTACCATAGCCCTAGTTGTTTATTTCCATTTTCTGTTTGTAAGCATATCTCAGTATTTTACATTAATGAAATGAAGTATTATTTCCTTCGCATCTTTGTGTTTATGGTTATTTCTGTAATTTTTTGCGTTCCTATTTAAATCCAGATTAATATCCAACATGTACATAGCATCATCTATAGAAAAAACTGCATATCCAACATGTGCACAACACAATATGTACACAACACCGCATATCCAACATGTACATAACGTCATCTATACCCAAAACTGAATATGCAACATTCACACAACACTATCTGTACTAACACCCTATACATAATATTGCATAAAAAACATGTACACACACTACATATGCACAATACCACATGTGCACAATCATCACATACGCAACATGTACAACATGTATGACATATGCACAATAGTAATACCACACATCCGAAACCACACTACCTCTACCAAGCAACCTTTCTTCCTACATCTTATCCATGCTCATCCTAGCATTCCGCAGACCACACTTCTTTCACTTTGCTAATGTATCCCTTGGTATAACATGTCCATAACATAGACATAATATAATCACATAATATCAGCTCATAACCACATGATATTGACCTCATATATTTGTTATGACTATTCTTCCCAATTAATTCCTCATAAGACCAAGAACCTCTTCATGTCATTTTCCTACGCAAGTAATCATTCCTCCACATAATGATCCTTGACAACCTTGTCGGACATTGACAGGGATACATAGATACATACACATATACAAACATTAGCATAAACAATCATGATCCATGATGACCCCGTAAAACACGACATACATACATACATACATGTATACATATATAAACACCAACATAGTCATGATCACAACATAGTTACCAGATAACATAAGCTCAAGGTTAAGATAACTCCCTTTATGCATGAAACACATGCACAACATTGAGAACAACAGTTTTCAACATAGGCAAGGCATATGATGCCTCAAATCCATTCACATTACCCTTCGTTATTACCTTTCCCATGATAGTTCAACCATCATCCATTTACACCAATGGACCCAACCAATCCAACCGACTATCATAGCCTTACCTTCCGCTACACTTACTCATGCACAGAGCTTCATCTGAATCTTACATTGTGTTTCAGACACCACAGAACTCTCCACAATCTCCATTAACTTTCCTCTTTCCCAAAAAATTCCCAAGACTCAAAACTTAAAACACAAGCACAAGAAACAAACAAAAAGAAAACCATGAAAACCAATAACAACAAGACTCCGCAAACAAAGTGGTATGCCACACACTAGACATAAACAAATCTGCAAAACAAGCACAACAAATTGCAAAATACCAAAAGCACAAGAATAACAACAAATGCCATGACTCAATCCCCATGGTTCCGAGGGAAAGCTCAACTCGAGCCTTCTTCAATATTTCATGGTAGTCTCTTTCCATGAAATCCCCTGCATCATACTACCATAAACACATAATTGTTAGTGCATAAATAGATATAACAATATACCATTTTTCTTACCTTGTTGTTCCAATCATGTTGCTTGCAACGGAATACATCCAAGCCATCTCTCAAGAGACTCCAATTCCCTCCACCTGTGACTAGAAACTAGCTAATATACATGTCAAGTACATGTTCATGAATCTAGCACATATCCACATAATGTCAGACAAAACCAAGGTTAAGAAGACTTCCTGTGTGTGAAGCACTCATTCGTTTGGAATAGGGCTTCCAAACATAACCAAAGGAATTCTTGCCAAATTCCTTTTCTTTTTACTATTTTACCTTGATGCAATTGAGGCTTACTATTTATTGTCACATTGCCCACCTATTAGTTATATAAACACATCAATTGTTACTTTGTCACACTAATACCAGGCATGTTTCCTGCAACTATTTACACATGTCAACCACATGTTCCAAATATCAAAGCAATCATATCTATCAATTCGAAATCAACCTTTACCAAGACTAACAATCATGTGATATTCCATAGTCAACTCATAGTCATTAGACATAATGCTATAACTGTCAACTACATTCTAGTACATATCAACTATCTCAACACATATGTGTTAGTATGACCATCTTAAAACAAGATCATTTGAACACATACTCATAGCATGTGATTAATCAAATATTCAACCAACTTGCAAACATACCATGTTAAATTAATCAACTAGACGAGATAATCAAATAATCCATCACCAAGTATACTACATAAGAAAACTCATACCTTAGTGTACCTCAGAGGAGGCTATCTTGTTTGCACAATCAATCTAGTTAGCAAGATATAACTTTGCAACATGTCAAATCAAATATAAATAAGATCACGATATCCATAACATTAACTAATTAACATGTTCACATCATAAACTCATAAGCATTTATCGTTCATGCATAACAACCATGTGTAACAATGTAAGCTTTCAAACGGGAACTGATACTGTTACCTGTTTCGTAGAGATAACAAACAAGTGACCTGATTTTGAAAAAGGGTGATGCAGAACAAACATGTTTTTTTAGCGCATATTTTTTGGCACTTTAATTTTGTTTTATTTAAATTGCATTTTAGAATGGTAGTGATTTTCATCCTGATTTTAAAAAGTGGTAATTCTGCATCAGAGCCTTTTTTTAAAAGACCTATTTTTTTACTTTAAATTTTCTATTGTATGAAATGTAAATAATTATTTTGTAAATTTAATAATTTTTGAAGTGGTCATTTTTTTCATATTTTCTTGTTTGTATTTTTATTTTAATTTTTTGTAGTGAGGTTTTTATTGTTTTGCATTTTTAAATTAGAAGGTCAATATTTTGAATTTTCGATATTCTACATATTTATACATCCTTAATTAATTTTTCAATCCACATGAAATAGTTGCTTCTAAAAAACAATATTTTTTAACAATGGACAAAAATAACCATTTTTAACATAAATATAACTAAAAGACTACACGTTTTGATAATTTTTTGCTAGAATTGACATGTCAAAATCACAATTTTTATACAAAAATTTTAACTAAAAATGGTTAAATAATAGTTTTTTTTTATGAATTTCATGTCAAAAAATTAATAATAAGCACTTTTTTTTTCAAAAAATAATGATTAACTTAAAAATTAATGCGAAAATCATATATTACAAATATTGAATGCATAACAGTATCAGTTTCCGTAATCGGAATCGAATAACCACCGTCCGACTGCCCATGGGGGTGACTATCCGATTCTTGGATTCGGATAACCACCGCCCGGCCATCCCCACGGGCGGCCGAATGGTGGCCATCTGATTCTGAGAATCAGATAGCCACTGCCCGGCCACCCCCATGGGTGACTAGGCGGTGGCTATCTGATTCCGAGAATCGGATAGCCACCCCCATGGGCAACCGGGCGATGGCTATTTGACTTTGAGAATTGGATAACTACCCCCACAGGCATCCAGGTGATGGCTAGTCGATTCCGAGAATCAGATAGCCACCCCCACGAGCAGTCGAGCGATGTCTATTCGATTCCGAGAATTAGATAACCACCCCTACCGACGGTCAAGCGGTGGCTATCCAATTCTCAAAATCGAATAGCCACCCCCTGACTGCCCTTGAGGTGGATATCCGAATATCCGATTCTGAGAATCAGATAACCACCACCCGGCCACCCCCACAGGTGCCTGAGTGGTGGCTATCTGATTCCGAGAATTGGATAGCCACCGCCCAACGGCTCGTGGGGGTGGCCAGGAAGTGGCTATTTGATTCTCAGAATCAAATAGCCACCGCTCGACTGCCTGTGGGGGCGATGGCCAATAAAATTGTTTTTTTTAAATAAAAAATAAATTTTGTTATATATATATATATATATATATATAGATTAAATGTTTTTTTAATTTTATATATATTTGTAAAATATATATATTTTAAATGTTATTTTAAAAAATATCAAAAATATATTTAGCTTTTTTTAATTTTTTTTTTTTTTTTTTTGAAAATGATGTTTAATCTAAAAATATGTATTTTTTTCAAATTTTTATTGTTTTTCGGGTTTTTATTTTATTTTTAATTTCAACATATTTTTGTTTTTTAGGATTTTTTGAAAATGTCTTTAATCTTAATTTTTGTAGTTTTTTTTTTTTTTTTTTAATCTAGTTTGGTTTTAATTTTATTTTATTTTTTTAGTTTTTCTTAATGCTTTTTTAAAATTTCTTATTTTTACTTAATTATATATATATATATATATATATATATATATATATATATATATTCCAAAAATTTTTATGGTTTACTACATTAAGAAAAAAAATGTTATTTTTTTGAAAATATCTTTTTCTTATTATTTATTTCTGTAAATTTTTTTAATTTTTTAATTCTTATATTTTATAGGTTAATTTTTTTTTTTTTTTTTACATTTTTATGATTGATTTTTTTTTTATGTTTTGTTTTTAATATATATTTTTATTTACGTTTTGGTATTTTTTTTTAACTTCTTTTTTGTGTTTTTTTTCATTCTTTCTATTTTTGTTTTTATTTTAATTTTATGTTTTCATTTTTTTTTTTAAATTTTAATGTTTTACGGAGTCATAACAAAATCTTTTACACCATTATTTCAAAATGTTGAAAATTTACCCAAAAAAAAATAGTGTTATTCGAGCATCAAGACTTTTCGTTTTGATGGTGTTTTTTGCACAATTTTTGCACATAAAAATTCGGTTTTACTGACATTTTTTTAAATGTTGAAAATTAACCCTAAAAAAAATCCATCGTTCCATTATTAGCACTTTTCATTTTCAGGCTAGTTTTTGCACAATTTTTGCACAAAAAATTCATTCTCACTGCCATTTTTAAAACATGTTAAAAATTGACCCTAAAAAAAAAGCCATCGTTCTAGTATACACACTTTTCATTTTTAGCACTGTTTTTCATGTTTTTTCGGGGTTTTTTGGGCAGAATTCTTGTTTTGAGTTTATAGTTCCCATTTCAAATTTTACATTGTTATGTGCAAAGCCATCACAAATATGTCGGTTCATACCTAAATATCGTAACCATAACCATCTGCATAGTTCAATCCAATTTAGCATGATACATATAACATGAAACAAGCACATGACCTACATGCATAAGGAACACACATGCAACCAACATGAAATCATGTTCAACACACATCCCAGGGAGAGCACAACCATGCTCTGATACCACTCTGTAATAGCCTCCCCCCACATCTACCAAAGTAACCGTCCAACCGGGGTAAAAATGCAATGAAAGGCTACTATGATATGATTCAACCTCCTAGGTGACCTTAAGTAAATGGAATCGATAGAAACATAACACAGGCCTCCCTTGGGTGCTTCAGCACCCCTAGGAACTAATCCACCACTCCAGGTTCCCAACCCCTGAGTTAACCTCGCATTTATATGAATTAAACCCAAAGTTTCTCCCATGAAAAGGAATGCATGTGAATGTAACCCTATAATTGCTCTCATAGGCTTGCCTGCCAGTAACCGGAGACCCAATTTGTCAATGTTATGCCAGGGATTCTAGGATTTGAGTCACTTTTTCAAGCCCAGATCCTAAGTCACTACCCATAATTGAACCATCTCTTCAAATTAGTAAAATAACATGGAAATGACAGTACTAAGGAAAATGCTTTCTCAAGACCTTAACTAGACCCCTACTAACCATGATAGACATTTTGTCAAACACTTAGTAAATATGCAACCTACAGGTGTAAATAATAGATCTTAGCAAAAGGGTCCCATACTTATCTGAGATTCGCTATGAATCATTGTCTCCTTATCACATTAGCTACCATTTAATCCATTAGGTCATAGATACATTTATCATTCAATAACAAGCAAGAACATGACGAGAGATACCCATGGTTGTTGTAATAAAACATGTAAATAACTAGCATAATAGGGACATAATTATCCATGAAATCACAACCATATAAACCACCTATAATATAGAATAATTTTCATAGAAATACAAGGAGAACTAACCTTTCATTAATGATGCAAAATCCAAACTCGGGATGGTACTTCCACATTCCACCTAATCGTAGAATGGTTGATCTAAATCACTCTTCAATCATTCACCCCCATGCCATATTCCAAGCATTAATGGGGGATTTCATAGAACACATCACTAAAAAGCCATCTAGGGCTTCCAAATGCCATCCACCTCAACCCATCAAACAATGATTCCACCTCATGGTTGTACATCACAAAACCATCATCAAATCGGTCTCTATCCAAGCCTTCCAAGGGTCCAGAGCGTTTGTCCAACCAAGGCTCCAGGACTAGTAACTCAACCCATAACGTTTACCAGTTTCCAGAGCATTTGTCAACCCAAGGCTCCAAGACTAGTAACTCAACCCACCAAGGGCTACAGAGCATTTTTCCAACCAAGGCTCCAGGACTAGTAACTCAACCCAAGCTGATCTAGGGCTCCAGAGTGTTTTTCCAATGAAAGATATAGGACTAGTAACTCAACCTAAGCTAAGGAAACATGAGAACCAACCAAAAACACAACAATGAAAATAAACCCACAATCACCATGGCTATCCAGGAAATGGAAAGGCTAGAAAATCCACTTTCAATCTCAATCATCCTCCATGCCTATGACAGGTCATAACCAACAAACCACATGCATATGCCATGCATGCCAAAACAAGTGAAGGAAACATACATGCAACTCGGTGCCTCCAAGAAACTATAATGTAGTTGTTGATCCTAATGCCTTCTGCGCTTTCCTTCTCTTCCTTTGCCTTCCTACTCCAGAAATCCAAGTATACCACACCCACCAAGAGTGCTCCATGAAAAATCTAAGTATCTAAGAGTATGAGAGAGAGAGAGAATAATGAGACAGCTCCAAAACTGAACTGATCAAGTATTTCCCATTTATCCTCAGAACCCTTTTTATAAATGAGGCCTCTATTTTCTTCATTTTCCATTATTTTCCTTCAATTTCATCCTCACATGCAACCTGTGACCTTCAACCTTTCTTTTCTCAATTTCCATTATTTTCATAAATAAAATTCCAAAAAATGCCTCATGCATTTCCAAAACCTTAGCCATTGCCTTTGCCAATTTCCTTAGCCATAATAAAACAAATAAGCACCCACTAGGATGTTTCACCCACCATTTATATTGGAATATGTGTCCCATTGACCGTGGTATTTATATATATTTTGCATGGAATTTTCACCAGCGTTGTTATAGAACCCTCCCCCTTGGAGGAACACCGTCCTCGGTGTTCAATGACACCTATAACCAACAAGACTACTGAAAACAAAACATACTACCCATGGAGCTTTATAACACATCCTGTTGTAGTATTTACAATGACCACTACTGAAACCTGAGAACCATTTACTAGAGATTTATAACATAGCTCATTATGACAATAAACACCTATACACATACACATTTTCTTCAACCAACAAATAACCATATTGTCTATGGAGCTTTATAAATCTTGCGTGATACCGTATTTACAATAATATACACATTTTATCAACCAGCAAATAAAAATATAAGATGTCCGCGTCTGCAACAAGGGAATCCAAAGGCTAACAAATCCACCCTCAAGTAATACCAGGATTCACTTCCTTCCCAAGAAGTCCAGAATCCACTACCGGAGTCAAACTGCATCCAATGTCTAGCGTTGTAAGCCTGCACCACGTGTCCTCTTAGTGAATAGTTACCTGCTCATTGTTCCAGGGCACACTTACAATGTGCATCTAATTCCATATCGCAATGGTAATGACCAAAACAAATACAACCCTAGACTTCCCTTCTCTGCTAGATAGTCCCTCGAGCAATCCGTTCAACCCTTCCATGAAGTTACTCACCTCCTAAGTTTTGTTGGCACCTCCATCTTGGAAGATACAAAAACCAAGGCATATCCCTACCTCAAAACCATCATATCGGTCATATCATGCTCATGGAAATCAATGGAAATTGTTGGGTACCAATGTCCCACAATGGCCCTGCTCTTGAAGTACTTCATCAACATATTGCTTCCTGTTTCAATTCCTTTGTTGTTGTAGCTATTTCTTGCAGTCGATTTCAACCATTCAACCAGGCATGTTCATGCATTCCTTTACCAAGCACATAACTTCCATTAGATTTAAAATAAATTGAAATAAATTCACATCATACCTCATTGGTAGCTCGTCAACAAGGTACATTTGTAATCATGTTTTCTTCCTGTCACAACAAGTTAAACTAGCATATTTGACCAAATCAACATGTATAAAAATATCACATCAGGTTAGCTCAAAACATAACCATCATAGATCAAAATCATAAATCACATGTAACCATCATAAAAAAAAATCATAATTCACATGTAATCATCGTATACCATAATCATAAATCACATGCATAATAAAACTAAAATAATATACCGATACTTATCCTTTAATCGATCCTTACTTCTGCCTTTTTCTTATTTCGTACGCACACAAGATCGGTTTCCACACCTGAAAAACACCCAATGCCTTGTCCTTGACTAGGTGCACATATACATAGTGTGCATCACACACATACGACCACACATGACATACAACTCCATGCAATACATGCACCTACACCTGATATACAACACATACACCTACACCCAGTGTATACAATACAATACATACGCCTACATCCAATGCAAAACACAATACATAGGCCTACATCCAATGCAAAACACAATACATACACCTACATCGAGCGTACAACACAACATAATACATCTATACCCAATGTACAACACCACACAATACATGCACCTACACAATTCACATACATAGTACCACATGCCCGCATCACCACATGTATGACATGCACTCAATCCCACACGTACACCAGTACCACATGTACCAAGCACCACCTACACAATGTGTACATGACGACATATGTACACTACACCGTTGTACAATGTCTACACAATACCACTTGTACATAGTACCACATGCACAACATGTACGCAATACCACATGTACACAGTACCACATGCATGAAACGTACACAACACCACCTACACATAGCGCCACTTGTACAACATGTACACAACACCATATGCACACAGCACCACTTGCACAATCATGCACACCACACCATATGTGCATAGTACTAATGTACAACATGCACGCAACAGCGCTTGTACATAGCACTGCATATCCAACATGTACATAGAATCATTTGTACACAGCACTACATATCCAACATGTGCACAACAAAATATATACACAACACCACATATCTAACATGTACATAGCATTATCTATACCCAACACTGAATATGCAACATTCATACAACACTATTTGTACTAACACCCTATACATAATATTTCATAAACAACATGTACACACACTACATATGCACAATACTACATGCGCACAATCATCACAGATGCAACATGTAAAACATATATGGCTTATGCACAACCATAGTACCACACATCCGAAACCACACTACCTCTACTAAGAAACATTACTTCCAGCGTCTTATCCATGCTCGTCTTAGGATGTCTTAGACCACACTGCTTTCACTTTCTGATGTATCTCTTGGTATAACTTGTCCATAACATAGACATAATATAATCACTTAATATCAACTCATAACCACATGATACTAACCTCATATATTTTTCATGACTATTATTCCCAATTGTTTCCTCATAAGACCAGGAACCTCTTCATGTCATTTTCATGTGCAAGAAATCATACCTCCACATAATGATTCCTGACAACCCTGTTGGACAGTGACATAGATACATACACATATACAAACATTAGCATAAAAAATCATGATCCATGATGACCTTATCGAACACAACATACATACATACATGCATGCATGTATACATATATAAACACCAACATAGTCATGATCACAACATAGTTACCAGATAACATAAGGTCAAGGTAAAGAGAACTACCTTTATGCATGCAACACATGTGAAACATCGAGAACAACAGTTCCCAACATAGCCAACGCATATGATGCCTCAAATCCATTCACCTTACCCTTATTGATTACGTTTCCCATGACTATTCTTCGATCATCCATTTACATCAATAGACCCAACCAATCCAACCGAATATCATAGTCTTACCTTCCGTTGCACTTACTCATTTATAGAGCCTCATCTAAATCATACATTATCTTTTGGGTACCACACAACTCTCCCCGAGATTCATTATATTTCTTCTTTCCCAAACAATTCCCAAGACTCAAAACTTAAAACGCAAGCACAAGAAACAAACAAGAAGAAAACCAAGAAAAACAATAACAACATGACTCAACAAACAAAGTGGTATGGCCATATACTACACATAAACAAATCCGAAAATCAAGCACAAAAAATCACGAAATATCAAAAGCACAATACTGACAGCAAACACCATGACTCAATCCCCATGGTTCCTAGGGAAAGCTTGACCCGATCCTTCTTCAATATTTCATGGCAATCTCTTGCCATGCAATTCCCTACATCATACTACCATAAACACATAATTGTCAGTGCAATAAGTATAACAATATACCATTTATCTTACCTTATTGTGCCAAGCATGTTGTTTGCAGCTGAACACATACAAGCCATCTCTCAAGAGACTCTAATTCCCTCCACCTGTAACTAGAAACTAGCTAATATACTTGTCAAGTACATGTTCATGAATCTAGAACATATCCACATAATGTTAGACAAAATCAAGGTTAAGAATAATTCCTCTATGAGAAGTACTCATTTGTTTGGAATTAGGGTTTCCAAACATAACCAAATGAATTCTTTCCCAATTCCTTTTCTTTTTGTCATTTTTCCTTGCTGCAATCGAGGCTTACTATGTACTGTCACATTACCCAACTGTTAGTTATATAAACACATCAATTCTTACCTTGTCACACTAATACCAAGCATGGTTCCTACAACTGTTTACACATGTCAACGAAATGTTTCCAATATCAAGGGAATCATATCTATCAATTCAAAATCAACCTTTACCAAGACTAACAATCATGTTATAATCCATAGTCAACTCATTGTCATTAGACATAATCCTACAACTCTCACCTATATTCAAGTAAATATCAAGAGTCTCAAAACATATGTGTTAGTATGAACATCTTAAAACAAGATCATTTGAAAACATACTGATAGCATGTGATTAATCAAACATTCAACCAACTTGCAAACATACCATGTTAAATTAATCAACTAGACAAGAATTGAACATCGACGAGGAGGGTAACAACATCCCACAAAGCTAGACTCAATTGGAAAATGCATGCAATGAATGTTGATATTATTTTTAAAATCAAATTGCAACACGATATTATCATTTATGTATAGAAAAAGGGTTTTTGATTGAAAATGCCAATATAAGGTTATATACAAGTGTAAAATCACAAATTACACATTTTTAAAGTTGAACTACTCAATTTGGATTGAAATTGATGAAGGAATAACTTCTACTTGTGATTTATAATTAATGTATAAATTATGTAATAGAAATATAATGAAGTAGATTAGAGCTTCCATTTTACTCTAAGTTAATTTTCCGTCAAATTTACGTGAAATCCCAAATCTAGGTGATTGAAAGCAACCTCTCATGTTATCCAGTTCCACTTTAAAATGACATAGGTAATTTACCATATATATAACTCCGTCTTACTACTTATAAAACAATTTTTTGGAGATACAAGGAATTTTGGGCATGTATTTTAATTTGGTCACTTGGTAAATTTTTGACCTTCCAAATAACAAGACAAACATTTCTGCTTTTGCACTACAACAATTTTTAAACTTGCACTTGCAAAATTAACATTGTGAATAGGTATAATATGATAAACCACACCCCCAACGACTTTCACGATTTAAATCTAAGGTATACTGCTTACTTTTTACAAATAGATTGTGCATTTGTAGGGTTTTATTAGGCATCTCTTGCCTATTTTTGCACAACATAGTCTTTTATGATTGCAAATGCAAAATTAAGCATATAAGATGATGTAAAATGAATTATCAAATCATTTACAATTTGAAATACTCAAATAGAATGAGCCTTGATATCTATGCATGCATGTTAGTGTAACTTGGTGTGCACTTTGGTTTAAGAAGACAATTTTCAACCTTTATGCACAAAAGGTAATTTTTTGTTGAAAATGTCAACCTAAGGTGATATACATGTGTGAAATAACAAATTAAACCTTATGAAAATTGAACCACTCAATTTGGGTCAAAATTGAGACTAACACGTGCATTTTACTCTAAGGTAGCTTTTCCTTCAAATATTCATGAAATCCCAAAACCTAGTCAATGTAAGCAACCTCTCATATTCTTGAATTACATTTGAAATGATATAGATAAATTTCCATATATATACCTCCATATTACAATTTTTAAAACAATTTTTGGAGCTAAAAGGAAACTTGGGTGTGCAATTTAATTTGGTCACTTAGTACAATTTTGACATTCCAAATGATAAGGCAAACATTTTGTCTTTTGTGTATCAACCCTTTTAAACTTGCAATTGAAAAATTAATACCATGATCATAATATGATAAACCATACCCCAACAACTTACAACTCAAATGTAAAGTATAATACAACTTTAGCTTACTTTTTACATAAATGTTATGTATTTCTAGTGTTTTACTAGACATTTATTGCCTATTTTTTCACAATAGTATTTTAATAAATGCAAATTCTTTTATAACCATAGAGTATTTTTGCATGACAAATTTTTTTAAAATATTATTGTTTGGTTGTATTAACTAACTTGGATTTTCCATCTTGTCCATTAGATGAGAATAATGTGATATTCAACAAACATGATTAGAAGTTAGTAAACTAATCATTGGCTTATTGATCGGCACAATTACACCTTAGAGGGCATAATTAAGCCCCAAGGCACGAAACATACACATGATATGAGAACTTTGTTGACATGATAGCACCACGTGCGTCCCACGTGTTCCTAGAGGTTTGTCTACTATGATTTGAAATTCTGATAATGATTAGAAGTAGTCAAAACCATGAAGAACGTCAGGGCACCACAGATAAAAAATAACAAATAAATGATAATTATTTAGTAGATTTCAATAATACAATTGATTTTTATTTGTATTATCAAAAATACTTGCCAATATATTTTCCATTGGATGATTTTACTGATATATTAAATAGATAATATTAAATGGAGGATTTTTTTACGGTACAATCAATTTTATATGTATCATCAAAACTATTTGTCAGTATCTTACCTGTTGGATGATTTTTTTGTGATATTCAACAGACATGATTAAAATGTCATAAACCAATGCTTGGCTTATTTCTTTCCACCTATTACACTTTAATGGGCATAATTAATCCTCAAGACGCCAACCCCAAACATGAGATGAATACCTTGTTGATGCGGCAAGGCCACCTGGGTGCCATGTGTTGGACCATAGTGGCAGGTCACAAACCATTAGTGGGTCACAACTAGGCACCACGTGTCCCTCACAGTTCATTGAATTTGAGTTGGAATTTTGATGATGATCAATAGTCATTGGAAATCAAGGCACCAAGGATAAATAATAATAAAAATGATAATTATTTTGTAATATTCAATGTTATGTTCGATTTTATCCATATCATTGAAACTACTTGTTGGATTTGTACACTATATGTATTAGTGAGAAATGTGGATTTCTTAGGAAAGCATGTGGCTAATCATTAACATGCAAATATAGCCTATTTTTTTTTATCATGCAGAGAGGTTGTTGTCCATCCATCCTTCCCTAGGAATTGTCTATGGGCCTAAGCTACTACACTAAGGCTGTAATGAAAATAATGGGAGTTTCCAATCTTCTTTTAGTGGAGAGTTTTGCCTCTAAGTCTATGCTACCATGTCATGGTTGTAAGTAAATGATGGAAAGCTTTTTCCTTGAATTAATGAAGAATTGTCACCCTATACATTGGAAATGGAGGTATTCAAGTAAAATTAATTATATATGACAAGCCCTAGAGTCCCCAATATTGAGATTTCTTAGAAAATCTATGTTGGAGCTTTTGAGGGAAGTGGTATAGGTCAAGGCACTACATGGAAAATAAGGAAATCCAATTCCTTGAGTTGTGTAGGTTAATGGGGAAGAGAGATATTAGAATTAAGATAGTTGTAAGAGTTAATAGATTGTGAATCTCTAGGAAATTGGGCTATGTGAGAGGATTATAGCTAGCCATATGAGAAATATCCTTTTGGACTCATAGCCTCAACTCGACAGTAATCCTATTGTAGATACAAATAATAGAAATCCTATGGTTGGGTGGAATGTCATTCATCTGCAATGAGTTGGTGTTTTATTCCCATAGATATAAGTGTTATGGTCTATTCATTATTATCTTGATTTAATTTTTCTTATTTATGAATTGAATTTTGTATTACATTCATGTATAAGCCTACATTGATGTCTATGATTAGGTAATTATGTCTACATGAACCTGCTTTATCTTGTTTATATGCATTAATCTAAATAATGACATGTAAATGAGGAAAGAATAAGATTAGAGACATAAAAGAAGGATTTCAACCTAATTAAATGACTAAATAATCTATAATGTGATATATTATAGCAAAAAAAATAAGGATTTTTAGTTTCATTAAATATATTGTATCCTTAATGGTGGACATAGGATCCATGCAGTGATCATAAAGGAAAAATATCATTATTATACTCAACAATTTAAAAAAAAAGGATCATCGCATTTTGAATCCATTATGATAATATATTCATCATGAGTTGAAACATGTCAATTGCAAGAATTGAACATCGACGAGGAGGATAGCAATATTCCACAAAGCTAGACTCAACTGGGACATGCATGCAATCAATGTTGATATTATTTTTCAAATCAACTTGCAACACGATATTATCATTTATGTATAGCAAAAAGGTTTCTATTTGAAAATGCCAATATAAGGTTATATACAAGTGTAAAATCACAAATTACACCTTTTAAAAGTTGAACCACTCAATTTGAGTTGAAATTGATGAAAGAATAACTACTACTTGTGATTTATAATTAATATATAAATTATGAAATGAAAATATGATGAAGTATATTAGGGCTTCCATTTTACTCTAAGTTAATTTTCCTTCAAATTTACGTGAAATCCCAAATCTAGGTAATTGAAAGCAACTTCTCATGTTCTTCAATTCCACTTTAAAAGGACATATGTAATTTACCATATACCTAACTCCATCTTACAACTTATAAAACAAATTTTTAGAGCTACAAGGAAGTTAGGGCATGTATTTGAATTTGGTCACTTAGTAAATTTTTGACCTTCCAAATAACAAGGCAAACTTTTCTTCTTTTGCACTACAACTGTTTTTAAACTTGCACATGCAAAATTAACACTGTGAATAGGTATGATATGATAAACCACACCCCAAACAACTTTCACAATTGAAATCTAAGGTATATTGCTTACATTTTACAAATACGTTGTGCATTTCTAGGGTTTTACTAGGCATCTCTTGCCTACTTTTGTACAACGTAGTCGTTTATGATTGCAAATGCAAACTTAAGCATATAGGATTATGTAAAATGAATTATCAAATATATATATATATATATATATATATATATATATATATATATATATATATATATATATATATATATATAGATATAGATATATACATGCATTTTAGTGTAACTTGGTGTGCAATTTGGTTTTACAAGACAATTTTCAACCTTTATGCACAAAAGGTAATTATTGAAAATGTCAACCTAAGTTTATATACATGTGTGAAATCACAAATTAAACCTTTTGAAAATTGAACCACTCAATTTGGGTCAAAATTGAGACTAAGGCGTGCATTTTACTCTAAGGTAGCTTTGCCTTCAAATATTCATGAAATCCCAAAACATGTTGCATGAAATCAACCTCTCATCTTCTTGAGTTACATTTTAAATGATATGGATAAATTTCCATATATATACCTCCATCTTACAATTTTTAAAACAATTTTTGGATCTAAAAGGAAGCTTGGGTGTGCAATTTAATTTAATCATTTAGTACAACTTTGACCTTCCAAATGATAAGGTAAACGTTTTCTCATTTGTGTATCAACCCTTTTAAACTTGCAATTGAAAAATTAATACCATGATCATAATATGACAAACCATACCCCCTACAACTTGCACAACTCAAATGTAAAGTATAATACAACTTTAGCTTATTTTTTACAAACATGTTATGTATTTCTAGGGTTTTACCAAACATTTATTTCCTATTTTTTCACAATAGTATTTTAATAACTGCAAATTATTTTATAACCATAGAGTATTTTTGCATAACAAAGTTTTTTAAAATATTTTTGTTTGGTTGTATTAACTAACTTGGATTTTCCATCTTGTCCATTGGATGTGAATAAAGTGATATTAACCGAACAAGATTAAAAGGTAGTAAACTGATCATTGGATTACTGATTAGCACAAATTACACCTTAGAGGGAATAATTAATCCCCAAGGCACGAAACCTACCCATGAGACGAGAAATTTGTTGATGTGATAGCACCACGTGAGTCCCACATGTTCTTAGAGGTTTGTATTCTATGATTTGGAATTCTGATAATGATTAGAAGTAGTCAGATTTATGACAAACACCGGAGAACCAAGGATAAAAAATAACAAAAAATGATAATTATTTAGTAAATCTCAATAGTACAATCAAATTTTGTTTTTATTATCGAAACTACTTGCCAATATATTTTCCATTGGATGAGTTTACTGATATATTAAATAGATAAGAATAAAAGGAGTATTTTCTTTACGATACAATCAATTTTATCTATATAATCAAAAGCATTTGTCGATATCTTATCTTTTGGATGAATTTATTGTGATACTCAACTAACATGATTAAAAGGCAGTAAACCAATCTTTGGTTTATTGTTTGCCACCTATTACACCTTAATGGTCATAATTAATCCTCAAGACGCCAACCCCAACCATGAGATGAATACTTTGTTGATGTGGCAAGGCCACCTGTGGCAGGTCACAAGCCATTAGTGGGTCACAACAAGGTACCACGTGTCCCTCACAGTTTGTCAAATTTGAGTTGGAAATTTGGTGATGATCAATAGTCATTAGAAATCAAGGCACCAAGGATAAATAATAATAATAAATAATATTTTTTTTGTAATATTCAATGGCATGGTCGATTTTATCCATATCATCAAAACTTCTTGTTAGATTTGTACACTATATGTATTACTGAGATATGTGGATTTCATAGGAAAGCATGTGGCTAATCATTAACATCAAAATATAACCTATTATTTTTTATCATGCAAATGGGTTGTTGTCCATCCATCCTTCCCTAGGAATTGTCTATGGGCCTAAGCTACTATACTAAGGTTGTAATGAAAATAATGGGAGTTGTCAATCTTTTTTTAGCAGATATTTTTTCCTCTAAGTCTAAGCTACCATGTCATGGTTGTATGTAAATGATGGAAGGTTTCTTCCTTGAATTAATGAAGAATTGTCACCCTATACATGGGAAATGGAGGTATTCAAGTAAAATTAATTATATATGAGAAGCCCTAGAGTCCCCAATATTGAGATTTCTTATAAAATATATGTTGGAGCTTTTAAGGGAAGTGGTATAGGTCGAGGCACTACATGGAAAAGAAGGAAATCCCATTCCTTGTGTTGTGTAGGTTAATGGGGAAGAGAGCTAGTGGAATTAAGATAGTTGTAAGAGTTAATAGATTGTGAATCTCTAGGAAATTGGGCTATGTGAGAGGATTATAGCTAGCCATATGAGATTTTATCCTGATGGACTCATAGCCTCAATTCGATAGTATTCCTATTGCAGATACAAATAATAAAAATCTTATGGCTGGGTTGAATGTCATTCATATGCAATGAGTTGGTGTTTTATTCCCATAAAGATAAGTGTTATGGTCTATTAATTATTATCTTGATTTAATGTTGCTTATTTATGAATTGAATTTTGCATTGCATGCATGTATAAGCCTACATTGATGTCGATGATTAAGTATTATGTCTACATGAAGGTACAATATCTTGTTTATATGCATTAATCTAAATAATGGCATGTAAATGAGGAAAGAATAAGATTAGAGCTATAAAAGAAGGATTTAAACCTAATTAAATGACTAAATAATTTATACTATGATATATTATAGCAAAAAATTAAGGGTTTTTGGTTTTATTAAATATATCATATCCTTGATGGTAGACATAGGATCCATGTAATGATCATAAAGGAAAAATATCATTATTATACCCAACAATTAAAAAACGGATCATCACATTTTGAATTGTCAGCACATTTTGAATCATCAACACATTCCTTTTTAAAAAATGTACTAACATTTCTTTGTGTTCATATGTTATTACACTTAAATTTAAAAGTTCATTTATTTTATATAATATCAATATAATGTATAGTTAATTCATATTATAAAGTGAAGTTAATATAAAAGGTTATAAAAAAATTTCCCCACTATCTACATCATAAAGTTTAATACGTTCTTATTTCATAAGTTACAATGATTGACTTTGGAGAAAGCTACTATTAATATTGGAGAGAAAGAGAAACAGGGTATGGTATTTAATACAATGGCTCGAGTTAAAGATTTGAATGGTCTACAATTTCATTTGTCTTTTTCATATGATTGATATGAAAAGATGGTAAAACTAACAGCTGTGACAATAAGAACAAAAGAAGAAAATAGTTTGAGGTTGATCACAATGAAGAATATTTGTATTTCAATCACATTTTTATTCACATTTTCTATCACTCAACATTGTTACGCATTCAAAAAAAATATTTCATCATTTTTAATCATTCAAGTTAGTAACAGTATCTATCATCTCAAGAAACTGAGGTACCGACGAAAATTTAAAATTAAAATGACTAAATTAATCTTAGATGTCTTTAGCATAGTTAAAATTATCAGAATAATTACATGTTCAACAAATTTTGTGTGACCATGCATGATTGAAACTGACCTAGATCCATCTTAACCTCACTCTATCAAGCATTGAGAGGGATCAAATCTCTCAATGTGCAAAAATTTCTTCAAGCTTTATACTAGAAAAAGGAGTGCACCTCAAGAGATTTAATCCCTTAGTGCTTGATAGACCTGGAATTAAGATAAATCTAAACTTATTTAACAAAAATGAATTGTTGTTTGCATAGTCTTTCATTTGAAGTAGCTTACACTATCAATTCCTTCCCTTTCCTCTATTTTAAATGGAAAATAAAAAAGAAACGTATAAAAAATAACACAAGAGAAAGAAATTTATAAAAAAATATCACACAAGAGAAAATAACAAAAGAAGGCCGCAGTTAATTTTAAAAATATGAGGTGCACTTTACCATAATTACAAATTTTGATCCCAACTTAGTAATTTCTAGAGCTTAGATGGAAACATGACTTCATGGAAAATTGCTGTGAATTTTGATTATGGAACACATTTGCTAGAAATTTAAGCTGATTGGACACGAGAGTGATGAACATAGTAGGTAACGAGAAGATACTATGTAGATTATGTTACTTTGTAGGATGGTTACTTCATTGACTAGTTTGAGGGAGGTTGTCATTAGTGGGAGGTAAGAACATAAACACAGATGGAACAATGACAAGCATGTGATATGATGATATTATATTCATTTACATGATTTAAATGGCTGTACAATTATACTTCAAGTAACGGTAGGGAATTTAGAGCATTCATTGACTTCTGATCATCACATTATCCCATCGACTCATTATATCAATCAAGTGTACTGAGGAACAAGAAATTGTCTCATTCATCCATGCATGGATGGAATTTGAGGGGAAAAATGCCTATTTTACAGGTTGATTTGTCTATAAATATAGTTGAAAAAAAACAAAAACAAACAAACAAACCTTTTTCATATTTTCTGTTAAAATGATTAAAATAAATATTAGAGTTGCAGAAATTATCAATTTTGATGAGCGTTTCAAATTTGAAATTCCTACCTTGCATCCATATTCATCTTTACAAACATAAACTCTCTCAAGCCTCTCTCGAGCCCAGTGGAGAGAGTTTGGTAACTATAATTGACCCTGGCCTAAGTTATCTGATCCATAGCATAGTGAAAATACTAGTTGCATTTCCTTCAATTTATTTAATCAATCATACAATAGTTTTCATGATTATCCTTTCCTTCAAGAACTCAAAGAAGATATAACAATGAATTCATTTCACCCATACCATCATCCCAATATCTTGATACCTTCATATTGGAACTCGACACACTTGCGAAGTTCATCAAATTGAAATTCATGGCCCAATTATTTGGTGAGATTCAATTGAAGGATTTGAAAACCCAACCATTTTTTTGCACTTCAATTTCCAACAATCACCCTTTCCCTAATTAGATGTTTTTCCTTTTTGGGAAATGAGTAAAACCTTTTCATAAACTTAGGTTTGTTGATCTACGAGAGCACTTTTAAACTCCAAAGTATACAAACACATTATTGTAAATTCCAAGAAAAAATGATCACCTGAAATAATTTAATGAATTGGTAAGGAGATATGTTTCCATTCTTATTTAAATGCTTTTGGGTTTTGAACAGTTTAACTTGTTTTCTTGTGCTTAAAGAAAATCTAACTCTTATCTAATCAAATATAATTTAACGTCTTAATTCATTACTTAAAAAAATGGTTACAACACATGAAAAATGTTCACTCTATACTTAATATCTCTATCTAATGAGTGAGGGTACCAGATAAAGGATCACATGGTACCCACAATACCTAGAATCAACCCATTCATAAAGCCAAGGATATTGTACCCTGCTACAGTTCTATCTCTTGCCCATAGGGAAGAATAGGCTGCCATTGTGTCATGATCATGTATATTTATGTCTAAAAGACTATTTTTCACTAATGGAATAAATCCCTCTACTTATTTTTATGAATTACTAAGAAGCGTATCATGGAATTCTCTTTTTGCATGGGGAGGACCTTCATATTAGGACAATTTTTACTGCTACAAACTATTCTATATGGAATAACAGTTATAACGTGTTTCTTTGTAAATCATCTCTTGAAATCAAACTTATGATTGATTGTATGGAATGGGGTAGAATGAATTTCACTTGCTTGTATTGGACTTATCAATTGGCTAGTCATTTGGCAAAGAAATGACCAGTATAAATTGATTTCATCATAGATTTATCAATTATAGAAAGGGATTCAAAATAATTTCATCTCAGATTTATCAATTACGGAAATGGATTGAATATTTGAATTGCAAACCTTTTTTATCACTTTAAATGAATTTAGGCTCACGATATATGTTGCAAATTTTTAAGTTAGTTTAAATAGATTTAGGTTCACACTTTATGTTGATATGAATACGTTCACACTTTATGTTGCAAATTTTTAAGTTAGTATGAACAGATTTAGGTAAAGCTTTGGCTTCACAATTCGAGCTTGATTTTACTCTTAGTTCATGCATGGCCAACACAGTGATGGGGAGCGTGTGGTACATAGAGCACAAATATTTTGTCATCTTTATTGAAGACTTCTCACAGAAGTGTTGGATCTTCTTCATGTAGAAGAAAGATGAGACTTTCTCCAAGTTCTTAGAGTTCAAAGCACTGGTTGAGAAAGAAACGGGCAAGACGGTGAAGACTCTCAGGAGCGATAATGGATGCGAGTACGTGTCGAATGAGTTTAAAATTTCTATGCAAAAGAAGGCATTGAATGAGAGTTGGCAGTACCCCACAACCCACAATAGAATGGTGTGGCTCAAAGGAAGAACCACAACATTGTGGGAGAAGCAAGGGAAATGTTGCATGACCAAAGCCTACCTCTGTACTTGTGGGGAAACATGCAACACAACGGTCTATTTATAGAAAAGAAGTCCTCATCGGATTCTTGGCATGATTACACCAGAGGAGGCTTTCTCGGGGAGGAAGACATATGTGTCGCACCTCAGGGTTTTTGGAGCATCTATTTACTGCCATGTCTCCAAAAAATCAAGGAAGAAGCTAGAGCTGAAAACAGAGTTAGGGGTATTTGTGGATTTGCTTGAGCTTGAAATGATCATGAATAGAGAATGTCATTGTTACACCAAACAATTTAAAACTTAGAAAGCACATTGAGATTTGTTTTTATTCTTGAGTATCTACTTTTTAAATTTAAAAATTCATTTATTTTGTATAATCTTAATATAACATTTAGTTAATTCCCAAAATATAATTGTTATACCAAATAATTTAAAACTAAAAAATGCAAAATTTCCATATTTATTTCTTTTACATACTCTTAAAATAGCATTTAATTAATTTATGTTAGAGTGTAAATCTTCTCAAATATTATAAACCTCTTTTTCCCGCAATCTACATTAATACACACCTCAAATACACTATAATCTTGCAAACCTCGCAAGTGAAAATAACAAAAGAACTTCGTGAACATCAAAACTATGAGGAGGGCTTTACCATAGTGCTTCACATATTGATTTTCTCAAGATGATAATACCGGCTCCTAGAGCACTTCGTGAACATTAAAAATATGAGGGCTTTCCCATAGTGCCTCAAATATCAAATATCGATTTTCTCAAGATGATAATACTGAGGAAGGCTTTACCATAGTGCTTCAAATATCGATTTTCTCAAGATGATAATACTGAGGAAGGCTTTACCATAGTGCTTCAAATATCGATTTTCTCAAGATGATAATACCGGCTCCTAGAGCAGTACATAATTTAAACAAAGTGAAAGATGATCAATATTCTCCAGCGGCATCTACAATGCTACTACTCAAGCAATCCCCCCAAGATTTTCAAGTTTGGTGAAGAAGATGACAAATACCACCGCTTCAACAGAGTCCCCGAAGACTACTTTCCAGTTTAGTGAAGGATGATAATTATTCTACCCGAAGACTTACTGAGAGATGATAAATAAATATTCTCCAGCAGTACACACATCTTAAACCCCCCTTTTTAGCACTAGTCAAGCAGTCCATCTCAGATTTTCAAGTTTAATGTTTGGCGCTGGTGAAGCCGTCCATCCCAGATTTTCATGTTTAATGTTTTGTATTGTTGGGGCTCCATTTATAAGAAATAAGCCTTCAAAAATTGACGTATGCCGCTGTGAGTGTGTTGATGGAAGCCTTCAAAAATTGGCGTATGCCGCTGTGAGTGGCCAACACACGGTATTCTTTAGTAAAAGGCGAAAGAATACTTCGCTATGTCTTGACCACACGGCTCCGTGAATTTAAATTTATGCCTCCCCCCTACTAATACTTCCTTCTTTGTCCACTTAAGATGGTGAATGAATGTGGGACAATATAATAACCTCATATCGTATGCCCCATGTTTGGTCTTGTCATCATTCCGTGTGTATCTTATTTATGTTCTTGCTTCCTAAAACTAATCTCCCCTTTCAACTAGTAATGGAAGTGACTATCATGCAAAGTTCATAGCGTGTTCATATCTTTATTTCTCTATTCTTGATAGTCTTAGTCGAAATTTTGTGTCGAGAGGTTTATTCTATAGCGGTTGATGTGTTATTTTATTCGTATTCAACATGGAGTTGACACGTCTCTTTAAAAATACAAATAAAACATCTTACATAGAGTTGACACGTCCTTTTAAAAATACAAATAAAACATCTTTTAAATTAAAAATAATATGGTATAATAAAAATAAAAAAACAAATATGCATATTTACTTACTTTTACTTAAAAATATTATAAAATGTATTCCCACTCTAACTGTAATAACTGAAAGTAATATCGAAATTATTTAAAAATATATTAATAGAAAAAAGTACCATGTAATTCATAAATGAAATATCTCAATATTATTTCAATGTCAACGATTTACATACATATAACAATAATAATAATAAAATGTCTATATATTATATAAAGTAATTAAAAAGTTAAATTCTCACTGTTATGGCATTTAGGTAATTTTACAGTTTGACCATTTTATTAAGGGTTAATTTTGAATAAAGCAAATATTTATTATAACTGCATGCTTAAACTATTTTATTCCATGTATTCAAAGATTTTCATGGAGTTGAATCCATTTATGCATTAAAAAATGCAATTTAAAAATGAAAAGTTATGTATATTTATTGAGATAGATGGATAGATATTCATCTTAACCCTCATTTATCAAGTCCCTAGAGGGATGCAATTTTTGGACATGCAATTAGGTTTTTCACTTCAAGAGAATTAATCCCGCCAGGCTCTTGCTAGATGCGTAGTTAAAATGGATATATACTAGTTTTTAATGTAGGTTTCTTTCATTTCAGTTCACTTAATGTGGGAGAGGAGAAAAACAAAGAAGGCATAATGTAAGCTGCATTCAATATAAATAATAAATTATTTTATTTATTTATAACCAACTTAGATGCATCTTAAGTTTACACTTTAAAAAGGTTTTGCACTTCAAGAGTGCTTAGATCCTATTAGCTCTGCTATTCAATGCTGATTTTCCAAGGTCAGAGACAAGCTCGGTCTCCTTGGTTGTGCTTAAAAGGCTTCCACATTGGCCGCTTTCTCCTTTTTCCTTCTATCCCGCTTCCTATCTGTCACTCATTCCTCTTTGTCCTTTCTAAGCCTGATAGATTAAACACCTTTGGTCTTAAGCCCCGAGTGCAAAACCTCAACTAAACCATAAAACCTCACCCAGATAACCCCGCGCTTTCATAACTCATCTCTTCTCATTTCCGTCGTTGATCACCCTGCCAATCCAATGGCTCTTGTCGCCTTTGATAAAGTAACCCACACGATCTTTTCTCCACTGTCTGATCATTTCCATAAAGATCCGACGACATTCGCTCTCCTCACGCCCACAACTCACCCGAACGTTAGAGCGTGATGAGAGCAGTTTTTCTCTCTCATCCGCTGCTACATGTTCTCTGCTGAGTGGCATCACACGCCTCTATCCTTTTACCGCTTTACGCCCAAAAGTAGTGTGATCAATACCAAAACCGCCCAACTAATCCGTCCCTGCTCGCTAATGCCCGCACAGCCCTGTCGCCCGATCACTATCTGATTTATCCTCTGGAGATCTGACGGCCCCGATTGACCTCGCTCTCATCATGGCCAATAGCCTCCACCGAGCCATCTCAGTCGTCCATTCCCCCGATCCAACGGTTGATCTCATCACTCATCCAAATCGTCCACTCGCCCATTCATTCCACGTCCTCCACCATTCGTTTGTCCGAAGAAGGAAAATGACCCGCTTTCCATTGCTAGTCGCTGTAAGAATTTCAACAACCATATTAAACAAGTAGAATGGCCAAGGGAGAGAAGGACAGAGCATGACCTTACAACCGAATTTATCAGTTATGGAGCTTCACTGGTACGAACACTCCAACTGCCCAAGAGGACAATAGAGCACCTGAGAAGATCGGATTCACTCACTACAGCAAGCAAACACAGTCAGAGACTCCATCATGCAGTTAAATGCAGTTGGTGGTCAATTATAACCCCTCCATACCTAAATGGCCAAGTGCCCTTGTAATGTAAAATCTATAAATGCCCAGAAGAAAGATGTAATCAGGGTTGATGGTTGGCATTTTGATGTAAGGTTCAACTTCTGGAAACTATAGGTATTTTGACACTTACAGTGTCTCGTCTTCATTTTCAGCTAATACAAGCTTCTTTTGCTATTAACTACTCACTTCCATTTTCTTCTGTTCTAAGTTGTGCCTGATACGCTGTGTTCTTGAGCTCTTGATGTTTAGCATTAGAATAGTTGTCATCCTATCTCTGTGTTAAAATCTTGTATGCATCATTGAATAGCTGGTCTAGGTTTCTTTCTATCTAATGCAGGAGAGTTGTCATCCTGTCTTCGCATTAGTAGATTAGATTTGCAAACTTCTTCACTGTTTGCAGCCGGCAATCACATGGTCTTGTGCATCTGCTGGTGTGGTCAGTGTTCTCCATATTCACCCAATCTCTAAACTGTGAGTAGTTGGTGGTCTAAAGCCTTGTAGTCTGGGGGTGTTCATGCATGTCTGGAATGAAACAAAGTAGAAGTGGTTATTTGGCTTGGAAAAGCATCATTCCTTCCATTCATCCATTGCAACAATAGTTGACTTTATATGTTACCAGGCATCTCTGAGCTACAACCTAGGACAGTTTCTTGGAATCCTAACAGATCCATCTTAAGTTTGCACTATGAAAAGGTTTTCCACTTCAAGAGCATGGATTGGGCTAGGCTCTCGCTAGATTACTAGTTAAAATGGATCTATTTGCTTTCATTTCAATTCACTTAATGTGGGAGAGGAGAAAAGCGAAGAAGGCATATTGTAAGTTGCATTCAATATAAATAATAAATGATTTTATTTATTTGTAACCAACTTAGATACATCTTAAGCCATTAACTTCAGATCTACCAAGTCTAGAGAAAATCAAAGAAGTCATTAAAATAGAAAAAAGAAAAAACAATTTGAAAGAAAAACCAAAGAAGCCATTATCTTAAAAGAAAAATCAAGGAAGCCATTGAAATAGAAAAACGAAAAAACAACTTGAATCAGACAATGGATTAAAACTAAGCAATACTTGGAAACCATTACTTGAAATCCTAAAAACCAATAATTAACTCTCATTACACTGGTCCCTTAGAAATAATTCCGTTCCCTTATCATTTTTAGTTCCTATAATTTAACTTCATTATGGTGCATTTACTCTCATTTAATATAAAAATAATTTACTTAATTAATCTAACAATCTCCACAAATCTTGCTCATCCTAAAGGGTCATTCCTTTAATTTTATAAGAAAGTACAATATCTATAAATCAATCATAATCCCTCTAAATTAACAACTCAATACATTAAAGCTTAAAAAAACTTTTGACTAGTTATTATTAATTATAATCTTATAACCTCATAAGAAATCATTTGATTAAAAATTAAATGATTGTAATAGGATTCATAATTTAAATAAATGAAAAAAGAAGCATAACAACCCTAATAACTAATTAACCTTAATTTTATATTAAATCAATATATTATATTAGTTAGTAATATTAAATCTAATTAAAATATCACTTATTTTACATACTAATTGTATATTATTAATTATAATCTTATAAGATATGCATGGATTTAAAACTAAATATTGTAATTAAGATTCATAATTTAAATAAATGGAAAATGAAACATAACAACCATAATAATTAATTAACCCTAAATTTTATATTAAATCAATATATTATAGTGGGTAGTAATATTAAAATATCACTTATAATAAAATCCCCATTTTTAATTAAATCTCTAATGATCTAAACCTCAATTCTATTAATATATTAATAAACTATTTAGAATATGTAATTCAAGATAACTAATAACCCTGGCCGACTAAATCACTTATATTGATCCTCTTCATAAACTATATATATACGCTTAAGATTAGCTCTATGATACATCATTAATCTCCTCTTAATCTATTGGTGTATCCCCTGAGGATGGACTCACTTGGAAGTCTGAAATGTTGGGTTAACTAAACTCTATAAACAAGTTATTTCTCTATTATCTAAAAATTCTCCTCACCTAAATGGATTCATTATTTAAAAATATTTGATCCCTCTCGGTTAAGATGGATCTTGGCTAGATCTTGGCTAGTATTATGTGAATTTCACATATCTATGTATAAAAGTATCCTCATTTTTAATTTTATTAAAACCTTGATTTAATCTCTATGGAGTATCCATGAAATAATCTTAGTAGTACTTATAGTAGAGGGTTTAGATAGATCTCAAAAGTATACCATTTTTTCTTTTAGATTTAATTAAAAAAATATTATAAAATAAAGTTAAAATAAAATATTTATAAAATATTATGATTGTGAAATGAGTTATGGTTTTTGGGCATGTGGTATTTATAAGTCGTGGCATTGGCATAATTGTAACAACGCCTATTTACAAGTTAATGATATCCATAGTAAAATGGAGGTGAATAAAATCTTATTATTGTAAGTATGAAGTTTTTATGTGCTTATTAAAAAAATCATTATTATTCCCTACCATTATTAATTTAGCATTGACCAATGCAACCTATAATGTCTAATTTTGAAAAAAAAAACAATATTATTAAAGAAACTATTTTTCAAACATTTGATTGGACCATAACTTGAAGGTCTTATTGTAACATTTGCATACTATAATGCCATGTGGATAAGTGTATCACATATTTTATGCCATAATTTATACATATGGTTATTCATGCAAGATTGTTAGATATTTGTGTAGTGATTTTTTAATCCAAAAATAAAATTCTTTAAAATAGCTTATACACACGTAAATAAAATATTTACCATGAGTTACTTCCCACCATAATTTAGCTAAGTCCTTGCATAAAAAATGGATTGAAATCAGCCTAGATCCATAACTCTAAATCTACCAACCATTGAGATGGTTCAAATCTGTTTTCACTCTAAAAAAGCTTGCAATTCAAGAGATTTGATCCCTCTCAACCTTTGTAGATCCAAAGTTAATAAAAATCTAGATTGATTTAATAAATAATTATAACTATAATTTTTAATTTTATGTATTTTGTTTTATTTTTAATTTTAATTTAATGTAATTTGACCGAGTTAAAATGTTTTAATGATAATTATAATTATTAATATTTTGATTTTTTTCAACCAAATTAATAATTAAACATTTTAATATGTTTACGTAGAGTGTTTTGGACACATTTATTTTTAAAAAATAAATATAAACAAGATGATTATAAAAACATTATTTTAAGATTATAAAAATAAATATAATCATTATAATAACCATAATTTGGAAAAAAAATAAAATAACTAAAAAGCATTTAAAAAGCAATTTTAAAAAATGAAATTTATTTAATAACTAAAAAGCATTCTTTTAGGTGTTTCGTTAATTGGTATTCATGGGCAACTAGTATTTATGGGAAGATGTGTCCTAGCCAAATTCATTCCTTGTCATCCGCTGAAGTCCCTTCATATGAAATATCCTTGGCCACATAGTGAATGGTCTCTTAAGTGTGTTGCTCAAAGGTAGTCATTAAAAAAAAAGTTATGGAATGGTCCCTTAAAAAATGGTTATTTGTCTCATTGTGCATTAGCGCTAGAAATAAAATATTAAAGTGTTACTAGGAAATCAAAAATTTAATGTGTGAGTTACAAACTTTTCTCAAGTTTCAGGTCGAGTTAAAATACTTAATATTGATTGTGTAGTGGATTTTGAAACATTCTTAATTTTCTATAAGGGGTGTCATTAATTTTTTTGTGATATCAAAATTAAATTTGAAATTAATTTGTATTTATTTTAAAATCATGAAATTATCAAAAACCTAATAGTTCTTAGTTGATTTTCCATGTAAATTAAATAAGGCCAAGGTCATGGGACACATATTCCAAGTTGAATGTTGGGAAAAACATAAAGATGGGTATCGTTGGTGATTAATTAATGGATATGGAAATTGGCAACAAAAGAAAAGTGACATTAATTGACATTTTATTTATAAAATAAAGGAAAATAGGAGAAAAGGAAGATGAAGAGACATAGATTTGCATGAGAGGGAAATTGAAGGAAAATGAAGAAAATAGAGGCATTAATGATATAAAGGCTTCTGAGGATCAGTTCACATCTTTTGCTGGTTAAACTTTGGTCAATTGATCTTTTGTTGGTTAAGCTTCGATCAGTTGATCTTTTCCTGGTTAAGTTTTTATCAGTTTAATCTTGGAGTTGTCATTTCATTCTCTCATTCTTTCATACTCTTGCACACTTAGAGTATTCTTGGAGCATTCTTGGAGCACTTTGACATACAATGGATTTGGAGAAAGAAGGCAAAGGAAAGTAGGAAAGTGCAAGGGAACAAGTGGATCAATAGCTACAGTTGGAATGTTTTGCAAGGAACAAGTTGCATTTGTGATTTCCTTGCTGATTTCTAGATGCATGTTTTATATGCATGCGATTTTTTGGTTATGTGTTATCATTGGCATGGAGATTTTCCTGGATTGACAGTGGTGTTATCCTTTACTTACCATTTCTTGGATAGCCATGGCATTGTGGGTTTTTCCACTATTATTATTATTATTTCTTTTTCTTTTTCTTTTTTTTTGATTGGTGCTTAGGTTCCTTATGGTTGTGGGTTGGAACAAACGCTCTACATACATACATACATACATACATATAAAGAGAGAGAGAGAGAGAGAGAGAGAGAGGAAAATGCATAAAATTAGAAGAACTCGTGCATTTAATGTTAATTGGATTTCCAAAATTGAATTTTTCCTCTGTAATTATTGTCAAGGAAAAGTGCCTTCCCTTGTGCGGGTTAAGAAACATTTTAACCAATGATAAGTTATAGCTCCATCTTTCATCTCAGCTATAATCTTGAATCTAGCATGGGGAATATGCACTGGTAGAGGATGGCTTAGACACGAGATCCCTACCCATCACATTAGTCAATATCAACACACACACACACACACATAAAGAGAGAGAGAGAGGGGGGGCGGAAAATGCCTAAAATTAGGAAGACTCATGCATCCAATATAGTTGGATTTCGAAGATCGAATTTTGCCTCTTTAATTATTGCTAGGGAAAATTGTTTCCCCTTGGGCATGCTAAGAAAAATTTTAACCAATGATTAGTGATAGCTCCATCATTCATCTCAACCATTAATCTTGAATCTTGCATGGGGAACATGTGCACTAATAGAGGATGGGTGAGACATGAGATCCCTACCCATCACATTAGACAATATGCACACACTGTGTGGAGGTAGGGATAGAGTAGGACCTCTTGTCATATCTATGGCTAAGATCATGTTGAGTGTTAGATAAATATGTAGAGGTACATGTGACCAACGAATTAATTAATTATAATAAATAAGTATTTAAATTAAATGGGAGAAAGATAAAATGGGCCACAGAGGAATGACCTAGTAGGTAAGAGGTAAGGGAGATGATATGAAAGATATGGGTGATGAACGTATGACCCTACTACCACATCATTAGCCACATGCTATCCAATGTTAGCAAGAATGCCAAATCAGTAACATAAAAAGTTTTATTAAAAAAATCTGGAGCCAAAATCTTATTTTGGCCATAGTATAAGTAAGGAAGCTAATAATCATTTCAAATTTCAAGTGTAGTTCTATAGTTATGAGTGTCATAAAAGTGCCTTTAAGGGCCATTGGTTGATTTTCCTATAAAATTCCAAAAAATGGAATTTAGTGGTGTTTAATGATCCTAGTTGTACTCATAAATAGAGGCCTCATTATTGAGAATATGGATACTAAGGAATAGGAGTAGATATGAAAAAACCTACTGGAGCATTTGACCAAATTTCAAATGGTTTGGAGGGTAAATGTAGAAATAAACTAAAGACCACTATTCCATGAGAATTTTTAGTGGTTTTTTGGATCTCCAATGAAGTAAAGGTGGCCTAATATCACCAATCTGAGAAATAAAATTCTAGCTTATATTTGATGTCCTCGATAATCTAGACAAGTTTGTCTTGCTAAAGTATTTCTTGTGTTGTTCTGTTTGAGAGAGAATAATTTTTGTTGAAAAATGTAAGTCTAGACTAAGAGCAAGAAGGGAAAAGTTGACAAGCCTAGATATATGTAGAAATTGATTAGAGCATCAAATCACTAATATAGGAGTCGTTGTATACTCTTAATCATTAGTATTATCTACACCTAATACAAATGTTTTCTTTGTTTATGCTAGATTTCTTCTATATATGGAAGAAGTTGGTGTTCAAACTTGATTGTACTAGTGTTGAAAAGCGTATAAATTTCGCAAAAATGAAAAATTTAAATAGCATTCAATTCATAGCTCATAATTGAGAATGGTTATGCTCATTGAAAAGGTAACTCATAGGAGAACATTATAGATGTTTTACATTTTCGAAATGTGTATTTGATTGTTTTAGAAAGTTATAGGAATGAGACCTTTTACCTTGGATGAACAATGAAAATGTTAAATGTGGACGATTTTTATATCAATGTTAAATGTGAGCTACATACTTTTCTCAAGTTTCACCCCGGGTTAAAATACTTAATATTGATTATGTAGTGGATTTTGAAACATTCTTAATTTTCTATAAGGGGTGTCATTAATCTTTTTGTGATATCAAAATTAAATTTGAAATTAATTTGTATTTATTTTAAAATCATGAAACTATCAAAAACCTAAATGTAACAGCCCTTGGTTAATTTTCCATGTAAATAAAATAAGCCCAAGCTCATGGGACACGTATTCTGAGTTGAATGTTGGGAAAAACATAATGATGGGTGATTAATTAATGGCTATGGAAATTGGAAACAAAAGAAAAGTAACATTAATTGACATTTAATTTATGAAATAAAGGAAAATAGGAGAAAAGGAAGGTGAAGAGACATAGATTTGCATGAGAAGGAAATTGAAGGGAAAATGAAGGAAAATGAATAAAACAGAGGCATCAATGATAAAAAGGATTCTGAGGATTAGTTCACATCTTTTGTTGGTTAAGCTTTCATTAATTGATCTTTTGTTGGTTAAGCTTTTGTTAATTGATCTTTTGTTGGTTAAGCTTCGGTCAGTTGATCTTTTGTTGGCTATGTTTTTATCAATTTAACCTTGGAGTTGTCATTTCATTCTCTCATTCTTTCATACTCTTGCACACTTAGAATATTCTTGGAGCATTCTTGGAGCACTTTGGCATACAATGGATTTGGAGAAAAAAGGCAAAGGAAAGTAGGAAAGTGCAAGGGAACAAGTGGATCAATAGCTAAAGTTCGATTGTTTTGCAGGTAATAGGTTGCATTTGTGATTTCCTTATTGATTTCTAGATGCATGGTATATGCATGTGATTTTTTGGTTATGCATTATTGTTGGCATGGATATTTTCCTGGATTGACAAAGGTTTTATTCTTTCCTTACCATTTCTTGGATAGCCATGGTGTTGTGGGTTTTCCCACTTGTTGTTTTTCTGATTGGTGCTGAGGTTCCTTATGGTTGTGGGTTGGAAAAAATGCTCTACATACATACATACATACATATAAAGAGAGAAAGAGAGAGGAAAATGCATAAAATTAGAAGAACTCATGCAATTAAATTTAATTGGATTTCCAAAATTGAATTTTGCCTCTGTAATTATTGTCAAGGAAAAGTGCCTCCCCTTGTGCAGGCTAAGAGACATTTTAACCAATGATAAGTTATAGCTCCATCATTCATCTCAACCATTAATAATGAATCTAGCATGGGGAATATGTGCACTGGTAGAGGATGGCTTAGAAATGAGATCCCTACCTATCACATTAGTCAATATCAACACACACACACACACACACACACACACACACACACACACACACACACACAGAGATATATATATATATATATATATAGAGAGAGAGAGAGAGAGAGAGAGTGGAAAATGCCTAAAATTAGAAGGACTCGTGCATCCAATATAGTTGGATTTCCAAAATTGAATTTTTCCTCTATAATTATTGCTAGGGAAAATTGTTTCCTCTTGTCAATATTTGCAACCATTATGAATATTGACATGGTAATAAGAGAACATAGAGTGCACTATTACCACCAAAAAAATCAATATTGTTGGGGAAATTATATGTGTAATAATTCCAACATTAATTTATCAAATCGGGGCTCGTAAGCTTCGAGGCACAAGCGCATGAAACGCAGGATCAGAGCATCTAACCTAAATTAGAGTATGAAATCAATTAATTATTTCACTGCTATAAAAGAACACTAATTACTGCTATAAAAGAAATTCTTAAAAGAACACACCACACACTTTCTCGAAAATAACACCTATGATAGAAATTTTAACTTGAAAGATCATATTAAAAGAAACTCATTGCAACTTAATCTATGAAAAACCTTCAATTCAAGACTCCTAATCTAAATGAAATAAATCATTCGAAAGAAAGCTCACTCTTCATAATCAGGAAACTCATAATCGAAACTCAAAAGTAAATGAAAGCCAAATCAATCTTCATTAAACTGATATCTCTACTTGCACAATCAAATTCACACTCGGACTTTGCTCTTACAAAGAAATGATTATGCTATGAAAAACAAGAAAGCTTCTAATTGAAAAGATATCTAATTGCTAAGCTAAATCTCGGGTGATAAAACAAATCGACAAGTATTTAATTCTGCAAATGCTCAAAAGAAACTAAGTAATGCAAACCTTAAATCGATATTCCATACTGACTATATTAACATACTCAAATTCAAAGGACCAAAAATTGTTCTAAACTAAAACTCAGAAAATCATTTCACAAAAAGCATTTACTATTCTAAATTCACTTTATTCCAATCAAACTCAGAAAACCTACGCTTAATGCACACTATATTTCAGTTCTAATTCAATATTCCTCTGACCATGTTGGGTTTAGAATCAACAAGTTCAAAATTAAACACCTCTGAGAATTTTTTTCATACGAACATAATGCTACAAGATTCAGAAGTAAACAGAGCATAAAATTAATTCCATTTCGAAATATCAGATATCATATTCAATCCCTGCATACCCTTGAATTAAAAGTGCTTCACAAATACTTCTGTGTTATGTAATTGCATCAGTGACATGCTAAGGATCATTACCCAATGAAACCTTTGTTGATTCCTACCAATCGAGAAGCGAAATATATCACTTTCAATTTGTGTTTATAGAGCAGAGGACAGATTTAAGTACAAAATAAAAATGACAATTCAAAAATCTGAATAATACCTTCTCAAACAAATATGCACACTGCTAAATAATGATCAAACTTAATCCTAATATCTATACCGGTTGTAGAACTTGCTTCCAGAGGTGGTGGGCCCTTGCCACTCCTGGAGCAAGAGAAACTAACTCAGTAAAATGTAAATCAAAACACAAACACCATTACTTACAGCAAGATAATGGCGAGAATGAATTAAATCAAAGTTCAGATGTAGTCATACATAGTTTAGGATCTCCAAGACATAAGTTTGTAAAATTAATAACAGCGGAACATTACATCCTTCTCCCTGAGTTCAATTACGTCATCCTTTTAAGGAAACTATCAAATAAAGATCTAATCGACATATTTCTAACTATGGCAAATTCAACAACAACAACCAATCTTGGCATTTCGGATTACTTCGAATTGGCTATGCATCTTCATGAAGGATCCTAAATTAAATTAGGCTGAGTTGCGTTGTCTTGTAAAAAAATTGTTCCTTGTTTGAGCATGAAGTGATTTATTCAAATCATGGTCCTCCATATGGCTGACTCGTTCAGAACCAAAACCGTTTAGAATGGAAACCGTTCACATTCAGCAATTGTGTACTTAAGATCTGTACTTAACTTCCTTTTGGTGATGAATTTTGCAGAACAGATTCTAGGTTATATGAAAGAGGGTATTTTGAGCACGATGCAAGTCTCAGAATGTTGAGATTATTCACCATTTGATCACAAACTTCATATTTTCACCTACAACAATCTCATTCTGTACTTAAACTGTTGTAACTAGTTTTACTGACTTGTGAAGAATTCCGGTGATGGAACCCTGTGATAAAGGAACTTAGCAAAACCGTCATTAGAAAATCATAGAAAAATCATCTTTAATCATAGAAGAGTCAAGAAAACTAATGATAACCAACCATAGAGTGTAAGATATGTATTTGGCGGCAAGTTATGGAATTATGGTACGAACTGGGTTAAAAGTAAATGAATATAGGTTATGAATGGTGGTATTGTATGGTGAAAACATGGGAATATTTAAGGTCCAAAAATTATATTTACACTTCGACTCAGTCACTTAGACTTGTTCCTTCTCTACCCTCCCCTATATACTTAGAGTCTCACTCTATTTATACAATCCCACGGTCCGCGGACCATGGGTAGGTCTATCGAGCCGACATTACATTACAAAACTAGGGTGGACAGACCTTGTGACTCTATCATACTTTCGTGCCCCGTGCCCGCAATTCGTGGAGATTTACAACAAGATTCGATCAAAACTTGGGCTTTGAGCCCTAAAACATGCCTTAGGGGGGGGGGGTTCCATGCCCAACAAATGTTGACATAAACCTGCATATCTTCCATATCTTCCTTGAAAGTCTTTGCTGAAAGTATCTCATTCACCTTCTGTCATGTGATATCTGATTCCTTTTCCACAAACATTTGAGTGTCTGGATAAAATGGCAAGTGAATTGATTCACTCTCAACTGCCTCCCTGACACTTCTCTTTGTGGTATCCTTTGAAGCATCTCTCTTGGGTGTTGTTATCCCCTACAATTTCCTAGGCTGAGGAGGAGATCGAAAGAGGTAACCTCGAACCACTTTTAGCTGAGTAGCTAGCCCTAGTGAGCCCAAGAGGGATCTCTCAAAGTTTTTATCAATGAATAGATTTAAAGAACAAATTTTTTAGGCTAGATATGCATGTTTGTTTGTGTGTTTGTAAATTTGAGATTTTAGGGTTTGTTGGACTAGGGTTGAGAGCAAGTGATTAGGTCTAGGATTTAGGAATGCAGAGACAAATATAGAAAGGAGCTAGGTATCAAAAGGCTATGATGTACTTGAAATATTGTCAATGTAGTATATATTAGAAGTTTTTGAAGAGACTAATGAGCATATGTAGGTATGAGTTCATTAGCTTTTAGAAGAAATAAACACAAATATGAACACCACATAAACAGAGCTTGAAATCATGAATCTTGCCTATTTTACTGCAAGGTAATTCATAGAAAGAAGACAAAACATGTGAAGAGATATGATTTAGCCATTAAAAACTGATAGAAAGATAAAACAAACACCATGGACTCACAGAACTAGAGTTCCTGAAAAATAGTTGCAATTGCTCCTATATTAGTTGAAAAGATCATAACATACAAGCCTCCTCCACAAAAGTCAAACCCTTCTCTCTGAATGAGAAATAGTACATATAGACTCAATTTAACCACTTCCCCACCTTCAAGAGAGGAATTCCTAGGTGGTGGAACTGATTTCAAGATTCTCTCAACCAACAGGTGAGAGTGAGAATGTTAAACACGAACACTTCTTAGAGACTTTGTTTTGGATTTGGTTTCCTTAATGAGGCCTATTAAACATCAGAAGCAACCTATCATGTGCATTTATTCATGCTTACATCATCTAACCTCAAACCAAGTTCAATTGCATCAAGATTTTTGACTTTGACCAAGTCAAACTGAAAACTAGGAAATTTACATAGTGAAATTTTAAAATAAAAAAACACAGGAAATTGCAGAAGCGCAACGTCGACTTTGAGCCCACTTTACGGTGCCTTCCTGAGGTCCAAATGAAGATCTGAAAGAATGGTCAATTATATTTTCAAGTATAATTTCCAGAACACCTTGAATTTTAGAAAATTACCCATGGGAAGGCCTTCAAAAATCCAATCTCCCAGGTCACTCCAGTAGCACAACGCGTGTCTAAAAGAGGTCCAGAAAGCTGATTTTTGGCCATTGTTTCCCTTTTTTTCTCAAAATTTGGGCCCTCTCTGGAAAATCTAAATAAATGGGTTTTGAGAGGATACCAAGAGATTTCCAAAAATGTAAGCCATTCCTGATTTGGGTTCCTGAGGAAAAAAGCATAGTGCCTTGACTGGCCAAATTTCTGGATAAGGCACTAAATTTTCCAAAAAACCAAAAATGATCAGAATTTCTTAAAAATTTGTCAAGAGCTGTAAAATGATGTATATTAAGCCCTCATGGATTCTTCAACAAGCATCTCCAATTTTCCTTTATCATTTTGGTCTTTTAGGGCTTCTTTGAGCTTGTTTTCAAGCTGTTTGACCTTGACATTGCAAATCATGTTCTGGGCCTGGTAGTGATGTGCCATGTGCCTTAGTAGCTGATTGTCTATATTGGCCTTGTCTAGAAGCTTCTCCAAGTGGTCATTGACCTTGTCTAACTAGTACTCTCTATCTTGATTGACTTCTAAGGAAATTTTGTCTTCTAACTCTAGTTCCTCATCTAGTAAGATGTGTTTTTCCTCTTCTTTTAATGCCTTCTTAAGCCCTTTGGTTCTTGGCTTCTTTCGCTTACCTTTTCCTTGAGTTCCTTCAGGCTCATTTATTTCCAAGACTACTTTTCCCTTGCCTGCTTGCTGCAATAGTTTAGCTTGCTCCTTTTCCATGATTAGTTGTTTTGCCTTCAGTTGACTGTTTTCTTGTTCTAAGAATGAAATGACAAATATTTCCCTTGCCATGTTATCCATGAGTTCTCTGATCTTAGAATCCTTCTCTTTGATGATCTGCTGCATGTTTGAAGGCTCATTTTCTGCTTCTAAGTCAACCAACTCAAACTCATGCTCAACCAAATCTTTATCCTACACTGGTGGTCCCTGTTTTGTTGATGTAGAAGGCTTGGCCCCTTTCTCACCATGAGAAGAAAACACAAGCCTCTTTCCTCTTTTGTACATCCTAGTCACCTCAGGTTTAGGTGCTTTAGGAATTTCCATTGATCTGCTTGAGGACCCAATCTCCATTTGCTATGTTGGCATGTTAGAACGTTGAACTGCCACATTGGATTCATGCCATTTCAAAACTTTATCTAAGAAAGATTCCCATGTCATATTCTTCTCTGCAAGTTTATGAAGCACTACAGTATTGATCAGACTATGATGAGAGAAACTAGGATAGTGTTCTTTTTCCTTCACTTGTACCTTCTCTGACATATTGGAAAGGCTTTTGCATAGATAGTTGCACATGTTTAGAGGTTTCTAAGTTGTAAAGTGCATTAGAATCCGGATGTGATAGGCATATAATCTAGAGAACCTTACTTCACATGTGAAGAATTTCACGATAACTTTCATCAATGGAGCATACTTCTCCAACAAGTACCTGAAAGGCATGATATGAGCATGGGTTTCCTTGTATAGTGTTTTCAAGAAAGATCTATAATGTACAGGATCTAGGTTCCTCCCCTTGAACTAGTATTCACCATGATATGGTATCCCTGTAGCAAGTGAAATAGAAGCCACTGAAAATGTAAACTCAACACCAAAAATAATGGCACTTTCACCTATCAAATGAGTAGCAACCAAATTTGTCAACTGCTCATGGAAACCTACTTCAGACACCCTTTAGCAAAAATCTAGACAATTCACATCTTCAAAGCACTGTTTGATAAAGGGTGATGAATTGATCTCATTATAGTTGGATGGTTCATATCTGAGAATTTTTCCTCCCTTGTGGTGTTTCTTCCTTTCTAGTGAAGAGTCTCCTTCCATGATGACAGAAACCCTAGCAGCAGGAAAATGAGAAAAAACAGTGAGGGATGAGTGAAAAATGAAATGATGGGTAGGTGGAGTGGAAAAAATGGCAAGGGGAATTGTAGGAGGTGGATATGGACTATGAACAACTTATGAAGATGAAAGGAGGTGAAGTGAAGGAATGGTATATTTGTGAAAAAGGAAAAACAGAGTTTCTAGGAAAATTGTCTAAATTCCATAGGAATGAGCTAGGGTTTAATTTTTGGTGAAGTAATTTAGTGGTTTGTAGTTAGTTCAGTGGTTCATGATGTATATTAAACATGTGTAGAGGTGTAGGATGAGGTTTTACATGTTTAAACTTATGAAAACTAGATGACCATCATCAACCCTAGCATCATTTCATGACAAATTCACTAGAAACCCTAAATGAAGAAATATTTAGCTTTGAATTCATCTTGCAAAATACAAAGGTCAGTAAGATGCTGTATTTACTTTTAGATGAGTCTAGGTTTGAAAGAAAAACAAGTTGCAAGCTTTAAATTTTGATTTGGGTGAGTTCTGGGCAATTTTGAGTTGCTCTGGCACAAGTGCAATGTAGTCTCTGGTAGCGTAACGCCAAAGCGCAGTGCCGGCCTCAGAAGCCCAGCGCAGTATTTGGAAGCACAACACCTAGAGTTTTTTTTGCTAATTTTGCCCAAAAAACTGAGTTTTTTCTCACCAATGGAAGGAAGAGCTCGATGCACAAGGAAGAATAAGAGGAAAATAAAATGAGTTTGGGGATTTTTGGTTTATATAGGAAAGTTAATTTACTCTTTGAAAAGAAATGGGCCCCACAAACCTTTTGAAAAAATCATTTTCCACCTTTAAAACTGAGTCACCTTAGAAAGCTGAAACCTGGGTGGTATTTTCACTTTTTGAACAATGGAACTTCTTCTCCTTGAGCCTTTCAAACTGAAGTCATGATGAACTTGTGAAAACTCAACAAGTTAATGTCAAAGATCTTCTTTTCATGCTTTATTCAATGCTGGATTTACACATGATAATGATGGACCTTGAAAACCCTAATGACCTAATGAAAAAAACCTGAAACTGAATGGAATGATGATGATGACTGATATAAGGAAAACTTGCTTTTATTATGACACCTTCATTTGAATGAGATAGGTGACCAGCATATGTGACTTTCCCAAAAGACTAAACTCATTCCTAGACCAACTAAACAGTAACCAAATTTTACTCTGTAAACCTAGTGACATGGTAAAATTTGATTTTGAGACCCCTGACAGACTTGGTAAAAGTATATTTGATCACTGGTGACAGGAAAACAAGAGTGACACTAACAGGTGCCATGGTAACAATGACTTTTGAAAAAAAGTGCTCAACACTTGTAACACCTATGGGAGGAAAAGACATTCATTACAAGAGTAAATTAGCTTTAGAAAATAAAGTTTCAAAGTAAGATCAAGCAACAGACCGATGAAATGATGGGCAATATTGTGCAATTTCTGCATTCAAGGGAGGAAGAATGGCTGAGGGAATTGCACATTACACAGTCTCAACAACCTATGATGTAGCATGAGGCTTAAGACTACGCAATGCACAGTTCGGCCTGGGCAGTGATAAGGAGAGAATGCGCATTACGCAGTCTCAGTGGCCAAGGGGGTAGGACTGAGCCCTGGAATGGATCAATGCACAGTTGGGACAACATGTATTGTGCATTGTGTAGTATCAGAGGCCAAGCCTCATCTTGAGATTCAGACTTGCGTAATGCCCTGCTGGGCAAGGCAGTGCATAGCCACTTGATGAGTAGATCTACCCGGTGAGGGTGTGGGAAACAAAAAGATCTGAGTGAAGGTGTAATTTAAAGTGAATATCTGACTAAGTATGGATATATCAATGATAGTCAAGTGTAGAAAACCAATATGCAAAAGGAAAAACACACATGCATGGAGGGTCACGAAAACAATGACTGTCTAAACGGAAAAATAAGAAAACTGATGTGACACTTGTAAAAGGTGAACGATGGACTGAATGAACACTTGTACAAGCTAATATGAAGTAAAACCCAAACAACCATGAAGATAAACAAGAAGAAAAATACTCACAGAAGTGAAACAACAAAAAGTGACAGAATAAGCGGCAAAAGACAACAAAAGCAAAACTCACTCGGAAAAGCACCACAAACTCCACCAAAGCCTCCTTGATCTCCTCAAGAATGCTGAGATCCAATACCAACTCTTTAAATGAACTCTAGAGGTGTCTCTTATATAGATATGGACAAATTAGGGTTTATGACGTGTATGCCTAAAATCAAGGAAAAAGAGACACTTGGTAGAAATTTCTAAGAATAAAATTCTGCCACCTTCGAGAAACTAATAATGATTTTGTGTTTTCTAGGGATGCCATTTCTCTTTATGATTATTTCCTTTTTTCCTTTTTAGCAAAACTTTCCATGCACATCGCCAAGAAATATTGTGCAATTTTGGGGAACTGGGCAACTATCATGCTCAGTGTATTTCACAACTTCTGAGCTCAAGGAATCGATTTCATAGCTTCTAAGCTACCATTCTAGATTGCACAATTCCTAACATAAAGGTTGGATTGCCCTCATAGATTGTGCAGTTTTTGAAGGCAAGCCCAAAACTGTTGTAAGGTCAATTCAAGAGGTTATCTTGTGACTCAAAAAGATAAGATATGTATGAAAACAAGCAAACACAAATACAGATGAAAATAATAAGTCTTGATCAAATCATGAATACTTAACGAAAGTAAAAGGTAAGATCCTATGGATAGAAGGGAGGCTCCAAAATCAAGTCATAGAAAAAATTATGGAGGGTGGTTGTAGCAACTACAACAGGATGCTAGCGGTAATGATGATGATGTCTCTTAGAACTCGAGCTAGAATAAAATCCATGAGTACTACCCCTCCTCTCAAGTGTATCCAAAGATCTTCCTCCTCTGGCTGTATCATATTTTTCTATCACATGCCTTCTTTGAGACTTGTTACCATATGCTCCATTGGTCCTCTCCTCTTTCCTATCTTCATGATTGTTCCCTAGTTGTCCCCACTTTTGCAAATCTATAAGGCTCTGAATAATCACTACATTGACTTCTACTTGATTTTCCTGAGCCCTTGCAAGTGTTTCCTGTGCCTCAATCAACCTATTATTATCTACCTTTCAAATTCAAATCTCTACCCTCAAACTCCTTAGTGTGTCTGCTAGATTAGGAGAATACTCTTCTCCTTGCTGCTCAATTTACTTTTCCCATTCCACTGATTTTACATTAGTCCAATAAGGGGAGTCATGTGCAATGTAGTCCACCATTCTTATCTTCATCTTTGATCTTCTATTTCCTCCAAACATACAGTTGTAGATTGTTTTATTTTCCTCATATATTGAAAAAAGAAAAATATATGTATGTTTATTTCAAAAAAAAAAGAGAGAACATCAAAATCAAGTTTATCTTTATGATTGTGATTAAAATCAAATGGTGGCTTAGTTGTTGATTAGGGTCAAAGGCCATCATTAATATGTTATTATGGTGGGTCTTAATGTATTAAAGCGATGCAGATAAATATGAGACAGTTTTTGAGTTTGAATGAAGTGTGGTTCTCAGGCCCATCCGATGGCGCAAACCCCACAACACAACATGTTGTTTGTTTATGTCGATGAGTGTGTAGAATTCCTGCAGAAACTCCAATAGATCTAGAATTCTAGTTAAATTAAAAACAAGTAATTTGCTGATATTCAAGAGAGGAGAGAAAGAATTTGCTCCATAAAATCAATGTATTAAATTAATGAACATATTAATACATGAGCAACCAAACCTCTAATCCAAAAGGGAGGTGGTTATAGAGAAATTTCTGAATCTAGAGAACTAGGAAAAAACTAGTAAAAGGCTAGAAAAGGCTAAGAAAAGCTAAAGGGAGGCCTAAAATAGCAACAATGACTCAAGCCAACCTATGCCAACTATCAGCCACGAGGAAAGCATGATTAGGGGTGCATTTCCCAAGGAAGGAAACTTTAAAACATGCTAAAATGATCCAGGGGACCAAATCCCTTGATTTAAGGGGGAATCTTCATGTGGGGCGCCAATCCTCAAATAACTCAAGTGGATGAGGTGTGGTTAGGTGTGAACATGAACTTAGATGTCTAAATGGTTTATGAAAGTGGTTGGACCAATATTTCCATAATATTAAGCCTTTAAAGGCAAAAAACAAGGAAAATTTGGTCCACCAAGCTAGTATACCAAAAACCAAGTGTGAACATGATTTTTAGTGCATGTGGCTAAGTCAAGGATACTTAGGATAAAAAATAAATGTAGATGTTAGGATTATATTCCAACACCCCCCCTTCATCCTAACTTATTTAAACTGAGTCTCGGCCAAGATGCCATGTTAGGTACTCAGGTACAATAAATAAAAGATCCTCATAAAATGAAGAAAGAGGGAAAACCACCCCCCCCCCCCAAAAAAAAAAAAGAGAAAAAAAGGGATAAGTGGCCACAAGGGCCTACTCAGCTATCCCCACCACTTCAAGCATAGCTCTCAGTTCTAAAAATTTATTTTCAGTGAAAGACTCGGTGAAGATGTCTGCAACCTGTTGCTCAGTGGGGCAGTACTGCAGTGATATGACTCAGTCACGGATCATCTAGCGGATGTAATGCATGTGAATCTTGATGTGCTTGGTCCTCTGCCTCTGAACTGGATCAATCGATATCTGAATGGACCCCTAATTGTCACAAAACATGATAATATGAAGTGGATACTGAATACCAAACTCAGAGAGAAGGCCCTGCAACCAAACAGCCTATGTAGCTACATTCATTGCACCTCTATACTCTGCCTCAGCTGTAGATAAAGAAATTATGGATTGCTTCTTGCTAGACCAGAAAAAAGGCCCTGAACCAAAGCTAAAACATAACCAGAGGTGGGATTGCAGTCTATAACATTTCCATCCCAATCAGAATCTGTGTACCTGATCAGTGAAAGTGGGAAATCTGCAGCATAAAAGATACCAAAACTGGAAGTACCTTTCACATATCTAAGAATTCTCTTTGCAGCTTTCCAGTGAAGCTCATGGGTCTCCTACATATATCTGGAACAAACTCCTACTGCAAAAGATATATCAGGACGGGTGTGAGTAAGATACAACAAACTCCCAAGCAACTGTTGATACAGTGTACTGTCCACCAAAGGTGTAGTACCCGCATTTTCAAATCTGATCCCTGAAAGAAAGGGAGATGTTGTTGGCTTGAATTCTGTCACCTGAAAGCGGAAAAGTATATATGATGCATACTTAGACTTTGCCATCTTGATCCCTAAAGTAGACTGAGAAACTTCAAGACCAAGAAAGTAGTGCAACAGTCCTAAATCTATCATGGAAAATCGATCGTGCAATGTTAATTTTGCCAAATCAATAGCTGAGGTAAGGTTCCCTGTCGTTAGTAAATCATCCACATAAAGTACTATCAGTAAAAGGGAATCATCATGTTGCAGAAAATAAACATTCGGGTCAGATTTTCATCGAATGAATCGAATGGAAAGCAGGAAAGAGTCCATCTTTGCATACGAGGCTCTGGGAGCCTGTTTTAGGCCATACAAAGATTTCTTTAATCTGAAAACAAGGGAAGAGTTCTAAATGTATCCTTGTGGCTACTCCATATATATCTCTTCCTTGAGATCTCCATGAAGAAATGCACTCTTCACATCCATGTGATGAACTTCCCATCTGCGAGAAGCAGCAATGGCTAAAGCTAGTCGAATGGAGTCCATTTTTGCAACAGGTGCAAATGTCTTTGTGTAGTCTATGCCATGTACCTATGAGTATCCTTTTGCAAAAAGTCGATCTTTACACTTGCTAATATCACCATCTGCAGCAATCTTTGTTTGATAGATCCATCGGCATTGAACAATCTTTCTTCCTTTCAGAAGTGGAACCAAGTCCCATGTGTTGTTTTCCATGAGAGCAGAGTACTCTTCATCCATGGCAGCCTCCCAAAGCAGGTTTCTAGTAGCCTGAGAGTGTGACTGTGGATCTGAACCAAGTGTCATATAGCAATGTATGGGAAGCAATGGTTCAATGGAGACCAGGGCTTGAGGAGCCCCAAAAAACTGTGATCTAGTCCTTCTCGCATCCGCAGGATCACCAACTAGTTTACTCGCATCTTGCAGGGTTTTCTCTGCCCAAGTTGGCACCTGAATTGGAGCATCCATGACCTACTCCTCATCCTCTAAATAAAAAACAAGAGGCTTTTATAATGGTTGCTCTGAAGTGCTCGAAGAAGTTTCAGACTCCTCCTCATCAGTGGCAACAAGTGGTTCCTCGGCAGGGTCTGCTGAAAAATCATGCAGTGATTCTTCTTCAAACTTCACACTTCGAGATACAAGGAAATTTTCAATGTGAGATTCCAGCAATCTACATTCTTTGACATTTGTCAGGATATCCAAAAAAGATACATTCAACACTTTGAGGCTCCAAAGCCTTCCTCTTATATGTCGGAATGTGAGCCCATGCTCGTGAACCAAAAATGCGAAAGTGCGACACGTTCGGTTTCTTACCGATCCAACATTCGAATGGAGTGGTGCCTTTGAGTGCTTTGTGAGGAATGTGGTTTTGAATGTATGCTGCATAATTAATAGCTTCAGCCCATATCTTAGGAGCTAATGATTTGGACTGTAGCATACAATTGGCCATCTCTTTTAAAAACCGATTTTTCCTCTCCGCAACACTGTTGGATAGGTAAATCCCCTCTGCGGACAGAGGCGATCCCACTAGCCTAAAACAGAACTAGCCACAATCAATTCACGCTGCCACGCAACTTCCTAGTTGTACATTAAAGTTGAATTAAGAAGACCAACCTGGAATCCAACGCTATAGTCGAGGCAGAGTTGGTATTCCCACTCCCTCGCTCCGGCAGGTCACAATCCTTGCGATCCTTGCAAACGGACACCTGCACATGCAAATGAAGAAACAAATACAAGCATAAAATCCACCAAGGCACAACTATATTTCAGTCAGAAAGGAAATAAATCAAACATTACTATAATAGACAATGAGATTGGAACTATAACAGCAGTCGTTCATTAATGAATAATAGACAGGAAAAGTTACAACCAAGGTTCTGACGTTGAACCTCTCCTCTGGCTGGGTGAGCAACTATATGTGTCTTGCAATGTACCTCCTCTCCGGCAGCATAACCTGTCTATGCTTCTCTATCACTCACGACAAGCGTAATCACAACTAGCATTCCTCCAAAAACTAGCTTGTCTAATGCATGAGGACAGATATTTATAGATGGAGAAGGGAGAAAGATTCGATGAACCAGGACACCCATTGTGGATTGGCATTATCTCTGAAAAGCCACTGTAGATAGATGTCAAGGATAGATGATGACTCTTGACCTCTATCAGATGGATTTTACCCTCAAAAGACTTCGTGATCTGAAGAGAAAAAACAGATGGGTGTGCGTTTGTCAAAAATCATTACCAAACTGGGCTGGCGCAGGTGTTGTTCTGTGACAGAGCGCCAATGGTCGCGCCCTCTTTTGAGGATCTCAGTGATTGGCGTGGGTAAGACACTGTGGACCTGCACCAATGGAAAAAGAGTACTTTTCAGGGAGAATTTGCAGAAGGTGTCTTCAGGGAACATGAAGTACATACTCAGGGGAACATAATGCAAGTGTTTTTGGGTTATGTCACTGCTCACAGGTCCCGGAATGCGTCCTCCAATGTATGGAAACAGGGCAATAGGGACGGTGACCAATGGTGACAAATTACTGTGTAACAAACACCATTCTACTATGGTGCATATGGCACTATGTGTTGTAGCTGTATACCTACATCAATACAAAGTTGTTGCACATATTTGACATGCTCGCCCCCATTATTAGTAAAAAGTATCTTAATCTTACACCCAAACTCATTCTCATCAAGTTCTTTAAATTCTATAAGGCATTCAAATACTTCCGATTTTAATTTCAGAAAAAATACCCAAGTAAAGCGAGAGAAATCATCTATGAAGGTGAGTACATATCAAGCCTTACTGATTGAAGGCTACGAGAATGGGCCCATGATGTCATTGTGAATCATCCCAAGAGGTGAAGAAGCTCTCTATGCCTTCCCTTCTTCAAACTTTTTCTCCTGACGCTTGCCAAGAATGCATCCTTGACATACACCGCTTGTGAATTTAAAAGTGGGAAATCCTTCTACCATGTTTTCCTTGTTGAGTTGATGCAAGTAATTATAGTTTAGATAGCCAAATATTTCATGCCATAACCTGCTGATATCATTAGATTGTGACAGAAATATAGTGTTAATAGATTTAGGAACAAAGTGGGAGAAGAAATACAAAAAATAACCATGATCTGCAATTCCATGTGCAAGCTGTGAGCCCGTGGAAATGTCAGTAATCACTGCGGAGTTCGAAGTGAACTCCACCTTCCTTCCAGAGCTGGAATGAGTGATCTGATATATTGAGAGAAGATTTTTGGATAACGAGGGAACATGAAGCATGTTTGTGAAGCAGCCCCCTTCAAGGTCTACAATTCCTTCTCTGCACACCTTTGCGGGTGTGGCATCTCCTAAGTAAATTGGGGATCTGGTGCTTTCTTCGATGGAGGAAAATTCATCTTTTGATGCAGCCATATGGTTTGATGCACTTGAATCAAGGACCCAAGCTGATGGAGTGGATGTGAAAGCCATTAAAGCATGACCATTTCTTGCTCTCCCTCTCCCATCTCCCGTTCTATTATCATCCTTCTTCTTTGAATTCTCGAGCACAGTGAGATTGTGCTGTTGCAATTTCTTAGCCATCTCATCGATTGTTTTCCTCATGTAATTTTCTTCGGGATGAAACCTTTGGAATAGTAGCTGCAAATTGTTCTTTGCTTATTCTTCTTACCCTTTGGCAAATAAGATCTCTCTGAAGATTGTATAGGTCTCTCCTTCTTCGATTCATTAAATTTACCCTTCCCCTTTTGCTTGTCTCTTCCACCGCTCTTTGGAGCATTAGTAGCCGCAAATGCTTGGTTCTTTGAACGCTTGATGGCACCCATTTGGACTAACGTAGCTTGCTCTTGAGTCAATTCTGCAATGAATTCATTCAATGGAGGCATTTTTCATTTTTCCTGAGTCAATTTAGATGCTTGAAAAGATTATACAAATACGGAATATCCAGGGCCTAATTTCAAGAGAATTGAAAGGATGAGTTGATCTTCCTCTTTCTTGACTCCACATGCATCAAGTTCAACAAGAAGGGATTTAAACTTGGTGAAGTATTCTTGCAGGTTGCTGAAATGAGTTGGACTGAGGGATATGAGTTCATTCTCCAGTTGATGCACTCTCATTTCATCCTGCTTGCCGAATAGTCCTTCTAATGTGGTCTAGACCGCATCGGGAGAAGTGGCTCCGCTGACATGAAAGAGGATTTATCTGGAAATTGATAGGCAAATCATCCCAATTTCTTCATATAATTTATTGAAATACTTGATCTTCTCTGATGTAGAAGTCGGTTCAGTCTCTGTTCCCATTGTTACCTTGTAAAGCCCTTTACTTCGGTGGAGCAGATTAATCTCTGTCTTCCATTCGAAGTAATTGAAAGGATTTAGAACGAGTTCTATGGGCTGAGAGATATGATCCATTTCTGCTTGTTGCACCTCCTGATGATCTATACCTGCAAATAAAACCATGTACAATCCACTAGATTTGAACTAGCTCTGATACCATGTAGAATTCCTGCAGAAACTCTGATATATCTAGAATTCTAGTTAAATTAAACACAAGTAATTTGCTGATATTCAAGAGAGGAGAGAAAGAATTTGCTCCATAAAATCAATTTATTAAATTAATGAACAATAGTAATACATGAGAAACCAAACCTCTAATCCCAAAGGGAGGTGGTTATATAGAAATTGCCGAATCTAGAAAACTAGGAAAAAACTAGTAAAAAGCTAGAAAAGACTAAGAAAAGCTAAAGGGAGGCCTAAAATAGCAACAATGACTCAAGGCAACCTATGCCAATTATCAGCCACAAGAAAAGCATGAGGAGGGGTGCATTTCCCAAGGAAGGCAACTTTAAAACATGCTAAAATGGTCTAGGGGACCAAATCCCTTGATTTAAGGGGGAATCTTCATGTGGGGCGCCAATCCTCAAATAACTCAAGTGGACGAGGTGTGGTTAGGTTTGAACATGCACTCAGATGTCTAAATGGTTTATGAAAGTGGTTGGACCAATATTTACATAATATTAAGCCTTTAAAGGCAAAATACAAGGGAAAGTTGGTCCACCAAGCTAGTTTACCAAAAACCAAGTGTGAACATGATTTTTAGTGCATGTGGCTGAGTCAAGGATACTTAGGCTAAAAAATAAATGTAGATGTTAGGATTATATTCCAACATAGTGCCCTTGTAAGAATTTGTCAATGATCAAGGTTGAATGTGGATCAACAGTTTACATCCATTATGGGAGCACCCTGGTGGGATTTCTCCATACCGATGTGTTCCCTTATAGTGCTACAGCAAGAGAGTGTGTATTTTATGTTGCCACTACCTTGTCATTGCTCCATCACTACCACCTAACCCTATCATATTCATGTCACTACCAACTCATCCCTTCATGGATCCTGTCATGCCACCATGGTACCTACCACATGCACATTTATTATTATTTCCCCCCCCATTTTTTCGTTTCTCCATAAATCCTGTTACCCTCGATTCCCGTCATTTTATCATTTTTAATGTATTGTATCTATAATACGATGCACTTGTCCAAATCAGAGCTCGATTCAGAATCAATCGTCTGGTAACCAGGTATTTACACGTCATTCCTATTTTTTCTAGTTGGAAAAATGTCTAAGAAAGCAGTGTTAGTAGGGCCTTCCTCTCACATTCCTCTCATGGACATTGAGAGGGATGTTTTTGACCCAATTTGCTCCCTGAATTTGCTAGAATTTTTTCAATTTATCCTAGTTAACCAGAAAGAATCCCTAATGTATGCTGTAGTCATCAGGTCTGATCTTCTTGCTGCCAAAATCCCTCAAACCTATCTTTTCCCCGAATTCATCTATTGGTTGGTTTGGGCTCTCTACCCTCATAAATGTTTTGTGATGAATAAATTGGGTGAAAATATTTTCCAATTGTCTTCTATCTTAATTCAACAAGCCTTGGTTTTTCCCTCTATAAGTTCTTACACTTCGTTTTCAGAGGAAATATTGTCGTCAACCTTTCAAAGCCTATCTGCAAAAGACTATGCCCAGATGTCTTTATTTTTAATTCCCTCTGGACAACATTTGTCTATGGAACCTACTGAATTTCCTCTTGAAACTTTTACCAAAGATGTAAGGTCGGTTCTACAAATCATTGCCAAGGTTTTTGGAAGGGAGGATACACATGTCATTGACGGGGCCATTCTCGGAATGTTTAGTTTGATGTTGTAGGCTGATATATTTTTTGATATACCTTCTTATTTGGAAATAACAATTAATTCGCAATTAACAAACCTTGCTCTCACTCGATGTTTTAGATTTCCTTCATTGGTGCCCTGCCTCTTTTTGTATACTCATGTGGAGAGATTCATGCACTTGGGAATGAATATAATGGACTTACACAAAAACAATAAATTATAGGTGTATTAGACAAATATCATAAGAAGTCATGTAGATTATGAGGGATTTATATAATTTACTACCTCTTTCTTGTCAGTTTCTTATTCCATTATCAGTAACGGTCCCATACCTTGTATTTTTCTAAAGGCTCAATCTATCCTACAACTCAGAAAAGATGTTAAAGTAGGTGATTGGTTTCACTTTGAGGATTATGCTAAGATTATACTATATGGAGCTGCATTTTCCCCTTTCAAACTTCCCATATTTGTGCCTATGAGGTTGTTTTCTTTGGAGTTCAACAAGAAAAGTTTGAATGTTGATCAAGTGAATTTTGTCCCAGCAAAAAAGGGACTTTTGTTCAAGTTTCCAAAGACAGTGGGACCTTTTATTGTGATCAACAAGAAGTTCATAGAAGAAGTACAAAATATTCTTGGAAGTATGAAGCTACAGCTGGGTGAAAAATGGGCATATGATCCTCACCATATTATTTCTGATAGAAGTGTTGAAAGTTCATATGCCCCTTATATACATGAACCTTGTTCAGATCTATAAAAATTGGCAAATGGAGGTCAGACATGTACATTGGGAGGAATGGAGGTGCAGACTCCTCATCGAATTGAGAAAATTTTGAAAAGAGGTAGTGAAGAGATTATTGATTTAGAAGATGAAGCAGGTAAAGATTCAAAGAGAGTAAAGTCGTTAGAGAAAGAAAAAAATCTTGGATCCCTAGGTGGAAGTTCTTTAGCCTAAATGTTCAATTACGGTTGGGAGATGTTACTTGTACACCCTCCTCTCCAATTCCAGGGGAAGTTTCTCAGAATTTTGTGCCTATCATAAAGAAATTATATAGTCAAATAGAAGAAATAAACAAGAGGGTGAAGGAGAATATGGAGTCTCAACTTGAATATCAAGTTATTTCTGAATATCATACTAGATTATTATCTGCCATGGACCTTGAGAGAAACCAATTAAAGTTATATTTCTCTTATCCTTCTGCATTGACTATTTTATCCTCATCTGGTTTCAAGACTATCAACTTGACAGTGGATGCAAGAGAAATCCCACTTCCTGACAAGACAAATTTACATAGGAAAACTAGAGAACTAATATACAGTGATTTGAATCAAACATCATTGGCTACCAATAAAGTTGAATATTTGTTATGGAAAGTGGTCAATCAATTGAAGATGGAAAAGTAAAATTCCAGAGCTTTGTCCACTCAAAATGAAGAGATGAAGAAGTTGATCGTGAAAATCGGTGTAAACCCTCAGGACAAGAGTGTTGTTAAAAAAAATTGTGGGGAGCTGAAGTTGAAATCTAAGTGCCTAGAAAGAAGTTAAAATTACCTTATGTGGAGCATGTTATGGCCCCAGAAGTAACCCAGGTCGAAAAAGAGAAGGAAATTTTAACCAATGAACTCTTGTAGAGGAATAATGAAATTGCAAATCTAAAAGAGATGAATTATGTTTTACAACATAAATTAGATTCACATGTTTGTACTATTTTAGTACAAATAGACTCTGAGGATCCTATAGAGAAGCTGACTAGAGTAATGACTGAGCTACAAATATAAGAGAACGAAATGAATAAGATTCATTTATTTTTTTGAGGATTCACAGAAAATTCTCAAGATAACCGAGAGGGAACTAGCCATGGATCAAGAAACTGCTAATAAATATCAAAATTATTTTTAGGTTGCTTCTAATCAAATCAGGGAATTAAAGGAAAAAGTGAAGGGAAAAATGTCCCTTATTCAAGCCAGGGAGATTATATGGAATGACATCATTCACATAGTGAGGAATATTTGGGAATTTTTATTAATAATTGCAGAAGAAAAGGCTATTGTTAGAGATATGGAAAATATAATTGCCGCCAACAAGCAAAAGCTTCAACAATGTGCCCAATTTTCTAAGAAAATGATTGACTTCCTTAACTCTAAATCATCACAAGAGTTAAAAGAAATGAAAGTTGAAGATAGAACAGAGTTGGTATTGGAAATAAATAAGATGATTTTGAAGAATATGTACAGGAAAACAGCTGAAACCAAGCTGACAGAGGTGAAAGAATTTGTTCTAAAATTTAATACTGAATTTGATAAAAGAACTAGGGCAAGGTTTCCTTCTTGCTAGGATCAAAAGGGAAATATTCTTCCCTGGGAGACTTATGAGACTTTTTTGGTGGAGGCTAAGAGAAATATTGGTACTTCACATGAAAAGACAACAATTCTAAAAGGAGCAACAATAGTAAATTATTTACACAGGGATTTTCAGTTGTTGTGGTTAATAAGGACTCTGTTTACTAATCAACCAACTTATAGCAAGATTACAAACTTTCAAATGGCTCACACCAAGTTTTTCAAAAGACAGAGGTCAGATATGACAGTCTAGAAGAGATGTAGAGAATGGATGTCACCTACAACAACAAGTACAAAAGTTGGGCCTTCAACTACACTAGAATCTCAATTGACTCAATAAGAAAATTCCACCTATTACTCACCTATTACTTCAACAGAAATTTTTAAAAAACATTTTTGTAAAATGATGTAATTTTGTTTTATTGTCTTCATGAATGTAGTTTCGAAGGACAAAGTAGTTTATAGATAGTTTGAGTGGTTATGCATTTTTTTGACAGATGATATTTTCATGATTGTCCTTATTGTAATAATTTAATAAAAGACAATTTCGAAGGAGGAAAGGTTCCGAGTTTTGGACCTCAGAAGAAAAAAAATTATCTTTGTAATTTTGATCTTCTCGGTGATATTTAATAAAGCTTTAACAGTGATTCCAGACATCTGTTAAATGTGATATGTATTTCTTGTTATTTTTAAGTTCAAATGTTATTCTTCTATAGAAGAGAGTAATGAAGTTGTTGGCCTTTAGCATTACAGTTTCACTGAAATTTTGATATCTATAAGTTAAAGTTAAAAATCCTTAATATGCACTCCTCTTTTATGTATTCCATTTTATATTACTTCCATATTTCTGCTAAAGTTTAAGACAAGAGATTCTGCTTCAAGTAGAGTTTTTTTTTAAACTTTCTTCAAACTCTTTCACTCACTGTATTACAACCTAAAATCACATTCAACATTGGAAGGCCACTTTGAAAGAGTATTGTTTCCCAAGAAATATTTAAAGGCATTATCTGTAAAACAAATATTTATGAGGTTTTAAAAAATGGGACAACAAACTGTTAATTTCATATTCTTGAATAAATGTCCTAGGCACTAACCTCTCCTCAACCAAAGGTTGTCTTCTAAGGTACAACACATACCATGTTAGATAAACAAAAAAAAAAGACATAATCAAATCATACCTTGGTGTATCTCAAGGGAGGCTATCACATCTTCACAACTCAGTCTAAATTAACATGATATATATAATACTAACAACACATATCCACATCATGATGCATGAATGATAGTAATACAAAACTATAACAGTACTTCACACATGATAACCATAGCCATCTGCATGTACCCTGAGGTCGAGTGCTGCAACTTTGCTTTGATACCACCCTGTAACCACCCCTTCCCACATTTACCCGCTTTTACAAGTTCTCTAAGGTAAACATGAACTCATTGTTACTATGAAATGATCTGAACTCCAAGTTCCAGTTATGGAAGTGGGGCCTACTAACCGGAAACATATTGCCTCTCCTCAAGGACATCAGATCACCCAAGTGTCTGACAATAACTACTAGTGATCAATTTCTGAGTTGGACCTCTCACTTATCAGGCTTTACACCCTAACTGTAGGCTTGACACATTGTGCATGTGGTTGGAAGGCTTTAGCCACACTCATGAGCCTTCTTGCATGCATATATAACTGAAATTATTCATTTCAAAGGATGCAGTTGCGAGATCAATGCCACTTTTTCAGGGCTAGCCTCCGGGCCACTTACGAGTACCACCCAAAACTCTTTAGAACTAATTCTAGAATGACAACAAGTATGTACAATGAATACTACAACTAGACCTTGCTCAAACATGCTATTCACAGGATAAAAATTTCTTCAAACATTTAGTAAACATAGTAGCTAGGTCATGAATGCATATCTGATTATGATCTTCTCAAATTCATCAAAGAATCATCAAGAAGGATCAATTCCCTCTCAATCTAGTTGCAACAACACTACATTAACCATTCCATAACTAATCAAATCATGAACAAGATCCATAGTAAGAGCACATCATTCAACCATGCATGCAACCAACATATAACTAGAATAAAATCAATGACAACCAACCATAATAGAAACATAATAACCATTACATGTGATTATAGATCACAATAGGTAATTAAATCATATTAATCATATGCAAAAGCCGACAAAGTCAGGAACTTCCACGTACCACCCAACCATAGATTGAGTTGAACCAAATCTCTCTTTTAGCCAATCACCCCCATGCCATAAAGCGTGAATGTGGGATCACATGGGTTAAACCAAAATATATCCAACCAAGGCTTCTAGAGGCCAAACCACCTCAGCCCTCAACCATAGTGATTTCACCTAAACTAGTCCAAAATTCACTAACATCAAAACACACATGGATGCCTTTGATTTCCTTCACCAACTCCAAAGGAATTTTTATTGTCTCCACCCATTCGTTAAGAGTTCCAGGAGAAATCCCATCTCCAACCTTCACCCTTGGGAATTTTTCTGAAACCACCTCAACAAGGATCCAAGCCTACCAACCATCCAAAGCTTAATCAAAATAGAGAACCCACTACATTATGGTTATCTAGGAAATGACAAGGCAAGGCTGAAACCACTGTCAATCTAATAAAACCCCATGCCAATGACAACAAAATAACCACAGAACCACATGCATGTACCATGCATCCAAATCTCGATAAGGAAGTCACACATGCAACCTATTACCTGCAATGAACTCTAGTTGTAGTTGTTGATCCAACCTTCTTTTCCATTGCCCACAATTACTTTGCTTGTCCTTTGCTTGCTTCTATCCATGTCCAAGTGAATGCTAGGATGCTCCAAAAATGCCTTAAGTGTGCAAGAGTTTAAGAGAGCTAGAATGAACAAGAATTGAGCCAAAACTTATCAAAAGTTGAACTGACAAACGTTGTGAATTGTTTCTCTGATGCCTTTTTATCTTTGATGTCTAGTCTCTTCCTTTCCTTTTTCCCTTTTGTTTCTTTTTCCTCTAATTTCTGTCTAATTTCCCTTGCATGCATATTTATGTCTCTTCATCTTCCTTTTCTCCTATTTTCCTTTATTTCCTTAATTAAATTCCATTTATCGCCTCTTTTCCTTTCCAAATCCTTTACCAATTTCCATAGCCATTAAAAACCACAAGTGATGGCCACTACAATATTTACCCATCATTCACCTTGGAATATGTGTCCCATGACCTTGGTTTTATTTTATTTACATGAAAAATTAATGAGGGGTTGTTACAACTTGATACATGGGATTTGTTAAATACACGTGTGTGAATGGATGAGTACTCATTCAAAACACATGATAATAGGAAAGCATGGGAATTTCTCAGTCTGGATGAATGAAGTGACTAAAAAGAGGGCTGCAAAAACTTGAATATATCAGAGTGCACAACAAATGCACCAAGAAGACTGTAAAGGAGCCATATAAAGTGGTTGATCCAAAGATAATTTTCAATATTATTAGTTGTTTGGAAAGAAAATGTATATGTGAATTGAAATTGTAATTGAACTGCAAATATAAATCTCCAAAAATCAATTTTGCTTAGTTTAAGGCATGTTTTTCGAGTTCAGTCATAGAACACCGAGGAAAATGTTCCTCTAAGCGGATGGGGATTGTGACATACATTGCAGGTTAATTCCATCTTATAAACCTTTTCATTGTAACTATGTAATTATAAATTAAAAATGGCCACGAGAGAGACATATATTCCATTTCTTAGGGAGTTACTTCTTTTAAATATCGATCATGGGTTGATTGAGTGGTTTTGATGAGCTGAGTATGTATTAACTCAACTGTAAAAACATGGACATGTTCATGTTCCCGTTGTAGAAAAACAACACAAGCCAATAAAAGGACAAAGTTTATGAGAAATTATGGGTTGCATTGGCCATGAAGAGGGCCTGAGACACCCACTAAAAGAAAAAAGTTTGGTCTATGGGAAATAACAAGACGACACTCCATTCAAAGATAATGGGAGGGAATTATCTATATACACATTCTCTCACATGATGTTGAGAAAATAAGTGGAGGCCAAGAGGCTCTGGTGGGGGAAAAACATCCACGCCTCATGCACACAGATAGAGAAGGGAAGAAGGGAAAATATAGGGAGGTCATGAGGCTCCTGGATGGTCAAGATGAACCAATGAGAGGGCAGGAAAATACATGAGGGCCAAAAGAATTCAGGGAGGGGAGAAGCTCTGATGATAGCCAACTGAGGAACCCATGAGGCTTGTTGATTCATAATCATAGAGTAGTGGTTGTGCCCTATGGGTCTAATAAATCCACTAGAGTTTGTGTTGCTTGATAACTCTGAGAGGTGGAGGCACCTAGGGTTAGGGGGGTAATAACATTAGATAGTAGTTCCATAGGATAGGGTTGAGAATACAAATGGAAGATTCCACTAAATTGTTGGAAGGTGCACTCTTATTCCTTCAAAGGTAACATAACTGATAAAACCTCCATGTTATTAACTATATATATCTCTCTCTCCTCATACTTCAGTTGATGCTCTATGTGTCTAAATCCCTAGAGATGTTGGGATGTTGTAAGTCATTCTACATAAAATAAAGTATTCCATGCCTAAAGTGGGATCATTGAATAAATGGTGGGTCAAGGCAATGTGCCCATGATACACCCCGTTTCAACTCATAATATTGGTTCAAAAGTCCCTTCAAAGCACTCTACCTCAAGCCTTGGAATTTGGTTCAGGGGTGACAACTACAATTAATCAAGGTTGGATCTTGTCTATGGTTGGGTGGAGAGTCAAATTCCCACTCTAAGCTGACAAATCATAGTTCTACATAAGTTTTATATGTGCTCCTTTGTTTAAATGTTCTATGTGCATGTTTAGCATTAGTTGAACGTTGCATTCATGATATGAAATTGGGACTTGTTTCATAAAAGAGGAATTCCAATACTCTATGCAATGTTTTTTAAGGAAATAATTATTTTTCAGTGATTATTTCTAGATTGTAATATAACCTTAATAATTGGTTAAATGTATGGGTAAAATATATTGTTTACATGATCTCTGCATTTATCCTGAGATTGGAAAGTTAGCCCATTGGTGTATATGTAGCCTTTCAATAGGGATACCTGTGTGAATACATGTATTGGGTTGTGTGTGTGTGTGTATGATCACACATGTACAATGGCCTATAACCACGATTGAGTTTCACTAAATCTCAGAAGGGATAGGCTGGAAGAGCCTGGGTATGACTTATATGTCATTTACTATGTATTGGAGGCCTGTGTTAGGGTACTATAATTTATAGGATCAAATGATGATTAAATGATTTCTTTCAGTATTTCAGATTGTCAATAATATTGCATGCTACAAATGATTTCCAAAAAATATATATAAAAATCAAAATAAAAAATGAAAAGAGGGTATAAATAGAAAAAATAAAAAAAAGAAAAAGAAATGATAAAAGAACCCCACCAAAAAGAATAAATGTGAAAGTGATGCCAGTTGAAGTGATCCAGGTGGATATTGGTGGCCACTCGCCTATTCCACTTGGACCTCCAACACTGTCTCTTTCAGTTTTTTGGTTTCCTTAATTGTAGCACAGTCTACTATTTTTGGCAGTTTTTCGGGTCTTGAACTTCTGAAGCCGTTTTGAGGCCCTAAACGGTGTTTCTAGGGTAAACAGAGAGATCATAAATATCCAAAATTGGCTTGTCTATTTGTTTTCAACCTTCTCCTTGAGATCTTTGAAACGAGGTATTATGCTAGCCAAATGAAGATTGTATGCCAAAGATATGACCCCGGGAAGTTGATGTACCAATTTACCCAAACCGGGCCCACAGTTTTGGCACTTCGTCTCCTAGGGTTAGGTTTTCGGATGTTTAGGGTTTTCCATTGTTTCTCAATAATAAATAGGCCTTTTAGCCTCATTGTAACACAGTTCAAAGGCATATAGCCGCCACATCTCTCCTCATAGATAAGCTACCGTTGCCCAAGCTATCTTATTTCCATTTTGTTTGTAAGCATAGTTCAGTGTTTTCCTATTAATGAAATGAAATGTTTTTTCTACCACATCTTTGTGTTTATGATTATATATGTACGTTGTTGTGTTCCTGTTTAATTTCAGATCATGAAGTGCAACTAATAGTCCAATAATTTTGTAGAGAATAAAATCATGAAATTGTGTGCATCTTGCTTAAAATGTAACAATACTTTTTTTTGTTTGAAACATACAGTTTAGTCATGTTCAAGAAATTTTCAATTTATGTCAATTAGATCAAAGTGAATAACTTAGCCAAACACTATAAGCTTGGCTGAGATTAGATAGGTAGAAGAGGTGAATAAATTAATCCAATTGTTTAATCTAGATTAATGTAGTTTTTAGAATAGTTTAGTTGTTAGAATAAATATTCTTAGTCCTTTAAAATGGAAAAATAAAACAGAGTTTGCACTCTCAAATGCACCCTAATTGGTTGAGTTACATTAGTTTAGTAAAAAGTGAAATGTATCACATGGAAAGCTATTTGTAACATTGTGACTTATCCAAAGTTTGAACCTTAGTGTAAAAGCATCTGCTCGAAAAATGTTGTGGGACCACAGGTGTTAAACTCCACACACCTTACCTCCCTCGATCACGAGCTTGTCTTAATACAATGACTTTTAAACATTTTTGGACCCCCCCCCCCCCCCGCTAGGATTCTCTTTAATAGTGAGGAGGAGTCCAAAAAGCAGTTTCCTCGCCGTAACGTGTCTTCCCCTTATGATTTCGGACCCCCCACTCTAATATCGTAAACAGCTTAGACCCCCCTCCGAAAGCAGTTTTCTCCATCCCATCGCAACCCGCCTTCCCAATTATGTCACCCCCACTACCACTCCACTACCGCCATGTATCCCTCTACCTATCACTTCCTTCTAACGGTCTCGTGCCTCCATCTGCCTATCCTGAGCTGCCACAACAACGATCGTTACATTTTTCTGTTGTGGATCCCTCTCGTTGCCTCCATCTCATCGCTGAGTAAATACCCTCAAACAATTGTTTGGCCAATGGTCTCGCTCCAATTATGAATCCATAAAGCTCCATTTCTCCCGTGCTCACGTCCCTTTCTCATTCTCTTATTGTTTCACTGCTCCTAATCCCTCTGCATTTTTCCTCTCAGCAACTATTCACAGACTAATTTCCTCCACACTCTCTTCCACATGAAATTAACAGTTCTCCCTTGCAAATTTCGTCTGTCACCCTTCGCATTTTATTTTTGTTACCACAATGGCCCCCAAAACTTCCACTATAGTAAACCCTATGCTCACACCCCCTGTGGATTTAAACCACACCCCCCTAGCTCACCGAGACTATAAAATTATAGAGACACAGTGTGAATTCGACCTCTTCGAATCACACTGCTAGTTTCGTGACACTTACCTTGACCAATCTAATGAGATCAACCTCTGGTAGTCTAGACTACCCCTTTTATTCTTCCTCCAATCCTAGTTTTTCCCTAAATTATTCCTCAAGTGTCATGCCTCTTATCTCTCAAGTAAGAGGGTTATCATCTCCCCCAGTGGTGAAATCATTTTCACCATCACCTCTAAAAGTATAAACCAAATGTTGCAGGTCCCCTATAGTGACTCTCTGACTCCCTTTTCCCTTGAAATTCTCAAATAAATCTATCAGAAACTCACCTTCCCCCAGAGAGCTAGGATTTTTTAGGTCTTCTTACCAAAAGATTCTCAACTCCCCAAGAAGAATCCCCCTTATCCCTCTTCTATTTTCCCTCAAAGAACCAGATAAATTATCTCTGTCTTGTCTACCTTCTTGGTTACTTTACAGATGAATGTGTAGATGAGCCTATTTTAGGCTTTTTATCCACTCTTTCTACAGAAGGACTATCAGTCACCTTTGACTATGGTCACTTCCTTACAAATGTAATTCATGGATAATTCCTTCAATTTTTAATTGAAGGAATGTTCAGATATTATTCTATTCTTATGTACATGTTCATTTTCTTTCAGACAGACAGGTTTCCCTTTGCAGTATAGAAGCTCAATCAGCAAGCAGAGCCTCATTCCATTATTTTCTGGATCTCTATCATCAGAAAACAATCACAGGAATTCAGTTTCACAGAGTTTATTGATTAGTGTGTATATCTAGAAACTTATTTGCTAGGTGGATAGCAGATTGCAAGAATTAGTAAGGATATTCAGAAAGTGTTGCATCTCAGTGAACAAGTGAAGATAGGGGATTGGTACCTATACAGTTCATTTATAGAGATCAGAGTTCATGGCTCCAAGCTGCCACCATATAAGATGCCCAAGTACCTTCCAATGAGGATATTTTCCTTAGAGTACATCAAGAAAATAATCCACTCAGACAACATCCATTTTGTGGCAGCTAAGAATAAGTCTCAATTTAGAATTAAGACACAGATAGGACCTTTTATCTGTAACAGTAGAGCAGCAAGAGAGGAAGCAGACCTCCTGCTGAAACAAATGAATTTCCCTCTTAGATTTACATGGTCTTATGAACCCTTTGGGGTAATTTCTAAGATAAGAATGGAACAGAAGGCAACTCCTTATGTGCATACCCAAAGACCAGAAATAGAGAAGTACATGAACCAACAAAATTGGGTAGAGAACACATTGCACGAGGCCAAATAGCAAGTGCTTTCCAAAACTACCTCAAAGACTCCTATACCCAGAGAAAAGACTAAGAAGAGACCAAGAGAGGAGGAATCTCCTTTAGTCACAAAAGTCTGATCGAAATAGTTCAAGATATATACAAAGAAGATTAAGACAAGCTCTAAGATTGACTTCCCACTATTGGAGGAAACATAGGGTACCATTGTAGTCTTGGGACCTCAAACTTTGAAGTTTTACAACAGTACCACAGGTTCTCCATCATCCTAAACTATTAAAGAAACTCCAGCTACAACACCTCACACACCAGAGACATTCACATAATAGAGGCAGCTCGATAATTTATAGAAATATAAAGAAATAAAATAGAGGAATGAAGCCCTTCATGACAACATTTCTGATCAATTCAGGAAGCATTCTTCCTCAATATAGCACAGGCTCATTTCCACCTATGACACAAAAAAAGGAAGAATTCATATGGTATTCTTACAGGCATAGGTTCCACAACCAAAATCATTAGTTGATTTCAAGCAGACTACCTTTGAGTTTTAGGAAAGGGATGTTCATCATTTGGATCAAATGGACATGCACAGGTAGACAGGAGAAATGGTCTACTCAACCCTTTCATAGACTTCCCTCACTAATCCCAAACTACAACATTCTTTAAATAATGTTCAATCTCAGCTTAAACTAGAGAAATTTTCTTCTCTTTCTAAAGACAACAGAATTAAATACTTTGAGGAAATGGTGATCAAAGAAAGTTTTGATCCTGGAAATTCAAAGGCCATGGAATAAATCATTAAGAAGAAGAATGCTAGCATAGTAGCCCTGAAGAATCAATTGAAGCTACCTACGACTGAAGATCCCCGGGAAAAGGAGTTAGGAGAGACAGAGTTATAGAAAGAAGAGATGTTGAAGCTACTGGTGGAGCAGGGTGCACAGATTAAGGAGATGAAAGTAGAAATGGATAAGTGGATAAAAGAGAAGGAGCATATTTTAGAACTTGTTGTAGTTCCTCTTGATGCAGTACCAATTACATCCCTACTTCAAACAAGAATTCCTGCAACAGCTACAATAGTAGGAACATCGTCTTCTCTAGTACTTCCCACATCAACTGTAGATGATTCAATTAAATTCGCTGAATCCCCGGAAAACATGTCTATACAAGGAGAAGAGATAAAGAAACTAAGATAGGATGTGAAGACCTTAAAGGAGCAAAATACAAAATATGAAAATTCCCTCCTAACAGAAGTACAGAAATCCTAGACATTTTCCCATAGATTGTAGCAGATGGAAAAAGATACTCCCATGGGTAATACCTTGGCCCAGGTAAAAGAAAATATTTGGAAACGGATCAATGAAGATATGCCAGATATTTGGCCTTCAATAAAAATCATATTTGAGCAATAGGAACTGATTGAAAGGTCTTTTGAAACCATTGAACAAGTCAAAAAATAGTTGGGTGACAAACCCAATGAAGCTACTGAGCTCATCAAATTCCTCAACTTTAAAAACAAACAAGAATTAGAAGAGATGGAGATTTAAGATAGAACATAAACTATACTGGAAGTCAAGAAAGTGTTGACTACGAGAAATTTGGTAAGGCAGCTTGAAGAAAAGTGTCAGACTCTGGACATTGGCATAAAAAGATTCTTCAAAAAAATGGAAGCCCTCTATAAGAAGGGGCTTCCTAATTTATTGGTAATAAATGATAAGCTCAGTACATGGTCCTAATACAATGATAAATTAATGATCAAGGCTAAATACAGCTCCAAAGTTACAAGTGGAAGAATTAGCATGACAGGAAAATAATTCTTGGAAGCATTGGCATATGACCTGGACATTCAGTATGAAATTAAACACATATTCATTTCCAAACCAACATTTACTAAATATATTGAAGTCAACGAGGTTTACAGAAAGTTACTGAAGACAACTATCCCAACTAAGCATCGTTGGGATAAATTATGTGAATTACTAGAGTAAGCAACAGATTTGGCTGTGCAACTCTGCATCAACAGCACAACAGGATTTGAATGGTTAGACAGTCAACAATCCCACGAATTTAGTGCCAACACTTTAATCAGTTGTAATTAAATCCCAAATATTTGTAATAAGTTAGATAGATTCAGTTCAGGAATTCTTAAATACATCCTAGTTGGTTTTGACAATATATTTTGTAAATATCTTATTAATACTTCTCTTTTAGAAGTATCAAGGGTTAATTTCTGTGTGGCTTTTTGCATTCCAGAATGCTATGTACTATTTTAATTTGATCGGTTGATCAGTAATAAAAAGGACATTCTTCACAACATTCATGTGTTAGACTATCTGGTGATGTGCTTCTTTCATTGTTAATGTTTTATTACTTTGTTTCCATGCTTATGTTTTCTGAAATCTGAATTATTTTACAGAAAATTGATGAACAAAATTTGTTGAAAAATACACTCTGCTTCTGGCTGTAGGTAATTTCTATGTTTTCTTCTGATATCATGTTAAGGAATTCTTAATTTCTCTTTAACTTCTATTGAACTTATATCTTTTCTTCCATTCCATTTCACTTAAATATAAAGGATCCATTTAGTTTAGCTACCTTTCCCTGTGAAACTCCTTTTAAAAGCTGAAACAAACCCCTTTTGAACTGTAGACTCCATAGCCCAATGGAAGGTTCAGGCACTTAATCAACCAATCAATTTAAAACCAAACTTTGAACACTCATAACTAGCCTAATATCTAATTCAACAAGGTTAAATTTTACAGAGGGAGCTCTCTTTGAAGTTGGCAGGGTAGATCCCAACTTCCAAAGTAGGTTTGTGGTTACCTTTGTGATTTTCTTTTGCAACCATGGAAAAATACAGAGTGCTAGCATTCTGGCGACCATACTGGGGACCTTAAAACAATCCTTCATTTAATTTTCATAAGGTTAACTCCCCTATTTTATAAAACTTTATTTCAGGAAGAACATCGATTCAAATTTTAGAAATAAAGGATTAGATGTTGTTCTTCATTTTTAATATCTAGATCCAAGAAGAATTCATACCAGATCCAATCCTAGTCCAGAACCACCCGAAATTTTAGATAATCTTAAAAACATACTAAGGAAAAAGAGTCTAGCTGAAATCCAAGGAAGTAACAACCCCCTCTCTAGGGAAAATTCCCTTCCTGAAAACCTTGATACCATACAAGATATTCAGTTTGACTTACCATTTGAACACAGTCTTTTCAGGACCAAATCTGAAAGTTTTGTTGATCAGAAAATAATTGATGAAACTATTCTATAGCCCTACAAACCTGTAGAACCATCTATTGAACCTGATTTGGATCAGCAAGCCCTCCAAGACTTTGAAAAATTGTAGGATCTTGTATCAACACTTGATCAAGCTATGCACCAAGCTTATATTCAGCAATATGTTGAACTTTCTGCTCTTACCATTGCAACATCAGCTTGCTCTTCCCAATATATTCATCCAACATCAATTTCCCCCACCCCTTCTGTAATTTCTACTACTCATCCAATAGTATCACTAACAGTAACCCAACCTATTCCCACAAATCCTATATCTACACCTCCCTTAAGACCACACATTATTCCACCCAACATAGTTGTTCGTTATGCCCCGTTGGTTTTACCTACCTAGCTACATGATATGACCTAAGACTATCAAACCAAGATTCCCCAATTTGATAGCACTGGTGCTATCAATGCACAACAACACATAGATAAAATGAATGACTTTTTCGACCTTCATGAAGTAGATGAGAATGATGTAAAACTGAGGCTTTTTTCCTAGAGCTTAGGTGGAGAAGTAAGAAAATGGTTCAAAAACTTAGCAGTAGGTAGTATAACTGACCTTGCTATCTTTCACCAATCTTTCCTAAATAGGTGGGAAACTAAAAAGAGTCCTCTTCAAATCCTTAATGAATACAAAAACCTTAAGAGAGGACCTAATGAAACTGTAGAAGAATACTGTGACAAATTTAATAAGGTTTACAATGCAATTCTGGCTGCCATTAAACCTCCCCCTGGATTGGCCCTGATACATTTCCCATAAGGATTCGATGTTGATATGGCTTATCAACTAAGAGAAAGAGATCCCATGACCTTAGAGGAAATGCAAGCAAATTCACTCAAAGTTGAGGCTAATTTATTAGCCAAAAAAGCTAAATTGAAAGCTGACAAAAGGGTTACTATCAAAGAGGAACCTTCATCTTCTTCTACCACTAATTATAAAATAGATAGTTTACTTAGAACTGTGGAGAAAATGATGGATAGAATAAGCATAACTGATAGGGCTCCTCCTAGAGAAAACCAAACTAGTCAAATCAGAAACCCAAACTTTAGAAGAAACCAACCCCAGATCAAACAAAGAGACCCAAAAGGTCCAGATCAACAAGTAAGACCTCCTTTCCAAGAGAACTACACAGATGAGGAGGTAGAGATAGCTGATGATATAGATGATACTCAAATAAATTTAATGGGAGTAAATGATAATGATTCTACTTTTATTACTCAAGAAGAGCAAGATCTTTTTTTGCTATCCCAGGATGGAATAGATCCTAAAGAATCAGAGTAGCATAAAAAAGGTTTTGAAAATTCCATTGTGGAAGTCCATTAGCAATACAATCCGAGGAGTAGGAAAACACTTGATACTCCAACTAAAAAATCAGTTGATCCACCTGCTAAGAAGAACATTGAGATTATTGCTAGAAAGAATATTGATGTTCCAATCCAAAACAAACCTATTACTGCATCCAAACCAATTATAACAAATGATCCCCCCACTAGCCAACAAAGAGACATATCCCAAAAGGATTTGGTTGATAAACAAGAGGTTTCCAATTTAAACAAAACTCATACATCATTTAATATAAAACATGAATTGGAAAAGCTCAAAATACCCATTCCCTTAACATAACTGATGAACAAAACGACATATAGATCACAAGTAATGAAAGCTTTAAGCATAGGAGAAAATATTGATATAGTTAATGTATTAGATGATCATCCTGAAATATTTTTTGGCCCTAAATTTGATGGTAAATTCCAAGATGGAGATGTACCACCCTTTTACATTAGCTTGAACGTTCACGATAAAATCTTACACAACACTATGCTTGACTCATGGGCCTCTCATAATATCATGCCTAGAGTAATCATGGAAAAATTTGGTTTAGATATTACTAGAAGATATAAAGATCTGTATTCATTTGATTCTAGTCAAATAAAGTTCCTTGGACTTATTAAAGATTTATGTGTCAAATTAATCCAAATACCAGCCAAACGTGTGTTAATGGACATAGTTGTTGCTGACATACCTCCTAAATATGCCATGATGCTTTCACATTCATGGGGAGCTAAACTCTAGGGAACCCTGCAAAGGGATATGTCTTATGCTACAATTCCAGTATTTGGTCAGAATAGGAGACTATACAGCGAAAAACTCATGAAATTCATTGTCACAACTCAAGAGAGATCTAATAATTATCGCTTATATTTTGTTCTTTCGGACCTTGACTCATTTATTCTATATAATGATGGAAATGTATAGGAACAAATTCCTAATTAAAACACTACATTATGTCACACTAAGGAATGCCAAACATTAATCAGTGAACATGATAACTCATATGAAACTTTATGGAATTTGAGTTTTGATGGATCTGTTAGTAAAGAAGGGTTAGGAGCTAGTATATGGGTTTCTAATTCATACACTCATCACTCAGAGGGTCATTCCTATAAATTGAATTTCCAATGTTCTAATAATGTAGTAGAGTACGAAGCCTTAATCTTAGGGTTACAACTTTTAAAGAAGTTGGGTGCTAAATGAATTTCCATCCATGGAGATTCTGAGTTGGTAATAAAACAAATTAAAGGAGAATATTCTGCTAAACATCCCAGGATGAGAGCCTATAGGAATGCTGTGTTGGATTTTCTGGAATCTTTCATTGAATATAGTCTGTTTGTGGTTTCGAGAGATCAAAACATTCTGCCTGATGGTCTTGCTACTTCGGCAAGTACTTGTAAATTACCATTTTGTCCTACTCACCAATATACTGTCAAAGTAAAGAATAGACCTACTGTACCTGATAATTTAGATACTAGCAGGTTTTTGGAAATGATGCCTAGATTGAATTTTTTGTTGTTGTATAAGGATGAGTTTGAATATTCTTATATAGATACATAATTTGATTTAGAAGATACTGTACATAATAGTGTGAATAAATTATAATTAAGAGAAATAGATCAAGATAAACAAGAAACATAAATTTGATAACTGAAAGACAATATATTCAATGAACTAGATGAGCTGGCGAATCCATAGGTAGCAGAAGCTTTTTCTACCTCTCCCTGGTATGCAAACATTATTTTTGTTCTACATAATTTACAAGCTCCTCCTAGTTTGACTAAAATGAAATCTAGATTTATTAAACTCAAAGTTATGAAATTTTGTATTTTGGATAAAAATTTGTTTTGGAAAGGTGCTGGTGGAATTTTACTATACTGTTTGTTGAAAAATGAAGCAGATAAAGTGATGTAGGAATTTCATGAAGGAGACTGCAGTAGATACCTTTATTGGAAGACTACTTCCAACAAGATCCTGAGAGCGGGTTTTTATTGGCCAACTTTATTTTTTGATGTCCAAAAGAAAGTCACCTCATGCCATAAATGCCAAATATTCGAAGGCAAAAGGAAACTATTGCCTTTACCTTTAAAGTCCATATCTGTTGAAACTTCTTTCCAACAATGGGGCCTTGACTTTATAGGAGAAATTCACCCCTCCTCTTCTTCCTAGCATAAGTTGATTCTTACAACCACTAATTAATTTACAAAATGGATAGAAGCCATACCTACTAGACAAGCCTTTGATACAGTAATCATTAAATTCCTAGAGAACAATATACTTTCAATATTTGGGTGCCCTAGGAAAATCATTACAAATAATGCTGCAGCATTCAGGTCAAAGAGGATGGTAGATTTTTGCAACAGATATCAGATAACTTTGGGACATTCTACAACCTATTACCCTTAGGGAAATGGACTGGCAGAATCTTCCAATAAAATCTTGGTTAATATTATTAAAAAGTTGTTGCAGGATAACAAGAAATCATGGCACAATAAACTTGTGAATGCATTATGGGCCGACAAAATTACTACTAAGAATCCAATTGGCATGTCTCAATACCAGTTAGTTTATGGAATAGATGGTGTTTTTCCAACCTCATTGGGAATTCCTTTTTTGAAAATGCTTCAAGAATTGGAGGTTGAACCAAATGATCTACAGAGGAGAATAAATCAAACAATTCACTTGCAGCAGTCAAGAGAGGAGGTCCATTGTTGGCTTGTTGGGTCCTAACCCAGGTTTAGAAGTCATTTTGCCAAACAAATCCCAAAACTACCAGCCCTTTCAGCAACAGTTTGCGGTGCGCGGATAAAGGTCTCACCTGAGGTAGTATGGGAGGGTGATGGAACCAGGTTTCCACACCCTAGGGATGTCTTGATGAAGTCTGGGAAGTTCGCGAACCGAACCTGCATGCTTGCGCTGCTCCGCGCAGCCATCTATCCTTCGCAACTTATGCAACTGCTTCCATGTAGCTCTGTAAAGAGTGCGAAGAGGTGTTGTCTAGAGCCTTATTCCTTACTGTGCTTTTATTATAGGTATTAACTTAATTATGTAGGCCCAATAGGCCCCCAACACAATCATCGTGACTTGTCTCGACTCACTCTGTGGGTGCGGCGATCTTTGCGCGAAGTTCATGCAGTAGGTCGCGCACAGCTTGGGTGTCTGTAGCACACTGTTCCGCCACCTGTTGTACTTGTTGCATGCATATCTCTGAACTTTCGTGTGCCAGGTCACATTCTTTTCCAACTGTATATAGTTCCTGCATCTGTGCCAGCTTCCCTTCAATGGTAGGTGTGACTGTGAACGCTTGATCGATCCATGGCTCGATGTATGCTTTAAGAAGGGCTTCCTTTTGGTGCGCAATGTCTAATCAGTCCTTCAGTGCCCTTGCCTGCTATAGTCTGGTAAATCTTTGAGTAAGGGCAACCATCTGCACAGTGCCCCAGATACTGTCATACTCCTTCTGCAACTTGCGCACCTCTGCCTCTAGGTGCTTTAGGTTCGGGTCTTCATGGAGGTGCGTAAGTATGGTGAGTGCTTGCTCTAACATCTTGGTGCACCCTTGTGTCGCCTGGCTAATTTGTTCCAACCCCATCTGGATATTGCGGGTGCGCTGCTCTCTGACTTCCCAGGGTGTGGAGGGTTGTGCTTTCAATCGTTGCTCGATGATTTGCAGATTCAGCTCCAACTGAACCTTTGTCGTTTCCTCCCGAGCCTCATAGACTTTGACTGCTAATCTATGGACCCATTCTGCTACTAGTAACTCTACCAGCATGGCCAACTCTGAAACGCTCTTGCATGCACCCTTTACGACCTGCTCTAGTCCACTAGCCTGCACCATCAACTCATCCCTCTGGATGCTGAGTTGGTCCATGTTGATTTTCTGCTCATGCAGGACTTGGATCGCTTGGCCTTCCTGGGCGCGGAGTTCGGTGATGACCCCATCGTGCAGCTGGTACAGTATTTCATGTGGCAGGGCAGCCAAGTTCAAACCAACGCCTGTCATGCCGCTCATCGCAACCCGATCATCCTCGCTCGCTGCAACTAACGTGCCTTCAGGGAAGATGAAGGTGTTACCCATACGACCACGCAGCAGTTATTCGGCCTCATTGGTTCCTGCTGCGAAATGATGGGCCAAGGTGCCTATTTGGGGGTGTTGTACCTATAAACCTTGTAGCTTCACGCTAAGTACCCCCAACATAGTGCTCTGCTCCATCCAAAATCCTTGGAGCGCATCCTCTGTGACTTCCCAAATCATTTTGCTGAGATCCAATAGATCACCTTCTATGAGCGTGATCGGGTCACCGGATGTCTTCGTGGCTTTTCCTTTCTTCCTAGGGGTTGTTTTTTTGGGGTCATGCAATCACTTGATTTGTGTTGATGTCGTACTTAGATCCGCATAGTCCTCCTCCCTGTCTACTTCCCCGGCCTGTTATAGACATTTTTGTGCCTTACAACTCCAAGCATGAAATGTCCATAAACCAAGGGCTCCTAAGTCCCTAAAAGTGTTGTTCTAACCCCTAAAGGAACAAGGTCAACAAATTACAGCTTCTCCCAAAAGTTCTCCACCAGAAACTGCTCAGAATAAGTCAAAACAGGATCATTTCAGCTACTCCACTGGCTAGGTGAGTTGCATTTCACCTAAATACACTGGCTAGGTGCATTGCAACGCACCTAAATGCACTATGAGGGTGCGTTGGGCGAGAAATGACAAATGGCAGTGTCATTCCGCGAGGTGGAGAGACAATGGAAGCTTCCAGAATGTTCTCCTGTGACACTTGCCTCACTGAATTCGACCAAGGATGAGTAAGAGGCCTTCAGTCTCCAAGTGGAAGCAAGAACTGATAGAGTGAAGACACTAATCAAATCACAAGCTGACTCATCCTCCTTACACATATCTATATATGGATCCCTCATCCCAGAGATCCGGAGGCTGGAATTTTGCACATTGTAAGGAATTGTTGTTGGTTTTGAGACAAACATTAGAGTATTGGGTGATCTATGCTTTGTTGGAGGTGAAGAGGGGCTTCTTTGCTGGGAGGTTGATGCTGGGTCAGGAACCATCGGTTGTAACTCCTCCTGGATCTATTCTTTTTTATCAATAAAAACTATTTGAGTTTTTCCTCCATGCTTTTGTATCTTTGATGCTTGTTACATTTGTATGGTTAACTTAAATCTGATCCTAAGTTGTTTATGAATATAGATCCATGTCTTTGTATAGTGTTCCTCTTCTGTGATCTTACAGGTACTTGGTGAAGCTGGGCAAGTAAGGGAGCAGGTAGCTGGAGGCTGTCAAAGAAGAGAAGAGATTGGACGAAAGGATTAGCGCAAGACACAGGTTGGTTCTTTCTATTCCTCTCTATCTATAGTTCATAAAGGAAATACAAAAGTAGTTTTTCTCTGTTTATTTCTAAGGTAGCTGTCACACCTTAGTGGGATAGAGCAGTTCTAAATAGACACTTTTTCCAGTAACAAAATGGCGACTCCACTGGGGAAGTCTAATTAGTTTGTTTGTGTATCATTCTTTGTTGTTTGTTTCATAAACTTATAAGTAGCATTCGAACTGCATTTGCCATAACAAACGCAAAGTAGAAATCTGCTGCTTCAGTCCATTCACTGGATCTATTTATGATTTGAACAGCTGATTCACAAACTATCTGATTGCCCTTGCGATAGCTCTTAGACCCTCCTTAGATCTACCCCTGATTGTGCATTACTGATTGCTTTTACTCAGCCAAAAACCAAAGACTGAACTGCAAACTGTGACCCAGAACCCGGACAGATTCTCGTTTCTTGCCTAGCGCAGGTACTGTTAAGAGATCCTGCATTTCAACGCACTTCCCGAAAGGGCAACCTGCGCTGCAATGCAGTTTCTCTGTGTTACAGGTGCGCTGATCAGACTAGCCCTGTGCAGCTAAGGTTCTTGTGCTTCATTCTCTCCAGTTCTATCTCTGAATTTTGCTGCCTGTGATCAGTATATGTCTGTTTAAAACCCCTTTTCCTTGTTGTTATTCCGCCTCCTTTGTACAAAAGAACTGTAGATGTTTTTGTGTGTTTGTTGAGTCGTTTACAATTTTCCATTGCAAAAGTAGAATAGTCGTACTGTCGTCCTTTGATTTGGATCTGTCGCAAGTGTCGATTTCGATCATAGGAGAAAGTTTGATTACTGTTGATGGTCTATTATACTGTTACTATTGCTTTGGTTTGAATTTGTGATTTTCTAAGTGTCAAAAACGAGTATTCATTTCAAAATCGTAAAGTGTCGTAATCGTCTCTATCTTTTGATTTCGAAAAGAAGCTTGTTTGTGTTTGTCGCTTGAAAGTAAATTCAGATTTGTACATCAACTTTCTTTTTAGCATCAATACTAAGAAAGTCGAAAACAAATACATGCATGTGCATTTGCATATTGACAGTCTGTTTGGCTTGATTTAGGAAAGTGCATTTACAGTGTGCTCTTTTCTCTTTGTGAAAAGATTGTGTCTTTCTTTTCCTCTAGTAGCTAGGATTTTCATTGCACAAAAGAGATAAAAGTTTGTTTATCATCTTTAGATTGCATTTTAGGAATTACATATACATTTCATGGTGAACCGAAAAGGAAAACTTCATTAGCAAGATCAACTTAAAATAAATTCAATGAATCTAACAACGCTTTGGAACTTAACGCACAACATTTAAAGGTCTAGGCTAGAGACGTATTCCGGCGTCGTAAAGCCTGGTAACTGTTGTCCTCATTGATGGTTGGGTGATTCCTCCACTTTGAGACGATAAGTGCCAGTACGGACTTGTGCTCCCACGTACCGTCGAGTATATTTTGGGAGACCCCTATAGGCTTAAATCCTTTATCCATAGGAAGCCGTGTCTGCCGCCCTATCGATCGCAATGCACTGAACACAACATTCGGGAAGATTGACTGTCGTACCGTAAAAAGTATTCTGCAATTTTGCGATTGGTTTGGTACTCCCTCTACCTAGATCTCCAGAGCAGTCCCTTTCGTTCCTTTTCAGACTCCTTAACGGAAAAGGTCCATCTGAGCACTTGTCACTTCAGGCTCATTAAAAATCGAAGGCGACTAGAGTCATCTTTTGTTTTTTCTCGACTCTTAAAAATTGAAAAAACAAGTTGTGTCAAATCGTATAAAAATTTATTTTAAACGGAATATTCATTACCCTTTCCTACGTTGATCTTGGGTTGAGAAAATGGAGTCTACCAACCAAGGAATTCCCCTTGGAGGAAATCCTAGTCCCTTCTCCTCTTGTGGAGATGTTGGTGCACCCCATATGGCCACATTGTCGCTTCCAGGACTGACAATTGGTTTGCCTGTATGGCTCTTCTCAACCTCTGTCATTCAGAACACCACTATTCCTGAACAATCGAATCAGCAATTAGACGAGTCCAGAGTTGCCCACCAACCTTCTACTTCCTCTAATTCTTCCTCTCCTCCTTCCTCTTCGCTTGATGGGGCTGGTAAAGCCAAAACTCAAGTTCCTAAGGAGAAGAAGGAAAAGAAGAAGAAAGAGAAGAAGAAGAAGGAGCCAAAGGCGAATGGGGGAAAACGAGTGTCGTCTAACGAAAATCCACACACTACACCGACCATGCCTAAATCGCCATGTGTCATTTGCAAAGGAGACCACTTTCACAGAGATTGTCCTTGCATCCCTCGGATATTAAGGGACTGGTCTCCTCGTTTGCACAACCAGGTGTCGTCAACCTCTGATGATCATGTTGAAAGCACATCGTCAACTAGTGAAAGTGAAGCCCCAGGACAAAAAGGGAAATGTAGATTTCCTTGTAAACTGTGCGAAGGCGATCATGCCGTCCACCGTTGTCCCTTCTTAGATGAAGCTAAAAGAGTTTTGGATGATCGTCCGGTTTCACCATTACGACTTCCTCCTGGATATAAAAAACTCTTGTCGAGTCCGTCACTAGTTGAAAATCCAGCTGGCCCGCTCAGGTGGTCGGCTGAAGCACCTATCATTGAAGATAAACCATCTGGATCCATACCAGACAAAAGTCAAAAGGTCAAGGCGGCAGTTGACCCGGTCTTGCCTTCATGGGTTTTATGTTCAGATGATACAGTCACTGAAGAGAACAAGGATGACACCATCCAAATTCTCTTCATAAACACAGACTCCGACGAACAAGGGGGCAATTTACCCGTTCCTTTACCGCAAGAAGGAAGTTCGTCAGAGCCGTACTCGGCCGTATTCGGTCCCACCTCCAAGCAACCTAGTTGTCTCCTTCAGCTGGAATCAACTAGGCAGACCCCGTTTACCAGCAAGCATACCATTCTGAATTATCGTTCAAATATATAGAATGGTTATGGCTAGTACCATCATAGATGAGGGGGCTTCTGTGAGTATCCTTTCCTCAACTGCTTGGAAAGCGCTTGGTTCACCATCGCTTTTGCCTGAGATGAGAAATCTGACAGGCTTTGATAAAGGAACCAGTCGACCTTTAGGGATCCTTCCCGATGTGCCCATAACATTGAGAAGGAAAACAGTTCACATGAATGTAATGGTAGTTCAAGGACCCCTGGATTACAATCTACTCCTTGGGCGAGACTATATTTATTGCATGAGAGCCATTGTCTCGTCACTCTTTAGAGTGATGTGTTTTCCGCACGAAGGAAGAGTGGTCAAGCTCGTGGACCAGCTTTCATTTCCCGGATCACGCATAGCAAATAGTCATATACCATCCCTAAATGGTCTTTTCACGCAAGAAATGTCTCAATCTCCAGTCCGTCCACCCGATGAACGCGAGTAATTCGGGGGGACATGACTGAAACCCAGGGGGCATGCACCCTGGTCTGCTCTGGCAGGAAAACTTCGGGTATAGGGTAGGTTTCCGCGGGAGAATATGACTAGTCTATACCCCCGTCCGTGATTGGAAGAGGGGGTTATTCTAGAACAAGATTCTCTTGTCAAAGTTATGTCAGGGATGGTCACACTATACTATCCATTCACCTTTGTTTATTTCGGTAGACATTGCTAAAGAAGTGTTTCGTTTGCGCTGCGAATAGAGCAATCTTTGGGTAACCTGAAAGAGGTATACCCTTCCTGATAAAACAAATATTTTGTCAGATCGAATAGAGGGTGACCTTGAAACTCTGTTTTATACCTAGGGGCATGCAAACCTTTTCGAATGCAAGCAAAGAGCAATCATTTATCTGCTTTTTGGATTGGTCGTTTCCTAACTTACATAAAGAAAGGATGTGGGGCAAAACTCTAAAAATTGCCATTTTATATGAGACATTCTTATCACACGACTGGATTAATCGAGCAGTGTTACCGCAAGGTTCAAGCTCGTTAAAAAATAAACCCGCATCGAGCAAATGTTTCCACCCGCATTTAAGCTCATTAAAAAATGAACTATCCCCCGGTAAATAACCACCGTGAATGTAGTACTTCAGCCATTAAAGCCTTGGTCGTGTTTGCATCGTCACCTCCACTTTTTCATTGGCCGATCTTCACCTCCACTTGATTGTTTACCCATTTTGAGGAACAGCTGCGAAGAGTGATTTCACTAGCCATCCTTGTGACACTGCCGTGATTGGAAAACTCCAAACCTTACCTGGAATCAGCTGCTACCCATTTTATCACTCGTTCCTCAAAAGACGAGTCTTCTTTAAGCTCTTTTCAACTGACTCGTAAAATATGAAAAGATTTCCGAGTCCTTGGCCTTCCAGCTCGTTAAAGGGACAGGAAGTGTTATCCCTCCTCTAGATTTTAATCTTTTTGGACCGGAGGGATTATTGCACAAAAAGATCGAGCGCTTGTTTTGTTCGGCTCATTAAAACTATCGAAAATTCATCCCTTCTGTATTGTTTTATACTTTTTCGGACTTAAGGGATTAGATGACGAAAAAGGAATTTTGGAGTTACCTTTACGTACCTTTTCAGACTCTCTAAAATTGAAAAGGACCGAGTTATCTTTGTCGTTAAACTCGTTAAAAAGATTAATAGCGACAAACTTGTCTTTAGATGAGAACGAGTTTCACTATCGCTAGGCTCGTTAAAACATAGCGATGGGTTTGCCCGAAGGGCAAATTATAGAACAAGCATATGTTATCCTCCTCAAGCTTGACAAAAATAAAGAGGTATTGGTCAGCAATGACTCGGGAAAAATTGGGAAGAAAACTCAAAGAATCTTTATTGGTAGCAAGTCGCTCTTGAACATGACACTTCCACTCCATGTCCGAGTCGGGTTGGGTTGTTTCATTCACCGGTCACATCGCCATGGTCACACCATACCATCCACATTTGGGGTTAATGCTACCAATCCATCACATCAGTGTTGCCGACATGTTCAAGATAAGTCATCCAGAGAAGCCACCTGTGTCCCACCCACTACCATACATTATACTCCATTCTTTCATGACCGCCACCCTGAACCGTATATCACCAGATCGTTTTCACCTCCATCAAAATCATTTGCTTCGTTTCGTGTCATTGATGTGGGATTCATTAAGGCCCTCCTTTGACGGATCACTTCTTGTCGACATCAGCTCATTATCCAAGAAGTTGGTCTAGGAACACCCCATTCAGTACTTTGAAGCTTGCATGCCTTAATGGCAAGTTTCTCACTTCCGGCGACAGGTTTACATCAATGGCCTTCGACCGAAAGATTTTGCATGGTGTTCGACGCCAAGTCCTTTATTCACACCACGTAAATTGTACTATAGTACCTTGAGGGTCATTATCATTATCGGTGATTCCTCTCGCCCTTGTTAACAATTTACATCATTGACTGGTAATCAAGCGATGTCTTTCCATGTTCGACTTCAAAACATTTCTCACATGGATCGACTTGTACTTCAAGTGAAGATCGGACGAGATTGAAGACCCCGGATCTAGTTTCATCCATCCGGGCTGCGATATATATTCAGGGAAATAAAGACATTAAAGGTACAACATTGTAGCATAGATAATCATCCTACCAAAAGGATGGTGGCTCTATCAGAATCATCAGTCTACAATCAGACAATTATCTGTCCTATGTACATGAAAATGAATTTATAAAGCTGAGCATGGGAATGCCCGCCTCAGCTAGATCATGAAAAACAGTATGAAGATAATGTATTATATTGTGTCTTATTACAGGTCTCCTCCCAGCATTGAAAGAACTTCGGATCCTCATAATAAAGCATTTCACCCGACACCAAAAGGTTAACGGCCTCATACTTTAGGGGGCAATTGTTATAGACATTTTTGTGCCTTACAACTCCAAGCATGAAATGTCCATAAACTAAGGGCTCCTAAGTCCCTAAAAGTGTTTTTCTAACCCCTAAAGGAACAAGGTCAACAAATTACAGCTTCTCCCAGAAGTTCTCCACCAGAAACTGCTCAGAATAAGTCAAAACAGGATCATTTCAGCTACTCCACTGGCTAGGTGCGTTGCATTGCACCTAAATACACTGGCTAGGTGCGTTGCAACGCACCTAAATGCACTATGAGGGTGCGTTGGGCGGGAAATGACAAATGGGAGTGTCATTCCGCGAGGTGGAGAGACAATGGAAGCTTCCAGAATGTTCTCCTGTGACACTTGCCTCACTGAATTCGACCAAGGATGAGTAAGAGGCCTTCAGTCTCCAAGTGGAAGCAAGAACTGATAGAGAGAAGACACTAATCAAATCACAAGTTGACTCATCCTCCTTACACATATCTATATATGGATCCCTCATCCCAGAGATCCGGAGGCTGGAATTTTGCACATTGTAAGGAATTGCTGTTGGTTTTGAGACAAACATCAGAGTATTGGGTGATCTATGCTTTATTGGAGGTGAAGAGGGGCTTCTTTGCTGGGAGGTTGATGTTGGGTCAGGAACCATCAGTTGTAACTCCTCCTAGATCTATTCTTGTTTATCAATAAAAACTATTTGAGTTTTTCCTCCATGCTTTTGTATCTTTGATGCTTGTTACATTTGTATGGTTAACTTAAATCTGATCCTAAGTTGTTTATGAATATAGATCCATGTCTTTGTATAGTGTTCCTCTTCTATGATCTTACAGGTACTTGGTGAAGCTGGGCAAGTAAGGGAGCAGGTAGCTGGAGGCTGTCAAAGAAGAGAAGAGATTGAACCAAAGGATTAGCGCAAGACACAGGTTGGTTCTTTCTATTCCTCTCTATCTATAGTTCATAAAGGAAATACAAAAGTAGTTTTTCTCTGTTTGTTTCTAAGGCAGCTGTCACACCTTAATGGGATAGAGCAGTTCTAAATAGACATTTTTCCCGGTAACACGGCCTGCTGCTCTGAGGACATCTCCTGACCTTCCTTGGCCTCTCTGGTGGGCGTGGTTGTGGTTTCTGTTGTCTGTGTTGCTGCTGTTGCATCAGCCTCCTTCTATCGTGTGGCTACTTCTTGTTCCCGGCTCATCCTCTCAGCCAGCTACACGAGGCGCAACTTGGTGTCCTTCTTTCATTGTTGTGCTGTGATCTTCTCCATTTCCACCAAGTCCGAGGCGCGGCACTCCTGAGGCCATGACGCCATCACAGTGAAGATTGCATCATCTGTTGCAATGAACGGAAGCTTCACCCACATTCAGGCTGGATCCTTGCGCGCCTGGATATACAGGTTATGCATATCTGCCTTGAATTCTACCATGCTTTGCAAGCTGTTATATACTATAGGGTACAAGCGCAGCCTGCAGTTGATCCATGTTCAGATGCTCACCTCCCCGAAGACCCAGAACACCTTTATCTCATGAATCCTATTCGCGTCTTTTATAGCCCACAGCGAGGTGTACCACGCGACTTCGAGCAGGTCACCCTTAGTAGCGGGAAACTGACTGTCGACCGGCAGCTCCCCTGCAACCAACATGATGGATAAGAGCAACCACGCATAGTGTAAGGTCTTACCTTGCTCCTGGGCCTCCCTACAATTCGTCAAAAATTTGTCATATAGGAACTGCGCCCAGTTTAACTGGACCCCTCTGTGCATTTCACTGCCAACACAATCACAGATGCTAATACTTCCTCGACACAACATTTCCTCATTAGCTTGCCAGCCAACAGTTGGGTGGCTACGCGCACCCCTTGGTCTTTAATACTGGCTATTACGTACCCCCACTTTCTCTTTTCTAGTTTATACTTGGCCTTCATAGCTTCTGCGAGGCCCAAGTCGCTACTTTTTCATGTTATGGCCACGGGGTCATTTCTAGGTAGACTACAACAAAACCATTTGTTGGCTTGATGGGGCCTAACCCAAGTTCAGAAGTGATTTAGCCAAACAACAAACTCCCGAACCTCACAGTCCGCGGTGTGCGGACTGAGGTCTCACCCGAGGTAGTATGGGAGGGTGATGGAACCAGGTTTCCACACCCTAGGGATGTCTTGATGAAGTCTGGGAAGTTCGCGAACTGAACCTGTGTGCTTGCGCTGCTCCACACAATCGTCTGTCCTTGGCAATTGCTTCCACGTAGCTTTGTAAAGAGCGTAAAGAGGTGTTGTCTAGATCCTTATTCCTTACTGTGCTTTTATTATAGATCTTAACTTAATTATGTGGGCCCAACATCCACAATAGAACTCAATTGATCCAGGAAAGTATCAAGAAGACATTTGATAGAAGAACTAAGGCTAATGATTTTCAGATCAGAAATCATGTTCTGAAATGGGATTCCATAAGAGAAGAGAAAGGCAAGCATGGTAAGTTTGACAATTTAAATGGGACATTACATTATTCATGCTTATAGAGGTAATAGTGCATTTTTTTTCTGAAGGACGTGGATGGAACAGAGCTACCTGGAGGACCTGTCAATGGAAGGATGCTGAAACATTATGTTTTTTAGGAGTAAAATCAGTTTTAATCACACCCATTATATATACCATTTACTTTGTACTGTCATGAGTGGGTAGCTTATGTCTGAAAGTTGAAGCCTGTGGAGAAGGCCCTAAGCTTTTAGTCATTTTTCCACCATAACTACAACAACCATAAAAAAATTAGATGCGTCAAAACATTGAAGACAAGGATTCAAGGCTACTAGTCTGTTGTTCTTAACACCTCACAAGGAGAGTGCCATCCCCAGCTGGAGCCACTATTAGGGTCCTCTAATTTATAGGATCAAACTATGATTGAATCATTTCTTTCAGTATTTCAGATTGTAAATAATATTTCATATTGCAAATGATTTCCAAAAATATATATATAAAAAAATCAAAATAAAAAATGAAAAGAGGGTATACATAGAAAAAATAGAAAAAGAAAAAGAAATGATAAAAGAACCCCACTAAAAAGAATGAATGTGAAAGTGATTCTAGTTGAAGTTCCACTGATAGTCCAATAATTTTGTAGAGAATAAAATCATGAAATTGTGTGTAGCTTGTTTAGGATGCCACAATACTTCTTTTTGTTTGAAACTAGTTTAATAATGTTCAAGAAAATTTCGATTTATGTCAATTAGATCAGAGTGAATAACTTAGCCAAGAACTATAATCTTGGCTGAGATTAGATAGGTAGAATAGGTGAATAAAATAATCGAACAATTTAATATGGATTAATGCAGTTGTCAGATTATTTTAGTTGTTAGAATAAATATTCTTAGTCCTTTAAAATGGAAAAATAAAACAGGGTTTGCACTCTCAAATGCACCCTAATTGGTTAAGTTACATTATTTTAGGAAAAATTGAAATGTATAACATGGAAATCTATTTGTAACATTGCGACTTATCCAAAGTTTGAACCTTAGTGTAAAATCATCCGCATGAAAAATGTTTTGGGACCACAGACGTTAAACTATGCACACCTTACCTCCCCCAATCACAAGCCTATTTTAGTTTGACGACACTTAAACATTTTCAGACCCCTCCACTATGATTCTCTTTAATGGCAGGAGGGGGGGGGGGGGGGGGTGGTCTGAAAAGTGGTTTCCCCAATGCAACATGTCTTCCCCTTATGATTTCAGATCCCCCCTCTAATACAGTAAACAACTTAAACCCCCCTCTGAAAGTATTTTTCTCCATCCTGACGTAACCCACCTTCCCAGCTATGTCACCCCCCACTGCCACTCCACTACTGCCATGTATACCTCCACCTATCACTTCCCTCCGATGGTCTCGCTCCTCCATCCACCTATCCTGAGCTACCACGTCAACAACCGTTACATTTTTTCGTTGTATCTCCCTCTTTGCCTCCATCCCATCGCTAAGTAAATGCCCTCGAACAACTATTTCACCAACAATCCCACTACAGTTATGAATCCATAAAGCTCCATTTCTCCCATGCTCACATCCCTTTCTCATTCTCTTATTGTTTCACTGCTCCTGAGCCCTCTGCTTTTTTTCCTGTCAATGACTATTCATAGACAAATTCCCTCCACACTCTCTTCCCGCGAAATTAATAGTTCTCCCATGAAAATTTCGTCTGTCACCCTCTACATTTTCTTTCTGTTACAACGATGGCCCCAAGAATTCCACTGTGGTAAACCCCATGCTCACTCCCCCTGTGGATTTAGACCACATCCCCCTAGTTGACCGAGACTATAAAATTGTAGAGACAGTGTGTGAATTTGACCTCTTCGAATTATGTTGTTGGTTTCATGACCCTTACCTTGACCAATCTGATGAGATCAACCTCTGGCAATATAGACTACCCCTACTCGTCTTCCCCCAGTCCTACTTTTTCCTTAAATTCTTCCTCAAGTGCCATTCCTCTTATCTCTCAAGTAAGAGGGCTATCATCTCCTCCAATGGTGAAATCATTTTCACCACCACCTCTGAAAGTATAAACCAAATGTTGCAGGTCCTATATAGTGACTCTCTAACTCCATTTTCCCTTGAAGTTCTCAAAGAAATCTATCAGAAACTCACCTTCCCACAAAGAGCCATGATTTTTGAGGTCTTCCTGCCAGAAGATTCTCAACTCACCAAGAATAATCCCCCTTATCCCTCTTCTATTTTCCCTCAAAGAACCAGAAACATTATCTCTGTCTTGTCCCAACTTCTTGGTAAATGTTCAAATGAATTGGTAGATGAGCCTATTTTAGGCTTTTTATCCACTCTTTCTATAGAAAATGGACTATCAGTCACCTTTGACTATGGTCACTTCATTGCAGATGTAATTCATGGAATGTTCATATATTCTTCTATTCTTATGTACATGCTCATTTCCTTTCAGATAGATAGGTTTCCCTTTGCAGTACAGAAGCTCAATCAACAAGCAGAGCCTTAGTCGATTATTTTTGGACCTCTATCATCAGAGAACAATCACAAGAATTCAATTTCACAGAGTTTATTGATCAGTTTATATATCCAACAACTTGTTTGTTGAGTGGCCAGAAGGTTCCAAGAATCAGTGAGGATATTCAAAAAGTGTTGCATCTTAGTGAATATGTGAAGACAGGGGCTTGGTACCTATACCAGTCATTTACAGAGATAATATTGTATGGCTCTGAGTTGCCACCATATAAGCTACCAAAGTAACTTCCAATGAGCATATTTTCCTTGGCGTACATCAAGAAAATAATCCACTCAGACAACATCCATTTTGTGGCAGCCAAGAAGAAGTCTCAATTTAGAATTTAGACATTGATAAGACCTTTTATCTGCAACAGTAGAGCGATAGGGGAGGAAGCAGACCTCCTGCTGAAACAAATGAATTTCCCTCTTAGCTTTACATGGTCTTATGACCCCTTTGGGGTAATTTCTAAGCTAAGAATGGAATAGAAGGAAACTCTTTATGTGCATACACAAAGACCACAAATATAGAAGTACATGAACCAACATAATTGGGTAGAGAACACGTTGCAGGAGGCTGAAGAGCAGGTTCTTTCCAAGACTACCTCAGAAACTCTTATACCCAGAGAAAAGAACGAGAAGAGACCAAGAGAGGAGGACTCTCCTTCAGTTACAAAAGTCTTAGCCAAAGAGTTTAAGATATATACAAAGAAGATTAAGACAAGCTCTAAGATTGACTTCCCACTACTGGAGGAAACACGGGGTACCATTGTACTCTCGGGACTTCAAAATTTGAAGTTTGACAGTAGTACCACAAGTTCTCCATGATCCTCGACTACTAAAGAAACTCCAGCTACAACACGTCACACACCAGAGACATTCATAGAACAGAGGCAGCTAGGTATTTCCTAGAAATATAAAGAAATAAACAAAGGAATGAAGACCCTCTTGACAACATTTCTTCTCAATTTAGGAAGAAGTCTTCCTCAATCTAGCACAAGCTCATTTCCACCCATGACACAGAAAAAGGAAGAATGAATATGGAATTCTTATAGACATGGGTTCCACAACCAAAATAAGCAGCTGATTTCAAGCAGACTACCTTTGAGTTTGAGGCAAAGGATGTTCATCCTTTGGATCAAATGGACATGCACAGGTAGACATGAGAAATGGTCTACTCAACCTTTACATAGACTACCCTCACTGCTTCCAAAATACAACTTTCTTTAAATAATGTTCAATCTCAGCTTAAACTAGAGAAAGGTGCTTCTCTTGCTAAAGACAATAGAATTAAATACTTGGAGGAAATGTTGATCAAAGCAGGTTTTGAACCTCGTAATTTAAAGGCCATGGAAGAAATCATTAAGAGGAAGAATGTTGACATAGCAGCCCTAAAGAAGAAATTGAAGCTACCTGCGACTAAAGATCCTCAGGCAAAGGAGTTATGAGAGACAGAGTTACAGAAGGAAGAGATGTTGAAGCTACTGGTGGATCAGGGTGCACAGATCAAGGATATGGAAGAAGAAATGAATAAGTTGATAAAAGAGAAGGAGAATAGTTCACAACTTGCAGTAGTTACTCTTACTGCAGTACCAATTTCATCCCTACTTGAAACAGGAATTCCTACAGCAGGTAAAACATTAGGAACATCCTCTTCTATAGTAATTCCCACATCAACTGCAGATGATTGAATTAAATTGGCTGAATCCCTAGAAAACATGTCTATACAGGGAGAAGAGATGAATACCTTATAGTAGTATAATACAAAATATGAAAATTCCCTCCTAACAGAAGTACGAAAATCCCAAAAGTTTTCCCAGAGATTGCAGCAGATGGAGAAAGATACTCCCATGGGTAATACCTTAACCCGGGTCAAAGAAAATATTTGGAAACAGATCAATGAAGATATGATAGATATCTAGCCTTCAATACAAATTATATTTGAGCAACAAGACTTGATTGAAAGGTATAATGAAGCCATTGAACAAGTAAGAAAACAGTTGGGTGACAAACCCAGTCAAGCTACTGAGATCATCAAATTCTCAACTCCAAAAACAAACAAGAATTATAAGAGCTGGAGATTGAAGATAGAACAAAAACTATACTGGAAGTAAAGAAGGTGCTGACTAAGAGAAATTTGGTAAGGCATCTTGAAGAAAAGTGTCAGACTCTGGACATTGGTGTACATAGATTTTTCAAAAAAATGGAAGCCCTCTATAAGAAGGGACTTCCTAATTTATTGGTAATAAATGATAAGCTCAGTACATGGTCTGATTACAGTGAGAAATTAATGATCAAGGCTAAAGACAGTTCCAAAGTTACAAGTGGAAGAATCAACATGACAGGAAAAGAATTCTTGGAAGCATTGGCATATGACCTGGACATTTAGTATGAAATTAAACACATATTCATTTCCAAACCAACATTTGCTAAATATACTGAAGTCGATGAGGTTTACAGAAAGTTACTAAAGACAAATATCCCAAGTGAGCAACGTTTGGATAAATTATGTGAATTACTGGAGTAAGCAGTGAATTTCGTTGTACAGCTCAACATCAACAACACAATGGGATTTGAAGGGCCAAACAGTCAGAAATCCCACAAATTTAGTGCCAGCACTTCAAACAATTCGAATTTTCCTAAATATTTGTAATAAGTTAGATAGATTCAATTTAGGAATTCCTAAATACATCCTAGTCAGTTTTGACAGGATATTTTGTAAATATCTTATAAATACTTCTCTTTTAGAAGTATCAAGGGTTGATTCTACATGGATTTTTGCATTCCAGAACACTATTGTACTATTTTCATTTGATGGGCTGATCAATAATAAAAACGACATTATTCACAGGATTCATGTGTTAGACTATTTGGTGATGTGCTTCTTTCACTGTTAATGTTTTATTACTTTGTTTCCATCCTTATGTTTTCTGAAATCTGAATTATTTTACAGAAAATTGATGAACATAATTTGTTGAAAAATACACTCTTCTTCTGGCTGTAGGTAATTTCTATGTTTTCTTCTGATATCATGTTAAGGAATTCTTAATTTCTCTTTAACTTCTATTTAACTTATGTCTTTTCTTCCATTTCATTTCACTTAAATATAAAAGATCCATCTAGTTTAGCTACCTTGCCCTGTGAAACTCCTTTTAAAAGTTGAAATAGACCCCTTTTGAACTGTAGACTCCATAGCCCAATGGAAGGTTCAGACACTTAATCAACCAATCAATTTAAAACCAAACTTTGAACACTCATAACTAGCCTAATATCTAATACAACAAAGTTAAATCTTACAGAGAGAGCCCTCTCTGAAGCTGGCAGGGCTAGATCCTAGCTTCCAAAGTAGGTTTGTGGTTACCTTTGTGATTTTCTTCTACAACCTCAGAAAATTACAATGTGCTAACAGCCTAAATGAAGGCCTTGTACACTTAATAAACAATCAATAAGTGTAGGGCTAGAACTATTTTAATCCCAAAGCAAAGGGTGCTGGAAGGAATTAATTCAACTGTCTTCAACCCTGTGAGTAGGCACTGTGACCAAACACTTGTTGTAGGATAAATCTGGTTTGTCGATGGGGAAGAACTCATGACCTTCAAATGACCCAAAAATATCTAGAGGGAGCACCAAGAGGAACTCCAAGGTTGAATTGACTGGATGAGCTGATAGTGGGGATGTTGCTAATGCCTTGTAGAACCCATAGTTGTGGGACAAGTGGCAAGGAAGGTGTGATGTAGGGTGATATCACCTTGAGCCCTTGACCCTGGAAATTTCAAATGGAAAATAATGGTAAATATTTGGGTCATTATCCTTGGGTTGATGTCGCTTGATGGATCCCACTAGTATAGGTGGAAAAGAGCAGGACTGCATAGTTGGTCAAGTTGTGCTGACGTGTCGATTGATGTGGCAAGCTCCACATAATCTCAGAAAGGTCAATCCTAGATGGAATGATGAGGGTATTAAGTGTTATTTATGGGGTGAGTGTTCTCAGGATGACTTGGAATGTGGGGCCCTATTATGTAGGAACAATTACAATGGTGTGTGAGGTCAAACGCAGAGTTGGCACTGCCAACGAAGCCTGGAAAGAATGCCCTAGAAGTTCTGTGGGGAGTAGTGTGGAGATTCATTGAGGTTCACTATTGCAGGGTGATGTGGTCACTGTGGGGCTAATGAATGGAGGGACATGCTTTAGGATCCATGTAATCCTACCGGTTCAAGTGCAAGGTACTCTAGACCTTTAGAAGGAATACTGAGGGAAATCCCCAGGATTGTATTCCTTGGGAGAGGTGGCATTATGTGCCCAAATTTAATGGAGTGGGAACTACGAGGTTTTATTTATGCTAATGATTACATTCAATCCAGTAAGGCATAACAAGGCATGGATGAGTTGGCAACTAGGGTCAAGTTATCACATGGGCATTGATTGGGTTGGCCATGTAGGTATAATTGATCCGAACTTAAACAGGAACACAACAATTTACAGATATAATCATAAACACACAGATGCAGCAGAAAAACACTTCATTTAATTAATAGAAAAATACTAAACTAAGCTTACAAACAGAATGGAAATAAGATAGCTCGGGCGATGGTAACTTTTCTCTAAGAAGAGATGTGGTGGTTACATGCCTCTGAACTATGTTACAATAAGGCTCAAGGGAATATTTATTATTTGAAAACATGAGAAAACCTTAAACAACCAAAACCCTAACCCCAAGAGATGTAACACCAAGAGTTTGTGGGCCCCGTTGGGGTTAGTTGGGCAGCCAAATTCTCGAGGTTATAGCTTGTTCATATTATCTCCATTTGGTTCATACAATACCTTGTTGGAAAGGTCTCTCTGAGTACTATAGGTTTCGTCACTTCTCACAGACCTAAAAAAATGTTGTTTAGGGGGTCAAAACTGCTCCATATTTTTAGGACATGAAAAACTGCTAAAAAAAATAGTAAATGCTGAAATGAACAAGGAAACAAATGAAACTGACTGGGGGTCTAGGTGGAATAGGTGGGTGGCCACCAATATCCACCTGGATCATTCCTCCCCCCTTAGGAAGTAATGGTCCCCATTGCGTGCAAAGCCTCCATGATGTGAGGAAATTTATGTTGAACCTAGTCCCTGGTGAACCACTTTCACTAGTGAAGGAGTTGGCCTGCTTTGACAAATCGATATAGATATATCCTCTATTAGCAAGTGTTCTTGATTTGTGTGTCCATGATTTGATCAGTTGTGGCCTGTTCCATGTAGTCCGGGTTGAGCTCTATTGGTGTGAGTTGTTCTGCAATGTCATATGTGTCCAACAATGGTGGAAAGTATTGCCGAAGGTGATCTACATTGAACAATGGGTGCATACCAAGGAATGGTGGGATGCAGAGCTTGAAGGTAGTGTCACCGACACCCTTGGTGATGGTGTATGGCCCATATCAGATCGGGCAAAGCTTACGGTGGGCCCACCTGGAACTTGTGCGACACTCGATGCTGATCATGGCGCTACTTGTACTAAGCATTGGCTCTGTCCAATATATCATGGAATTTCTAGTGAATGTGTTGAATGTGCTCAATGAAGTTGTTAGCCCTTTCAACTTCGGACTGAATGTGAGCTGAATCTACCTAAGTGGCTACAAATTGTATAGCCACATCAATGGGGCATAATGGCTAAAATCTTAGCCCTACTTGAAAGGGGTTGTGGCATGTTCAGCTGTGGAGAGCTCTGTTGTAGCTATGTTGGACATAGGGGAGAATTTCATCCCACGTGCATGGATGCTTCAAGTTGTACATGCGCAGAATGTGTATCATCATCCTGTTGAAAACCTCTATTTGGTCATCAGTTTGGGGATGGAAATTCGTGGAATTAGTAAGTTTTGTATCCAGCATCGACCAAAGACTTGACCAAAATGCACTCAGGAATCTACTATCTCGATCTGAGGCAATGGACTGTGGGATCCCAAAGTGTACCCACACTCGCTCAAAGAACAGCTTAGCAGTGGCATCTGCTATGATACTCTGCTTGCAGGCTGCCATGATGGCCATCTTAGAGAATCTGTCGACGACCACGAAAATGAAATCGTTGTCATGCTTAGTAGAAGGAAGGCCCAACATGTAATCAATGGAGACATATTCCCAAGGTTGACTAGGAGTAGGTAGAGGAGTATACAGGCCTTGCTTCTTGATGGTTGGTTTGGAAATGGTGCAATTGGTGCAGGATCTAATGTACTTTCCAACATCATGACAGATTTTTGGCCAATAAAAATACTTCTAAAATACTGACATTATTTCCTCTACTCTGAAATGCCCAGTGATCCGACTGTAGTGCACCTCTAGAATCATCTTGGTACGCTCACTTGAAGGAACACAGATGTGTCCCAGGTGGCATAATAGTGCATCTTGAAGGTGAAAATTTGGAACTTGCCTCCATTCCAAGAGCTTCTAGGATATGTTGCTGAATTCTGGATCACTCTAGTAAATATGTCACCACCCCGATGTCTCATGCCCACAAGAGTCGAGCATTAGTGATCAGCGCCATGACCGGTGGTGGGTTGAGGCAATCAACAACATTATTGGTGTTTCCCTTCTTATACTTAATGTTCAAATGGAACTGTTGCAGATAGGTGGACCAATTTTTATGGCGATCGCTCTGCAACTTCCCTTGTGTCTGTATGAATTGTAGAGGTTGGTGGTCTGTGTGGATAACCGTTTCCTTCCCCATAATGTAATGCTTCCATTGATGGTGGGCCTACATAATGGAATACATGTCTTTGTCATAAGTGGGGTACTTTTGGACTGTGTTTGAAAGTTTCTCACTGTGGTAAGCCACTGGATCCCCATGCTAAGTAAGAACTACACCAATAGCATAGTCGGAGGCATCTATGTCAATCTCAAATGGTTGTTGCAGTTTTGGTAATGTGAGCACAAGTGCAAAACAGAGGCGATTCTTCAACTCAAAGAACGATTGTTGTTGGGTTTCTGGCCAATTTTTTTTTTCTTTTGCTCCACCCCTGGTGACTTGACTTAAAGGCAAAGTGATATGAGAGAACCCCAACATGAAGCTACGGTAGAAATTGGCAAGACCAAAATGTTGTGGAGCTCTATTAGAGTGGCTGGGGCTGGACAATCATGAATACCAGTATCTTCGATGGGTCCAAATGTACACCCTGCTCATCAATGATGTACCCCAGATATTGAACCTGGGTCAGGCCAAAGGTGCATTTCTCCAAGTTATACATAACTTGTGTTGTCGCAGGGTTTGAAGGACCTGTCGAATATGGTAGAGGTGCTCTTCCCAACTCTGGTTGAAGATCAAGATGTCATCTAAATACACCACCATGAATGAATTGATGAAGGGTCACAAGATGTCATCCATCAATCTCATGAAGGTTGCATGGGCATTCGTCGATCTGAAAGACATGACCAACCATTCGAAAAGGCCCTCCTTGGAGTTGAAGGTAGTCTTCCACACATTGGAGGGTTTGATAGGAACTTGGTGGTAACCTGACTTCAAGTCAATCTCGCTGAAATATTTGGCCCCCTTGAGGTGGTCCAGAAGGTCATCAACCCGCGGGATTCGGTACCTATTCTGGATAGTGAGCTTTTTCACCACCCAATAGTCAATACAGAGCCTCTAGGTCCCATCCTTCTTATGTACCAATACAATCGGGCTCCCACAAGGTGATGAGATTGGCCTGATGTTCCCTTTCTACAATAGTTCTCGAATCTGCCTCTTCATCTCATCATTCTCCATAACAGAGTGTCGATAGATCAGTCCATTGGGTAGTGGCCTGCTCGGGGTCAGATCATGGATTGCTTGACCTAATAGTGAAGTAGTACCCCTGTGGATGAGGCACAAATATCCCTGTACTCCTCCATGGCCTTGTCCATTCGTTGTTGTTGTGTAGAGGAGCCCTGCCTCGAAGTCATGGCCATAACCTTCTTCTTACCCTAAGGGCGAATCATAAGGAAAACAAATTTCTTGGTCTAGGAAATGATCTTACTACATTGCTTTGCATTTATCAAAGAGATGGCAGTAGGCGGGGCTACCTCTCGTATCTTGTAAAACTTATTAGCCGAAGTAATAATCACATAGAGAGGTCTAGACTCATATACAACATGTTGGTTCCACAAGTATGGTTGTCCTAACAATACATCACAAACTTCAAGAGGAGCAACGTCATACAATACCTCATTCATGAAGGGCTTGATGCTCTAGGGAAGGTGACACTGCTGGCTGACGTGAAGATCTTGTCCTTGGTGAAGCCACCTGATGGTGTACAGTTGTGGATGTGTTGTAGTCTTTAGGCCTAGCTACTTCACGAGCTCTGCTAAAATGAGGTTCCTTTGGCTCCTGTTGTCAACAATGAACTGCAGTGGAGAACCCTTCACCCACATCTGTGAGTGGAAGAGGCGTTCCCCCTCTTCTGGATCTTTAGGCTCAATCTTCCGGATCTTAGTGGTGGCCACCATGGCATTGGGCTCTGCATCAATGATCTTCTTCCCTTTGTAAGTTCCCTTATCGAGTTTTGATTCAGTTTCAGAAACTACGTCTGATTTGAAAGCCTTAAGCTTGGCCACCAGTGACTGCTTGGCCCAACACTCACTTGTATTGTTAGTGGAGCTCTTATGGAACTCATACCATTTTCTCGTGTCCTTCTTTGTCTTCATGGTGTTGTTCTTTGATTGCAGCTTCGGTGAGTTGTCCTGGTAGCCCAGCCTTGGCTTGGTCTTTTGTTCTGTGGTTTGGGGGTGCCTTTTCCTTGCTTTGGATTCGCAGATCCAAGCCACCGCTTCTTCTGTTTAAACTTCTGCTCAATCTTGACAACGTACCATTACACCGTGTCGAGCGAGGAAATGTCCAGGAACTCCATCTCGTCCTAGATTTACTTATGTAGACATCCGCAATACTTGAGAACCAAATGTCGCTCAGTATCCTTGATACCCAGCTTTGTGCAAAGTGTATGGAAAGTATTTATGAACTCTGACACATCTCGGTCCCTTCCTTGTCGTGGCATAGTCAACTTTATGTATTTGTCTTCATAGCTCCCGACAGGGCAATATTGTTCCTTGATGGCGTCTCTGAAATAATTCCAAGTGGGTGTGACTGAAAACAATGAGGGTTCACTCTCATCCTTTTGTTCATAGTAGGTTTCCCACCAATCCTTGACGTGTGGGGCGGCTTTGAGAAGTGCAAAAGTAACCTTTTCCCAATTGGAAAGTCATGAACTGAAAAATATCCTTCCAATAGATTTAACAATGTATCTATGGCATCTGCATCTATCAGACCTTCGAATATGGGAATATCGAAGTTAACTTGTACCTTAAAATGAGTGGCACCTCCAGAGTGGCTGCTAGATGAAGATGCATCGCCTGTGGGTAGCCGTCAAAGGATCTGGGCAAAGTTATCCATCATCGCATCCCTTTGTCACTCGAGGGCTTCCTCAAGCAACATTTTGAAAGGATCTCCTACCCCCTTGTCTTTATTTTCTTCTGCCATGGGAGATTGTTGGGTTTTGCGAGGATGATCTTGCAATGGTTCAACCATATCAAGCCCTAACTCCTTATTGCCTGACCTCATTGGGGATATGCAAATAAAAATAGAGAAAGATCAGACCACTCTGATACCATTGATCCAAACTTAAAAAGGAACGGAACAACTTACAGATATAATCATAAACATAGAGATGCAACAGAAAAATACTTCATTTCATTAATAGAAAAATATCGAACTATGCTTACAAATAGAATGGAAATAAGATACCTCGAGTGATGGTATCTTATCTTTGAGAAGAGATGTGGCGGCTACATGCCTATGAAATATGTTAAAATGAGGCTCAAGGGCCTCTTTATTATTGGAAAACATGAGAAAGCCCTAAACGACCAAAACCCTAACCCAAGGAGATGTAACACCAAGAGTTTGTGAGCCCCGTTGGGGTTAGTTGGGCAACTAACTTCCTGGGGTCTTAACTTGGTCATATTATCTTTGTTTGGCGCATACAGTACCTTGTTGGAAAGGTCTCTCCAAGTACTACAAGTTTTGCCACATTCCCATAGCCACTATGCCTATGGCTGTGGGCCTTCCACAAGCCCCAAAAAAATCACTGCTTAGGGGGTTAAAACTGCTCTGGAAGTTCAGGAACCAAAAAATTGATAAAAATAGTAAATGTTGAAATGAACAAGGAAATAGATGAAACTCACTGGGGGGTCTAGTTGGAATAGGTGAGTGGCCACCAATATCCACTTGGATCAATCATGTGGGTCCATGTGAATGTCACGTGGCAAGTCAATATGACCCAACAATGTTTAATAGATCAACCCTTGCGGGTTTAAAACTTATGAATCTGGAACCCGACTAAGGAAAAAATATATATTGCTAGAATCATTTCAACGAGATGAACATGATGGTATCATTTGTTTTGATTTTCGAGAAGGGTAAAAAGAATGCGAAAAAATTAGACCCCATTTCCATAACTGGACAATGGAGAATAGGTCAACATAATAACTACCTCCTTCTAACCTTTAGTTAGGGTTGGGGTTATTAGGACATATGTTACAATTTATCTGGTGCCCATGCATATGATCCAAAAATTGGAGCAAGTCCATCCAAAATTCATGGCTATCTAGGAGTGTTCACCCTAAGAGGAATTCCATTTTCCAATACAAGTCTATTACCTACATATACTAATTCAATCTCCCCCTCGTTTGTCCCATGTTAGGAATCCATTTTACCCACTTAGCCAAGAATTTAAAATATGAGAAGGAAGTGCAGTGAGAAGAGGCTTCCCTCTCCTTTCGAGACAATTCTTCATGAACATGGTTCAAAGTATGCTCCCAATACCTTGCAACAAAGCCTTTAATTTATTGATGTAACCTACTATTCCCTCTTCGTGTTTTCTCTTCATAGCAGGTGGCCCCTCTTCTAATTTTCCCATATGATGAGGTATGACTAGAGAAATGCTTAGAGATGCACATGAAAACCATGGTTTGTTTTATGCAAAATTAACTTCCTGCAACCACACACCATGACAACTAGACACTATGGGAGGAGTAATTTGAGGTGTTACTTGCACGGAAACCTTTCATTGAGGCCCACTATACCTAAGATGTTAACTATATCCCAATTACTACCAACTCCCTTTCACCTATCGATAAAGAAAACACTTTGCCACAACCAAATTTGGGCTTCTCCTAGAGCTTTAAGCTGAAGCCAAGTGAGCCCCCACTTCCTATTCTGGGTTTAATACAAAAAACAATAGGACCAATTGAACCCCTTTGACCCCCAAAAGTATGTACACTACCATCCTCCAAGGAGATACACCATACAAGAACGATTTCCTAGGTTTACAAGGTTGTCAATTAAATACACCATAGAACACCAATTCTCCAAGGGGTCTTGTTAGTTTACAACAAGACCATCTTAGGTCCCTTTCAACCCCACAAGCTTCACGAGCAACTAACCATTTGAAAATTAGTTGAATATAAAAAACTACCACCATTTATAGCTGTTTGACCGAGAAGGAGAAATGAAACATGTATTATTGCATGTATGGAAAACCAATAGACATACCTAGAATAAAGGAGCCAAGGTTTAAGATAGTATCACCCAATAATATGTTTGGTGTAGCCCATTTTGTGAGTTGGAGGAGAGGAGAGAAAAATAACAATACTCTTCCCGCCAGCAACTACAAGCTAGGGAATCTCCAATTTAGTTTGATGATATGGAAATTTCCATAGCCATTGTTTCCTTAAAAAAATAACATTTCCTAAGTCTTTGATTGAGGATGGAAAATCAAACTTGTCACTCTCTATTGGAGAGACCATAAAGAGATGCAACCATTTAGGCAGTAATAGGTTCCCTGGCCGCTCTCCCCTTAATTTCTTACTACCTCATGCCATTCATGTGCATGGGCGTGTTTTACTGTAGACTAGAGTACGTTCCCCTTTCTATCAACTGTGAGAATGTACCAGTAATTTAGAAACCCAAGGCAAACCATTATGACCATCCTACTTACGCGTTGCATGCAACCAACATTAATGATCCCCTATCCTCTTATCTTCCCGAACATGATGTTGATAAATTCCATCCAATCTTGTGCTATATTTGTTTGTGGCATGGTACCACATCCCCTGACCAATTTTCTAGGTGGGGTGGTAGTGACTACCCCCCTCACCTTTCATCTCAAAAGTCACCCCATTTAGGGGAAGAGAGACATGTCTATTTTGGAATAGGACTTTCACAATTTTAATTTAATTATCAATAATTATTAGGTGTATGGTTGAGATTTAATCTCCATAGAATATTCTAGAATATTCATAGTAATATACACAAATCAAATAATCATTTAAAATATATTTATAATTTAGTTAATATTTGTTCTTTCTTTTGACAATGTGAGATGTATCGTGATATAAGCATTTTAATGTCTACAGGTGTTTACCAACCATTTAATTTCTACGGCTACACTAGTTATGTTGATAAGTGTGTCTATTTTGGAATGAGACTTCCACAATTTTAATTTAATTATTATTAATTATTAGGTGGATGGTGGGGATTTAACATCCACATAATATTATATAATATTTGTAGTAGTATACACAAATCAAAGGTTGAGATTTATCTCCAAAGCGGTTATGCCCTTTTTGCCTTTTTAAATGTTATATGGGAAAGTGTCATATGAAATGAGGTATTGTATTTTGGGCATGTGGTATTTTTATAAGCCATGATATTGACTCATGGTACTGTAACAAAACCTATTTACATATTAAGAATCTAATTACATATTTTTAAAAATGTATATATGTTAACTTATATATTGATTCTTTTTATCATCCATAACAATAAATTTAAATAAAGTTATAATTTAGTTGTTGCTGTTTTTTTTTTTTAATGAGAGAGTATAATGAATCAAATGTTTTGATGATTATTATGGATTGATAGCTATCCATGTTTACCAATGATTTATTTTATATGGTTGCACTAGTTGATAATTAAATTAAAATTTTGAAATACCTGTTGTAAAACAAGCACACCTATCAACATAATAAAGAAATGATTATATTGAGAAACTTTTTGTGCATGTGCTATTAATCCCTCCCAAGGTAGGACTCTAGAAATTGATTTGCTTGTTGACGACTATTAGTTTAGTATTGACCAATGCAACTATAACTTTGAAAAATAAATATTTATTTTTTAATATTATTAAAAAAAACTATTTTTCAAACATTTGGTTTGACTATAACTTGAATGTCTTATTGCAACTTTTGCACAAGATAATGTCATGTGGATAATCGTGACATATTGTATGCTATAATTTATGGATATGATTGCAATATTCATGCATTATTTTTAGATATGCATTATTTTTAGATATTTGTGTAGTGATTTTTTCTTTTAAGCTTTCAAGGGAGTAAATAACATATTTACCATCAATTACTTTCCACCATAATTTGAGCAAGTCTTTGCCTAAAAATGGATAAGAATAAAATGTAAATAAATATATTTACTAGGAGATATGTTTTCTTGGACACTTGTGTAGGTTTAAAACTGGAAATGTGTAGACTTACTAGTGGTTATTACCCATGAAAATTTATGCAAGTCCATGTGCCTAAACAAACAATTAATTTATTCATTTCACATCTCAATTTATGAGTTCCTCCCAAAGAAAGAGTATGGGATTCTATTTTTCCTATTAACCGTTATTAATTTAGTTAACATTGACCAATATAGGTTAGTATATTTTATACAATTTTTCCCCTCACATAATTCACCTAAATAACATAGACTAAGCTTCCTTGTAGCACTGATTTATAATGTAGCAATCATGTTTTCAGATATGAAATATATATAAATAGTTCTATTTATATTTATAAAGGTGAAAATTATGTGTTTTGAAATATATATATTTTTGTGCTTCCTTGTAGCACTGATTTATAATGTAGCAATCATGTGTTCAGAATTATAAAAAGATTTAGTCTTGTATATATGAAATATATATAAATAGTTTTATTTATATTTATAAAGGTGAAAATTATGTGTTTTGAAATATATATATTTTTGTGATGTGTAAGATTAGTTTTTTATTTTATAATATAATTTTTTTTGAAAGTAATTGTATTAATGAGATTTGACTTAAATTTTGAAAGATATAATGAGTAATTTTGCTTCACTTATATGACATTTGTCTCAAGTTGACCCATAACTCTAAGTTAAACTTTCCCAATAATTATATTCCCCTAACAATAAAAAAATCCTCAATTTTTATTATTATGTAATTTTTAAAGCTATTTATATATTAAAAATTAAAAATTAAAAAATTAGAAACTTGTATTTAAAAAAAATAGAAATAAAAAATTTAAAATTTTGTTAAAAAAATATAGAAACTTGTATTTTTGTATTTCTATAAAAAAAAATTATCTATTTTTGAAAGCAATAAAACTAACATAGTCATATAAATTAAATGGCTCATAGATAGACATCAAAAAAATTATTATATAAGTTAAACATACATACATTTAAAAAAACACGTAACAAGATTCTTAACCATGGAGATTCTCGCACATTTTACCATAGCGATTCTTAATTTTTATATGGGCTTTGTTAGAAAACGGTAGCCCAATACCATGGCTTATTAATGCCATATGCCCCCAAAAACCATTATAACTACAACATGCCCAAAAGAAAGCATAACTCATTTTATATGACACTTGTTCATATAACATTTTTTAATTAATCAATTTAATTAAAAATACAACATTACATCAGTATTTCTCATCATCATGTCACTTACAAGAAATTGAACCTGGGTGGGGGAGATACCAACCATTCTACTCATGATAACCTTATTAATAATTTGATTTATGAACACTACTAAAAATATTCTACAATATTCCATAAATATTAAATCTTAGTGATCCACATCCACTTAATAATGATTGATAAATAAATTAAAATTTCAAAGATCTATTCCAAAATAAACACACATATCAATATAACTAATAATATTACTCAAAATAATATAATATTTTTAATATACAACACAAACATTTAACCACATTTCCCTACATTCTTTTAGTATACCCTCAAAACATACATATTCCTAGGCATGGAATAATGCTTACATTAGTATATAGGTAGGATTGGTTTGTTGAGTGGATTTTCTTGTTGATATATTTTCTCAACAATAATCTCACTTTAGAAATTGTTCGATATAATAAAGTACTATTCATGTGACATGTATCTTGGGTTTGTGATTGAATATACAAATTGATTTGTGAGTAATTTTTCCACATTATTTTCTTTTCGAATTTCTTTGTCGGTATCAGATCCTCTATAGGCTTGATTCTCTAAAGGAGGGCCCAGAGAGATAGAAAATATTTGAGGTTTCATTTTCTGTACATAGATCAGTGTAGGTTTGTTGTTGTGTGAGTAAGAGCACTGTTAGCTTGTTGTTTTGTCTGTGTATGATTGCTATCAACAACGATTAAGTGATTTACAGTAAAAAGGGTCGTCGTAATATCGTGGATTGGTTGACACAAAGTCTTTATCTGTGAGATTCACAATATTATAGCTCACCCAACCACCTGAATCAAGTATTATTGGCTACAAATGGAGGACCTATAGATCTGTGTTTGTAATAGATGATCTCAGGTAGAGCGAGCGATCAGTGTATGAGGAAGCACAGACAACTTATGTATGAAGCATGTGGAACAACCTTTGTTTTGAGCGTATGGAGTGTTGAACACATTTTCCATCTACCGAGAGTATTATCAAGTGACCATTATGGTTGTAGTATGGCGTGGCTGCTGCAACACGTTATGGTGCAAGCCTGCATAGATATGCATAAAGAGACTTGTGTGATTGTACGTGGAGCAATGAGAATCGACCTGTGCATGGGGTGAGCTTCTCGATAAATTTGATAATTTGATATGCTAGATTTGTTTTGGAGGATTAAGAAACTAGTGGATTTGATGGAACCAAGTGGAGAGAAGCCGAAACCTGTGTTGTTTGAACTCAAGCTAATACTTTTGCATATCTTGATTCCTATCCTGCTGCTAGTGAAATCGTGGTTGCTTAGCCACTACCTCACAAGGCATCCCTTATTCTTCTATAGCCATACCCAGGTGTGTCATATTTTGCGTGCAAATCATACCACCATCCTTCTTTTTCAAAATTTTGTAACTGCACAACTATGAGCATATCAAGACCAATGACATTTAGGTGGAGTGTTTAAATGTAGAGATATGAAGTAATCTCACATTTTCTGAGCATATCAGAACTTCACTTGTTAAAGAAGCCTGTCAAATCTTTGACAGTGTTTTATGGGCTTCATGGCCATAGTTGGAATGGAGTATCACCTCTGCTATGATGATGACTGCACCAATGACAGATCGCTTTGCAAAATTTCTTATTGTGCAAAGTCCGTGGAGAAATATATCTGCCAGTTGGGAACCGTATCGAAGAACTAGGTCGAATCTTGGACAATTATTGTAGTCTGTTTCAGGTTATTATTCACAGTGTGGTTAATCTGCAATGGTTTTGTTGTAACATGATTAGTTTTAATCAAACTCTATGATCAAACAATTTTAAAATTTATTTATTTAGATTAGGGAATAAATTAAATTATCAGTGAAATTTCATCCAAATTAGCTCATATAATAGGTTTTAATGAATTAGAAATAATAAATGGGTCTACAAGAGTAAATGCGCCCTCAAAATGTAGATTTAAGTCTCATTCACTGGTTGATTTAGTTAATCATGCATTTAAACATGATTAAATGATGTAATAAAGTAAATTCAAACATGGTTTACAAACCGTCGAGAACGAATTTTCAAAACTAGAAAGAGGTTTTTGTTGATAACATCCTCATGTACAAAAATCTCTCTCAGTTTTCTAACAGCTATTATGATTTGGGAGATGCTAATGATTTTTTAAAGGCATATTTTCCAAAAATTTCATGTTTCAGTCACCTTTTTGCAGAGCATATTGTGGATAATCAGAAATGAATTGTGGTAAACTAGAGGAGGTTTTTGTTCCTCAGATTCTAATATACAAAAAAATCTCTCCGTTTTGTAACAGAGGTTATGGTTTGGGAGATTCGGATGAATCATTACAAGCATTTTTTACCGAATTTTCCTGTTTTTAGTAGTGTTGTCAAATGTCGTTTCCGAGCAGGTGGAAACTAATTTTAAAAATGTGAAAGAGGTTTTTGCTTCCAACATCATCATTTACAACAACCTCTCTCCGTTTTCTAACGGCTATTATGGTTTAGGATAAACAAAGGTATTATAGGACCCTATTTTTCATAATTTCGGGAGGAAAAAACTCAAAGATAGTTAGTGAATTGGAGGCCACCTCATCAAATATGAGTTACAATCAAATTCAAATTGCTCTTATTTATCAACAAGAATCCTTAAGGATAGTACCATAACTCTTAAAATAGTTTTAATTACCTTTATTTGTGTTCTATTTTTGTAATACATTTTTCAGACATTTGTAATAGCTCTTGATATTTTTATCAAGATATTTTGTGAGGAAATTGTATAAATACTTCATCAATTGAAGTAATATGTGTGGGATTTTTATGCCAAGGCTCTTCACCTTTTAATAAATTCTATTATAATATTTCTAATGAAATCCTTCCGGCTCTAGTTTGACAGAATTCTGTGTTTTCTAGTATGTCTTTCTAGTGTTTCATATCTTATTTATACACATGTTCAAAGAATTTATATGAAGGTGTGGGTAAGTGTAGATTAAGTCTTAATCTCTCTGAAATCCCCTGTAAAATCATAACCTTTAGAGAGAGATGATCTTATTGGATTGTTTGTCCAAGATAACTCCTCTTTGACTGGTTTTTGCTTTATGCCTTCTGATAGCGATTAAAAGATATTAGCTTATTGGACTATCTGTCCAAAATAGCTCCTCTTAGAATTGGTTTCAATTTGGCCTTCATTTTACATTGGAAAGCAGATTACACCTAATATTGTAAAGTTTTCCAATTCAGTTAGATAGAGGTGTAGGGATTGAATAAATATTATGATTTTCTTTATGCAATAGATCAGTGTATTCGTTGTTTATGAGTGGTGTGATTTGAAGAGTATATGATAGATCAGTTTATATTTCGAGTCTCTGGAAATTTTTAGTGTTCAGATTTCAGTATGAAAGAGTATCCGAATTAGTGCAGGCATATGGTTGCATTTTACATTTGCAGGTTGCAATGTGCAGTAGCGGAATATTCAAATGACAACACTGATCCATGGGGATTGGTTATATTTCTACATAAGATGGAAAATCAGTGGTTGATGGTTTTATGGTGTGCCTCCATTCCCAACACTAAAGGAAACTGGTCTACTAGTTCTTTGCATCCCACAGGGGGAAGCAGTCCCCACTAGAGCCAATGTTGTAACATGATTAGTTTTGATCAAACTCTATGATCAGACAATTTTAAAATTTATGTATTTAGATTAGGAAATAAATTAAATCATCAGTAAAATTTCATTGGAATTAGCTGATATAATAGGTTTTAGTAAATTAGAAATAATAAATGGGTCTGCAAGAGTAAATGCGCCCTCAAAATGTAAATTTAAGTCTCATTAGCTGGCTGATTTAGTTAATCATGCATTTAAACATGATTAAATGATGTAATAAAGTAAATTCAAACATGGTTTACAAACTGCCGAGAACAAATTTTCAAAAGCGGAAAGAGGTTTTGTTGATAACATCCTTATGTACAAAAACCTCTCTCATTTTTCTAACAACTATTATGATTTGGGAGATGTTAATGATTTTTTTAAGGCATATTTTCCAGAAATTTCTTGTCTCAGTCACCCTTTTACGGAGCATATTGTGGATAATAAGAAATAAATTGTGGTAAACTCGAGGATATTTTCTTCCTCAGATTCTAATCCAAAAAAGCCTCTCTCATTTTTGTAATAGAGGTTATGGTTTGGGAGATTGTGACGAATCTTTACAGCCATGTTTTCCCTAATTTTCTTGTTTTTAGTCAGTGTTGTCAAATGTAGTTTCCGAGCACGTGGAAATTAATTTTAAAAATATGAAAGAGGTTTTTGTTTCCAACATCATCATTTACAAAAATCTCTCTCAGTGTTCTAATAGTTATTATGGTTTGAGATAAACAAAGGTATTACAAGACCCTATTTTTCAGAATTTTGGGAGAAAAAAGCTCAAAGATAGTTAGTGACTTAGAGGCCACCTCATCAAATATGAGTTGCAGTCAAATTTGAATTGCTCTTCTTTATCAACATAATCCTTAAGGATAGTATTGTAACTCTTCAAATAGTTTTAGTTGCCTTTATTTGTGTTTTATTTTTGTAATACCATTTTCAGACATTTGTAATAGCTCTTGATATTTTTATCAAGATATTTTGTGAGGAAATTGTATAAATACTTCATGAATTGAAGTAATATGTGTGAGATTTTGATGCCAAGGCTCTTCACCTTGTAATAGCTTCTATTATATAGTATTTATAATGAAAGCCTTTTGCCTCCAGTTTGACAGAATTTTGTGTTTTCTAGTATGTCTTTCTGGTGTTTCATATCTTATTTCTACACATGTTCAAAGCATTTATATGAAGGTATGGGTAAGTGTAGATTAAGTCTTAATATCTTTGAAATTCCCTGTAAAATCATAACCTTTAGAAGGAGATGATATTATTGGACTGTTTGTCCAAGATAACGCCTCTTTGACTAGTTTTTGCTTTATGTCTTCTAATAGCCATTAAAAGCTATTAGCTTATTGGACTATCTGTCATAGCTCCTCTTAGAATTGGTTTCAATTTGGCCTTCAGTTTGCTTTGAATATATTTTGTTGGGCTGTAGAAATCTTCTACACGCTCCAAATTTCCCTAGTTGTTAAGAAATTTGTCTAATTACTTAATTATTAGGAATCTCCTTACATTCTTCTATCATAAGTCTTGAAAAGATAAGTCTTTCTGTCAGGCTAGAAGCTGACACATTCTGAAGGGACCTTGTGAGAGAGGCCTTTAATCATGGATAGGGATTGTTGTTGATCACCAACCACCCCCAATTAAAACCATAAATCTGGTCATTGTGCTTCAAAGGCTGTTGTTCAGTGACAGGTGAACAACGTTAAACAAAGTCTCGTAACACTTGAGGGATCCCCCTCTGGTCAAGGGCCAACTTGAACCTAAAGTCTGATTGAGTTGGTTTCCTGGTGTAGTTTTTGCAGCCAAGGACTTGCTACGGGAAACAGGTACAACAGGTTAGTTCAATGGCTCTGAGATATTAGTTTGATTTGTTGTGTCAACGATAGACATATACTTTTCTCTCCTGAACGGAGCCAACTGGAAAAGTTTCATATTTATGTGATTGAGCCTTCATATTCCATACTACTAATGTGGAGCAACAAATTTTAGGATGTGGTCAAGTTGTCTTTGAATTTAACGCATAGGTGCAGGGAATGAATTTAGTATATATTTTTTATTTATATATATTTTTTGGTTTAGAAAAAAATATTGAACATAGAAATATAACTAAAATTAGTGGTTCTTAACATTTTTTGGTGTCGAGAGAATGTATCGTTAATTTGATTGTATGAGTTTGTTATATGTTGATGGGTATTGTTGTGCTTTGGCTTCAAGAGCATCAGTGATAGATTATGTTATGAGATCCATGTGTGTAGAAAGGTCAGTTGCTTAATTCACTGCTAGATACAGTCCAATATTGAGATTGTCCTTAAGGAAGCGTCAATTATACAAAGTTCATCAAAATCAGTTATAGATTATGTTATGAGATCCATGTGTGTAGAAAGGTCAGTTGCATAATTGACTGCTGGATATAGTCCAGTATTGAGATTGTCCTTTGGGAAGTGTCAATTATACAACGTTCATCAAAGATGGTCAGAGGCAGTTAGGTCTTAAATGAGTTGAATGGAAAGCTCGAATATTGTGGTGGTGAAAAGAGTGTTGCTCAAGAGACTAAGTGTCGAGGAAGACCAGTTAGACAGATGTGACATGTCAATTGTAATTTGTCATTTTTGTATTAATCTTTATAATGATGTAATATAAGCATTAAAGAGCGGACTTGAAATAATGGTTACATTAGTATATAGTTAGGATTGGTTTGTTGGGTGGATTGTTTTATTAAAATATTTTCTCAACAATAATCTCTCACTTTAAAGATTGTTGAATCTCATAAAGTACTATTATATCATATAAAGTTTATGATTAAATATACTAATTAATTTGTGAATAATTTGTTCACAATGTCTTCTTTCAAAAAAAATTGTTGTAAAGACCATCAAGCCATGTGAAAAGAGAGTTTTATCATGTCACCCTCAAATTTTGTGCAGTGCAATGATACACTTATGAACCATCACGTTATATGCACTGATACACTTACGAACCATCATGTTATATAATGAGACCATCAAGCCATATGAAAAGAGAGAATTTTATTTTGTGTCACCATCAAATGTGTAGTAATACTACTTGTCGGTGTGGCTTATAATTTATTTTCATACACTACACTAGCAAAACCATTTTAAAAAGGAAGAAATATATTTGTAATATATGTTTTAGTGTACTGTCGTTTGAATCCAATATATCGATCGCCAAAGTGGTCCCTGCAAATAATTTGGTAACAAAATTAAATATTTTAGGCATTAATTGAGGGGAGCTGTATATGTCCAATATTCGAATGATGGCCAGGATTCAATTAATACTTTATAGCATGTTGAATATTTGCCATAATATTTTTTTCTAAATCCTTTTTTTTAAATGATTAAAAAAAAGAGTAATGTTAAAATGAAACGTTTTAGAACGTACGTTTAACTTGGAGGGAAAATAAAAGGTATCTGTTTAGGGATGGAATGCATAGTGTTAAGTGATTATTTTTTATAATCATAGAAAATTTATTATAATTTAATTGTTGGGTGGTCCTGCTGCAGGTTTTTATTTTTGCTAAATATTTTGAGGTTTTAGATTTTAGATTATTATATATCTATTTTCTTAATTGATTTTATTTAAAAAACTATTTTATAATATAAAACTCAGATAAGCAAAATTAAGTTGGTATGTAATAGTCATTGATAGACAAATGGACGAACCTGTACAAGCCCAGTGGTCTCCGTGGGCAAGTGGAATGTGAGCAGACATCAAATTTCAATCTCAAAATAAAGAGAAGTATCGAGATGTAGATGAAAGATGCAGATTGGGATCGGTCGGTTGATGCTGACATAAGCAATGACAACCTGTACATTGCATACTCCAACAAATTGCACTCAAAATCTGCACCTGCATTTGATTGACATATGAATGTGTATACAGAGAGGCTAAACTATCCATTGAAAATATATAAAGGCTCAAATTACAGTTCACGAGATATTTCAATGGTTAGTCGACTTTCAATGCTAACTGATTCCTCAGTAATTCTCTCAGCATTCCTCTCATACTTACTCTCAACGTTCCGAGCTAATATTTCAGTTGAGAGTCTATATTATATGATCTATTTAATTATGTTATGTCTTCAATTATCGATGTCTTCTTAATATTTCTATTTGAATGCATTTTCACCTTAGGGTCACCAGGCTATGCAAGACTGCTGGTGTGACGCCCTCGAGTCTCGGGCAGGCGTGCACGATGAGCGGGCGCCCCGTGCACGACGACAGGTGCTCCTTGGCACGACGACGGGCGCGTTTTTGCACGACGACAGGCAGTGCGACGAGCGGATGGGCGAACCTCCGACAATGGGCGGACCCGGCGATGGGCGGGCGACCCATGGTGTTATAGACATTTTTGTGTCTTACAGCATGAAGCATGAAATTTCAATAATCTAAGGGATCCAAAGTCCCTAAACATGTTGTTCCTACCCCTAGAGGAACAAGGTCAGCAAACCACAGCACTAAATATCAGTTCTCCACCTGAAAACACTCAAAAACAAGCTAATTTTGGATCATATCAACTTCTCCACTGAGCATCTGCACTGAATGTCAACTGCTCCAGTGTGTACCTGCGCTGAATGTCAACTGCAAAGAAGGCTACCTGCGCTGGGCGAGTTTGGCCAAGTGGCACAGTCATTCCTCAAGGTGTCAATGCCCAGGAAGCTTCCAAAATGACACTTGGATCAGGGAATTCGACTGGTGATGAGTAAGAGGGTCTTGATCTCCAAGTGGAAGCAAGAATCTCCAAGTGGACTCAAGAACTGAAGAATAACTGAAGTGGGAGAGGACACTAGTCAGCTCCATGCCAAGCTCAAGTTGACTCATCCTTTCTCCAAAAATCCTATATATAGATCTCTCTCATGAGGTCTAAGGAGGCTGGAATCTTGTGAATGTAAGGAAGTGTTGTTGGTTTGAGTATAGAACTATTGGGTGATTTGCTTGAAGGAGGTGAAGAGGAGATTTCTTTCTGCTGGGAGGTGATGCTGGATTGGGCCTTTTATGGTTGTATTACTTCCTGAACTTTACTTCTTCCATTAATAAAGCATTTGAGGTTCTTCTATATGCATGTATCTCAATGGTGTATTGCTATACTTGTGTATTTGATTTATTCTAATCCTTGAATCAATTATGAATGTATGCTTCTTGTAGTTTCCCTCTCTTGCCGTTTTGCAGGATCTTGGTGTAGCTGGGCCAGTGAAAGAGCAAGGAGCTGGGAGCAAGCAGCAAAGAGAGAAGATTGGATCAATCATTAGCGGAAGACAACGGTTAGTGGATCTCTTTCTCCCCTCTCTTACATCTCATAAAGAAGTAATCTCGAATAGCTTTGCTTTGATTGTTGCTGAGGTACTATCACCCTTAGAGTGGGATAGGGTCCTTCCGTATTGGATACTTTTCCCAACAACAAATTAGCGACTCCACTGGGGACAGTATCTTGTTGGTTGTTTGTGTTTTTTTCTATTCATTTCATAAACACAGGGAGTACCGAATCGAACTGCATTTGGATCTTTCAAATGCAAAGTAGAGGGCAGCTACTCTAGCTCAGTTTCTAGGCAAGTTTATGATTTGAAGAGCTGATCCACAAGGACTCTAAATAGCTCTTAGTGATAGCTTTTCATCCTCCTTTTCATCCCTTAGTGTGTACTTGACTGATAGCTTCTGATTTGGCCAAAAACTGTGAATTTTTTAGCAATCTGTGACCCGGAAACTGAGAAAAACGAAAGTTTATCTCTTCAGTGCAGGCACTTTGAAGGCAGTCTGCATTTCAGCGCAGTTCCCGAAGGGGCTACCTGCGCTGAATGTCAAACTGACAGTGTACTACCTGCGCTGAACCAGTTTTGCCTAGTGCTACTGGGGTTCCCTCCTGTTTATTGCCCTGTTTTCACCCTTGTTTTTGCAGCCTGTTATCAGTCAATGTGCCTATCTGAAACCAACTTTCCTTGCCACTATTCTGCCTCGGTTGTATAAAGAAACTGTATTTGTTCTTTGTGTATTTCTTATGTCAGTTGCAGTTTCCCATAACGAAAGTGAACTAGTCTTGCTGTGGCCTCTTAGATCTAGACCTGTGATAAGTGTCGTTTTGATCTTAAGAGTTAGTTTGTTTGCTGTTCATAGCTGATTGAGCTTTTGCTTTCATCATATGGTTTGAATTTATATATTTCTACTGTCGAAACAAGTAAATCTTAAGGTGTCTTTTGATTTTGGACAAGCTTGTTTGCTTTCACTTGAAATTGAATTCAAAATTATACAACATCTTTCTTTTTGTATTGCACCAACATTAAGAAAGAGAAAAGAAATACCTGCATTGTGCATGTGCATTTTGACAGTTTGCATGTTGATTTAGGAAAAAGTGCATTAGTGTATGCTCTTTGATCTGTGTGAAAATATTTTGTCTTTCTTTTCCCTCAGTAGTTAAGATTTTCATAAGTCGAAAAGATTGAAAAAGCTTGCTTCTCATCTTAGACTGCATTTAGGAATTTGTATCAAACATCTCGTGGTGAACCTTGAAAGGCAAACTTTAAAAAAGATCAACTTGAAATATATTGAATGAACCTAACAACGCTTTGAAACATAACGCAAACACATATAGGTCTAAGCTAGAGACGTGTTCCGGCGTCGTTAAACGTAGTGACTGTCGATCTCGACGAAGGTGGGTGATTCCTCCTGAGAGTCGGTGGCACTAATACGGACTTGTGCTCCCACGTACCGTCGCGTATATATTGGGAGACCCCTATAGGCATATATCTTTTATCCATAGGAAGCCGTGTCGGCCGCCCTACTGATCGCAATGCAGTGAACACAGCATTCACGAAGATCGACCACCCGTACCGTAAAACGTATTCTGTGGTTTTGCGAAAGGTTTGGCACACCCTCTGCCTAGATCTCTAGAGCAGTTTCTTTTGGCCTTTTTCAAACTCTATAACTGAAAAAGTCCATCCGAGCATTTGTCACTTTGGGCTCGTTAATACATTGAAGGAGACTAGAGTCATCTTTAGCTTTTTCTCGACTCTTAAAAAGTGAAAAAGAAAGTTGTGTCTAAAAGCGTCTAATAAAATTCATTCAATTCGGAAACACAAATTTCCCTTTTTAATATTTTGGTTGATCGAGTAATCCGCAATCGTGGAAGAAAGTCAATTGAAACCCCGTCGTTCGCGGAGGCTTACGAGTCAACCGTCTTTGTCTCCGGAATCGAAAACAGTAAGGACAAAACGGACTCGTTTAACCGGTTCAAAATCTCCTATAAAAGTTAGGACAAGTGTTCCAACTGCATCTGAGGTTCCGGTTACTCCAAAGATTTCTGAAAACCCTACCTCTATAGAAGAAGTTCAACAGCCACAGAAGGAAAGTAATACTGATCCTAGTCTGGGGGCAAATACTTGTGTAACTGAACCAGTTCCATCTGTAACCGGTCCAGAGAGTTTTGTTCCTCAAACAACTGTCGCTGTCGAAACAACCACTTCTTCGGCACCAGAAATATTTTACGGACCTGACGTTCTTCCTCTTCCACCGGGTTTGATTGCGATAGAGGAAATTGTAGAGGATCCGCAAGCAAGTACTCCAACCCATTTTGGAGTCGGGGTCACTCTATTTCCTTCATCTGAAGTTAATTCACCACAAGTGGAAGTTCCTGTAGAATCGCTAGGCAATCTATTGGATAGACTTAAAATGTCTGAACAACCGTCATCATCAAGGACTGTGTCAAACGACACAGTGACAGCAGAAGCCCCCGCCGTCACTCCAACAATGATTGTCGGCATACCAGCTGTCCCAACTAGCTCACAACAGCTAGAAGGAGTCCACAAAGGGACTATTTCGACAGTATGGTCTGTTCCAGTTTGTTCATCCAGAATAATACCCGGCAACTCTTACGTTGAGACTCGACAGATCGACCCTCATGCAGGTCAATTTGGGCCATCTAGTCCTCAAGGACTAAGAATCCCTCTGAGTTCCGGATTGCTACCGTATGGGGGGCAGTATGCCCTTTCATTACCTCCTCCGGGAGGATATCCATATGGCAGTTCTCAACAGTATTCAGGTTATACTGGAATTGCATCAAGTAGTTGGGTACCTATGCTACCTCAACAACCAAGGGTTGTATATTCTATGCAACAGTGTGTACCTATGACGAACATCCCAACCACACCGGCTATTGTAACTGTGTCACAAGTTCAAGCGATACCTGTTACATGTCAACCTCAGATTTCTCAGGTTGTAATGCAACAGCCACTTGACCATGGGTCACAACCACAATCGCCAACTGGTGGGGCGACACAGGTCCAAACGGGTACAATTACCCCACACCTTGGTCCGACGGTTAGCATAGCACAACAAAACATGGCTTCACAACCATGGCTTGTGCAATACCAACAACCGCAATTCCAGCAGGTGTACCAAGGTTCTGAGCAACAGATCTTTGCGAACAGTGGACAACCGTATATCCAAAACGGTCAAAACCAACCACTTTACAGTGGTCAAGTCCACCAACCGTATCAGTCATACCAACATCAATTACATTATGCTGGTATGCAAAGGCCCACTGCTCAAGCGATTCCATCGTACCCTGGTTACGCTTCGCCTAACCTGAATCAACAGTTACCATTCGTGGCAACTTTAGAGTTACCCGATTTACAACGGTTAACCAACGATCCGATTGCTTATGCCCCTTGGTGGCCAGTGATTCCTCATAAACTTCCGTCTGACATTCCTAAATTCAATGGAAATCCAGGTGAAGACCCATCGAATCACGTGATGACTTTTCATCTGTGGTGTTCGTCAAACACCCTAAACGATGATTCGATAAGGCTTCGCCTTTTTCAGAGGACATTGACAGGTCCAGCGGCTAAATGGTATATTGAATTACCTAGAGCCTCTTTCGACAATTTTAGTTCCCTAGCCACGACTTTCTTAACCCATTTTCAATTACCGATAAGGTAAGAAACGGGAACAAAAATATTAACCAACTTCAAGCAGATAACTGCCACCCATATATCTGATCATATACATGAGTGGCGTCGTCGTTGTAGGATGGTGAAAACATACGTTCCCGATCAGCTATTAGCTGAATGGTTTATAAAGTCGTTACTTCCTGCTATTACGGAAGATGTGGCCAAGGGGGGAGTCGTAACAGAGGAGCAAGTTATTGCTCGTGCACAGTATTTGGACTTAGTTTATACTCAGTCCGGCACGCTCTACGACAAAATACCTGACGCCCCTAGACCAGAATTTTCAATTCCTCCTCCTCCTAAATCAAATAGTGACTCTCATGCTGGTGACGGTGTGATTGGCACGGCAAACACGAAATCGATAAAGGCTTCGTCAAAGAAAGCCCGTAAGAATTCGGATCAAAATGCAAAAGAAGAAATTCTTGCTTCGGAAGTAAATGCCGTATCGGCAGATAAAGGCAAAGAAACCAATCAACCAGGAAGCAAGAAGAAGCAAAACAAAGGGAAGAAGAAGGAGCGAGGAGAATCATCTCCTAAAAGATCTTCTTCAAACTCTACTAGGAAAGGAAAACCAAAAATTCCATTTTTTATATGTGATGAGGATCATTGGACAGCAGATTGTCCATACAAAGCTGAAATAAAAAGATTCTTTAAGAGTCCGAAAAATCCAGCTGTGTTGACTGATCCGTTTCCCAACCCAGGTCAAAATATGGTTGATAGTGGAAATGCTTCCCCATGCCAGGTGCTGATGTTGTCGACCTCCAAGCAACAGAATGATGCTTTGATTTCGACAAGGAACAAAGGTTACGGGAATCCGCAGTTGTCGAACGGCAAGGAAAAAGATCAACCAAGCAGTTCGACGACAACTTCGACAGAAGTTGTGACACCATTTATTACGGGAAGCATTCCAATGATCCATGGAAGCAATCATTCTCTCCAAAATATCGGAGTAATTTTCCTAAAAGACCCCACTTTAATGGGAACTTTGGCCCTACCGCCTCCGAGTAATCTGGCAGAAATGGCCGCAGTGGAATACGAAACCTTCTATTTCTAATGGATCTAAAAATTCGAGGACGGTTCTTATCTCGTGTCAACCTCGTTAAAAAATGAAACAAGGAGTCATGAGGATAGTTCTTTTACTATGTCAACCTCATTAAAAAATGAAACGACCCCCTGGAGTCTAGGGGGCATGCACCTCGTTTGCATTATTGTGCTGGGGGCATGCAAAATTAATCGAGCAGTTTTACCGCGGAATTTATGCTCGTTAAAAAATAGAAAAGCGAGATCCGAGCAGTTTTAGCACATAGTTCATGCTCGTTAAAAAATAAACATAAGATTGAGCATTCAAGCTCATTAAAAAATGAACATACCCCGGTAAATAACCATTGTGATCGTAAATTTATTAGCCATAAAAGCCTTGGTCGTGTTTTGCACCTGCCACCTCCATTCCATTTGGCCGATCGTTCACCTCCATATGATTGTTTACCCATTTTGAGGAACAGCTGCGAAGAGTGATTTCACCTAGCCATCCTTGTGACACTGCCGTGATTGGAAAATTCCAACCTGTACCTGGAATCCGCTGCTATCCCTGTTTATCACTCGTTCCTCAAAAGACGAGTCTTCTTTGAGCTCTTTTCATCTGACTCGTAAAATATGAAAAGTTTGCCGAGTTTTGGCCTTCCAGCTTGTTAAAATGACCGGAAGAGCTATCCCTCCTCTAGATTTTAATCTTTTTGGACCTAAGGGATTATTGCACAAAAAGGTTGAGTGCTTGTTTTATTCGGCTCGTTAAAGTTATCGAAAACTCATCCCTTCTGTATTGTTTTATACTTTTTCGGACTTAAGGGATTAGATGACGAAAAAGGAATTTTGGAGTTAACTTTTTGTACCTTTTCAGACTCCCTAAAAATGAAAAGGACCGAGTTTTCCTTGTCGTTAGACTCGTTAAAAATGATTAAATAGCGACAAACTTGTCTTTAGACGAGAACGAGTTTCCCTATCACAGCGATGGGCTTGCCCGAAGGGCAGGTTATAGAACAAGCATATGTTATCCTCCTCAAGCTTGACAAAAATAAAGAGGTACTGGTCAGAAATGACTGGGGAAAAATTGGGAGAACCTCAAAGCTTTAATGGTAGCAAGTCGCTCTTGAACATGACACTTTTCCTCCGTATCACATCGGGTTGGGTTGTTTCATTCACCGGTCTCATCACCATGGTCTTCGCCAAACCATCCACATTTGGGGTAATGCTACCGATCCATCGCATCAGTGTCGTTATATGTTCAAGAGATGTTGTTCAGAAAAGAGTCAACCGTGTCCCATACACTGCCGTACGTTATCCTTCATCCGCCCATGATCGCCACCCTGAATCATATTTCACAGTTTGTTTTCACCTCCACTAAAATCATTAGCTCCGTTCCATGTCACTGATGTGGGATTCATTAAGGCCCTCCTTTGACGGATCGCTTCTTGTCGACTTCAGCTCATTATCCAAGAAGTTGATCTAGGAACAAACCCCTTCAGTACTTTGAAGCTTGCATGCCTCAATGGCAAGTTTCTCACTTCCGGCGACAGGTATACATCAATGACCTTCGACCAGAAGATTTTGCGTGGTGTTCGACGCCAAGTCCTTTATTCACACCACGTGAATTGTACTGCAGTACCTTGAGGATCATTATCATTATCGGTGATTCCTCTCGCGCTTGTTAACGGTTTACATTATTGACCGGTAATCAAGCGATGTCTTTCCATGTTCGACTTCAGCGCAATTCTCACATGGATCAACTTGTACTTAGAGTGAAGATCGAACGAGTTTGAAGACCCCGGATCTAGTTTCATCCATCCGGCTGCGATATATATTCGGGAAATATAAAGACATTTGATATGTACATCATTGCAGCAGATGATCATCCTACTCAAAGGATGATAATTTCAGCAGAGAATTATCAGTCTACCATCAGACGATCGTCTGTTCTATGTACCAAAATGAATTTATAAAGCTGAGAATGGGAATGCCCGCCTCAGCTAGATCATGAAAGCAGAATGAAAAATAATGTATTGTATTGTATTTTATTACAGGTCACCTCTCAGTGATTGAATGAACTTCGGATCCTCCTGATAAAGCATTTCACCCGATAAACGACCTCATACTTTAGGGGGCAACTGTTATAGACATTTTTGTGCCTTACAGCATGAAGCATGAAATGTCAATAATCTAAGGGACCAAAGTCCCTAAACATGTTGTTCCTACCCCTAGAGGAACAAGGTCAGCAAACCACAGCACTAAATATCAGTTCTCCACCTGAAAACACTCAAAAACAAGCTAATTCTGGATCATGTCAACTGCTCCACTGAGCATCTGCGCTGAATGTCAACTGCTCCACTGTGTACCTGCACTGAATGTCAACTGCAAAGAAGGCTACCTGCGCTGGGCGAGTTTGGCCAAGTGGCACAGTCATTCCTCAAGGTGTCAATGCCCAGGAAGCTTCCAAAATGACACTTGGATCAGGGAATTCGACTGGTGATGAGTAAGAGGGTCTTGATCTCCAAGCGGAAGCAAGAATCTCCAAGTGGACTCAATAACTGAAGAATAACTGAAGTGGGAGAGGGCACTAGTCAGCTCCATGCCAAGCTCAAGTTGACTCATCCTTTCTCCAAAAATCCTATATATAGATCTCTCTCATGAGGTCTAAGGAGGCTGGAATCTTGTGAATGTAAGGAAGTGCTGTTGGTTTGAGTATAGAACTATTGGGTGATTTGCTTGAAGGAGGTGAAGAGGAGATTTCTTTCTGCTGGGAGGTGATGCTGGATTGGGCCTTTTATGGTTGTATTACTTCCTGAACTTTACTTCTTCCATTAATAAAGCATTTGAGGTTATTCTATATGCATGTATCTCAATGGTGTATTGCTATACTTGTGTATTTGATTTATTCTAATCCTTGAATCAATTATGAATGTATGCTTCTTGTAGTTTCCCTCTCTTTCCGTTTTGTAGGATCTTGGTGTAGCTGGGCCAGTGAAAGAGCAAGGAGTTGGGAGCAAGAAGCAAAGAGAGAAGATTGGATCAATCATTAGCGGAAGACAACGGTTAGTGGATCTCTTTCTCCCCTCTCTTACATCTCATAAAGAAGTAATCTCGAATAGCTTTGCTTTGATTGTTGCTGAGGTACTATCACCCTTAGAGTGGGATAGGGTCATTCCGTATTGGATACTTTTCCCAACAACACATGGGCGACCCGTGCACGGTGGGCGGGCGACCCGTGGACGCGGTCACACTACAGGCAGGCACGGTTTTGCAACGAAACGGCCGAACTATGGTGCGACGAACATACGAGCCATGAGTGCGACGAAAAGAAATGTATGTGTGACATCATGGAAGGACGCACGAAGGCTTAAGTCAACAATGCGATGGAATGAGAGCGGCTTATACCATGCGTTGGAGGAAACTTACATATGGGCGAGGCCGACATATTAACATATGGTTACGGGTGCTGAGCGAAGGATATGGGGGTTCAGCCTTAAGGCTGAACACCCCTCTTCAAATGAACGCATAAACATATGTTAATGGAGGCTTGTACACATATGTGTGGTTAATTAAAAAAAATATAATATGTGAGGGCTTTTATGTAAAATGATGGGGGCAACCTTGAGTGGAGCACCCCTTTAAAACATGGGAAGGAAGCATATTATATGGAGGAGTACACATATATAAATATGTGTGAATAATTAAAGAATAAAATATGATGTAAAATAAAATATACGTGGGCTTTTATGTAACTTAGTGGGGTCGGCCATGAGTGGTGCACCCCCTTAACACATATGGGAGATGCGTATATATTATGGAGGATGAGACTTCATTCTCATCCATCGAACTTCGCTCAAGGATCTCGCATAAGAGACAAGGGAAAAAGTGCGAAGGTCTTAGGAAATGCGCATTCCTCATGCGCATAAAGGTTAGGAGGAATTTCGCATATCTTGGGATTGGCTTATGTGGAGGTCATGATTGAGGGAGATTGGTACACGGTTTGGTGCAGAATTGTGTGAGCGTCTTGGTGACCCGGGTGGGTACCCGCTCATAAGGAAAAGGTGCATAATTGTGTATGTAAAGGCTTCTCATGCCTTGTTGTAAATATTGTAAAAGATTCTAAGTGTTGGCCGAGGACTTTGCTCGGCACACTTGTATATTGATGTATTATTGAAGGTTCATAATATATTGATTATTCGGGCGAACTTGTTCGGGAGTTGCCCCTCCCATTCTACATGGTTGTTTGCAATTGTTGTTCGGTTTAATTGCATATGAAAATGTTAAGAATGGTTTATGATGAATTATAAAGACTAATGCTTTTAAGATAACGGTTAAAGCATGTTTATATCGGTTAAGGCGTAGTCCATATGTACAAGTATTAACGAAAAGAAAGTACACGGTGGTGCCACACCCCGCCGGGCACGGGAAAAAAAATTGCCGTAGGCTTGGGGGCGTGACAGGTGGTATCAGAGCTCGGTCAGAGCTGGTGAGCAAGGTTGCTCATGACAATTGACAGGTGAAGATAAGGTCATGGAGAACAACCGAGGTCTTGTAACCTTGAAGATTTGTGGCAAAGATGTTCAAGTGTTGGGAAACACGGGTGGTTCATATAACCTTATATCGGCACGGTTAATAGAAGAAGTGGGGCTGATATCTACTATGGAGAACTGGGAGATAACCTCGTGGAATTTGGCAGTAGGCATGATACGAGATGTACCTGTGCAGTTGGAAGGATGTAGAGGTCAGCTGGACTTCATGGTGATAAATACAGATGGCATTGATGTGATGCTTGGACGAGATGGACTTCTTCAAATCAGTCAGGAAATAGATGAGGTTGCAGACCAGAAAGAGGAAGTCATGATGACCGAAGATGTTGAAGACTCAACTATGATGGAGGTTAGACTTGAAGATAATCAAGCTAAGCCAGAATCATGTAGCTCATGGACATGGACCGACGAAGATACTCATATGGAAGGACCATGTGATGATGAGAATATGATGGAGGCCGAACTTGAGTTTAATCAAGTTGAACCAGAATCATACAGTTTGGCAGCATGGATGGACACTCACATGGAAAAACCACATGATGATGAGGATATGATGGAGGCCGAACTTGAAGGTGATCAAGTTGAACTAGGATCGTGCAGCTTATCGACATGGATCGCTGAGGTCACTCATATGGGGGAGCCTTATATTGATAAAGTAAGTATGGATACTTGTGTTCCATTTGAGCATTTGGTAGATGGACCGTGTGCAGTGGAAGGCAAAATCAGTTTGCCTATGCTATGGAGGATCTTGCCATGGATGACTATGATGGAACCTTGTATGGAGAAGCAAGGGTTGTTACCTGCTGAAGGACTTGTTGGGGTTACTTGTGACCTTATGGTTGAAGGTGCAAGGGCCCGTGACAAGGGAGGAACTTGATGAACATTATGGATGATTTGGGTCATGCTTTAGCCACATGGCTAAGTGCCCGGCATGACTCATGGACAGGTTGAAGGGCACACCCTTGGGTGGTCTTCTCATGGCCAAGACCAAGAGATAGTCTTGATGGACACCTTGGTAGAGGAGCTGTGATGGAAGCGACTCATGATGATGATGTTTAGATGGACTTCTCATGGCCGAGACCAAGAGATAGTCTTGGTGGACCTTTGGTGGAGGAGCTCATGATGACATGAGATCGTTGTGACTTTGGGAGACTTCATACATGGTGGATGGAGTGATGAAGTTACGATGATGATGGTGCCTTGGTGGATATGCTTGGGCATGGGTTGAGCCAAAACTCAACTACTTTACGCACATGATGATGTTGGGAGAAATGTGGCTGATCATTTGTAGCACATTGACACCAACACACCGTGGACAACATGTTGCAGATGAGGTGGATGGAGTTCCATGGACCTGAGCATGGATTATGGGAGCTGATTCTTGATGAGTCGGGGATGTGACAGGATGCTTTGAGGAACAACCGATGGTGACATGAGGATGTGCATTCTCATGGTTTGGACGTGACGGTTGGACTAGCTACCCAACTAGTTCAAACATGGGGGGATATCAGTGTACAGAGATGTGTTGGCATTTGTTGGAGTATCATGGCAGCAGTTCACGTGAGGACGACATGTGATCGAGATGACTTCCCGTTGATGATGATCTTGGTGGAGAGCTACCGAGATGATATGTTGTCGAGGACGACAACGATTTCAGGTGGAGGAGAGTGTGACGCCCTCGAGTCTCGGGCAGGCGTGCACGATCAGCGGGCGCCCCGTGCACGACGACGGGCGCTCCTTGGCACGACGACGGGCGCGTTTTTGCACGACGACGGGCAGTGCGACGAGCGGATGGGCGAACCTCCGACACTTGGGCAGACCCAACAATGGGCGGACCCGACGATGGGCGGACCCGGCGATGGGCGGGCGACCCATGGGCGACCCGTGCACGGTGGGCGGGCGATCCGTGGGCGTGGTCACACTACAGGCAGGCACGGTTATGCGACGAAACGGCCGAACTATGGTGCGACGAACATACGAGCCATGAGTGCGATGAAAAGAAATGTATGTGCGACAACATGGAAGGACGCACGAAGGCTTAAGTCAACAATGCGATGGAATGAGACCGGCTTATACCATGCGTTGGAAGAGACTTACATATGGGCGAGGCCGACATATTAACATATGGTTACGGGCGCCGAGCGAAGGATATGGGGGTTCAGCCTTAAGGTTGAACACCCCTCTTCAAATGAACGCATAAACATATGTTAATGGAGGCTTGTACACATATGTGTGGTTAATTAAATAAAATATAATATGTGAGGGCTTTTATGTAAAATGATGGGGGCAACCCTGAGTGGAGCACCCCTTTAAAACATGGGAAGGAAGCATATTATATGGAGGAGTACACATATATAAATATGTGTGAATAATTAAAGAATAAAATATGATGTAAAATAAAATATACGTGGGCTTTTATGTAACTTAGTGGGGTCGGCCATGAGTGGTGCACCCCCTTAACACATATGGGAGATGCGTATATATTATGGAGGATGAGACTTCATTCTCATCAATCGAACTTCGCTCAAGGATCTCGCATAAGAGACAAGGGAAAAAGTGTGAAGGTCTTAGGAAATGCGCATTCCTCATGCGCATAAAGGTTAAGAGGAATTTCGCATATCTTGGGATTGGCTTATGTGGAGGTCACGGTTGAGGGAGATTGGTACACGGTTTGGTGCAGAATTGTGTGAGCGTCTTGGTGACCCGGGTGGGTACCCGCTCATAAGGCAAAGGTGCATAATTGTGTATGTAAAGGCTTCTCATGCCTTGTTTTAAATATTGTAAAAGATTCTAAGTGTTGGCCGAGGACTTTTCCCAGCACACTTGTATATTGATGTATTATTGAAGGTTCATAATATATTGATTATTCGGGCGAACTTGTTCGGGAGTTGCCCCTCCCATTCTACATGGTTGTTTGCAATTGTTGTTCGGTTTAATTGCATATGAAAATGTTAAGAATGGTTTATGATGAATTATGAAGACTAATGCTTTTAAGATAACGGTTAAAGCATGTTTATATCGGTTAAGGCGTAGTCCACATGTACAAGTATTAACGAAAAGAAAGTACACGGTGGTGCCGCACCCCGCCGGGCACGGGAAAAAAAATTTCCGTAGGCTTGGGGGCGTGACAGCTAGCCTGCTTCCGTTGCTTATATATAGTTGCTGCCATTTTACCATTCTGCGGGGATTAATTTTATTGCTATTATAAAGGATTGGAGACATCTAGATTCCATACAACAACTCCTCCTCACTGTTAAATCTATTAATAGAATAGCATAAATGTTGGCTGAGAAGTTTTATTTTTCTTGTAAAGCTAGAGAGGCTATAATACTATTGGGATTAATAGTTAAGAATATGTGTTTGTCTCTAAAAAAATTTACAAGTTCAAATTCAAAGAAGTGAGAGTGTGTAAATTTTTGTAATTTTTTTACTTTTAAAAATAATTTATCATTTAGTAAGAGGACTTAGGTGGATGCTCACTCTCCCAATAAAACAAAAAAACTTAGATTTATTGTTTTAATTATCAGTAATTTAATTGTTGCTTTTGATTTAAATGAGTATGAATGCCTATAAGGAAAATTGACTGGGTTGCTTTACATGACTTACCTTCTTATAACTTTTATTGATTATAGTTAACTATGGCATGTTTTGGTTGACTTTTGATGACTATAAAATGGTTGAATATGACTATGATTGAATTTGATTATTTGATTTGGAATTGATAATTATATAGTTTGTCATTATTTTTGTAGCCTAAATTGATCAAACTAAAAGGCATTTTAACATATGCAATGAAACCTAAAAACTTGTAAACATTATTTTTTCTCAATCAATGCTCAAATTGTAACCCAAGGAACCATTTGGCATAGACATCACAATTCCATGATTGAGAGTGAATAGTTATCTTTCAAAGATTATTTATTTAAACCCCTTGGTTCAAATGATAGCCTTACTTGTTTCTTCCTTTTTGAACCACTACTAGTTTAGAAAACCACTCTAAATGTCTAATAGACATAATGATTCTGACATTTAATAGTTTTTCTAATTCAATCTTAACTAGGAGATTAAATTTTAGATTCATCACACTTGATTTTTTCCTTAGAGTTATCACACCTATTTTGAATGATCTGTTATATGTTGTTCTTTGACATCTAGGTTTAGAATATTATACATCTATAACCTACTACTAGTATTAACATGTCTATAACCCATTAATATTGTTCCGTGGTGAGTTTATTACCCGCTATGAGTATCCTATGATGCATATATAATTCACTATGAGTATTAGCAAACAATAGTGTGTCTATAATTCATTATGAGTATTTTATTCAAATACGATATATGCATTCGAAAATAGTTTTGCAAGAAATATAAAATATTTTAATTGATGTTTATCTTCTTATTTTTTAAATAGAACGATTAACTTTTATATTATCAAATTTTCGATTCATGGACAAAACCATTTACATCTTTCAAAATTTTCTTAGGCTTCATTGCACCAATATATTATCAACAATATTTTCTTGACTTTGCAGGCTCTTCTTACTACCACCCTGCACTGATATCTAACATAAATTCTATAAAATACCCCCAAAAAGGAGGCAAACTTGCAATAAATAAGTTAAAACATTGTAATTTAAAATCCACCATATGGATTAACACCTTTAGTTGTCTTCAATTTCTCCTTTGTTGCCATGGAATTTCCTTCTTGCCGTGTTGTTGTAACTCGATAGGTGGAGGAGCCTTCACCTTGCACTGTTGCGACTCGAAGCTCATAGATGTTCTTGCCTTTACCAACTTCCATACCTTCAAGGTTTGTCCTCACGCACACCACTTTCAAAATTGATAATTCCACCTCCAACATTGCCACTTTCTTGTCCATATTACTTTACAACCAGTCACACCTCATCTCCATCAGCTTGAATATTGCCTCCTCCTCTTTTTTCGCTAGCTCCAAACTCCTACTAGAGATTTCCATCAACCCCATGATAGCCTTGGGTAGATTTTCAACAGCTTGGCATCATCGCTCATGTTCACTCTCTCCAACTTGTGTTTTGTTGTTCCTCAACATCCTTTGTTCATAACTCATTCTTCCAAAGCTCAAAAACATCCACAACCTATTTGATGCTGACATGTTTCTCCCAAAGGGCCTATCTATAAATATTGGTAGAGGATGAGACCATAAGCCTTTGCACTTGCTCGAGAAGTTAATGTCCATATCTACTTGAAGCTTGAGATCTAAAAGAAAGACCAATCCGCCCATGGGATTTATGTCCCAGACAGGGTTGCAGAGAATTACATTAACGATCACAGAGAGAGAATGAATGAAACTAAACACTAACACATTAAATGAGTTAACATGTTGTTTAAGCTTTACACATTCTCTATGCCATCTGTCAGATCGATCCTCTCCACGTTTCACTATGAAATGAATACTATAAAACCATCCTTCATGCTTAATTACTTTCCTTAGGTGTACCACAAACGCAAGGGCCCGAAGGACAAAAATGCCACCTTTGGCAATTTATTCATTAAAATTTGGAATAACTACTCCCTAGAGATGGAGGTAAGGTTGGAGGTCAGGTTGTCCATCAAAATCAAATATCATTATTTGATTAGACCTCATGGAGTTGGGGCTAATATTCCTTGATCTTGATTTATCTCCAAAGTTCCTTGCCTTAATATTACTCCTTGATTGGCAAGTCTATTCACCTTTATATTCAAGTTTATATATATATGAAGAAAAACTATATCCTCAAGTTCTTCATCTCTAGATCAATTCTTTTCAGGATTATATTCTTAGAGTTTCCTTTCCCTAATTTTAATTTGTTTGCCTACCTCATGACTATCATTGAGTCTCCTAATACCATCAATTTTTTTATACCTCTATCAAGGGTTAGCTCCGGTCCTTTCTAAAGAGCCAAAACTTCGGCCTGGTTATTAGAAAGACTGCCCAATCCCCAGGCATAATTGATCTCAAATTGTTCATCGAGAGAAGATCACCCCTCTCGCCCCAATGTTTATCCAATTTTTTATTTTTTTTCTAGTAAAAAGGCTTTTTCTTTAATAATGTTTTTATTGAATTTTATATTTTACAATATATGATCAAACTTTAAGAAAAAAATTGAAGGAAAACAAAACAAAAACAAAAAAACCAACTTTTTTTATCCTTTTAAAATTATTAATTTTTATTGTCAAGTCCCACTAGCACAACCGATTGAGGATGGACTTTGTTAGTAAGATGACCCAGGATCAAACCTCACGAGGGGTAGTTGTGCCCTGTGCTAGGGGGAGGATACATGCTAAAAAATCCAGTTAACTTAGGGATGGTGTGGCCCAGACCAGGTTCAATCCCCCGATGATTTTAACAAGTTAGATACCCCTCGATCGCAACTCCTCAAGCCACAAGTCAAGCCGCGATCCCCACATGGATTTGTCAAGTTAGATGCCCCTGCATCGCGGCTCCTCAAGCCATAAAGATCACACACAACTTGACAAAAAAAAATTCTATCTTTATTCAAATATAAATTTAAAAAATAAAAAATAAATAAAAATAGAAAAAAGAAAAAAGAAAAAAGAAAAAAAGACATCCAAAATAAACACATAAAAGAAACATGTTTACCATTGCACAAAATAGAAACACATAAAGAAACATGTTTACCATTGCACAAAGTAGGGCAATAACAATGGTTATTGTGGACGAAGTTTAATAACAATGGTTACTGTGGATGAATTCTTATATATGAACTTTTTAAAAGATTAATTAAAAAAATAAATAAATAAATTAACGAATATTATAATGATTAAATTATATAAAATATGATAAGCTATAAATATTAAATTTATGTTTTGAATTGACCGGAGAATCCACAGTATAAAGATTTTTGAACCAACGTTTTGAATCCCAAGTGGGATCCATCATCAGGGTTGAAGAATGATGATAAAAGAAGAGCAAGCAGGGAAAATAAATACTAACGAGGCCAAAACTATCTAAGGAGGAACAAACAGTTGGCTAGAATCCTAATTTTATATTATTATTATTTTTATTTCATTTTGATTATTATTAATAATTATCAATTAAATAAATTAATATAATAATAACTTCTACATTAATTAATATAATATTAATATTAATATGATAATAAATAATTAACTATTACTAAATAATAATAATTAATTTTTTTTTTTTTTTATAATACCAATTATTAATTAATAACTAAATTAATAAGATCAAAACATATTATAAATGATAACCTAAAAATAAATTTTAAATCATATTTATTGATTAATATATTAATTTAAATTATATTAGAAAATATAAATAATTAATAATTAAAATAGATGAATATAATAATTCATATATTCATTAATAAAATAGCTGATAAATAAATTAATATAGACTTTTTATATAAAAAAAATTTATATAATTAAAATAATAATGAACAACTATTTGATTTCCAAATAAATTAAATTAATAAATATTTGATCTTATTAATAATTAATTATTTATACTAGATTAATATAATAATTCATATATTCATAAAATAACTAATGTATAAATCAAAATTAATAATAATCAATTATTTTATAATAAATAATTAATTTCTATTTATATTTGAATAATGTATAATAATTGATTAATTATTATTATTATTATATAATAATAATAATTAAATATTATATTAATAATTATTAATTAATTATAAAATTAATGTCTTATAATAAATTAATAATTCTTATAATAAATATTATAAAGAATAAATTAATAAATTTTATATATTTATTACATTATATTAGAAAACATAAATATTTAATATGTAGTTAACTAATGAATAAATTAATTGATAGCTCTATATAGAAAGAAATTAAATTATTATAGAATAACAGAGGACAACATACCTGAGGACGCATTACCTGGGGATGGGATGGCGACTTTTAACTTCATTGATCAAGGGCAGCCAACTTCCGCTAATTTCCAAACCATTATCTCTGTTCAGATTCTGAGGATACTTCATAATTTCAAGAGCTTCTCTGATCTTCCGTCTTTGATGGTGTTCCTCTCTTGCGATAATAGAAGCGTTTTCCAGGCAAATATGGTGCCTAGTCTTCAAGGAGTGTTCTGCCAGTGCTGAGGTACGAGATCTTCCATTCTTGATATCAGCGCCATGTTCTTTGAGCCTTGTCTGGAGGGAGCGACCTGTTTCACCTATGTAGCTTTTTCCACAAGAGCAGTCTATCTTATAGACTCCCTTAAGCTGAAGATTGTCAATATCATCTTTAACAGACTTCAAACCTTGTCTAATGGTACCCGGAGCTGAGAAATGAGTGAAAATGTTCTTCTTTCTTAGGATTTTAGCGATTTTGTCTGTAACACCAAGGATATAAGGAAGAAAAATCTTACCCTGAGGTTGATCTTGCGCCTTATGCTCATGGGATGACAACTTTCTTTCAGCTCTCTCTATGGCTTTTTTAATCTCATGCTCTTTGTAGCCTATATTCTTGAAAACTGAAACCAAATGCCTCTTTTATTCATTCAGATGCTCTGAGTCGGAAATTCGAAGGGCTCTGATGGCAAGGGTGTTTAGAACACCAAACTTCTGGGCCGGGTGATGGTGGGAATCCGCATGGAGGTAACTTTCCGTGTGGGTTGACTTTCTGAAAACCTTGTGGCCTAGAGAGCCATCTTCCTTTCTGATGATTAGAACGTCCAAAAATGGGATGCTCATATTTTCTTCAAGTTCCATCGTAAATTTTATTTCTGGAGAGATGGAGTTTAAGTGAATGAAAAACTTATCAAGTTCTGCTTTACCATGGGTCCACTTTATGTTGGTATCATCGACAAAATGCTTCCACCACGCCGGCTTTAAAGGATAAGATTCAAGGGCCTTCTTTTCAAAGTGTTCCATATACAAGTTGGCTACGATCGGTGATAGGGGTGATCCCATAGCCACACCTGTTGTCTGCTCATAAAATATTCCTTGGAAGGTGAATACTGTTGACCTGTTAGCTAGTGAAATATATATTATTTAATTTATTTAAAAAACTTCTGATAAATAATTTTAAGGGACTTTTCATATTTATTGATTTGCGAATATAATTCACATGTTTGAGTATTTTTATGTTATTATGATTTATATATTCTATATAATGAATTAGAAATATATATATTCTGTGTAATATATAATGATTAAGTGTGTTTTATTTCAATATTTTTAATTGGTTAAAAAATTAAATAATATAGTTGATGCCTCCCATTATTGTGTTTGGATTCAACAATTTTAATTCTTAAATATACATATTCTATATAATGAATGATGATTGGGTGTGTTTCATTCAATATTTTTAATTGTTTAAAAAATTAAAATAATATAATCGATGCCTCCCATTGTGTTTGCATTCAACCATTTGAATTCTTAAATATATATAATCTATATAACGAATGATGATTGAGTATGTTTTAATTAAAAAAATAAAATAATATGCCTCCAACGTGTTTGCATTCAACCATTTTAATTAGTTAAAAAATGTAATGTTATTTTATTCATAAATTAAATGATGTACATGGGTGCTTTCATTATAATTTACTTTAGTTGTTTAAAAAAATAAAATAATATGCCTCCAACGTGTTTGCATTCAACCATTTTAATTTGTTAAAAAATGTAATGTTATTTTATTCATAAATTTGATGATGTATAAGGATACTTTCATTATAATTTACTTTAGTTGCTTTGTTAGTTAACATTATTTTTACAATGAATATTATTTTTATTTGTTTCATATTATATATATATATATATATATATATATATATATATAAATATTTTATTTTATAGATAAATTTATAAAATATTTAAAATTTTTTAAAATTAAAATATTGTAAATAATATAAAATTATTTATGCTAATGATATGTTTGAAATTTATAATGGATTAAATATTTTATTTCACTAATTCAATTATATTGATAAATACTATTTCTCACAGCGAATATTTGTAGTTTTGAATTAAATTTTGAGATTTCCATTAACCGTAATAAGGGATTTAAAAAATATGCAAAATTTACTTTAAAAAAATGTTTATGAATAACATAAAAAGGTTTATATTAATCATATGTTTGAAGTTGATTGTGCATGGAATGTTTTAATTTACTACTCCAATTATACAAATAAATAATAATTCTAATAAATAATACTTCTAAAGTTTGCATTTGTAAAATTATTTGAATAGGACAATCTATGTAGAGTTTGATAGTATATTAAATATGAAACATAACACCATCCTAGGTAAGAGTTAAGGTTATTCTTATGGTTTGTGATGTCTACACTAATTGTTTATATTTTTAGCATAGCACAATCTATTTAGAGTTTGATAGTATATTAAATATTAAACATAACATTATTCTAGGTAAGAGTCCAGGTTATTATCATGGTTTGTCATGTCCACACTAATTGTTTATATTTTTGGCATTTTAAGTTTTAGGCTTGAAACGTTTTATTTTTATATTTTAAATGTTTTTTTGGAATAGATTAAAAAAATTTAATCTTTGATTTTTGTTTAATCAAAGTGAAATAAGCATTCACTACATTTATATTATAAGGTTTAATATTTATTTCCTTACCCATTTTTGTAAAAGAAATGTAGAAGGTAGAATAGGAATGATAGGAAAAGTTGGAATGTGAGAAAGGAGAGGGATGAAAAAAGGGAAAAAAGGGTTATAAAGTGTTTGCATTTAGCTCAAAGGATAAACATTGGGGTGGCGATTAGGGGATTAAGTATGGAAGAAAGAGGGGTTGGGAGCTTTGCATATTGCCTATAGATGAAAAATGAGGTGGAGGAAATAGATGGATTGTAGGGAGGGGAATGAAAGAAGGGGTAGAAGGAAAATAAAGGTGGTTCGTGAAATCCAAATTGCACCTTACTTGAGAGGATGATGAGAAGATATGGATAGGAGAAAAGGTAGAGGACAAAGGAAAGGAGGTGTTATCACCAAAAAATTGATCATCTAGCCTAATTTACTACATGGATTGAAGTACACCATGTAAAGTAAATTTTACCATAGTAAAATTGCTTTCACTGTGAGAAATTACCTAATAAACCACCTCTGTTAAGTAATTTATAGTTAAACCCATGAAGAATAATTAAATAAATCATTATTTATTTGATTTTCTTCTAGGAATAATTAATTAAACCATTGTTTTATTAATATTCCTTATCAAATTTGACCCAATAATGAAAAAAACAGATAGATCATTATTTATCTTATTTTTCTCTAAGAATAATTAATTAATCACTAATTAATTATTATTCTTTGTTAAACTTGACTAAATCCCTTAGGAATAATTAAATAAATCTTTATTTGTTTATTATTCCTTAACTAATTCTTTGAGATGATAGATAAATCATTTATTATTTCTAAATAAAAGTTTAAATATTTTTTCCCTCCTAAACAAATATAATAAAATATTCCAAGTGGTTATTCCAAGAATGGGATTAATAATATTTTATTATTTCTCATTATTAGAGGATAACTCAATATTTTATTATAAATAGAAGGGTTTTCCATCCATTATTCACTTTTGATTATTTTCATTGTTGCACTCACTCTTGTAACTCTGATTATTTTCATTGTCGCACACCATATTTTTGTTGGGTTTACACATTATAGAGGAAAGAGACTCTACACAAGCTGAAGAAGTTTGAAGATAGCCAAAAACTCATCCCATAGAGAGGGACTGGTAACATTTATCTATTCTCTTCACAGGTGTTATAATAAAATTATTCTTTACATATCTTGTTTCCATTTGATGATTGGAGTTATTACTCTTTCTTTTTGTTGTTTAACTATGATTGTGGCATAGATTCGGACTTTGGTAGGTTTCGTTTCTTTTAGTTGCTGCAGATCTACAATGTTTAGCACCCATTTATATTGTTGAGATTGCTTGTCATCCATAATCTTAAGTGGGTTCTTTTCGTACATCTTTGAGAAGAAAACACTACAACAAAATTGGCGACTCCATTGCATTTTATACTTCGGATCCCGAAACTTGGGGGACCTTTGGTTTTCAAATTAGGGTTTCTTCTTTTTTCAATTCTATTAATGTTTCTTGTTATCACTCCAGGAAACTCTCCTAGGTTACAGCTCGGAGATGTCTGGTAACATATAATCTTCAATATTGTTCTTAGAACTATTGGAATGGATGATGGTTTGGATCAAGTCAGATAACCATTTCAGCTCTATTCTCACTGAAGACATGCATGAACACTCTGACCAATACAAGGCTTTAGACCACTAATGCTCAATAATTTATAAATTCAATGGATAGATGGAGAATACTGATTGTACTAGCAGATTGCAGACATAAACACATATGAATGGCCAACTACAGGAAGTAAATGAGACTTGCAAATCTAATTTATTAATGCAAAGATAAGATGATAGTTATTTGGCACTAGACACAGCAGAAAACCTGAATAACCTATTCAAGTGCAAGCATAGAATAACAAAGAGAATGGACATTGAACATATAATAGCAAAAGAAGCTTATATTGCTAGAATGAAGATGAGAAGCTTGAAGGAACAGAGGAGGAACAATATCCAGAAGTTGAACCCTTGTTACATTTAGTTTTCAACTATTTATAGCTCTTTACAATGCTCCTGAGCTCTTTAGAAGGCTCGACGCTTTAATCTATCCACTTTGTCCCTTAACTATTTTATTCCCTGAAGACAAGCATGGCTCGGAGGTTTTCTCCTTCTGACAGTGGAATAACCACCTTCAAGTAATTTGATGGACTGTTTAGGAGCTCTCTCGTGCCAGAGATGCCCCATAATGTTTGTTTTGATGAGCTGCGTTGGGCTATTGATGCGCTATGCTGCTCCATGATATTTCTATTTCGGGCTAGCTGCGCTGTCTGCTCCATGACTGCTTTGTCAGTTTGGGATGAGCTACGCGTGCTGTGGCCCTTTCAATTCCCCTTTTGGCCTTTGTTATTTCCTTTCCGGTCTCTGTCTCCCTTTGAATATTTAGAACTATTGTTTTTCTGTTAAACAGAGAAAAACGCTGCATATAGAAAAAAAACCTACCTATTTATTCTTTTCTGGACTTTAAAAGTCCTTAAACATGGTTTTCTTTTCATTGGGTTCACCTTTGCAGTGATATCACATCTCCACCGTTGATCTGGGTGCTCTAGATCCAATGGTTGTGATCCGTTTCAAGCAGCTCTTTTGTATTGGAGTTAACTGCCTGATGAGGGTAGTTTCCTTTCTCCTCACCCTGGACACGTGGCAGCCACTGTATGGCATTGGGCAGAGCCTGGCCAAAACCATTTACTGCCCACGGCCTGCCCGAAAACCTACCTGTTTCGTGATTTCTTTTGTGTTTCAAAAATGCGTCAAAACATTGAAAATCATTAAAAAATGGTTCTGGCAGACTTCAAATATTATATTTTTCACTTCCCGGACCCTTTCGGGTCCAAGCTTCATCGCTATCGGTGCTGCCCTGTTTCCCTTTATATTTCATTATATAACGAAATACATTAAAATGTATTTAAAACAGGCTTACTACAGACCTGAAATTTTATACAATATTATCTATAACACCATCGGGTCCGCATCATCGCATCGCACACATGAAGGTGTAAAGGCTCTACCCCTTGGTTTTCCCAATTGCAATCTGCCAATGCGACGTGGGCCATCGATCTGCGCATGCGATTGATGGTCCATGTTGAATCGCCGATCACAATCAGTCATTGCATACTGTCTATGTCGATACCTTCACTGATGCGAGTCGCTGATCCGATCATCCGCGATCGCTGATCGGCGGTGTCATGCGCCAATTACCACTACCCGCCTGTGCCGATCAGATTCGCCGATGCAATCCACCGATCAGATCTGGATCGTTGACCGGCCAGATCGAACGGTTGTCGTGCATTTGGACTGTTAAGGCTGTGATTTTGGTTTTTTTCATGGTTTTGGAGTGTTTTTGGCTCTCGATAGTGTATTTTTTCCCTTCCCAAGGCTATTGGCATGTTATGGTTTTGACTTTAAATGATCCTTAAGAGGATTTTGAACACTTTTGGGGCATACTTGGATCCTTTTGCATGATTTTAAGCAAACTTTGGAGACTTTGGCAGTGTTTTGGTCCATTTTTTGGGCCAAACGCCTCCAAGGCTAACACTGGCTCCTTCTGGGGATGAAATCCTCCCTGTGAGGTTTCAAGAACTACAGAACAATGCCTTTCTTGTAAAAAACAAGATCAAATCTTCCTCCTAGTGTTGCATTGGGCATGGAGTCTATTTAGCATTAAATAAAACTTGAAAACAACATATTTACAATACCAAGGCTTAAAAGCCTTAACTGAAATAAATTTTGAAGAACAACCCACTGGCTGGGCCATTAAAAACATCTCCTCCTTCCTTTAATGTATCCCTTTTGAGAAAACAGTCACCAAACTGAAAATTGACCCTTTTTACCTTTTTATCAAAGGTTTCTTTCTCTTGGTCAATGTGCATATCAGCAAAATCATCAAAGACTTGCAAAAGCCTATTGATTTGATCCTCTACTTCCAAAACTTTCCAGCATTTGGTATTATCAGGTAGAGATGGTCTATAATACACCTCATCTCTGTATGCTTTCAGCGTTGGATGTTTTGCTTGGAAGGTTTTGTACACATGCTGAATGATAAGGTCTGCTTCATACTCTGTTGCGTCATTTGTGACCTGAAAAGTTAATATAAAAGATGAATCAATGTATTCCTCTGTAGGGGGCACAAGGAACTCACCTGTTCCTGTAGCTTCCCTAGAGAAAGCCCCACAAAGAACATGTCCCAAACCTGTGGGCCTTCTTCCTCTTTGGTCTGGCAAACTGTTTTTTTAAGCTGCATAGAGGCCAACTGATAAGGCTTGGTAATGTCAAGACCGAGCTTATCCATGACAACCTTGGGCATTGGATTATGGCTGGCTCTAGTGTCCAGAAGGAAATTGTGAAGGATTTTATCATGAATAGTCAGAGAGACATAGAATCATGGGTAGTTGTCTTCACAATTTTAAATCATTGGGCTGAGAATAACAGCTGGTTGGTCATCTTGCAGATTTACATAGTCAGTGGAAGCTTGGATGGCATTAGGATCAAGAGCCTCAAGGATAGATTTCTTGAAGGACTCATTCTTCACTGGCTCAATCAGAGGCATGGGTATTCTTAGCTTTTGAATTTCTGATTGAAAACTGAAAGAAGAAGGGGACTTCTCAAGGCCTCTTACCTCTATGGCTGGAGCTTTGAGGATGATGGGATCAACTACCAGTTGCTTTTGCTTATTAGCTTGATGTACTGTAGGGACAACAACTCTGTGAACAGGAGTCTACTTGACATTATTCATCTTTGACCCCAGATTATATCTGTGCTGATCTTCAATTTGCATAATAGCTTCCCCATCCCATTCTTAGCTGATCTAGTCATTGAATTATGACTTTTCATAGGCAACTGAGGTAAAAAAGGAGGCATTGCCTTTGTCTTCCAGACAATGGATCTCATCATCTTCAAACTGCTCTTCTTCCATGACTGAATTTTGAAAAGGAGCCTTCACGCTTTGGTCTTCATTCGCATCTTTGTTTCTTTGCAAAATCTGCAACTACTCATTAGTTCTTCTATATGGATTTAGATTTGGATTTCTAGGACCAAAGGCATTAGGCACTCTTCCTTTCCCCGGGTGCTGCTTAACCTTAAATTTGGAAAATTCAGAGGCTAATGACTCTATCATCTTGGCCATTTTATCTATCTTGGGATCAGAGGATGATGAAGACTCGCCCCTCTGTCTCCTTCTGTCAACATTACCTTTGAGCTTTTATGCAACCATGATGTTGGATTCTACTTCCAAGGATGCATCTTGCATATCAGCCAAAGAAGCACATCACCTCTCCCTCAACAGTAAACAGAAGTCAAATTCAAAGGCATTGGCATAGATGAGTCTAGCAGAGGTAGTGGTGGGTTTTACTTTAGCTGGCATCTTGTTGTACATGTGGTTAAATCTCTTATTAAAATCAGACATCAGCTCACCATTTTCCCTCTTTAAGTTCCCAAAATTGGTGTGGTAGTAGAGGAGATCCTTCTTATCCCCCCAATACTTCAGAAATGCATCATCTAAAGCCTCAATATCTGCTATAGATCTTGGTGTCAGTTCCCTGAACCATTTTCTAGCCTCTCCATCTAGGCTTTGAACAAAGACTCTCATCCAGACATCATCTTCACTAATGTCCAAGTTATCAGCATAGTTATAGAATGACTCAAGATGTTCTTCAGCTGAAACACCTTCAGTCCCAGTGAACTTAGGCATATACTTCTGATATTCTCCAGTAGGCATGGCATTCAAAGTAGTGGGCAGTATTAGAGGTCCAAACCTAGCAGCTATGATTCTTTCCATTTTGGTCGGTGCTTGTAGACCTGCCATAGTTGTGGTGGCTAAAAGAGTACCGACAGTCTGAATGATAGAGGGTTGAGAAGTGATTGATAGGACTGAAGGGGTATGATGGATAGGAGGTGAAGTTTCCTTTGGGCATACAACAAAAGGAGAACCTAAAGAATAAGGAGCTTTATGAATCTCTGGGAGTTTTTCTTCACTGCTAGTATTAGATGCTATACTCTCAACATGTATTTGTTCTATTACAGGCCTTTCTTGAAGAGATATAGGAGATTGTTTAGGTTTACCTGAACCTGATGCTCCTTTATACAATACCTTTCTCTCTTTGATGATTTTTTCAGGGTCAGGTACTGGGTCAACTTGTAGCTTCTAAGGATTTCTCTGAGTATGCCTCACAAACTAAGCCATAACTATGAAGTGGAGTCGCCTAGAGGTTCGGCCTCTAGTAGAGTCGCCAAATAGATGATTACAACCAAAAAAGTGCCCAGACTTTGTCTATCATCAAAGTTGGATCTATGTCATTTCCCAGGGAAGTTGAGCTTCAGTTTCCTCTCCTCGGCAATGACGCCAATTATGTTATCACTCCAGGAAACTCTCCTAGGTTATAGCTCAGAGATGTTTGGTAACATATAATCTTTAATATTGTTCTTAGAACTATTGGAATGGATGATGGTTTGGATCAAGTCAGATAACCATTTTAGCGTTATTCTCACTCAAGACATGCATGAACACTCTGACCAATACAAGGCTTTAGACCACTAATGCTCAATAATTTATAAATTCAATGGATAGATGGAGAATACTAACTGTACCAGCAGATTGCATACAGGAAGTAAATGATACTTGCAAATCTAATTTATCAATGCGGAGATAAGATGACAGTTATCTAGCACTAGACACAGCAGAAAACGTGAATAACCTATTCAAGTGCAAGCATAGAACAACAAAGAGAATGGATATTGAACATATAATAGAAAAAGAAGCTTATATTTCTAGAATGAAGATGAGAAGCTTGAAGGAACAAAGGAGGAACAATCTCCAGAAGTTGAACCCTTGTTACATTTAGTTCTCAGCTATTTATAGCTCTTTACCATGCTCTTGAGCTCTTTAGAAGGCTCGACATCTTAATCTATCCACTCTGTCCCTTAACTATTTGATTCCCTGAAGACAAGCATGTGTTGGAGGTTTTATCCTTTTGGCAGAGGAATAACCACCTTCGAGCAATTTGATGCATTTTCTGGGAGCTCTCTCATGCCAGAGATGCCCCATAATGTTTGTTTTGATGAGATGCATTGGGCTATTGATGCGCTGTGCTACTCCATGATATTTATGTTTCGGGCTAGCTACATTGTCTGCTCCATGACTGCTTTGCTAGTTTGGGATGAGCTGCGCATGTTGTGCCCCTTTCAATTCCCCTTCTGAACTTTGTTATTTCCTTTCTAGTCTCCGTCTCCCTTTAAATATTTAAAACTACTGCTTTTTTGTTAAACAGAGAAAAACGCTGCATATAGCAAAAATTCTGGCCTATTTCTACTTTTTTGGACTATAAAAGTCCTTAAACATGGTTTTCTTTTCATTGGGTCTGCCTTTGCAGTGATATCACATCTCCACCATTGATCTGGGTGCTCTAGATCCAACGGTTGTGATCCGTTTCGGGCAGCTCTTTTGTACTGGAGTTAATCGCCCGATGAGGGTGGTTTTCTCTCTCCTCACCCTGGACACGTGGCAACCATTGTATGGCATCGGGTGGAGCCCAGCCAAAGCCATTTATCTATCGCCCATGGCTCGCCTGAAACCCTGCCTGTTTCGCGATTTCTTTTTTGTTTCAAAAATGCGTCAAAACATTCAAAATCATTAAAAAATGGTTCCTGCAGACTTAAAATATTATATTTTTCACTTCCCGGACCCTTTTGGGTCCAGGTTTCATCGCTATAGGCACTACCTTATTTCCTTTTGTATTTCATTATATAATGAAATACATTAAAATATATTTAAAATAGGCTTACTACAGACTTTAAATTTTATACAATATTATCTATAACATCGTCGGGTCCGCATCATCGCATCACACACATGAAGGTGTAAAGGCTCTGCCCCTTGGTTTTCCGATTGTAATCCGCCGATGTGATGTGGGTCATCGATTTGCGTGGTCAGTCGATGTTCCACGTTGAATCGCCAATCGTAATCGCTCATTGCATACTGTCTACGCCGACACCTCCGTCGATGCGACCTGTCGATAATGACTCGCTGATCCGATCATCGGAGATCGCTGATTGATGGTGTCTTGCGCCGATTGCCACTGCCCACCTATGCTGATCAGATCTGCTGATGAAATCCGCCGATCAGATCTGGACCGTTGATCAGCCATATCAAACGACTGTCATGCATTTGGACTGTTAAGCCTATGATTTTGGTTTTTTCATGGTTTTGGAGTGCTTTTGTCTCTCGATAGTGTATTTTTGCCCTTCCGAGGGCTCTTGGCATGCGATGGTTTTGACTTTGAATGATCCTTAAGAGGATTTTGAAGACTTTTGGGGCATACTTGGATCCTTTGGTATGATTTTAAGAAAACATTGGAGACTTTGGGAGTGTTTTGGGTCCATTTTTTGGGCCAAACGCCTCCAAGGCTAACATTTCCTAGTTTTTTAAACTTCGATCTGTTAAAATTATTACTTACGCAAGATTTCAGGTCATTTTGTAGTTGATAAGGAGCCAAGAATGCACTAAATAGTGCAAAAGGTGTGATCCCTACAAACAAATAGGTCAGTACTTGCGCTTTCTAGGTTTTAGGGTTTTTCTCAGATCAGTTTCCAAGTTTTGCAGAGAGTTGTCTGCTGGGTTGTATGACCTCTGTCTCATCCCACTTAGGCCTTTCTGCACTCTGATTTACTCATCGAAGTCGAATTTAGCCTCCCCTAGGGCTTCTAGTACGCTTCCACCATTCTAAGAGGAGTTTAGCTGAGTGAGTAGTCTGAATTTCTGTAGTGCTTTCAGACACATTTTCTAGGTCTATACCCTTTTGTTTCAGATATGTTAAGATAGGTTATTACCATCCACAGTTTTACATTTAAACTTGTTTGGTCATTTGCCTTAGGGTCCCATCAGTTACCCTAGGTGTTACACCGATCTCCCTATCTTTTTGTAGTGATCTTCCTCTCTGGTTTTTTGCTGTTGCTACAGCACTTTCCAGTAACTTAGTGTCATTTGATCCCAGTCACACCGATATTTAGATATCTTGACCATTTTAATGTATTTCCCATTGATTTAGGCACTGACTAGCACAGTGTTTGCAAACCCAATTTGAGTGGGGTTTAGTTAATTGTTTTGATTTTCATTTTCTGTTATTAATTTTAGTTTATTTTTAGCAAGCTTTTTTCTTTTTTACAAACATGATCTGGGCTTAATCAATTAATACATTTTCACACATAAGCACACCTTAAGCAAAGTGCATTTGATTTACACCGCAAAGCCAAGACTTAACATAATAAATTTATCTCCCCGCATCGAGACAAAGATATATTGTTGATCTCCCTTCACCATTTCTATGTCACATGTGTCTTACCACCATTTCACTACCAAGGCATTTGTCATGGAGAATATTAGACCTTCACCATCAGTTTCCACTTGGGCATATTACTCTTCCCCACCGGGTTCGAGTTCATAGCCCTTCGAGTCCCCACATCGACTCTTCTCCTGGTTCATTTGATTCCTCATATGATTCTGAGCCTCCAACGCATATAGTCACCATGTCTGGACCCACAGCTAGTGCAGGAACCCAACCTGGTGTTGGCTCCGATTCTATTCTGGTGCTCACATCAACTAGAACAGTCTCATGAACCATTCTAGCAGACCCCATGCTCCCCTTTATGGCTAGTTTAAGTCTACTGGTTTTTAACCAGTTGATAAACAACCCCTTACACCATGATGTTGGTTGGCCCTCTATGCTGAATAAGCTTCCCTCTGACATCCCAAAGTTTGATGGTAATGCTGGAGAGGATCCTACCAACCATGTTCAATCCTTCCACATGTGGTGTTCGTCCAACTCCATAACCGATGACTCCATTCGTCTTCAACTCTTCCAACGCACACTCACTGGAGACGCTGCAAAATGGTATGTATACCAGCCCTTCGCATCTCATTCCATTTTTGTGACACTTCCTAAAGCATTCCTTTCATATTTCCAGTTACCTTTCCGGTACGACACTGGTACGAAGTTATTGACCACATTCCGTCAGTCCTCCATCACTCACCTTTATGACCATGTTCAAGAGTGGCGTCGAAGGAAGAGCACGTGTCGTGTTCCAACTTTCGATGACCTTGTCTATCTAGATTGGTTTCTTAGGAACCTTTTATCTCCTATTTGAAAAGATGTTGCATCCCACTTTCCTCAGATTGAGGAAGAAGCTATCCAAACCGTTATGAGATATGATCTGATTTATGCACATTCGGTTATGTCTATACCATCATTCCGGACCTCCCTTGTCCTGGAAGTTCCAATGCACTAAGGGCATCTCATGCCACCAACGGTATCATTGGATCCCTTTCACACTCTTCACCGTATACTAAGAAAAGTTATGGCTACCCATAGGGGGGAACTAGTTCCTCCAACACTTATGCCCCTCCTGCTAGCAACATGTTTCCAGGGCCCCAACCCGTCTACCAAACTGTTTCTCCTCCTTATTCACAGTCAAGCACTACAGCACCCTAAGCATTAGCGCCATAGCCTCCCATGCATCCTCATCCCTAGCAGCCACCGCCCCCTATGGGCTAGGTGTTTGCACAATAGAATGCTACCAATCCCCCAAATTTGAAGAAAAAGAATAAGGGGAAGGGTATCAAGGGTAACCAGGGTAATCAAGGTAACTAGCCTAGTGAACCCCAATGGAACCAGTCTAACACCAACAACCAGCAACAAGGCCGCCAGTGCAAGAAAAACAAGGCTCTTTGTACGAATAAGCCTTGCGCATGTTGTGGTGTACATGGCTATTATACTCATGAGTGTCCTCTTTTACCCCAGATGCACCAAATGTGGGAAGCTCAAGTAGCTTCTAGAGGTCAGCAATTGCCTCAGAATCCTGCACCAACCCAACCAGCAGTGCTCACAAATCCTTTCCCTCAGCAAGGATGTGTTGTTGCTCAACCTTGGCGAGGTCAAGTAGCCCATCCCCCCCAACCTTCTTGTTATAGACATTTTTGTGCCTTGCAGCTCCAAGCATGAAATGTCCATAAACCAAGGGCTCCTAAGTCCCTAAAAGTGTCATTCCAACCCCTAAAGGAACAAGGTCAACAAATTACAGCTTCTCCCAGAAGTTCTCCACCAAAAACTGCTCAGAATAAGTCAAAACAGGATCATTTTAGCTGCTCCACTGGCTAGCTGCGTTGCATAGCACCTAAACACACTAGCTGGGTGCGTTGCAACGCACCCAAATGCACTATGATGGTGCGTTGAGCGGGAAATGACAAATGGCAGTGCCAATCCGCGAGGTGGAAAGACAATGGAAGCTTCCAGAATCTTCTCCTATGACACTTGCCTCACTGAATTCGACCAAGGATGAGTAAGAGGCTTTCAGTCTCCAAGTCGAAGCAAGAACTGATAGAGAGAAGACATTAATCAAATCACAAGCTGACTCATCCTCCTTGCATACATCTATATATGGATCCCTCATCCCAGAGATCCAGAGGCTGGAATTTTGCACATTGTAAGGAATTGCTGTTGGTTTTGAGACAGATATCAGAGTATTGGGTGATTTATGCTTTGTTGGAGGTGAAGAGGGGCTTCTGTGCTGGGAGGTTGATGTTGGGTTAGGAATCATTGGTTGTAACTCCTCCTGGATCTTCTTGTATATCAATAAAAACTATTTGAGTTTTTCCTCCATGCTTTTGTATCATTGATGCTTGTTACATTTGTATGGTTAGCTTAAATCTGATCCTAAGCTGTTTATGAATATAGATCCATGTCTTTGTATAGTTTTCTTCTTCTGTGATCTTACAAGTACTTGGTGAAGCTGGGTAAGTAAGAGAGTAGGTAGCTGGAAGCTGTCAAAGAAGAGAGGGATTGGATCAAAGGATTAGCGCAAGACACAGGTCGGTTCTTTCTATCCCCCTCTATCTTTAATTCATAAATGAAATACAAAAGTAGTTTTTCTCTGTTTGTTTCTAAGGCAGCTGTCACACCTTAGTGGGATAGAGCAGTTCTAAATAGACACTTTTCCCGGTAACAAAATGGCGCCTCCACTTTGAGACGATAAGTGCCAGTACGGACTTGTGCTCCTACGTACCGTCGAGTATATTTTGGGAGACCCCTATAGGCTTAAATCCTTTATCCATAGGAAGCCGTGTCTGCCGCCCTATCGATCACAATGCACTGAACACAACATTCGGGAAGATTGACTACCGTACCGTAAAAAGTATTATGCAGTTTTGCGATTGGTTAGGTACTCCCTCTACCTAGATCTCCAGAGCAGTCCCTTTCGTTCCTTTTCAGACTCCTTAACGGAAAAGGTCCATCTGAGCACTTGTCACTTCAGGCTCATTAAAAATCGAAGGAGACTAGAGTCATCTTTTGTTTTTTCTCGACTCTTAAAAACTGAAAAAACAAGTTGTGTCAAAGCGTCTAAAAATTTATTTTAAATGGAATATTCATTACCCCTTTCCTACATTGACCTTGGGTTGAGAAAATGGAGTCTACCAACCAAGGAATTCCCCTTGGAGGAAATCCTAGTCCCTTCTCCTCTTGGGGAGATGTTGGTGCACCCCATATGGCCACATTCTCGCTTCCAGGACTAACAATTGGTTTTCCTGTATGGCTCTTCTCAACCTCTGTCGTTCAGAACACCACTATTCCTGAACAATCAAATCGGCAATTAGACGAGTCCAGAGTTGCCCACCAACCTTCTACTTCCTATAATTCTTCTTCTCCTCCTTCCTCTTCGCTTGATGGGGCTGGTAAAGCCAAAAGTCAAGTTCCTAAGGAGAAGAAGGAAAAGAAGAAGAAAGAGAAGAAGAAGAAGGAGCCAAAGGCGAATGGGGTAAAATGAGTGTCGTCTAACGAAAATCCACACACTGCACCGACCAGGCCTAAATCGCCATGTGTCATTTGCAAAGGATACCACTTTCACAAAGATTGTCCTTGCATCCCTCGGATATTAAGGGACTGGTCTCCTAGATTGCACAACCCGGTGTCGTCAACCTCTGATGATCATGTTGAAAGCACACCGTCGACTAGTGAAAGTGAAGTCTCTGGACAAAAAGGAAAATATAGATTTCCTTTAAACTGTGTGAAGCCGATCATGTCGTTCACTGTTGTCCCTTCTTAGACGAAGCTAAAAGAGTTTTGGATGATCGTCCGGTTTCACCGTTATGACTTCCTCCTGGATATAAAAAACTCTTGCCGAGTCCGTCACTAGTTGAAAATCCGGCTGGCCCGCTCAGGTGGTCGGCTGAAGCACCTATCATTGAAGATAAACCAGCTGGATCCATACCAGACGAAAGTCAAAAGGTCGAGGCGGCAGTTGACCCGGTCTTGCCTCTAGAGGTTTCATCTTCAGATGATACAGTCACTGAGGAGGACAAGGATGACACCATCCAAATTCTCTTCATAAGCACAGACTCCAACGAACATGGGGGAAATTTACCCGTTCCTTTACCGCAGGAAGGAAGTTCGTCAGATTCGTACCCGACCGTCTATTCGGTCCCACCTCCAAGCAACCTAGTTGTCTCCTTCGACTGGAATCAACTAGGCAGACCCCGTTTACCAGCAAGCATACCATTCCGAATTATCGTTCAAATATATAGAATGGTTATGGCTGGTACCATCATAGATGAAGGGGCTTCTGTGAGTATCCTTTCCTCAACTGCTTGGAAAGTGCTTGGTTCGCCATCGCTTCTGCCTGAGATGAGAAATCTGACAGGCTTTGATAAAGGAACCAGTCGACCTTTAGGGATCCTTCACGATGTGCCCATAACATTGAGAGGGAAAACCGTTCACCTGAATGTAATGGTAGTTCAAGGACCCCTAGATTACAATGTACTTCTTGGACGAGACTATATTTATTGCATGAGAGCCATTGTCTCATCACTCTTTAGAGTAATGTGTTTTCCGCACGAAGGAAGAGTGGTCAAGCTTGTGGACCAGCTTTCATTCCCCGGATCATACAGAGCAAATAGTCATATACCATCCCTGAATGGTCTTTTCACGCAAGAAATGTCTCAATCTCCAGTCCGTCCTCCCGATGAGCGTGAGTAATTCGGAGGGATATGACTGAAACCCAGGGGACATGCATCCTGGTCTGCTTCGGCAGGAAAACTTCAGGTATAGAGTAGGTTTCCTCGGGAGAATATGCCTAGTCTGTACCCCCGTCCATGAGTGGAAGAGGGGGTTATTCTAGTACAGTAATCTCTTGTCAAAGTTATGAGAGTTGGCGAGCACCACCACTCACCTTTGTTTATCTCGGTAGACATCGCCAAAGAAGTGTTTTGTTTGCGCCATGAATAGAACGATCTTTGAGTAACCTGTAAGAGGTAGGCCTCTCTCGGTAAAACAAATGTTTTAACGGACTAAAGAAGGGGTAACCTTGAAACTCTGTTTTATACCTGGGGGCATGCAAACCTTTTGGAATGCAAGCGAAGAGCGACTATTTATTTTTTTTAAATTTTTAGGACCTCTAACCCTTTAAACTCGTAGGATTGGTCGTCTCCTAACTTGCATAAAGAAAGGATGTGGGGCAAAACTCTAAAAGTTGTCGTTTTTATATGAGACATTCTTATCATACGACTGGATTAATCGAGCAGTTTTAGCACATGGTTCAAGCTCGTTAAAAATAAACATAAGACATGAGCGAATGTTTCCACCCGCGTTTAAGCTCGTTAAAAAATGAACTATTCCCCGGTAACTAACCACCGTGAATGTAGTACTTCAGCCATTAAATCCTTGGTCGTGTTTGCACCGTCACCTCCACTTTTTCATTGGCCGATCATTCACCTCCATTTTGATTGTTTACCCATTTTGAGGAACAGCTGCGAAGAGTGATTTCACTAGCCATCCTTGTGACACTGCCGTGATTGGAAAATTCCAAACCTTACTTAGAATCAGCTGCTACCCATTTTATCACTCGTTCCTCAAAATATGAGTCTCCTTTAAGTTCTTTTCAACTGACTCGTAAAATATGAAAAGATTGTCGAGCCATTGGCCTCTCCATCTCGTTAAAGGGACAGGAAGTGCTATCCCTCCTCTAGATTTTAATCTTTTTGGACCTGAGGGATTATTACACAAAAATATCGAGCGCTTGTTTTGTTCGGCTCGTTAAAACTATCGAAAATTCATCCCTTCTGTATTGTTTTATACTTTTTCGGACTTAAGGGACTAGATGATGAAAAAGGAATTTTGGAGTTACCTTTACGTACCTTTTCAGACTCTCTAAAAATGAAAAGGACCGAGTTATCTTTGTCGTTAAACTCGTTAAAAAGATTAATAGCGACAAACTTGTCTTTAGACAAGAACGAGTTTCACTATCGCTAGGCTCGTTAAAGCATAGCGATGGGTTTGCCCGAAGGGCAAATTATAGAACAAGCATATGTTATCCTGCTCAAGCTTGATAAAAATAAAGAGGTACTGGTCAGCAATGACTGGGGAAAAATTGGGAAGAAAACTCAAAGAATCTTTATTGGTAGCAAGTCGCTCTTGAACATGACACTTCCACTCCGTATCCGAGTCGGGTTGGGTTGTTTCATTCACCGGTCACATCGCCATGGTCACGACATACCATCCACATTTGGGGTTAATGCTACCAATCCATCACATCAGTGTCGCCGACATGTTCAAGAGAAGTCATCCGGAGAAGTCACATGTGTCCCACCCACTACCATACATTATACTCCATACTCTCATGACCGCCACCCTGAACCGTATATCATTAGATCATTTTCACCTCCATCAAGATCATTTGCTCCGTTCCGTGTCATTGATGTGGGATTCATTAAGGCCCTCCTTTGACGGATCACTTCTTGTCGACATCAGCTCATTATCCAAGAAGTTGGTCTAGGAACACCCCATTCAGTACTTTGAAGCTTGCATGCCTTAATGGCAAGTTTCTCACTTCCGGCGACAAGTTTACATCAATGGCCTTCGACCGAAAGATTTTGCGTGGTGTTCGACGCCAAGTCCTTTATTCACACCACGTGAATTGTACTGCAGTACCTTGAGGGTCATTATCATTATCGGTGATTCCTCTCACGCTTGTTAACAGTTTACATCATTGACTGGTAATCAAGCGATGTCTTTCCATGTACAACTTCAGAACATTTCTCACATGGATCGACTTGTACCTCGAGTGAAGATCGGACGAGATTGAAGACCCCGGATCTAGTTTCATCCATCCGGGCTGCGATATATATTCAGGGAAATAAAGACATTAAATGTACAACATTGCAGCACAGACAATCATCCTACCAAAAGGATGATGGCTCTATCAGAATCATCAATCTACACTCAGACGATTGTCTGTCCTATGTACATGAAAATGAATTTATAAAGCTGAGCATGGGAATGCCCGCCTCAGCTAGATCATGAAAAACAGTATGAAGATAATGTATTGTATTGTATCTTATTACAAGTCTCCTCCCAACATTGAAAGAACTTCGGATCCTTATAATAAATCATTTCACCCGATTAACGGCCTCATACTTTAGGGGGCAACTGTTATAGACATTTTTGTGCCTTGCAGCTCCAAGCATGAAATGTCCATAAACCAAGGGCTCCTAAGTCCCTAAAACTGTTGTTCCAACCCCTAAAGGAATAAGGTCAACAAATTACAGCTTCTCCCAGAAGTTCTCCACCAGAAACTGCTCAGAATAAGTCAAAACAAGATCATTTCAGCTGCTCCACTGGCTAGTTGCGTTGCATAGCACCTAAACACACTAGTTGGGTGCATTGCAACGCACCCAAATGCACTATGAGGGTGCGTTGAGTGGGAAATGACAAATGGCAGTGCCAATCCGCGAGGTGGAAAGACAATGGAAGCTTCCAGAATCTTCTCCTATGACACTTGCCTCACTGAATTCGACCAAGGATGAGTAAGAGGCTTTCAGTCTCCAAGTAGAAGCAAGAACTGACAGAGAGAAGACACTAATCAAATCACAAGCTGACTCATCCTCCTTGCATACATCTATATATGGATCCCTCATCCCAGAGATCCAGAGGCTGGAATTTTTCACATTGTAAGGAATTGATGTTGGTTTTGAGACAGAGATCAGAGTATTGGGTGATTTATGCTTTGTTGGAGGTGAAGAGGGGCTTCTTTGCTGGGAGGTTGATGCTGGGTCAGGAATCATCGGTTGTAACTCCTCCTGGATCTTCTTGTATATCAATAAAAACTATTTGAGTTTTTCCTCCATGCTTTTGTATCATTGATGCTTGTTACATTTGTATGGTTAGCTTAAATCGGATCCTAAGCTGTTTATGAATATAGATCCATGTCTTTGTATAGTTTTCTTCTTCTGTGATCTTACAGGTACTTGGTGAAGCTGGGCAAGTAAGAGAGCAGGTAGCTGGAAGCTATCAAAGAAGAGAGGGATTGGATCAAAGGATTAGCGCAAGACACAGGTCGGTTCTTTCTATCCCCCTCTATCTTTAATTCATAAAGGAAATACAAAAGTAGTTTTTCTCTGTTTGTTTCTAAGGCAGCTGTCACACCTTAGTGGGATAGAGCAGTTCTAAATAGACACTTTTCCCGGTAACACTTCTGGTCCTAGTGACTACCAGACCCTTATGATGAACTCTGATGAGGTTAACCTATCCAATATCAACCTACAAACTTGGTCGCATCAATATGACAAGCACTCAACTTCGTTTGCTACCGAGTCCATAACCCAAGTGTCTGCTGAGCCTCTTACAACACCAAATGGTCCTTTAAAGATCCCTCAACCTAAGTCTGAGGCCATTCCTAAGATTCCAAAGGGACCATTACACCGTAATGCGGCTTCTAAAAAAGCTTCCCATACATATAGTATAGTAGACAATTTGGCGTAATCACCTGCTGCCATGTCAATGCTGGAAGTACCCCAGTCATGCCCATCCCAAAAGAAAGCTCTACTAACTGACTTGGGTAAAGTAGATCATTCTGACAATCGTAAAGTAGATGCCTTCATCTATTGCTTTCCAAATACCGGTTAGAGTCTGTAATTCCATCATCTCCAGATGCATTATTGACTAAGGCGCATCCACCTGTGTGATGTCTGCTGCTATTTGGAAACATCTTAAGTCACTTGAGTTGTCCCCCTCCACCCTCACTTTGTGTGCTTGGGATGGAAACCCCTCCCAGCCCCTTGGAATGTACTGGAACTGTCCAGTGACCCTTGCAAGAAAGACTGTCCATGTCGACAGTGAAGTCATTGATGCCCCTTTGGATTACAACATTCTCTTAGGTCGTAGTTACACATATGCTATGTTAGTCATCGCATCTGCGATTTTCCTCAACATGTGCTTCCCCCATGAATGGAATATCATTTCCATCAATCAGTTGACTTACTACGAGCCGACATCCGTGATCTCCCACGAGTCCATTATCTCGTCAGTGCCTGATAAATAGTCTTCAACTGCTTCAACCTCAAATCCTATGTCTATGAGTGTTTTCCTGTTACAAGTGTCATGGGCTACCCTTAAGCAGTCTGGTACACTTAATCAACAACCAACTCCTCAGCACCCTGTTGTTTCTCTTCCAACTAAACCCTCTAGACCCACTCCCCCATGACCTCCACCATTTGTGGGTGCCTCTCATATGTTCCCACCAGGAATTGTTCCTCCAGGTCTCAACCATCTAGGAGCTATTCTGCTGGGACATTATCCTGCTGGCCAGATACTATTCTTATTCCCCCCTTTGAGAATTTTTCTGTACTTGTCATGGCTTCACTGGTCCTTCCTAACATGACTCTGGGGATCTTAGTATGGTAAATCAATCCCCTTGCAAACATTCCACCTGTTCATCCAAGACCATATCATGCTTTGACCCCAGTTCAACCAGTCCCCATGACCCCTTTCGTGCTTCATTTCCATCACAACCTCAATGGGAACCTGTAGGTTTTAACCCCATACAGAAATTACCTGCATACAAATTTTAAAACACAGAAAATAAACAATGCGAGAGCATAACACATAAAACACATATACACAGAGATTTCCCCCTGGATCCTAAAACCAGGACCACCAGCTTAACTTTTCATTAAGTTCCTTTCAATGTTACAATACATATTTATACATGCCGAAGCATCCAATACCATGGACCGAAAACCATCGTGTCCAAAACCATGTGCGAAAAGCATGCACAAAACCATAGGTAGGTTCACCCAACCTAATATAGGGTCCAAAAAAGAATTTTCGAGGCGCTGCCCTGGACCCCGTAGAGGGGGGCTACCCACCCCCCTCAAACCCCCCTGTGACCCCCCCCGCTGCGCAATCGATGCATTGAAGGGCGGGCTCCATCCCCCTCTAATCCCTTGGTTCACCACATGGGCTAGTCATGGAAATAATATAACATAACCAAACATTCTCCCACTTGTTGTTTTCTTTCCACAGGGACCCACAAGAGAGCTTAGTCATTTATCCAGCCCTGCAACGCCCATTGTTTCTCTACACAAAGAGAATTTTTCAAAGCTCACAGATTTTGTCAATGCATTTGCAGTACTATTCAAAGTGTTCACCTTTACTAGCAACACCTTTTTGTCTTCTATCATATCCCTCACAAAGTGATACTAAACATCAATGTGTTTTATCTTTGAATAATAAGCAGTGTTCTTTGCCAAGAAAATTTCACTTTAGCTGTCACAGTCTATCCTTATAGCTCCCTATCCTAACCCCATACTTGAACACAATCTCTGCAACCAAACTGCTTCCTTGCTTGCATGAGTGGCTACCATGTATTCTGCCTTTGTAGTTGATAGTGCCACTACAAATTGTTTCTTACTCATGCAATTGACTGCACCTCCAAATAGGTTAAACACGTACCCACTTGTAGATCCTCTCTGATCCAGATCTCTAGCCCAGTATACATCAAAAAAGCCACGAATATCCAACACTCTTTCCAATCCTGGTCTTCCTTGGTAGCACAAACCATAATCACTAGTGCCACGCAAATACCTGAAAGACCACTTCATTGTTGTCCAATGATACTTCCCTGGTTTTGACATAAACTTGCTCAATACTCCCACTTCATGTGCAATGTCTGGTCTCATACAGACCATCGCATACATCACAGTAATGACTACACTTGCATATAGACCATGAGACATGTCCTCTTCCTCTTCTTGTGTCTTGGGACACTATTCAACAGATAAATTTACACCTACAGGTAGGAACCTTCACCAGTTTACTATCCTGCATATTAAACTTCTACAATATTGTCTCAACATACTTCCTCTGGTTTAACCTCAGCTTCCCCTTTTCCTGATCTCTTTTAATTTCCATGCCTAAAATATAGTTTGCGGCACCAAGATATTTCTTGTTGAATTTGGAGGACAATTGGGTCTTCAAATCCTAGATAATTTCTTTGTCATTTCCAACCAGCAACATGTCATCCACATACAAGACCAGATAAATAACACGGTCACCAATTAATTTAAAATACACACAGTGATCTACTTTTCTTCTGGCAAAGCCAAGTCCTCGTATAAATGTATCAAATTTGTGATACCACATCCTTGGTGACTGTTTTAACCCATACAGATACTTCTTTAACTTGCATACCAGTTCTTTCTTACCCTTCACCGCAAAACCTTCAGGTTGCTTCATGTAGATCTCCTCTTCCAGATCCCCATGAAGAAATGATGTCTTCACATCCATCTGTTCTACCTCAAAATCAAAAGCAGCAGCAACAGATAAAAGTAATCTAATAGAAGCTACCTTGGCAATAGGAGAAAAATATCGCAAAAATCAATTCCCAGCACCTGGGAATAACCTTTTTCTACCAACCGAGCTTTGTATTTCTCCACCTTTCCTTCCGCATTTATCTTCTTCTTGAACATCCATTTACTGCCAATGGGTTTCCTTCCAACTGGCAACTCCACCAGATCCCAAGCTTCATTTTTGTGCAAAGATGTCATTTCATCAACCATGGCCTTTTTCCAGAGTTTGCCTTCATTCACAGTTCTGGGATCATCATCAGTAACAGATAAAGCAAAATTTGAACAAAAAGCAGATGGACTATACCTTTCTGGCTGCCTTCTTTCTCGAACTGATCTTCTCACACCCGGAGATTGTGGCTCTTCATCTTCTGATTCCTCCTCTTCTGTAGAGTCTGATTCTTCCTCCTTTAGCTCAACATCTATATTCTCAGGTTCCTTTGGTTGGACTTCATGTTTAATAACATCTTTCACCTCTTTAAACACCACATCTCGACTGTACGCAACCTTCCTTGTTACTGGGTTCCAAAGCTTATAACCCTTTAAACCATCCTTATACCCAATAAAGATGCACTTTTCAGATTTAATATCCAACTTGGTTCTTTTCTTCTTTCGAACATGTACATATGCATCACATCCAAATACCCTCAAATGTGAAATAGAGAGTTTCTTACCAGTCCATACCTCTTGTCGAGTCTTATCCTCCAACGCTAATGAAGGTGATCTGTTGACCAGGTAACATGTTGTCTCCACTGCCTCTGCCCAGAATTCCTGTCCTAACTCAGCACCACTGAGCATGCTTCTTGCCCTTTCCATCAATGTCTTGTTCATTCTTTTTGCAACTCCATTTTTCTCAGGTGTGTATGGAGTAGTCTTCTTTCGTGCTGTACCAGACTTCTTACATAATTCTTCAAATTCCTTGCTGCAAAACTCTCCACATTATCTGAACTCAACACCTTTATCTCCTTCTCTATCTAGTTTTCCACCAGAGCCTTAAATTCTTTAAACATGTCAAAGACTTCAGATTTCTTCTTAAGGAAATATATCCATGTATTCCTTGATAAGTCATTTATAAATGATACATAGTACACAAGCTTACCCAGTGATGGAACCTTCACAGGTCCAAACACATCACTGTGCACAAGCTGTAATATGTGTTTCACCCTCTTACCACTAGAGGGGAAACTCACTAGATTCTGCTTCCCATATACACAATTTTCACAGAAATCAAAATCCAGAGAGCTATTACTCATACCTTCTACCATACCTTTACCATGAAGTATTCGAAGGCCCTTCTCTCCAATATGTCCAAGCCTTTGATGCCACATCATCGTCTTCTCTCCAGAGACCACTAGATTTTCTGCTCCACTTTCAGAAACCACATAACTGTTGCACCCATCAACAACAGTGCTACCTTGCAACTTATACAGAGTTCCAATCCAAACTCCCCGCATCAATACCAGTGCTCCCTGAACCATCTTGCAGGTATCCTTCTCGAACACTATTTTTACACCTGCATCATCAAGCTTGCTTATGGAAATCAGATTTCTGGCCAATGCAGGAATATGCAGAACACCCGAAAGTGTTCTAACCCTTCCACCTTGCAACATCAACTTTATTTTTTTGCGACCAACAATTCTAGCCTTCTTGTCATCCCCCAAGAAGACATCACCACCATCATATTTCTTATACTCGTAGAACCACTCTCTATGGGGAGTGAAGTAAAAAGATGCACCTAAGTCAATCAACCATGCCTCATGATCTACATGTGTACTTGAAGAAACCAAGTACCCATCCCCATCTTCATCTGAGGTGGTTTTCGCCTCTATAGAAGGAGCATCATCAGATCCCTTTCCTTTGTTAGAAGCTTTAGATTTATAGTCCCTTTTGTAGTGCCCTTCCTTTCCGCATTTCCAGCAAACCACCTTTACAGATTTTCCTAGAGATTTAGATCTCCCTCTAGATTTAGATCTCCCACTCAATGACTTATTTTTGTTTCTGTTCTGGGACTGTCCTTGTACAGACAAGGCATCACCATTTTGGCTCTCCATACTTTTCCGTCTCATCCCTTCCATTAGCAAGGATGAGACTATTTCATCAAACTACAAGGCAGTTGCATTGCTACCTATTGCAATAACCAGACTATCCCATGAATTTGGTAGAGAACACAACAAACTGATGCACTTATCTTCATTTGAAATTTTAATATCAATATATAATAACTAACTTACCACAGTATTAAATGCATTTAGATGCTCTGTCACTGAGTCTCCATCTTTCATCCTCAAGCTATACAACTTCTTCCGTAGGAATAGTTTATTCACAAGAGACTTAGATTGGTACAAAGTCCCTAACTTGTCCCACAAAGCCTTCATCGTAGCTTCCCCTGATACATTCAACAATATTGAATCTGAGACACACAATTGTATTGTGCTCTTTGCCTTCCGATCCAACTTCTTCCATTCTTCATTGAAAACTCCTGTTGGTTTAGTACCTGGATCTACTGCGATCCACTGATCTTTATCCACCAACAGATTCTCCATCTTGAGTTTCCATAACTCAAAACTCTTGTCGGCCAGATAAGTCGTTCTTGCGGACAAGATCGACCTCCCTAGTATCTAATGATATCTAGCAACAAGCAAACCAAACAAATTCTATCTTTCTCTAAATATGCAATTTATAGATAAAGGCAAACAAGTGTTTTAGGCCTACCTTGGGTCCAGTGCAAGTTTGTGGAAGCCATGCTCCATTGATCCAAATGAGCTCCCTTGGAAAGGATCTGCAAACAAAAACAAGCACACACATTAAATAGCACCTGCAAAGCCAATACAATAAAGCATATTTATCATGATGATCAAGGAATTCATGAAACAAATCACATAAGACAATTTGTTGAGAAAAATGAATCTGATTGTATTAACTTTAATCAAAGAAGAACTTTACAACCTTGGTGCCTTGATGTTGTAGAAGCTCCTCTCAGGGTCCAGCAAGAATCTCCTCTACTTTGACAAGTTTCACTCACTTCCCAATGAAGCCAAAAGGTATGTAATCTCTCCTCTCAAGCTTAACTGGGAAGTCTCAATTCCAACAGCATTTACCCTCAAAAATGTTCAGCTTCTAACCTCTCTATCAACCAGCCCAATGCCTTAATTTATAGTGCAATGGAGGGAAGTTACTAGGTCCACCTTCAAAGGGATAAAGCCCTCCTTCAAAGGGATAAGCTCCTCTCATCAAGGGATTAGCTCCTTTAGTTTTTGGATGCATGAAACACCTAGGAGCAAACCATCCACGTCAAGATTCCTTCTAGAATCATCTAGAATTAATCACAGGTGAGTTTTTAAGAATAAACTTGCGCCTTTTTGACTTTCACAGGGGTCCACACCCACTCCTTTAGAGACAGAGCGGGCAGGTCCGCAGGTAACATGACCATGGGGTGCAGGACCGTAGGTAACAATAAGAGAATGTGTGGAACCAGAGCTTTATTGATTTTTAAGGAATTTCTCTCATTTTCAAAGCTTGACATGAAGAGCTGAGGTTTGATACTTGCTAAGGAGGACAGTACGAATGATGATAGACCCATACTGACTACAAATAGTCATGGTGACAATATTTTGTGTAATAGATTGCCCCATAAAGTGCGAAGTCTATAGTAGATGAGGATTTCATTTATCATCTAAGAAGAGTGAAGTACTTTATCATTTCGAGGATCATCTTGTGGAGAGCTCGGTTGGAACCTGTAAAAACATTCAATGCAAAATATATATATGAGATCATATCATCGCTGAGGTAGGCATTCCAATACTCAGATCAAAACTGACTAGAAAACTAACTACTGCTCTGATATAGGAATGATCTTGTACTACATCACAAGTATAGACACATGTAGACACAATATGGACGCAACCATCTGTTTATGAATAGTCCACTGTATAATGAATACAAAATTCCTCGCAGCCTGGATGGTGGAAACTAGATCCAGGGTCTTGATTTCTACTTCCCGAAATAGTACGATTCTATCCATGTGAATGAATGTGTCGAAGTCGAACATGGTAGAAACCACTTGATTACCAGTCAATGATGTAAACTGTTAACAATTGTGAGAGAAACCACCAGTAATGTCAATGGCTCTCAAAGTACTCAGTACAATCCATGAGATGTGAATATATGTGTTGATGTAGAACATGTCACGGAATCCTTTGATCGAAGGTCAATGACGCAACCTATCGTCGAAGGCGAGAAACCTGCCATTGAGGCATGCAGATCCCAGGGTACTGACGATTTCTAGATAATGAGCTGAAGTCGATAGAAAGCGATCCGTCGTAGGAAAGCCCACAACACGAAATCATAGATCAAGTTTGAAGAAATTTAGTTGCAAGGACTAACTCAGGGATGGTCAAGATGGATGACAGATATTTTGCAGATGAATGGTTTATTTGCACTGACCTCTTGAACACATAACGACACAACAGATGGTTTGGTGACAATTTACCCAAAGTTAATACCCAGAAACCGGCTGAAGACTTTCAATATGGTTTGATCAACCGTTAGGCAAAGGATTTCCCAACCCAGGTGAATAAAAAGTGTCGTGTTCAAGAGTGGTTACAAAGTATGACAAACAGGCTCATTTTTCTCTCTTTTCCCCCACCATTTTTGGCAAGTACCTCTTTATTTTTGACAAGCTTGAGGAGGATAACATTTGCTTGATTATAAGCTCATCCTTCGGATCAGTCCAACTTAGTTTAAATTCGAACCCTAAGAAGGAGTGGTCTGTTCCTATTTGTAATTGAACAAGTCCTTTACTGTTAAATTTTAACGAGTCCAGTATAGGAGAAACTTGGCGTTTTTCAATTTTAGAGAGTCTAAAAAAACTTAAGAAAACTCCATGGTTGTCCTTTTTCTTAAATTTGTGTCTCCCAAGCCCGAAAAAGTATAAAATAATACTTGAGAGAACCGCTTGATCATTACGACCAAGGAGTACTTTTCATAATTAGTGCCTCCGATCTGAAAAAGTAAAAAAGTGATCAATGACACGTCGTTTTATACCCAATATCAAATTTGAAACGACAAAAATCCGACAATCTTTAAGGTCAGAAACGAGTTGTAAGTGGACCGTCTTTTTAGTTCCGTTTTAAAGAGCTTGAAAGGAAAAACTTGGCAATATTTTCATGTTTTAGGAGTCAGAAAAGAGCTTAAAGGTGACTCTAATGTTTTTTGTCGAAAATGACCAATTTTCCCTGAAAAATCTGTTATCCTGCACAAAAAACCCAAACATTACTCATACCTATTTAAAATGGATAAAAATTCTTCAAAAGTTACCTCTTTAAAGTGAAAAATAAACAAATTAAAAACTCATTTATTCAAAAAAGCTTATAAAAAGGGCTTTTGTAAATTCATTTTTACCGTTTGACTTCAGAGTGAGAAAAGAGAGCTTTTGGTCAGAAACTTCCCGTGAAGATTGCGGAAAATCCGTCCGTTGGAATCGAACGCCGTCTCCTCCAGGTAATCCACATCATCTTACTCTTTCATTTCAACCATTTGAAAATTGTTTTTAGGGTTTTATTTTGTTTTTAGGAAATTTCTAGGTTAAAAACCCGCGCGCAGGGGTCCGCAGGCATAGCATAGGAAACCTACGGACCCCGACTTTTTCGTAAAAGGAAAAAAGTCAGGGGTCCGCACCTGCCGTGAAGGTAAAGTGCATACCTACGCATTGTCTCTAACAGAGAGGGTGCGGTCCCCGCAGCAAAGGTTTTTAAACCTAAATTTTTCAAATTCCACCCAAAAATTTTGATTTTAAATATTCTAATCCGCCTTTTTATTGAATGTAGGGTATACATCATGCTTGATTGGTGGGAACGGGAGCATGAGGATGTGGATCTCACCGCGATTAATCATCAACCTTCGATTGATGCATTGAAGGCATGCAGTTTATACAAATTCTGGGCCATACCTGGCATGAGGGCCCAGGTGGACTTTTTGCAGTGGCTGGTAGACAGGTGGAACATACAGGACCAATGCTTCTTTATTGGTGGCCACCAGCTCGAAACGGAACCGGAAGACATTTACTTTTTGACTGGTTTTCCTAAGAGAGGTGAACATTTGACTCTATTCGGGACTAGGCCAGGTGGCCAATCTGTCGATAGCCTCCGGCTAGAGTTTTGTAACGACCAAACTAGAGACAAAGGGATAGATATCAAAACCATATCCCATCCTGAGCTCAAAGTGATTGCGTTTACTGTTACCAGGCTCTGCGGAAGCGCATCACTACATATAGACACTGGATCCCAAATGCGGATGGCAGTAGACTACTTTCGAGGCACCATCTTCAACTGGTGCGAGGCTGTGTTGGCTAATATGAAAGTCCAACTGACTAGAGCAAAGAACAGACAATTGAAAACCTTTGGATATGGTGCTTTAGTTGTGAGCTTTGGTCTAGAGAGGGTCCCAATGCTGGTCCCACAGCATCTTACCGTTGGAGTTGGACTTCCCCGAGAGCCCAAACTGATGCGTTGGGTTGCAGTTATGGCCCGTCATCCTGAGGAGGGAACATAAGTCGTTCGATTCACTCCTGAGTATTTTCATTGGTTGGAGAACCAATTTTTTGCTATTCAGGACTTTCCTTATGCTAGGGTAGATTATCGTGGTGACCCAGACATGGCTCTTCCACCAGGAGAGCAATGGGATGACTCAGGTAAAATCATTTTCAACATTTTCTAATTTAATTTTTTTTTGTTTTTATCTCGTCCCAAAATTGATAGTAAAAAGTTTCAAATGCAGATGTAGGTCCACGGCGACCAGCCACTCTCCAGCCCTATGAGAGGAAACAGCCAGCTGCAGCAGCACCAGCCCCACAGGACGAATCTACAGAGACCTTGGCCGAATTGGAGAGTCATCTAGAGCGTTTGACAGCAGACATTCCAGAGACCAGCATAGATGACATTCTTCTTAGGCTACAGCGTTATGTGATTGGGGTCCCAGGACCTTTCAGGAGGTTCCTTTGTAGGGTGGCCCATACAGTGGTTTCTTATCATGATCATCACCAGTGATAGGATGATCGCCTGTTGTAGACTCATATGACATTTTTTTGCTTTTTGTACTATCATTTTTGCCGATCATAAGGTGTTTATCAACCTCTGATCGAAGACGATGTATATTTGACACACTTCTATGCTATACTATATCACTATTACCGGCTTATCTTGTAAAACATGTTATGGAATGTTTTTAAATTTACTTGTATGATTATTGCAAATGTCTACTTAACATTCGAGAAGCAATTGCATCTGCTAATGTATTTAAATATATTGGAATATGTTGATATTCAATATAGTCAAATTCACGTTCCAAGAGACAAACTCTCAAAAATAATCTCAATAACACTGGATTTCTAATGGCATATAATCTATTAAGCTGTAATACAACGAGTTCAGAATCTAACCTCACTATCAAATTCTGAATCCCAAATGAGATAGATTCAGATAATAACTCAATCACTACACTATACTCGGCAATGTTGTTCGTTGTTTGACCGAGGCTTACCCCATGCATAGATACCAACTCGTCAGAGGGCGAATAGATAACCCAAGCTGCGGAAGAAATGTTCCATGTATTACGACAAGCACCATCAGCAAAACCAATGTATGTTTGGAGAGGCGTCGACATCTGCAATATCAAGAGTAAAATCAAGATAAGCAGGAATAATGACAAAAAAAACTCTCTAAGCTAAGCACACTTTTTAATCTAAAACACACTAGCTAGAAAGAAAACCAACCTAACTAAACATCTCCATACCCAGATTTAAGCATAAAACCTCTTCAGGTAAAAACCATTTCTAGGTTTACCTAAAGAGACCCCGTCAAAGTCTACCAACTCATAGGCCCCTTTTGCCAGCTTTCGCTTAACAACATAAGGACCATGCCACATGGGTACGAATTTTCCAGCGCCAAATTTATCATTTGCTTGATTGTACAATAAGACTAGGTCTCCTTCCGAAAAATTACGAGGGGTAACATTTCGATCATACTGAGCTTTAATACTTTTGGCATGAGTTTCAATTGCTAATGCAGCATCACAACGATTCTCATCTAGCTGAGCCAAGTACAACAAACGTTTTTCCTCTTCGGAAGTGGCTGGAAGTAATTTGATGGCCATTTGCAATGACAGGATTTCGCATTCAATGGGTAACACAGCTTCCAGACCATAAACTAGTTGGAAAGGAGTGAAACCGGTTGACGTTTCTAGTGAGGTTCGATACGCCCAAAGCACTGAAAATAGCATGTTATGCCAATTCGACCTATGAATCCCAATGATTTGTCGGATCATGATGACTAGAACTTTGTTGATGGCTTCAACCAGACCATTATCCTGTGGATAATATGGAGTTGAACTATCGTGACGCAGGCCAAGTTGGTCTGTAAGTTCAGTCATTATAATATTTCGAAAATGACGCCCATGATCAGTGATAATTACTTGTGGAACACCAAACCTAGCAATTATATGATTGAACACGAAAATCGCAGCAGTTTTGCCATTTGCCTCAAATGTAGGCATCGCCTCGGCCCACTTGGTAAAATAATCTACCGCAAGGATGATATACGCATGCCCCCCGGCCGAGTGAAGGTTACATGTAATAAAATCGATACCCCATTTTGCAAAAGGACCAACGGCAATTATAGGGTGGAGAGGAGCAGGTGGAGCACACATCTTTCGATCAAAAATTTGGTAGTTGTGGCATTTTCGGATCGCGTTAATACAATCTTTAACCAAAGACGGCCAGAAGTAGCCAGCGCGCAATATCTTTTGGACTGTGGAAAACCCAGACATATGACCGCCACACGCTCCAGAGTGACAGTCATTTAGAACCCTTTCATCTTCCTCATGAGTTAAACAACGTCGGAAAATAGAGTCCGCCCCACGACAATAAAGTGTATCTCCAATAATTTTGAATAGTTGGGACTGAAATCGTATTTTCCGACGTTCTGATCTTGAAATTTCTGGCCGAAAGGATTGGGTCTGGAGATAAACGATGATATCTCCATACCATGGATCTAAAGTGATGATTAGAAACAAGGATTTGTCCGCAATGGGCTCCTCCGCCACAGTTTCCGTGTCAGCACGCGGGAAGTCACACATCAACTCCGCAAAAACTAAAGATTTCTTTGACTTAGACTTTTCAAATTCCAAGTTAAACTCCTGCAGGATCACAATCCATTTGGAGCACTTGCCCCCTAGCAATTGTTTGGTCAAAATATAGATCATAGGGTTGCAATCGGAAATTACTGTAGTTTTGCATAGTAAAATGTAATGACGAAAACGTTGGACAGCTTGAACAGCTGCCAATGCCAATTTCTCCACATGTGAATATTTTAGCTCAATTGGATTTAAAGTTCGACTAAGGTAATATATCACATGTTCACTACCGAATTCATCTTCCTGAACTAACACCATTCCAATGGTGGAATCCGAGGCGGCGAGATATAAGAAGTAGTCCTGGTTGTAGTTGGGAGGAGTCAATAACGGTGCATGGGTCAACGCGTGTTTTAGTGCATCAAAAGATTTGTCAGCTATCTCATCCCAAAAGAATGGAGTATTCTGTTTCAACAATCGGGTAAAACCCTTTGTGATCTTGGCGTTAGGAATGAATCAACGTAAAAGGTTTGCTTTCCCTTGCAAACTTTGGAGTTGGCGAAGACTCGAAGGAGGAGGCAATTTGACAATAGCTTCAACCTTCAAGGGATCGACGCGAATGCCGGCTTTCGAAACAACAAACCCCAGTAACCGACCCGTTTCTATACAGAAAACACACTTGTGTGGATTCAACCTAATTCGATAATGCCTACAGCTCATAAAGATTGCTCGTAAATGGATGAGATGATCAACTCGATGTAATGAATGAGCAGGTGAATCATCGAGATAGGGTTGCACAATGTGCTTGATGTCATGAAACGCGTAAGACATGGCTCTTTGAAAAGTTACCCCGACGTTCTTGAGCCCAAAAGGTAATTTGCAATAAGTAAATGTCCCCCATGGACAAATGAAAGCTGTTTTTGGTTGATCAGCAGGTAGAATATTTATTTGATTGTATCTAGAAAAACCATCCATGAAGGAGAATATTTCACTGCCGGCACAATCATCAATGATTTGATCGATATAGGGAGTTGGGTAATTGTCTTTTGGACATGCTCGACTAATATCCCTATAATCGATACATATTCTTATCGTTCCTTGCTTTTTTTTAATAGGAACAATATTCGATACCCAATCCGTTAACGGAATTGGATAAATGAAACCTGCTTTAAGTAATTTTTCAACTTCTGCTTTAATAGCAGCAGCTTTTCGTGGGTGGATCTGACGCAAACGTTGTTGGATGGGTTTAGCATCTGGGTAAGTTTTGATTTCATGAACAACAATTGCTGGATCAATTCCTGGAATTTCCTCATATGACTAGGCAAACACGTCATGGAATTCTTGAAATAGGGCCTTAAATGTTTGAATTTCATCTTTCGTACAAGAGGCACCTATATGAATGTTTTCAACAATTCCAGGCTTAACCGAAATATCAATAGGAATAGTTCGAGAAATGTTTCCCAAATTTAACATAGAATCAAGATTTTTCATTGGATTCTAAGGTTCCTTGACATATTCAGTCGTAAAAATAGATGAAAAATCATTTTCAAAGCAATCAATCTCAGGTAAAAACGAAGATCTATGATGAAGATCTTCCCATGGTAAATCATCAACACACAGGATTTCACGAATTTTCTCATCAGTGTGAACAAGTTCGGAAAACGTTGTTGAATCTGAGTTTGATGTTGAAAGTGATTCTTCATGGACCACATTCATTAAGTCAATTCTGGTTGAAGAAGGGTCGGAAAATGACTGCATGGCCTGATACGCAATTTCATATGGACTCAAAGGCATAACATCACCAAATGAATCTATCTCAGATTCGGAAGGTACAATCCAAGGATCATCATAAACAATAGTGTCTGATGAAATCATATGAATGGTTGTAGTAGAAGATGATGCATTGATAGGAGGAAAAGGAAAAGTTCCTAGTAAACCAGAATCTTTAACTAGTCCTACTCCAACATCCTTATAAGGGACAGTTGTTTTGCCGACATGCTGAATACTTTCAGAAGAGGATGGGTCGGATTCAAAGTAAGTTAGATGGTCTATAGTTACGATCTTTCCATTATGAGGGAACTTTATAAGCCGAAAGACAGATGAAACAATAGTTGTCATAGCATAAGACCAACTACGACCCAAGAGAAGGTTGTAATCTAGAGGGGCATCAACCACCTCCACATCTAGATTAACAGTTTTTCCTTCTACCCCTATAGGTAAATCCTGTAGAATGCTAAAAGGATGGAACCCACGGCCATCAAAGGCCTTTAGAATTGTCAGGGATTGATTAAGTGTAGGAGAACCAAGGGATCTCCAACACTGGATCGACATAATACACGTTGAGGCTCCCTCATCAATCAGAGTCCTATAACAAGGTCTGTTTTTTACTAACACTGGAATCTGGAAAGCCATTTGATGAGGTAAGTGAGGTGTACTATTTTCTAGATCAAAAATTATAAGGTTCGAGTCCTGAATGTCAACAGCTCCTATAGCCGACAATAGCAATTTACACTGTGCTGGACATGATTGCAGCACTTCCAAAGCCGACGTTGCTGAAGGTGAAATAGCCAAATCTTCAACAATGTTATAGTTCTGAGCCACTCTCGCATGTGGATTGAAAGCTTACTTTCGAAGTATACCCTTGGCGGGCGGTTTGATTACTAAGTTTGGGTTAGGTTTCTCGATCTGTAGTGGATCGGAAGCAGGAGTTGAAGTTGATGGGTTTGAATTAGAAGATTCTGCTTCCTTACCACCAACAAGACTTTTACTTCCATAATCTTGCGATCGTGTCGCAATCCTAACATGGGACATCATCATTATGGGTTCTTCTAAGGCATTTGAGGAAGAACCTATCATCTTACTATCTTGACTAGGAAAAGGATCCTTCAAAACAGCAAGCGTTTGGGAACCTTTGACGATTTTCGAAACCTCAGCGCGATGAGGGCAGTCCCTTGTAAAATGCTCTTCGTCACAAATGAGACAAGGATAACGAGGTTTGCGTTTTTCATCAGTAGATTCCGTTTTTTCTGGTTTCTCTTTCGAATTTTTATCTGTTTTATTTTTCTTCTTCCCTTTCTTTTTACCGACGGTTTTTGATTTGGCTGTAGATGACTCTACAACATGAATATCGGCAGAAATTTCCGCAGAAGAATCTCCTGTCGGGGAATCTGGTAAAGTTATGATAGGAGAAGAATTCTTGGAAGATTTCTTCTTACTTTTGGTATTAATCATACCAATCATACCATCAGCGGCATGAGACCCTGAAGGAGCTGTAGTTATTTGATTTTGTTTAGGAAGGTCGGGGATTTTCTCATGTAACGTACCTGACTGCGTATAAACTAAGTCAAGGTACTGAGCTTGAGCAATTACTTGCTCTTCAGTAACGACTCCTGCCTTAGCTACATCCTCAGTGATTTTCGGTAATAAAGATTTGACAAACCATTCAGCTAAGATCTGATCCGGAATAAAAACTTTCACTAAACGCCATCAACATCTCCATTCATGAATGTGATCTGAAATGTAAGTGGACGTTGACTGTTTTAATGAAGTTAATAATTCTGTGCCATTGTCATATCTGACTGGCAACTGAAAATGAGTTAAAAATGAAGTAGCTAACTGACTAAAGTTATAAAAAGTGGCTCGCGATAACTCAATGTACCACTTGGCCGCAAGACCAATTAGAGTGCGTTGGAAAAGCCTTAAACGGATTGAATCATCTGAAATGGATTTAGACGCACACCATAGGTGATAAGTCATCACATGGTTCGACGGGTCCTCTCCTGATTTTCCTTCAAACTTAGGAATATCACTAGGCAACTTATTCGGCATTGGCGGCCAAAACGGAAGATAGTTAATTAGATCGTTCGTAAGGTGCGACAAGTTAGGCAAGTCCAAAGTTGCAATGAACATTAACTGACGATTAGGGTCCCTGAAACCCTGGGTCATGAGACCAGCCCCAGGAGGAGGATATCCAGGATAAATAGGAATTGGAATTGCATTTGGGATATTATATCCTCCCGGAAAACCAGGATTAACCGGACCATACTGGGGTTGTTGAGGTTGTTGATATGTATATCTAGGGTACGGTTGATACTGATAGACTGGTTGCTGCACAGCAGGACCGAATTGGTACTGTCCCTGGTACGGTTGATAAGTAAATTGAGGTTGACTTGTGACAACCGTACTTGGAGCAGGTTGTCCTATAGGCATCTGAACCGAAGTCTGAATTGTGGATCCAGACTGAGGTAAAGATGCTTGAGGAGTTGATACAGGAACAGTAGAAACTGGAGCTATCGATACTCCAGAAGTAGGTGGGGTATATTGAACAGATGTTGCAGCAGTCGTTTGAGGCGGAGTACGAGGCGTACTAGGCCCAGGCTGAGAAACTACAGAAGGTGCAGAAGTTTGAATAGTAGACTGGACAGGTTGCTGAGTTGAACCAGAAACCAAAATTTGTTCAGTTTGAGATGACAACTGCACATTCGGTTGCAAGATCTGTTGAGACTGAGATGGATCCCACACTAGATTCATTCCGGGGTACGGACCCATAACAGGTTGAGAATATTGAGGACCTTAACCGGGTTGAGGGTAGGGTTGATAATTCAAAGGTACATTTCCAGCTCCTTGGACAAATGATTGACCGGAAGGTGGTTGGAAACCTTGGGTTGGGTACTGAACTTGAGGTTGATAACCTTGAGGCACGTACTGATACTGGGGTTGACCTTGAGGTACATATTGATATTGGGGTTGACCTTGAGGTACATGCTGAGTCTGGGGTTGACCTTGATGAATGTACTGTCCCGTAGGTATGTACTGTCCTTGAGGTTGCCCCCCAGGTGGTAATTGGGTACCTTGAGGTTGCCCCCCAGGTGATAATTGAGGACCTTGAGGCTGCCCCCCAGGCGGTAACTGGCCACCTTGGGGTTGCGGATTTGGAATGGTACCTAACATCATAAGAATATCTTCTACACTCAACGGCTTAGTTCCGTTATTACTAGTTAATAACCCTTGTTCAATAGGTTGAGGAGATGCTCCCGAAAAAGTACCAATTAATGACTGATACCCAGAGGGAACAAAAGGACCACCATATAAAAAGGTTTCTGGAGATTGAGAAAACATGGACGACTGGCTTGACATTTTTAATGGAGGATAATAACCCCTAGGTGTTGGGTGAAAAGGAACGCGAGGTGGTGAAAAGCTTAGTCCCGGGTTTTCCAAAAAATTGGTCAATGAAAGAACCCAAGCATCCCTCCTAGGTGGACTGTAAAAGATCGATTCACGCTCCCTAAGTTCTATAGCTGGTTGATTTTCAGGGATAGGGATACCTTCTTCCGAAGTAACAAGTTCTTCAATAGCAATAAGTCCAGAAGGAAGATTTTGGGTAATGATTCTTTCTACCCTGGGTGAACCAGGACCACTGGAAGTTGAAGAGGCAAATCCTGATGTTGGAGTAGCAGCAGGTTTAGTTTCAGGTTTAGATATTTCAGGTTCCTCAGCTAAATCACTAGTAGAAGAAAAGCTACCAGTAACTTCAGAAAATGAACTAGATTGTGGATTATAATCTACTACTAGAGCTTGATAATCAAGATGTACAACCATTAAAGACTCTCCTTATTTAGGTGACCCAACTCTACTGTCAATAGGAGTTACAAGGGCTCGTAGCCCTTCAAGCTGGCTCGGTGAAAACTCAGGAGGTTGGCCCTGAAGTCTACGGGACTTCCTCGGTAATTCAACCACGATTAAATATTTTAACTACTTCACACGCAAACAAAGAAAAATCTCAATGAAAACCACCTAAAGTCTTTAAAGAACCAAACAATTTTGAATCACACGCCTAAAGAATCTAGGAGATCAAACCACACACAAACAATAACTTTCCGTACTGAAAACACTAGTTGGTGATGAAATCCAACGACGCAGAGTTCAATACAGAAATGGCGGTTGGAACAGTTACCCCAGCAACGTGCTTAATGAATAGACTGGCACAAGTTTCTCCACTAAACCGTCTCGAGTGAAGAGAACCCCCTAGAAAATCCAAGTGAGTCTAGCTGACATCTGCTCCAGGTACAGTGGGATCTTCCCTCCATTGTCACCTTAGGAAAGAATCCTATAGAATATGGTCACTATGGTTACCAACGGAAACAAATATACCTGGGGGAACAGTCTACGATCCGATACGCACGCAAGGGCAGAGTAACAAGCTCAATCCCCTTGAATGCTCCTTGACATAATCCAAGGTTTACCAACAAGTGACCCCAGGCTCCTCGACAATGATCAATCCGAGGTTTACCATTTCTAATACGTGAATATCTTCTATCGTTCCCAATGAGGAAGGATTGATTCCCACACTGGTTCAGATATGATCTCGTGCTTCTCCTTTAAGAGGAGCTTTCCCAGAGCATAGATGTAACAATTGGAATTTATCTCCTACCGCAAAATAGAGCTACTTGTTTATTTTACTATCTTGGAGAGTTAATTACTCCCTACTCCAAGATACTAGCCTAAGCTATGTTGGTGACAAAGAGCCCTAGAAATAAAAAGATTACTAGATAGATTTTACTTTAAGCGTTATTTTTATTGGTTTTTTCTTAAGTCAAAAGGTGTGGAGATGAAACTTATGGTGTGAAGACTCGACTCCAAATCACTAAAAAATGCACTTAAGATGATAAGAAATCTTTTCCCTTCAATGAATTTCTAGCTAAAGAGAGAGTTGAGAATGTAAATGCTTGTAAAAAAAAAATCTTTCCTTAACAAACAAACCAAAAGAAGAGCTTTTTGTCTTTTCCAATACACTAAAAAACGAGATAACTAGTTATGCTCACGAAAATTTCCCTTTCTTTTCAAACACTCAAATACTACTGAAACAAACTTTTTCAAAAGAGATTTTTTAAATTTATAAAACACTCAAAACTATTGAAAAATCTAATATTGAGATCTATAAATTCTAAAAAACTATTGAAGTAAAAGCTTACAAGATTTCTTTTCAAGGTTGTTTTACTTAGCTATAAGCAAACTAAGGACTAATTTGTGCAGAATCACAAATCAGTCAAAAAACAACCAATTTTTGTTTTCTTTTCTAAAAATGAAATCCAAAACTTTCAACACAAGTTCTTTCGAAGTTTCGCAAGGAGAAAAACAAGATGGATTCCTCAACAAAGGCAGATTTTGCAAACGATTAGACTCATAAGAAGACTAGCAAAAACCAAGGTGATCTGAGGTTTCTAAGGCCTCTAAGCTCTGAGTTACTACAAGACCAAATGAAAATCAAGCTCGGCACACAAAAATTCTAGGAATTTCACCTAAAACTCTAATGCCAATGGAATGAACCTAACAAAAGTTCCTAACAAGTCACGTGCAGATCTGGGCAGAGGCTAAAATCACTTAAACAAATCCTACGCTGACTGAATGAGAAAATTTCAAGTTTTTCAAAATTTTGACAGGGTCCGCAGGCCCCCAGTTTACCTAGGTGCGGTATCGCTCTATGTGTAAAGCAAAAGTGTGGGTATGTCCGCACTGTGTTACAAGCAGAGGGTGCAGTCCTCTCCCAAAAGTACGAAAAACAAAAAATAATTCAAGATCTACTAAACCTACCCAATCCCACACACATCAAGCCAAAAACAGAAACAAAGACACAGTTTCTCAAGTCAAAGTTAAAATCAAAGGAAAAATAAAAAATTCAAGTCCCCAATGGAGTCACCATTTTTTCGACCGGATAAGTCGTTCTTGCGGACAAGACTGACCTCCCTAGTATCTAATGATATCTAGCGACAAGCAAACCAAACAAATTCTATCTTTCTCTAAATATGCAATTTATAGATAAAGGAAAACAAGTGTTTTAGGCCTACCTTGGGTCCAGTGCAAGTTTGTGGAAGCCACGCTCCATTGATCCAAATGAGCTCCCTTGTAAAGGATCTGCAAACACAAACAAACACACACATTAAATAGCACCTGCAAAGCCAATATAATAAAGCATATTTATCATGATGATCAACGAATTCATGAAACAAATCACATAAGATAATTTGTTGAGAAAAATGAATCTGATTGTATTAACTTTAATCAAAGAAGAACTTTACAACCTTGGTGCCTTGATGTTGTACAAGCTCCTCCCAGGGTCCAGCAAGAATCTCCTCTACTTTGACAAGTTTCACTCACTTCCCAATGAAGCCAAAAGGTATGTAATCTCTCCTCTCAAGCTTAACTAGGAAGTCTCAATTCCAACAACATTTACCCTAAAAAATGTCCAGCTTCTAACCTCTCTAGCAACCAGCCCAATGCCTTAATTTATAGTGCAATGGAGGGAAGTTACTAGGTCCACCTTCAAAGGGATAAAGCCCTCCTTCAAAGGGATAAGCTCCTCTCATCAAGGGATTAGCTCCTTTAGTTTTGGGATGCATGAACCACCTAGGAGCGAACCATCCACGTCAAGATTCCTTCTAGAATCATCCAGAATTAACCACAAGTGAGTTTTTAAGAATAAACTTGCACCTTTTTTACTTTCACAGGGGTCTGCACCCACTCCTTTAGTGACAGAGCGGGTAGGTCCGTAGGTAACATGACCATGGGGTGCGGGACCGCAGGTAAAAGTAAGAGAATGTGTAGAACCAGAGCTTTATTGATTTTTAAGGGCTTTCTCTCATTTTCAAAGCTTGACATGAAGAGCTGAGGTTTGAGACATGCTAAGGAGGACAGTATGAATGATGATAGACCCATACTGACTACAAATAGTTATGGTGACAATATTTTGTGTAACAACTCTGACCATTAAATTTCTCGATCTCTATCTTTCCATTGTTCGCCATCTTCTTTAACCACCAGAATCGATTTCGCAGATCTCCCACTGAACAGGGACTACCACAAGCTTAAGCGAAATCCCTCAGCAACAAAGGTGTCCCCTTGAAGCCAAAACAACTCTGATACCAAATGTAGGTTTTAACCCCGTAGATAAATTACCTACATAGGAATTCTAAAACACAGAAAAGAAACAATGCGAGAGAATAACACATAAAACACATATACACAGAGATTTTCCCTTGGATCCCAAAACCGGGCCTACCAGCTTGATTTTTCATTATGTTCCTTGCAATGTTACAATACATATTTATACATGCTGAAGCATCCAATACCATGGACTGAAAACCATCGCGTCCAAAACCATGGACCGAAAACCATCATGTCCAAAACCATGTGTGAAAACCATGCACAATACCATAGCTAGGTTCGCCCAACCTAATACAGGTAGGTGTCGCCCCCCCTGTGACCCACCTGTTGCGCAATCGATGCAACAAAGGGGGGCCTCCGCCCCCACTTTAACCCCCCGGTTCACTACGTGGGCTAGTCATGGAAAGAATATAACACAACCCAACAGAACCAGCTCCTGTTGCGAAAGCATCCAGACATGGGGGAAAAGCTAAAAGGAAAGAACACAAGGACAAGGCTTACCAACCTCCTCCATCCCCTAAGGCCCCAAAGCTGATACGCCCGTGTTCTTTGTGTCAAGCTATTGGGAACGCCACCAATAATTGTCTCGAACTTCCTAAACTTAAATCTTTGTTTCATGAAGCATTCCCTAATTCAAATATTCTAGAAGTCCATGTTAACTTACTGGTCCCACCAAAGAAACTCAAAACAATGTGCACAAACCATCCTTGTGCCCTATGTGATCTTCATGGTCACTATTCCCATTTTTTCCCTCGTCTCTATGAATTTTGCAATTTCCGTAGGGTGATTCATGAATATGAGGCCACTCGTAGTGGAGCCTCTACTGCTCTACCTATGGATTTTGGTACCACAAATCAACTAGAATAGGGAGACTCTGGCCCCACTATTGTGATCCCTCCCCATGATATCAAGATGACAGACACCACAGGTCCCATTCTTTACCTATCGTCATCCTTGAGTTCCTTGCAGGAAAACCTTTTTGAGGTTTCTGCATGCGCTTCTATTGAACCTCTTTTGATAGAATCCCAGGTCTCAACATCCGTAGATCCTCCATCTACTAGCCTGCCATCTACCATTCAAGATGATGCATATGTGAACCTTCTTTCTTAGGTTGATGCAGTAGGTAACACCGCTGGATCATGTAGTTAGTCTTTCTCCCGTCTACCCATCTTCCATTCTGATGAGGACACCATGGAAGCTATGTCTACCCATGATTACCCCTACCCTTAGGCAAGGGGGCATTTTCCTTCAAAGGATTTTGAAGGCCATTTCCTTCTTAATTCTCCTAATGCACTCTACCTCAAGAAATTTCGCTCATAACACATCCCTTTGATTTGCATTTCTTTATTTCTGCCATGAAGTTAGGTAGACTGCATCATCTCATTAGTTGTCTTTTGCACCTTTCAAATTGATCCATCATCCAGACTGTATATCGGTCATGCCGACGGTGCAAGTCACTTTTTCCGGAATCTAGCCTCGGCAACCTTTGCCATTTTTACTACCTTACATACGTTACTCCTTTCAAATGGCATGTGCATTGGATCTATGACCCATAATCAGGCCGAATATGATGCAGTGATAGGTTTGTTAGTCGATGCCCTCGCTCATCGCATCCTTCATCTTCATGTTCGTTTAGATTCATTTGCTACTTGTCATGCAATTGAATGGCGTGTATCATGTGCATAACCAAGTCCTATTAAAAAATTATCTACGAGTGAAGCTTTTGGTACGTGAATTTGAAACCATTACTTTCAGTCATGTGCCTAGAGCCCAAAATCACAATGTAGATACCATTGCAAATAACATTCTAGATTGGCATTTATCACATGTATACCACAGAAAAGAACCATAAACAAAACAAATGGAAAACCATCATCGTCATGTAAAACGCATAATCATATTATGTATCATATAAGTGTTTGGAGCCCATATCTCTAAATACATCCACTATGCCCATAGCATACTAGGGGGCATATAGGCCCCTACATATCCTTACCATCCTTTGGAGGATCTTGTGCCAAGTTGGGCCGATATGCTTGAATCCATTTTTCAAGCACTCAGAACACAATGGCGCTCCAAAAACTCATCCTGCTAAGGGGCATCATTCCCACATTTTCTTACCAGATCAGTCCCCTCCATCACATATGTTGTGGGCAATATCCCATGCTTGGGGCATGATGGTTTTCCCTTGGCCATCTTCTCAAGTCTCGACCTAGATCCCACTGGATCTAGGTATGGTCGATTATCCTCCCATTCCTTGGATAGTTTGTCCTATCGGCCTCTCCGACGAGCCATATGCACATCGCATATCGTAGACATTTGATACCATATCTTCAAATATTCTACTCTATGTCCACATAGTCCCCATGTTTGAATTTGTGGGTGAGTATGATTCTAGACCTCCTATAGTAGTTCATTCTTGTTTTCCTCTCCCCTTAATTCTTCACCAAGAACCATCATTCCAAGAAGCATTCAAGCCATATTTAGACAAGTAAGGCCACTTGCCTGAAATTTGTAGATCCCGATTCCAATAGTCAATTTTTCCGCTACAATATCCAGAAGATTTAAGGCCTTCACCTCCTCTCAAATTAGAGGGAAAATGCCCTTTCATAGAAAAATCCACAATTTTTCTATCACCCTATGCGACCAAACCGTAGCTCAATTTTATGAACCATCAGCACCACTGGAAATCTCTCATTGAGTACTATAATGGGTCTTCCTCAGTTTTTGATGATTTGACACTTCACCAAGAAGCCTTTTTTCCAAGAAGGGTCACTTCGTCGCCTCTCAAAATTGAATTTTGTCATAAAGCAAAACTTTTATTTTGAGGTCCACCTCCTCTTAATATTTTTCATACCATATGTCGATTTTCATCATGAGTAACCATCATTTACTCATGTTTTCATGGTAACCACCGAGCCTAGCCTGTGTGGCACCGTCATTGAGTCAGCCTTGTTCAGAGCATTTGCGATGAGTCACCCTTGCATTTTTGGAGTCTATTTCATGTCTCATCATATCATCTCACAGTGTTCCATCCATATTTGTATATTTTTCATCCTGTGTTGCCCATTTTGGCCTCTAGTCATACTGTCCCCATCCCCTCTGGAGTTGAGTCAGTTGCTACTAGGTCAACCATACAATTTATGCTCTCAAAAGGGTAGTCGTTTGTTTGTCCCTTAGTCCCACTTTTGCCCATTATCCCTGGTGTCATTCCATCAGTCACATTACTATTTCCCCTTGTGCTTTAGTTGAGGATCCTCATTGCCTCATCTATCGCGAGCCCTATTCTATTGACATCATCTCATTTATTCCAGAAGAATGGCCTAGAGGGCGGTTTATCTCGATTCTAGCTTCCATTCTTTTTTGGCACCTTGGATCGAGCAAAGTGTCTCATTATTTCCCTTTGATTTGGTTGTTTCATGTTCGTGATCCATACACTTGATGGTCCAATGATGCAGCAGATTATACCAGTGATTCCCGAGTGTGTGAGAGATGTTTTAGACCTCATGAGGGGGTGGCCCTTCAGGTAACCCCCCACATGCCTGGATGCATACCTACTATTCTACAGCCTAAGATGCAGTTCCAGAGAGTTGATGAGTTTAGTTCCTACCGATCGTAGTGTTCATAGCATGCACGCCTCCTCCAGATGATCCATTCAGTTTTGCAGAGCCCTTCCTTGTTCAACAGCGCTTCTCCAGTTGTTCTACCCTCCCTCCCACCCATTTTTTGAGGGAAGGGGCTTTGTATCTCATATACTCAGATATTATTGTATTCAGTCCTGACTCATGCTTTTCCAGGTGCATTATGTATATGGGACACATTGTATTATTTTCTGGTTCTGCTATGCCAGCATGTCATGTACCATTCAGCATATACTTCATCGCTCAATTTTATATTTCTAGGTGTTACAGATCCATTTGGGCACATCAAATCCCAACATCCAAATCAGTGTTTTAGCGCTCATCAAACCCTAATTTTAGTTGCTTCATGCACTAAAAAAGTCACCCCTTTGAATGCCTCCTTCCCAGACAGTTTCATGGCTTGAAGACATCCAGAAATAGCCTCTAGAGGGACTAGCGTAGGTAAGCCCTTGTAAAGGTGCACTGCAGAGAAGTTGAGTCCACTGCCAGGGTGCTCTGCAGAGCACTTAGGCTTTCTTTCACCCGCGTTGGGCGAGAATGAGCAAAATTCACATAGGTTTTGGGGAATATTCTTATCTTTTGGAGTCATCTAGAAGGTTCCCTCACTTATCAATTCCTATGAGCTCGAAAATGGATGAGGAATGAGTTAAGGTGCATCCTATCCTCTTACCCCTTCCTCCATGGAACTAATTCTAAGTATGGAAGGCCATTCAATGCCACCATTTATGACAAAACATCCTTCATCTTCCTATAAATTGACCACTCATCTAAGTGATCAAGGGCTAGATTATGTTGAATTGTAAGGAGATAATGCTGCTAGGAGATTTGGCTTTGAAGCAAGTATTGTAATGCTACAAGTTTGTCATGATTTTGATGTGATGTGGATGGGATCCAAGCTGGAGGAATGTGATGAGCCCCAAAAATTGGTAACTTATTGGGCTCATTTTGCCTATTGCTCTCCATTAATCCACCATTATTCATAGTTTAGGCATGCTTTTGAGTATATTTATGTTGATTGAACGAATGAGGATAGTCACTTGACCATGAAGACTAATACGTGTTTGTTGCATATTTTTGGACAACTTTTGGACCAAGGCCAAGCATTTATGAGCCATTTGATAGCCGAATGCAAGGAGAAAAGGCTGAGGATTCATAGGGAGGGTGCCTCCTGCACTAAATTGCCTCTTCCTCGAGTTCTCCACCATCAGCTCAGAGTTCAACATCCCACCAACGTTGATTCCCAAGGGCAGCCGAGCAGCTTTTATGAATTTAATGAGTACTATCAGTTTGGGCAGCCAAGCACCTCGAAGTAAGGAGGACTGTTGGAGGTCCTCGTGGTGCATAAATAGGAAGGCTTCCACCCTTTGTAGGTTACTTTTTGAACAGTTGTATTCTGCACTATAGTGCTGCTAGTTTCTCAGCTCATTTTGTAGCTTCTGCTGTACAGCTTCTTTTGTGACATGGTTATTTTTTAGTAATGGAAAGCAGTTTCATTTGGCACAAGTTCTGAGCTTCTTCTTAGGAGCCTGCAGCTCTTGGGGTTGGGCCCAACCCAAGTTCCAAGACTTCCTTTGTGTACTGTTATGTGTTGTTGATGTCTTTATCAAATAATTTCTGTTAAGTAGATTAAAGTCTTGCTTGGTTACCTAGGTCATTGTTGATGATTAAAAATGCTTTTCATGTTCAGATTGGTTTGATAGGTTGATAACAGATAAAATCTTCAGAAAAAGGCTATCAAGAACCCCTGATCTCACCTCTCCCTCCATGGGACCATGAGCTAGGACCAAGGCATCCTTGCCACCACCAAAAACATTGTCTTTTCTTCGTCATGCAATTGTTAGTGTTAGATTCTCATTTGTCGAAGTTGATACCAGTTGCGGTTACATGCTCAGGTCCATGATTGCCTAGTTTTCATAGCTATTTCACATGATTTTGTTGCCAATAAAATTTTGTTCATTTTCTTTGCTGATATTTAAGTCAGATTAGGTTAAAGTAGCTAGGTCTTTGGTTTTCCGAGTCTTTGTTTGAATAGTTTGGAAAATAACTTGCAGAGCACCTGTGATACCTCTTTGCCAACCCCTACTCCATCAATACCACCTGCTCTGTCCTCTAACTCTGATTCTTGCCTCACATTTTCTACATCCCCTCCCTTTGACCTAATTTCCATATTTTTGTGCAACATTGCTCTACCCCTCCTTGAACAAATCCAACCATCCTTATCACTCACCTGCTTCGTTCGCCAGGTCCTGGAACCCTCCACATCATCATCCAACCTCTGTACCCACTTCTTCACCTTTCTTCCACCATCAACCCTCCAAAATCCCCTTTCGGAACATCTTGTAGAAGCCACAGAACATCCTGTAGAACCCCTGCAAACTTCCTGTAGAAGCTCACGAAAGCGGTTTCTTGAGATCCGATCACTGTGAACCTATCTCGAAGGGTGCTAGGGACCCCTTAGGCCCTCTTCTCACCTTCCCAACCTCCCGCAAGCGTCCACTCCATTTCCTTTCGCCAATCAACCTCTGCATAGACAAAATAGTCAAAACACTTGCAAAGTGATTCCACAAATATTATTCGAAAATACAAAAATATGTTTTCTTCATATTTCTCTTCAGAAGTAGCTTAGTCACATGAATTTTACTTTTCTAGAAGTCAATGGCATCCATTTCTGTAGCTTTCATCCTTTTACTTGCACCAGTAGGGTTAGTTGATAAAACTAGGGTTTGTTAGGGTTTGCGTTCCTTTCTAGCTTTCAACTTCTTTCTGCAAGTAGATTAGCCTCTGGTTGAGTTAGTTTTCGTCCATCACAGTTAAAAGCTTCTTCTAAGAGCTCATAGAAGTTGGCTTAAGCTCCTAGCGGACTTGTGCCAGCTGATCAAGTGACAGCCTGCGACAAGAGCTAGTACTTGTGCATATAGCACCGTCGCTTCCAAGTTTGTTACGAACTACCGGGTTGATAAAATTAAAGGAGGGAGTCCCAGGAGTTGCATCATTATTGCTGCAATACTGGAGCCCACCAGAATGAATTTGAATCAAACACCAATGGTTGTAATTACTTCTTCTATCTAATAAAGTGTTTGAACCTTTCTCCCGTATGTTTGTATTGTTTCATAATGCTTATATGTGTGAATTATATCTGATTCCTTTCACTTATATTCAATAGATCGTGTGCTTTGATCGGTCTTTGTTTTCTATTGTGTTGATAGGGTACTTCTCAAGCGTATTAAGTACGGGAAGGAGTGACAGGATCGATACAAGGGAGATGAGAGGAAAGAAAAACTACAAGTAGGTCTTCATATCCTCTCATCTTATCTATTGCTTATAGGAAAAGATTAAAACACTTTAAACTGTTCTTCTAGATACAAATACTTATCTAGGGAATTAATATTTATCTGTAGATACGAAATTCTCCAAAACACTGGGTGAACCATTATTTTTGTACTAAGTTATCTCGCGGTATGGGTATGCTTCCCATGCCTCATTGAGGTCTAGTACCACAACATAAAAGGAGAGTTGGATTAGTCTCGCCCCCTCTGTCCCTATCCTCTTTCAAATTCAGCTTCATTGGTGTCTCTCTCTCTCTCTCTCTCTCTCACTCTCCCGTGTGTTCTCTAAGTGATTATGTATTTACAACGTACTTCGGTCATACGTTTTGCTCCTAACGCTCATACGTTGGGGGGAAATATGTTATCACCAGAAAATTGATCATCTAGCCTAATTTACTAGATGGATTGAATTACACCATGTAAATCCAATTTTACCATAGTAAAATTACTTTTACTGTGAGAAATTACCTAATAAACCTCCTTTGTTAAGTAATTTATAGTTAAACCCATGAAGAATAATTAAATAAATCACTATTTATTTGATTTTCTTCTAGGAATAATTAATTAAGCCATTGTTTTATTATTATTCCTTGTCAAATTTGGCCCAATCATGAATAATAAACAAATAAATCATTATTTTTCTTATTTTTCTCTAAGAATAATTAATTAATCACTAATTAATTATTATTATTTGTTAAATTTGACTAAATCCCTTAGGAATAATTAAATAAACCCTTATTTGGTTATTATCCGTTAACTAATTCTTTGAGATGATAAATAAATCATTTATTTGTTTATTATTTCTAAATAAAAGTTTAAATAATTTTCCCTCCTAAACAAATATAATAAAATATTCCAGGTGGTTATGCCAAGAATGGGATCAATAATATTTTATTATTGCTCATTATTTTAGGATAAATCAATATTTTTTATAAATAGAAAGGTTTTCCATTCATTATTCACTTTTGATTATTTTCATTGTTGCAATCACTCTTGTAACTCTGATTATTTTCATTGTCGCACACCATATTTTTGTTGGGCTTACACATTATAGAGGAGAGAGACTCTACACAGGCTGAAGACATTTAAGGATAGCCAAGAACCCATCCCATAGAGGGGGACTGGTAGCATTTATTTATTCTCTTCACATGTGTTATAATAAAATTATTCCTTACATATCTCATTTCCATTGGATGATTGGATTTATTACTCTTTCTTTTTGTTGTTTAACTATGATTGTGGTATAGATCCAGACTTTGGCAGGTTTTGTTTCTATCAGCTGTTGCAGATCTAGAATGTTTAGCAACCATTTATATTGTTGAGATTGTTTTTCATCCACAATCTTTAGTGGGTTCTTTTCGTACATCTTTGAGAAGAAAACACTACAACAAGAGGAAAAGAAGGTCAAGAGCTTTGCATCTTGCCTAAATAATGAAGGATGGGGAAGAAGGTAGAGGACAAAGGAAGGGAGGAAAGGAGGGTTGAGAAATTTGTATAATGAAAAAAGGATGAAGGATGGGAAAGAGAGATATAAATAGGAGGGGTAGAAAAGGGGGTTAAATATCTTCATATCTCACCCAAAGGGTGAAGGAACAAGTGGAAAATATGGATGACAGAGAGGTAAATGGATGAAGGAATGTAAGACAGGGTGGTCAGGAGATAATTTTTGGTTTAAGTGCTTTTCGATCCATCAAAATGCTTTGGAACAAAATCAAAACTAACTAGTTGACATTTGTGATAACGAAGAAGAAGAAATGGAAATATAATTATATGTGAGAGGACCGTGTGATCCAGAGATCAAATATAGGTGCAAAAATGAAAGTGCCTGAAATTTCCCGAAACCAGTGTCAAGTCATAGTGTTCGTCATCCTCATTCCAATGACACTTGAATCACCTCAATCAAACTTCATATGAAAATGTTATGGCATTCTGAAATTTATGACGAATAACTAAAAAATCGAGAACCAAGTTGATTGGGTCGCTAATTGTGTGGTCCGTACTGTTGACGTAAAAAACTGACTGTGTAGGGTAAGGTCAGCCATGGACCAACCAAGTTTTAACATGTGGCATGTTTGTATGAGTGGGATTTAGCATGTTTCGGTTGGTTGTTGAAGTTTGAGGTGGTCCAATCAAATAGACCTATCAAAGGGCGGCTTGTGGCCCCTATGATTGGTCAAAATTTTTATACATAGGCCCGAAGGCCTCGGTGGGGTTCAACCCCCAGACCTGCTGGATAAAAAAATCTATGTCCAACCATCATGCCACAACTTTGGTTCTTAACCAACATAGGTGGTTGGTTACATTTATGTTCAATGTGTTTCGACATTTGGGAGGTGGGGGCCAGGCGGTGAGCCCTAACCCCTGGTCACATTACCAACATACAACCTATCACAGAATGGAAAGGGGAAAAGTAGGATCTCTAGGCCCTAGTCTCGGTGTTCACCATACAACTGACGACAAGACTTAGCGGGAGGGGCAAGAAAGCTAGGCCCTAGCCCCTAGCCACATTGCTACCCCATGCAACTAGAGATGGAGAGTTAGGTGGAGGGGCTAGGCAGATAAGCCCTGATCCCCCGTTCTTGGAACTATTATATGACCACCGACGTCAGAGTAGAGGGTGGAGCCTGCGGGGGCAAGTAGTTGGCCCAGGACCCCGACCCTATTAACATAATTAAACCAAGTCCTGAGAGAAAATAAGTGAAGCCAGCGGGGGTAGGCAGTTGGTCCCGACCCTCGACCTTATTGTGTCCATGTGACCCTAATTTGGCGCATACGGTTATTGGAAAATTTAACGAGGCAAAAAATTTCCCCTTTTGCAGTGGGAATATTATCGATCTAGGGTGAAACTATAGCTTAGGAAACTATGTAAACGGAGAAATCATTGCGCAATTGGCAGGTTTTGCCAATTTGCAGGAGATATAGTTTGGCTTGGAGAAGCATATATTTCTCAATTTTTTATCTTTTTGAGCTTAATAAGAGCCTAGATGTGATTTTTTCAGTGTCTTTGACTCAATGGAAGCCTTATCTTTCTGATTTGAGCACTTTATGATGGAATTTTTGTAGAGTAAAGTCTTTTAGTGTTAGAGGCAGAGTCAGTTTTGAAGCAGTATGAAGGCCTTTTTGAACATTTAGAGAGCCTAGTTAGAAGTTTTCCAGCCTTCCGGTTTCACATGTAACAATTGTTATTTTGATAGAGAAGCTCTTTTCAGTCTTTTCACAATGTGTTTAGGAGAAAATAATTTTTTAACTCTCCATTGTGAATGAGTTGCGTGTTTATGATTTTGATTTTGGTGGAGTACAAGGACCTGTTGTGTGAGAGTCCCTTTTATGTTGACATTTTCATGACTTTCTATAGGGAGTCATCTTTCTGAGTGAGAATTATTTGTAGGAGAATGTTTCTTTGTAGGAGAAACAAGCCACTCTACTGTCAACAAGTTGTATGTACTCATTTGCTATTGAAATCAATATAGCAGTCTAGCTATTGGAGCAAGCCCGAATATGTAGCCCATAAGGGGTGAAATCCATCATCAAATGTTGGTTTCTTCTCTTCATGTTTATCATCTTGAGTTGCATGTGAATTTGTTTCTCTTTTAAGTTCATGTGAAAACTTAACTCACCATCTTGAAGAGGTTGTGAAACTTATTTTACCTTTAAAGACCCATTTTGTTAACTTGCAAAGTGTCATAGGATGGTCAGGTTTTTATAGGAGGAGATTTCCTCAATTTTCAGATCAAGTGGTATTAGAGCAGGTTCTGACCAAGTTGCAAGTATGGGAAAGAAACTGAAGCATGAAATACTCCAAGAGTTGGAGGAGATTAATATATCTCTTTGAATGGAGAATGTTGAGCTGAGGAGATTGCTTGAAATTGTAGAGGAGGAGAAAAGGAAAATGCACCTACAGTTGCAGCATGTAGTGGAGGAACATATTGGTGAGACTTCCATCCCTGAAGCAACAAAGAATGCCTCTAAGATGAATTCAATTTCTAGGCATGGTTCAGGATATGGACCCTATGTTGAGAATGACTCTTGTGAGTTTTGTCAGCATTCGAAAGATTCTCCTTATGTGCCAGTTAGTAAAAGTGGTCAGCTTGAGTCATCATCCACTTCTTCATGAGCATCTAAAAAAAAAAGGGTGATAAGCCAAAGGAGGTAATTATCATTTCTAGTTATACTCCTTTAGCTAATGTTGATCATACATCCTTTATAGGCTTTCAAAATCATACCATAGGTATTGGTATGAAGCTTTTAACTCAGATGGGTTATGATGGAATATGCCTCAAAGTCAATGGCCAAGGTATCACTAATCCTACCGAGGTGAAAGAACGACCACGATATGAAGGATTGGGTTATGGCAATGGAGATTTTAGAGAGTGTTCTAAAATTGTTTAAGAAAAGAAATCATCAAGTGATGATATGTCACACCATGATGGTAGTGATAATGGAAATTTGTCTCCAAAGAGATATGTTAATTTTAGGTATGTTCTATTCTTAGATCAATTTATTTCAATTTTCACAGTTAGCTCCATATCTTTTCCAGATTAGCAATCACATCAACATTAAAGTAAACTGCAGATAGAACATAAACATAAATCGCAAAAGACAAGCCAAGACAAGAGGACACAAGATGTGGCACTAGCCAGGAACAACCCCAATGTGGGGAAACCTTTGATCAATTCTTCTTATATGTTCTTCAATAGTTCAGCATGGAGAGAGAGAGATAGTACATTTACTACAAAAGTCAACACTTTGACTTATCTAGATAAGAGCATAGATTATCTCTACGAAGATGATGCATGAGATCAGTTGAACTCATGTTGCTTCAACCAATTCTCCAAGGTGACTCCTTCACCTATCATTGTGTTGCATTTCATCATCATGCTGCACCTCACCACGATGCACCATGCTGCACCCATCATCACTATGTTGCATCTCATCACACTTCTTTAATCATGACTGTACACATCACTTTACTACATTATGTGCCATTGCTACACCATGTTTCCATCCTGACCTATGTGTTGGTTGTACCTTGCTTGGTTGTTGTCCCTAGCATGCTTGTTGTCCTTAGCATGCTTGTTGTTGCATGCTAGTTGTCCCTTTCATGCTAGCTATAATATTGCATGCTTGGTGTATTTGCTGCAAAGTACCATACAACTATCCCAATGTTACTTAGTTGTCCATTGCATGCTGCTCTCCTTCGGAGTCAGATGCTCCAGCTGTTTCGGAAGTTCCTGACAGTTCTGGTAGTTCCGGTTGTTCTCAGTAGTTCTGGTAGTTCTTGTTGTTCCCGGCAGTTCCGGATTTTCTGGCTTTTTCGGCATTTCCGACATTTCCAGCTTTTCAGGCAGTTCTGGATTTTCTAGCTTTTCAGGATTTTCCGACATTTCCGGTAGTTCTGGCTTTTCTGGATTTTCCGGTAGTTCCATATTTTCCGACAGTTCTGACTTTTCCAGTAGTTCCAGCTTTTCTAGCAGTTCCAGCTTTTCTAGCAGTTCCGGCTTTTCTGGCAGTTCCAACTTTTCCTGCTTTTTTTGGTAGTTCCGGCTTTTCCAGTAGTTCTGGCTTTTCCGGCAGTTCCAAATTTTCTGGCAGTTTCGAATTTTTCGGCTTTCCTAGCTTTCCCAGCTTTTCCATCTCTTCCGGCTTTTCCTGCCTTTCTGGAAGTTCCGACATTTCGGGCATTTCCAGATTTTCCGGCAGTTTCCGGCAGTTTTGGCTTTCTGCCTTCTAGATTAGGATAATGTTATTCCTTACGATCTCTCCTCCTACTAAAACCCAAAGGAAAGTAGAGAGAGGAAGAGATCCCAAGTGTGTTGAAATGACTTTAAGGCCACCTCTATTTATACTAAAACGTCGAGCACATGTGGGGTTTATTTGGTTGCTGGCCGACCTTGATGAATTGTCTTATAACGCAAATAAATTCATAACTCCATGAATACTTATCGGAATTGGATGATCTTTAGATCAATTCTACACCTCTCGATGAGAGGGATCCAAGAAAAATATCAGCTGCCATAAATAAGATGACCCACGTGGATTTTGGCCCTAGTTGCCAATTTTAACACTCCCTCTCAACTAGGGAGAACTCCATCTGTTGATCCATTTGTCCTACTGTACTATCTCTGCCATCAGTGCCCTACACTGCTATGCTCTGCTCTTATCTACTGAACTCTGCTCTTCTTTGATTTGCTGAGCTCTGCTTTTCTCTGCTCTGCTAAATGATGAAGAAGAAGAATTGATCGAGAATGTCTCATACCATTCTCTACTAACCCGAAGTTAGTTTCATCTGAAGAGAGTGTGTCACATCACTCTAATTGACCCGAAGTCAGTTTTATTGATCCCAGATAAATATCACAACAGAGTGTCTCAAACCACTCATACTGATCCCAGATCAATGTCATAAGAGAGTGTCTCAAACCACTCATACTGATCCGAGATCAGTTTCATTGATCCCAGATGAGGTCATCCTAGCATAGGGAGTACGTAGATACATCGATGCATCCATTGATATTAATACTATGGTCCCTGTCCTCATTTCCCTACTCATTGATCAAATGAGAGGTACTTCCCATGAGTCCTAGACTACATGGGTAGGATGCCTCGACAGGAGAACTAATCATCCTGTCCATAGGAGAACGAATCATCCTGTCAGTGGATGCCACGAAGAACTAATCATCCTGGCCCAGAGGAGAACTAATCATCCTGTTCCACAGTCACCACAGAGAACAAATCATCCTGGCCCATAGGAGAATAATCATCCTGTTCCATAGTCACCACGAAGAACAAATCATCCTGGCCCACCGGGGAACTAGTCATCCTATTCCACAGTTTCCATGGGAGAACTAATCATCCTGTTCCACAGTTGCCACGGGAGAACTAATCATCCCGACCCACAGAGGAACTAATCATCCTGTTCATAGCACACTACCAAGGGAGGGTGAGTCGCCCTATGGTCGTATGTTGCTCCAGTAAGTACCCCAAGCCCCCCAAAGCTCCTAAAGCTCAATGCATTCAACATACAGGACCCTTATAAGAAGTTATCTCAACGACTCCAAGTCATTTGGGAAAGTCACAGATTTGACCTTTCCCTGGGGCTTTGACTAAATGTCTACGACTTGTACATCAATCTCAATGCGAAGGAGCCTCCTCGCTCATCGACTTACCATATCGCAGATAAGTCAGTATCTAATGTCTATCTACTGGAGCAATCATCGAATACGGGATTCCTCAATAATCGAATCCCCCTTCTCGCTGTCACAGAGAATCACAGTGGTATTCATCATGTGTACAAACAACTCACTTAAGAGCTTCTGCAACCATGGAACTTCACATGAGATCATACTCGTAGATATGTATTCGGTCTCGGAAGTGCTTATAGCAACCAACTTCTGCTTCCTACTCATCCCTGATATCGAAGCAGAATCCAAAGAGAACCAAAACTAAGAAGTTCTCTAGTGATCCTCCACACTGCCTGCCCAGTCAACATTCGAATAATCATGTAGTTTCATATTTCCAGCAGTATATCTCAATCCATGAGAGATTATGCCCCGAAGATATCTCAGAAGATTCTTGGCTCCAGTCTAGTGAGGCTCAACCAAATATGAGCTCACCATGCTAACTGCAAAACATATGTCCCAACGGAAGTTCACCAAGAACATCAATGCGAATGATTTTATGAAACTCAGAGGCATTTCCCAAATTTGTTCCGACATCACTACCATATAACTTCTAAAAGTTAAGATCCTCGAGGTAGTCACATACTTGCAGTTTATCATTCCACATCCGAAATCCAACTCCCTCTTACTTCTGCAAATGAGAGGGTCTGCACCTGTCAGAAATAGTTCATCCTCATAAGGTTCCGGTATGAGAGTTCTATCATCCACAACCTTCGGGTAATGGTTTGGATCGGTTTTACTCCTAGTGAATATCAGTTTCATCAGATAGCTATCAATCCTCTCATACTACACCCGGGGTGTTTTGCTTCAAGCCATAGAGGGATTTCTTCCACCTGTATACATGAGATTCGCGAGCATGAATCTCAAACTCCTTGAGTTGTTCCAAACCTGTGGACATGCTGCATGAGGGGAATGGTCCCCTTATAAGATTTTCCTTCGGTACATCTCAGACATGTACCTTCATGCTCTACTTGAATTCAGACATCTTATCACCATTTGACTCACATCAGGTGGGGCCCCATAGGTAGACCTCCGGTGTTATAGATGCCATATGTCAATTGACATGATCCCCAATGGACCATCTTGCAACTTGATACAAATTGCCAACCTTGAACCCATGAGAAAAAGAATATTTGAAAATTATATTTTTTAACACGTACCTTTCCATCGATGAATGCCACCCTCAAACCTTTGACTTCCATTTCCGAGATGGACACCAGGTTATTCTTGCGATCAGGGACATAAAAGAGATTCTTTAAATGAATCGAGTTACCCTTATTCAATTGAGAGTTAACATTCCCTACACCCTTTCTGGGATAGGTGGCATCAGCTCCAAGTATAATCCCACGATTGTTTCCATCTCTACCAAATTAGAGAGTGCACCCATCTATCCGATGAAGTGCCTTGAAGCACTGCAATCTATAAGCTAGATTCCCAAAGAATCTGAAGGAGAGGGCCAATATAAGATAACACTTCTTTATCTTATTAGAAACAACATTTGATTCTTCATACCTGGGGTTCCTTGCTTTCTATGAAGAGTCGGTCATTTCCTTGATGACCTGCATTACCTGTCATTCCTTTGATCATTGAAGATGTCCCTGGAATGATTGTTATCATCATCAAGTGATGTGTCCCTGCCATTTGGACACTCCTTCGCATAATCATCAAACTAGTTATTTGCCTTTCCTTCCACCCTGAGATCTGGTCTTCCAATGAAGTGATCTTTAGGTAGGCCATATTCTGCTGCGCCATTCTGATAGTATTCTTTGCTTCAACTTCACCCTTGGTGAATTTGAAGAGGGATGAGCAATCCACTGATCCTTTTGTCCTTTCCCAACTGTCTTCGGTGATTTCTCTTTCACTCCTTCTTGGGCATTGTCTTCACCTTAGCTTCGATACCATCGTAAATTTAGGTATGTTCTATGCTTAGAGCAATTTATTTCAATTTTCATAGTTAGCTCCATATCTTTTCCAGATTAGCAATCACATCAACATTAAAGTAAACTGCAGATAGAACATAAACATAAATCGCAGAAGACAATCCAAGACAAGAGGACACAAGATGTGGTGCTAGCCAAGGACAAACCCCAATTGGGGGAAACCCTCGATCAATTCTTCTTATCTGTTCTTCAATAGTTCAGCAGAGAGAGAGAGAGAGAGTACATTTACAATAGAAGTCAACACTTTGACTTATCTAGATAAGAGCATAGATCATCTATAAGAAGATGATACATGAGATCAGATGAATTCATGCTGCTTCAACTAATTCTCCAAGGTGACTCCTTCACCTATCATTGTGCTGCATTTTGTCATCATGCTGCACCTCACCGCATTGCACCATGCTCCACCCATCATCACTATGCTACATCTCATCACACTTCATTAATCATGACTGTACCCATCACTGTACTACATTATGTGCCATTGCTGCACCATGTTGTCATCCTAACCTATGTGTTGGCTACACCTTGCTTTCTTGTTGTCCCTAGCATGCTTGTTGTCTTTAGCATGCTTGTTGTTGCATGCTAGTTGTCCCTTGCATGCTAGCTGTAACATTGTATGCTTGGTGTATTTGCTGCAAAGTACCATACAACTATCCCTATGTTAGTTAGCTATCCCTTGCATGCTGCTCTCCTTCGGAGATGGATGCTCTGACTGTTTTGACAGTTCCCAATAGTTCTGGTAGTTCCAGCTATTCTCAGTGGTTCCGGTAGTTCTGATTGTTCCCGGCAGTTCCGGTAGTCCCGATAGTTCCAACTGTTCCTGTAGTTTCGGCTTTTCCAGCAGTTCTGGCAGTTCCAGAATTTCCGACTTTTCCAGCTTTTCGGGAAGTTCCGACTTTTCTGGCTTTTCCAGTAGTTTCGGATTTTCCAACAGTTCCCTCTTTTCCGGCATTTCCGGGTTTTCCGGCAGTTCCGTCTTTTCTGGCTTTTCCGTCTTTTTTGACAGTTCTGTCTTTTCCAACAGTTCTAGCTTTTCCAGTAGTTCCAACTTTTCCTGCTTTTTTGGGCAGTTCCAACTTTTCCAGCATTTCCAGCTTTTCTGAAAGTTCTGACCTTTCTGGGAGTTTTGGCCTTTTTGGCTTTCCCGGATTTTTCGGCTCTTCTGGCTTTTCCTACTTTTCTGGCAGTTCCAGCTTTTCCAGAATTTCCGGCTTTTCCGGCGGTTTCTGGCAATTCTGGCTTTCTGTCGTCTAGATCATGGCAATGTTATTCCTTAGGATCTCTCCTCCTACTAAAACCCAAAGACTAGTAGAGAGAGGAAGAGATCCCAAGTGTGTTGAAATGACTTGAAGGCCACCTTTATTTATACTAAAACATTGAGCACATGTGGGGTTTATTTAGTTGTTGGCCAACCTTGACGAAGTGTCTTATAATGTAAACAAATTCATAACTCCATGAATATTTATTGGAATCAGATGATATTTAGATCAATCCTGTACCTCTCGATGAGAGGTATCCAAGAAAAATATTAGCTGCCATAAATAAGATAACCCACATGGAGTTTGGCTCTACTTTGGACCTATTGTGTGAGAGTCCCTTTTATGTTGACATTTTCATGACTTTCTATAGGGATTCATCTTTCTAAGTGAGAATTATTTGTATGAGAATTTTTCTTTGTAGAAGAAACAAGCCACTCTACTATCAACAAGTTGTATGTACTCATTTTCTATTGAAATCAATATAGCGGTCTAGCTATTGGAGCAAGCCCGAATATGTAGCCCATAAGGGGTGAAATCCATCATCAAATGTTGATTTCTTCCCTTCATTTTTACCATCTTAAGTTGCATGTGAATCTATTTCTCTTTTAAGTTCATGTGAAAACTTAACTCACCATCTTGAAGAGGTTGTGAAACTTATTTTACCTTTAAAGACCCATTTTGTTAACTTGCAAAGTGTCATAGGATGGTCGGTTTTTTATAGGATGAGATTGCCTCGATTTTTAGATCAGGTGGTATTAGAGCAGGTTCTGACCAAGTTGCAAGTATGGGAAAGAAGCTCAAGTGTGAAATACTCCAAGAGTTGGAGGAGATTAATATATCTCTTTGAATGGAGAATGTTGAGTCGAGGAGATTGCTTGAAATTGTAGAGGAGGATAAAAGGAAAATGCACCTATAGTTGCAGCATGTAGTGGAGGAACATATTGGTGAGAGTTCCATCCCTAAAGCAACAAAGAATGCCTCTAAGATGAAGTCAATTTCTAGGCATGGTTCAGGATATGGACCCTATGTTGAGAATAGCACTTGTGAGTTTTGTTAGCATCCGAAAGATTCTCGTTATGTGCTAGTTAGTAAAAGTGGTCGGCTTGAGTCATCATCCACTTCTTCATGAGCATCTGAAATAAGAAAAAATGGTTGATAGGCCAAAGGAGGTAATTATCATTTCTATTTCTACTCCTTCAGCTAATGTTGATCATACATCTTTTATAGCCTTTCAAAATCATACCAAAGGTATTGGTATGAAGCTTTTAACTCAAATGGGTTATGATGGAAGATGCCTCAAAGTCAATCGCCAAGGTATCACTAATCCTATCGAGGTGAAAGAACAACCATGATATGAAGGATTGGGTTATGGCAATGGAGATTTTAGAGAGTGTTCTAAAATTGTTGAAGAAAATAAATCATCAAGTGATTATATGTCACACCATGATGGTAGTGATAATGGAAAGTTGTCTCCAAAGAGATATGAATGTGCCCAAGGACATGCAAAGTCTAATTCTTCTCATCAATGTTGCGGCCCAAAGGATAGGTATAAGTTTCATGAGGATTTTAAAAATGTTGGTGATTTTGATTATTTATGGGACATGTTTCGTTGCACATTTTATGATGCAGCTAACCATTGTGTGGCTGATTGTGAGCAACTTAAAGTGATGGTCAAAAGAATGGATAAATACTTGGCATAAGGCATGATAAATCTCTCCCTGTTATGAAGACTTTTCTTGTCAATGGGAAAATGAAAGAATTTTTGTACCCATTTGATTGGATTTAGAATATTATATTATTGTGCTAAGATCCTCCTCAGATTAGGAAAAAAATGCTTTCATTGTGCTTAAGGATTCATGAATTTTTGCAAGTGAAATGATGAGTTTTTATGTTAATTTTATGAGTAATTTAACATAAATAAGAGACTGAACAACAACATAAACATGTATAGAACATCATTAAAAACACATTACAACATGAACATGATAAAGGAGTTCACTCCTCCTAGGCTACGTCTCCTTGGTCCAACTTCCAATGGCGTGGGCCTCTCTATTATGCTCAAAAGTGTAAAAATATGTGCTTACAATGCTCAAATGCCTCTGAAACCTGCTCCAAACAGTTGAGAATGTCCAAAAATGGCTATCTAGCCTCTTTTTGCATCCAATTTGGTGGAAAACTGAAGACGTTATGACCTCTCCTAGTTTTCCCAATATTCACTCCACAAATTACACCATTTCCGGAATGATCCTACAATTTCATTCCAATAAGTGCTAACTGGGAGAAAATTTCATCGTGTGATAGCCATAAACTATCAACACCGATAGCTCCATCGCGAGTTGCAATCGGCAAGAACTGGCGGGTCTTATGGTTTGTGAATGTGGTGTGGGTGATATTGATTGCGATAAACGACGGACTCGGCGAAACTATCAACTGAAACCCATAATCTTATCACATCCAAGATCCATCACAAATAGCAATCAAAGGAGTCAGAGGGTAACATATATACGAGTTTCTGTAGTACTTCCCTTCTACGATGTGCGATTGTGATTATTGCATCGCAACCCGATACGCCAGGGGCCGATTTTTGTAGTAATTCCCTCCTGTGATGTGTGATTGTGATTATCGCATCACACCCTTGCTTGTTATGGGGCCAATTATTTAACGCTAACTCGCCTGCAATATGCGATTTGCAAAATGTGAGGCCAATGGCAGCCTGCCACTTGGCACTTCCCCATTCGCTAAAGAGTCCTGCCATGTCATCTTCTCCTAACATTTGTCCAAGTCAAACCTAAACTTTGACTTTCTCTAACTTCTTCATATGAGCTCAAATTCGAGTGTCGTTCACAGCATTGGAATCAGGATGATGAGAACTTTGATCTGAAGCTAATTTTATCAAGATTTTTCCACCTTGATTTTTGAGCCTAATTTTGAGCACCTGATCACTCCTCCCCACTTGAAGCCTTTTGGACCCCAAAATATCACTTTCAATTGTCCAGCGGGTGAGCGTTACAATCACTTCACCTTTCCAACCTCTATCCATTTTTATTTTAAAGGATTTGTACCCTTCAGCCCCACTCGAAGATAATCGACACTTCCCCTTTTTGATATCCTTGTTCTATTGTCAAGTGTAGTGTCTTGCTGAAGCTCATCAAGGAATTCTGGAGAAAAGTCTTCAATAAATGGAATTTGAATATTCTCTCTTTAATCTTCAATCAAAGGAGGCACATACAACCTTAAATTATCAACATTAACAATAGCATAAATTTGCATATATGAAGGCAAATCCAACCCGAAGGCATTGTTACAAATCCTTTCCAAAATTCTAAATGGACCATATCTAATTAGTTTTAGCTTTTTACCTTCTCCTTGGATCCTCTCTTTGTTAATGTGAAGCCAAACTTCATCACCAACTTGGAACTTGTGATCTTGATGATGCTTGTCCTGCGTTTCTTTGTACTTTACTTGGCTTTTCTCAAGTTGTTCTTGAACCTTTTGGTGTACTAATTGGATTTGTTCAATGAACTTTATGGTTTTTTCTATGTCACTATGACCTTCAATGACAACATCTTTGCCAAAATAAAATCCAAATGAGATTTATGAAAGTATCCCAAGCATGCCACAAATGGAGAAGTTTGAGTTGAAGAGTGGTTGGCTCTATTATACATGTTGAATATACTGCAAATGTTCATCCCACAACTTAGGATGTTGGTTGCAATACCCACGAAGAAGATGTATCACTAATCTATTCACCACTTTTGTTTGACCATATATTTTTGGATGAAAAGTTGTACTCTTTTTCAATTTGGTGTCCATGAATCCCCACAAGCTTGACAAAAAATACCCAACAAAGCAAGAATCTCGATCACTAACAATGGATGTGGGCAATCCAAAATGCACCCAAACATTATGAAATAATAACTGCGCAGTTTGTTCAACTGTAAATTTCTTTTTACATAGCATTAAAATACACATTTTGTTGAACCTATCCACAACTACATACAAATAATCATGACCTATTTTTGAAAATGGAAGACCTCCTACAAAATCCATAGAAACACTCTCCCATGGTCGTGAAGGAACTGGAAGTGGTGTGTACAATCCTAACTTCCTATTTCTAGGCTTACTGATTGCACATAATGAACATTCTTTAATAAAACGAGACACACTTTCAAGCATACAAGGCCAATAACAATACCTTTGTAGATGTGCCACCGTCTTACTTACACCAAAATGACCAGCAATAGGAGAAGTATGCAGGGAAAATTTTAAGAACCCCCCCTAAATTTACATGTATAATAAATGGGCAAATCTCCATGGTATATAGGAAAAATGGAAGGCGATTTTATCAATAATATGATATGTATATATAATTTTTTGGCGAATCTCTCACCAGGCATGGCAAATATTTTACTCAATTATAAAATCTTGTGTTTATTGAATACACAAATGAAATCATTGCATTTCTTTAAAATATCTTTTGAAATCAAAATTACCGAAATTACATATCGATAACCTAGTGGGTGTAGGATAAAATTCACCGGTTCCATTCACAGAAAGCATGAGAAAAAGACTAATACTATATATAAAACCAAGAAAAATTAAAATTCATCACTTCTAGGGACCTCGTAACTACCCTGCCAATACACAAGTATGTTGCTGTTTGCAGTTAGAAAAATACCCAAATTACAATCTATTTACTCGAGCATATGTTGGAAAGTTATAGAAGGATGACTAGTGCAATCAATCCATTCCTTTTAGCCCTGGATTTGTTTAAGTTTAAAACAGAAGTATACAAATATACTTGTCCAATGTCTATGCTTTAACCATTCACCTTAAGATGTTTTTACAATATAATTTCCTAAGTATATTTAATATCTTCATTATCATAAAAACCAACCTATATCCATCTTAACTCCACATCTACCACTCTTAGGGGGATGAAATCTATTTATCCCTCTGAGCACTTAGTAGACCTAGAATTAAGATGGATCTAAGATGACAGAATTTCCCCTTTAAATAGTCTATGCTCACATGAATACCATGGTATTACCATGGGTCAATACCATGGGTTATCATAAACATGGAGCTTAAAAATCACTATTAGTAATTTATAAAAATTAATAAAATTAATAGTTGGCTTTTATTTTATTTTTTATTTTAACCAAGCTAAAATGTTTAACATACATTAAATTACAACATCCATTTTTACTCTTGATCGGATCAAATACTTTTTCACTCTATGCTAGTTTGCATATCACGATATTTGATACCTCTCGGGGGTTAGTAGATCGGGTTAGTAGATCCAGAGTAAAGATGGATCTATGGTGGTTTAATTCCCCCATTTAAATAGGCTACATTCCAGGTGAATACCATGGGTCAATACCATGTGTCATTTTGGTGAATACCATGGGTCAATACCATGTGCCATTTTTATTTTTATTAATACTAATATTAGGGTTAATAATGTTTTTTTGCATGGTATTAATAACAATCTAGTCCATGGTATTTGTCCCATAGTATTTTGCCCATAGGTTTCACCTAAATATAGTGCATTTTTTAGTGTTCGTAAATATAAGGTGACTTATGGAGTAAATATAAAAAGAATGTTTTATTTGTTTACCATACCTCTCATTTATTTATATTTTTATTAATTTACCATACCTCTTTTACAAATATGGTATTTGTCCCATAGGATTCACTTAAATAAAACCTCTTTCTTGAGCCTTCATAAATAGAATGAGGGTTATGGACTAAATATAAAAAGAGGTTTTATTTATTTACCATGCGTCTAGTTTATTTATATTTTTATTTATTTACCATACCTTTTGAGTAAGTATAAAAAGACGTTTTATTTATTTACCATACCTCCACTTTACTTATATTTTTATTTGTTTACACCTTTCATGTATATAAGGTGACTTATGGAGTACATATAAAAAAAGTTTTATTTATTTACCATACCTCTTTTATAAATACGGTATTTGGGCCTTTGGCCCATAGGATTCACTTAAATAAAACCTATTCTTGAAAATGGGCGAATGGATTCACTTAAATAAAACCTATTCTTGAAAATGGGCGAATGGAAGGTTGTAACTCCTAATTTCAAGGGCTAAAATTACCTTTTCTACCCTCTCCATTAAAATAAGGTGGGCTATTTGAGGTGATTTGTAAAAATGTACTATGATACAAAATATTCGCCCACTAAAAATTTAAAACCCCTTAATTTCGCCAAAGGGCGAACGCCCCTAAAATTTTCTATGGAAGTATGTGCCTATCTTATGATGTTAACTCTTTCTCCCTGTGGAATACAAAGCTTGCCAAGATGGTACAACAAGTTATCATGCAAATGATAATCCAATTACTCTACTTAATTACCTTGACTCAAGCTTGCATAAAAAATTTGAAAGTCATTATCTAATGCATATTTCTCAATATAACTTTAATGTAAAACAGAATTATGCTTGAGTAAAGTAGTTGCACCAACAATAGGCCTAGAAATCTTATCAACAACTTTATTGTAGATACCTTTCTTATACTTGATTACCAAGTGGAATTGTTGAAGAAAACCCATCCATCGAAGTTCCTTGATTGTTGCAACTTTGATTGAGATTGTAAGTATTGCAATGGTTGATGATCAATGTGAATGACGGTTTCCTTACCCATCAAGTAGTGTTTCCATTTTTTCACACTTTGCACCAATGCATACAATTCCTTGTCATATGGAGGATAGTTAATCACTGCACCATTAAAATTTTCTGAATGAAAACATAAAGGCTTACCAATTTTCATGAGGACTTCACCCATAGCATAGTCACTAGCATTAGTCTGAATCTCAAATGATTGTCTCAAGTTTGGAAGTGCAAGTAATGGAGTTGTACTGATCTTTTCCTTCAATACATCAAATGCCTTTTGTTGTTTGCCTCCCTATTGAAAAAACTTTTTCACACTTGTCAACGCATGCAAAGGATCGGCTATAAGAGAAAAAATAGCAATGAATTTCCTCCAATATTGGGTAGCTCCCAAAAAAATTCTTACCTCAGTAATTGTCTTGGACTTTGGCCAATTCACAATGAAATCAACCTTGGAGGCATCTATTTTCAACTCACTTCCTCCAACAATATGACCGAAGTAAACTAAATAAGTTTTTCCAAACTTGCACTTTGACATCTTAAGATACAACTGTTCTTTTTTCTAGATATCAAGTACTTTCCTTACATGCATGAGACGTTCATCATCATATTTACTGAAAATTAAGATGTCATCTAAGTATAATATGACAAACTCATCAAGAAATGGCCTCAACACATCATTCATCACACGCATGAATGTAGCGGGAGCATTACATAAACCAAACGGCATAACTAGCCATTCAAGAAAACCTTGTTTTGTTTTGAATGTTGTCTTCCAAATTCCTCCTTCAACTATTCTAATTTGATGGTAGCCACTTCTTAAGTCCATATTAGTAAAATACTTTTCATCTTTCAATTGATCATGTAAATAATCTATTCTAGGAAGTGGGTATCGGTTCTTTACCGTAATTTTGTTTAATACACGAAAGTCCACACACATGCGTCATGTTCCATCCTTCTTTGGCACCAAGACAATAGGTGAATCACATGGAAAGGAATATGGTCTGATGATCCCTTTATTCAACAACTCTTGAATTTGCTTGTTGATTTCTGTGCCTTCCATCACTGACATCTTGTACATGCCAATGTTAGGAAGAGGACAATCTCGCTGCAACTATATCTCATGTTGGATTCCTCTCTTGGAAGGTAATCCCTTTGGTTCCTGAAACATCTCATCATATTGGTTAACTACATCAAGCAATTCAGATTTCAAATTTGAATCACAACCTTTAAAACCTTCATTATCAACATCATTCTTGGGTTTGATCAATAGAAGAACAAAATTCTTACTCCAATTCACTAGTCTTTTCATCTTTCCTGTACTGAAAAGCGAAAGATTTATTTTCTTGCTATGAGCTCTCACAATATATTCTACTCCATCTTTGAATAAATGATATTTGTTTTCATGTCTATGGAAGATAGAATTTCTATCATAAAGGTACAGGCTGCCCAAAACTATGCCACAGATATCTAATGGCACAACATCAAGCTCCACTTCATATATGAAATTTGCAGTACTGGCGGATTTCAGTTTACACTTTCTAGTAACCTGCAATTGTGCATTATCACACACCCATCCAAGTGGGTATGGTTTATGATGTGAAACGGTTTCCAAGTTTAAACTTTTGACAATGTTTTGAGAGATAAGATTGGCTTGAGAGCCACTATCAGAAAGCGTATCAATCTTGTTGTGTTTTGAGATCACCCTTATGTGAAAAAGTTATATTCTCCTCTTTCATTTGGAGTTTCATTTTGTGAGTTTCAAGAAATAGTGCTAGCAATGGATTCTTTTCCTTTTGACCACATGGCTATGATTTTAGTTTCATCGCCCGAATCAGATACCAAATCTTGTTGCGTGGTTGCAGTTGTCTTTGCTTTCCCTTGTTGTTGTTTCTCTCTAGTCTCATTTTGGGATGAAGCTTCCAACAATGAGCTTCATCGTGACCCTCCTTGGAACAATGTTTTCATGTAACTTTCTCTCCTTTTTTGATATACACATTTTTCTTCGCCTTCCCTGTGAAAGCCTTTTCCTTTCCTTTACTCTTAAATGGATTTTTACTACCTTCTTCTAGGGTGTTTTCCCCTCTTGCCTCAAGATGTGTGGATTTCACACACACATCATCTAGATTATTAGCATTAAACATTAATATAGTATGCCTAAGGTAACTGTGTAAACCCCCTAAGTACTTCAACAATGTGTCCTGTGATTAAAAATCTACACCTAACATCAAAGACCTTTTTCTTAATTCTTGGTTGTAATCTTCACATTTTGACCTTTAAGTTGTCTAAAGTTCTTCCAATTCATGATGGCATTCTGCATATAAGCTAGAGGGTAGGATTGTCTTTTGATTACAGAAATGAAATTATTCCAAGAAATTGAGATCTTACCGTGTTTTTCAATCTCCTCTTGGGTCTTTGATTCCCACCATACTAGTGTTGCACCCTCCATTCTCAAGGAAGCTAACTGAATCTTTATGTCATCATCTTGAAGGTTTTGAATCCTGTAATAGACCTCCAACTGACAAATCCAATTATCAAGATTCTCTACATTCACTTCACCATTATATATGAGAAACTCAAATTTAACATCAAGTTTTTAAAAAGGTGATTTACCAGTTCCTTTTGAAGTATGATGATGCATATGATTAAGGGTTGTGTTAGTGGAAGAGAGTGAATATGCTTGTGAAGAAGAAGATGAAGAAGATGGTCGAGAGGGTGGAGGTTTATCTCCATTTCCATTACCTCCTCCTAAAGAACCTTCTTATTTGGGAGGTTTGGAACTTTCCCCTTGCAGCCTAGTATTCCTCTCTTCATAGAGGACCTTCACCATCTTTGTCATATCAAAGAAAGCCTTTATGAAGGTCTTCTCATCTTCTGTCATGTTTTTAGGTACTGGTGTTAGAGATTGTGCAGCCTTTCTCTCCTTCCCCTTCACCCAACTTCAGGGCTTCTAACCAGCTTCCCTTCTCCTCTTTTGAATTTTAACCTTGTAAGCATGACATAAAATTTAAAACAGTTAAATCCTTCTTTCAAAAAGCAAACCTAGAGCTCTGATACCAAAATGATCTGATTTATAATATTAGATTGTTGTACTAAGATCATCCTCAGATTAGAAACAAAATCCTTTCATTATGCTTAATGATTCATGAATTTTTGCAAGTGAAATGATGAGCTTTTATGCTAATTTTATGAGAAAATTAACATAAATAAAAGACTGAATAGTAGCATAAACATGTACATAACATCATGAAAAATACATTACAACAGGAACTTGATAAAGGAGTTCACCCCTCCTTGGCTACGTCTCCTTGGTCCAGCTTCCAATGGCTTGGGCCTCTCTATTATGCTCAAAAGTGTAAAAATATGTGTTTGCAATGCTCAGATGCCTTTTAGACCTACTCCAATCAGTCGAGAATGTCCAAAAATGGCTAACTAGCCCCTTTTTGCATCCAATTTGGTGGAGAACTGAAAAAGTTATGACCTCTCCTAGTTTAACTAATATTCGCTCCACAAATTGCACATTTTCGGCATGATCCTACAATTTTGTTCCAAAATGTGCTAACTAGGAGAAAATTTCACTGCGTGTCAGCCATAAACTATCAGCACTGAGAACTCCATTGCAAATCGCAATCGGCGAGAAGTGGTGGGTCTTATGGTTTGTGAACACAATGTGGGCGATATGCAATTGCGATAAATGGCAGACCTGACGGAACTATCAACTGAAACCCATAATCTTATCACATCTAGGATCCATTGCAAATCTCAATCAATGGAGTCAGGGGGTAACATATATATGGGTTTATGTAGTACTTCCATTCTGTGATGTGCGATTGCGATTATCGCATCACAACTCGATACGTTGGGGGATGATTTTTGTAGTACCTCCCTTCTGCGATGTGCGATTGCGATTATTGCATCACACCCTGGCTTGTTTTGGGGTCGATTATTTAACACCAACCTACTTGTGTTATGCAATTTGAGAAATGCGGGGCCAATGGTGGCTTGCCACTTGGCGCTTCCCCATTCGCTAAAGAGTCCTGTCATGTCATCTTCTCTTGCCATCTGTTCAAGTCAAACTTGAACTTTGACTTGCT